>CM048747.1:55425000-57825000 GCA_026315105.1 Locusta migratoria
AAACAGCATAGTTAATGTGTAGAACTAACATTTATAGGCTTGGCATGTTATATCCGAGTAATATAGTTTACTAGTTACAACGTCATGTTAATTAATTGTAGTATGTTCGATAATATTAATCGTATCAAATTCACCTGCAGAGTTAACTGTTCACAGTAGTATTTTCAGATTGCAGAAAATGAAGGTAAAGGATATCAGAAATTTTGTAAAAACTTTCTTGTTCTAAATATATGTAAACGTCGTGCACCTAGGAGCACATGAATTTTTTGTAGTCGGCCTTTTTTTTTTTTTTTTTTTTTTTTTTTTTTTTTTTTTTTTTTTTTTTTTTTTTTTGACATACAAAATCGTCCAGAAAAGTAAATTTTCTCCGGTTGAGATTGCGTGTCCCAAAATTCAGCACAGCAATTTACATGGTAACAAATATTCTATTCATATTAAATATAGAGTCCTGTCCTAGTGCCTAATGACAAAACCTATTGTTAGTGTTTAGTAGTAGCCTTTAGTCCCTTAGCGATTGAATATTGGGGCGTATAGATTAACAGACCCACTATATTAATCAGGGATATGCAATAATCTGAAATGTCCTTGAATCAGACATGTGAGTAAACATGTAGCTGTTCCTCGTACCGGTTTTGTAGAAATGATCATGATGATATAGTCCCTTAGCAGACTGACAGCTCACTGTAGTTCCTGATTAAAGTGCTAACAGCAGAGGTAGGTCACTCCAATAAAATTCGGGGTGCCAATTATGGCGCTTTCTGCTAACGACATCATAATACAAAACTATTGAACGATTTTTACCCTAATAATTTTATTTAAGGGCGATAACGAGCGCATGATTTGTACGTGACAAGATCAGAGTAGGTCCTAGCTCTGACTGACCATAGTGACATAAAGTCACTTCGGAAGCACTCATGTTTCATCAATAAGGAAACCATAATCCCTTTATTTATACATCAGTCATGATGAAACAAAATAATAAGTTCTGTTGATCTCTAGTCTGCTATTAAGGTCTATATGTCACCAAAGTTTTAGTATATAAGTTATAAATTATTTAAATTTGCTTCCCTCCTGCAATATTTCCAGTACTTCACCATAACAGTGCCAAGCGGTTAAACGGCTGTCTTCACGGGGCTCCTTTCTGCAGATTGCTACCCCTCATCCCGTGTTACCAAGCGCAATATGTTACCTCTCGCTCCTTCTCTGCCGTGAGAAACCGTGGCGGCTCATACTGCTAGCGAGCGGCGTATGTATTGTAAACTGATAAGTAATTCTGTAGCCATCTCATGCAAGAAAATCCGCTAATTGTAATAATAAATGGAATGTAGTCCACACACTAGAACCCTTACACATTTTCTTTGGTGTTTTCTTTTAAAATTTGGGGTCTTTCGTGAAGCAAAACGCGCATTTTTTAAAAATAAACAAGAAAATAGTTGCAATGCCTACGTTAACAAATTTCTGTATTATTATAAAACATTAGGTTTTGGAAATTATTGTGTTAAAAACGTTAAACGTACAGACGTAAATATTTGGCTGCGAATAAATATCGACCATTCTCCAGTTACTTCTGTTGACATGAAGATTTTAAATCAGCTCTTAATTCTTATGCTCTTCTTCATATAAGCTTATGAAACCAACATCATTATGCAGAATATACCAGAAAATGTTTCAAAATCAAATTTTAATTCTTAATGCAATACACATACGATAACACAAACATGTAGTATAAACAATTCTGTAGACAATACAATATGCATGAATGTACATGAAAATAACCCAGTTGGCAATACAAGGTACACATTAAATATTAAATTGCAAAACATCTATAACTCAACATTAATCTGGCACATTTTAATCGCCAAGTTGGCCATCTTTCGTGCAATTTTAAGTTCTTTCATACTTTGAACAACTAAGAAGTCAGAATTTATTTGATAAATTCTTCAAACCTTGCGTAATAAAATTAGCTTACACTTCTACAAAAGTGAAATAAATTTTTTCTGAATGCAATTAGCACGAGGCTGTTTAACCTTATCACTTATTTATTAACTTTTATTTTCGACTGCAGGTCGTTCATAATTGTTGAACACAACAGCTGTAATTCTTGATCTTTATGGGTAGGTTGCTTGCTTAAACAAAATTCTAAGTGCGATTTATGTTTATTTATTGTTAACCACACCATAATAAAAAAATAATTTCTCGTTTTAACCCTAATAAATTATATTTTTGAGCGATACTGAGAGCATGGTTCGTATGTGACGAGCACAGCGCCGACTGACGACAGTGATTGGCAGTCTAGATCTGCTCTTCGCAACGACTCGTGACTGTTCGTTAAGGATATCATAATGCAGTTATCCATCTGGTAATGGTTAAACAAAATAACATGATAATTGCATAATTCTGGTGATCCCTAATCTGCTACTTTGGCCTATACGCCATCAAAATATTACTATGCAAAGTTATTAATTAATTTTCGTTGCTTCACGCTACATTTACATCACTTCATCAACACAGTGGCCAGACGTTTGCATAGCTCTCCTCCTGTGTATCCTGCACCATATTATCTCGCTATAACGCCGGAAATTTTAACGGCTCTTACTGCTAGCGAGGGGCCTATGTGTAATCAAATAAGAAGTATTCCCGCCGAGAGCTCATGCGCAACAATCTGCTAATAAAATGTATAGGTAAATAAAATAAACTGTATCCACTGTTCTAGAAATCTTACAGCGTATCTAATACTTATGTGCTACATTAGGTCTCTATTATCATATCGGGCTAGCCCATGGACGAACGAAGCATCTTCATCGTATGTAATATTTGCTCTTCTTGTTTTGTCATAGGGCGCCCCTTAGACCCTTAGATTGCTGCTGGACGTAACATGGTTTTGTAATCTTTTTCCTTTGGACGTTGAGGCATTTTTTGATCGCAGAGGACTCCCGTAATCTGTCTCGACCCACGCTGCGTTCACTCTCGTCCGAGTACCGAGAGTTGTGTCACAGTCTGAGGTGTAGCCGAGCGATCTAAAGCGACTCGCTGCAGAGCGCGCGGTTGCTCGCCGTGGAAGTTCGAGTCCTCCCTGGGGCATGGGTGTGTCCTCAGGTTAGTTTAGCTACGTTTAAGTAGTTTGTAAGCTGCGGACTGATGACCACGCAGTTTGCTCCGACAGATTTACAAACATTTGACCTTTTTTTTTTTTTTTTTTTTTTTTTTTTTTTTTTTTTTTTTTTTTTTTTTTTTGGTCTGAGGCGACATTGGGCCCCAGGTACTTAAAATGCATGGTATTCTGCAGCTCTTCTTCCCCGATACTTATGGTGCCTCTTGTTTGGGAGCTGCATTCTAAGTATTCAGTCTTCTGGACATTCAGGTGCAGTCCATTTTCTACCATTCTGTCATTGCACGTTTGAACCTGGTGTTGGAATTCTCGGTGGGTTTGTTCGGCAAGTACTACATCATCGTCATAAAAATGGTCCACTAATGTGAAGTCTGTATGTCAGCTATTGCCGTATCCATGCAGAGGATGAATAGTAAAGGTGAAAGAAAGAACCTTGATGAATACTCACAGTGATACCGAAGGGTGGAGAGATACCAACAGTTTTCCGAACAGCACTAGTGGAATTACGGTACAGAAGTTGCACCCGGCTTACATACTCTTCAGGGACGCCATGACAATGAAGCGCTCGCCAGATAGGATCATGTTGGATACGGTCCAATATTTTTTCTAGGTCTAGAAATGCCATGTGTACACTCTTCTGTCTCTCTCTGTGCTTTTCCATCAAAAGGTGTGTGGCATGCATAGCATCGATGGTATTGCATCCCTTAACAAATCCGCGCTCGTTTGTTGTTATACAGACAATACTTCTGAGTCTGCTATCAACGACGCTCAACGAGCATAATTCGCTTCTGAGTTTTACCTGCAGTGCGGAGACCTCATTATGGAACAAATATTTTTCTGTCAGTATACATGAAATAATGTGTTCATTTCACAAAATACGGGCCACTGAAGCAACAGAAGAAATTTAAAGTCATTACCTTTGAAATTACACAGCTGTGCCTAGGTTCGGGAAGGGGGTGGTGCGGATCGACATAATATTTTTAGTTGGAAGGCGGTCGCGTGTTAAAAGTTTGTGGGAAACGCTGCTTTAGACCATGCCACGACACTAATGTACAGTTATAATACCCATTTGACTATTTCAGACGTTGTTTCTGATATCGTGGTGTTAACATTGGAGTGTGAATCCGCCGTTGACTGTGTTCGTTAAATTGTCTGCTCAGACACACTGCCCAGCATTACAGTTTGTAGTCGCACCACACTATTTTCCAGTCTACCCAACATACGACGTCATACGACATCTATAATGAAGCATGGCGTCACAACCTCTCGACGTCTGAACGTTTTTCTATCTCGTGTCACTACTTGTTGAAGGCACTCACCAACTGACTATTCAAGCAATCGGAATGCTCGGATGCCGTGCTATGCCACCGAGCCGTCAAAATCTGTCCTTGGTCAACCTAGCTATCCCCTCCCTAACTTACACACGAACACCAGGGTCACTGATACACAGATCGTGTGTCTGACTGGCAGTCATTCCTCGTTGCTTATCAATTCTGTGTGGAATGGGAAAACTAAAGTGTTCTGCCTCATATTATTAGTCCCATTCTGGCAGTGTCTGACGAGGAAATTTATTTTGGTCCCTAGAATCATTATAGTAGGAGTTGCTACTTGTCTTAATTTGGTTTTCATACGAACATCTCACACTCACTGCGTCCCATGCTTGGTGGATGTGTCTTGCACAGATCATGAACAAATCCGAGATCACGAGCATAAAACAGTAAAAGGGAAAATAACTATGGAAACGGATAACGACTTTAGAGAAGGAAATGGACCCAGACGTCACATAAAGTCGTCTGGATCCACCGAGCAAAGATGTTGTTATTGGTCAGTATAAGAACATAAATATATCATCGCAGGAGTGGAATTTGACAGTGTAATTTAGGGACAAACATAGAGACAATTTTGTTTATAGAACGCAATTTTAATAGAAGATTTAAAAATACCATTTATATTCACTTTAAGTTGAAATATGAACCTTCTCTGGCTAGGTGACACAATCCGCATCTTTTGGTGGGTTGGAGGAGAGTCAACATACGGGTGCCTGAATCAAATTACAGGAAAAGAATAGGAATAGCTCTACAGAAAAAATTGTTAACATTGAGCATATCAGAAACGGGACTTAACAGCGTTAAGCGTTATTTGATCATCATTCCCCACGAGTTCGCGATATGGCCTAAGGCTGACCCATGCGTACATTAAACGTGACACTTGTCTAAATTTAAAATCCCAACAATGAAGGCCCTTTGTGCGAACTAAGGCTGAAGCGCAGCGTGTCTCCCAACAGACCACCGACGGCAGAGCCTGTCTCAAACAGCATCGGCGAGCGGCCGGCTAGGGCACCTGGAGGGGAGTTACCAACCGCCAGACGTGAAAGAATTTTGCGGGGGCTCGTCTCTGATCTGTCCCAACGACTATACAGTTACGTTGGTAGGGGAACGTCCATACGACGGAGCCTCTCTGACGACTACTGGAGGGAATATGAATCCAGGGAACTACAATGCTTGACTGACTCTCCCCCTTGGACAGGGTAGGGAGCGAACTGTATCACTTAGGTACACTAAACAATTAATACTATTACCCTTTTACTTTCCTTCACCCAAAGTAGATGCAAAAGAAATAATATGAACCGAAATTTGGTGGCATAACAAAGCGCCAGCACGGTAATTAAATTTCAGTAATTAAAAGAAACAGATCATAACTGAAAGCAGGTCCAATTGACCCCTTTCAACAGGTTAACACCGCTTCTTTGCATGGATGACTGAACAGCTTGGAAAACTCTTCATTCTGTTCACCGCTTGTTGTTACGATATTTTTTTCAGCTCTGATAATTCCCTACGATCGTGTAAGACATGATTGTTAATTTAAAAAATTGGCAACATGCACTATTCCTTTTCAGAAACATCGATAACCATTTGTTGCACCAGACGATTAAAATGGATTGGAGGGAGCGGTACGGCGACAAGCTATCCAACAAGTTTCGTAGATTTTCCGTATTATTGTCATCATAACTAGCTCAATAATTAACAATTATCTCTCGTATTGGTTAATATGTTACGAAGAGTAATTGATAATATGTAATACTCGTGACAGAAACTCTGCATAAACAGAGCAGTACAACGAAACATAGTACCTATTAACTGCTTGTAGCACATTTTAGTGATCATTTCTTCATGTGATGTTACAATCTAATATATAAAAATTTATGTTTGTTTGCCTTCTTGTTCGTATTTTATGCACGGCCATACCGTACATCCCATTGCTTGCACTTGCCCGACGGTTATATGCATACAAAATTTAACTTCGTACGGTGCATGGCGGATTGTGCTTTAACACTTAGAGTGCCATGCCAATAATATTACGTTGCTGTCGTTTGTTCAAAGATTGCCGCGCCCATAATATTACGTTCTCTGTGTCTTTGCGAGAACTGCCGCGCCCGTAATATTACGGACGGCTGTTCTCAAACGAATTCTAGCTTTCGCGCGCATCATTATCCGTACGGCTGTTATCAGAAGGGAGGCAAACCCTTGTAGTAGACATCTCTGCCACTGGGAGGCGCCACAAAACTGTTCACTTTACGAAACAAGGGTTTGTGTCAGTTGACTATGAGACATCAGGGCGACCGTTAGACGCAACATGTCAAGCAGTAGGCCTTTGAGCGACGCCGAGATTCGCCGTATTCTTGATGAATCGGAAGATGATCTGAGTGATGTTTTTGATGGTGATGACACTGATGAAGATCCAACTCATGCTGAATCAGGATCAGGTAATATAATTGCTTTCACGACTGAATGGAACACATTTCCTGGAAAGAATACCCATTCAACCAGGGAAGAAGAAGGCACAAAAGACTTGTAGAGTTTGCTCAGAGAGGGGCAAGAATGAAGCAGTAGTCACCAGAAGGAAGGATACTTCTTTGCAGTGTGCAGTATGCAAAGTGGGGTCTTGTGTCCAGCCCTGCATCCAGCTATAACACTCAAAAAAGAACTATTTGCTGATGTTTAATATTCATGATATTTGCATGTAATCACATAAAAATTGCAATGTTTATTAATAAATAGTATATAATACAAAAAAACAAATTTTTACATACCCGAAAACAGCGTTACTTGTTTTGATTGTTGTGATGAAGGTTTACAAAGCAGGGAAATGTACGAGGCAAGTATTTGAATAGGAAATAATAAGGTTTATTCCTGGCCAAGAAAAATATATTAATGATTATTCCTGAATCTGTACCAACAGGACGAAATACTGTAAAATGGCCGGCACTGGGGGAAGGAGACTACGAAATTGGTCTGGCACTGGGGGAAGTCGGTTCGCCTATATGGATGGCACATAAAGTGTTAAATTTGTTAATTCGTATCTTACGCGTTCATGCTAAAATGGCTGATCGGATATGATTTGAAACATAAATCGCTTATATCCTGATTAACACATGGGCTACCTACCGTAAGCCACCGTACGGTGCGTGGCGCAGGGTACCTTACAATGGGTTAATACATTTGTTTCCTTCCACGCTGCAACAGCTGGAGGATTTGAATGAAATTTGGAATTCAGATAGCTTACAGCATTAATTAAAGCATGAGCTACCTTTAGGAAGCCATTGTACGGTGTATGGCTGAGGGTACCTCACAGTCTGTTAACACGTTTGCTACTTTTTGCGCTGGAACGGCTGGTCGGAATTGAATGAAATGTGCATTGAAGATAGCCTATACCCAGAATTAATACAGTGACAACTATTCGAAAGCCTCCTTAGGTGCATGGCGGAAGGTAAGTTACAATTATTACAATTAACATCTAAACTGTTTGACTGATTTCCATGAAAGTCAGCACATTAATGTATGTTTGCTTGAAGGAGATTTTCATAATCTGCAAGCCACTGAATTTAGAAGGGAGAAGGGTAGGTCCACTTTCAAACCGTCTGACCAGTCACCACATCACTAAGTGTGTGTGCCTCTGTAACTTATAAAATAATAGGTGACGGGAAATTTTAATGCGGTAGGTCAACAGAAGAAATGTTACACTTTCTGCGGAGCTATGAACATAGTTTGTTGTATCATTTCCCACAGAATTACAGCACAAAGATATAATTTTTTTTAATGGTACAATAGTTTTTTTCTATCGTGCATTGAAATCGTTGAAACCAGCTGCGTCCAAATCAATTTAAACTACATTCCTATCACTGTTAGTTTGGGAGCTACAACCTTTCAAAGTTTCAGGGGCAGATACCACACGCTGTACATAATATATGGATGTGTGGTGGGTGATGGATGTTATGACGGTGGGAAGTTGATTTACATGAGATGTTTAAATGTGTGTACATGTTCCTCAATGCATAATGCAATGAGCCGTCGAAAGGATCTGCGGACGAGATGTAACATCGCCGGTGTGACGGAGCGATATGCGTCCTCGATGCTCCGTTTTAGATCATCTGGGGATGTGGGCTCAGTGACATAAACACGATCCTTTAGATATCCCGAAAAAAACAAATCTATTGGTGTTAAATCGGGCGACCTTCCGGGTCGTGGTTATGTCACTGATCCCACATCCCCAGGTGATCTAAAACGGCGCATCGAGGACGTATGTCGCTCCGTCGCACCGGCGATGTTACATCTTGTCCTCAGATCCTTTCGACGGCGTATTGCATTATGCATTGAGGAACATGGACACATCTGATGTAAATCAACTTCCCACCGCCATAGCATCAAAAAAAAAAAAAAAAAAAAAAAAAAAAAAAAAAAAAAAAAAAAAAAAAAAAAAAAAACATGTTCAAATGTTTGTATAGCTTATGAGACTTAACTACGGGGTCATCAGTCCCTAAACTTACAAACTACTTATGAACTAGCTAATACTAAGGACGGCACAAATATCCATGCCCGAGGGGGGATTCGAACCCCCGACCGTAGTGGCCGTGCAGACCGTGACTGAAGCGTCTCAGTCCCCTCGGCCACCGCGGCCGGCCTATAACATCCATCACCCACCACACAACCATGTATTATGAACAGCGTGTGGTATCTGCCTCTGAAACTTTGAAGGGTTGTAGCTCACAAACTAACAGTGATAGGAATGTAGTTTAAATTGATTTGGACGCAGCTGGTTTGAACGATTCCATTGCGCGATATAGAAAACTATTGTTCCATTTAAAAAATTACATCTTTGTGCTGTAACTCTTTGGAAAATGATACAATAAACTATGTTCATAGCTCCGCAGAAAGTGTAACATTTCTTGTGTTGACCTACCGCATTAAAATTTCCCGTCACCTATATTTTTATAAGTTACAGACACACTTAGTGAAACACCCTGTATATATATGAGTGAGAGGAGTAAATGGAAAAGAAGATGGACAGAAAGGGGAAGGAGGAGATGGGCAGAGAGGGAGAGATTGAGAGAAGGGAGATGGTGACAGACAGGTTAAGGACATCATGACAGTGAGGGGGAGGAGGACATGGACATTGGAAGAGATATGAGAAGACGGGGGGAGGAACAGGTAAACAGAGAGAAGGAAAAGGAGGAGATGGACTAATGGAAGATGTGAAACCTGACACACATTTGTTCGTATTTTATGCGCTGCCACAACGTCATCTGATTGCGATAAAATTTGATCAACTTACTTCTCGTTCTTACGCGAAGTTATGTACATAGTACAATTAACTTACAGTATGTGGTGCTCATGTCGTACCGGCAAATGTTATTAAACAAGCAAATATGTTATTTGTACAATTATTTCTTCCACGGCAGCAACACGCTGCGTGCCAGCTGGCTGTCGATATATCTAAGAGAAAAATGATGCCAAAGATCGCTTTTTTGGAAATAAAAAAAAATAAAACAATTTGCAAAGAAGCAATCTTTGGGATCATTTTTCTATAAAAGCAGATCACGACCTGAACATCTGCAAACCGAAATAAATTTATGTTGATAGATTTCACGTAAAACGCACCTACATTAAACACTAAACACGCGTAAAAAACTTAATAACAAGTAACAGAAAATTAATGTAAAACTTAATTTCCTATAAGCTCATATTATTCTTTTTTCTGTATTTTTAGGTAATAACTTATGCTGTCGCATTCCTAACACGTGAACTTAAAAGAAGCAGTTCGTTTGTTACTCTGATGCATGGGAAGTGTCACCCACCAATCGTGATATTCTAGATCCACTAGTGTGGACTTAAAACCGAGACACTGACGTGGGAGGGGGGAAATGTTTCCCGAGATTGTCGTCCTCTGTGCCTGGTTTGCGAGTAGTGTATACCCGGTGTCGCGGAGAAATCACTCATACGATAAGAGGGTTTTGGTAGTGGTTAATACGACTCTGCGGTATATTACTTGCAGGCGTGTATAAATAAACACTTCAGTGTCGCAGTGGTAATACTACGACGGGCGGCTGCACAATACCTTTGCAGTATCATCAAGATTGCACGAAGTGGCCCAACCGCCTTGCGGTGAACACACAACGTCGCTTGTGAAATTTCATATCAGCCTGGCAGCTCGCGTTATGTACGGCTGCAATAATGGAGCTGATTCTCTCACAACAGTGGCCAAAATTAGTGACAGCCCTGCACTAGAAATGCTGTTTTATGCTACCTGCGAGCGGTGAAGAACTTTTTGTTTGACTGGGACCGTGTAAACTGTGGAAGTAAGGGTTTCTTCTGTGCTTTTATGGACACTTTATTCCACAGTCGCAGTTATATACGTTAAACACCGCCTTTTGCCACAGTAGTAAACGCCCTATTAAGACCAAACGCGCTGCTATCCTTCAAAGCATTTTTAGTGGCACTGTGAGAATGAGATTTTTCAGTAGACCCCTGTGTTTCGCGTTGATAGTGTGCGGTGCCTTTGCGGTTTGTGAATAGGTTAAACATGTCACGATGGTATATAACACGACAGGAACCAGTCGCATGGGAGGTAGTAGAACATTTTTGCAACTAAATAGGATTCAATCTCTACTGTGTTTAGTATACTCAATTGGGGATGTTTACAAATCCGTAAATTAAACGTTTTTTGTTGCATTTTTTGTTGCCTTTAGTGAGAAAGAGAAGGTGTTAAGTAAAATAATTTGAATAACTATAAAGTTAATGCTACTCGAACCGCAAGAACTGTTTATAATCGAAACAAACACAGATATAAGAAAATCTTGTTATTGCACTCGCCACTAAGGATGTTTGAGACTGAAACATGTCTTGTCTCAATTAAACTTTCATTGCAGTCAGGAGAAACTGTGGTCAGGCACGTAGCCAAGGTGGGGGGAATGAGGGGGATCATTCTCCCCCCCCTCCAGCCCAGACCTCAATTATGTTGTAATGCTTTAAAAGTTAGAATATATGTGGTAATTTACAGTTTTTGTCTGACACGCCTCCCCCCAACATACCCAAAACAAAGTTCTGACAGCGGCCCTGACTGTAGTTAATTTATACACCATATTTTTCTTATGTATGTCACTGGCTTGTCTCATATCAAGACGATAAGCACAAATTATTAATATCCATTGGTAATTATTTTTAAATCATAAAAAATTTCACATAGCTAATAATGGCCTCTTTTTTACATTAGTCAATTCTATTACATTATATCCAATTTGTGCCAGTGCAGTATCAGTGGTGGATAGTTACGCAATCTCTGTTATTGCGTCGCCGTGTTCAGTTGATATCCACTACGAAGTATTCTGATCAGCTGTTCAAATACAGATATGGTAAACAAGTGTGGAAGGAGCAAAGACCGTAAGCAGAATGAAAACTATTTCTGATTTTATGACAATTTTGGTGTGACTTCTTGCAATTTCCAATGTTGTTTGTAGGGATTTAGGTGCCATTTTTTGTCGATAACACACTTCATCTTTGCCTAATTCAGTTCTATTCGGTTTTTGACAGTTTCGCCGGTACCTATTACTATTAACGGTGTTGTGTTTTCTTTTCCGCATGCTTTTTCCCCAGTTTCATTGCTTTTATTTCCTTTTCCCACGGTTTTTTTCTTTGTACTTTCAATGATATTTCTCGAAAGACTCTTACTAAATTTATTTTAAGTAAGTTTTCCAGTTCTGTCTCAATCACTTTTGCTAATTTCGTTGTTATTTTTTTTCCAATTTTATTACTACTATGCAAAAATGTTGGTACAAATTTTTCCACTTTTTTGCAAATTTTGGGCAGAATTTTTTCTCCCAAGAAAACCTTTATTGTTTCATTAGTCTTCAACTTTGTTTTACAGTTTTCGGCGATATTTGTTTCATGTAAGTTTGAAATTTAGGGCGCGACAGTTATCTGTAGTATTAACAATAATTTTCTGCCAGGATCTCCTTGTACTTTAAAACCCATATTATTTTCACATAACCGCTAATAACAGACTAGCAGCCATTTCTAGATTTTCTGGATTGTTACTGCCAGGATTTATCTTCGGGAGACAGTGTTTGTGACGTCGTGGACTCTTGGAAGGGAGATATGACCAGAAGTAATATACAAGTCTGTCGTTCGAACAAAGATGGAATATATTGCTAAAAATAAATGCATTAACAGGAGATGCGAATTTCGCAGAATTTCTGTCTGTAACGCTGGATTATCTAAATAAAACTTGTGCATGTATCCACATTCGAACTGCGAAACAGGTAGATGATATTAGCTCTATTGTAACATATTGCCTGTACAAAATACGTGACGAGGAATATGATTCTCCATTCATGAAAATTGCACAAGTACTAAATAAATTACAAACATTTTGAAGAGGGAGCCACTTCCTATCCGAGCTAGATAACAATTAATGATAGAAAGAAAAAGGCGCTGTCAGGAATAATTGCAGAAGTGTGCCAAACATTTAATATCTCGCAATGTTAATTACGCAGAATAGAAATTGTAGATATAATTGAGCTTCAAATGTTTGTAAATCTAAGGGACCTAATTGCTGCAGTTATCGCCCCTAGCCTAATAAACTGCTTATACTAATTTAAACTTATAATAAAGACAAAACAAACAGCCAAGCGCGAGGGGGTGGGGCGGCATAAACTCCGACGGGGAGCTCCGCTGCTGGGTGCTGTAGTGCACTCGGCCACTAATCCATGGCCTAGATAAGAGTACAAAATGGTAGGAGAAGTGGCTTGTTGCTTAAATTCATAAGTTATATCAATACGAATTTTGCTTTTCGAAATTATTAAATCACAGAAAATTAAGTGACCCTTAGCATTAAGTTACGGGATTATTACTACTGAATTTTAGTTTTCAGCAGGAGGACAATATTGTGTCTAATTTCACGAAAGTTAGATTACCAGGAAAGATACATGATGTAAAATTAAGGACAGATAAAGCACATTTACTCAGAATTTCCGTTTAAAACAATTTCACAAGTCAAAATTATTGAGATATTTATTTAAGAATTTTAAGTAGTTTTTAAATAAGCTGGTCAAAAAATCATGGGATCGACGTCTTCATGTACTATGGACAACGATACGGCAGCCGAGATACTGCTAATAGCGGAAAGTTACGTCAAAGGTGAATGACGTTACTCTACCAAATGGAGTACCCAAGCAAATGGGTTCAGATAGTGTAGGGAGCAGGTAATGCATTGCAAAAACAGAACATGACTTATCGGACGGTATGGCTGCGAGAGCCATAGGAATTTTTGCAAGCGGGACAGACACTAGAGAACTCCATTCATGTCCTAAACGCATTGATACCTCCACGTATGGAGTGTGTTATCAGAGCTCGTGGTGCATGCTTATTGAACTGATATGACTAAAACAATAGTAATTTTTTAGGGTATTCTATAGGACAAGTGCTATGAATGTAAATTTTCGCTGCCGCGACGGAGTGGTCGAGCGCTCTAAGTCGCCTGTCTGCGGAGCGCCCGGTTACTCGCCGTCAGAGGTTCGAGTCCTTCCTTAGGCATCAGTGTTTTGTTATTCGTAGGATAAGTTTTGGTAGTTTCTAAGCCTAGGGACTCATAACTGCAGCAGTTAAGTCCCTCATAATTACAAACATTTGAAGAATTTTATTTCCAAACTTACCAACTCAAGGTCTCCAAAGTATTTAGTTATTTCTCAGTATCAATATTTATGTACTTCAGAAGTTTGGTACATAAATGCCTGCACTATTCAAAAATTCACAAACTCAATAGTTTTATGGAAACAGAACTAGATAAGACAGAACAAACATGACCTAACGACCGCGATCCATCGATCTACCGGGAAAAAAAAGAAAAAAAAAGTGGTAGAGCGCTTGTCCGCGAAATCAAAGGTCCTATGTTTGAGTCGTGGTTCCGGCACACAATTTTACTCTGCCCGGTAGTTTCAATATTTTGTAGTGTTTTGAAGCCACATGACAAAGGCGACGCAAGGGAAAATACCAACGATTTTCAACTAAAGACACGAAACAAATAAATATGTTCCTCAAATGGTATACAAACGCAGAGAATGGAAGAAAATAACCGAAGAAACTTGTAATAAGGAAGATAACGAGAAATCAAGTTTAGAAGCATGCAAATAACTGAAAATATTTTAAATGAAAGCTGGCGACAGAAATTCGTAAAAACTCTCATGCTGGAAACTCAGAAGGATACAACCATGGTATTTGATACCGAATTCAAACACGTTATGCGTGAGCTTCTTTATCTTCTCAATTTCTCTTCTGCATTTCCTACGTAACACAAGGTCCTTAATTTTGGGTACATTAAACTGTAGCCAAGTACTTTACCTGTCATAATTCTGATGGCCATTGCAAGCGATTTTCAGTGGTTTCACCGTCACCAACTTGTATTCGTGGCACAACGTATACAAAAGTGCCAGTGCGTTAACCAACTTCGGCGATAACGTACATCATCTAATAGCAATTTTTTATCATCATATCATCATCATTAAAGACTGATTACGCCTTTCAGCGTTCAGTCTGGAGCGTAGTACCTCTAATAAAATTCCTCCATGATCCCCTATTCAACGCTAACATTGATGCCTCGTCTGATGTTATGCCTTTTACTTCAAAATCATTCTGCACCGAATCTAAGTACTTTCTTCTTGGTCTACCTCGACTCCTCTTACCCTCCGCTGCTGGGTTCATGAGTCTCTTAGGAAACCTTTCTTCTTCCATGCGTGTAGCATGATCCCACCATCTCAGTCTGTTCGCTCTAAGTGCTCCATCTATGGTGTTCATTCCCAGCTTTTCTTTGATTTCCCCATTATGGACACCCTCCTGCCATTGTTTCCATCTATTAGTACCTGCAATCCTTCTTGCTACTTTCATATCTGTAACCTCTACCTTATGAATAAGTTAACCTGTATCCACCCAACATTCACTCCCATACAACAAAGTTGGTCGAAAGCTAGAGCGGTGCACTGCTAACTTAGTCTTGGTACTGACTTCCTTCTTGCAGAAGAGAGTAGACCTTAGCTGAGCACTCACTGCATTAGCTTTGCTGCACCTCGATTCTAGTTCTTTCGCTATGTTGCCATTCTGTGAGAAAAAACATCCCAGGTACTTGAAACTGTCTACCTGATCTAACTTTGTTCCTCTTATTTGGCACTCAATCTGTTTAAATCTCTTTCCTACAGAAATTACTTTCGTTTTGGAGATGCTGATCTTCATATCATAATCCTTGCACCTCTGATCGAGCTCTGAAATATTAGTTTGCAACCTTTCAATCGAATCGGCCATTACAACTAAGTCATCCGCATATGCGAGACTGCTTATTTTGTTTTGACCTATTTTAATCCCGCCCTGCCAGTCTATTATTTTCAACATATGATCCATGAATAGTAAGAAGAACAGTGGTGACAGGTTACAGCCTTGTCTTACCCCTGAAACTATCCTGAACCATGAGCTTAATTGGCCATCTACTCTAACTGCTGCCTGACAGTCTACGTAAAGCCCTTTAATTGTCTGCAGGAGTTTGCCTCCTACACCATAATCTTGAGGAACTGACAGCAGCTTCCTTGTAGGAACAGGGTCTTAAGCCTTGACAGTTGGCATTTTTAAAATTTCGTATAAATTTTAATGTTAGAGCTGCACAGTTCAACCATCGAATATATTCTTCCAGATTTTTGTAGCATTATGTGTGCTTGAGTTTGGAGGTCATCAGATTGCAAGAAACCAGATAACTTTTGTTCTTCGCAAACATAATTAAAATCGTCAATCACAGGAGTTCCCAAGAAGATGAACTGTTCCATTTTTGTGATAGACCGCAGATATCGTAATACGAAATCTTGGAATTTTAAGTTCAATTGGGTTACGATTAGTGGTAACAGTACATATTTGCCATTATTTCATATTCTGAGTCTGTATATTGTACCTGTTAGCAGTGCTGTACGCAGTAATAGCCATTTATTACAGACGCTGGTGGTAATTTGACAGACTGAATAATTTTTAACGTAAAATTTCAAAGTTTGAGTTTATTAAGACCTAGTTACTTGTTACAAAAACACATATTCTACCAAATCATCTTAGTCCTCTTTACAATTATGTCTAAGTATTATGGTACTGAACCTCTTTTCAAAATTGAGGTAAGTACAATCTGTTGTAACAGATATGACCCAGCTAAATTAAATTTATAAATATTATTATTATTTACTTGATTGGCCACATTGGCCCACTTGAGTTGTTCCAGTTAAATTTTACTTTGAGGGTCGCAGTGGTCGGTTCTTGCATTCCGCCCAGTACCTTTTCATTCGCTCCGATCGTGCCTTCCTCAGTTCGTCTGAAATCTCCACAGGCTCTCTGTGTGTCATTTCTGCTGGAAATTTATGGTTCTTAAAAAGGGTGTTGATCTTCTCTCTGTCCTTAGCATCAGCAATTTTGAGGCCAACCGCTTCGAGATCCTGATGAATTTCTTTGACCCAGTGTCCTCCTGTCTATTTTCCGAGACTTCTCATCACTAGTTGTCGAAAAATTCTGTTCTTTGGCAGTCTTAAGATATGATAGAAATAAGAGATTATTTTCTTCGTCGTTGTGCTGGTGACTGGCTCAATCTCCCGATAGTTTCACTGGGAAGGATTCTCCAGACTCCTTCAAGCTGGCGTTTCTTATTTATACACGTTCTAATAATTGTTCTTTCAGTTTTGAGAAGCTTATCAGTTCTTTTCTAATTTTTAATCCGGAATAGCCTTTCACAGACATAAGTGACTTCCGGGAGAGTTGCGGTTTTCTAGTGTTGGATCCTATTGTCTATTGAGAGACATTTCTTCTTATATGTTGATCACTTTAGAAAATATGCCTATTTCATTTTGTTTCTTCTATTTATCCACGTTGATTTCTCGTTTACGTTTTACGTAATGATTTCTCCAAGATATTTAAATTGTTGAACTATGTTCAGTTTTTGATCATTTATGACGACTTTATCTATACAAAGAGGTTTTATGGGCATGGTCTCCGTTTCCTCGAAGGATATTTGCAGTCCTATTTTCAGAGAGATTTTCTGGAGACTGGTGGGCTAGAACGTCTTCCATGTGAATAGCTAAGAGAGCTAAATCATTTGCAAACCCCAGGCAGTTTGTTCTAATTGAGGGACTTGCTCCAATTTTTATTCTTGGTGGGTTTTCTTTTTGCCAAAACTTTATAATGTAACTCAGGGCAACATTGAAGAGCAGTGGGTATAATCCTCCAACTTGTCTAATGCCAGTTTTTATTGTGAAAGTTTTCGACATTTCTCCTCTGAAATTTATAATAGTACTGAACACCAAACTTGATAACGGCAGTGTCTACGAAATATCTATGTAAAACAAGCATTTATGCCATCTTCTGTGACTGTATATCGCATCTATTGGCAGTACTGAGCACATAATTACTATCTATAACTGACATAGTAAATAATTTTAACGTAATATTTAAAAGGTTTGAGATTATTATGGCCTAGTTACTTGTTGTGAAAAGACATATTCTACCAAATCATCGTAGTTTTCTTTATAATTATATCAATTATATTACATATTCTTATGGGACTGAACCTCTTTTCAAAATCGAGGTAAGTACGGTCTTTTGTAATAGATATCACCCAACTAAAATTGATATTATAGTTCTGAAAACAAAAAATAGTTATCGGCAGTGTCTGAGGCATATCTATTAAAAAAACATTTATGTACTACAGTTAGCTTCTGATCAGTTATACGAACATCTCTATTGTCTTGCAATGGGCGATTCTAGTAACCATTTTTATCAACTAACTGGAAGAGACTTTTCTCAAAAATGTCTCCGCCTCCAACTTAGGAATCATTTCATATTCTAGATATGTCGATGATATTTTAATGATCTACAATGGAACGAACGAAGGCATTGACCACCTGTACGAAATCTTCAACCAACTTCATGAAAAAAATTACATTTACTTATGAACTTGAAAACGATTCCCATTAGTTAAATTACCTAGACCTTACTTTGACTATAGTTGATGACAAAATCTCTTTAGCAGTTTTCGTAAGGAATCCTATTCCGAGCAAATACTACCAGTCTGTTCTACGTACCCACGATCCCACAAAAAACGCTTTCTTTCACTCCGCTGTCCATAGAGCAGTTTCTACACCTTTATCCTCTGAAAACCTAAATGCAGAAATAAATCTGATTAAAACTATTGCAGTCAATAATGGTTATGAAACAAATATAGTAGATAATATCTTCAGACAAAAACCCAGTAACAGAATCATCACCCTTGGCTCACAAATAACGAGAACAGAGATTTAAAAAAATATTTTTCGTTACCACGCATAGGACCTGTATCTTACAGATTAAAACGTCTCCTTAGAAATAAATACGACTGCAACATAGTATTTTCTACCAATAACAGTCCGAAAGATAAGCTTATTCATAACTTAAAACCTAGACGTCCACCGTTGCAAAACTCGGACGTTTGTAAAATTTCCTGTTTCATCTGCCGAGCCTATTACATAGGACTGTCAGATATAAAGAACATCTCTTAGGGAAAAAAGGTACAAACATATATAATTCGTTCCTTGCTGAGCACAGTCTGACCACAGGTCACAAACCTAAAGTTCATGATGTTGGTATTGTGCACACAGGACAGAAAGGTTTCAATCTTGACATGCTTGAACAACTAGAAATTTATAAATATTTTTCTCGTAATGACCAATTTATTCTCAATGAACAACTTCTACTGCGTGATAAAAAAAATTTTTGATGGCGTAAAGCCCTTACTCAGAATCACGTAATGTGAAATATTGTACCCAGTTTCCAGCCTGTAACCTCAAATATTGTTTTTCTCTTTACTCTTATTATAAACTCACTTTGCGTAATTCTCAAACTATTTTGTCATCTAGTAACATACTTTTTTTTATCATGCCATGTGCTTTTGTCAATTGTAATAAGTAACCATATCAGTTCACGTTGCATGTAAAGTGCTACTACTATTGAACAGCAGATGGCCCGATATATGGTGGCCACGTGATAGCTTCGACGGCGTGTTCGCCTGTTAGTCTGATGCCACCTGCAGTGCTAGCCGCACACGCGACCTTCAGCGGGGCGTTGTCTCACATGTTTTCAAAAATTTTGCAATGTGCAAACTTTCTTAATTTTTAACGTGACCCCTAACGCTCAAGGCCATATGACGTTTCATATAATCTATATAATTTATACTAATTTACAGCCATGTTTAAAATTGTTTAAAAAAGCTGTAATAATCCCCACTCCAAAGTGAGAAGGCGCAGACAGATGTGAAAACTACAGAACCATCAGTTTAATAAGTCATGTTTGCAAAAATTTAACACCCATTATTTACAGAAGATCAGTTTGGATTCAGGAGAAATGTAGAAACACGCGAGGCAATCCTCACTTTGCGGCTTATCTTAGAAGATAGGTTAAGGAAAGGCAAACCTAAATTTATAGTTTTTGTAGATTTGCAAAAGATTCTGACAATGTTGATTGGCATAGACAATTCCAAATTCTGAAATCAGCAGGAGTATAACGTAGGAAACGGAAGGTTACTTACAACTTGTATAAGAACCAGACTGCAGTTATCAGAGTTGAAGGACATGAAAGGAATGCAAAGGTTGGGAATGGAGTAAGACAGTGTTGTAGCCTTTCTCCAATGTTATTTAATTTGTACAGTGAGCGAGGTGTAAAGGAAAGCAAGGAGAAATTTGGAGAAGGGATTAAAGTTCAGTGTGAAGAAATAAAATCACTGCGTTCTGCCGATAACATTGTAATTCTGTCAGTGACAGAAAAGGACCCAGAAGAGTAGTTGAACGGGATGGACAGTGTGTTGAAAGGTGCATACAAGATGAACATAAACAAGGGCAGTGGAGTGCAGTCTAAGAAAATCAGGCGATGCTGAAGGAATTAGATTAGGTATGAAACCATAAAAGTGGTTGATGAGTTTTGTTACTTGGGCAGTAAAATAACACAGGATGGTCGCAGTACAGAAGATATAAACTGCAGAATGGCAATAGATAGAAAAGCGTTTCTGAAAAAGATTAATTTGTTAACATCGAATATTAGTTTAAGCATAAGACTTTCTGAAGGTATTTGTGTGGAGTGTTGCCTTGTATATGAGTGAAACAAGGACGATAAACAGTACGAACAAGAAGAGGAGAGAGACTTTTTAAATGTGGTGTTTCAGAGGAAATCTGAAGATAATGTGGGTTGATCGCGTAACTAATCTCTTCAGAATTGGGGGAGAAAAAGAATTTCTTGCAAACCTTGACTAAAAGAAGGCACACATTCTTAGACACCAATGAATCTTGAAGCCGTCCGCGGTGGCCGAGGGGACTGAGGCGCTCCAGTCACGGTCTGTATGGCCACTACGGTCGGGGGTTCGAATCCCCGCTCGGGCATGGATATTTGTGCCGTCCTAGTTCGTAAGTAGTTCATAAGTAGTTTGTAAGAGTAGGGACTGATGACCCCGTAGTTAAGTCTCATAAGCTTAACAAACATTTGAACAATTTTTTTGAATCGTGAATTTAGCATCGCAGAGGGAGACCAAGAGATGAATACAGTAAGCAGATTCAAACGGATCTAGATTGCCGTTCTAATGAGGACATGAAGAGGCTTACTCAGGATAGAGTAGGGTGAAGAGCTGCATCAAACTAGTCTCCGGACTGAAGACATTAATAACACTAGATGTTAAGCTGCTACTATTCTCACCGTTTCCGTCACTAACCGCTTAACTACGCCGAACGGTAATTAGCGACTACGTGGTAACCGTGGGCTGACCTGTTGCTCAGCCATTTCGCTTTGCGTGTTCGGCGCCTGTATCCGTTTCCACAGCTGGTTGCGGCGATGCACGGATATGTTTGGCACCCCCTCCCTATTCACCCTCCGGTAGATGGCTGCTGTTTGGCGAGGGTGATCGCTACCATGCCGTTAGCTGCTTCACCACTCCTCTGCAAGTGGCGTTTTATATCGAAGGAGGCAAAGAGCTTTTCGTCATTACGAGGCCTATTAAACTGGTAGCAACAGGTTAGGCGCATTATCGTTAGTACCCGATACCGAATTACGACATCAGTAAATTACGTGTTGGCGCTGGCTTTTAGCTCGGAGTTGTAACTGTTTTTCACGACGCTATCAAGCAATTCAACTACTACTAATGGCTTAGCCGCTCAGTACTGGGAAGTTTTCTGTTGCTATCTAATCATTTCTATTCATATACAAGAAATTTACAACCATTTATAAAACTAACGGGAAAGTCGTTTTCCTTCAGTTTCTCCCTAACATTTAACCAGTTATTGTGGAATTGGTGGGCTACCTAACCACTTTCATTCGAAGGCTTAGTTTCTGTTTATCAATCTATAACTCAATTCAAATACCGATTTAAGGAAAGAGGAACCTCTTAGTAATAACATGGTCTCAAATGAATGAACGAGTTGAACTAGTACGCTTTATACGAAGAATGACTTTACTAGAAACTACAGGAGATGAACAGTATTTAAAATGACTTCTCCGTCTAACATACAGTGCTTTCTAAAGTTACGTTCTTTCCTCATTAATTGTTATCTGTGGTATTGTCTAAAGTGATTAGAACAATGATTTGCTGACTCATTTATAAGGTATTATTACAATATTTGTTTAGAAATGGACCGTTTAAAGTTTTGTGTTTACTTTCGACTTGTAGTTTTTGAAACCACATGCCGCACTTCGTGTATCTTTTCATTTAACTTAATTTGAATTAGTCAGTTGCCACGTCAGCGATCTTCGAGTCACGGAAACGGCGGGTCCCCATAATGAGTTTGAATTAATTTGTATACGTGATTGGTTTCAGGAATATTCAGTGAAAAAGCCGATGAAGTTGTAGTAATACATTTTTGTCTTTAAGTAGGAAATCTTCATTTGCCCACTCAAAGCCAGAGGGTGCTAATGTAGTAATACATTAGTGAACTTTTTAAAAAAATAACTTGTGCGATGCTTGTCGCTGACTTCTGCCCTCTCTCTGCCAGCGTATCGATAAACATTTGATATTTGCAACATTCAATTTTTTGCAACACGCTGAAGGGAGAGAGCGGAACTGTTCGTAACTTAATGTCTTCTCTTCGATGTATTAGAACGTGTTCCAGTATTTTGCCTAATTATTGTAAGTGTGAGCTTAGTTCTAATTTCAATAAACACCCACAGTTAATTTGAAATATCTTACTTACTTACAATCCCTTTAAAATTAGTGAGAATGGAGAAGTTATTTATTGTCAGCAGATCTAGTACTACATAAAGTGATGCTCGGGTATTGTTGCGATTTGTTTTGCGATTGTTCTAGAACATTCTCTGTGCAACTTTATGGTTTATTAATGCCTGCAGAACAAATCTTCGCGATGTTTATGAAGTTCCGATAATTTTGCAATTTTTGGTGACTGTCATGATTAATTTTCAACATGGTCATAGAACAATAGTAAACGAAACGCACAATCCCAGCATCATTTTATCGAAGTAATATTCCAGTCATCTCAGCTAGAATCACTACAGAATATGACCGAAATATTAGTACCAGCTCTCAATAAGGTAAAATTTAGATTCCGCCGACTTCTTCTGTAATGTTGCTTTCTGGTGTTGTATTTGCTACGAAGTCACGACCGCTACCATTTAATGGCGGAATCCAATAATTTTGTTTAAATTGTCCCTTGCTTATCAAAATTGCTCAGTATTTTCATTTAAAAATATTTCACTGCCTGGTAAAATTTAATTCGCGGTCCCCAACATCAACTTTAATACGCAACACCCATTTTCATACGAAAGCAGTATTACGAAGTATTTTTCTCGTACGACTAGTTCAACCTTTTAATTTTCTTGCAGTTTTGTACTTCGCGATAGAATTCCAATTACGGAATCTGGCCTAGAGGGCGGAGCTTGTTTTGATCTTACTAATCAGTCATCAAACTAATTGAAATTAAATAATGACGGCAGGTATGTTTACTTTGAAATGTTCCTATGTCTTTGTAGGGTATCAAGCTGATGAATTATTCGTAATGTTGAATCCATTAATGCAGCAACTGGAAGCCAACCCGCAGAGATTGCGAAGGAACATTCTAATTTTTCTCTCCAGTGCGTAGGTACGAAAATGTTCAAATGTTTGTAAACCTGAGGGACTAAATCTCGGTGGTTATCGGTCGTGGACTTAACAAACTAGTCAAACGAACTTATACTATGGATAACAGGCACGCCTGTGCCGAGTGAGGTCTCGAATTTTCGATGCGAGCGCCCACGCGGTCAGTAACGTGGCGCTCCAGACCGCACGGCCATTTCCTCCGCACCCGCACAGGCCCAATCGCATATTTTTAATTTGGAATAGATCACACTAAGCCTTCAGCCGTAAGTCATGCCTCTTCCTTAATCAATGAAATTCACATTTTGCAAACATCATCCGGAATTAAAATAAAACATCAGTAATTCCTGACCATGTTTGCAACATGTAAAACTGGATCATCAATAAACGTACATAACTTACAGCTTAAGGTTTATAAACTGTTCATTATAAATGTATAAAAGTTGTAGATATGCACCAGTATAAAGTTCTGATATTATAAACTTCGTTGACTTACGACTTCGCATCTTCATTACGTTCAAGAACCGCAGTATAGTAAAACAGAAAGTTTTTTTATTTCCCGGATTTTGTGTCTTCCAATAAATATTTTGCACCGGCTGAAAACCCGGCATCGCTCGGATATTTATTTATTCAAGCTTTAAATTATATTTCTCTCTTCCCCCTCTCACTCTCTCTTTCTCCCCCCCCCCTCTCTCTCTCTCCCCACCTTATCTTTCTTTTTCTGTCAGTCCATCTCCACATCTTATTCCCCCTTCTCTCCGCCTCTCCTTTTTCATCTCCTTTCATCTCCTCCTACCCTTCTCTTCCTATATCCACCTTCCCCTTTCTTTGACAATCGTCTCCTCGTCTCTCTGTCGAACACTTAATACCCCTCAGTCCACTGCCTGCGCCATCTCTGTAAAATTTTATAACTCTTTTAACTTTCAGAGTGATAAATGAAGTGGTGTCCAAGTTTATTGCTAGGTACCGTCTGCTATGCACTGTATCGAATTGTAAGTAGACGGTGATGGTTCTCTTGGTTTGAAGGTTAAGGCAACTTCCACCATGCACCGTACGGTGGCTTCCTAGAGGTAACTCATGCATTAATTCAGGGTGTAAGCTATCTGAGTTCCAAATTTCCTTCAAATCCGTCCAGCTGTTTCAGCATGAAGAGACAAACGTATTAACAAACTATTATCGTAAGGTACCCTCAGCCACGCACCATACGGTAGCTTAAGAAAGGTAGCCCGTGTATTAATCAAGATATAAGCTACCTGTGTTGTAAATTTCATTCATATCTGTCAGGCCATTCCACCGTGAAGGCGTAAGAAACGAATTAACTAATTGTAAAGAACTCTATGCAATGCACCATACGAAGTTAATGTAGTGTGCCTATAAACTTCGCGCAAGCACAAAGAATGAGTGGACAAATTTCCATCGCTATCGGATGTACGGTATGGTCGTGAATAAAAACGAACAAAACCATAAACATTAATTTTTATATATTAGATTTATTTTCAAATTCGTATTAAAACCGTACGTTAGTAACAACAGATTCCATCTGCCGGTTGTTTTCATCCCAATGATTCGGCACGGGTGGTGTGCATCAAAGCTGACAGCCAAAAACAGTCATTTAAAAATCTGAATGACCGTTGCTTTCTACTGAAGCATATTTTTTTAAGAAATTCTTAATTTCAATTGCTTACATAAAATCCACATGGTGTGAACAATATTTATGATTTAAATGTTTCTTTGATGATTATCACCCTGAAAAATGTAACGTAACTTCCAGTGAGAGTTACTAAAATTTACAGAAATTTCATTTCATTCGAAACTTCGCCGAAATTTGAAAAGTAACTGATTAGTCACATTAATTAATTGAAATTATTGTAGGTAATCTGAATATATTAATACTGCAATGATAACCCCAAATGTTCAATCATATTTAAAAATTTCATCAACACCGGAATACAACTGTACAATCTGACGAAGTCCACATGTAAAGTATCCTCCGTCATACATCATCCAAAATTTTATATGACAGTGACTATCCTCTTATTTTGAAGGTCAGGTGTCCAAAATGTCTTGAAGATTTTAGGGTGAATAAAGTGTTCTTATTCGCATATCGCATGATGCCACAGGTTTCCAACCATATAGTTCTTTATGACGTCATATTCCTATGTCAATTGTTGCCTCATGGAAGGAATATATGTACCAAATTTGGTTGAAATTGGTACTGTGGTTTAGAAGCAGACGTCGCACGATTCAGCACTTTTAAACACATTTTATTGTTTATTGCGTCGTATCATCTAAACTATTTTTCATACTGTCATTTAACGGTGCCTACGACCAACGCGAAAGTGCAAGAAATATGTTGACAAAGTTTCATCAAGATCGGGTTGAACGGTAGAGCCGCGCATAAAATACGAACACAGAGACATTCATTTTTATGTAGGGTAAGGTGGTACAAATTCGATATAGCTACAATTCCGATCATTATAATGTTTCGCGCCTTTTGTCAGTCTCGTAGTGTTGGTAGCACTTGCCTTTGTATGGCGTCGTAGTGTGTTTTCCAAGAATACACCACTTTGTACTACGGAGATATAAAGTTTTTCCTGTTAAGAGGTAAGTGAAGCTACTTAGTGTAACGCGCTCTTATAAATTTTCTAGTTTCCACGCGCTTGCAAATTCTATATTAGTGAGGTTAGAAACTTGTTTTCCATTCGGGCATGTTCTGAGGCACCTACAGAGAAAGCCTCTGTGACATGAGCTGCCATTTCTTGGCAGAATTCACTACTATTTACTCGTGAATTCATTCACGCTAGTTGTACATTTTCCATCAGAATAATGGTACAATTTCGATCAATGCAATTTTTCAGTTTAGTCTGTCACGATTGGTTACCATAGACATACTATACACAATTATTGCAAATAAATTCTGTATATTGAAAGATTTTCTTACGCGATTTTTAAAGCCACCTCTTATTTTCTAGATGCCACGAAAACGAACAGAAAAGAAAATCTACAATAAATGGAGTCCATCTGCATTAGATGAGGCAATAAAGAGTGTAATGAATGGACATTTGAGCCTTCGAGCTGCTTCACAATTATATGACATTCCTTTCAGCACTTTACATGGTAAGATGCAAATTAAGAAGAAAATGCAAGCTGGATTAACTCCAACTAGTCCTATAGAAAACAGAATTGTTCATCCAACGGTACTCAGTTCTGAAATGGAAGATGCTGTGGTCCAGAGAGCTTTATTTCTAGACCAGCTTGGATTGGATCTGTCGCCACTCCAGTTAAGAAAAGCTGCATTTCGGTTAGCTGAGAAAAATAATTTGAAAAAACCATGGAACTTAGAAAGCAAGGTTGCTGGAATCGACTGGTTTATGGCATTTTTGTTAAGAGACACACTTACCTTTGCCTGAGAAAACCCGAGGATCTTTCGCGAGCCAGAGCTTAAGGCTTAAATAAAGTAGAAGTAAGTAAATATTTTCAGAATTTAGGAAAAGTCTAAAAGGATTATGATCTGTTTGATAAACCAGAATGTATTTATAATATGGATGAATCCGGCTTTCCTCTTAACAACAGACCCACAAAAGTAGTAAGTCATAAAGGAAAGCGAGAAGTTGTTTCACTAACTAACGTGGAAGGAGGACAAAATGTGACTGTTGCTGCATGCATGAATGCAAGTGGCGCTTATTTACCACCAATGGTAATTTTTAAAGGAGTGAGAAAACGCCCTGAATTTCAAGATGGCTTACCTCCTGGTTCCATTACGGTGATGAGTGAATCGGGATACATTACTGAAGAATTGTTCATGGTCTGGCTGCGACACTTCAACAAATACAAAACAATGGGTAGCTCTATTACACTTCTTATTATTGACAACCATGGCAGCCACACCAGCTTAGATGCTGTAGAATATTGTCGGGAAATGGGATAGAGGTTTTGGGATTGCCTCCGCACAGTACACATGTACTCCAACCATTAGATAGAACTTTCTTAAAATCCGTAAAGGCTCAATATCACAGAAGTGCAACTAACTGGATTCATGCAATCCCAGTGAAAACATTACAAAACTACTATTCTGTACTATTTTCTGTGATGCCTGGGGCAAAGCTGCGTCCATAGGGTGCGCAGTCAAAGGGTTCCAATGTACAGGAATAATACCCTTTTGCAAAAACATTGTTCCCGAGGAGAAATTTGCACCTTCAACGTTATTCGAGGCTCCTGCTCCTTCAATCTCCACCAGTCAAGCTACTAACAGCGTTATGGGAGAAGAACCCTCATCGTCAAAAGATGTAACTGAAGAACACGGCAAATCCATAACGCCAGGGTCAAGAACAATTTCTCAGCAGGATGCTGCCAAGGACATTTTGCCAAGTCCAGAGAAAAAATTATCGTCTCGGAAGAGGAAAACACAGACATCAGCTAGACTCACTTCAGATGAAAACCTGGATAACCTCCGCGGCAAGAGGAAACTTTTTCAACAGGGCACAAGGAAAACAATGAAGAAATGCAACAAGAACAATTAAACGGAAATGTACGTCTGTGAGTAATAATGAAAGAAGTTTACCAAGCTTCAATTCACCAGCAAACAACGAAAATAATTGTTGACTTTGTTTATTGAATTATTATAGTGCAGAATCAGTAGCTAAGGGTGACTGGATTCACTGCCAAAAATGCAATGTTTGGTATCACGAAGTATGCGTTTGTGCCCGAGGAAGAAAGTGTTTTCTATGTGGAAGATACAAGTGATCAAAATTCTACCAGGAAGTGACCACAATTGTACCTAATGTGGTACATTTTCGATCGATTCTTCTCAATTCTGTAACCTGTTTTTGTGTTTATACCAACTTTTGTAATTGTATAATGTTTGTGTTACATATTCATTAAAAATCCAAGAACAAATGCCATAGTTAAAATTATTTTCTCAATATATGTCCAGTTACAATAAAAAGTGTTGGAAATGATCACAATTGTACCACCTTACCCTATTACCGTAAAGACGAACGTTGAGCCGCCGACAGACACAAATAAAAGACACACAAACACAAGGACGTAGCCAAAGGGGGGGGGGGAGGATTCTTCGGGGTCCGCCCCCCCCCCCGGCTATCGCTTATCATGCAAAGGACAACGCACACACACACCCATGCTCAATGGTGGACTCTAACCTCCGAAGGGACTAAATGAAATAAGACACAACTTAGCTACCGTGTAGTTAAACTGAATGTAATTGTTATCAGTCATACGCCGAAAAAGGAATACGCAAAATCGACAGTCAACAAAGTAATCTATATATTTTAATTATCGATACATCGATAAGAGCATCGGCTATTGCCCAGTCCTCCTTTATCCGTTGTCCATTGTTGGCCTTACTCCATTACAGCTATGTTAAGCACTACAGTGGAATGCTGCCGCTACCGTTTATTTATTTTGTGCTGTTAAGATAAGTTTCCAATTATGAGTAAATTCATAACAAGAAAAAAGATAAAAAAAACGACTTTCATTTGTCCACTAGCGTTATGGTAACTTAAAATACGTACTACTATAATAGCTTATTTATCTATTTACAGCAGTGGAGTCGTTATTTGGAATGGCAACATTTAAGTATATGATAAGGCAACTCAGTATGTGTAATACTTTTTAAAGTTAGGTTTAAGAGTAATATTTTATCTAGATGATGAATACGTTGCAATGCCAACAAAAGTAAAAGAACCAATAATCTTGGAAATAAAATTATAGACTTACGCTCCCGAAATCAATATGTAAGGTATTTATACTGATGCAAAAATTAATGAAGATTTTGTGAAAGACCAAGCTACAGTCGTGGCTGACAGACAGCGAGCTTGGTGACATGCAATCGTGTCGTTGCCAGTGTTCAAATACAAAGTAACATATCTGATTCTGATAATCTGACTTCGTTTGGAATAACAACTGAAGGTTCCAGTGACGTGTATTGAAAGAATTAAAAAAAAATATTTTCCTCAATTTTGTATATGAAATATTGCAGTATTTGTAATAAGGTCTTACAAATGCAAACTATGTGCATAAAATATAAAAAAAATATGTTAGCCTAAGTTTGATTTTAGAATAAATGTAAACATGAGCTTTTGTAAATTTATCTTTAAGCATTCGGAGCCCCCCCCCCCCTATTGACAGTAGCCTGGCTACGTCACTGACAAACACTGAGACAGAGTACACTCATCATACAATCATCAGGCACACTCATCCACACAAGTCAGCCACGTCTGGCCGCCCAACACAGTCTGACTCACGGCACAGACAAATATACTCTCTGCTCACGGCAAGCGGAAGGGATGGGAGGGGGGAGGGGGAAGGAGCGGAGGAGGGCGGGAAGTGGTGAGGGAGGATAAGGGGGGGATAAAACAAGAAGAGGCGATGTCAGGCGAAAAAATCGCACTGACGTGTTTTACGGCCAACTTTAGACTTGTAGTTTTATAACTTTTGGACCAAAATAATATTCTAAATAATAATAAATTAATTAATAAGAATGTCTGAAACCCTTTTAGGGAAAAAAATTACGTAGTGGCGGGCTTCGAACCACCGACCTTTCGCGTCACAGTCCAGCACCTTGCCCACTACGCTACGGCTATAAATCAAATAAGCAGTTCTTTAATCTCATACTATTAATGGCCGTTGATAACTGATGTTAATATGGCATTTGTAGACATTAGATTATCATTTATCGTACGAATAACGATGTGTTTTTGTTAATTCATCAGTGTGCCGTTGCTTTGAAATGACAACGTGTAAGCTACAATAAGAAAATCATCAAATACGCGAGGAATGTCACGTGACATCTCCGAAGAGCTGGTTTTCGTTAATTCAATGGAGGCTGTCAAATCTCCGTTATTTTTGCAAATATGTCTCAACGATACGAGATATGAAAAAAACATAAGGAGATACGTTGTAGAGAATTTTCTCCCCCAACCAATTAGGTTATTCAATTTTCGTGTCAGATGAATAGTTAAGCCGTATTTTTCATTTAAATTTCGAGCTGTCAAAAGACGATCGCAAAGACCCACTTTTACTAGCGTAACCTAAAGTGGGCCAAAATGAGAAGCAGTATGAAAAAGGGAATATATATATATATATATAGGTATCATTCGGTCGAGCAGCTACTCAGTTGGCTTCCTGCTGCTGAATGCACACCGTTCCAGTCCTCACACTAAGGAACAATTCTTGGCAGTACCGGTCCTCCACTTGGATGCGCTGAGCATTCAACGACGAAGCGGGCGGGAGACACTTGGGAAAGATTGTATGGAGGGATAATGAAATCTACACATGGCATACAAACGGATGTAGGCCCCTATGCATATATGTACGTGTGTGTGCGTGTGTGTGTGTGTGTTATTCCACATGTCAGCTAGATAACCGATTTAAACCAAAGCGATAGACATATTCCTTACTTTCAGACCACAATATGTTCGAGGTTAAGAAGCACGTACGCCACACAGTTCAGCAGACATGATTAAATGAACAGTGAAATTCTCGAAATTCGCAAAATGTGGCAGTGTTTCACATCTCCTGAAGAAATAATCCGTTATCAACGAAAGGTAGTACAAATGTTCTTTAACATGGCACAGAGTGTAGGAGATATGACGTCATAAACGGTGATAGTTACAAGAAAAATGTCATACGACGCGTAAGTAGCGAAACATCACGTACCCATTATTTGGGAACGAGAGCACTCTGCGAATTACAACAACCTTCACACTCAATTTATACGCTTACGAGCAGTTATTGTGCTGATAATCCAAAGAAAAATTTTGAGAGGAAAGTAATTGATCACTTAGAAGTCTTCCGCTATTCGAGTAGTTAAACTACGGCATTCAGCATGACGTTGCAGTTCATTACTTCTTCACTCCTAATTACGTTTGCGAGAATTCTGTATACAGTGTAAACATACCCTCAACACTGTACAATCTGCAATATATAAATGTACGATTGTTAGTTCATGGGATATGTGTCCATAAGCAATAAATTTCATGAAATAAAATCCCATCCGCATGAAAATTTGATTTATTACGTCGATAGCACTGTGTTTTTCGACATATTTCGCGGGCAGCGTAAACATATACGAATGCACCTTCGATGTCATACCATTGATCGACATTTAGCTCAGGAGATAGATTCTTCACTTCCAAACCTATTTACAACACATTTTGCAGACTGTTTACGAAAATTGCGGCTTAAGGTACTGCTACATTACAACTTTACAGGACACATTATTGAGGGTATATGATACCACACGGATTGAGATGCATGAAAAGAACGAGAAATGGACTGTACGCAATGGCCCGTGGCAGGAGTGAGGTAGGGAAGTAGGGCACGGGCTAATATGAAAATTGAATTTACACACACACCAGAGAAAGACTGAGACTAAGTTTACTGTAAACGAAGAAAAAAGCCATAAAAATGTCATTCGCTGACACTAAAAAGGATAGCAAAATACAAACTGATTGAATTGTGTATTTTACTGATGGGAAAGTTATTTTTAAGGATAAAAATACATGAAAAATACGAAATTCCTAGTTACTTATACTGAAAGATTCATCGAATACTGCAAACATTAAGAAGTATAACTGATCTTCTAGGTTGTATGGCCGTGGTCCTTGAAACATTTCTTTCCCTGAAATTTCATTCAGTGGCTGAGCACCGCCAGGAGAACCTCTGAAAGTGTCCAGCACAGTTCTGAACGAAACGTCATGGACCATGCCAGTACAACCGGAAGATTCATTTGACGTTATAACTTCCGATCTTAAAAGCCTTTATTGTATGGTTATTAAGTATAAACCTAGAACGAAATTGATATTGCTAAGTTCATTGCGCTTTGATATAAAGAGAGTTTATAAAACTACATTCCTTTGGATTTTTGAACCTCGTGTAGCAACCAAATAAATAGACATCTTTCAATCCCACACACCCTGTTGGGGTCTTACAAAGAAAGTAACGCACAAATTAACATTAATTCCAACAGTCAACATTACGAAGCGTCACAGTCGATTGTCGCAGCAGATACCACTCTTGTGTTAATACTTATTTCCGTTCCAGAGGAAATCAGTGTACCTGGTGTGAAAGGTTACCACCTTACTCTCGGCTACGGTCTTGCTATGTAATATAATGCCTTGTAATCACTGGATCTCTTGAGTGATATACATGGATAAATCGAATCCTCTGTTTCTATGCAATTCTGTCCTCGTAAACATGTGACTCAGCAACGTGTGATTAGGGATGGAGTGTCATCGATAAAGAGAGGAAAATTTTAGATGCACAATGACCGTGTTTTTATGGAGTAAACCATGTAATGTCCTTCAGACGTTCAAACAAAAGTAACGAAATCATCTCTCTTAGCGCGGGAGTCACAAATTCTTTGAGAACACTGAATGACTTAGCCGACTATTAGTCGACACAAGTCAGCAATATCTTCTCTCCTTTATTTTGATTAGTATCTCCTCATTAGTAACAAGATATACCCATTTAATCTTCGGAATTCGTCTATAGCTCCGAACTTTAATGCCTTTTCTCATCTTTTTTTCGGAACTCATCATGTAAGATTCACTGATATGTAAAGTAAATTTATTTGTAAACTATATCCACTACTTTCATCTCTGGTGTCGAATACAACCAGAAGAGTTTCACACGATCTTTGCTTTCGAAATCCGTGAAGATCCCTACAGAGTAGATCTTCGGTCTTCAGCTATTTCATAATGTGCAAACATGAAATTCGTTTTCTGCTAGGGGCCTATGTCAGAGATATATGCCTTTGGGTTTATGCTTCCCTCCGACGGCCCTTCTTTAATAGAGAACTGACTAGCACGTTCTATCCAATCATTAGCAACGCTTCACTCCTCTAGTGAACTAAGGTACAGTGTTACTAGAAGAGGATGAGTCTCTTTCAAACACCTAGCGTAGAATCGAATTCGTATTCTGTTATTCCTTTCATCTGTTAAAAAATTTTAGTTATTCTTCTACCACGTAATCAGTTATTTCGGAGTATTACATTTTGTCGTTCGTACGACAATTTAGAGAATGAATGTCGTGTGTGAACAGGTGTCTGTTCCATGATGGTAGCCTCACTGTTCCAGGTACGATGTCAATGGAGAGCGCGCCCACTCATGCAGGACGTTCGAGTTCTTTATTTGGAGGGGAGTGTGTTTGCTTCATCCTTAGTATGTCTAGTGACGGAGGACGTCAATAGTTTGCTCCCTCAGAGAAAAATAAGTTTTGGAAACTTGGTTAAGCTAAAGGGACTTCACTGCGGGGTCATCAGTCCCTAAACATACAAACTACTTATGAACTAGATGACATAAAAGTTTTCTGGTATGGTACCGCGTCATGATGTAAGGCTATTACTTAAATAACCAACGTTTCGGCCAACGTTACAGTGGCCTTCATCTGGCCTTCATTTACCCAGATGAAGGCCACTGTAACGTTGGCCGAAACGTTGGTTATTTAAGTAATAGCCTTACATCATGACGCGGTACCATACTCAGAAAACTTTTATGTCATCTGACTCTGGCCGCTGAAGCCTATGTAATTATACTTATGAACTACCATATACTAAAAACGACACAAACTTCCATGCCCGATGGGGGATTCGAACCACCGACCGTAGCGGCCATGTAGAGTGTGACTGACGCGGCGCAGACCGCTCGGCCACTTCGGCCGGTCTGCCAGTTTGTATCAAGCTCTGTTTCAGGGATATTGTGCTTAGAGAATACGATGCGTGTTATTTAAGGTATTTTCCGTTTTGTTGTGGACACCGCAATGAGCGCGTGCGTCGTGTATCGGTATGCTTCTGGAACAACTGCGCTCAGTTTAAGCTCTGTAGCTAAACTGCACGGTTCTGTTCTGTGTTTTCAAAATGTTTATCGACTCGCCCGCCGCGTGTGGGGTTTGCTCAGTGATAGGATTCTTGTCAGTAAGGAATCTGTCTGCTACAGAAATTCATCGACTGATTTGCGAAGTGTACGGTGATATTGTTACGAGTGAAAGCAAAGTGCGTAAGTGGGTACGTGAATTCAGAGATGACTGTAACAACGTCCATGATGAGGACCGCTTCGATTGCCAATCTTCGATTACAGACGATTTGGCTGCTTCTGTTGAAGAGAGGATTCGTGAGAACAGGAGCTGACCTCAGTGGCAACTGTTAAAACAATGACCACGACGTGAAAACGGTAGTGAACTCTTGGTTGTCGGAGCAGGCGGCAAGGTTTTATGAAGAGGGTACTTCAAAATTGGTTGAGACGTACGACAAGTGTTGGAACAAACTTGGCAACTATATCGGCAACTTACTTAAAAAGCACGCCTCCTATATGAAAATTTTATTTCCATACGTTTAGTACGAGGCATGTCCACAAAGTAAGTTTCGTTTGGTTATATACACCAAACGTGTACAGATACAGAAAAAATATTTATTGTATAAAAATCTACAGCTTTTCATCTACTTTTGTACATAACTTCCAAAATTTTGTAGGCACTTGTCATAGCGTGGGACAAGTTTTTGTGTGCCTTCTTCATAGAAGGTTGTCGCCTTTATATTCAACCATTTGGCCAACATGTTCTTTCAGCTCTTCATCGTTGAAGTGTTGACCACGAAGGACAGATTTTAGGTGTAAGAAGATATGAAAGCAGTCTTCTTCTTCCCTTCACGTTGCCGCCCGACCTCACAAGGCGATTGTGACCAAATAACTCCTACTGGAATTGCACTGGGACGTGTTTGATCATCCTCCGTACAGTCTCGCTCCTAGCGACTTTCTTCTTACATCTAAAACCTGTCCAAGGTGGTCAACACTTCAGCGATGACGAGCTGAAAGAACATGTTACCACATGGTTGAATACACAGGCGGCAACCTTCTACGAAGAAGGCACACAAAGACTTCTGGCACGCTATGACAAATGCCTACAAAATTTCGGAAGCTATGTCGGAAAGTAGTTTAATAGTTGTATATTTTTGTACAATAAATATATTTTCTGTATCTGTATACTTTTGTCTTATATAACCAAACGGAACTCACTTTGTGGACATGCCTCGTATATTCTTGGAATAAGTAATGGAATATGTGTGTTTTGACAAAGAAATCTACATCTACATCTACATGGGATACTCTACAAATTACATTTAAGTGCCTGGCAGAGGGTTCATCGAACCACAAATGTACTATTTATCTCCCATTCCATTCTCCAATAGCGCGCGGGAAGAAAGAACACCTGAATCTGTCTGTTCGAGCTCTGATTTCTCGTATTTGATTCTGATGATCATTTCTACCTATGTAAGTGGGAGTCAACAATATATTTTCGCATTCGGAGGAGAATGTTGGCGATTGGAGTTTCGCAAGTAGTCCACGCCGCAGCGATAAGCGCCGTTGTTGTAATGATTCCCATCCCAAATCCTGTATCATTTCCATAACGTTGTCTCCCCTGTATCGTGACAATACGAAACGAGATGCCCTTCTTTGGACTATTTCGAAGTCCCCCGTCAAACCCACCTGATAAGGATCCCACACTGGGCTGCAATACTCCAAAAGATGGACGGACAAGCGTAGTGTATGCAGTTTCTTTTGTAGTTCTATTGCATGTTTTAAGGGTTCTGCCAGTAAAACGCAGTTTCTGGTTCGCATTTCCCACGATATTATCTATGTGTTCTTTCCAATTCAAGTCTGAAGTAATAGAAATTCCTAGGTATTTTGTGGAGTTCACGAAATGAGAAAACTTCATACCCTTTTGAGTGTTAGACTACGTATTTCGACTTTTAGTAGTAGGTTAGTTTCGTAAATTTCTCTGGTTGTGGTGCCCCTTTAACACTGCTTCCTGTGATTACATTTGGGAAGTCTGCCTTCCGCGGCCGCTTCGCCGTGCCTCGAGCTGAGCTGCGGGTGGCTCTGCCGCCGCGAAACCGACAGACAACCTGTTAGCGGTGACGTCACCATCACTCCTGGGATGAATGTTGTATGAAGTGCGCGATGAGGGTAGTTGTGGAGGGGGTGGGGGGGCTGGGGGCGGACTGGCTGATGAGGGTGCCGCGTCTATCGCGGGGCGGCGCGCGTGTTTGTGAACTTGGGACGTTAATCAAGCTGCAGCTTAATATTTAATGGCGTCCCTGAAGGAGTTACATATCGGCAGCGACGGCCGCGGGCCTACCGGAGAAAAGTGGGGCCGGCCGAGCGGCGGGGCAGCCGCCATTCCAGCCGCCCTGAATAAATGATGGCCGCTAAATCGTCTCCATTCGCCGACGGCCCCTCCCGGCCTAAGGCAGGGGGAAAAGTGAAAAAGGACGGCGAGGGGAAATTGTTTGCAGCGCCAACTGCCCGTGTCGGAGGGCCCTTGTTTGCTCAGCCGAGCAATGAGACGAGATTGGTTTCCGACCTGTCCGAAATGTGCTCGCTGCGTCACGTCAGCTGCTGCGGAAAGGCCTTCATCTCTGCAGGCGAGTCCTTGACTGACGGCTCATTTAAAGCGCAGGGTCTGTGCCTGCTCGTCCAGGGGGGGGGGGGAGTATAAGGCGTGATTAAGAACGAAATCACTAAGGCGCAGCGACGCTACAGCAGTAGGACTTGGCGTTAGCCTACAACGGATAGAACCGACCTCCGAAAATCGTTACGAAAGTGCTTTCTTCGGCACTCAGGTGATGTTTGTTTCCTTCAGTATGTTAATCTTACATTTTCAATTGAAAATTAGATATTTTTAGTTACCGTTCGATTTTCGTAACTAGTTTCACCAACTCCCACGTCTTTCCCTCCACAGCCGTTTACTTTCCCTTCTTCCTGCACTTTCCCCCTTTCTTTTATCACAACCTGGTATCTAATTTAGAGACTTGTAAAATATACGTAATTTGTGAATATATTACTCTTGCTTTTATCTACTGCATTACTAAAGAAACACTTTTCTTCTTCTTCTGTAATTAAGGAGAGCATATTTTTTATTACACCCTAATCTCTGAACTTCTAATAATCTTATATGATACTTAGTGACCGTGTTTTATAATACGTCACACACGCTTATGAATAATTTCCTATCCATACTTTTCATCCATTCTGATAGTTGTAATGTTTTCATCTGTTAAGATTTCAACTTTTATTTACTACTACTAACACGCTCCGGGGTTTCAAGGTTCCAGTGCATTACTGAAGGAAACTAGGACTGCCTACGTAAAAAAAAAAAAAAAAAAAAAAAAAAAAAAAAAAAAAAAAAAAAAAAAAAGTGTGTTCAATGCCGCAGTTTGTTCCTAGTCATTCAGTCAGTCAGGTGCACCCTACCGAATCTTTACTAAAATTTGTGTCAACTGAAAACAAAAATGAGTTTCTGGAAGGTCAGGAATTTACTTAAAGAGAATAATGTAATGAAATGAAACGGAGTGAGGTGACGCACTGGACTCCACTACAGACTTTCCAGGTTTAGATTTTCCGTGAAGACCCTTAATCACTCCACGCAGATGCTAGTTGGTTGCTTTGAAATGATAGAACTTTTGTCAGCTCATACGTGACAGTGTAGCAAAGGGGGTGGGGGGCAGATAGTATTGCATTTAAATGTGGAAAACAATGTATTACAGACAATCTATAACTCATGCATAACATACTAATATAAAAAGTGTATAGTATGTAAACTAAATCTTGTTGACTATTGACTAATTCGTCATTGTTATATTTCATCTAATGTATTTATACAGACGGTAAATATTTGTTAATGTAGCATTGATAATGGCAAGTCACTTGCCGCAATCTAGATCTGCAAAATAAAGCATTCTCTTACAAATAACTACTGATTTCTGTAAAACACTTACTTGGATATCGACGTTAACTTAATGTAACCACAATTAAAAATATATCATGTGATTCTCCAGTTTCTCCCGGCGTATTTGTTGCGAGAGCAGTTCACGGATTCTTAGAGTCCGATGGGTGCAATTTTTCAGCGATAAAACAGGTGCCCATTGGACACTATGAAACGGCAGTACTCCCGCGGACTGTTGAATAAACATGTATGCTCTGGGTACGGCTTTACAATTCCATCGAAGCATTCTTTGAAGGTTTCTGCAACTGAATCGTCTGATTAACCATGTCGGTACAAACAAACACAATTACCAATTTATTCAGGTTATCAAGAATATCCTCTACCCATTGTAATTCAAAGGAACAATCTATGTACATCTTGAGTTGGTTTACGTTGTAGGAGGCGATCCACTTATAATATTGTAAAAAGACATAAAAAAGCCGAGATCGCTGAACATCAATTTTTATTTACGACGACCGGTTTCGCTGAACTATGTCAGATTCAAAATTGTTATATAACAACTGATTGACATTTCAAGATTATGGCCTTGTAAAATATTTTATTAGACCAGATGATGCTGACATAGTTCAGCGAAACCGGTCGTCGTAAATAAAAATTGATGTTCAGCGATCTTGGCTTTTTTATATCTTTTTACTATGTACATCTGTTTCGCTACAGGATAAACCGCTTTAGACAGCAATAAATACACCTACAATTCTTTTAATTCATTCTTTCTGAACGACTGCTCATCGAAGTAAAAATATCGGCTGAGCTTAGACTTTAGCCACATACCTATAATGATTTGTGCAGCAGTACTTTCTATTAGCGCTTGGGGCTTTGGTACTTCCTTTATACGGCTACGAAAGTTTACAACAATATAGACTATGCTTCTGAGATCTGTGTTTGTTGTATGAGTAATATGTACACTTTGAAACTGAAATCATTTATGTGCCGCCCGCGGTGGCCAAGCGTTCTGCGGCGCGCTAGTCACTGTCTGCACGGCCGCTACGGTCGGGGATTCTAATCCCCCCACGGGCATGGATGTTTGTGTCGTCTTTAGTATAAGGTAGTTCTTTAGTAGTTTGTAAGTTTAGGGAATGATGACCCCGCAGTTTAGTCTCTTAAGCTTAACAAAGATTTGAACATCATTTACTCGTATGTATTATCGTGAGGCTCTCTAATATGAAGGGAAATAGAACAATCAGTCTACGCCACACAGCCTCCACTAACGTGTAGCCGTTCCTGCGTTCATTGTAACCCGGAACCCGAGCATCCGTTTGCGCAAGAAGAGGAATGTGCAGACTACACGGTTGCAGAACTGCCTGAGCGTCTGATTCAGACTGTCCACCCAGCAACGACTATAAAGATGCTTTGTTGGACTCTGTCTACAACTATTTAATTTTTAAGTATGACTATCTGATTATGTCAGATATATTTATCTATTTTTTTAAATTTTGGCATGTAGTTTTAACATATTCATCTTCGTCTGAAGAAGGTGCCCATAGCGGCATTGAAACCTGGTTACGATTATTTTCGTACTTTGCGACTGAGCGCTGCCCTTTAAAAATTTAATTCGTGATAATTCGTCTGGGCAGAGACTGAATTGCCGATAAAGGCAGTATACCGTCTGCTGACAGTATATCCGAGAAAAGTAACTTGGTTCTTCTGTATAACGCATTTATTTTCATTTAATACCACTCCCTGATCACACAATCGCTTACGGACTTGTCACAGGTGATGTTTGTGCGCCTGTCAGTCGGGAGAAAACAGTAAAATATATAAATCAGCGAAACAAAATGTCAAACTCTTTATCACCTCGTCGATAACCCGTTGCCACGTCCGTGCGGCGTTCTTCAGGTCGAAAGGCATAAATAAAAACTCGAATCAAGCCAACTAAGAACTTTGGAGGTGAGAGGATAAAGCGCACAGAAAAATCTGAATAATGCATGTCGCTTCTAATCAAAATCCGCTCATTCATACAAGTATAAATGTATGCTGTGGTGTGTTCCGGGCCGCAGTCAAACAGACACTCTTGAAATTTTAACTGTTTTTGTCACAGAGGTTTCGTTATTTACTTCATTTAAAATATTATGCATGTGACTTTTCCAGTTTATTCATAATTTGCTCCTCAAATATTAAAAATATTCAGTTTGAAATTTGTTATGGTCTGCCGCACTCGTCGGTACATTTATTTAACAGTGTTTCATTTTTAAACTCTCAGTTTTAGTAACACACAACAGCCGAATGCGGCATTTTAATATATATTTGAATATAAGTGCAGAAGAGTAACTTCAGTTCCAAAACTGTAACAAGAACAGTTAAAGTCTGAAAATTGTACAGGAAAAAATTGTACTCCATATTAAAGAATCTTTCCAATTTCCCTGTTTTATTTATTCGATTTCGCCTTTTTTAAATTTCAACACTTTGGTTCACATGATACTGACGTGTGACTGCGTTTACAGTTGATTTGAATATTTAGCTGATTATTTTTCAGAGTCGAAATAGTTCTGTTGTCGTGTCTTCAGAGAATTTTTATTTTTCAAAACCAGCAAAGTATTATCATTACAGTTTGCTTCAAAAATAGAATACACTGAAGAAGCGAATTCAAGACAACTCTATTATCAATACAATAAGAATTTACGAACGGTCAAAAAGTTTTGTAGAGGACTGGGGTAAGTATAACTACCGCCCTGCACGCTATATCGAGTCTGGTATTGGAAACTGTGCAAAAAAAGTGAAGAAAAAGATTAGGAAAAATCTCCGAATCAGCATGAGAGAGATTTATACTGTTGTTTCTTAGTCATTGCTCCAAGGCAATATTTTTGAGTTTTTATTGGCATGGTAAGCGTCGCAGCAAAGTTGATTCCGAAAATATTGCGTTTCGACCAAAACTGATGTCGCGTATACATCGTTTTGATATTACTGAATGAATTCTACAACGATCCCGAAATGCTGAAAGATGGATATAAGGTTTTGATGTCGAAAACTGTGACCTGTCGCCCAAATGGAACCTGCATAAGACCGAAGGCCGAAACAAACTCTTGAAGTTCCATCATACTTGAAAGGCCTTCAGTTTTTTTTTTTTTTTTCGATTACAATAGAACGGTACGTTATGAGCTCCAACTGTAGGGTCGTACTGTCAGAAAAGACTCCAATCTGGAACTTGCGCTGTTTATGTGATGAAACCCGAAGAAAACCCCCATAATGTGACAAACCATTCGTAGCAACTGCCCGCAACAATGCGATAATGCTGCCGCTCACATGTCAATGTTTCGTATATGAGATTTCGCTATAGAGTTATGCTCATAAATGAACTCATTTGCTCATAAATGAACTCCTGGATCTTCTATTTCCAAACCTGAGGAGAACCACTAATAGACGTAGTCTGTTTACCACTAACAGATAAAAAGAAGAAATTCTGGTGGACCTGAACAGCATAACGTTCAGTTAATTCCAGAAATGCTCCGAAATTTAATTAATCTTCGCCATATTATAACAATGAAGAGGACAAAATCCGTGTTAAGCGATTCTGATGATCAGTGAGTGAGTGACGGAAGTAGTGATTTTCGACTATCCCAATATTTCGTAAACTATAAGATGAAGAAGAGAAATTTCAGGCATGTAACAGCATCAACTTAGAAGGGAAATCAAATTTAGAGTTTTTCACACGAATGTTTTGGAAATCATAATACGAGGCGCGTTTTTTAAGTAATTTCCGTTTTGTTGTAGGAACTAGTAGTTCGTGCACATATCTCAACGAGTGCAAGCTTCGTGTACCGGTATGCCTGAGGAACAACTATGTTCTGTTTCAACTCTTTAGCTAACCTGTATGGTTCTGTTCTGTGATTTCAATATGTTCAAGACTATCAAATCGCCCTCGGCATGTGAGGTTAGCCCAGTGATATGGTTTTTGTCACCAAGGAACCAGTCTGTTGCAGAAATTCTTCGACAGATTTGCAAAGTGTACGGTGATGCTGCTATGAGTAAAGGAAAAGTGCGTAAGTCGCTTCGAGAATTCAAAGATGACAGTGACAACGACCATGATGAGGACCATTCTGCTCGTCCATCATGGATTACAGACGATTTGGAGGTTTCAGTTGATGCGAGGGTACGTGAGAACAGGAGCTTCTCAATGACAGGTCTCTCAAACGAATTTCCTGACTTGTCGAGATTAGTGCTTTACAAAACGGCAGTGAACCTTGCGTTATCGGAACAGACGGCAATACTATGTAGACGGTATTTTAAAATTGGTTGAGAGGTATGATAAGAGTTTGAACAAACTTGGGAACTATGTCGAAAAATAAAGTATCTACTTTCTGAAAATAAATTTACTTTTTTTGAAATAACCTTTCGTTGCGTACTTCTCTTCAAACGGTACTTAAAAACGCGCCTCATGCGTTGATTAACCTAACTAATAACTGTATAAGGCACACTGGCGTTAGTAACTTTACGTCCCTAGCTTTCTGAGCTTCAACGTGTGTAGCATTGGTGATATATTTAAAGTGGTGTTACATAGAAGATTAAGAAACCAGTTGCTGTACCAGCCAACAGCATGGAATGGAACCAGTGATTTTTTATTATTATTATTATTATTTAATTTTTTTTAGGTTTAGTGTTTGTATGGGATTATTTATTTGGGGGTAAGTTCTCAGATTCGAAAAGATTATTTATTACACAGAACAAGTAATGAGAACAATATTTGCTATAAGCTCGTTAAACCAGCGTCGTCCCCTATTCTGAGGTGTGATGGTACGAACGGGGTGGCCGTTCCCGACGGAGATCCGCGTCCTCTTTGGGCATGGGTCTGTGAGTTGTCCTTATTGTAAGTTAATTATTTTGTAAGTTTAGGGATTGTTGACCATAGATTTACGGACACTTGAACATTTGCTTGAATACTGTTCATTTGGCTTATAACATCTGACATTGGTCTGTTAACATATTACATTCCCTTTAATGTCACTGTTGTTTTTTAACAAAATCTGCTTATTCCCAATTGTTACCTGCTGTCAATCATTTAGTACTAGACCGGAATAGAATCTGTAATTGAGTAACACCTCCTCGACCCTTGAACTGAAAGATGTGGAGTATTGTGCCGCAATGATACAATAAGCTGCCTGGTGATTCTAAAAAGTATTAATCTAATCACTATAAAGTAGAAACTGTACATGTTCTTCATTACTCAAAATTCCTCTTCTGTAGTGCAGTTCATGGAAAATTAAAATATTAAGCTAATTTTTGTGTTGGGTGTTCCTACGTTTGTTAGGCCTGTCGTGTGCATAGGATTGCCATACGTTTCATTTTACCAATCACTACTCGTTGGATACAATATTATCTTCTCTCTCGTTCCAAACCCATGTGGAATCTTTCTCTGTTTGGCCCTGCGGAGCATTAAAAATAAGTCTAAATAAGTATTTTTAGTGTTTCTTTTCTACTCCTCAGGCTGATTGACATCTATCCGCATAGCTACATGATCTGTATTTCCTAGTATCTATTATACTAGGTGATGAGAGTGACTCGATCTTAGTAGGTATGACGCTATTTTCAACTTTTGTGCTGAACGGAGTTAAACAGTTTCCAAAGTATTAAGTTGTAGGAGCATTTGTGGGACGGTGTGTAACAGCATTGCAAAGCGTGGTTGTCTTCCTGCGTGCGACGTATTACTCGCCGCTAGGTGTCACGCCATGAGCACTAAAATATGAAGGGACGAGAAACGGAATGTCTGGGGAGAGTGCAGTTGTTGGACAGGTCAGAGGATGTCAGGCTGACAGACCGAGCTGTTTGCTGCGCTCCTTTCAGTACTGATTTTCTGCCGGCACTTTAAGGTTTGCTGCGGAAATTTGCCCTGACACCTGTGGCAGACAGCAGTTCTCGTGGAGTGTAACGACACTTTTTCTGACAATAAACTGTCTTTCGCATTGTTAGGTGCTATTTAACGGCTTGAATTGGGATTCGTTGGCCAGTATGAAAGTTACCTCCAAGTTGCTTCGAACTGATTCAGCTTATGTAAAACTACTTGGCGTTGTGAATTTATGGCTTGTAAATTGTGGTAAACAGTGGACGCTACACACTTTAAATTGGCTTCACGCTCGGGGCTAACGGGGGGCGGGGGGGGGGGGGGGCAGGGCGGGAATGCATGATGAATTTGTATTTTGTGATTATCACTCATTGCGAGTGATGAGCTGACAGTACGGCGGGGGTGAGATAGAAAAAAATCTTTTAACTATTCAATGTTATGGTTAAAGTTTGTGTTATCAAGTCCACTTGTGACACTTTCCTTGACACTTTCCTATCTTCCCTTTACCTCACTCACGTTACCGCGAGCAGCGTGCTAACTTCTCTAGTTGTGATAGACCGAACGTTGCACGTGAGGCCCGTAGGCGGCACGTATAGTGGTCAGCTCAAGACTGAAACTGCGACGAGTTGCGAGAGGGCACCTGACGCTCTGTTTAGCGCCAAAACATGGCCTTCTACAAAATCGCTCTTCTCTTGTTACAATAAAAGAAGGCACCTTAAACTTTTAAACTGTCAAAACCTAGCCTGTCCTTGAGAGATATTTATCACAAATTCTCAGCTCTGAGTAATTAATATTTAGTATATGATAAACAAAACAAATTTCAAAGGAAATCGCGTGACGTGAAATGCAGCAACCAATGCGAGGAGAGCACCAGTAACATAGGCGGGCTTTCCCACGGGAACCAGCACCTACTGTGCCATATGCTACTGCTCCCCATCCCACATTTCTACATATGCTGCACTGCTGTCTTTCTTCCGCGTTTAAGACACGTACGATGTTAGCAAAGAAACGGCCAGCGGCCAGAAATATGAAGTGGCCATACGCCAGGAATATCACACACTTTCTCTATTCCATACAAGTAAATGAAATTATGAAATAAAATAATCGCCGCTGGCTCACTAGCTAGTACCGCCACACCAGCTGGCCAGACACGGCGTATCGGCCTGAGCGCCGGCCCGGTAGTAACTTGTTTTGCACAATTAAAAAAGTCGCAACAGGTTATCGCCGATTACATGCTAAAAATACGCTCCAGCGGAGACGCGTGCTGCTAGTGAGACAACAGCACGCTAGCGGAATGGCTCTTCGGACTTTGAAAATTACGGGTCGCGGTGGCCGAGGGGACTGCGGCGCGCCAGTCACGGTCTGCACGGCCACTACGGTCAGGGGTTCGAATCCCCCCTCGGGCATGGATGAATGTGCCGTCTTTAGTATAAGGTACTTCATAAGTAGTTTGTAAGTTAGGGACTGATGACTCCGTAGTTAAGTCCCATAAGCTCTACAAACATTTGAACTTAGAAAATTTCTGCGCGGCGGTGAAGTAATGAGGAGCACTATCATGAAACTGAAAAGACGGTATCACTTGTCGGTCGCGTATCGTGTGAACAACATGCATCACCACAGGAGATACAGTAGATCGAGTGTGCCGATGTATGAAGCGGTAGACAATTTGAAGATCGATCCTGAGAGTAATATAGGTGCGCATACGACTCTGCAAGGTCCATTGGTGTTTTGTGGATGTGTAGTAAATTTCGGATATTTACCAAGGAGACGTCTCAACACGGATTAAATGGATTATGACTGTTGCCATTCTTCGTTGCAATGGTGTCATCATAAAGCTCCTAGTGGTTTGGAGAGTGCTAATAGTAGCGATGTTATTGCCTGTCGAGCATTTAATATTATTGAACTAGGTAATAACGATTACCTTACATTGGCTTCTAGCTGAACGGTGTCTTGACTTGTGGAACACTGTATGAATTTGGATCAAGGGAACCTTCAGGATGCAGTAAGTTAACTTCCTGCCAGTCAATTAAATACATTCTAAACGTAGTCCGTGATTTCGTTCAGCGGATGTTGTCCCTTAACCGTTTGCAATAATCTAGTTTTACGTTAATAACCTGCCCTGAAATATGATTATGCAATATGCTGACAATGCAGATTATGCTGTTCCTTGTTTCTTATAGCTTGATTAAAATGTGTCCACCTTTACTGAAACGCAGTCATGTTTAAAATTTTCTGCTATGCTGAGGACGTAGCCCGTAACTTAACAGGATATTAGAATATTAATCGATACTCTGGACACTTCTTCGGTAGTTGGAAATCCAATGCCTTGAAATATTGCATAGCAGTACCACAGGGCTTTTGTTACAACATCATTGAAGACAACGTCATTGAAGTTATTAGACAAACTGCGTGTTTCTGTATAATTTCGAGCCTGTTCTCGTTTTAAATGGAGATGTTAGCATTAACATTTCTCATTACTTAGGTGCAAATTTTAGTGGCATTAAGATTAGTAATGACTCAAGTTTATATTAGCCATCCATTTCCTTCTGCGGCCAGGCAGCCTCATAAAGGTGAATCTGCAGACTTTTATGGCCTATAACGCCTTTTTCGTGGTTAGCGAGTACATTTATTGTCCTGGTCTTTCAGGTTTCGAGGCGAATTTTCTCCAGTTCTTGACTCCTTTCAGGAAATTTATGGTTATCTCCTTTCGTGTAATGGACGACTTTTGTACAGCATCACGTTGTAGTCTGACGGCCTCTAAGTATAGCTAACACACACAAACCGAGAAGGCCGTCCTGTTCTGAAAAAAGTTGTCACAATTACGTTTTTATGTTTACTACAAAAAATAGCCAATGTAACGAAACGCATTCAGTTGCATGTTTTAAAATTAAGTGATATTTCAAACGTCTTATGAAAATGACTAGGCAGAGTGTGTATGAAAATATTTCACACCCTTTAGCCTATTTTCAGTGGGTGAGTACTTCGGACAAGTATATATATACATTAAAAATTACAGTTTCGAGACGACTGAGCCATTTTTTGGAACAACGATTCACAGGTAAAATTTATTATTTTTAACGGAGTATTTAAATTTTTAATTTTCGTACATATACAATACACGGTATCCCATTTTGAAATGGTGATATCGATATGACTTTTTTCCAATGGTAACGTCTATATTTTAATCTATATTAGTATTCTAAGTGAGAAAATGGTGACCAATTTCATGGAAGCGGAAGTACACGGTAAGTTAAACCACCGTGATAACCAACTGCCGTTCCTCTTTAATGAAGTCATACCGCTAAAACATTGAAACCTGTGTTGAGGGGGTCAATTTTCACGACTTATACCCTTCCCATCCCCATAAGGAAATAATAAATTCGAAAGGAAAATGCCATTAAATTCTGTCAAGACTGAATTCACTAACATTCAGTATTCTAGAATTGCAAGTTTTCACAGTCCGCGATGACTTTACCTAATTACGTTCTTAATTGCTAAGTTACCACTTTTGGAACTAGGCCATTTGAGAAAGCGCAGCAGTACACACGAATGCCTGCAAGAAAGGAGAAGACGGATTTGGTTGTGTTAGCCGCAATACAACACGTTACACATGCCAGCTGTGGTTAGTGTACTATAGCGTCACTGTTGTCACCCTGTTATTGTTACAGAAACTGCAAGGGGAACAATTTAATTCGGAGAGCTACTTCATGTGAATCGGCCACGCGTAATTTACAATTGGGCTTTTTAAACGTGTTATCTGATTAGTCCACACTCACAGATTATGATATAGTGAGGCCACGCGGGAGTATCCGAGCAGTCTGAAGCGCCAAATTACGGATCTCGCGGCATCCCGCGTCGAAGGTACGAATCCTCGCTCGGGCATGGGTGTGTGTGTTGTCCTTAAGTTAGTTACTTGAAGTAAGAGACTTCTTGGCAGATTAAAACTGTGTGCCGGAACAGGGACTCAAACCTGGGACCTTTGCCTTCGCGGGAAAGCGCGCTACCACTGAGCTATCCCGACATGATCCACGTCGTAGGTTCTGTAGAAGGCTCGTTGCTTTACGCATTTCGGTACTTTGACACATATTTGAATACGTCATATAAGGGAACATTCCAGATCATCCGTCAGAGTGTGGTATCAGTCTCAGAAACCGTAAAGGGTTGTAGCTCGCAAACTAAGGGTGACCTAAACGTGAATTAAATATAATAGTGAGGTAAGGAGTTGGTTTGTAATATTAAACTACGGAATAGATAAAATGTTGTTACATATCGTAAATTGTACCTCTCTGCTATAACTCTCTTGGATGTATCACAGTTCATAGTTCTGTGGAAAGTATAACGATTCCCATGTAGACCAACCACCAAACCCTTTCTTGTCTTGTCTTGTGCCGGCCGCGGTGGCCGAGGGGACTGAGGCGCTCCAGTCACGGTCTGCACAGCCACTACGGTCGGGGGTTCGAATCCCCCCTCGGGCATGGATATTTGTGCCGTCCTTAGTTGTAAGTAGTTCATAAGTAGTTTGTAAGTTTAGGGACTGATGACCCCGTAGTTGAGTCCCATAGACTCTACAAACATTTGAACATTTTGAACCTTTCTTGTCATGTATAATTCTGTTACCAAACTTTTAAATGAAGTATCTGTTCATTCGGACAAAAATCGCATGGTGAATGAAGAGAATGAGTCAGTTTTTTAAGTATGAAAGATTTTCAGTAGATATGGCGCCCCTTTTTTCCCCATACAGAGGGACATTGCATCGGTGGGACCGAACCCCAGACAGCACGGCCGCTCCCGCCCGCCCTAATGATCACAAACAGCCCCAGGCGGTCGCTGACGAGGCCGCCGAGAATAATTACGTCGCTCCTCCAATGTAATGACCACTTCAATAACGCATTCTGTGGTGACGTCAAGTATTAATAACGCACAATTACGAGTTTAACACGTCGGGAGGGATAGGGGAAGCGCAGCGCACAGCAGAAATACGGCCGCGATCCGCCGTAAATTACGTTGCCGTCGGCGATAACGAGGAACCGGTCCGAGGCCGCAGCACTGCAATAGGGAAGGGGTGGGGGGAGGGGGTGCCGCTGCCGCCCCCGACATGGCCGGTGGCGGCAGGATGGCTGCTTCCCCAACTAGAAGTTTCGATTGACCCACCATCTACATCTACGTAAATAATCTGCCAGTCACATTTAAGTGCCGGGTAGAGGGTTCATTAACAACTTCCGTAAATTTTTCTACCGTTCCATTCTCAAATAGCGCACTGGATGAAAAAAACACCTACATCGATCCGTTTTCAATATGATTTCTCTTATTTTATTGGGATGGTCATGTCTCCCTATAAAGGTACCCACCAAGCAAAATATTTTCACATTCAGAAGTAAAAACCGGTGATTGAAATTTCGCAAATTTCGCTGTAACGAATAACGTCGTTCTTTTGATGATTCCCACCTCAAATCGTGCAACATTTCCGTCACGCTTTCTCCCTTATAACGTGATAAAACAATACGAGCTGCCCTCCTCTGAACCTTCTCAATGTCTTCCGTCAGTCCTACCTGATGATGGGCAGCAGTACTCCAGTAGAAGACGCACAAGTGTAATGTAGGCGGTGTCTTTCGTAGAGCTCTTGCATCCTCGAAGCGTTCTGCCAATGAAATATAACCGTCGGTTCGCCTTCCCCACGATATTTTCTTTGTGTTCTCTCCAGTCTGAGTTGTTCGTAATTGTAACTCCTAGGTATATGGTGAAATTTCCTACCTTAATGTTTGAATGATTTATCGTGTAATTGAAGTGCAGAGGATTTCTATTAGCGGTCATGTGTATTACTGGCACATTTCATTATTTAGTGTTAATTGCCTATCTTCGCTCGATGTAGAAATTTTGTCTAAATCGTTTTGCAATTGCTTTAGATCGTCTGTTGACTTTACTAAGCGATAAACGACAGCATCATCCGCGGTCTAAGAGAGCTATTCAAATTTCTCTCCTAAATCGTTAAACACAAGGAAGAGTAGCGGACGTATAACACTTCACTGGGGAACGCCAGATATCACTTCTGTTTTACTCGATGACTTATCGTCAATTACTACGTACTTTGTCCTTTCTGATAGGAAATCGCGAATCCAGTCGCACGATTGGGGCGATATTCCATAAGCACGAAACTTCATTATAAGCCGCTTCTGACGTACAGTGTCAGAAACATTCCACAAATCCACAAATTAGGAACAAATGAATCGATGTAGCGTGCTTTACGCTCCACTTTAGGTTTTCTCATAATTTTATGATTTTTTTTTCAAACATTTCGTACAAATGTCTCAAAGCATGTCTGTGTGCCCCCTAGCAAATTTTATCTCCACATCGTCCAGGCTGCATCAGAATAGTGCCAAGGCAGCATGAATGGGCTCTACTTATACAATAAATGGACCAAACTGCTACGGTCATGTCCCTAGACTTACAAACTACTTTAACTTAAGCTAACCTAAGGACAACCCACACGCCCAATCCCCAGGGAGCACCCGCTAGCTCCGCCGCAAAGCGCCTTAAAGCGCTCGGCCACTACACCGCGGCAGTTACACAATAATTTCAGATACACCAGAAATAACACGTAGATCGTATAAATTAGCAGGCTATGCAGTGGGGTCTCCTCGTATGATCTATCTACCAAGACACGACGGACGTTAACTGCAAAGTTAGCTGGAGCACAATTATATAGCAGCCACTTGGCCACTAGAATCATCAGGTGGGGATAGTAATTGAGGAGACTCATCCAGTAAAACAAAAGTGAAATCTGTCGTTACCTTTTAACGTACCTAAGAGACAATATAAGCAGCTGCCTTATAGTGTTCGAGAATGATGCTATCTTTAGTAAATAAACTAGGAGATATATCAATTCTACTAAATAAACCGAACTGTACTCGTCCATTCAACTTTGGAGTAATGTGGGATTCTCAAGGTGTGGGACAGATGGACATGGAGAAGATTCGGAGAAGGGCTGCTCGTTTTGTATCACGACACATGGAAGAGAGTCACGGAAGTTAAGCACGTGTCGTTTTGTATTATATAGATAAATGGAAGAGAGAGTCACGGAAATTAAGCAGGGGTTGGAGTGTAACTACTAGGAAGGCGTTAATCGCTGCGGCGAAATCTTTTAGCGAAATTTCTTTCACCAACTTTCTCCTCTCGCATATTTTTGCAACCACGTACGTGGGAAAACTATCACAATAAAATAAGAGAAGTCCTCTCGAAAAAGGAAAGATTTAGATGTTTCGTTTCCTAGAGCGCTATTATGGAATGTAAGGGTAGATAACTTTTATGAAATAGATTCCATAAACGCTCCAGGCACTTGAATGTTATTTGCAATATGAATGTGTTGATATAGATGTTAATGTAAATCAATGGCACTTCTTTCAGGAGAGGAGCCCAGGCCACCTACAAAAACCTAGCCTGTTAGATTACGTGGAAGGAAAAATAGCCCCAAATTACGCTCCCAAATTATCCTGGCCATCACATTCCGCATGCGATGCTGATTATTTCTTGTCACCATACCATGTGGGATTCTGCAAAGCCGGCCGGGGTGGCCGAGGAGACTGAGGCGCTCCAGTCACGGTCTGCACGGCCACTACGGTCGGGAGTTCGAATCCCCCCACGGGCATGGATATTTGCGCCGTCCTAGTTCGTAAGTAGTTCATAAGTAGTTTGTAAGTTTAGGGACTGATGATCACGTAGTTAAGTCCCATAAGCTGTACAAGCATTTGAACATTTTAGCATGTTTGGTTCTGCAAACTATCTCAAAAATAACTATTAGGAAAGTTGAAGACACGACTACGCGTGGGGGTGGCTTGACCTGTGAACAGTATAAATGCCACTATTCCCGTAATCGTAGTTGCATGCTGAATAAACAAGTGACAATCTGTTTGAATTCCGTTACTAGTAAGCCGTGAAAAGATGAGAAGCCTAGTAACAATTATTATGGGGAAGTTTCCCGACAGGTGTTGGATTACCCTCTACCGGCGAGCCAAGGCGGTAGCCTTCCAAAGTGTCAATATAACACAAAATAACTTCTAATGCCGAAGTAAAAAATAAGTAAAATGCAGAATGGCTGTGGGAAGAAAAGCCTTCCTGAAGAAAAATTTGTGACATCTAATATTAGTTTAAATGTTAGGAAGTCTCTTCTGAGAGCAGCTGTCTTCAGTGTAGCATTATATGGGAGTGAAACGTGGACGTAAAGTAGTTCAGACAAAAAGATGAAAGAAAGTTTTGAAATGTTATACTACAGACGATGAGTAGATCAATTAAGTAATGAGGAGGTGCTCAACAGAATTGGGGAGAAGGAAGTTTGTGGCATGCTCTGACTAACAGAAGGGACAGGTTGGTGGGACACATTCTGAGACATCAAGGAAGAGTGTAGAGTAAAAATCGTGGACGATGACCAAGAGACAAAGACAGCAAGCAAGTTCAAAAATTTATAGGTTGCCGTACTTAATCTCAGTTGAAGAGGCTTGCTCAGGACAGGGTAGCGTAAACAGCTTCATCAAACCAGTCTGCGGACTGAAGACCACAACAACAACCCCATCGAAAGTGCTCAGATATGTCGTCCATTTCGCGATTACACAATATTAAGTAATCGTAAGTTCAAATATTGCTCCGCAGTTATCAACACTTGTAAAATCTCATATCGAGTGACATACACTGTTCAGTTATAATTCCGTAATGGAATCAAAAAGTGTTCATAAAATAGCACTAATTACGCGTTGCCAAAGTTAGTGTCCCGTCAAAGCAGCCCTTTGACACTTTGATTCCAGAACAGTTGCAAATGCATCGCTTCAGCTACCTCGTCAGAACCTCCTTCTTCCATGACGAGACGCAATGTGTTGTTCCTATAGCCCCAAGGAGCTTTCAGCATGAACAGGTGGAGTATTTTACTTGGCCACAGCAGTACCTTGCCGTAAGCCCTCTCTCGTATTGGCAAAGTTCACAACATGAAGGATTTGTTTCCAATTCACTTTCATCTTCTGTCAATATTTAATAGAAAATGTATAACATTGTGTCACGTTTACATACAGTACATACAGAATAGGCAAATATTGTTTGAATAGTGACTCAAAGATGAGGGCAGGATGGACACATTGTGCTGCTTGCAATTGCTGAGTTACTTCATTTCCATAAAGACGTTAGCATGAGATAATGAGCTGTCATCTAAGACACAGTTCGTTGAAATTTTATGACACATTTAAAAGTTAGTAATTTTAAACGTTATTTATGTATTATCAAATATTGTGAACAATAAACTTTTACAATTTTGAAGAGATAAAATTTTGTTTCTTCATGAGATGTGCCTAATACTTTTGACATCATATATGCCTTCAGAACTGATACAAATATAACACTGTGATTTATAATTTATTTCTAAGTTTACCGTGCATCTATCTTTCACTATTCGCCACAGCGGCCTTCAGGGCATCTAGATGACGGTTAGCTCCCATTCTGCGCGGATTTACGTGTTTTCATCGGATTGCCATTGTTCACCAGGGTTATCCGCGGTCTATCTATATGAATGGTATAACTAACAGAATGAGTTCCAATTTGTTGATGATGCTGTGGTGTACTGGAAGTATCGTCATTGAATATCTGCAGGGCAGACTAGCTCTAAATGTAGGAAAATGTAAGTTGATTCGAATGAGTCGGGGAGACAATTCAGCATTAATCGTGTGCTGCTTGACAGAGTCGCGTCAGTTAAATATCTAAGCGTAACGCTGCCCAGCGATATGAAATCGAACGAACGTATAATGACAGTAGTGGGAAAGGCGAATGGTCGACTTCCGTTTATTGGAAGAATTTTGGGAACATGTGATTCGTCTGTAACGGAGACCGCAAATAAAACACTTGTACGACACCGTCTTGAGTATCGTTCGTTTGGTGTCCCCACCAGAACCGTTTAAAAGCAGATATAGAAGCGATTCAGAAGCTTGTGGTTTTTTTTTACTGGTAGGTTCGATCAATGCGCGAGTCTTACTGAAATGCTTCGGGAATTCAAGTGGTAGTCGCTGGAGGAAAGGCGACAATCGTTTCGAGAAACATTTTTCAAGAAATATAGAAATACCGTAATATGAAGCGAACTGCAGAACGATTCAACTGCCCACAACTTACTTTTCGCCTAAAATCAGAGATATAACAGCTCGTGCTTGCAAGCATTCGTTTCTTCGTCGTCCTATCTTGGAGTGCACTTGGAAAGTATGTAGATGGGCCAAAGTCACACTACACTGTAGTAACCTCGAGTGTACTATTGTACTATTCCTTTAATAGAACTGATTTAACACACAAACACACACACACACACACACACACACACACACACACATATATATATATATGCCTTGACTGTTGAAGACTGTATTTATTTGATTAGAGAATATTGCTGGTGAAAAGTAATCTAGTTACGCAGAAAATTTAAGGCAATCTTAAAGACTTCGTGGTAATTCTGCGGGGTTATCAAGTAATAAACTTCTAATTACTCAGAAAAATCAATATTTTATTATGATGTCCGAAAATGCTTGCGTAAGGAGTAAAAGCATTCCGATTTACCAGAAAGTAAATAGCCTTGAGCACTTTTGTTAAGACTTTGCGAGTGGCAGAAATAAGTCAGCTCCGTGACGCACTACAGGTAAGACGTAAAGGTGTAAAGATTTTTTAAGAGTCTACAAGGAAAACGACTGTTAAAGGTAAAACACAAGAACAATTTTTAGGATGGAAAGCTAAGGCTCCAAATGTGTCCAGCAGATAAGTCTGACATCCATGAAAATACACATCCTTTCACCGTTGCAGGAATAGCGATATCGATCACATTGCAACATTGCTTTCAGTCACATTTCGTCAACGTCACAAGGCCAACTCCGTTAATTTCACGCTGGCCTGTTGACATACATTCCCAGATGTAGTCTTTAGAAAGCTTTTACAAGTTGTCAATTTTGCGAAATACACATCTTAACAGTCATTGTTCTATAGTCTTAATATATTTACGGAACGTATTGTGGTAAATCAAACCTCTACATAAATAACTCTTACATGGCAGTAACATTGAATAAAAATATAATGATTAATTATGGAACTAGGTTGGTAGGGACATTCGATTCAAGGGATTGTTTTGTTCATTGTTCAAATGTTTGTAGAACTTATGGGACGTAACTATGGGGTCATCAGTCCCCAAGCTTACAATCTACTTATGAACTAGCTAAATCTAAGGACGGCACAAATATCCATGGCCGAGGGGGTATTCGAACCACCGACCGTAGTGGCCTTGCAGACCGTGGCTGCAGCGCCTCATTCCCCTCGGCCACCGTGGCCGGCGGATTGTTTTGAGAACATAACACGTAATGCGCTCGGGGAAACGATTATTTGTATACATAAATTACGTTAGTTATCAAATGTCGCTTTGCTAATGATCGTTGGAAGGTTGTGGGTGGATTGTTAGTTGTAACTGACCGTGTGCCTGCCCACATTATTCCCCTGAGCCATTAATACATCCTACTTCTAAACTATGAACTTCACTCTGAAGCAATATCGTCAATAAAGGATTCTCATTAACACACGTTAATTCACCTTTGAATCAGAGTATTGAACTCGTGCAATAATATTTGGTTGCACTGTAGTAAAACAAAGTGTACAACAGACGGGTTGAAGGTTCACACATCGTCCCAAATCAACAGTACGCAAGCAACTAATTGACTGTCCTGTTCCAGAATAAAGAATAGCTTTAGGTATTACACAACATGCGAGCCCAATATGTTATTCACGTGAAATGGCAGTCCAACTTCAATTACAGCAATTGTTACCAGTTCGACACGTCCGATCGCGACGCGGTTGCCCGATAATCTTGATGTCACGGTTCCGACGAAAGTTTGTATTTTACGAGATCAGAGTTCCACTTTAGTCACATGTTCTTAATTGAGATCCAGTCCATATATAGAACCGTTACCGTCGCGACGCCGTTGATTGTTTCTCTAGACGAAACGACACACGTTAGCGCACACTTTGACAGAAATACACATTCCACTGACTGTAAAGATACACTTAGCGTGGCTCATCAGTAAGAATCACAGTTAGTTGCACCAGCTTCAAAAATAACGCTATCGTTCGTACCATTGCCGTAATTAGCTAGCTCTGCCAGCTCTCCGCCACGCATAATAACTGCTGTTTTTTTTTAATTCGACTCCTTGGACGTGATCGACAATCGATATCACCTGGACAGTCAAAGATGTGCGCTTACAAACAGTTTACACAAAACATTACCACTAGTAATTTAGTTTTTTCCTTTTTTTTATGCGTAGGCTGGTTGGTCTGCCCAGTTGTTTCTTTTTAATCCTGATGAAGAATCATATCTTATGTTTCGTAGTTATAGCTTGAAATTTGAGTTAACAGCACCATATTTTTGAAAATCAATTTTTGCATCTTGTATTTCACACCCTTATTGGTCTAATTTCCAAAAATACCGAAACAAGTGACTTTTAAATTCGAACGCCGAATCCAAATCCGAAAAATTGTAGTTCTAACTTCAAAATTTCCTAAATAGCAACAGATTTTCGAAATACATCCTCTCTCAAATTTAACCCCCTTGATGGTTGAATTTCTAAAAATACCGAAACACGTATTTTTTAAATCATAACGAACAATCCAAATACCAATTTTTGCAGCTATAGCTTCAAAATTGTCTTGACAACAAAGTGTTTTCGAAAAGAATTTTTTATCCCCTCTTTTACCCCTTACTTTTTGAATTTCCAAAAATACCGAAACTCGTATATTTTTGAAAATCAATTTTTTGTGTCCTCTATTTTGCCCCCTTATTGGTTGAATTTCAAAAAATGCCGAAACACGGGTCTTTTTAATTCGAAACCCGAATCCAAATCCGAAAATTTGTAGTTCTAACTTCAAAATTGCCTAAATAGGAATATATTTTCGAAAAACATCCCCTCTCCAATTTAGCCACGTTGATGGTTGAATTTACAAAAATTCCGAAACACGTATTTTTTAACGTCTAACCAACTATACAAATATTAATTTTTGCAGCACTAGCTTCAAAATTGTATCAATAGCAATGTATTTTCAAAAAAAAGTTTTACCCTCTTACTTGTTGAATTTCCAAAAATACTAAAAGTCATGGATTTTTAATCCTGACCAAGATTCCATATCCGAAGTTTCGTAGTTGTAGCTTAAAATTTGATTTAACAGCGACATATTTTTGAAAATCAATTTTTTGAGTCACCTATTTTACCCCCTTATTTGTCGAATTTCACAAAATGCCGAAAGACGTGTGTTTTAAATTCGAACCCTGAATTAATATCCGAAATTTTGTAGTTCTAGCTTCAAAATTGCCTAAATAGCTACGTATTTTCAAAAAACGTTTCATCCCCTATTTCACTCCCTTACGGACGAAATATCGAAAAATCGCTTCTTAAATGACGCCTAAGAGTAAGATCAACACCCTCCACAAATTTCAAGTTTCTATCTTCAGTGGTTTGGGCTGGGCGATGATGAGTCAGTCAGTCGGTCAATCGGGACACTTCCTTTTATATATAGAGAAGATTTGAAAAACAATAATCTTTCAGTTCCGATTTGAGTGTGTATGGGAACGACTCAGTTATGAACGGAAAATGGGAGGTAATTTCCTGTCTCACATACAATGACTTCACGAGGGCTTCAGGCATTGGGTCGGCGCGGTGTGGTGAAGCTGCGCGCCCTGCCCTGCTCTGCGCTCTCCGGCTGTGTGGCTCACGCGAACCCCGAGCCAAGACGTCACAGTTGAAGTCCTTCGTCTGTTAAGGCGGCAGCTGCCTGCATGTCTCTTCAGTTCTCCAGCGATGGACCAACTGTCTTCTTCGGTGGTTTTTCAGCAAGTCTTCTTCCCTCTCCAGCTACAGCTACTCCTCGAATTTTTCGTCCCTTTGGCTCTGTGATGGGTGGGTTGGCTTTGAAGTATCATCCAACAGCTGATCTCCGTTTTCACGAGAACGCCTCTCACAAGGAAAGTGCTTGGGCTCGAACAAACATATCTGTATGAACTTTTGGTTAAAGTATCTCTACGTACACCTCACTGTGCTGGTGGGTATCGTTTTTATGCAAAACTTTGCAATCATGCTCTAGATAGCACTGTAGATGTGATTGCAGACGCCATACGTATTGCAGATATCTGAACTATAACTTCTGTAATAATCGTCGTACATGTTATCTATCGTATTGTCATCAAAAGCCGTGATGATAGTTGAAACTTTAATCTTCTTTTCGGAAGACGGTTGGTATTCACTGCCACTGCTTCCATCGGCTCTTCCCGCACTTACCGTAGCACTACCGCTAGCAATGAGTTCTTCGACATTATCATCCCTATTATCATCATTATGTGTTAGTATTAGACAGTAACTTATGCTCATATTTCTGTACCGTAACAGATACAAGAAAGCATGCGAATGATTCATCTTCTACACTAATATCATCTTCACAAAGAATGGTTCTTCGTAACTTCATTTCAACCAGTCGCAATAGATTAGCAGGATTGATTATCAATCGCCGCTCCATCTGACGCTTCACCACACAAATGTCACAAAATGCAACTTCGGAAGCACACTGCACCGTCCCTACTGGCTACCTGACAGGTCAACGTGCAATGTGGCAAGGTACACACAGAGGCCTCTAACGGACGACTGCAGAGTTTTGCAGATGCGGGAGTGTCACTAGTGCAATAAGGGATCTTTACATTATCTATCGTACGATTTTGATGTATATGTATTTGTTCGAGCCCAAGTCACAGGTGAAAACTTTCTATGGGCTGAGATTAGACTTGCCAACTGGCGTCTTTCCCATTTTTCAAGAGTGTTGTCTTTATCTTCTGCATTCTTGTTTCGAAAAAAAAAAAAAAACAGTTCTTTACGGCAGCTGTGTTAGGTCTGCCTTGCATGCCATTTATCAGGGTCTTTCTCCCTGGCTAGAAACATTCCTTTGATGGAATCACTTTATCTCTATTACAAACATGGCTCTCTCCCTCTCACGCACGTGTGCACTGCGGGGGTTTGTTTGTCTTCTTACCGTCTGCAGGGGTCCACGCTTTATCTGCGATTTCGTCGCCTTCTTGAAACTTCTGATATCTGCAGATAAGGGCGTTCTCTGCACATGTGCTGTTGTGTCCATTTCGTTGTAAGGGCCTCTCATAACTCCATCTGTTTTCGCCATTTATTTGCACGCTCCTAAGGTCACACTGGGGCAGGAGTATGCAGGGAGGCGTCCGATGGCAAAGGTGAAAGTTGGGGTGCCTCCTGCTGGCTCCATCCCGGTCCGCTCCCCAGGCCGACACGACGCTTCAGGCTGGAGGCTGGCGTGGCGTGTGCGAATGCCTCCATAAGAAAATTCACAAAACAAAAGCGTCTCTGGCAGAAATATTACAGTATTTTCAGCTACAAATCTTTCAATTGATACCTTCCTTACTGTGTACAAAATCAAATGTTCAAATGTTTGTATAGCCTATGGGACTTAACTAGGGACTCATCAGTCCCTAAACTTACAAACTACTTATGAACTAAGACTAAGGACGGCACAAATATCCAATGCTGTAGTGGCCGTGCAGAACGTGACTGGAGCGCATCAGTCCCCTCGGCCACCGCGGCCGGCTACTGTGTACAAATTGAGTATTGTTTTCATTAGTGAAACTTTCGATATTTATCCGTAACCCTCACAAAAACCAGTGGTTACACAAGTATCTTGGACTCAAACTGTCGAATTACATCCTTTTTCTCTTTTCTCAGAGAGAGATTAATGAATTACGAAACATCATCTGTCTAAAATAATCGACTCTTTTAATAATAGAGGTCATGGCCATGAACACTAAGTACTACTGAAAAACAATATTTATGCAGTTTGAACGCACCATTTATATATTTTAAATTTGCAACGTTGTGTGAAAAAATAATTGACTACACGACTTGCAGATTTTGTAACTTACATAAAAGTACACAACTTTGATACACAGTGACACAGTCATTTCTTGTAGTAAGCTAAAGTTAAATATTAGAATAATTTGACATAATGTCAGTTAGGAGTGCAACTGGAATAATTCATATAATAAGGAATACAAGTGTAGTCTAAGCCACAGTTGCTTGTTAAAAAAGTTAATTTTTAATACTTCATGTGTAACGTACGACCAGTTTCTATGCACTGTGCGTTTTCAAGTGCTCCACAGACAAGAAATGTTTTATAAAAGTACAAAGTAAAGACAGAAAGTAAGATACATTTCAATTTTGGAAATGGTTAAAAGAGTGTTACAACATCTGATATGTGTCACGATACCGTAGTGCATCAAAACTGGTTGTGCATTACAAATGAAGTGTTAAAATATTTCCTTTTTTAACAAGCAACTGTGGCTTAGAATACACTTGTACTCCTTATTATATTAAATATTAGAGTTGAACTTGATTTGGGATAGTGCCGTATGTGCTATCTTGTATCTGTGCAATATCTTGAACGCTTTTCTGTATATTTTTTAACTTTGATCCAGGTGTGTGTAAAACAGAGAAATTAGTAACAAAATACAATAGTTTAGAAAATAGAGTGATAACTGACTTCACCCAAAAAGGAAACTACTGAGAGAATGTGTGATCATGTAATAATGCAGACCTTTTTTTATATAAGGTTTGCGAGACAGAATGGAGGTTTCGACAGTGGTAGAATTTGTAATACTAATTACACACAAAACTAATAAGTTAATAATTACGTAGCAAAATGAATATCATTGTGTTCAATAGAATATACCTTTTATAGCAGTAAGCTTAGAGATTGCACAATGACTAATTATGGGAATAAGGGAATTTAGTATGTGATAATGTGCAACCTTGGAATGATCCTGTCTCTAAAAAAACAAAACTTACTTATAGGTACTGAGAGCTGACTAAAGCCGGAGATAAATTCTGCTGAAATATTTACAAAGGGACAAACGGTATTCAGAAAGGAGTGATTGAATAAAACAGGTGTATTTATTGCTGTCACTAGTGGTTTATCCTGCAGCGAATTTGAAGTAGATAATTCCTGTGAGTTGTTATGGAAAGAGGTTATACCTAACAGCCGGAAGAAATTAATAATTGGCTCTTTTTACCGAACCCCTGACTCAGATGATTCTATTGCAGAAATGTTCAAGGAAGAGTGGATAAAATGTCAAAACTTAGCCAAAGCATACAATGTTATTTTATCTTTTAAATTAACCTCGTTATGTTGACCACGATACTTGTTGAAAAGCAGAGGCTACCATATAGCGTCGTCGGAAATTGTACTGAACGCATTCTGCTAAAAACGTTTCGACAATATAGCCCATAAACCCACTAGAATAATACATGGTTGCGATACATGCTTGACCTCCTAGCAACTAATAATCCTGAAGTAATAAATAGCATCAAAACAGACACAGGGGTTTGTGAACACAGGGTTGCCGGAGCGAGTCTGAGTATCGAATTTCCCAGAACCATAATAAATAAACGAAAAATATATTTGCTCAAAATGTCAGATGAAAATTCGATTAAAGCTTTCCTGAGTGAGAATGAACAGTGACATTTCTATCGAAGCTTACTCGTCAAAGATTAATTAAATACGGCCCGCTGACCGACCTCACGGTGTTCGTAGAAAGTCCATTGTGTTTATCCAGACATGGCATCGTTTTCAGAAAGTTTGTGCTTCTGGAAAGCAATGATGCGAACCAGCGGATAAACATCTACGATTTAAGACGAACTGTCACGTTTCATAATTTATCTCTTCATTGATATGAATATTATGGACTTATTGAAACATCAAAGTATGACACAAGCAGTCTGCACATACATCTACCTCACGAAGATTAGTGTTCATTTAATTGTAACAAATTTCTCGTGTTACTACAGTTGTGGGACTTTCCAACTGGAGTGTTCCTACGGAACACTGTCACAATCAAAGTTTAGACTGCTTGCTCAGTAATAAACAATGATAGCCCTAGAAGCAATAATATTTAAGGATTTATATCAATTGCGTGTAGGCGTTTTAATTGTACAACTTGGTCATATGAAATTAATACGACTACGAGGACTAACCAAGGGCACACCCCATCCGACCGAAACAATCATATGTTCTTCCATTTGAACAACGTAATCCGAGGCACTCCCAACAAATCCTCCTGTTCCTCCTTACTGAGACAAGAATCGAACCTCGACAAAGTGGATTAAGAACTGCGGCCTCTTGAGTACACTGTTCGAATTAGTAGTAAATACGGGACGGGACTGGATACGACCTTGCTTAGCCCATGCAAGGTATTCAGCTCGTCTGTTTGGGTTGGTGCAGAGACTTAGCGCAGCTACGTACTAATCAAATGTCCCGTGTTTGAGTTTCAGTCTTCATCACCACCACTATCACCACCATCCTCATCATCATCGTAAGAGACTGATTATGGCTTTCAGCGTTCCGTCTGTAGCATAGTCCCACTAATAAAATTTCTCCATGATCCCCTATTCAATGCTAACATTGATGCAAAGCAACATCAGGCCCCCACAAAAAATTTGTAATTGAAGAAAACTTCCAAATACAGAAAGCCATTGTTGAGTATAAATGAATACACAGCTATTCAATGCAACTATATTCTCTGCACTCAAATAACTGGCAGAAAACACCAATATATAAAACACACACACACAAAATAATGACACAATGAACAAAGATACCAAACTACGTATACACAAACAATTTAAAATAAGTGCATTATAAAAGACAAATAAATTATCAGTACTACTCTATGTACACACACACACACACACAGACACATATACAAACATACAAACACATAAACGCGCGCGCGCATACACCATTGCACACGGAGTCAAAATTCGATCCTACACCTGCAAAACAGTCATCTCTCAACTCCAGCCCCTATATTGCCAAGATTCAAACTTCCCACTCAAAACACAGTCAGCTGTCTACTCCATCCGCCCGCAAGGCAGCTCCTTACCCAGAGGTAACTAACGTAAACAAATATTCTTTTTTGAGAATTTACTATACAAGTGATTGAAAAATCATATTCTCTTTCGATTTCACTAAACACTGAGAATAACTGCACGAGATGTTCAAAGCGAGCGAGATAGAAAGCTATTGGTACCTTCTGTGTGTACTATTTTCGTATTGTAACATGTGCTCAGTTAATTTTCTGATACCCTCACTAATGATTGTGCTGTTACCGACGGAACTTCAATAAGTGGAAGACCAGTATCATATTCTCATTCACTCCATTCTAAATAGAATACCTTTTTTATATTCTTTTGTTTGCATCATCCGCTGCATACTCACGGCTGCCCTTGTCGTCAGCTGTGGCTCCTTGACCCTCTGCCAAGTTCTCGTTTCCAATGCACTACCCGATGTAAGGTTCACTTTGCTCGTGATCATCCGCTCTGTACTCGTGCGCCTCCAATTTTCGTATTCTAGAAAAAGCGTCTGCGACTCTACTTCGTTTTCTTTCTTTGTATAAAATTCCGTAGCCGTATTCGTCTAATTAGAGCCTGCGTTTTAGGAAACGCGATATCGGTTCACCATATGAAGTAGGTATTATAAAACAGTCTAAAAGGTAAATAAGTATTATTTCCAACGCAAACAAATTTTTTTAATGGATACCGCATATTATTTCTTAATCAATCCATAGCATGAAAAATGACAAAAAGAGTGGGGTTGGTTACATCGCAATACATCCCGATAAACTACGAAGCAAAGTTGACGTTTGAAATACTTGTGGCGTGGGGCTAGCACGTATCCGAGTCTCAAGAGAGACTCACGGTTGAGTCTCGGACACGCGCTAGCATCGCGCCTCATATATTTCAAACGCTAACTTCGCTTCGCTGTTTCTCCGGATGTAATTGATGCATCGTGATGCAACCAATGACATTCTTTTTGTGATTTTTCATGCTATAAATTTCTTAAGAAATACTATAAGGTATCCATGTAAAAAACAAAAGTTTGTGTTGAAACAATACTTTCGTACGTTTTAGACTGTCTCATAGTACCTAATTTCATAAGCCTTTGCCGTACGTTGATGACTATGAAAGTCGTTTTCTATAACTTGCCTAGTTCCAGAATAACTCAAAATTGCTCCAAAGCCGAACAGGTAGCCAGCATTTCCCGTTCAATTTTACTGTATTATTTCACAGCTTTGTTCACAGCTGTGGATATAAATGCAATAGCTAAATTTTTTATTCGTTCACCTTGGCTGAGTAGGACTCTAACAGAAGTCTGGCTCGGTTCAGTAGTTAAAATAAATTGCTTGCTGAAATTCAGATACTGTAATATTAAAGTGTTGAATAATTTTTCTTTGCGATGTTGAAATGCTTCTTCTTGGTTATCTTTTTCGAGTGTGTACAGTTTCCTTTCACAGTAGATCGTGGTAGGGAGATCTCTAACCAACAATTTGCTTCATTCTGCACCTACTATTCTTGCTTAAAACGGACATCTATTTGCTCTGGCCTTACAATTTGAAAGGCACTGTCACAATTATCCAGGAACTCGTTTAACTCTTATTCCGGTCAAAAGATTGTGATACCATTTTAATGGGGTTACTTAAATTAAGATAAATTGACGGGGGAGACTACGTGGATCCCAGAAACTGTTTGCTCGCGCGTCATTCTTACCTCTAAAGCACTAGATATAGCGATCTGAACAATCCGACATTTTGAAACCCAATCCGACGACTGTGTTGTATGCTTTGTGTGGTGTAGAGAAGTGAATCGGCGAATATTTGTGATTTTATTCTTTCACAGTGTGAAATGGTTGCATGTGCTACTCCAAACTGCTCAGATAATAGACATGGTTCCTATAACTTTTATTGCTTTTCCTTCATAGAGCGACGTAAAAGGTGGCTTGCACCCCAAAATCAAGCAATTATCTGCGCAATTTTAAGAACAAAACCTTTTTTGCTTATATCAGGAATAGTTATGGTCACAGAGAGGTTGCAATGAAAATACAGGCCTATACATGTAACAATGGTTTATTTTAATTTTGTTACAGAATGTTAATATAACACGAGATACAGAGTGTTTAAAGTAAGTTACTTTTCTTGATTTTATTTAGTCCAACTAAGGAGTTATTCTAAGGGCTGTTAATTTTATTTTAAGTGATGCACGAGTGCAGTTGGCTTTACCCTGCTAGTGGTTTTTAAATTACATTATTTCGCATTAGTTCAGTGTTTAATTTAAATGTAACAGGGGAATATGTAGGCCTAAGCCAAGCTGTGAACAGAATGCCTCAAAATAAATAAATAAATTGAACTTCGCAAAGTATGCGAACAGGAAGACGTCGTACATGAAAGGCATTAAATTCATAACTTAGCAGGCAACATTAACTTTATATCAAAGTGCATGATACCAGAGAGACTTTATTTAACAATTATCTAACGAAGCGAGACGTTCAAAGTAATTACCCATATTTTTGAAATAAAATCTTGTCTGAAATATGGTTTGTGTAAATTATGCGAGACATTTAGAGGGAGAATTACGTACAGTATCGCAATTTAACATTATTTCGTAACCGTTCTCGAATGCAACTCTTAGTTATCGTAAATATTCGTGGACGTAGCATTAGTAAAGCAGAAAATACGATAATTGTAGCGTATTATAACTGTATGTGGTAAATTCTTAGAATGACAACATATACTTTCATTTGACATGTAAGTGAATGTATCAAATTTTCAAATGTTTGTAAAGCTTATGGGACTTAACTACGGGGTCATCAGTCCCTAAACTTACAAACTACTTATGAACTACTTACGAACTAGGACGGCACAAATATCCATGCCCGAGGGGGGATTCGAACCCCCGACCGTAGTGGTGAATGTATCATATCTCTAAATAACCATCTAATCACTAACTTACACTATCTTACAGAGTCTTTCGAAAGGGACTTTACCACTTTGAAAATTCATACTAATTTATTAAAAAGAGGTACAAAGCGGGTTTTTGTACTGTTTCAAAGGAAAACACATCAAGTTTTTACCTGAAACTAAAAGTGTTCGATGTGGCTTCCGTTGGTTAACCTGCAGACATCCCATCGGTAACTAATTTCTTCCCAAACTCATATCAGCATAGTAGGTATAACTTCCTCAGCGGCGGCGTAGATTCTTGCTCTAAGTTCCGGCAGAGTGGCCGGCAAAGGAGGAACGTACACCATATCTTTGATGAAGCTCCAGAATAGAAAGTCTAGCGGTGTCAGGTCTGGGGAACGGGCAGGCCATGCAATTGGCGCAGCATGGCGAATCCATTTACCTGGAAAACGGCCATTGAGGAAATCCCAGACGTGTGGTGGTGTGCGTCATGCATGAAGTAAACATTTCGTTCTCTGTCTTCATCGATCTTTGGTATCAACAATTGTTGCTATATATCCAGGTACGCACGTCAGATGTGCTTGGACTACATGGTACTTTCTTATGTCTTACTGAGCACCCCGTTTCTACATAACATTTATGCCACTCATAAATTTTAGGCCTACTAGGAGGATCTTAAGCATACTTGGTACGAAATTTACGCCGACTTTGATTCTTCAAACCAAAACACACAGCTAGCACGCTCTGGTCCAGTGAAGGCAGCCATCTTTAAGGTAACTGCCGCTAGCGTTTGTTGCGGTGCGATTCTCCAATAGCGAATTGCGGGAGTCAAAACTTGATGTGTTTTCGTTTGAAATAACACTGAAACCACCTCTGTACCTCTTTTTAATAAATATATATCATTTTTCGAAGCTTTAAAGTCCCTTTTGAAACATCCTGTATGTTTAATGGCCTTGTTGTTGTTGTGGTCTTCAGTCCGGAGACTGGTTTGATGCAGCTCTCCACAATACCCTATGCTGAGCAAGCCTCTTCATCTCCACATAAGAACGGCAACCTACATCTGCCTGAATCTGCTTACTGTATCCATCTCTTGGTCTTCCTCTGCGATTTTTACCCCACACACTTCCCTCTAATGCTAAATTCACAATTCCTCGATGTCTAAGAATGTGTCCTACCAATCTATCCCTTCTTTTAGTCAAGGTATGCCAGAAATTTCTTTTCTCCCCAATTCTGTTCAGTACTTCCTCATTAGTTACGCGATCCACCCACCTAATCTTCAGCATTCTTCTGTAGCACCATATTTCAAAAGCCTCCATCCTTTTCCTGTCCGCACTGTTTATCGTTCATGTCTCACTCTCATACAAGGAAACACTCCGTACAAATGCCTTCAGAAAGGACTTCCTTAGGCTTCAATCAATATTCGATGTTAACAAATTTCTCTTTTTCAAGAACGCTTTTCTACCCATTGCCATTCTGCATTTTATATCCTCTGTGCTGCGAGCATCATTTGTTATTTTACTGCCCAAGTAACAAAACACATCCACCTCCTTTATTGCTTCGTTTCCCAATCTAATTCCTTCAGCATCACCTGCACTCCATTACCCTAGTTTTTCTCTTGTTAATGTTCATCTTATACGCACCTTTTCAGCACACTGTCCATTCCGTTCAATTGCTCTTCCAGGTCCTTTGCTGTATCTGACAAAATTACTATGTCGTCGGCAAAACGCAATGTTTTTAATTCTTCACCCTGAACTTTAATTCCTTCTCCAAATTTCTCCTTGCTTTCCTTTATAGCTTGCTCAATGTACAAACTGAATAACAATGGAGAAAGACTACAACCCTGTCTTACTCCCTTCCCAACTGATGCTTCCCTTTCATGCCCTTCACCTTTAATGGCCTTATGAGCATATTAAACAAACGTAAGTGTTCCGTAATTTTTGAATTCTCGCCTTGGCGCGGGATTCAAAATGGCGGATTGTTCTGCTTGTGCTGTACAGTGCTCTAGTCACCCGCGTTCGTCTCTCCCGCTGGAGGACCCGCACTAGTGCTGCTGCTGCTGTTTGTCCACGTTGTGGTACGCTGCCAGCGCTTCCTCCTGGCTGACTCCGCTCTGCAGGTTACGGGCTTCCCTGCCCGTTCAGATCACCTCCGTCATCTTTAGAGGGAGTCTTCTTCTCGTTAGCGTGTAGAATCGCCTTTAATTGATCAGCAGCTTTAGTAAATGACTTTTCTTGCCTTGTTCAGTCTCGGCCCCTTCCTTAATTTTGTTTTCTTCAAGCGGTCAGGATTTTTTTTAAACTCAGGCTTAATTTTGTTTAGACGCACATATTCCTCAAATCCGTACCTTAGTCTGTCCAGCTGATACGTAAACCTATTATTATGGTAACCAGCCGATGCCTATATGTAGTAAATCCTAATTTATTGATAATATGTGCCTAAACCCCACATCTTGCACCATAAATGTCTTGATCAACATCGACATCTACATACATACTCCGCAATCCACCGTAAGGTGCGTGGCACCGGGTACACTACCAATACTAGGCACTCCAAAATTTCTAAATAGAACGAGAAAAAAATGAATGCTTGTATGCCTCCGTACGAGCCCTAATTTCTCTTATCCTGTCTTTGTGATTAATACGCTAGACGTAAGTAGGCGGCAGGAAGATCGTTCTATACGCAGATTCAAATTACGGCCCTATAAATTTCCTCTACAGAATTTCTCGAAAATTGCGTCGTCTTTCCTGCAGCGATACTGATTCGAGTTCCTGGAGCATTTCCGTGGTACCCGTGCATTGGTCCAACCTACCAGTACTGCTCGCCTCTGAACTGTTTCTATGTCTTCCTTTACACCGATCTGATGCGGGTCCCAAACACTTGAACAATACCCAAGACGTGGTTGTATAAGCGTTTTATACTCGGTGTCCTATACAGATGAAGTACATCTTCCAAAAATTCTCCCAATAAACTGTCGGCTGTCCGCCTTACTCACAACTGTCCTTACATGTTCGTTCCATTTCATATTGCTCTGCAATGATACGCCTACATATTTGAACGACGCGACTGCATCAAGAAGTTCACTACTAATGCTGTATTCGAACATTATGGGATTGCTTTTCCTGCTCAAGTGCGTCACCTTACATTTTTGTACATTGAGAGCTAGCTGCCATTCTTCGCACCAACTAGAAATTTTGTCTAAGTCATTCTGAATGTTATTACAGTCAATTAATGACGACACCCTCCCATATACCACAGCATCATCGGCAGACAGCCGCAAATTACAAGTTACCTAGATCATTTATATAGATAGAAAATAATAGCGGCCCTACGACATTCCCCTGGGGCACGCCTGACGTCTCTGATGAAAACTCGCCGTCGAGAGCAACGTACTGCGCTCTATTACTTAGGAAGTCCTCCAGCCAGTCACAAATCTGTCAACCTATTTCATAGTATGTTTTTTAGCAGTCTGCAGTTTGGCACCGCGTCAAACGCCTTTTTGAAATCGAGAAAAACACAATCTGCCTGTTGCCCTTCATCTGTGGCTTGCAAAATGTCATGTGGGAAAAGGGCAAGCTGAATTTCACATGTGCGATGTTTCCTAAGCCCGTGCTGTTTTATAGAAAGAATCTTTTCGGTCTCAAGTAAATTTAGTGTATTCTAACTGGGAATATGCTCCAAGATTCTACAGGAAACTTATTTCAACTATATTATGTGAGTCAGTTCTCTTTCCTTTCTTATAAACGTTTTAAACGGCAGTCACCTGCGCCTTTTTTCCAGTCACTAGGAATTTTGCGTTGAATTAAAGATTCGTGATAAATTCAATCAATCTAAGTAAGGTGCCAATGCCCCAGAATACTCTTTCTTTTTTTTTAGTTCTTTCGATCAAATGATGGTACATTTGTGCGGTCCTCCTGCGTGGTAGTTTCAGGGGTAAAGCAATGCCATCGATTACAACACACTATGTCCTCTGTGATGTGACTACCGATTATTGTTCAGTTTTGTGTGACTTTATGTGAGTGTATGTTTCTGTGGTGAACTTTACATTTGTTTCATGCTTATTTCGATGTGTCTAACATGTAGATAAGAACTTTCTTTCGTAAAACGTATCTATAGTATCAATTATATGGACCAGGTTCATTACTTACATTTTTACATATATTCATATCTTTGTTTGTGTAGCCATTTACCGCAAATTCTTTGACAATTAATTTCAACATCGAAATTTGATCCCACTGCTGAAACGAAAGGCGATGAACAACAATTTTCCCATTAGAAACAATGAAGCGGGAAAAAATGTAACAGAACAGGCAACATTTGATAAGTAAAAATCTAAAAGAAAAAGTGGGACGGAAATAACAGACATAAACAGTAACGACGGAAGATGCTTAAGAAATAAAAACATGAAATACCACTGGCGTGGGGAAAACACTACAATTGCAATCAGAATAAGGCAAAACCTGAAATGATTTATTCCTGTATGTTATTTATGTGCTTTTTCACCACTTTCTTTGTGTACGTCTTTGGTAATATTACTGTTAATAATGTGAACTTCATTTAAAGTTAGGTAAATATTTTCGTCCGTGTTAGCTTTTTATTTTTATTTACTGTTGCGGTTTCTAAAACTTGCAAATGTATAGTATGAGACCCGGAAAATATTGCACTTAATATTCGGTCAGTTGGTTAACACTTCAGGTCGTCGAAACTGAAATGGAATGCTCCTAACCTGCAAGTTAATAAATGCACAACAGAAAGAGACGTGGAAATATGAAATCCTAAAATTATTAGTTAATTTATATATTAATTGCAAATTAGATCGCACGCATATATTTTTGAATTTTGAGTAAACTGTTCCTTCCTCCTAATTCAGAACTCTACAGATGTATTAGCCACTTCGAATATCGAGTAATTGGCTCCAGTGATCCGATTATCAAGCTGCAAGGGAATGCTCCGTTGGAATGTGAGCTGTCTCATTGCCTGTCGTGCACATTTTCATGTTGCCTACTGGCGCCATCGCGAAATAAGTCATCGAAATGGAATTAAAGCACACATTCACTTCCTTCACAACACATCGAAAAGCAGGCGTTGAGGGAACGTATTACTTTTGAAGCGCTATACGTTTCCCTGTTTCTATCGGCTGACGTTGAGTATATACGATTTTTACTCGAAATGGGGTCTACACTCACCGTTTCCTTGTACTGACTCCGCGTGCAGGTGCAAGAGGACCCCTGCTTATTGGCAGCTTTCAGTACCCTATTTAGCCCTCGTTTTCGGTAAGAAGTACTAATATCGCTGTAGAATGAAAACGTACGGAGTTGTTATTTTTCTCTTTATGATAAACATTAAAACAAATCGTAAATAAATATTTTTAGTGCAAATCTTGAAAAGTTCGAGTTGTAGAGTTTTACAACTGCGACTATTTGTGGATTAAGAGTATTGAACTGTTTCCTTCTTTTCCGTTAGTGTAATGATTCTGTATTTTGACACGACTTCATAATTTCCCTTCATAACTTAGGCTGTGAAACACTAACCCAGTAACTTAATTCTAAGATGCACGTAATGTATAGTGCTTTCAAGTTTTCAAACACAGAGCCCTGTACCATTCAATTATCTTTGGAAAAAAAATCATAGGAACTCTTCTTTGAAAATCTGACATCTCAGTATTGTAACAGTAATATTGTGCCTATTGAATATTGGCCATAGTTGTTCAATACTTTGCGACTGAAGCTGTGAGGCAGATGCACGTCACACGCTATTCGGCTGCGTATCTATACATTACACAAGGATGACGAAGGACTCACAAAATCAAAAAACTAATTCCTATAATAGAAGTTAACTCTGTCAAATAAGACGAAATTCTTAGTTTAGTAGACGCCACCATATTTTTCTCATATGTTTGTAATTCTACGGGACTAAACTACGTTGGTCATCAGTCCCTAGTCTTTCACACTACTTAAACTAAGTTAAACGAACCTAACAACATACACATACATGCCTGAGGGAGGATTCGAGGCCACGCTATCCGTAACATGGCGCTCCAGGCCGCTCGGCTACCCCCGCCTGGCCATACTCTTCTCTATCTGTGAATGTGCTGCGAGATGCATACTCTCAGATATTTTAAATGTCCTCAATTGCCATAATCCATAGCTCGCTGGCGTCATAATGAAAATCACTATGTTGTTCGCTCTTGATTTACAAGCAAAATCAAAATGTGCATGTTCTTTGAGTAGTAAATTTAAAGCTCAAAGTCGCTTCTGTTAAATGACCTTAAAGGTACCGTGGTTAATTATTACCTGCGTAGCTCTATAAATTCCTGGAACTGTATGTCTGATGATCTCAAAATATTTACATTGATATTACGTGTAAGATCAATAGCTCTCTTCCGATTACTTACGGACACAGCAGAAATGCATTTACGAATGAAATTACCTTGTGAGTTAACCTTGGCATAATGAGGTAGGGCAAGAAAATGACGGGAAGTACGAAAAGCGGATGTAGGTGCTGTCGACGAATCGTTTGCACCTAGTGGACAACCACAGAGGTAGATGCACGAGAAGGTTTGAAATCCGTAGGCAGGTACCTCGCCGACTAGAGCGAAACCAAAGCTTTCAGTAATGGGCCACGCATCATTACGCTCAACACAATTTAATTAGCGTCAGGCCTTTGAAGGGATTTGCGGCAAAAGCGAGGCGGCTGCACGGCGACACGGCTCGAGCCCTCATTAGACGCGGGGTTGAGGCAGGGGGTGGGTCGGAGTGGTAGGAGGGGGTGGGGCGAGAGCAGCCGGTGAACCGCGGCTGGCAGTCACACTCCCCGGACAATCCGCAAACGGCTGCGGCTCTGGGGCTGCGAGTGTTCTGCTGTGGCAGGGGTTCGCAGCACGGCAGCGGAAGCGCACAGCATCGCGCTCGTTACAGCGCCTTGTGTGTATGCAACCGTGTGGCGCAGCACCTGCAAACAGCGCCTTACGTGTATGCAGCCTGTTGAGCCACGTGCCGCGGTAGTGCGGGTCGGCAAGTTCTGGCGCCTGCCTCGTGCTGACAGCTTATTACGTGCGCCCTACCAGAACGCGGAGCAGGAATACCTGTCGTGTGAGCATTCAGACGCTCAATATGCAATTATTGTCGCCAGCGTACCTCGCACCAATAGATATTTATCGCGACTGCTGTGAAACCTTTACCCATAAATACTTTCCTGGAATGACATTATAAGTTAGTACCACAAAGTTGTAAAAACTTATCACAAATATCATATGGCGTTTGTGTGGGTTTGTTCATAGGTACTATCCCGATTTATTCATCTTTCCCATCGATTTATACGTTAAATGTTTATGAGTTAAACACGAGATGCTTCCTGACGACAGATCCCTCAGATCTATTTGAATTGAAATTTATCATTTAGAATATTTTTCGTAATTGACATTTGACTTCACAATCATCTACTTCAGCCATAAATAAAAGTTATAAAGGAATGCAGTAAACAGTGAGATATTAGTGTAGTACTCTGTGACCCTACAGATTTCTGTGTACCCAAATTCTGAGAATTACAGCTTGTAGGAAATATAGATTTAATGAAACTTTCACTCTGCAGGGAAGTGTGCGCTGATGTGAAACTTACTGCCAGATTAAAATTGTGTGGCGGAACCGGGACTCGAACCTGGGACCCTTGTCTTTCGCGGGCAAGCGCACTTCCGACACGACTCACGATGTCGCCTCACAACTTTACTTCCGCCAGTACCTCGCCTCCTACTTTCCAAACTTCACAGAAGCTCACCTGCGAACCATGCAACAGTAGCATTCCTGGAAGAAAGGATATGGTGGAGACATGGCCTAGCCACAGCCTGAGGGATGTTTCCAGAATGAAACTTTCACTCTGCAGCGGAGTGTGCGCTGACATGAATCTTCCTGGCGAAAGGCAGAGGTCCCAGTTTCGAGTCCAGGTTCCGGCACACAATTTTAATCTGCCAGGAAGTTTCATAGATTTAATGTTTGCGCCTACATAAAATCATGTTGAAATATGTGTGGAACCACAGACACTGCCGATGTGGGGTGGCTTGCGTGCCTCAGTTATACAGATAGATGTACCGTTGGTACAACCACAGGGGAGCGGTATCTGTGGAGAGGCCAGACCAGGGGAGTACAGACAGTGCCGATGTGACGTCAACATAGGCCGATTTGCAGGCTCACAAGGAAGGAGAGTAGACCGTGTGACGTCACGCGCTCTGTACTGCTGCCGCGGAGAAATGGAATGCAGCGTATGGAGAGCAGCGATTTATGAAAGTCAGGGAAAATGTCTGGTATGAAGAATTAATGAGGTCGATATCCTAATTTTAAAACATACTGTTTTAATTAAATAATACACATATATTAGAGAAAATTATGTATAGTTCCTATAACATGACAACATTGTTATGTACATGAAATTTAATATGAGGATAACACTGTTATAAAATAAAGAGAATGGAACATAATACAATTTTCTCTACAATATAAAGCAAAGCTGTACCTTTCAATTAAGTAGAAATTTTCAAATATTTTCCTTTAAGTTTTTCTTTGATTAATTTTTTCAATGGTAGGATGCAATGTTTTAGATATTTTTAATAGAAGACTGCATGTAGGGTTCTGATCTGACTAGGTGTTTCGGTATTGGGCCTTTGCTAATTTCATAATAGAAAAGCATTGTTCACACACACACACACACACACACACACAGACGTTGAACCAAACATATGTATCATATCCGTTAAGCAACGGCATACAAACTCCAGATAAAAATCTATCAAGCCATTATTGTATTTATGCTTGTCCTTCAGTAAATCGTCAAACAGTAAATTTAACAGTTCAGTTTGAATCCTGGTAGGAACATTGTTAACATCCACTAGAAACGGTGTTCAAAGGAGCTGAAACACAGTATTTCCTTTTTTTTTTCAAACTATGACTCAAACTGGCTATGAAGAGCTCCCAGAATGTTCACATATTCTTCAGAGTGAGTAAGATGAGGAACATGCACCTTCAGTCTGTAGTTCATTCATCCACAGATTCAGTGCCACTTTGAAGGCTTTAATTCTGTAGTACATATCTGTTATGAGGAGACCTTTTCCTTGGAGTGTCCTGATAAATCAGCAATTAATGCTAAGTCACAAATCCATGTTTCTTCTTGCAACTGAGGAACAGGCTGATTTTGACTGTGATGAATAATGCTATTTCATTTCTTTACTCAAAAATAGATCTACCACCTTAGCCCTGCTCAACCAGTGCACATTACAAAACAGAGATCACCGTACTGCGTACCACATTCTTCAAGAAAACTTTCAAATTGTGTGTGTCGCAGGCTTCGTCGTCGGATCGAATTTGTGACTTGTACCACCGTATCCACAACATCTGTAATTTTCATATATAGGTTTTTGCGTATAAATTGAAAAAAAAAGTTCAAGTGTGTGTGAAGTCTTATGCGACCAAACTTCGTGGTCATCAGTCATTAGACTTACACACTGATTACTTAAATAACTTAAAGACAACACCAAAACCCATGCCCGAGGGGAGATTCGAACCCCCGAACATAGTTGCCGTCCAGACCGTGACTAACGCGCCACAGACCGCTCGGAAAATGCGGACGGCACGCATAAATTCGCTCGATGAAGTATGCAGTGGACGGCAATGAGTTCTTGTATCGCACCGAAAACCTGTTTCATATGTTTTTCACCCGTGCTATTAATCCCACATGAACTCCTAACATAGATGGAGCCCCATCTGTTGAGATAGAAACAACCTTATTCCAACTCTGGAGCCGCGGTGGAGTAGCCGAGCGGTCTAAGGCGCCTCGCTGCGGAGCGCGGTGTCTCGCCGTCGGAGGTTCGAGTCCTCTCTGGGGCATGAGTGTATGTCCTTAGGTTAGTTTACCTTAGGGTTAGTAGTTTGTAAGCTACGGACTGATGGCCACGCAGTTTGGTCCGACAGATTTACAAACAAACCAACTCTGGACAACATATTCAACAGCATTTTCTACGCCTTTGAAAACGTCAAATTCAGTGGTGGTGGTCTTGAGAGAATTCAAATCTAAACCTTCCTTTGCTATATTCAGCTTATAATCGAACCCAAGAATTAAATTAGCTAACTGTGCAGTATCCGATATGTCAGTACTCACATCGACAGCTAAAGAACAACATACAAATTTACGTTCCGAAAACCCTGTTCTTCTTGCACATCTGCAGCCATGTCATGATTACGGCGCATCATAGTTTTCGGAGACAAACTCACTTTTCCGAAGTATTCTACCAAACATGGACACATTTCTTCAGCAGCCATCACAATCACTTCCTTCACAAAGTCACCGGCAGTAAATGGTCTAACTTTCTTGGTAATATAGGATGGTCGGAAATTCCCGTTACAAATTTCTGGGACTTGTAGATGGTAGTGACTACCATGACTACGAAAGCTTCAATTCAGATGTGTAACTCGTCAGTCTGCTTAGGGACAGAGAAACTGCAGAAGACACAGAAGAGACACCACGTGAGATGGAGAGGGTGTACCAGAACAGGCTTTGGAAGTACAATGTATGTCACTACGTTGGTGGTCGCCACATCGAGCCGCTGTTGTTATGAATCAGTACGTTGTGGCTGGTGCCGTAGATGCTGGGTTCTTGTTGTTGTCGACTAATGTCAACCATAAAGCGTGAATTGTAATAGAGCATTCTTTTCAGAATTATTGCAACAATTCTATTGGGTCACGCCTAATTACATTCATCAAGTAGGAGTGGATGAGATAATCAAGTGAATTGAAGCCGTCTGGAACGGAAACGATACCTCTCCGGACACGAGTTCCTATTCGAAATGTTACGTACTCACTACCCTCTCAAGTCCCAGAAGGTTGTAACGGCAATTTCGGACCACCCTTATATAGAGGTCTTCTGTAACTCAGAAGGACAGACGTTTAGCTACTCTGACAGTCTTCCACATCAGCTCGTTCCATTCTTTCATATTTCCCATGCTCATTTGCGTGGCACAGAGAAAATGTTCAAATGTTTGTTAAGCTTATGGGACTTAACTGCGAGTCATCAGTCCCTAAACTTACAAACTACATATATACTAACTTATACTAAAGACAGCACAAACCAATGCCCGAGGAAGGATTCAAACCCCCGACAGGGAACGGCCTCACGCATCGGAGCATATCGCCTCAATGCGCTCGGCCACTACGCTGCGGAGTGACACAGGGGATAATGACGCTGTAAATTTCTTTTTTTATACTTATACTTCGTACTTCTCTGTTATACACCAGACACTTTGCACCTTCACCACATAGCACAAAAAGAAACAGATTTCCCCACACGGAAAAAAAACCGGTTGCTCCGTTTTGCTCGTACTCGACATGTTATTGTCACAAAGAGCACTTTTGCTCACTGAGCCCTTTATCCCCGTTCATCTAGGCAACATTACGAACACGGCTCTCGCCTGACGTCACACGGATTGTCAGGCTTGCACTTCTTGCTCATACGTCACACCGCCTGAATTTGGCTTCCTCTGGGCCTCAATAGTTATAGAGGCAACAGTCTTGATGATTGACTGAGCTGAGCTAGTAACATCAGGGACCTTGTTTTTCCATACAGTTACTGCGAACGGCTAAAAACAAGGGGAAACTACACTCGTTAATTTTCCTGAGGGCATGCAGCTCTACTGTATGAGTATATGATGTTGGAATTCTCTTGGGTAATATATTACGGAGGAAAAATAGTACCACACTTAGTTCTCCGAGCGGGGACTACTTATAAGGATGACGTCATCAAGATATAACAAAACAGGCATTCTGCGGATCGGCGAGTGTAATGTTTTATCTCTTACTCGAGTAGGTAAGTTAGAAAATCTGAAAAGAGAAATGGATAGGTTAACGTTAGATACGGTGGGGAGTAGAGAAGTTTGGTGGCAGGATGAACAAGATTTTTGGTCAGATGAGTACAGGGCTGTAAATACAAAATCATTTGGTGCTAATGCAGTAGTAGGTTTGATAATGAATAAGAAAGTAGAAATGCGGGTAAGTTACTATGAACAGCATAGTGAACGTATTATTGTAACAAAGATACACACGAAGTCAATACCGACCACAGTAATACAAGTTTATATTCCAAGTAGCCCTCTCGATGATGAGGAGATCGAAGAAATGTAGTAGGAACGGGAAGAGAACGAAATGTAGTAGGTGATTATGGACTGTGGAAAAGGAATGAAAGGGGAGATTGCCTAGTAAAATTTTGCGCAGAGCACTATTTAAACATCACAAACACTTGGTTTCATCATCATGAAAGAAGGTTATATACGTGAAAGAGACCAGAAGACACTGAGAGGTACCATATTGACTTTATAATGTTAGGCAAAGGTTTAGAAACCAGGTTTTAAGCTGTAAGACATATCGAGGGGCAAATATAGACTCTGACTATAACTTATTGGTTGTTAACTGTAGGTTAATGACGCGCTTCAGTCAAGGTCTGCACGGCCACTACGGTCGGGGGTTCGAATCCCCCCTCGGGCGTGGATATTTGTGCCGTCCTTAGTCTTAGCTAGTTCATAAGTAGTTTGTAAGCTTAGGGACTGATGACCCCGTAGTTCAGTCCCATAAGTTCTACAAACATTTGAACATTTGATCTGTAGGTTAACACTTAAGAGACAGCAAAAATATGGAAAATAAGGAGATGAAATCTGGAGAAACTGAAGGAACCACAGGTGGTTGATGGTTTTAGACGGAGAATTAGACTCGGATTGTCTGAAACGGAGGAATGTAATACAGTAGAAGAAGAATGGGTAGCACGGGAAGTAGTGAAGGTCGCAAAGGATCATATAGGCAGAAGGACAATGCCTATTAAAAACCATTGGATAACACAAGAGATACTGAACTTAATTGACGAAAGGAGAAAATGTTAAAAAAAGCTTCAAGTGAATCACGCAGAAAGGAATACAAACATTTGAAAAATGCGGTTGATAGGAACTGCAGACTGGCTGTGCAGGAGTGGCTTGAGGAGAAATGCAAGAGCATAGAAGAATGTATAACGAAGGAAAGATAGATACCGCCTGTAGGAAAATAAAAGAGACATTTGAGGACAAGAAAATGAGCAGTATGAATATCAAGAACTCAGATGGAAAACCAGTATATAGCAAAGAAGGGAATTTGAATCGTGGAAGGAGCGCATTGAGCGCACTGAGCGCATTGTGGCGCTATGCTACGATGAGCGAGGCCGTTCCCCGTTGGGGATCGAATCCCCTCTCGACCCCTCGGACATGGAAGTTTGTGTCGCCTTTAGTATAAGCTAGTTCATAAGTAGTTTGCAAGTTAAGAGACTGATAACTCCGCAGTTAACTCCCATGAGCTTAACAAACAATTTTTTCTGTATATAGAATGCCTGTACAAAGGAAATAAACTTCGAAGCAAAATTCTACAAATGGAAAACGAAGTAGAGGAAAATGAAATTGTAGATACAATCCTGCGAGAAGAATTTAACAAAGCACTAAAAGAAATGAGTTGGAACAAGGTCCCTGGAGTAGATGATGTTCAGTCTGTACTTCTATTATCGTTAGCAGAACCAGCCATGAAGAAATTCTTCCACCTGGTATGCAAGATGTATGTGATAGGGGAGATAACCTAGGAGATCAAGAAGGATATACTCCGATGAATGCAAGTGCAGACAAATGCGAAAATTACAGAACTATAAGTTTAATAAGACATGGTTTCAAAATGCTAACACGAAATATTTACAGACGAATAGAAAAACTGGTCGAATCCGACCTGAGGGAAGATCATATTGAATTTGGAAGAAATGTTGAAACACGCGAGGCAATATTGACATTACGCCTTATCTTAGAAAATAAGGTAAGAAAAGGGAAACCTACGTTTTTAGCATACATGGATCTGGAGAAAGCTTTTGACAATGTTGACTGGAATATACTCTTTCAAATTATGAAGGTAGCAGGGATAAAATTTATGGAGCGAAGAGTTATATTCAACTTGTATAAAAACCAGATAGCAATTATTAGAGTCGAAGGGCATGAAAGGGTCACGGTGGTTTGGAAGGGAGTAAGGTAGGATTGTAGCTTTTCCCCAATTTTGTTTAATCCGTAATTTGAGCAATCTGTAAAAGAATGCGAGGAGAAATTTGCAGAGGGAAGACGAATTAAATGGACTGGACAGTCTCTTGAAAGGAAGATATAAGATGAACATTAAATATAGTGAAACGAGATAAAGGAATGTAGTGTTACAAAATCAGGCAATGCTGAATGAATGAGACTAGGTAATAAAACAATAAAAGCATTAGATCAGTTTTCTTATTTGGCCGAAATAAAGGAGATATAAAATGCAGAATGGCTATGGGAACAGAGGCGTTTCTGAAGAAGTGAAATTTATTGACATCCAATGTTAGGACGTCATTTGTGAAAGCATTTGTCTGGAGTATGTTAGTGAAGTGTGGACGATAAGTAGTTCAGACAAAACGATGATAGAAGCTTTCGAAATGTGGTCCTACAGACGACTGATGTAGATTGGACCGGTACATCACTCAACTAACGAGGAGGTGCTCAACAGTATTGGGGATAAATGGATTTCCTGGCATAGCCTGACTAACAGAAGGGATAGGTTGGTGGGACACATACTGAGACATCATGAAATCAACAACTTATGGTTAAGCATCATAGAGGGAAACCAAAGGATGAATTCAGTAACCAGATTCAACAGGATTTAGGTTGCCGTTCGTATTCTCTGATGAAGAAGCCTGCACAGGACACGGTAGCGTGGAGAGCTGCATCAAACCAGTCCTCCGACTGAAGACCACAAGAGCGTCCGCATTCTAAATTCTTTTGATTTGACAAATCTCAAGTAAGTATCTACCCTGTTGTTACGTGTAATTCAAAATAATTTCCAATTGTTTGTAAATCTATGGGACTTAACAGCTTCGTCATTATACCCTAGTTTACAAACTACCTAAACTAAGTGAAACTAACCTAAGGACAACATACACCCATGCCCGAGAGGGGACTCTAGCCCACGACGGCGAACGGTTTCGTGCACTGCAGCACGGCACCTCAGTGCGCACGGCTTTTCCGTCGCGTCTAAGTGTAATTTGAAGAATAGCTATCTTAAGATCACTTACGAACACAGGACAGTGATAACTGTATATACCTTATTATTCCTGCAGGCAACGTTACAATTAGATAAAAATAATGGAAAATATTTTCCCCTCCTATCGAAAGCGTTATTGATGAAAAAGTCTCCAAGGAAGTATTCTCCACTCCTTTATATATATATATATATATATATATATATATATATATATATATATATATATATATATATATATATATATATATGGTCAAGATGTCTATCTGGCCATTCATCAGTATACAAAGCTTCAGTGTGGTATTATGAGAATACATGATCGGAAATTGGCAGTACAGATTGCAGAAATCTGTTACATTTAACTGCCATTTTGGTAAGGAAGACGTTGTCATGCTCTTTAGTCCAAAGACTAGTTTGATGCTTCTGTTGCGCTATGTAGCGCAAACATCTCTGAAATAGATCTGCAAACCACACTATCCGGCACCACCCAGTCCGGTACAAATTTTCATTTGTCACCAAGTAATAGAACATCTTTAAGAATGCAGCTGTTGCCGGCAGAATTCGCAGATGGCGAAAAAATAAGTGATTATTTAATTACTGTGCTACAGCAAGTTAAGTAAAATAAGGCGCAAAATTTTGAAGAGTTCGCAGACGAAAAATCGGATTGCGTAAACTTTGTGTACATTTTATTTTCCAATGTTTAAATGTGTTTAGAGCGTATGGGACTTAACTTCAGGGACATCTGTCCCTAAACTTACAAACTACATATGAACTAGCTAAGTCTAAGGACTGCACAAATATCCATGCCGAGGGGGGATTCGAACCCCCGACCGTAGTGACCGTGCAGAGCGTGACTGACGCTCCGCAGACCACACGGCCACCGCTGCCGGCACGGTTGATTTTAGCACATACAAATCTGCGGATGAAATGTAGACAAGATATCTAAATTTAATTTATAGCTAAGAACAGAACGATAAATTATTTCATTCTCGAGATATAGGGTGTTATGTCGGCCGGACAGACGTGGGAGGGACGCGCATTTCTGATTTTAAGAAAACAGTATTGTTTGTAGCTCCAGATAGTAAGAGTTCCCTCTTACATGCATTGTAGACCAGTATTCAAACAGATCGAGAATATTTCCTTATCGGAGCAATGTATAAATTAAGAAAACAATTGAGATAACAGACCATTCTTTTATGATTATTTTATTGTGAATTACGTACATCAACGTTACATGAACTATGGAAAGTACAAGGCGATACCCACTACATAACTTTTACCAAGAACAGAGAAGTGCCTATGCGATACCAATTACATGTATGTGTCTAATATTTTTCTTGCTTGAAATCTTTGTTTCCTGGAATAATAGACTAAACACATTTACTCGAATAAGAACAGCTTGCATCTGGAAATGTATAATAATTTTATATCTGAATGAGGATGTATTTAGTTTATTCAGTTATAAATAATTTTTTTCTGTGTGTCAGCAATTACCTGAACGTAAAACCAACGATACGTGAATAATTTAACCTCACGATATTATGCGGGAATTCTATTGACAAAATTTATTCAAGTTAAAAGACGTGCAGCTAGAAAAAGGCACACAAACGAAATTTCATGTTTCAGAACCTTGTATTGTTAGGTTATCACATGCCAAGTCTTTCAGATATAACACGCCGAACGTTGGAAGTATTTATGAGGGCCGAGCGGACAGCTGCAAGTACAGACAACAGTCCGCGGAGAGGAGAGCACTGCAAGCGCAGGTAGACTAATTAGGCGGTCGGAACGGCAGGCCTATCTCGGCCAGCGAAAGGCGCAGGTGCAGTTTTCAAAGGGTTAATAGTGAATGATATCATACGTTTCTCATTGATTGTCATGTTAGCTCGCTTGTTTTCCGTATCTTTCTTTTCTGGTTCATCCACTTCTCCATTTTGGGCTGTAGCTCCGCACGGATTGGCCCCGTGGTCTAAGGCGTCATGCTGCAGACTGGGCGGTCGTTCCCTCAGGAAGTTGATCGTCAGGCATGGGTATGTGCTTTTTCCTTAGTGTACGCTGCATTAAATAGTTTGCAAGTCTAGGAATTGTTACCATAGCAGTTTGGCCCAATAGGTTTAGAAACATTAGAACATTTGGAATGTCGCTGGACGGACTACCGAAGAAGCAAGTACCGAACAAACGCCGCTGTCCTCATTTCCAGTCAGTGTGTGACTACATACTGGGGAGTGTGTTATTCTAGACACGAAGTGGGTCACCGGTTATGCTCGCGGTGACAAGACCAGCAGCTTCAGAGGGTTCTCTGCTAAAATTCTGGCAACTTAAGTGCTTTTGTCCTCTCCTCGTGTAATTACGTGGTGGGGTGGTGCCTACTGTGTCATTTAGTTTTCATTTTCTTCCACTGTTGTTACCGTTCGGCGTGCGAGAGTGATTCATAGAGGATTTTATGGAGCTTCATTTCGTTTATTTGGCGAGAACTTTTTTTCCTGGTTTGTAACAGCACGTGTCTTTGCTGGTATTCACGGTGCGGGATTAACCTGGAATTAGGCAGTTTTCTCGGTGCTGTTTATATTGCTTTCGTTGCTTAGAATACCTTCTACTTTGTCTGTAACCTCCCGCGTCGTTACTGCGATTCAGCGTTCCCGGAAAGTCTCAAAATAGCAAGTTTTCCTAATGTTGTTTAATTGGTGTCAAGTTTCTCCTGTCTGCTTGGTACCATGTCGTTTCGTTGCTTCTATTTAGGTTGCAGAACTATAGGAAAACAGCTGAGTTCTCAGTATGAATTAATTAGGTGCTGTCAGCCACAATTTCTTTGTGCTCTGTTTCCTTGGACCGTTACCGTCCCCTAATTTGGAAGAACATTGTTTCAATATAGTTTTCCATTTCTCTCCCGGTACTTGTGATTCTGATTCCACTGCTTGGTGCATTTACGACCCGCCTTCTATTAACGTATTGTAGGATACTGCTGTTAGTAGCAACACCTGAAAGTAATGGGCGTAATAATCCTGATATCTTGGAAGTGAGGTAATTATCACATATTCTTTTCCGGCACCGTGTTTCTAATTTGTTTTTCGAACAAACCGAAAATGTATTCATTGATGATTACTGTGGCTACTATTTTTATTAATTTGCTATCCCTCGCGACCCTGTCATTCCACGACCATACAGTGCATTTTCTGTAAACTTAAAATTAGTAAATGTAGTTATATTTGCCCTTAAGTAGTTATGTTGTATATTATAAGAAACTTCAAGTTTATAGTGACCAACGTTTCATTCGGTAATTTGACGAAACCCTCCCACAGCTGCTTTGTGCAAACACATTCACAGGATATAAAAGGACATGGATCGTTTGCCGCTTCCAATCGTTATCTAGGACACTATTTACTGTCAATTGTTTGACAAGCTTTTAAACAACAAAGAAATACTACATAAAGTTGATCAACAACCCTTGCAATGCAATGTATGGCTACATCATTTTTATAGCCAGTTGCATGATCAACCCTTAATAATTTGCCTGCCTTCTAGTTTATTATTATTGTTGTCAGAAAATCAGGCGATTCTGAGGGAATTAGGTTAGGTAATGAGACAAAAGTATTAGATGCGTTTTGTTATTTACGTAGCAAGATAACTTCCGATGGGCAGAGTAAAGTAGATGTAAAATGCAGAATATCTGTGGGAAGAAAAGCGTTTCTAAGGAAACATCCAATATTAATTTAAAGGACAGTTAATTTACAATTATTGTGTAACATACAAGCTTTAAATGAATAATTTCATTTTCTATTAAAAATAAGAATGCCTGGGAAACACCAGGAGACATGCCTCTTAGCAGAGAGAAGTCAATTTCTACGCAGGAACGTTAAGTATACTTCATTACAATTGCAGTAAAATCGGTGAGGGTGGAACATAGGAAACGTATATAGAATAGAATTAATACGGTATTTCACGTATCAAAATAACCATCACAGCTGTAGCTGAAGGAAGAACGTCACAGACGTGGCAATATAACGATAAAGCAACAAAAGTATTTTCCAACAAAGAAGAACCCAGTTCCACAATTGTTGCTACATCTGAACCTCAAACAGCAAGAATTATCAAAACATAGGTTTTTTTAAAGCTAATGTAATTGTACTTAAAAGAATATGCACGTATAAGAAAGACGAGTGACGTTTAAAAATGTGAGAATCATTACACTCCATACCGAGTTGATACAGGTCAAAAACCGGCTGTCAGAGTCAGAACAGACATTGTAGAAACTTATTATACCATTATTATTTCAGCAGGATAAGCTGCAAATAAACACATATTCGTAAGTATTTCTTCATGACAGAGTTGCTCTTTATACCATCGAATCATTTACATTAGGATGTTTTTATAATAATTTCCGTATTATGTTTGTCTCTCGATATTTTAATAAGGCTTGTAACGCAAAAATTATAAGAAGTATTTCATTAATTACGTACAAAAGCGATTATAAACAAACATCACTACTTTGGCGGCTTGCCCACCGCTAGGAGCGCTAGTGTCGCAGCAGCTGTCAGTTGGTAACAACTTCTACAGCAGTGAGTGTTGCGACTGTATATGTTAGACTGTGGTTATGCATCATCTAAATTTAATATTATCTTTCTTTGGATATTGCACTGATAATTTCGTACATTATGCATATTTCTGTGTTTTATTGTTTGATACTTTCTAAGCTGTTTTCATTAATACTTGAAGATGATTTTTTCTAATTTTATATTTTGTTTCTAATATAAGAAAATAATGCTTATATACCCGGGCAATACCGGGTTTAACAGATAGTATTACATAATTTCATCACACCTTGAGACTCACGTTCAATCACAGATAACAGTTGCTACCTTAGCTTGGACCCTAAAATCATATTATCACAACCACTCGACAAACCAATTCGTGATACCACTGACAAGCAGAAGGATGAAGGTCAAACGTGCATTAATTTCGAATAAACATACGCATGGTCCAATTGTTTTGTAGCGCAAAGACGCAGTGTTTTCTCACGAATTTTACAGTGACTTTAATAAACACTGCAGGAGCTAGAAACGCTACATAGTCTGTACCCGTCTTATGACAAAGCCCAACTTGGTGAGAAGGAGGCAAAAATAGCAGTCCTTCAATGGAAGTCAGAAACATTGCTGGGTGTTAAGTGACAAAGGCTGATATACTGCCTTCTCAGACCTCTTGAATGTCTATGGTTTTTATATTGTGATTTATGTACTTTTCTTTCTTGATAGCTAACAAGTTACAGTTTGCTAATTGCTCTGAAATGTGTCTGCAGTAGTTTCGTAGTTGAATGAAATAAATCGCAATTTGCGATGTTATGGCTTACCGAATACAGTGAAGCCATAACATCGCAAATTGCGATTTATTTCATTCATTTGAACGCTGTAATTCGTGAAATATATATATATATATATATATATATATATATATATATATATATATATATATATATATATATATATATATATATTAGTTTTGTAGTTATTTGTAAGATATCACTGTTGTGAGCTCGAGCTTTGCAGAACCAAATATGCTCACCAAGACTGACACCTCAGCGGCTCTTCGCCACTGATCCCGGTCCCCCATAAGGAAACATTCTTACTCGCACTTTCCTTTAAGTTCTGACAAAATATGGTATTGCATCTACGCCTGCAGCTGAACCTAACACTTTCAATACAAATACAGAGAACAATAAATGGTCACAAATCGTGCCAATTGCTTCTAGTAACATTAAATACTCATTGGTGCACTTAGTAGATTGAAGTAACTTTCTTTACGTAAGTGAATAATCAAGTATGCATCGTTTTAGTTTGAAAAAGAAGTGCACGGGATACATCACTGCCGATATCAGATTCTGAAAATGCAGTTGACCCTTAAATTCCCTAATTAAAAACCCCACTGCGTGTTATTTTGGTGCTGAGAAGATTCACTAGCGCAAAAATTATATATTAAGGGGTTTTGCAACTGTCAATTGAAAAGTAGGTTCTACCTAGACACAGTATTTTTGCGCCATAAAAGATTTTAAGTGTCCATCACAAATCCAATAATTTCAGACTTTGCTATATAACGGAGAACTACTTTAATGTCATTTTCCACGCTTTTCTGGCGATCTGATGAGACGGTGAATTATCGGGACCCCAGTCAGATGTTAGTGTCGTCCTGGCACGTTATTTCGACGGCGTACGTCGAAACACTCTCATTACTGAGGTGCTAACCGAGAATGCTCTGAAAGTCGACCACTGCAAATGTAATGTGATATTTAGCTATTTTAGCTGAGTGTATTCACTGAAGTTGTCTTTTTACTAGAATGAATTGATCTTATTTTTGGTAAATAATAAAAAATGCACTGCTTAAATAATGTAATCAAATCTACCATCAATTAATTTAATGAATAACTCAGTTATAAACAGTTATAAAATTAGGAAATAGAGTCTAGACGAGAGGAGCCAAAACCAAGATCAACATTAATTTAATTTAATGATTCTAGTAGCAGAAAAACAGAGAAAGATAACTTTTAAAAAATATAGTTCTGGGTGTACAAGCCAGTTAAAAGATTCATGTAAACTACTTGATGTGCTGCTAAAACTTGTTCCCTGGCCCAAATTGAGAACTGATTTGACCTTAAATTACTCTCACAGCCGCAAGTTGGAAAATCAGCGGTCATATTAATTGTAGCGCACAGGAATCACACTTACTATCAAACGAGCCACCACAAATAAATTACTTTATGAATGTGGCGGACGAAACAAGAGGTGCAACGGAAATATTAACAATAATCAGCATCTGAATCTGTTCTCAGCACACGTGAAACAATATTTATAAAGAAAGGGGTAGGTTTTCTCAAACTACTGTATTAAAAATAGGATAAGATTTTACTGAACAAAATGCTTTTATTTAGTGCAAGCACAAGCACGTGGGGGGAACCAATTTAGTTACACAATAAAAACGCATCCAATTGAATCTAGCTCACAAGCACTATCATATCTTATGCTAAAACGCCCATAATAGAAATTTAAGTTTATTTACACTGAATTGAATTTTAGTTGGGGGAGGATTTACAAATAACAAGCATTCATCCACACACAAACGCAATGCAAGCGAAACTTACTAAAATCAGCGTGCTGAACAAGGCAGAAACGGCCGTCGATCTCGTAGGGGAAGTTTCAGCGAGCCAAGACGAAGGACACAATACAATAAAAATAACTGTCGTACGTGGCTGGTTCTATTCTTTCTTAACTGGAGACGGCGCGTACAGCAACAAAATCTGTTTGCATTTGAAGCTAAACCAGGTGCTGGCAACGAACTGAGGCGCGCACCACGTGGTTCCGAAATCCAGTAAAATGAAGAAAATCAGTTACTAAAATATTACGAAAATGAACTATAGCATGCAACCCATAGAAATGCGTAGAATGTTACAAGCAAACGAAAGAAACACTGTTCCACACAATAGGAGAACTTTCGAGAGATGGGTGATGTCCGCTCTCAGAAATCATCAAAGCTTAATAAATTCAGATTCGCTGTAAAACAAATACAAAATACGGCATGCAACGCATCGAAATACGTAGAATGTTGTAAGGAAACGAAAGAAACAAAGATATACGTGATAGCACGAACTTTATATGGAAGGGTGAAATCCTATCCCAAAAATCATCAAAGTTTAATGAATTTCGAATCGCAGAAAAAAATATGAAATACGGCATGCCACCTATATAAATCCGCAACATTTCATAAGCAAGCAAATGAGAAAGGTTTTACAGGGCTAGTAAAGAATTTACAAACCGTGGTTGGGAACAGAGTACAAGTTCGAGAATAAAATAGCAATTTACAACCGACGGAAGACATCGCACAGTACTACCAGAAAATTGAAAGATACATGCAGTTTTTCTAGCCTGAAGGGCATACAACAAGCACGGGTTCTGCTGAAGGCTTTGTTCTGAGAACACACCACGTGGAGTACATGTTACTCGCAGACAGAGAAAACGAACAGTAAAATTGCACACGAGTTACAAGAAGCAAAAGTCCTGCTTAGAAGTCGCGCATCTTTCGATGCATGCTCGAAGAAACTTACTCCGCAAATGAATGCATGTTCTAAAACCTAAGTTGAACTAACTGAACAACGAATTGCTGCCATCTCCAGGCTGAAAGAGCAGAGCTGACTCACCCTTCCGAAGGACAGCCTCCGAACCAGTGAGACTTTGGCGGGCCATAAGGGCCTCCACCCGGAAATCGGTGGTGGGGGAAACGTAGAGATTCGCACAAGGGCGGGTATAGGCTAACACCAGCCTCTTGCCAACCTAACTTGCAATGAAATGGTGTAGAAACCTCTTTGGGGAGCGTAGAAAGAGAGGTTGATACTAGCCACCCATCAACGCAGGTCCAGAGAGCATCGCCCAACACTAAATTTCTCATACTTCTCAGACACACTAGCACGCCAAAAAATTCTCATACTCACACATGCAGAGACAAAACATTTTACCCTCTTATAGGCATGGTGGCGAGACGGAGAAGCCGTTCATGTTGCCACATTGACACACTAATAAATTAATAATATAATTCTAACACAAATGAAGTTAAATGCGATTACTCTTAATAACATTTAAAAACGATAACTGAAGGCCTACGTTACTCCCCATGCCTCAGAAAACGAATACAAGATTATAATTTTGGAAAGGCAGCACACAGCCGTGTTTCAAGTCTTTCGGCTGGATCGAGTCCACTATTTATGTCCAGACAGTGCTTGGTGCTTCGTAACTAGTACGAGCCCGTCAGGCGTGTTTTAGTGGTCCTCTCTGATCGCTGGTGATGTATCGACTACTGTTAGCAGCAACTCGGCAGTCCTCTGGAACCGAGGTTGCCATCTGAGGTCTGTGCCACGCAGCTTGTTCCGTTCGTGGTCCTGTCGTGGCAGCAGTGTTCCTCTCAAGCAGATGGTGTTCCGTTGGCAGTTCCCGCCCAGCCCTACAGTCTCTGGGGTCGCGGTCGTCTACTGGGTTTCGCCCTGTGCCGGGTAATGTCCACGACCGGCCTGCGCTTGGCCACTACTATGTTTCATAACGATATTATTAGTAGTTCGTACAAATTTCCTCAGTATATGAGGTGTTAAAATACTGTACTTCATTTAGAATGTTGTTGATAGTACCGCTTAGAGTTAAGGTAGCAGAATAATGCTGCAGTACTGAAATTGTGATATTAATAGTTGCTGTAAAAATTGTAATTATCATGTTTCAGTACTGTTATCAACATGTTAAAGATGCATAAGAATGAAATAACTGAAACAATATATGGTAGAAGGTAATGTAAGGAGAATGTACCCTTTAGAGTAACTCCCAAATTTGGATGAATCCGGGTTCTGTTAACAGCATCATGATGGTAACATCCGTGTTTGGCGACATCGCGGTGAAGTCACATTGGAAGCGGGTATTCGTCGTCGCCATACTGGCATATCACTTAGTGTGTGGTTTGGAGTGCCATCGGTTACACGTCTCGGTCACCTCTTGTTCGCATCAACGGCACTTTGAACAGTGGCCGTTACATGTCACATGTATTACGACCCATGGCTGCACCTTTCATTCGATCCCTGCGAAACCCTACTTTTCAGCAGGATAATGCACGACCGCATGTTGCTGATCCTGTACGGGCCTTTCTGGATGCGGAAAATGTTCGACTGCTACCCTGACCAGCACATTCTCCAGATCTCTCACCAATTGAGAACGTCTGGTCAATAGAGGCCGAGCAACTGGCTCGTCACAATACGCCAGTCTCTGTTCATGATGAACTGTGGTATCGTGTTGAAGCTGCATGGGCATCTGTAACTGTACACGCCATCCAAGCTGTGACTCAATGCCCAGGCGTACCAAGGCCGTTATTACGGCCAGAGGTGGTTGTTCTGGGTACTGATTTCTCAGTATGTACGCACCCACATTGTGTGAAAAAGCAATCACATGTCAATTCTAGTATAATATATGTGTCCATTTTAATGGTCAATAATGTACATGGGGCGCGGTGTTAGCGCGTGTCCGAGCAACAACCGTGAGTCTCGCTTCTTTACGTTTTAGACTGTCTTATAGTACCTACTTTCATAATTCCTTACCGTACTATTATGACCGTGAAAGTAGTTTTTCAATATCTCATACAGTTCCAGATATATCTGGGGTGACAGAGTGGGACACCATGTACATGAATAACTATTCGAACTATTCCAGAATTTCATTACAACCTCTTTGCAGGTATTACAGTTACCATAATATTTTCCATAAAGAAGATGCTAATCAAAAATTTTTAATCACAAAACCTTCCTTTTCCATAACTAAAGACAGTTTAGTAAAATTACTCCTTATTTAGGTTGTTACGCTAAGATCGGTAATAAAATACATATATTTCTCTTTTCGTTTTCAATTATTAAAATCATAATTTTCAGAATGTCTTATACTTCCGTCAGGAACAGTTACATTTTATCTTTTAATCTATATAATTCGTTCAAAAAAATCTTCAAATGTTTGTAGAGCTTATGGGACTTAACTACGGGGTCATCAGTCGCTAAACTTACGAACTACTTATTAGCTAGCTAATACTAAGGACGGCACAAATATCCATGCAGACTGTGACTGTCGTGCCGCAGAACGCTCGGCCACCGCGGCCGGCTATAATTCGCTTTAATCCTATATTATTAGTTTATGATTTTGGTTGGTATATTATTTTTATTGGTTATTTAACTATATTTATATCTCGTCTTCGAATGAATTTTGAATTTGACTTAAAAAAGGGTGATTTCTCTTTCTACTTTAAGTCAACTTGGTTTAATAATAACAATGTGACGCTCCGTTTTCGTGACGTATTTTTTAACATGTTGACCATGGGTTTTTATTCATTTTTTATCTCGACGGGTGACGCGTTATTTGACATGTGGTCCTAAGTGAAGACCTCGTAAACCATTCTGTGGATAATGATTTAAATGACTGGAACTGGCCAAGGAAAATAAATATAAGGTAAGGCCCCAAATTTCGTCCCCCTTAGGTTCTCCGTTCTGCCGGTAGGGGCACCAACGGTGATATTTTTCCTTAGTTTTATTCAAGGCAACCAGTAGTTGTGAAAGTCTGATGCGTCCAGACCTCTGCGTGGCCGTTTGAAGAAAACATATTCTCGTTTGTCAGAAATTGAGTTCTCGAAATACTATTTGTAAATGCTGTTTTCGAATTATTATAATCCGTTTATGTAATTGTGTTTTACATATCTGTTTGACATATTGAATGACCTGAGCGTTTTGCAGTGTTTGGTTTACTTCACATAGTGTAGGAAGCCACGACATTACGAAGTGGGATGCTCTGTTTTCGTCCCTCCACCTGTACCTGAATTCGTCCAAGGTACGAAATTTTGAACATTCTTTTCATTTTGTTTTAGATGGGCCCTAGGAAGAAGTGGGACAGAGGGCGATGAAATAGGCAATAACTGCGGTGAGAAACAAGGAAATGGTATATAAAGCTGCGAGTAAGACATTTAGTTTCCCTAAGGCAACTCTCAAGCATTACATAAAGACAGGAGAAAGTATACCTGCTGAAGAGTTAATTAAAACAGCTTTTGGAAGAAAAACAGTCTTTTCAAGTGAGTTAGAGGCTGCATTGGTGTGTTATTGTAAGGACATGGAGAAAAGTTTCTATGGCCTTACTCTGAATGATTTTAGGCGAATGGCATTTCAGCTTGCTATACGGAATAATGTTGCACAACCATTTTCAGTCACGCAAAAAAATAATAAATAAATAAAAAACAGCTGGGCGGAAGTGTCTGCGTCTGTTTCTTCAGAGAAAAATGGGTGCATTGCACTCAGCTTTCGTGTGGCAACACGAAACGTGCTGAGGAACACAGAACAACAGAAACGTAATTTGCGACTTTTGCTATGAAGGGTAGAAAGTAATCGTAAAGTTACTAATCAATATTTTTTGTGAACAAATAACGTTTGTGAACTATATCCAATATAAATAAATATTATAACATGTTTTTATTATTATTACATTGTTTTTAAACTGTTAATATCTCTTTTACAAGACGTATTAGTAGGGAATGAACATAGAACCACTTTTTTAAATTTGGTAATGTACATTGGTTGTGAAGTTTTTTTCTGTAAAGATAACAAATCGCTTTAATGTATTTTTATCTAAATACCATCTTTAGGCTTAGATGGTAGTGTCATATAAATTATTCGCGTATCATTGATTTAGAGATATGGTATTCACAGGCCAAAATCAGACTGGGGGCGGAATTTGGCGCCTTTGTCTTATTTGATTAGCGATCCTGGTGCCACAAAATAAGAATAGATATTCTTAGTGACATATAAACATATAGCTCTCTATTGACGTAATCTGCCGTGGAACCATAAAGACAGTTTACTCTTAACTGCACCCTCACATCTAAATGAAGAAAGTTTGATTTTAAAAATTGAAGAATTTTATACAAAATCTCGTCCCGTAAAACTCTAAATGGTCGCTGATCGCTTCTCTGCTCATGACGGGAAACGACATAAACTTTTATGCAAGTCTCTATCATTGCAATAAAATTCTTGAATGTCTGTCTCCAGATCGCTTTTACTTTCTAAAACAAGACCGGTTTCGGGACAGCTGCCCATCTTCAGATCTGTTAAACAAATTGTACTACTGAATGTAAGCTACTATTTACAAAGTATGATATCTAAAAAGTTAATGGAAAAATATTAAAAACATACCAAATTTATGAAGTTAGGGGGTAACCTTTCCTTTGAAGAACGAATGTTCACAGTCGTTAGTAAAACATAGAAGCTTCCTGAGGATTGATATAATGTGCTTAAATTCATGTGATTGGTGGGGATCATTTTCGTTAAAATTATTTGAAGTTTTCGAAATATTTAAATTTGAAATAAGAGACTCCTTCGCTAAACACCCTAAATTTAGATGTTACTGGAGTAGCAAAACAACTTAAGCCACTAAATAAAAACAAATCTTCCGGGCAAGATTGTATACCAACTAGATTCCTCTCAGAGTGTGAGGATACAATAACTCCATACTCAGCTATCATATGAAACCGATCACCCAGCTAAAGATCCGTAAAGACTGGAAAGTTGCCCAGGTCGCTCCATTATTCAAAGAAAGGCAATAGGAGTGACCCCCAAAATTATAAGTCCATCTCATTGACGTCGATTTGCAGTAGGATTTTGGAACGTATAATTAGTTCTAACATTATGAACTACCTCGAAGAGAAGGACCTATTAACCAATAGGATTCAGAAACACAGCTTGCCTTTATTCACATGAAGTGATAAGTGCCATCGACAAGGGATCTCAAATTGATTCCATTTTCCTGGATTTCCGGAAGGCTTTTGACACTGTACTTCACAAGAGGCTTCTAATAAAAGAACGTGCTTATGGAATATCGCCCTAATTGTGTAATTCTATTCACGACTTCCTATCAGAAAGCTCACAGTTCGTAGTAATTATTGCTAAGTCATCGAGTAAAACAGAAGTGATATCTGACGTTTCCCAGGGAAGCGTTATATGCCCCCAAATCTTCCTTGTGTTTATAAACGATCTAGGAGATAATTTGAACAGCTGTTCGCAAACGATGCTGTCGTTTATCGGTTAGTAAAGTCTACAGAGGAACAAAAGCAACTGTAAAAGGGTGTAGACAAAATTTCTACATGATGAGCAAATTGGCAATTAATACTAATTAATGAAAAGTGTGAAGTATTACACTTGACAAGTAAAAGAAATCCGCTGAACTTTAATTAAGGTCGTAAATTCTGCCAAATACCTAGGAGTTACAATTACGAACAACTTAAACTGGAGAGAACGCACAGAAAATATTGTGGGGAAGGCAAACCAAAGGTTTCGTTTCATTGGAAGAACGATTCGAAGATGCAGCAGCTCCACCGAAGAGTGCCTACATCACACTTGTGCAGCCTCTCCTGGAGTATTGTTGCCCAGTGTGGGACCCTATCACGTGGGACTGACGGCAGACATTGAGTGAAAGGGCAGGTCGTTTTATTATGTTATAGGGGGAAAAGCGTCACGGAAATTTTGCAAGTTTTGAGGTGGAAATCATTAAAGGAACGACGTTATTCGTTGCGTCGAAATCTATTTGCGAAATTTCCGTCTCCGACTTTTACTTCTGAATGTAAAAATATTTTACTAGCACCCACGTACATAGGGAGACATGACCACCCTAATAAAGTAAGAGAAATCAGATGTAAAATGGAACGATTTTGGTGTTCTTTCTTCCCGTGCGCTATTAAAGAGTGGAAGGGTAGAGAAAGGTCATGAAAAAGGGTAATGAATCCTCTGCCAGGCACTTAAATATGATTTGAAGAGTATCTATGTTGATATAGAAATTAAAAAGATGGTCGGTTCGCGTATTCTCATGAGGTACGAAATATTGCAACGGAGCTATTGTTGTCGGTATATCCCTGCAGGACCAGATGGCCTTTAGCACCTGCACTAGGAGACAAGAAAGCCGCATGACTGGAGTCCAGCACATCGCCGCGGCAGCGCGCTGTGTCGCTATAAGCCGCGCGGGAGTAGCCGAGCGGTCAGAAGCGCCATGTTAGAGGTCGCGGCTTGTCGAGTCGGAAGTTCGAATCCTCCATCGGGCATGGATGTTTGTGTTGTCTTTAGTATTAATTCATAAGTAGTTTGTAAGGTTAGGGACTGATTACCTCGCAGTTAAGTCCCATAAACTTAACAAAATAATTCGGCTGGTACGCAGCGCGGGTCGGCCTACGCGGCCCCTTGCAGGCACCCAGCACAGTGTTTCAAGCCGGCCGGTTCTTGAGGCAAGTTGGTAACTCGGACAAAGGATCAGCGGCCGACTGCTACCCTCCAGAGGCGGGTCCCGCGCCCGGACAGTTTGTTCGTCCACAAGTGGAACTCGGGCCAAGAAGCAAATACTGGCGGCCGAGTTCCCCGCGCCGGTTGCTGTGGACAGTGGACCGCTCCCTGCTCCCTGCTCCCTCCCTACATTTCCACTCCAATAGGGAGGCGGAGGCAGCTCCCAGTTACACGCTGCCTGGCGCTTCACGAGGTGAAACAGTGAGTTTATCAGCTGAGACACGCTGCTCTCACAGAACAGTAAAGGCAAATTTGTTTTCCTGAGTAAACAACACTGTCAGAAAAGTGGCAAACCAGCTGTGTCAATCGTCCCACAAAAATGTTGCCTTGGGAACGTATTAGTCCTCTTTTAAGACCAAATATCGTGATTTGTTTACCCAGTCTCCCATCGTAATGATAGTGTCATGCACAACATCTCCGTTGCACTCACTGTGTGGATATGTCTCTCTCCCACTGTCTTGATTTCCTCCCATTTTTACCTGACTGTGTCTTCCACTGTCACTGCATTCGTCCCTTTACCTCCATTCTGACTGCTTTATTTATTTATTTATGCATTTATTTTACCTGGTAAGATTAGGGCCTTCAGGCTCTTTCTTATACCTAACTAGGCTCATTGAGAGAGCACAATTTCTTTAGCACATTACAGACATTCAATGTGTAATACAAATATTGAAGTACAAAAAAGTACAGATTATTAATAGAATATAATTGTAAAAATAATACTTAGAATCAACAATTCCAATAAATATGACAACAATAATAATAATGGCTTCGCAAAGTACATTAAGCATATTTCATATTGTGAACATAGTACTATTACAAATTAAGAATTGCCTCATTATATTCTTACAGATTGTGAGTTATTCATTTCAAGCAGAGACATAAGACGATAGAGTATGGTGAGAGAAATACAGAAGAGGTAGATTGGTTAGTGGAGAAGAAATAGAATTTTAAAATTCAAAGCTAAGATTGAGAGAAAGAACTGAGAGAACGGTAACAATGGAGGCAATGCCATCGTTAATATGTGAAATTTTTTTCTCTTGAATGTCGAGTGGTATAGTGTAAGACGTAGATCACATATTCGTATGGCTGAAATGGAGAACGACACGGAGAAAGATTTAGTGTTGTATGAAGGTACAGCCAAAATGCTAGACGTATCCGATGCCTTGTCTGGTAAATGTAGCAGATGGGAGAAAGCGCACATAATTTTCAGAATGAAATTTTCACTCTTGCGCTGATATGATACTTCTACATCTACATGGGACACTCTGAAAATCACAATTGTCTGGCAGAGGTTTCGTCGAACCACCTCTATACTATTTATCTTCTAATTCCATTCTCAAACAGTGCGCGGGAAGAAAGTCGTTCCGAGAGATTAATGGAAATTTCAAGGCGCAAAGAATAATAAAAAATAAATAGACTTAAATAGAGTCATGTTGATTATAAATATAATTTCCTTAAGAGAAGCCACCAATACCTGTAGTGTATAGGACTTAAATTGTCGCCAGAATTCGATGCACTGGAGACACATACAGACAAAACGAAGATTTCTTACAACACTTCTTTCAACAGCTCAGTGTCTTGTGTCCATCCCCACTCCGTCACTCAATATACAGTTTAATATTGCTTACCTCACTTTTATTTGTCCCTCAGGTCTTGGACTCTTAAAGATGTGCAGATCGCAATATCTCTTGCTAGAATATAAGTCAATGAAAGATGTTATTTTTTTCTACTTGGAAATAAACTTGATGTTTCAAGAGATATTTTCGGTTTATATTTTATAATATCAGTTTAGTGTTAAGACATGTTCACATAATGTCAAATCAGTCACGCCATAATGAATAATTATTTTTGATATTCACCACCTGCAATATGGATCAAAATATTAGTTTGACATTTAATCTCAACATTCCGAATATCAGTCTGCCTTAGCTCACACAATTCACCAAAAATTCATAGGCATTTTTCAGTAGCTCGGACGGCCAACGGCTGCCCATAGAGAAATAAAATGTAGAAAACTCCTTGATGAGTGTATACCAAACTTCTGGGTAACGCCACAAATTCTACGGCTGTTCACCTTTTTCGATTTCCGCCAACTTTTCCGGCAGCTAATCCATCTTGGCTTGCCTCCACTCTCTATTTATTTGATTGCTAAGTGACTCGTATTTGCTCTGAACATTTCTCTAAAACTATCGTCAATAGCCCAGTTATCTCTTCTGTTTCTCATGATTTCTCCTTTGTACGTATTTTTTATTTCCAACATATCTGATTGTTCTTTTGGGGGATGTACACGTATTCTATTGAACTGCCTATTCTGCTATTCATTATCGTAGTGCTCACATCCTTAGCGAACATAAATCGCGTTCAGTCACTCCTGGTTTGATTACCTGTAGATGATGTCATTGTGCCTATACAGGGTGTTACAAAAAGGGACGGCCAAAGTTTCGGGAATCAGTCCTCACACACAAAGAAAGAAAATATGTTATGTGGACATGTGTCCGGAAACGCTTAATTTTCATGTTAGAGCTCATTTAATTACGTCTCTTCAAATCACATTAATCATTGAATGGGAACACAGAGCAACAGAACGTACCACCGTGACTTCACTTTGTTACAGGAAATGTTGAGTATGTCCTCCGTTAGCGAGGATACATGCATCCACCCTCCGTCGCATGGATTCCCTGATACGCTGATGCAGCCCAGGAGAATGGCGTATTGTATAACAACCGTCCACAATACGAGCACGAAGAGTCTCTACATTTGGTACCGGGGATGCGTAGACAAGAGCTTTCAAATGCCCCCATAAATGAAAGTCAAGAGGGTTGAGGTCAGGAGAACGTGGAGGCCATGGAATTAGTCCGCCTCTACCAATCCATCACCGAATCTGATGTTGAGAAGCGTACGAACACGTCGACTGAAATGTGCAGGAGCTCCATCGTGCATGAACCACATGTTGTGTCGTACTTGTAAAGGTACTCCTAACATCACAGGTAGAGTGTCCCGTATGAAATCATGATAACGTGCTCCAGTGAGCGTAGGTGGAAGAACATGAGACCAACTATTCCTGGCCAAAAGTTCACAGAAAATCTGTGTGGATGACGTGATTGCACATGTTGGTACCGTGGTATTTTGACAATTGTCTGCAAGAATTATTTTAATTTACATTTAAAGAGAAATACTAAAATGAGCTCTAACATGGAAATTAAGCGTTTCCGGACACATGCCCATGGCCGTACCTTTTTGTAACACCCTGTATAAGCGGGAAATCCTACCAGACCCGGCAGTCAAAGAACTCCTTACGATGATGGCGTTATGGCCATCGAAACTCGAGTATATTATTTGAAAAGACGCTGCTTGAGAATCGATAACGTTATATTAAGCTATGTAATAATTATTAGAGAAAAGTGAAATTTCGTTTCACATGTAAATCTGAAGCACTGAATCTCTCATGAACATTGACTGATACAACATTACAAATCATTCTATATAAATCGATCATGTACATGAAAATACTATGAGTACTGCTATATCATCCTTAAGGCACAGGTAGAACTTTATACTGTTTTTATTAATATCATAATGACATGCAAATATGTACACATCCAGCACCACAGTACATTAACTTTGTGTTATTTAGACCAGAATATAAGTTGAGATGATTTCTCAAAAATCTCTTTCGTTTCAGTGGCAGGCATTTTTTTTAACGAAATTCAATTTAATATTAGTTATAGCTGACATCTCACAGTATTTTGAACTCATTCCGTACATTTCACTAATGCATATGGTGATTATAAACACATATTAAAATATTAAACAATTATAGTTGTATAGAATGACAATACAGTTTATAATTATCATTTTACACAAGATTGTTAACTAATTCTGGAGTAGCCAAGCGGTCTAAGGCGCCTCGCCGTCGGAGATTCGAGTCCTCCCTGGGGCGTGGGTGTGGGTGTTGTTCGTAGGTTAGTTTGTCTTGGTTTAAGTAGTTTGTAAGCTACAGACTGATGACCACGCAGTTTGGTCCGATACATTTACAAACATTTGAACTTTTGAAAATAATTGAAATAGTTTTGAGTGAAGGAAGAAATTTATTTGTGGAACATGTATATGTAAAATGTGTAAGTAGGTAATCGTTTACTGCAATGCGAAACACGACAATCAGACTCATCTTTGCTGAGTTCATGCTACCTCAGACGCCATACAGGTATTGAATGGAACAGTATGAAGGGAAGTCAGCATAAATAAATAAATAATACTTAAAATAAGGTAATGTGATGTACTTTTCAGTCTTGACACTGATGGTTCCAGACCGTCCTATTTTAATACAGGACATATGGTTGATATGAGAATCATGTAAATGTCTGAAAGAAACATTAAAATATACAGAGTTAGTGTCATAAAAGGTAGCCATTTTCATTGAGGAAGGTATGCAACTTTTAAAGGTCTGATGATGGCAGCTTAGATCTGCCGAAATCACACTAAGATTTTTTAAATAGATTTAAGGCAAAGTAAACATAAAGTTAGCACATTGTCGACATTTGGATAGTAGACCTAATGTGTGTCGGTGTTTTGTAGCACTGATAATCTACATGGATTGTGAGACTTTCCTCTTTTGATAAAAGATAATACAATTAAAGCAATTACCTAATTTTCATTGCATTAGATCATTTGTAAGGCTTACGATGCAACATTGCATTACTTTATGACCTTTGTAATATTTATATCGATGCACTACGTCAAACCCTGAATGAGTAGGTTCATTTCCCTGTATGAAGTATTCTGATCCCCCGTACAGGTACACAGATGGTTAGCAAGTGTGGAAGGACGCTGTACCCCTCCTAGACGATGCTTTCCGTCCCAAATCTACTGCTCGTAGGAGCCCTAATACTTTTCACATTTCCCGTATACGCACTGCCTTCTCCCCCCCCCCCCCCCCCTTCTTCCTGACTTCGCTTGCCCCCCCTCTTTCCTCAGGTGTTTGAAGCTAATGCAAACGTATTACGTAACACATGATACAACATGCCGTCGAAAGTCAATGGAAAGAATGAAATTGGCTTGTGGTTGAAGAGGTTCTCACCCTCACAAACCACAAAATTTGACATCCATTGAAGGTAGATTAATGCAACACACATTTTAGGGTGTTTTGAAGACACAGTTGATTTTTCTTCGATTTAAACCAGAGAGTACAGTAAGGAATTATCGCACAGAGGCAGTGATCATCAGTATAAATACAGGGAATGAAGACACATCCTATTTATTCGATAACACATTGTGGCCAAATTAATCCATGTTCCGTTAAGGGAGATGGAGAGCAGTTTAACTGGTACAACTGTTAATAGTAGACAACAGAAGATAAAAAGGTAGTTATCGAACAAAGATAACGTCAACTCGCAAAAGATTCTAATGTTGTACCACATGACACAACGAGTTGTCTCTCTATAGTCCATTTAGGATACAATGAACCTCCGGTCTTGTTTACATATGGAACAATTAAAATAACTGAATGTTAACTCAACACTGCTGCTCTTTTCTTATATTACACCAACACGTGCATATGATCCTGTTTTCCAGAATTTTGGTTGGGATTTTGTGACTTTCTCGATTAGCCAGGTCTGACGTGGCTCCCTGCAAAATTTTCTCTCTGGGAGTGGGTGAAATATAACATGTGTTGCGCAGAAACTAATGCTCTTCATAATTTGAAGGAGCGAATTCACTAGTTATTCAAGATGTTTTACCGAATAATATTCAGTAGTCTGTCATTAAAACCTACAACTACATTTGTGTTCAGAAACTGGTACATAATGGTGAATTTTAGTAAATCGTATTAATTGTAATACTGGACGAAAGAAGATGCATTTTATTTTCATGAAAATGTTTAAGTATTAAACGGATAGAAATAGTTATTAAGATGAAGGTAATTCTCACCCTTATCATTGTTAGCTCTCATTACATTTTATGTGACATTGGTTTGCCCTGGGATCAACATTCACCACAAATAAGTGGTAGGAGACATATTGGTTGATAATTAATTGATTAACACAATAACAAACATTAAACCGGTTGATTGTGACTTACAATATTCCATTTTCAAAGTACCTACATTCCAGAAACAGCAAAAAAACTAATTCCAGTGATACTCACTATAGAAAAGGACACTAATTACGGTTAATGTGCTGTAAATATTAAATTGCCGAAGATCTTTGGGTAAAAGTGACTGGAAGGGAGAAAACAATAAATTTTGAATGTAATAGCTTTGAGAAAAAGGAATTCAAGGATTAAAATTACCTCCACTGATACTAGGAAGGGAACCTCCTACTACCAATTAGATAAAGTGATACCACAAGCACACTGGAAGTATGTTCGAAAATTATTTATGACGATTCTCCTGTTAGGACCACCTTGAAGAAAAACTTGTGTTATAAATATTCTGTGTAACGTACCAAATGTAGTGCTTACTTGCTCTCGTTTCCTCTCTTGGCACAGATGTACAGGAAATCCAAACAAAATCACAACCAAAGTGCACTGAATGTATCTGACGTTCCAATTGATGATGAGCTGCTAAGTAGTTCAAAACTGGCTGTGGTTTAATAAACACCTCCATCAAAAAAGGGGACTACATTGCACTAATTTCTGAAACGTCTTGTACAGTGGAGTTTCATGTTACACATGCACTACTGACGAACGTTTTATGAATCTGCCTTTTCCGAAAAATGTTATATTTAAAACATATTATTCCCTCCTTCTGATGTCCATTATTGATTTATTCTCTCTATATTTACACAGTGTGTTCATATATTTTGCAGTATCACTGGGCTCTTCATGACCCAAAATTGAAATGTTTGCATCGTGAATTACAATTTCTGAAGATAAAATGAGGAGTTTTAGGTTAAATATTATTTCCTCTTAATTGTCGTACCCTTTGCTAGTTTTTGCCTCATCTGTTTTTGTCACAATATATAATATCTTTATATGTAAACTAAATGTCACTGGAATAGAAATGATTCCAGTCACTTTGGAGCACGCAGAGGTAATCACAGCTTGCCATATTGTGTATTGTTTCCTACTTCACGCTCAAAACGTCGTGGGAAACTTACGTTATCTGGTGCCTCTAATATACCAGTAACTTACAGTTTTTTTCTGCTGTAACTTCTAACAATAATGGAGAATATATTTTGCCAAAGCTAATATAATACCAAATGACCGAAGGAAAGTATTTCTTAATAACTATATTCTTACAGACTTTGCCGAAAACTTACTTCCATTATCAAAGTAATGAACAGTGTGCGAATTTAATAATTTATAGCTATTAAATCATAGTATTGCAGCCTGGCAATAACTGATGAATAAATTCTTTATGCCATTTATCACTGAAAGTTTGGAATATGTGATTTATAAAAATAAATGATATCACCTTGTACTTGTTTACTGGAACAGAGTTGCTTTAAATGTACCATTCGGTGTTCTATAAGAATAGCAACAACTGTCCTATACATATTTGGTTTGTGTAGCTCCAATGTTAAATTATGTGCAAAATTTTAAGTCATTCCGAGAGATTAATGGAAATTTCAAGGCGCAAAGAATAATAACAAAATTTGCGTTATATAAAGGAAATTCCGTTTCAATAATTTAAACAGCACTCAAAATATAAGAAATTTATTTGATACGAATGTCCACACAGTGCTATGTTTTCACATTTTATGTCGCCACAAAAAAACTTGACGATCGATTTTAGTCTATTTTTATTTATTTATTTGTTTTTATTTTTTAATTTAATGCTATTTAGTGTACTGAACCACATGCAGTGAAACTCAAAGGTGGGACGTCTTGTTCAGTAGGAAGAAATGAGTAATGTAATACATTCTAGTTGACAGAAATGTAACTCAGTTTTCAGTTTGTTTCGTTTTTTCGTTATGCTTCAATTTCACAATGTGCAGACACATTCGCTACATGGCATGAAGAGAGATGAAAGTCTTCCTTAATCTTGTTCGGATGGACGACCTATGCAGTGAAGGTATTGGCAGAATCAATAATCTCCTCATTTCGTGAGATATAGTTTTATGTCTTCCACGTGCAACACATTCACGCCATTTGAAGGAGAAAACTGCAATAGGAATTGGAACTGAGCATATACGTTATAAAAGTACGAATTGAATATCGAGTTCTCGTCCCACAGAAAGTCAAGGAGATAAATCAAACAGCGATAGCTGCTGCCGTGCAGCCGTCCGGACAGCTGGACGCTGGATATTATCAATGGACCCCAATAATAAACTCCGAATGTCATAAATCATTCGGGTACTTATATTACCTGAGTTCTGCTGCATAAATCTTATTCGCTGTATACCGACTTTTCGCCTTATGGCTTATATATTCGCGTCCGTCCTTTATTTTAGAAGTAACAGCTGTTACTGGCGTCTATGCATATCAGGCAACAGCTGTGCCATAAAAAGTGTACTCCGTTTAAAATATCTCCACGGCGAAACAAGAGCAGCAAACCCCCTGTCACTCAAGAAAGATTTAGTCAGAGTCAGCCGTATGAGCGAAAGGACGCAATATTGTTTTATGTCTGATGTTCTCGGAGCAGCTGGCTATGAAATTGCTTTCCTAACCAGTAGGAACTGCTGTTTAATATAGAACAATGTCCCTCCGAATGACGTAACCCCCTTCATTCATTCAGATACTTTAATAAGAATTAAACCTCAGGTTATGAAATTAAACTCCGTTTTTTTTAAACCTGCACGCGAAAGTTTTATTGAGGAATCGCCGTAACAGGAGGACATAGTTGCACCATATAACAACCTAGGTGTTCTGTAAGAAAAAAATAATTCTAAAAAAGGTCAAGAAAAGTGTAAAGTATTTTATATTAAAATTACGCGATTAGTTGTTGATCATCAATTCTCAGTTGAGGAGAAAAATATTGTTTTATTGTGTAGTAGGATCTTGCTCGACGAACATATGTCGTTTCTTAGCTTTACCTGCAATGCGAAACCTCGTTATACATATTTTCCAGTTAGAATCCGTGTAATAATAGGATGTGTTCCATTCATAAAAGTGGGATACAATTTATGCTGTAATGCACAATAATATACCTTCATGGTTTTCTTCCGGGAAAGTTGTATCAACAGGAGAAAATTTAATTCATTGCTTTTGAAATTACACTGATTTGTTATAGATCAGGAAAGGGAGGGGGGTCGCCAAAATATTTTTAGTTCGAAGGGGGCCACGTATTGGAAATGGTTGGGAGACAATGGTTTGGAGGATAATGTTTTGATAATAAGGACATTCGCATCTCTCTCTCTCTCTCTCTCTCTCTCTCTCCCCCCCCCTCCCCCCCCCCCCCCCCCTCTCTCTCTCTCTCTCTCTCTCTCTCTCTCTCTCTCTCTCTCTCTCTCTCTCTCTTCCATTGCGGTCACAATAATGGAAAACTGGTCTTTACTGAATGTTTCAGGCAACATGAATACAGCTTTTGCCACTTTACTGCCACAGTTTATGATTGCCATGGTAGTACATGGATTTAATTAGGCCGCTAGGATGGACGAGTTTTATGTAAGTAAGTAGTATTTTGATTTTAATCTAATGCAAGGTTAATAACGCCAAATAAATGAAGGGTTGTCTTGACCAAAATCACATTTAGGTACATGGTTAAAGTAACAAATCAAATGTTTGTAAATCTATGGGACCAAACTGCGTGGTCATCAGTCCGTAGCTTACAAACTACTTAAACTAAGGTAAACTAACCTAAGTACAACACAAACACCCATGCCCCAGGGAGGACTCCAACCTCCGATGGAGAGCAACCTCGCGCAACGCAGCGAGGCGCTTTAGACCGCTCGGCTACTCCACCGCGGCGATAAAGTAACAAGCTGGTAGGAAAAGGTATAGATGGAAATAGTTTTGGCCAATGTAGTCCTGGGTAGTGGAATGAAAAAGGAGGTTGTCTGGAAGAGCAGAGTCCAATTGATTTATCACAAACGGTTTACGGATTATAAAAGGAGGTTATATACATGGATGATCTCAAGAGACACGGGAAGGCACCAGATTTATTTTATACTCGTAAGACACAGATTTCGAAACGAGGTTCCAAACTTCAAAACATATCCAGGGACAGATACAGACACTTAAAATAGGGAGACGTAACAGGATACATCGACGGAACCAGAGGGAGCATTAGGAAAGGACTGACCAAAAAAGGGGAAGGAAATACTGTAGAAGAAGAGTGGGTAGCTGTGAGAGGTGAAATATTGAGAGCTACAGTTGATCGTATACGTAGAAGTACAAAGTCTCACAGAAATCCTTCAAAACCTCAGGGGAACTTTATTGATGAAAGTGAAGCGGGATAAAAAAGTGAGGTACACAGGAAGTGTAGATTGGCTAAGAGGGAGTGGATAGAAGACAAATCCAACTCTCAGATTGCAAGTGAAATAAGGAACAGTTGCAAAAACATTACGTTTTTAATCCTTTACTTTGGTTTCGAAAAAAAAAAATAATTGCTGCAAATGAAGCAATGAAGTGCGCAGCAAGTGGAGCCTGTCAGTGTGCAGTTTATGTCGTACATCACTGTCGACGATAAGACGCAAGCATAAAATACTAAATTTAACACCTCATCGTAAAATGGTTAAAATGAAACATAAATGAGGAGTGAACTTCGTCGACCTGTCATAAATGTCGACAGAGGTACATGCGGTGGCACAACTTCAATAAAAGTGCCCGCATTACGTGTGATCTTTTTCCAGATATCCTGAAGTCGTCGCGTAGATTGTGCGTCTCTCTCTGTTCATGGCCGCCGTAAGCCTTGCATAAAGTCTTCTCTGGCGCTGAAACGGCTTCGCACAGCCGTACGTCATCGCTGACACCCCTCTCTCCTCACTCCAAACTTTCGCGTCTGTTCCAGTGAACATGACAACTCTCTTATGAACTACATTCCTAAGTATCTGCAAACCAAATGGAACTGTGTAAGATGTACCGCAGAACGAGACATGACTGAAAGCGGTGTCATTTCCTAGAACTACACCCCGTCGTTCAGCAATGAAACACGTGCGTTGTGTTCCATTTACTTTATTCCCTTTACATAATTATTTTCGTGCTTCAGACTTTTGCCGAGAGCAGCGAGACATTATTCGCATAGTGCTAAATACCAGGATGTAACAAGGATGTTTTTCAAAATATTTAATAATTTTTCCTACAATTGTATAATTTTAAATTATTTTTGTGCATGAGGCTTCCCATGCGTGGCCTGATACATTTCCACTGCTGGCACGGAATGAATCGAACTTGTGCGTAAGCATTTCTAATAAGCGTCTGCAATGCTTCGTCTACTTCTTGGCGCCTGCTGTGCTGCTGTTCAGGTACTAACGACCGTCAGCGAGAGGCAAACATTCAGGAAAGCTTGTCCAGAGAGGGTCTCCTTTCCAGTTGGTGGTGGTCTGAGACGTTAAGATGGCTTACCTGGCAGAAATCTAATACTTTCGACGCGCTTCCCAAACCCCCCCTCCCCCATACCACCACCAGGGGGTGCAGATCGGAAGCGAGCATGCAGCCGCATAGTCGGTTCATTGAGTGTGAAACACGTCTACATAATGCTGTGCTCCTGTTTCATGTTATTCAATGAGTTTACTCTCTTTATTGTGTTGGTATACAACTCGGCAACTTACTTACGCAACCATTACATGACGCCCCAGTATCGTGTCTTATTCGTTTAATACTTTCGTAGTATTTTGTGTGTTCTCCCTAACTAACATTGCCTTTGAATGATTATTTGTCTGTGGAATGTGTCTCTAGCCTTGCGCACCACCGTATTGATGTAGAGCGCTGCCCCACACTCTGCAGCCACGCTGGTTACATCTCTGCATGTCTATATTCGCAGTATCGTCTGGTACGGCCCACGCTTCTGCAGAGATGCTCTCCTTGGCCCAGAATAGCTGTTGAGTACCAACCCGCAAAGATGCTTTTGTGTACCAGAGCTAACAACAACGAGCTTAAATTTCATAGAGTGGCGATAGGTCCGCCATGTTTGACGCAAATTGAACTGGCGTCTACCATGTTATTTGGCGTATCGGCTGACAGCACGTATGCCTCACCCACTTAAGAATTGTACCAGTTCCACGTTTTAAATAAAGATTGACTATAGAATACGGATGTGCATCAATTTCAATCAAACTTTTTGCAAGCTGCGAATTGACGAGCCTAGTACTATATTTTCTGCGGTAATGAAATATCACGAACCTGTCGGTATTACAGTTCCAGTTCGAAGAATAACAGTTAGATGCAGTTTGCAATAACAGCGAAAGTGCCGCTGTGAAAATATTTGTGTAGATTTTAATGTACGTACATGGTCTAAAGGAGCTGCGAAACACACTGAGTAGTACTTGGTATGACGAACAATCATTACGATGGATTTGTATCTGGTGTTAAAGTGTTGTAACAACCAATTTCATAAAGTATAGTACACATTTATCTTGTGTTTACTAAACATATTAAGTCTACAAACTTGTAAAATAGCTATTAAAAGGTTTAGTTGTGAACTTGCGTACAAAGTCAAAAGTTCCACGGTGGAGTAGCCGAGCGGTCTAAGGCGCCTCGCTACGGACCACGCGGTTGCTCGCCGTCGTAGGTTCGAGTCCTCCCTGGGGCATGGATGTATGTGTTTGTTCTTAGGTTAGTTTACCTTAATTTAAGTAGTTTGTAAGCTACGAACTGATGACCACGCAGTTTGGTCTGATAGATTTACTAACATTTGAACATTTTTTTTTTCAAAAATGACAAGAAAATACTACAGTTAAAAATGCGCCTAGATCATCTGCCACAAAAGCTTTCCACGTCAAAATAAGATGTCGTTAATAACTTTCCTTGTTTAAACGCTGAATCAAGTAACGTCGGTACGTGAAATTTCAGTACAAAGACGAAAGTGACAATCGAATATTGCAATGAAAATACGCCTGGGTCAGCTGCTGCGAAATAATTCCACACCGAAATAACGTATCATAATAACTTTTGTTGTTGCCACGCTGAAATAAGTAAATATTTGTTGCAAAGAACACAGACATATACAAGTGAAAAAATTCTGGCTGTCACTTACAGCTTCCACTCTTTACACTGGTTGCATGTCAACCATGCTCGATCAAGTATTTTCAGCAACAAATGAAAATACTTTTAAACAATGTGTAGACACTCAAAAGTGTGGTTTCGTCAAACACAGGAGCGACAGAAGAAGAAATATCTCAATATACACTAGGTAGAAAAGTGAGCAATTTCTTTATATATATATATATATATATATATTTTTTTTTGGGGGGGGGGGGTATAGACAGACACATCAAACAAGGTAAAACATTTGGTGTTCGTGGACGAACTACGTGCCGTTTCATCTCTTCGATTTGTGCATTTAAATGCTGAACACACTTTAGGCATATTTCACCAGCAAAACTCGTAAAGGCAATACACACTAAATACAATATAAACTAAATAAAACGCTTCGATGTGAAAAAAATATACGATTGACATACTCCACTCATTTGTTCTGATCACCAAAAATATTGCGGCAGAGTTTACATAAGTGGCCGCAAATAGAGCTGTAACTCGTGTGTTAGCCACTCATAAAATGTAAGCTCGTTGGATAACACCCTCCTTCCGGTCGTTTGGGAAGGGTTCACGAAATGGAACCCCCCTACACCCCCCCCCACTATAGACTCGTGCGGTATTGGTAGCTAGGAGCACGTCATGGCTTAGGCAACCTTCTAGGGGGATATTGGAGGTAATGTGGTAAACTCGTCTGGTGGTCTGTGGACGAGGTTACGATTTTCTTAGTGTGGTGTTAAATTCCGAGGTTGAAATGCTCGCAACACTCTTAAACTGCTCTAGTATTTCGTGCGGGATACGCGATGAATGTTTCAGCTAGAACTATCGTCTATTGTGGTAAAATTTTATTACCTAACGTGTTGTAAAGGTAGTCGAACCGCGTGTGTCTTTGTTCTTTAGCTTCTTGTTAGGATTTCATTCTTTAATAATGAGTAGTCTGTTTCGTAACTATGTTTAACCAGTGCAATTCCATTAGCTTGCTTTCGCAGTGAGTTTCGTTGTGAATTATTTAAATTGTAACGAAGTTTCTCTGTCTGTTAGTTATGCCGCATGGACTGGCCGTTGTGAATCCGATACCGGTCATCAAGTTGCTTTTCTGCCCATCAGGCGGATCATGTTAGCAATTCGGTTATATTTATTCAATTTTTCCGCGTGTGGTGATTTTATTTCTATTTATTTCACAGTTTTGAGATTTTAGATTTGTGAAGTAGTACAGTAATCGCTGATCAACCACGTGGGTAGCTTTCACCATTATCAGAATCAAGTTTTCTTATTTTAATATGTGCGCGTGCTTCAAGCTAGCTGATCCCCTCCAACATATCACTGCTGCAGACATTGGTCGCTGTTTGAGTAAGTGTCGCGTGAGCTTTGGTGAGTGCTTGTGAATGAATTTGTGTCTAATCACCCGAATCCATCCCAATTTTCTTAATAAGTTCTTAGTGTTTTCAATTAGCGTGTGCCATCCTGTAATCACATACATGAACACATCTCTTTCCGCTGACTCGAACGACATATCTCGCGATTTTCTTTGTTCTTCAATTGAATTTCTTTTTTCTATATTTGTCATCCGACCCAGTAGCGCGTCGTAAACCACGTGCGATTAGTCCAGTAGATCGATACCAAAATCTTAAGCCACAAACACTTACGCTAAGTAACCAAGTATCGTCTTTTGGTGCGCGAGTGTGAAACTGTTCCGAGCAGCTGCTGCCGTTGCTGCTTCTGCATGTTAGGTTCTTGGTGACCATCCGTTTGCCTTGGTCCGTGAATCTGTGTGTGAAAGTGTCTTAATTCCTAGTTCATGAACCACGGGCAACGTATGTGTGGCCAAGTAAGTGGACCTGACTGTTGTGATACCAGTGACGTTGGAATAAATTTGGGCATCTGGGACAAATTCTGAGTTGTGACCACCTTTGCGCTCAGAGGGCAAAGACTACCAAATCCACCGGTTAGTCCCTCAACCGTTATGGGTAAAACCCATTGGGCCCCTGGGAAAGTAAGGCTAGCAACCTGCTTCCCAGTTACTTCAGTACGATGCTTGAAACAATCAGAGCGAAAGGTGAGAACAAAATAAGCAGTCTTGCATATGCAGATGATCTAGTTGTGATGGCAGATTCCATTGAAATGTTGCAATCTTACAGAGCTCGATCAGAGGTGTAATGGTTATGAAGATAAACATCTCCCAAACAAAGAATCAGTCGAAATACGTATTTCAAATGACCTGATTAATAGAGACATGGGTTTTCACCTCAGCAAGGCATGTGTACCAACACTGGCGGTACTGAGGCATCGTCGTTCGCATTCAGACGTATCCAGCGAGTCGCCGCAGGCGGGTCACCGAAGCGAGAGCATTTAAACAGCGCACCACGCTACCCGCTGGTCCCGCGACTTGCGGCCGCACTTTCCCGCGTCGTGTACGCGGAGACCACCAGAGGGCTCTATATGTTTTCATCTATGATTCGCCTACTATGATGTCATTGCCCCAACCACCGTCTTCATGCCTGCGCTCTTCTAGCCAGCCATAGCATATAGGCGAGACGATAGCAATAAGCAGTTTAGTTCGCACCTTAAGATGATGAGCAGCTGTCTCGTGGAAATATTGCGCAGTTTCGACAATACCATCCGACGCGACGCCCGTGAACCTTGGAAGGAATCAATATGTCGGGAACGTCTCAAACATCAGATTTTTTATTACTTACCATACGAGTCTGTAATAATATTGAAACTGTTCACAAAATGTATTTACGAAAACAAAATCAGGAAAACCTGAACGTTGCCTACACAAAAAGGATTAAAGCGTTAAATAGCCATACGTACCCTTAAACCGACATTCGATTAGGACGTGTGTTTTAAACGCGGAACAATTTATTATTCTTATTATATGATGTATGGTAATACCGTAAGTTAGGACACAAACAATGACGCCAAGTCAAGCGCGTAAGACAGAATAAAACTGTGCACGAAATACGTAAATGTTTTTGAAGCACTCTTATCAACAGCTACTTTCGCTCACTGAGCAAAAAATGCCGAACAGCAGCTGAAAATATTTCGATTATTGATAATAATGATTTCCCCCAATTTATCATATGTATAATAATGTATAGTATAAATGGAAATGGTATGCACCATCGGTGACCTTCCTTGATAGTATAGTATAAAAACTGGTATTAAATCTATAAGAAATCTATTACGACATCTGCAAACGATGTTCCCCTCGTTCGTTATAGAGTGAAAATATCGATTAGGCAGTTTTGGAGATTTTTGGTAATAAATTTAAAGAATGCCCTTCTTTACATAGTAGTACAGAATTGGAACATGACTGTTAAACTTAAAAAAATGCCTGGTATGGATTCATATTCATTTGCGAGATTATTCATTCTGTACCAGATATTCACTTACCGAGAGGCAGTTTTCATTTCAATCACGGAGTTTTTATGTGAAATGCATAATACTGATCTTTAAAGGAATATGATGTTTCAGAAAGTACATATGAAATCGATTAAAGTTTGATTTCCGAGTAGTTTCTGGGTCTTCTTTCATGTCCTTATTCTAATTATCAAGGCTGATTTTACAGTCGAGATATCTGCTATTATTCTAAAATCATTGACTCTGGCATCTGTTGATGTTCAATGCATGTACCTTAAACTCTGCGAGATATCGGTGACGTTAGTAAATCAATGAATATCTGGTGTAGGAAATGGATTTCAACAAACTGATAATGAGGCAATGCTGACATTTCTTCCACGGTGAAACACCATACCTCATAATATATCGAAAGACAGGATTCTTTTATTTAACTTAATAACTGTTGTTATGGTCTTCAGTCCGGAGACTGGTTTGATGCAGCTCTCCACCCAACTGTATCCTCAGCAAGCCTTTTTATCTTCCCATAAGAACGGCAACCCGCATCCATTTGAAACTGCTTACTATACGCTTCTCTTGGTCTCCCTCTGCGATTTTTACCCCACACACTTCCCTCCAATACTAACTTTACGATTCCCCGATGTCTAAGAATGTGTCCTACCAAGCGATCCTTTCTTTTACTCAGGGTATGCCAAAAAATCTTTTTCTCACCAATTCTCTTCAGCACCTCTTCATTAGTTATGTGATCTACCCACCTAATCTTCAGCATTCTTCTGTAGCACCACATTTCAAAAGCCTCTATTCTCTTCCTGTCCGCAGTGCTTATCGTCCATGTTTCACTCCCGTACAAGGCCACACTCCACACAAATGCCTTCAGAAAAGACTTCCTTACATTCAAATTAATATTCGATGTTAGCAAATTTCTCTTTTTGAAAAATGATTTTCTTCCCATTGCCATTCTGCATTTTATATCCTCTGTACTGCGACCATCGCATGTTATTTTACTACCCAAGTAACAAAATTCATCTATCACCTTCATTGTTTCGATACCTAATCTAATTCCTTCAGCATCACCTGATTTTCTAAGACCGCATTTCATTATTTTTGTTTTGCTCTTGTTATGTTCATTTTCTACGCTCTCTTCAACACACTGTCCATTTCATTCAACTGCTCTTCCAGGTCCTTTGCTGTCTCTGACAGAATTCCAATGTCATCAGCAAAACGCAATGTTTTTATTTCTTCCCCCTGAACTTTAATCCCTATTCCAAATTTTTTCTTGCTTTTCTTCACCGCCTGCTCGATGTACAAATTGAATAACATCGGAGAAAGGCTACAACCCTGTCTTACTCCCTTCCCAACTGATGCTTCCCTTTCATGCCTTTCGAGTCTAATAACTGCGGTCTGGGTTTTGTACAAGTTGTAAATAACTCTCCTTTCCCTATATTTTACCCCTGCTGACTTCAGAATCTGAAAGAGTGTATTCCAGTCAACATTGTCAAATACTTTCTCCAAATGTACAAAAGCTAAAAATGTAGGTTTTCCTTTCCTTAATCTGTCTTCGAAGATAAGACATGAAGTTAGTATTGCCTCCCGGGTTCCTATGTTCCTCCTGAATCCAAACTGATCTTCCCCGAGGTCAGCTTGTGCTAGCTTTTCCATTCTCCTGTAGATAATTCGTGTTAAAAGTTCTCTTCCTCTATCGCAGCCAGTTGTAAAAACACGCGTGATTTCTGTGATACGTGAAGGGGACTTCGCAAACGTATTTTAGAAACTGGTTTGCGTTTTTGCCGAAATGTTTTAAGCTGTTCGCGACCCATATATTTTCAGATACGTACCTTTTCTGCTCATTTACAACTTTTGAAGCGAATATAGTGTCAAAATGTTTATACTCAGCCAGTTCATATGATGACTAATAATAATAAAGAGTACTTTTGGATGACTAAACGAAATAGGCAGTCCAATTGCGTGCCAATGTTCTGAGTCGTATCGTAAATTTGTTCCACAGACACATAATATTTCGATCATGTTTCTACATAAAGAATTTTCTTAAACTCAGGTTGCAGGGCACATATCGTATGCATTTATATATATCAAACATTACATTGGCCACAATTTATTATATAATAACTATGCGAAAGATAGATACCGGCTACAGGAAAATAAGAGAGACATTTAGTGACACGAAAGGCAGCGGTATGAATTACATGAATTAAATGGAAGGGACATTGTCTTGAAAGGAAGATATAAGATGAACATTAACAGGAGTAAAACAAGGATAATGGAATGTAATTACAGAAAATCAGGCGATGCTGAAGTAATTAGATTAGGTAATGCGACAATAAAAGTAGTAGATTAGTTTCGTTATGTGGGTAACAAGAACACTTCTGATCGACGAAACAAAGTAGATATAAAATGAAGAATGGTTATGGGCAGAAAAGAGGTCCTGAAGAAGCGAAATTTGTTGTTAGGCAATCCTTTCTGAAAGCATTTGTCTGGAGTGGAGCATTGTACGGGAGTGAAATGTGGACGATAATGAGTTCGGAAAGAAAGATGACAGAAGCTTTTGAAATGTGGTTCTACAGACGAATGATGATGGGTAGATCACGTAACTAACGAGAAGGTTCTCAATACCATTGCGGGGAGATGTTTCTGGTATATCCTGACTAAGAAAAGAGATAGGATCGTAGGGCACATTCTGAGACATCAGGAAATAATAAACTTAGCATTGGGAGGAAGTGTGTTGGGTAAAGGCCGTAGCGAGAGACCGAGGGACGAATATACTAAGCAGATTCAAAGGATGTAGGTTGCCGTTCATATACTCAGATGGAGAGGCTTGCAGAGGACAGCGTAGCGTAGAACTGCATCAAACCAGTCTTCGGACAGAAGACCACAATAACAACATATCGTAAAAAGAGCTTTTCGACCTACAACCTGAAAAAATACTCTTAAAACCTCTGACCTGAAAGAAAAAAGTCATATATAGTTTATGGCTGCTTATTATCAACAATAGTTTGATGAAGAGTTTTAGTTTGTTTTATTTTTTATTTGGCCATCTTCAGCGTTCCAGTCCAACCTGCTCCTTCCACAATGTTTTCTATACTTGCTTCGCTGTTGTACTGTAATTGTTCACAATATGTTAATTTATATATTCCCTAAATTAATCTTGAAACGTAATACTGTTCTCTCTCATAGAAAAAATACACAATAATGAAATAAGATCATAGGTTACAACGCCAAAAATTACTGCATGCACTTCAAAAGAAAAAACTAAAAATCATTCCTGTCGATGGTGAAATCTCATTTTTATTCTAGTGAACCTCGGTGTTTCTTAAACTGTTTGATGCGTTTGATTTTTTGCCTATGGTAGAACAACGGTGGGTCTTATGAGTAGCACTCTTACACCGTTACTAAACCATTATAAATAAACTTCTTCTGCTAATGTTGCTCAGAAACACGTATAGCTGCCTTCTGCTCCCGCAACGATTCGAAGCCTATTATATTGCTTATGGTGTCTGCTATGTCGGACACACCAATATAATAAGTACTAGCTTATACGCCCGTGCTTCGCAACGGTTGTTAAAGAAGGGCCTGTGCGTATCATGGCTTTGTAGGGTTCCGGACCTCAGTCTGTTTTAAACAAACTATCTGTAAATCCGGCGTTGCCTGGATATTTACTTATTTTCACTCTCCTATTCCACGTATCCCTTCCCTCCTCTCTTTGCATCCATCTCTATCTCTCCCATCTCTCTGTTCGTTTCCACCTTTCCCTCTCTCGGCAAAGGTTTTTAGAAGGTTGCCCTCTGTCATGTACCATACCAACATTTATGTACCAAGTATCCTTCCTCTTAGTTTAAAGGTCGTGTGAGCAAAAATTAATCAAGTTCGAAGCAAAACTATGCATTTTGTCAAAGTCCGTATGTTAAGTACCCTACAACATGCAACGACCGACATTCCTCTTGTCCTTAAGATATGCAAAATTTCATCAATACTGGATAAAAACTATACATTAGTATGCAATAAAAACAGGGTCACATTGAAAAACCCACTTCGTTATTCCTCAATTTTCGAGTTTTAATTCATACAACCCTTGTTTCGAGATTAGCGAAAACAACACGCAAAGGTCTTTGAAATCGGACGAGCTGTTCTCAAGTTTAGGCGCGGTCAAGGTATTTAGGGATACATTTTATGTTACAAGATACCCTCCCCCATGCACCGTATTAATCTTTAGGTTTACGCTGGCCTTTCTATTGTATTGAAGGTCAAGCTTGCAAAATTTCCTGAAGATCTTAATTAAACTGTAGATTTCGTCAGTCTGTTGTAAAAGTATCCTCCCCCATGCACTTTAATTCTGTCCTATCGCAAAATACTTTCTTAGCTGACGTCTTGTACCTATAAACTACATACCGTCAATATTTCAGATTCATAGGTGCATTAGTTTTAGGGATTACGTGTTTAGTGTAAAGACGTAGTAAATTACAACCTCTTGAAGAATGAAACTTCACTCTGCGGCGGAGTGTGCGCTGATATGAATCTTCCTGGCAGATTAAAATTTTGTGCCGGAACCGGGACTCGAACCTGGGACCTTTGCCTTTCGCGGGCAAGCGCACTACCGACTGTGCTATCCCGACACGACTCACGATGCCGCCTCACAACTTTACTTCCGCAAGTACCTCGCCTCCTACTTTCCAAACTTCACAGAAGCTCTCCTGCAAACTCGCAAGACTAGCAAGGATATGGTGGAGACATGGCTTAGCCACAGCCTAAGGACTTAGGCTGTGGCTAAGCCATGTCTGCACCATATCCTTTCTTCCAGGAGTGCTAGTATTGCGTGTTTGCAGGAGAGCTTCTGTGAAGTTTGGAAAGTAGGAGGCGAGGTACTGGCGGAAGTAAAGTTGTGATGCGGCATCGTGAGTCGTGTCGGGATAGCACAGTCGGTAGTGCGCTTGCCCGCGAAAGGCAAAGGTACTTTTTTACAACCTCTTGCTTATTACGGCGAATTTTCATGAATTTCATTGTCTTTGACGTCATAGGACCTGAACTATATGTCGCAGTACGACAGTATTTCGAAGGTACATCCAGTGGTGTATATGTGTCTGCAAAATACGTCGCGAACATAGATAGTAGCAAAGACGCAATAAATCCAAACGGCATGCCTGATGAGGCGGTTTTTCATGATCCTAATTGTTTATGATTCCTTATATCATGAACTGCGTGTAGTACTATGACAAAATTTTGAACTCACGTTCAGTGGTATGTGCGTATACTGTCCTTAAGATTTCTCACGATTACAATTAATAGTGTACGAGTAATAGATGGTAGCGTCATGCCTAATGCCATTATTTTACTGCATGAACGCCGAAAAAGTAGTAAGCGACAATCTTTTTCCCTTTCATTTTGCTGGGGTTGTCAGCGAGATTAAGTTTCCGAAAGGTTTGAGATTGTGTTTAAAGTTTGTTTCAAATCGCTAAGTGCTCTCCATCTCAAATAGTGGGCTCATAAAGACACAATATCACGTGCCGTAAGACGGGGAAGTTTTCGTTGTTTATGACTTCATGTCTTCTGAACTATCGGACCTATCGTAAAATCCTTTCTTAGCTGACGTCTTGTACCTAAAAACTACATTACTGACAAATTTTAGCTTCATAGGTGTAGTAGTTTTCGAGATTTCATGTGTTGTCAGTGAGTGACTGAGTGAATGAGTGAATGAGTGAGTGTCCTTTGGTTTTTATATAGATAGACATTGAGTCGCGAAGACGGCGTTTGCTTCAATCACGTCACCGCAGATGCGGCCATACGTTCGACCTCGCACGGGAATCCGTAACTGCGAGTGTTAGATGACATGGACAATAGGGGCGCTCGCTACAGCCATAGCGAGCGTCCTTTATAAGGTGAAATGGTGACGAGCAGTTGTAGCCAGGTGGCGGACTTCGTCGGCGAGCAGCACTGCTGACAAAAATATCGAAAACTTTAGAATAGCACGAGCCGGATTGGGATTTAAAAACCTGGCGAATACTTGAATTGCCATTCTAAACAACTGATGACGAAATTAACTACAGGCTCGAGGAATATGGCAATGTCATCAGCAACAACGCGGGAAAATGGTCAAATCTTCACCGTTTCCCGGTGTTATAGCTTATGGTGTAAGACAAGATTGACATATTAAAACATATTCCGTTTGCCGGCCGCGGTGGCCGAGGTGACTGAGGCGCTCCAGTCACAGTCAGCACGGCCACTACGGTCGGGGGTTCGAATCCCCCCTCGGGCATGGATATCTGTGTCGTCCTATTTCGTAAGTAGTTCATAAGTAGTTTGTAAGTTTAGGGACTGATGACCCCGTAGTTAAGTCCCATAAGCTTAACAAACATTTGAACATATTCCGTTTGCCATCATAGTTTGTGGTTCTAGGGCAAACGTGATATCTGATGGACAACCGCGAACTTGCACCAGATGGTGTTCAACGGAACATGTTCGCGTGCAATGTGTACAACGGCGCGTGACGCAATTACCGACCGGCGAACGAGAGAGGCCTGACCCCATTGTCTTTGTTACCCATTAGCTACGTAGCCGCCGCGCGGCGTAACATTGCCGCAGAACAATACCTAGAGACTGCACTGGAGGCGTACAACGACCCTCCCGAACAGGTCGAAGTAATGGACACGCCTAACACAGAGGAGACACTTCATACTAACGCACAGGGTGCTGAAGTAGGTAACCAAGTAGCTGAGACTAAAAATAAGATGTCTTTGTGTATCCGTCTTGAATAGAAAGATGTTGGGACGACGGCGTTGCAGTATTGCTACAAATGAAAAACCTTCAGCCGTTACTTTTGGATTTTAATTTACTTATTTCGAGAATACACTATTCCTTCTTCAGATCCTTTAATAATCCATGTTGTAACGCAAACCAGCCTTCCTGGCAGTTGTCGGCTACATCTTGATGCTGTAGGTTGTTACGCAATACATATAATGGAAGGCGAGTTTGCAATACAGCATGCATTCTTAAAGGGTCTGAAGATGAGAATGGTGCATTCTTGGAACTAGTAATTAAAATCCTAAAGTAACGGCTGAAGGTTTTCCATTTGTAACAATAAAAATAACAAAGACGGCAATAGTATAAAGGAAACAACCGCAACAGCAACTACTGTTACACGAGAATCTAACGAGGACCAATCTAGGAAATCCCCTTCGAAAAAACAGAAAAACGACGTATAGCACGTGAAGGTGCCAAGCAGGTACACAAATTGTTTACTCAGAAGGCATCACAATCAACTCCAGACTCCATTACATCGTGACAAAAGCCGAACACGCCAATTCGATCCATGCCAAAGGGAAATAACTTTAGACGAACGCACAAAGACGATTACAAGGGACCAGGACCCAACCCAGCACAACCAAAAGAACTAGTTGAAGAGACATGGGGAAACAAGGCCCCAAGGAAGTGGTCTGATGACATCGATGATGACATGCGAGACGAGGAGATTGAAGAGGTGCAATAATACACGGAACAGGGGTTCACAAGGTAGCGGAATGATACGTGCGACCAATAACAAAAAAAGACTTCAAGCGCGGGCGCACTAGAAGACGACCCAGACTTCTTTTAAGTCGTGATTAGCAAATAACATCAAGAGTGTGTATACGCCTCCGAATGTGTCACCTTTGCAAGCATGCCGCATTGAAACTGTAAACATTAATAAGATATGATGCAAATTTAATTTAAGAAATCTGCAAGATTTCCTGAACGAAGCTGACATCTACATATACATAGATACTCTGCAAATTACATTTAAGTGCCTGACAGAGGGTTCATTAACCTCTTTCAAAACCTTTCTCTACCGTTCCATTCTCTAATAGCGCACGGTAAGAAAGAAAACCTAAATCTTTCCGTTTGGATCTGATTTCTATTATTTTATTGGGATGGTCATGGGTGCTAGCAAAATATTTCCACATTCAGAAGTGAAAGTCTGTGATTGAAATTTCGAAAATGGATCTCGCCGCAACGAATAACGTCGTACTTTTAATTGTATTGGCCTTGTACATGAAGTCTCAGACATTCGACTAGACCGAATCACAGGTTACAATGGCTTAATTAATCCCGGGACTGCTATAATGACTAAAGAGGGAATCCCAGTCACAAACATCGAGAGGCTGGTAAACAGCGTAGTCATAGCATGTACTATTTATAATTAAAGGTTTATTCACGTCTACGCCCCTTCCGTAACTGGGAAGAACAGACAGAGAACATAGTTTAAAAAAAAGAAATAGTGCCTCTTTCTATAAGGCGTCTGGAACAACTAATATTCGCAGGTGATTGTAATTGTGCCTTTAACCTAAAAATCAAACACCTAATTTTAACAGATCCATTGAGATTCAGAACATCATCGAACAACTAAATCTACTTGACACGTGGGAGGTTAAACATGGTGATAGGCCCGGTTTTACTCCTGATACCAGCCATTCCGCAAGCCTCATGGACAGGATTTATGAAACATCCAACTTAAGAAACCACATTCCACAATCCGGAATGTGGCCGAACATCATATGAGACCACAAAGCCTACATTTGAACTGTCATCTTAGAAAAACAAGGAACATGGAATCTAAATACAGCACACGTAAAAGATCCAGGATGCCACACATTTCTCAGAAATACGTTGGCAGAATGTGGAAGGAAGTTCACGAAGTACGACTGAGCCGGCAGATGGTGGATTAAATGCGCGAAACAGGCATTTGAAAGATGCCTGGAGGAAGAACACAACTTTTTATTTTCAGTGTCTCAGGGAACAATATAAGGAAGGTGCAACAGTAATAGAAAATCGCGTACAAATCACAAGGATACAGGCCACAACATTAAATTTAATTCAGCAAAGTCAGAACGAGCTTGAAAAACACCATGCTACAAGAAACAACGTCAATTTACCATATATACTAGAAGAGTAAAGAACTAATAGGAAAATCTTGAGAAAATTAAAAACTGACTACGCTAGAACCCTGTCGAGACAATTTCACATACGAGATGAAATTTTTAATAATTTTAGAACACCGTTAAATGCCAAACCGGTAGCTGAAGCGGCGAAACAAGTCATCATTGCAAGGACGTCGGCGAAATTAAACCCAGGCGAAGCAGAATTCCTGTCTGTACACATCACAGAAGAGGAAGTGACAGACGTCAACGGAAAAGTCCCAAGAGCAAGTCCCCCGACGGATTGCCAGCTGCGTTTTACCTAATTTCTGGACAATAGCTAATTGGGAAATTGACGCTCGTATGTAATGAACTAATGAATACCAGAAATGACGTATTACAGAAATTCTGTGAACGAAAAGTTGTTTTCCTTCCTAAAACGCCAGGAGGGAAGACTGTCAACAACCTGCGCTCCAAAATGTTACTTAACTGTGACTATAAAATTTTCACGCGCTTCATATCACAGGACCTTACGAAACTAGCGTAGGGAAACACAGGCCATATAACAGACATCATGTGAATACAGAGACATCATAGTGACAGTAGAAGCTTGAAATATTCAAAGAGCTATAGAAATGACTTTGAAAAGGCCTTCGATAGAGTCCATCATGTGTATCTTTTCCGCACCATGGAAGCAATGAACTTTTCACAAAAAGTTATTACAGCAGTCAAAAATCTGCTGACAAGTTCCACCTCCAGAATCTGTGTAAATAGACAATTAAGAAAACCGGTCAACGTCACGAGTTCAGTTCGACAATGTTGCGCCATGTCCCATGGGCTTGTTTGCAATAGCGCTGGAGCTCCTGTTGTGCTGGCTGACGCAAGACTCACAGGACTGCAAATACAGGGCTGCAAGATATTATGTCAGGCTTACACCTACGACGTGAGTTTCGTGATCAGGAAAGATGATGAACTTAGGAAAGCGCTTCAAATTACATTTGCCTATGAAGCTGCGACAGGAGCCATATTAAACCTGAAAAAGGAGGGAATTATGCAAATTAGTAATAGACCTAAGGGCTGTCATACATTTAAAACAAGTAGAAACAATTAAAACTCTCGGAATAGAATACACTCGCAACATCCACCGCGCAGCTCCCCTTAACTATATGAATTTGTTGGCAAACATAAGAGTTTGTATCTGACGGGAGGCGTGCACCAAGTAGGAACAGAAGTAACTAACGCCCATTTTATACAAACGCATATTTTACACAAAATGTTTAATCGTTTTAATGATAATTTTATACAAGCTGAACTTTAAATTTTTTAAAGTGTGACTTTTGAAATTTTATACACCTTTGATGTACATTTTCAGTGTTTTAAAATACCGTAAGCACGGTTTAATCATCTTACCATATTTTGATACTTATACCACCTACAGTTTTATAATTTTTATATATTCAAGAACCCCACTTTTACGAAAATATTATATAACAGGCAAACTTTTGTAAGTTTATCAAATTTTACAATTTTATTCTACTTTTGTTGTTGGATCTGAAGTTGGTCCAAGTGATGGAAACATGTAATTAAACAATCATATGTGCAACTGTGACGGAAAAACATTTGAAAGAGTACTTAGGACATCTGCGAGTACGATTACACCAGCTCGACTCCTCAACCCACCGAAGTTCCCTACCAAATTACGAAAAGTTGTGTTAAAGGACAAACAGTATAGTATTTCGGGGAAAGAAGATTAAAGAAGGCTAATGGGTGCATCTTCTGATAGAACACGAGAAATTAAAACTAATTAAGAAATATAGAGAAAATAAGCGAATTTTCTATTCATAATTTTAATATGGAAATATAACACGGGTATCACCGACGGAAGTTTTATTTTTATTTTTACATTCTGGAAATGACTTAATCTCCTGTGATTTCCGAGGGAGGGGGGTGCAGAGACGTTGCTGCATGATACTTCATGGTCTACGATAAGTCAAACGAAAGAAAAAAAATGGAAGATGAAGAAACACGAGATGAACGGAAACAACAGCAATAGCAGAATACAAGAGAATACAACGTTCAAGTACTCGGCACACAAAAGTTATTCATTTTCGTCCACGGAGACAAGAGAAGCCAAGAGGAACCTGTTTTGTATAATTTTAGAGGGAAATATTTTGTGTAATTTCATTCTTTTCACGAGTAAGATTAAGCTACTACAAAGATTTAAATTGGTTTATAAAACAAATTTTCCTTCCTTTTATGGAGACTCCAGAAGAAGGAGTCTTGAAGTAGATTTTAGTTTCTTAATAAGAAGTAGTCCCATTTATTTATTAAAAAGAAGACATTAATTTCTATTTCTACGAATCCCAATACAGTTTTACAGCTAATGAAGAGCCGCAGAAGGGTACATTGGTGAGCGTAAGGACGAGTTGTATGGGAGGATGGAGACGTGGGATAAAAAAAGTGATTAAGCCGACCGCTGGCCCGAAGCGGGAGACCCGGATTCGATTACAGGCCCGGTGCACATTTTCACTTCTCGCCATTGTTTAGTTTCTATGTCCTTTAGCAGCCGCTGTCATTCCTTTTCCTCTTAATACTGCTTCCTCTTTCGGAAAAATAAATATTACGAATCCTGTTGAAAATTAGTCTGGGAGTCCAGTTTTTCCTTAAGATAAAAGTTAATAACATTTATTTGCAAGAAATCAATTCTCTGACTGGTTAAAAGACGAAGAAAGACGAAAAAACTCTACTGATTCTGTTCAATATCGTGTACAGCCGCCTTCTGCCGCAACGACAACCCGAAGTCTGTTGGGCATTGAACTCACAACTTTTGCCACATTCAAGTAATTTTTCCCAAGAGTCTTGAATCGCATCTGGAAGCTGGCAGCGACTGGACGTTGACTGTCCCTTTTATTATTCTACCGTTTCTGCCCAAACATTCTCAGTAGTAATCAAGTCTGCTCCATTAGGTGGCCATTCCGATACAGTAATATTTATGCGGTGTTCGAACGACCTCTAGACGACCAGTAATAAGTGAATGGGTGACCGATAATGTTGAAAAAATCTTCTGTTCGTCGTGAAATCTCGCTGCCACAGAACACAACATCACATTCTCTAGAATAGAAATATAGATTCCCGCATTCTGTTCTCCTTTCACTTTCCACTGACAACACCCCTCTGACGATATCCTTGCCCACACCGTTACCGATTCCCTGCCACTTCTTCAGCAACTGTAAATATATTTCGGGTTACGCCTTTTGGCCGGTAGAATAGTACTCTTCCTGTCGAAGCCCTACAGAAAACTTTCTCATCAGTGGTAACACCTCGTCTGCAAAACGCAAGAGGTCTGTCGATATTTGCTGCAGCAAAAGCAAGGCGTTGTTCTCTGCGGAGACAATGTCTCTATCACAGCAGCTTTTCTTGCTCTCCTTCCACCTTCCCTAAGACGACGTATGAACGTTCGACTGCTCACTGCTGGAATCAAAGGCTGTTGAATCTGTCGTGTGTTGCGGAATGGATGGTTTTCAATGAAAAGACATATTTTCCGATCCTGAGCTGCTTTTGTTTTGTGGCGAGCACCAGAATGAGGCCGTTCGCTCAGGTTACCATCTTCTAACCGTTTGATCCACCTTCAGCCGTTGACTAATTAACACCCATAATCCTTGCTATGTATCTATTCGAAAATCCTGCATGTAGTACTACTGTAGCAGCCTTCTCTGCCTTATTCAAATGAGAAATTTGGTATTAAACTTTACAGTGGAGTGTGCACTGACATGATACTTCCTGGCAGATTAGAATTGTGTGCCGGAAACGAGACTAGAAACTGGGATCATTGCCTTTCGCGGGCAAGTGCTCTACCGACTGAGCTAACCCGACCCGACTCACGATCCGTCCTCAAGACTTTCATTCCGCAAGTACCTTGCCCCCTAGCCTCCTGCTTTTCAAAGTTCACAAATGTTCTCCTGTGAAACTTGCAGGACTAGCATGGTGGAAACATGGCTTAGCCACAGTCTAAGGGATGTTTTCAGAATGAACCTTTCACTGTGCAGCGGAGTATACGATGATATAAAACTTACCGGCAGTTTAAAATTGTGTGCTTGAACCGGGATTCGAATCTGTGACGTTAGCTTTTCGCGGGCAAAGTTCTGAGAACTGATCGTCAGTTGTGTCGGGATAGCTTAGTCGATAGAGTACAGCTTAGATTCTTGTTCATTTTATATCACCTTCCCAAATGTTAAACTTTTAATTATGAAATTTAAATTTACTGAAACATTTCAATGTTCCGCGAAAGTTGATGTCAAGAGGAGACTCAGTTAAAAGACATTCAATCATACAGCATCAATTCAGTGACCATTTTTCCACCCCACTGATTCAATACATTTGTCATGCACCAAAATCAACAGTGAAAAGTCATTTTCTTATGAACTTGAATGAGGTATGCATTGCAGCGAAGTAAATTTCGGATAAAATTTCATGCTTAAAATACTTTCTTTAAGTTTGCATATTGTGATTTTCATGTTTGTTTTTACGATGAACAACCTGAGGAATGTAATAATACTTCGGCATACACATACCTGCTACAATTTTTGTAACACTTATTTTCATGTAGAACTTCATCGTATTATGAACATTTAAATGATTAAATAAGGTAATTTAATTCAAAAAATGTCCAAATGTTTGTTAAGCATAAGGGACGTAACTACGGGGTCATCAGTCACTAAAATTACTAACTACTTATGAATTACCTTATACTAAAGGTGACACAAACATCCATACCCGAGTGAGGGGGGAGTGCTCGGCCACTGCGGCCGGCGTAAATTAATTAATTAAATAGTTGCAACTAAATGTAATACATTAAATATGCACTAAAATTTCATAATTAATAGTTAAAACTACCAGGGCGAATGTAATATAAGAAACATATTTCCCTATGGTCTACACAGGATGGATACTGTAGGAATTTAAAAGGTTCATATTCGTGTATCTTCTCAAACAGTTTGGGTCAAGTAGCTGACAATGACCAGTTTCGAAATATAGATCCCAACTGTTAACTGAAGAGGCAATGATATCCCAGTCACAATAAAATCCTTGCGTATTCATTCAGCATTTGAAGACGGTATGTTTTTGCAGAAAGTGGTCGCACAATTGGTGCAAATAAAGGATATCTGTAATTACAAGAGGAGCATTTTTATTTAGTGTGAAATTTGGCCAACAAATGTTATATACAGAAAATAAAATCTCATATTTCACATCCACGAGAAACATATTCATATAATTTCCTTGAGCAATGCTGAAAGACGGTTTATGAATATGTTGAGAAAAGAGTAAACCATTCAGAAGCATTCATTTTCAGTAGGCCCACTAAATAAGTATACTTCAATCGAGCTCTGATATAATTTTGTAGACTTCCACGGCTGATGTAATTTTGAATAAAACAATTGTGGTTATTAGGCTGGGTCATTTTTAAAATACTTTGCTAGGCACTGCCCACCACTATGCAGTGTTAATCTTCAGGGCGGTTAGCCTATCTGTTGGATGCTGCTCAATATTTGCCCCTACATAATGTGAAATTTCATGTTTGTATGATACCGACGACATACATCTAAGATGGTATTTAGTTGTCAGTAGCGAATCAGTAGACTCTCACGTTTGCTAACCTGGTAAGTGAATGGTAGTAAAAAATCTTGTATCTCATTAGAGCGCAACAACCAATCAGCAGATAGTATCCAGGGGATGGTGTCTCCTTTTCCAAAGATTGATGCCGCGCGACAGTTATACCGTGGCCGTTGTTTATATTGCAGAGCTCGGGTCAAGTGGTGTCACTGTTTGGCACAAACACGCTGTACGCTAGGCTGTGATTTCTGGGAGACACGTCGAAGGTAAGTTGTAGCCATCCTCCCTAATCACGTTGTTGGCCGTTTAATTATTTCGATGTCTTTTCATATTTTACGTTGCGTACCTAGCTCATCCATGAATTCTTTACTTCCTGGAAATGTCGTGTTATGACATCTGTCCCACTACACCGCTACCTCGTCGATTCATTCATCTTCATATCCATGTAAACAATAGGTACTAAATCGAACATAACTGTGACACAGAGTGTTTCACTTCATTATCACCAGGTGGGTGGCGTCATTCCACACAAAAATGACGAGAATATTTTCTGGACACATTTTGCCACGTAGCAGAAATCACTTTATCTATTTAGCAGACTCTGACAAGCAACGAATCCCAGCAGAGTTTATCTGGCTAGTTTGCTAAGTTTACAATGAAATATTGTCATGTTTCATATGGACACGATTCGTGTCGCTTAGTTTACCAAAATCATATACGCCGTCGGAGGTTCGAGTCCTCCCTGGGGCATGATTGTGTGTGTTGTCATTAAGTTGGTTTAGCTTAGTTTAAGTAGTTTGTGAGCTACGGACTGATGACCACGTAATTTGGACCGATAGATTTAAAACATTTGAACGTTTTTGAAAATCATATATTGTCTGTCGAACAGCGTCAGCATCGCAACAAGAATATCACAGCTGAGCTCTCAGATATCTGTGTGATAGCCTGAGATTAGAAGCTGCTTACACTGGGAAATTCATTTTCATAGCTTCTCTGGAAGATTTTGTTCACCGCCTAATATGATGGTGCGAATACCTTTATTGATATGTTTGTAATCATTTGACAGAAACTGGTTGAGCAAAATTAGTCGCGGTGGAGTAGCCGAGCTGTTTAAGACACCTCGCTGCGGACCGCGCGGTTGCTCGCCGACGGAGGTTCGAGTCCTCCCTAGGGCATGTGTGTGTGTGTGTGTGTGTGTGTGTGTGTGTGTGTGTGTGTGTGTGGTTGGGTGGGTGCGTGGGTGGGTGGGTGTGAGTGTGTTGTTCTTACGTTAATTTACCTTAGTGTAAGTAGTTTGTAAGATACGGACTGATGACCACGTAGTGTGGTCTGATAGATTCACTAACATTTGAATTTGAATAAAATCATGAATATTCAACTCAAGGAAGTGTCGCATTTCACCACCACCCAAAAAGAGATTATTACCATTTCTGTCAGCAGAGCAGAAAAGTCGACTGAGCCATTTGCTGGAATTTAATACCTCTGTGGCTGACGATGGAATTACAAGGAGGAAGCTTTGCCGGCAGAGGTGGCCGAGGGGCTGCGGCGCGCCAGTCACGGTCTGCACGGTCACTATGGTCGGGGGTTCGAATCCGCCCTCGGGCCCTCGGGCATGGATATTTGTGCAGTCTTTAGTGTTAGCTAGTTCATAAGTAGTTTGTAAGATTAGGGACTGATTACCCCGTAGTTAAGTCCCATAAGCTATACAAACATTTTGATGAAGCTTTGCTTTTGAGTATGCCATCAAAATAAATTTAAATAAATCTGGCTCAGGCATGGATGTGTGTGGATCTGATCCATTAGACCTCCCTGCAGTCGTTTCATTTCTTTCCATACGCATGTGAGTAATAATAAGTAGAGGCACTACAGCAAATAAAATGAAAGGAAACTGATTTTCACGATACCGTGGTAGGGTGGACAGTATCATACGCATAAAAAAGAAAAGAAAAAAAAATAGTGAGCACATGTAGTGAAGTAGCGTTTCTGCAGATGATGAGTTGCTGAAAGATTATAAAGTATAGCGGAGTTGTATTTGGCGACCCTGTCAGGATTACATTAAAGTATTGCCGTGTTTATATGAATCCGATAATGCCTCTAAGTTCTGAAGCATTACTATTCAGTACACTTAAAATAAATCAAGCTGATCAATAGCTCACATGGCCCTGATGGGTAAGTTACATCGCCGCAACAGGCAGAGACCGCAATGGGTGGCTGGCAGTCGGCCGGTAAGCCAGTGACCGTAGGACAGGCGCTGTGGCCGCCTGCCTGCAGCGCGTAATCGCATTAGTGCGGCCGCCCCGGCCGTGATCTCTGTCCCTCTCTGTACCCACCTGCCGGACACGGCTCGCCTGCTTCTGCGAGGCACGGCGGTGGCGGGCGCCTGCGTCTCGCCGTGTAGGCAGACCCGCGTGACAGAGGCGCGGCTGTCGCCTAAACGAGGACAAACGAGCTGAGCGCTCGCCCTGCTGGGGTCCTAATGAGGATTCACAGCGCCACCTCGCCGCAAAGGTAGTCTTCCCGCCTGCGGACCTCTGCACCCATTATTCCGTCGATAAAACACTCGCGGCGCATTTCGCTACACGATGCGCTACTCGACAAAGTCGTCTCACTACTACGTCCTGTAGTCACACACACACACACACACACACACACACACACACACACACACGGGGCTGCGTGCGCGCACATGTACCCGCTCCCACGCACACTTAAACACACACACACGCCGGCCGCGGTAGCCGACGAGACTGAGGCGCTCCAGTCACGGTTTGCACGGCCACTACGGTCGGGAGTTCGAATCCACCCTCGAGTATGGATATTTGTGCCGTCATTAGGATAAGCTAGTTGATAAATTTGTAAGTTTAGGGACTGATGACACCGTAGTTAAGTCCCATAAGCTATAAAAACATTATGAGGAAGCTTTACTGTTGAGTATGCCCTCAAAGTATAAGCTATACACACACACACACACACACACACACACACACACACACACACACACACACACACAAAAAAAAAAAGAAAAGAAACGTACACACACAGGCACGAACTCGCTCACGTCTTATATATTAAAACACTAGTAAGAGCCAGACAGTCAACAGAATATTATGAAGTTTGATTAAGAATATCTGTGCCGATTACCTAGGGCAGGCGGCGAGGACGCCCCTATGCTTACTGCCCCATAGTGTTTCCCCCTTGTAATTGCTAAATTGCTCAAAGTAGAGTTCAATGGAGGAAACCACTGGTGTCGATCTAACAGCGATGAATATCTATCAACTCTAGCACAGAGCATTATTTCCTCGCAGTTACTTAACAGAATAACGTTTATAGCAGTAATCGGCGACAAACTGACGCACATCAAATCTGCGTGGCTAAAGAAGAGAACTAAAACCACAGAACTTTTTAAAAGAACATCAATTAGATTTAATCGATCACGACTCAAATATCCGCCATCAGCTATAGCACAAGCAGTTGAAAGGATATTTCCTGAACAGTATGAGCTGCAAGCAGTTCAAGAGCAGCACGATCTTCTCCAAAATCTAGAAGATGAACATGGATAGTTGTAACAATTTTAACAATTACTGACTTAATGGATTTTATGATTCTTAATAGACTTTAATGAAGCTATTTTGTTACAATTTTAACTAATTTTAACATATTGCATGTATCATCCCCCCGCTATGAGGTTTTCATTCTAGGGAGGTTTTTCCTCAGGCTAAGAAAGAAGCGGGTTAACCTCCCTCAAGAATCAAGTTTTATGAATAGAAGATAAAATGAAAATATATAATCCTTCTCTCAATAATAAATAAATGGTGTCACCACAGCAGAAATATCAACCTTCCTTCGTCTAAAAGTAACTTATTAAATAAGTTACTTTTAGACGAAGGAAGGTTGATATTTCTGCTGTGGTGACACCATTTATATATATATATATATATATATATATATATATATATATATATATATATATATATATATATATATTCGCAGATTTGTCATCAAGTATCAGAATTAACGTAAGTATCTCCATCCTTATTTTTATTCAAACCCAGTATCCTTCTGTCATTGCACTGAATATTTTAATCTGTTTTACGATATCTTCGAATGTACTTAAGGAGTGCAACTCTTTTTTATTTAACAATACTCGGCGGATCAAGCTTTTTCTTATTTGGGCTTTTTAAAACTTGCATTGATTGATTCTAAAGACAGCTATGTGTCGACATTCAACTTTGTTCCATTTTTTCCCCATCGTTTTTGTCATTCCACTAACAGACGAAGTATTCACACCGGTCCTCTAGTTATTATTAAATCGGTTCGATAAATTTAGGTAAATGTAACATCCTAACTGTTCCTATGTTTTAATAGCATCCCCATCTCAAATGTGCTTTCTTGAATGGCTTATATGGTCTTAGCACATTATATCATTGCGAAGTGAAATGCAGAAATCAAAAATATCGTTCTTCGTCTCTACCTCCCACTAAACCAATGGACCGATTTCAACCAAATTTAAAGCGCGTACTACTTAAGGTGAGGTAACAATTGCATTAGTACTTATGGACCTCTTATGAGGTCTTTATTTCCTGGAGGTCGGTTATATACTTTGATTTTACACCGATGACTAGTTTCGACTCGTTAAATAGTTTTACCATCTTTGCCATAAAGCCAACATTCCAGTTTATAGCTCATCCAGATTTGTTAAAGTAATGTACTAATAGTGGAAAACAAACCCGAATGAGAGCTTCACCGGTCTCATTTGGAAGAGATGCCCCAAAACAACATTTAACTCGTATACTGTTGTTAAATTGCCACATATGATTCATGTCTTGTGTTTAATGAAGGTAACACTGGAAGAATAAGGCCCCTTACTGGGCTAGCATTTGTTGCTGGTTGCTTCACCAAGAAGCAATTGAAGAAGATAGATAATGCGCATGTTGCAAGATCTGAAATGTCTCTGAAGGATATAGCGAAAAGGGCACTCCAGGAACATCAGTCACAAAGGAAACATGTCCAAGAAGAGCAAGATGACCAAATGTACGGTTATGGTCAACAGTAAGGTCCTATTTTACGGTGTAAATGTTTTATAAAATCCTTTATGCCCATTTCCCGTATCTTTAACTTTTCGGTGTAGAAGGAACATTCCTTCCTGAACCACTGCAGATAGATAACTGATATTTTCTGCAGATTTTGTTCATAGTATAACACAACTTTCTGTGGTTCAAATTTTTTCTAACGGTATTAGTGTCAATATTATTTACATTTTTGTGAATTTGAAATTGCTTTTTTTCGTACACACAATTTTAAGAGTAAATTTTAAGAGCTTTAAATGTGATATTAAAACACTGTTCCACACATTTCCTTATCTGATTACTAAGAATTACTAACCACAATATGAAAGTTGTAATAAAGTAATTTTTGAGAAAATGTTCCTTGTGTGATAGCATGTGTTACGAAGATTTCCAACAATGCTATGATCAAATTTTTGAGAAATAAAGTTTGAAAAAATTCCAGAATTTAGCCTTAACATAATTAACTCAAGTTCAAAATTTTATTCTATTATGTTTGAAACACCGAAAACTGTGTTAGATTATGTAATCACGTCCATTTACTTCTACGTCCTGTCTACGACAGAGATGCAATCGTTCCGCAAATAGCTGCGTATTTCAATTCTTTGCCATCAATAAATATCAGGGAACCATTCAACGAAACCATGTGGGCTTTCCAAGGCTGACTTCTGTACGCTTGCCGTCTAGAAGACACAGCAATACGCCTCACCTGAGGCCTTCAACTCCGACTTTGGACGGATGATGACGGCGACTACATATTGCCTGAACTGGCTTGTTTTCCGTTTCATACAGACGATGGACATATACGGAAATGGAAACAACATTAGGAGTCCTTGGATTCCGCGTGTCAGCAGGGGGGAAGTTCAAGGTTTTCGCGTCTGTGTAATGCTGTGAGGCGTGTGCAACTGACGTGTTTGGGGTGCGACATACGTCTAAATACGACTGTCACAGACGTATGAACACATCCTGGCTGATCAAATGCATCCATTTATTACCGTTGTTCATTCCGACGGTATTGGGTAATTCAGCAAGACATGCGACAACCTATACGTTCAGAATTGTTACAGAGTGGCTATAGACATGATTATTACTGAGGGCATCTGGGATACCGTGCAACGTGTTGTTCAGGTGAGGTCTCCACTCTCTCTCACTGTTACGTGCTTGTGAGTAACCCAGCAGGGCGCGCGGTGACAATTCCAGCCAGCATTTCTTCAGACATTTGTCGAGTCAATGCCACGACGTGTTATGGAATTTCTATGTGCTCGCCGGGGCCTACAAGATATTAGGTAGCAGGGTCAGATTCTTTGGGTCTTCAGTGTAGATATATATTAAAATTACCGACAACAAATCTAGCAGCCTTCCTATAAGATACGTCCATCTACAATTTTAATCTACATCTACATAGATTACAAATCACATTTAAGTGCCAGCCTCCTAATCTCTATGTATAATATAGCGAAAGGGCAGTCATTCACACACTCACTCACTCACTGACTAAACACAAAATCTCGAAACCTACTTCACCTACGAAGCTGAAATTTGGCAGGAATGTAGTTTGTAGGTAGAAAACGTCAGATAAGAAATGATTTTGCGATAGTACCGATAGTTCAGGAGTTATAACGTCATGATCAATGAAAACTTCCCCGACTTGCGGCACGTGATAGTGTGACTTTATCAGCCCACTATTTGAAAAAGAAAGCACTTAGCGACTAGCAACACACTTTAAATATAATTTAAAACCTTTAGGAAACTTTTACTTACTGACACCCCTATCAAAATGATGAAAAGAAAGAAGTTTGTCGCATACTACTTTTTCGGCGTTCATGCAGTAAAATTACGGAATTTGGCATGATGTTACAATTTCTTACTCGTGCGCTATTAACTGTATTCGCAATAAATGTTACAGGCAGTATACAAACATACCACTGAACGTACGTTCGAAATTTTATTATTGTACGACACACAGTTCATGAGATATGGAGTCATTAACAGTTATGTTCATGAATAAACGCTTCATCACGCATGACGTCGTGATCTATTACGTCTTTCCTACTAACTCTATGCGCGATCTACCTTGCAGACATTTTACACATGCATCACTGGATGTACCTTCAAAATAACATCGTATTACGACATATAGTTCAGGTGCTATGACGTCAGAGATGAAATGCGTGAAAATTCGTCATAATGAGGATGAGGTTGTAATTTACTACGTCATTACTACCAACTCCATTTACAACTCATTTCGCAGGCAATTCACTAACATTCCTATCTACGAATATGGTAACTAATATTTTTGTAGGACACATAATTCAGGATACAAGCCAATGGTCACTCACGCACTTAATCACTCACAAACTAAACACGAAATCTCTGAAACTACTGCACCCATGAAGCTGAAATTTTACCGGTATGTAGTTTATAGGTGAAAGACGTCAGTCAGCTAAGAAAGCATTTTGCGATAGGACAGAATTAAAAAGAATTAAGATTCATGCCGGAGGAGACTTTTCCTACAGACTGACGAAATCTACAGCTGCATTCCGATCTGCATGAAAATTTTCATGCTTCACCTTCAAAAGAAGAGGAAGGTCACCGTCTACGTAAAGTTTCATACGGTGCATGGGCAAGGGTACCTTCCAACATAAAAATGGATCCCTAAATACCTTGGTCGCGCCATAACGTGAGAACGGCTTGACAGAATTCTCAGATCCATTTTTTGTTGTTCTCAGATAACTGCTGTACGAAATGAAACTGGAAAATTTGGCAACAACAAAGTGCTATTTTCAATTTGATCCTGTGTATCTATTGCATACAAATGTATAGTATTGTTCCAATACTGATGAAATTTTGCACATTTGGCCTTAAAAACAAGAGGAATGTCACCGTCTCTATAATAGTTTGTTCGGTGCCCGGTGGATAGTACAGAACTTACGGATTTTGACAAAGTGCATCATTTTGCTCCGTGTTTGATGAAGTTTTGCGCACGTGACCTACAAATTAAGAGGAAGGTCGAGGAGTACATAAATGTTGGTGTGGAACATGACAGAGGGTACCTAGCAAAAAACTTTGCCGAGAGAGGGAAAGGTGGAAACTAAGAGAGAGGTGGGAAAGTAAGAGATGGTTGCAGAGAGAGGAGGGAAGGGGTGGTGGACTGAGAGAGTGCAAAATAAATAAATACACGGGCAACGCAAACACAAGGAATAGTAGGGGATCTATAACGCTTCCCTGCGGAACGCCAGATATCACTTCTGTTATACCCGATGATTTACCGTCAATTGCTACGAACTGTGTCCTTTCTGATAGGAAATCGCGAATTCAATCCCACAATTGGGATGATATTCTATAAGCGTGCAATCATTACATGTCGCTTTGAGGTAGTGTCAAAAGCCTTCCGGAAATCCATAAATATGGAATTGATTTGATATCCCTTGTCGCTGGAACTTATCACTTCATGTGAACTTATCACTTCATGTGAATAAAGGGCATGCTGGTTGATGACCCTAATCTCCCGAGAAGCACCGCTGTTCTTTACGCATTCTAGTTTTGAGGTAAAGGAATTGCTACCATTCCACTTTGATAAAATTCTACTAAATGTCGATCATTTGACGTTTATAATACTATCCTGTGAGCTCGTGAAATTTGTGATTATTTTGAGCATGGTGGCTCGTGATAACACACTGGACTCAAGTCTCAAATACGGCGCTTCAGAAAGGTCTGCACCAATCGCTATTTATGTTTTCAGTGATTTCCTTTAATTACTACAAACGTATGACGGAGTGCTTCCTTCTAAAGGGCACAGCCGATTTTCTGTTCAAATGTTCAAATGTTTGTAGAGCTTATGGGACTTAACTACGGGGTCATCAGTCCCTAAACTTACAAACTACTTATCAACTACCTTATTACCTTATTCTAAGGACGGTACAAATATCCATGCCCGAGGGTGGATTCGAACCCCCGACCGTAGTGGCCGTGCAGACCGTGACTGGAGCACCTCAGTCCCCTCGGCCACCGCGGCCGGCCCGATTTTCTGTTCCATACATGACAAACACTATTTACTGTGACGATCGATGTTAACTAACCATATGCCCTCCTTTCTTTATATTAATGCTTTATTAAGTTATGACATTGTATTCCATTATACGCACTGAATCTGGAAAGAATCAAACCCCCTGGAGCATCCCGGAAGTGCGGCTCTTAGAGAAACATAAGGAGCAGAAAGATCTCATGGGCCTAGGCCATACAACCCGGAAGATACATCAGCAAAAATTTTATTTTAATCCCTTTCAACCGATATGCATGTTTTTGAGGATCAGACATTCGTTTGTTCACCGATAACGACCCAAAATTAAATCTAACTTTTACTGTAATTCGTGAAGAAAGAAATGTATGATTTATTTCTTTAAAATTTGTGTGGTACTCTCACGCTCTTTTCTCATAATTATTAAAATAATAAAAATTATAAACGGAGCTAATTACTGCTTTCTTATTGTAATTAAAAGATAACCTCTTCAAGGTTCTCAAAAAGTAAGAATTCATTGAGATGTTTTAACATTATTACGTCGGTAATTCATGTAGCTTCAATAATCGGAAGAATACAGAAAAATCATATCATATTGCATAAAATTTTCCCAAAAATCTGTTTAGTATTTTTCCTATATTTACATTTTTGTCATCCATAGTGTGGTTCAGAATTTTTCTACCGTCACCAACAGGTTCTCCTACATTAGGGTGACATTCGGGAAAACTGCTTACTAATACTTGGCATTCAACACAGAAAACAGATAATTTATATAATATATACATTGAAATGTAAATATCACCAAAATACTTAAACAATTTATTGTTTCGTGTTAAAACAAGTAAGCTGATTCTGTTCTACTAATCTTTTTTCACTTTTGGCGTATTAAGACATCATCATAAAACAAACAGTTGTTTCTTGATGATGACCTAGTAAGTCGATAAAAAGTTACAAGTAAATGAAAAATAATTGATATGTTTTAACCCGGAAAATGAAATTGTTCTACCAAGAAATGACGGAAGAATACATATAAAATATTGTTTACTGTCTTGTACTGTCTCATATTACCCTCTTACGTTGATATGAAAATAAAATAATGTAGTTCTTCAATAACCATGTTTTGAATGTAATATCGATGGATATGTGCTGCCTGATTGCTACACGGTCGTTTTGATTTCTTCATCGCCATACTTCACTAATGAAGGTAGCGTCGGCAACGTGTAATATATTTTCTCTCTTTTTAATCAACTTTAAACATTAAATGACCGAAGGTTGCCCAGTTTGTTTTTCATTGTTCGCATTCGTACAGGAAATCTATAAAAGCTGTAAACCATGTCACGGTCATAACCTTTTCCCAATTACATTTCCCGAGCCTGATAGAATTTCACGTCACTAGCAAAAGGGAAGTCAAAAATTAGCAAATTCTACGCTAGCGAATACACACGGGGGTCGCCTGCTTTCAAATTCAGCAACTGAGTTTCGCCACCCAGTTTAACTTTTCTGCCTGAACCGTATAATAAAATATTTTCCTTTGTTGCGGCTACCAACTGAAGAACGTGTTCCAGGAAAATTTTTTGCTCTGTTTCTGGGAATAACATCACTGAATACGAGTACGTCGATGGCAGATTTAGCGGTTAATTAAAGGCACTCGTTAGTCAGTTCTCCGAATTAGGATATGATCCCCTGGACGTGTAGAAATACATGCTACTCCATCCACATTTCTCACAGAACAGGAGTTAATAACAATAACGGTCCAGCGCCAGCATTTTAATAACATTAGATCAGCAGCGAATATGTATTTTTCAGACTCTTTCCAGGAGATTATTTTATGAGCGTTTTCACAACAATTTCTTACAACTGCCAATTAGGTTTTATTTTGTGTTAGTCACACCCCGAGTTTAAGCAATAATATTATTTGGAACTGTGCACCCATCCATATATTTGATTCACCTTTAAGAATTACTTTTTTCTGTCATTCTACCCATTGATTGACTGTAATAGCAAAAATTGTCCAGTGCTGATAACTGCTTGCTTGTCGAAATGAAATCGTCTTGTGGCTATTTGTGTTGCAATTTGAGTTACACAGTTAGTTTAAACGAATTTTTGTTTGTATTAAATGGACGACAGAATTTCGATAAATGAAGGAGACATTTTACCGGAATACTTCAATTATTAACAGTTAGAAATTTAGTTATACAAGTATGGGGTGGTATAAGCAGTATAGGATTAAAGAGACATCTGTGAGCAACAAATGAAGGTGGCGGACACACACAGGTAGAGCTACAATTCCTTATATGTCAAGGAGCACTAAAGGTGTGATTTCCTAGCTAACACTGAATTTCTAAACTGACGCAAACGTTATTGAATATACTGTCCAATGACAAAAGAGTAGCTTGGATTCAATGACGTACATGTGCATGTGTATGTATGTACGTAGGTGTGTGTGTGTGTGTGTGTGTGTGTGTGAGTGCGTGCGTGCGTGCGTGCGCGCGCGCGCGCGCGCGCGCGTGTGTGTGTGTGTGTGTGTGTGTGTGTGTGTGTGTGTTGAAGTTTTCTGTTATTAAGTTCTTCATTTGATCCAGATTAAAGATACCCGCTGAAAGTCAATGGAAGGTGTAATAAAAAGCGAGGCACGTAAGCAAAACTTAAAAATTTTGTTTCGTTTTCGTTTCCTCATTACAAAGAAAGCAGGTGCAGACGAGTGTAAAAATTACTGAACCATCAGTTTAATAAGTCATGCTTGCAAAATTTTAACACGAAATATTTACAGAAGGATGGAAATGTTGGTACAAGCCGACCTTGGGGAACATCAATTTGGATTCAGGAGAAATGTAGGAAGTCAGGCGGCAATCCTGACTTTACAGCTTATCTTAGAAGATTAAGGAATGGCAAACGTACATTTCTAGCTTTTGTAGATTTGGAGAAAGCTTTTGATAATGTTGATTGGAATACACTCTTTCAGATCTTGAAATCAGCAGGAGTAAAATACTGGGAGCGGAAGGTTATTTACAACTTGTACAAAATCCATACAGCAGTTATCAGAGCTGAAGGGCACAAAAGAGATGAAAAGTTTGGGAAGGATATAAGACAGGGTTGTAGCCTTTCTCCAATGTTGTTCAATTTGCACATTGAGCAAGCTATAAAGGAAAGCAAGGAGAAATTTCGAGAAGGAATTAAAGTTCATGGCGAAGAAATAAAAACATTGGGTTTTGCCGATGACAATGTAATTCTGTCAGAAACAGCAAAGGACCTGGATTAGCAAATGAACGGAATGGACAGTGTGTTGAAAGGAGCATATAAGATGAACATTAACAAGAGCAAAACAACGGTAATAGAGTCCAGCCTAAGATAATCAGGTGATGATGAAGGAATTAGATTAGGTACCGAAACAATAAAGGAGGTTGGTGGGTTTTGTTACATGGACAGTAAAATAACTAATGGTGGTCGCAGTACAGAGGATATAAAATGCAGAATGGCAATTGGAAGAAAATCGTTTTTGAGAAAGAGAAATTTGTTAACATCAAACACTAAGTTAAGCTTAAGGAAGTCCTTTCTGAAGGCATTCGTGTGGAGTGTTGCCTTGTATGGGAGTGAAACATGGACGATAAACAGTGCAGACAGGAAGAGGGTAGAGGCTTTTGAAATGTGGTGTTACAGAAGAATGCTGAAGATTAGGTGGGTGGATCGCGTAACTAATGAGGAGGTACTGAACAGAATTGGGGAGAAAAGGAGTTTCTGGCATACCTTGACTAAACGAAGGGATCGATTAGTAGGACACATACTTAGACATCAAGGAATTGTGAAATTAGCGTTGGAGGGAAGTGTGTGGGTTAAAAATCGCAGAGGGAGACCAAGAGATGAATATAGTAAGCAAATTCAAATGGATGTAGGTTGGCTTTCTTATGAGGAGATGAAGAGGCTTGCTCAGGATAGATTAGGTTGGAGAGCTGCATCAATCCAATCTCCGGTATGAAGACCAGAACAACATTCCTTTTAGTGTCTGATGTGCATATCATAAGCTCAGTAATTGAAATTATATGTGTATAACATCTCACTGTATCATAATTTGAAATAAATGGATGGAAGCAAGCATAAAAAAGAATGAATAACTGTAAAAATATATATACTACCCTGGTAAAATAATTTATTGTCATTTTACTGGGAGGTGGACCACTTCTTCTACATTTTTAATTGCAATTCCAGAATGCACTACACTATGCAACACAACTATGTTTTATTTATGTCTACACCACAGCTTTAATCTTCAAATCATTCTATGATGGGTGGTGTAACAAAGGTATACGGTCCGTTTCCTGATCCATTCGGGCTTGCCTAGCTGGAAATACGATTTTTGGGAAGCCTCCATGTGGGCTAAAATCTTTCAAATTTTAATGATCCGTTTGAGATATATACGTAGGAGGAATCAGCGTTAATTGACTCGTCTATAAGTGTACGATGTGTGAAGTTGAACAGTACACCACACTTTGGTACTACACGCCTCTCCTACATTGCCTATCACTTTGCAGCTCCGTAAAGCTTTCGTGCCTGCAAACGAACGAAAGGTGGTGCTATTATTTAGCCGGCCGCGGTGGCCGAGGGGACTGAGGCGCTTCAGTCACGGGCTGCACGGCCACTACGGTCGTGTGTTCTAATCCCCCCTCGGGCATGGATATTTGCGCCGTCCTTAGGATAAGCTAGTTGATAAGTAGTTTGTAAGTTTAGGGACTGACGACCCCGTAGTTAAGTCACATAAGCTTAACAAACATTTGATTTTGCTATTATTTCGGTCTTCTTTAATTCTTCTGTGAAACCTTTATAGTGCGGATTCGAGACTATATGACAATTATTTGTAAGCTGTTTTCTTCGCTGCTGGGCTAATTTGTTAACTATTCTTCCAATGAGTCTCAGTTAGGCATCTGCCTTCCCAGTAGATAATTTTGTATGATTTTTTAGAACGCTCCGTCCGAATAGTAACCGACATTTTATGGAAACAATTTTTATTACGTGTAACATATTATATTTCGAAATTTATAAGAAGTGATTGGTATCGATTGAAGTACGATCAACATTATACCATTAATTATCTGTAATATGAGTAATACAGCGTATCAGTGGGCATGATATATACATGTAGATAATTTAAATTGGAAAAAATTCAAATTAAACGATTCGTCATATTAATATTTAGTGGATTCCTTGTCCAAGATCCAGATAATATTGTTATCTTCTTCAGAAGCAAAAAGAGGATGCAAGCCACATAAATTAAACAAATCTCAGTGGCTCTTGTATGCGGAAGAACATAAGGCAAAGTAGTAGACTGATGTCAAAAATACAGTAAATTCACTGATATAATGTGGACAAGTGTGTACTTAAAGCCAATGCCAAGAAACATAGGTCAAGAGAAATAACATTTACACGCAGTTGGTACGCTGACTAACCTCTGCCCTCAGAACTCTGTTGAATGAAAACCTTATTTTGAATTTTATAGATTGTAGTGCTTTCTTAATAGCGCTCCGGATTGTGGTTAGACAGATGGTCGACTTCACTTAGCTTGGAGAATTTTGTGCGATGTATTTTATCCATAAAAGGGATCGCGTATAGGACAATCATGCGACCCGATCTTAAGTAATGCGCAACCCCACCAGTTCGATTTCCTGGCGGACACAGCGGTCGATAAAATAACATAAGATAAAATAACTCATAACATAAACGCAATATTTACTTCTTACTAAGGAGTTGACACGCCATTGCCTTGGAGAACAATAATATTGCTATTCATATTTATAATTTGTAGGAGATTGTTGTCAATATTTGTACAAAAACATTCGCCTATTACTTCAACGACATGGCAGCTTTAAATTTGGTCCTGATTCCCTCCTTTAAAACTTTCTGTAACGAATGAATCAAAACATAATAGCACTGCATTCCAGGGGAGATGTGTGATATTCTTGTGTATGGTAAATCACGCCTGAACTACGTTGGCTGTGTGCTGGGAATGGGAGACTTTTCGTTTTGTAACATGGTAATATTTGTTAGCGATATGTTAGTTGTTGTAGACAGTTTGTTGTTGAGGATGGTGATATTTTGAATCACCGTCATCGAAACAGTTACGGTAATGATAGAGTTGACGTATACGATACAGATGCCCAATTATGAAGGAAACTCTCCCATGCATGACTGTCGTAAATTTCGTTTGCGCTTATTGGCGGAAGCAATGTAAACAAAGATTCATTGCAACGTATCACATACTTCCACTCATCAACAACACTGATTTTATGATAGTTGCAGCACTTCTTTCGCAGCCTGTCGTTAGCTACCGTCATTTCATTAATGTTAAACTCCTGCCACACGGTATATATCGCACTGGTATTAGTGAATATGAGTGATGGGTTTCGCAGCCGCTTTTTTAGTGGTGGTTTCAGGTTGTTTAGCCACAATGTGTCTTACTGGTCTTCATTCTTTGGCAGATTACGTTAGGTTTCCTCTCCGCTAATTGTGGTCCGCCTTGTATAGTGTCCACAGTAATAACCGAGGGTACAGCAGCTCGTGACACGTCACACTCTATGGCCGGTTATTCACGTATGCACCCACTAACTACCCACCGTCTAACTGGTCTCTTTCCAAGCCTTAGAGATCACATTTCATCGAATGTAAGGGTACGTCCCTTACTTCGTACGTAAATTATGCTCTGCTTTCGCGACGTGTCATTAAATTTTTCGTAGTGGTACCAACTTCCAATAAGATATCGTATACGGCTTAGTGATCATTTTACTTTATCGACTCTTGTAGAAGAAAGCAAACGCGGGCTATTAGACTTCTCTATTCTGAGTTTACTGAGCAAGCGAGTGATTCTGAGATGGTTCGCCGGCCGCGGTGGCCGAGGGGACTGAGGCGCTCCAGTCACGGTCTGCACGGCCACTACGGTCGGGGGTTCCAAACCCCCCTCGGGCATGGATATTTGTGCCGTCCTTAGGATAAGCTAGTTGATAAGTAGTTTGTAAGTTTAGGGACTGATAACCCCGTAGTTAAGTCCCATAAGCTTAACAAACATTTGAACATTTGAGATGATTCGTCCACTAAAATGGAAATCACAGGAGGGAAAATGTCGTTATTTCCGAAAAAAAAACTATTGAGGAAATTTAATGAAGCAGCATTTTAAGCTTTTCTAATGTGACAATGGACAGAGAGTGGGAAAGACAAATTGCAGTAAGAGATGCCCTCCCACATGTATTGTTTGGTGAGGTGGCTGAATATTTAGACTCCTGGCCATTAAAATTGCTACACTATAAACATGTCGTACTACAGACACGAAATTTAACCGGCAGTAAGAAAATATTGTGATATGCTAATGAATTGCTTTTTAGAGCATTCACACAAGGTTGGCGCCGGTAGCGACACGTACAACGTGCCGACATGAGGGAAGTTTCCAACAGATTTCTCATACACAAACAGCAGTTGACCGGCGTCGCCTAGTGAAACGTTGTGAGGCCTCGTATAAAGAGGGAGAAACGCGTACCATCACGTTTCCGACTTTGATAAAGGTCGGATTGTAGCCTTTCGCGATTGCAGTTTATCGTCCCGCGACTTTGCTGCACGCGTTCGTCGCGATCCAATGATTGTTAACAGAATATGGAATCGGGGGGTTTATGAGGACAATACGGAGCACCATGCTGGATCCCAACGTCCTCGTATCACCAGCAGTCGAGAGGACAGGCATCTTATCCGCATGGCTATAACGGATCGTGCAGCCACGTCTTGATCCCTGAGTAAACAGATGGTAACGTCTGGAAGACAACAACCATCTGCACGAAAAGTTAGACGACGTTTGCAGCAGCATGGAATATCAGCTCGGAGACGATGGCTACAGTTACCCGTGACGCTGCATCACAGACAGGAGCGCCTGCGATGGTGTACGCAACGACGAACCTGGGTGTATGAATGGCAAAACTTCATGTTTTCGGATGAATCCACGTTCTGTTTACAGCATCATGATGGTCGCATCCGTGTTTGGCGACATCGCGGTGAACACATTTTGGAAACTTTTGTTCGTCATCGCCATCCTGGCATATCACCCGGCGTTGATGGTATGGGGTGCCATTGGTTACACGTCTCGGTAACTTCTTGTTCACATCGACGGCACTTTCAAAAGTGGCCGTTACATTTAAGATGTGTTACTATCCGTGGCTCTACCCTTCATTCGATCCCTGCGAAACCCTACATTAATAATGCACAACCGCATGTAACAGGTCCTGTTCAAATGTTTGTAAATCTATCGGACCAAACTGCGGTCATCAGTTCGTAGCTTAAAACTACTTAAACCTAGGTAAACTAACCTAAGGACAACACACACACCCATGCCCCAGGGAGGACTCGAACCTCCACGGCGTGCAACCGCGCGCTCCGCAGCGAGACGCTTTAGACCGCTCGGCTACTCCACCGCGGCTGTAACAGGTCCTGTACGGGCCTTTCGGGATACGGAATATGTGTGACTGCTGCCCTGGCCACTACATTCTCCAGATGTCTCACCAACTGAAAACGTCTGGTCAATGGTGGCTCGTCACAATAAGACAGTCACTACTCTTCATTCACTGTGGTATTGTGTTCAAGCTTAAAAGTAGACCACTGTGTAACAAGAGGCTTGCTTTGTCACTAAAATTTGTAAATATGGTCCGCGTAAACTACTGGTTACTCCCTGCTACAAAGTCTTGTTCCCTGGCCCAAACTGAAAACTGACTCGCTTCAATATACAGAGCAGTTCACACGTTATTACACACAGACATTAATAAGCAAGCCACCACAATTGAAGTTATCTTAGAAAGGTGGCTAAGAAAATATTTATGGTGCAACGGAAGTTAGATATAAAAAAAATGCATCTGAACTACTTCTCAGCACTTGTGAAAAACAGTATTAAATAAAAGACGAAAGGAGCGCTAAAACTACTTGTTTATAGGAAACTTACGGATTATGCTAAACATAAACTTTTTTATTCAGATAGAAAACAAGCAAAAAGGGGAACCAATTTCGTTAACACAATAAAAATGCATCTCTTATATGGATTAATGCAGACGGTGCCCAGCGTAAATTATACATGATTTAATGCTACTGGGGGCAAGGATTCACAAACAACACTCATTCTCTTACACACACACAATGGCACAGCGAAACTCACCAAAATCAGCGTGCTGAGTGTAGGCGGAAGTAGGTGACGCTATCATAGGAGAAATTCAGCAAGTCGGAGGTAGCACAAAACACAATATACTAAAACACATTGAAGCTGGCTCTGGTCTGTCGTGCCTGTTTTGAGATGGTGTGCGTGTATAGCCAAGTTAAATTACATCTGATTTGGACCGCGAGCAAACACGCTTACGGCGACACACGGCTACGTTACATGAACGCACTCCACTGAAGGTGAAGTGGTTGAAAATCGCAATCGTTATACTAAATCACGGTGGATTCTTAAATTTAGTCTCTTAGAAACCGATCAAGACACTGGTTTTATATGAGAAGTGGCGTGAACTCTGGCGACTAGCTGCAAACCCCGGAAGTCGGAACTCGGACCCACGTGGTTCCGAAAACTGATAAAATTGAATAAATCCAGATTCCGAAAAATAAGGAAAATTAACCACAGCATGAAATCCATAGAAATGCTTACAATTACATAAGGAACCGAATGAAATACAGTTATACGCGATAGGGGGCGATTAGAGAGACGGATGAGGTCCTGCCTCAGAAAAACCACAAATATGAAATAATTGCGAAGTCGTAAAAATAAAAATAAGAATTATGGCATGCAACCTTTAGAAATATTTAGAATTACATGAAGAAGCGAACGAAATGCCGCTACACGCGATAGGGAGTCATTACAGAGACGGATGAAGTCCAGTCTCCAAAACTCGTAAAATTAAATTATTACAAATTCGGAATAATAAAAATAAGAATTACGGCATGCAACCCATAGAAATGTTCAGAATTACATAAGGAAGCTATTGGAGGAGGTTATACAAGGCTCAAAGAGAAATACTGACAAGACATAACACGTTCTACAAGTCGGAGAAGAACAGCAAAATTAAAATAGGCGGGGAGAGAAGATCGCGAAATATTAGTGGAAATCAAGATACCCGAATAATTACTTGCCTGATGGGCTTGGAACAAACAAGAGTGGAAGCTGAAGGCTTTGTTCTATGAACGAAGAACGTGGAACACATATCACTCATGGAAGGAAACGATGAGAAGGTTTTTACATGTACTGTACAAAACTGAATATATCACCTATTAGAAATCGGGCCACACAAAGCTAGAAAGTATTTACACAGAGTTCATACACCGCCTGATGATCACAAATGGTTTTAACATACAAAACCGTTATCAAACTGCAACTAGAATCACACTCACCGCGTTTATATATTGTAAATCACTGAACTGAAAAACGAGAACACATTTCCGCACACGATCGGAGAAAATATTCCTAAAAAGTTCACTAATCTAAGTTAAACGTGCTAGTCAATGAAACTCTACCGTTTCCAGAAACCAGAGTACAACCAACCTTACCTCACCAGACGCCCAGAGCAGAATGAAGATCCAGCGGTCATGAGGTGGAAAACTGCTACAGGAAGCGGGAAGCAACCGGAAACTGGAAAATTAATGAAAACAGCGGTGGTGAGGGACGGACAACGATACTCGCGCTGGAGGGAAAGGTTTGCTAACTAGCCCGCAATCAAAGGGTGTGAAAACCTCTGTGGTAGCATGAGCAGCTATCGATACTGAGCCAGAGAGAACGATGCAAAGCGAGCTATCACTCCCCACATTCGAACAGCCATAGATTCTCGGACACACTTAAAAGTACACCAACTGCACATTCTCACAAGGACAGTGGCGTAGCGGAGTAGCCGCACTTATGCCACATTAATTAATATAACAATAAATCCTTAACGCAACCAAATAAGAAAAACCTAACAATATTAACTAATATTTTAACACAGGAAATAAAGATGCTATTCTCAACCCTTGAAAAGAATGGGGTTCAAGTTTTAACAAAATGATAATCTAACGACATTGTTGTTGTTATGGTCTTCAGTCCGGAGACTGGTTTGATGCAGCTCTCCACAATACCCTATCCTGAGCAAGCCTTTACATCTCCTCATAAGAACGACAACCGACATCCACTTGAATCTGTTTACTATACACGTCTCTTGGTCTCCCTTTGCGATTTTTACCCAACACACTTCCCTCCTATGCTAAATTTACGATTCCTCGGTGTCTAAGAATGTGTCCTACCAAGCGATCCCTTCTTTTAGTCAGGGTATGACAAAAATTCCTTTTTTCACCAATTCTGTTCAGTACCTATTCATCAGATATGCGATCTACCCACCTAATCTTCAGCATTATTCTGTAGCACCACATTTCAAAAGCCTCTATCCTCTTCCCGTCCGGCACAGCTTATCGTCCATGTTTCACTCCCATACAATGCAACACTCCACGCAAATGCCTTCAGAAAAGACATCCTTACACTTACATTAATATTCGATGTTCGCAAATTTCTCTTTTTCAAAAATGCTTTTCTTCCCATTGCCATTCTGCATTTTATAGCCTCTGTACTGCGACCATCATTTGTTATTTTACTGCCCAAGTAACAAAACTCATCTACCTCCTTTATCGCTTCGTTACCTAATCTAATTCCTTCAGTATCACCCGATTTTCTTAGACTGCACTTCATTACCCTAGTTTTGCTCTTGTTAATGTTCATCTTATAAGCACCTTTCAGCACACTGTCCATTCCGTTCAATTGCTCTTCCAGATCCTTTGCTGTATCTGATAGATTTACTATGTCGTCGGCAAAATGCAATGTTTTTAATTCTTCCGCCTGAACTTTAATTCCTTCACCAAATTTCTCATTACTTTCCTTTACAGCTTGCTCAATGTACAAATTGAAAACATTGGAGAACGGCTAAAACCCTGTCTTACTCCCTTCCCAACCGATGCTTCCATTTCATGCCCTTCGAGTCTAATAAGTGCGGTCTGGCTTTTGTACAAGTTGTAAATAACTCTCCTTTCCCTGTATTTATCCCTGCTGACTTCAGAATTTGAAAGAGTGTATGCAAAAATATATGGAAGTCGACAGATGGTCGTCTTTCAAACTGCATGGGCATCTGTACCTGTACATGCCATGCATGACTCAATGCACAGGCGTATCAGCACCGTTGCTGCGATCAGAGGTGGTTGTTCTGGGTACTGATTTCTCAGGATCTATGCTCACAAAATGCGTAAAAATGTAATTCTAGTATAATATATTTGTCCAATGAATACCCGTTTATCATTTGCATTTCTTCTTGGTGTAACTACTGTAATGGCCAGTGGTGTATAAGAGGGTCAACTGATAACGATCGATTGATTTTAAACAATTATTTGTACAACTCTTAAGTACTCAATTTTAGGAGCTGCAACTTGCTATTTAGTTATTTACTTTAACCTCCGTCACAATTACAGGTATAAAACCACTTTTGTAGACTATTATTTGGACTTAACATTTTCAAACGTGTCCATTGTCGGAAGGGTAGATGTATAACGAACAAGTTCCATACAACAACCACATAAATCTCAATCTTGACAAATAAATGCACAAATATTACATTGAGTTTTATGCAAGTATAATTCACCTCCGATCGGTTTCTAGATTCGGTCCTATTGTGTGATTGGAACATAAAACTGATAGAATTATGTTAACTCTCTTCCAAGTTTCGAAATGGAAGAAATGGAAGGTAGTCACTGAGATATGCTTTGAAACATGCCATTTTGAAGGATATTAAGTTCAATAAAGTAAGGAATAAAAGTTGAAGACTGAGAATTTAAACAAACAGGACAGTTTTCTCTTATTTTCACTACATTTTACCTTATAGTTATTCGTGTACTACACAACAGAGCACTCAATTACGTTCATCTTTGCACCAAATAGCGATGTTGCACGTTATGAAGTGTGGAAATCGTTTGAAAGTAATATATATGTATACTCCAAATTAGAAGAAAATGTACGACTAGAACCGTCGGTATATTGTTTACAGGATTAACCATCCAGAAAACAACTTTGCTAATGCAGATGCATGTATGGAAAATCAATAGTAACATCCGAAGGCAGGAAAACTACTACAAAACAACATAGTAAATGCATTTTAATTACTTGAGAGCATTTGAAATGAAGGCTGAGAATATGAAAAAAAGGAATTGGAAATATTTTAAAATGTATACAATAAGGGCTTGCAACGTCAAACTTAAAAAGTAGAAGTATAGGAACACGAATGGTTAACTTGGAAAATCTGGTAAAAAACGAAAAATGAATTGAGACTGAAGAACAGAAGTGCATGCCGCAAGTGTACTGACATATTTTAAGAGTGCAAAGGGTAGTTAGTTTAGCGAGGGAAAGGAAGAGCTAGAAACGGTAATCATTATTGAGGCCTCATAGACTGTCATCAACAGTAAGCACATTGACGTGGAGGTGGCATACAACACTGTCAAAGCAGTGTCCTGAGACTTTGAGGTCATGTTTAACAACCTAACTGGGACAGACTTGAAAATTTTTCGTTGTTGGGAAGTAAATTTTTGATGAGTAGTATATATATATATATATAGCTGGAACGTCCGATGCTGTGCTCCCAGCCGCGATGGAGTGGCATAACGCTCTAAGGCTCCACGCTGCAGAGCGCGCGTTTTCACGCCGTCGGAGACTCCAGACCTCCGTCGAGCATGATTGTGTGTGTTTGTCCTTACGTTAGTTTAGCTTAGTTTAAGTACTTTGCAAACCTAGGCACTGACAACAAGAAAACTTTAGTCCCATATATTTACAAAAATATCAATATTTGCATCGCTCCTAGTCTCTGGAATAGCCGCCGCCTCAGTCATCTAACGAGATATTACGCAGAGCCTCACCTATTTTAGTAACATTTGTGAAATGAAGGACCACTTTTGTATCTTAATGAATCACTGTGAATCACTGTGCGACCTTCCTATCGGTACTCACCAATAAGAATTGGGCAATACCTAACTCAGTGTAGTCAAAACATTATGGTTCGTTGTCTCTATTCATAGGGGTGAGTTATGTATGTGAGCTTCTGTGCCCTAAATAGCTACCCAATCTGTAAAAACAAGATCAATAATTAATCTGTAGCCGGCCGCGGTGGCCGAGGTGACTGAGGCGCTCCAGTCACGGTCAGCACGGCCACTACGGTCGGGGGTTCGAATCCCCCCTCGGGCATGGATATTTGTGCCGTCCTAGTTCGTAAGTAGTTTATAAGTAGTTTGTAAGTTTAGGGACTGATGACCCGTAGTTAAGTCCCATAAGCTTAACAAACATTTGAACATTTGAATTAATCTGTAGTTTAGCCAGTCTATCAATATATTTAACAAACATAAATTAAACGTCTGAATGACCAACAAAATGGATTCTAAGTTAAATAGGTGATTCTTAATAAATGAAGTTTATAACTCATTTTTGACATGAAAATGTGGAGGTGGTCCTACTTTATATATCGGTAACTAACTGAATATTTCCCAAACTACTTTTCATTATACAGAGTAAATGTTCCATTCATACAATTATATTTGCCGTATGATCATTCCCTGAGTTTATATAGATTTTTAGAATAATGTGTGTGGCTATATTGTATTTCAATCAGGAAAAGCCCCCTCACTCAGCCAAGAGCTTCGTTTCCGGTTTCTGAGCACATTAGGGAAATCCTGACTACCTGTATCCCAAAATTGTTAGCCGGCAAGCTGGGGAACCCAACAGCCTGGGAAAACCCGCCTTTAACATGGAAACAATCATTTTCCCCCTGTATCAGTAATTTCACAACAGTTAGGTCATTGCCTCCACCTACCAGCAGCATAATTTTAAACATATTTTGGAAAAAATTGCGTTTCATTTGGAAAACAGCGCTTTCTTGTTGTTATTGGTTTAGATAAAATAGTGCAGAAAGCCTGTGTTTCATTTATATTCAACTGCTTTCAATCCATTGGTGGGTCACCTTCAAATAGTATGCCCCAGAGAGCCTGTGGAGTGTATTAGGAGCTATGAATTCCTCTAGACGCTGTCACTACTACAATGATCAACTGTAGTTGAAAGTAGGTGAAAAGTTTGCACTCTGTTTTATAAAAAATAGTATATATACCGTTTAACGCTGTACGTTAAAGGATAATTAAAAACAGTGTGATGTGTCGATTTCAAGAAAGATTTTGCATTCCTCCTGAACTATCATCAGTAACAAGATATCTAATTTTACACTTTTTAATGGCCAGTGCATTATGTTAATTTCAATCAACAGTGCATAATAAATCTCAGCAAAAACCTAATTATCTTCATGCAAACCAGACATATCATGCACTCCTGATAGTTTTTAATTTAGAGTTACAAGCAGAAGCAGGTTTTCGGTTAAATAAATCAATGAACTTCCTTTGTGTTTTAAGAAATTTTGAACACTGAAGTATAATATACAGTGGGAACAGCAATTTCGCCGTTGACGCACAATTAACAGCCTTTAAAATGTAATTAGTGTGTCTTTTGATAATCGACTGGTTAAATATGGAAGTTATTTTGAATCAAGAACGTGGATTTAATTGGCTGACGTCATTGTCCCCTTACACTTCGAGTTACCTAATTCATCCAGAACATCTCTATGTCTTTGTTATAATGATAACACAATAACCAAAATAACCAAAATCCAAGCTTCCAACAATTTATTTACACAGCACTACCGCAAACGCACAGTTAGACAAGTCATACGTCGGTTGGTCTTCATTGGTACGGCTCGTAGAAATGCCCAAAGAATCTAGAGCCGGAAGTGTCAGCTCACTATTGAAGTCCTCGTAGCACTAAGTTCGGCACGTCAATAACTCAGTCTTCCTGCAAGCGAAGGTATATCACTGACGAAGGCGAGAGTACACTGGGCTGCTTAGGCAGGTGTGGCCGCCTATATTCGGTTCTGGTAGTTCGGGTGTGAGCTAGGCGGTGGCTGTGGACTCTAGTGTAGACTCGCTTCCTTATCGCAACACTAGCCCTCAAGCGGTTCAGTCGAAATGTTCCTGGGGGACTGATGACCTCCGTAGTTTTGTGCCCCTAAAACATCCAAACAACAACAACAACAATCGAAATGTACCGTGCCCACGGCCAGCGAGCCTTCGGTCTGCGCGCCTTACTTCCTTGTGTGGCTTGCGCTGCAGGCCGTCTACTTGGCGTGGCGCCAGCTGCTGGGTCAACACCACCTAGAAGACAAGGCCTCACAACAGGCCGTGTTTATGTCACACTTATAGGCCGCGGCCGCTATCTCACTGGCTGGCCGCTGGGGCAAGGCCACCGACGCGCAGCGGCCAGCCAGTCAGATGGCGGCCGCGGCCTCTAAGTGTGACGTAGACACGGCCTGTTGTGAGGCCTCGTCTTCTAGGTGGTGTTGGCTGGGTTGTCGGCCGGCGGTGGCGTGGTAGCGGATACCACAGGCTTCAAAGACATTGATGAACATTGTTAAAAACAAGTGTTTTAAAAAAAGTGTTTTCGAACCCACTTCCTTTGTTAACGGTCTACACTTCCAGAGGATTCATCCAATGGCTGTCAGTTCAGAACCTACCTGACACACAACTTTGTATGGTAGTCTCATTTCAAACCATTCCTTAGGACTATGCCTGGTATTGGCTCGGTTATCCATTTTCTTTATTCATTCATGATCCTTCGTCTTTTTTATCGTCTATTCTGGCACGGAAGCTTTCACCGAGGGCCGTTCGGTAGCCGAGATTCTGTTCTGCTGCCATGTATTGCGCTGTATCCCTCGACTATGATACGGCGCTTATAAGCTTTGCCGGGTACGGTTAGGTGTGTGGCGCGAAGCGGAGCGGCAGAAAAAAGAGGGCTGATGCGGACTGGGATAAACCAACACCTCCTAGAAGAAAAGGCCTCACAACAGGCCATGCCACGTCACAGCTGACCTGAGGCCAAAGAGAAAGACAAGCTGCGAAAAGCACGTCTTGTCACGCGATCAAGTGACAACTGACCAGGCGCGATTGCTATCTGATTTGACGGCCTCTGGGGCACGGCCCACTGTCTCATAGTAGCCAACCAGTCAGCTAGTCATCGTGCCGGCTCAGGCCCCACTTGATCACGTGACGTGGCGTGTGAGCTGCGGCCTGTCTTTCTCATTGTTCCGAGGCCGCGAACGTAAGCTGACTGGCCGACCGCTGGGGCACGCCCATCACCTTGTAGTGGCCGTCTAGTCAGCTAGCGGTAGCGGCCTCTCGGGGTGACGTGGCACGGCCTGTCGTGAGGAGCTGTAGGATAAACAGCCAGTCAAATGCAGCCTCCATCCTTGTCTCCCTGCGGTGGGCGTCTTTGTGCTCGAAAATGTGTCAACCTTGGCAGGTAATGAGACACGGGTTCCGATTGTGAGTTAAAGCGGTGCTCAGCTAAATATCTGGCAAGTTAAGTCTCTCCCTTGGACTTGGATCGGTGAAGATGCTGTCCTCTCCTCCTGCATGCTGCTGTAGTACGTACCGTGTCATGGTGTGTTTGTCCTCTCGCAGTGTTGTTATGCTTCGTAGTGCCGGAGTGACCCTAATAAAGTTGATATTGCGATGTCTACTTGATTTGAGAAATGGCCAGTTTTCACTTCGTTAATGGAGCTTAGATTTCTGAAAATTCATTTGCTTTGTGCGTGTGGGAGTAATGGAAAATAGCAACGTTGCTTTAAAAATTAATTGTGTGCCACTGACTTTACTTTGGGATGTGTTCATTCGAACCGGTACCTACCGCTAGTCGGCACGATTGTTGTCTCAATATAATCGCTCTTCATTATCTCAGTCCTTATGGGTCTGCTTCTTTGCTTGATGCACCTCCGTACGAGCATCGATTGCACATATTGCAGTGAGTTTGATGCGATGGGCTTTTAATTAGGCACGGGTCCTATTAGTCGTAGTTTTGTTAAGTTTCCGTCGCCCCATTGTACTTAACGATTTCACAAGGTTGTAATTCGAAGTCTGCTTCGGGCTCCGTTGTCAACTGTCTAACACCCAAATCTTCAGACAGATCGGTACCGGACGTTGAGAATCATTCAAGACTCTGATATGATTCCTGCTATATGCTACAGTTCAGGAGAAAGTGAATAAACTATAATAAGTTACACCAGACACACGGAATACAAGAAAAAAAATCTGTGCGTTCATGTCATATCAAGCTCCTTTGAGAAAGTTGGTAGAGCGTCGATATGTTATTCAGAGGGTCCAGGGTTCAACCCCTGGTTATGCCACTTTTTTGGTACAGCAGTATACTGGCAGTTGTTATATGGGGCAACGTGTTCCTCACATGTAAAAGGATTGTTCGGATTTTTTTTAACTCTGTTATCGGAAGTTTGCTTGTGTTCGTTTATTTGAAAGCAGCAAACGCCTATACACGTAGTTTCAGATAATAACATTAAGCAATCTGAACACAAGAATATAGAAATAATTGCACCACACGTGCGGGAGGATTAACAATAATAATAAAATCCCTAAAGTTTTTCCAGCGGCGTAGTTTTTCATCGAAGTGAACTGCTGAACAACTGAACAACTCTCGTGAAAATTGTGCTGCTGCTAATAATATAAAACCCAAAGCAAGTCTGGCCCTATTCAGAGAACGTGTTCAATTTACATGGCGTGAGTTAGAAGCAGTTTCTGGAAATTTATTATGTTTATATCTGAAGATTGCAGTAAGATATTCCTCTTTCATTTGGGCCAGGATGGATGGTGTATCCTGGGATAAAGCAGACTGGGCCCACAAGCACAGTATAAAAAGGCAAAGAGCAAAGTTTAGGCGACTCGAAACACATAAGTCGCGAGAAACTTGTTCTGGACTATCTGTGGTGAACCTCACAGAGAAATCTTTTGACGACTCGACGATATCTGTTCTCGCGAAAGGTTAAACTTTGCTCCTACGCCCACGGCGCGTTCATTGATAGATTTTATCAGTTCTCCTGAAGAAGCCATAAGAACTCCCTTTGTTGATTCTGCAGGAGAAATTCGACGAGAGTCCTGCCGTACTCTTTTCGAACGTGCGCCGCAATGTAGTAAAATCTCTCCAGCTGAAAGAGCTGCTATTCGCAAACTCCGAGAAAATACAAGCACGTTCGTACTCTGTGCAGACAATGAAAATACCACGGTCTTGATAAACAGGGAGGCCTACGACGAAAAGATACACAGTCAATTGATTCTACGCATCGCAAAATCAAGAAGTACCGAAAAAGGCGTAAAGCGAGGAAAACTACTGCACTGTTAAACGAATGTCTTCTTTTTGAACGAGTTACCAAGAATCTGAGGCCACACAATGCAGTTCTACCGAGACTATATGGTCTTCCCAAGATCCACAAGGATGGTGTCCGACTACGATTAATAGTGAGTAATACTGGTGCAACGACCTATTCTACTGCCAAATATCTGGCCTTTCTACTCAAGCAGTATGCGGGTACCTTTGTCACCGTATTCGCAGTTCTCAAGATTATATCTTGCGCTGGAAGTCTGTTAAGCTTAATGGCTCTAATTTACTGGTTAATTTTGATGGTGCCTTTTTAATGGAGTCCTTACATCTTATTCGCAACTTATGGTGCGGAAATGCCAACCTTGTTTGAAAACAAATTCTCCTCAAGTTATTTTTATTTGATAATGAATTTTACGACCAAAATGAAAAGGCTGCTGCTGTTCCTCTTCAGGAACCACAAGTTTGTCTGGCCTCTCCACAGATACCCCTCCGCTGTGGTTGCACCTACGGTACGGCTATCTGTATCGTTGAGGCACGCAAGCCACCCCACCTCGGCAATGTCTGTGGTTCATAGGAGTGGATTTTTATTTAAGGGTATACGGAACGCCCTATGCTTACAATGTTAAATTGAGCTAAAATTAGGAACATTTTCTCATTTGTTATTTGGACGATACTCTTGATTTTTTCACCGAACGCAGAGATATGTTCTGCTTTTATGCTGAATTATTAATTTTGGAAGAAAATAATGTATAGTTTTTCACATATTTTATTTTTTGTAAATGTTAAAAAAGTTACACATTTTAACAAGTATTTTAAAATTTACATCCATTAATACAAATTAATTCCACATATCTTTTAATTCAGATATATTGGAAGGTCTTAAGGAATAAGTACAGAAAATTTCATCTTTCTACTATAAATAGGCCCTGAGAAAATGTGCCTTATACCCAAAAAGCTAAAGTTACGGGAAATTAGCTTCAAAGTTTTTACTTCAGTAGAAGCCTGCTCCACAGCTTATATCATCAGAATCGTCCAACAGCTTACTCTTGATGGCTCTCCTATGCTGTCTAGCCATCTTTGAATATACTTTCATGGCATTATCTGAAGACCTGTGCCGTTTCTTGTCCAAGCAAAGCATAGCTGCAGCAGTTCGTAGTCCTACACAGAGCCCCAACTTCTGCAGAACTTTGCACTTTGTTATATTGTCCTGATTGAATGATGAAACAGCATCATAAACGCCAAAGTAAAGTGTGTTTATACCCACAAACACAGTTTTAGATAGTCTATTCCATATCACACTCATTTGGATTTTGAGGCCGGCCATGAAGACATTTCTTTAGTAGAGTAATATCTGTGAGGTCTCGGAATATTGGTTTTATTTCATCCATTATGGCAGGTGGCAGGTGATGAGGGTGATTGTATTGTTTCTTAGTTATCTTGCATCTGTTGTACTTGCACCAACTATCTTCTCCTTTTGGACAGTCCATGTTGGGGATTCTCATTGTTTGAAGCTATATGAAAATACAGAGCCCAGACTGCTCTTCTCATTAATTCTGCATCTGCTGTGTTCTGTCTTATTGCTAGACCATAGCACTTGTGAATATGATCTATTGTAGTATCTGTCAGTCTATTCTTCCCATTTAAAGTTTTTCCATCGCTCAATTTCTTGTCTTTTATGCTAGCCTTGTTTTGATCCCATCCTATTCTGAACATGGCCAACACACTCCATTTTGGAAATTTTCACATCGTTACCAATCTATTGTCAACTGTCTACTAATGTAGCCAACAGAAAAGCTAACTCTCTTGTGCTCAATTATATCTCTGGCAACGCTGTCTATATCAGGTATATTTCGCGTCTCATATACAAGGTGCGGAACATCGTGTGTCGACATTAAAAAATTATTTAAAATAGTTCTATTCACGTCATACATATATTTTATACATGGTATTAAACGGGTGAGTCTAAATTTTTCGAAAATGCATTTACCCAAAAATCGATTTTTTCATCGAAAAACTCATTCCGTATTCCTTTAATAATGAATTTCACGACCAAACTGTTGGCGTCGTCATGGGTAGCCCCTTGTCCCCTGTGGTGGCTAGCCTTTGAGGACTTTGAGGAAAAGGCACTTGAGTCTGATGTTTTAAAGGTCATATAATTCTGGCGCTACATAGATGATACTTTCTAAAATGGCCTCACGGTAAAGTACTGGAGAAATTCCATCGTCTTTTAAATTCATTACATGAAAAAATTAAGTTCACTATTGAAATTTAAAGTGACGGCGCTTTACACTTTCTCACGTGCTGGTACATTGAAGGAATGATAAGTCATTAGAGCACTCTGTGTATAGAAACACAAACCTATATTTACATACGTCTAGCTGCCATCACCCTCATAAACTGCTGGTGTTCTCAGTACTTTAATACATCGGGCGCACATGATATCTGTCTATGAAAACCTCCACGCAGACTAAGATCACCTGTAGAAAGTTGTTAAAGATAATGGCTATACTTCTTGCCAGTAAAGAAAGCCATGCACAAGTATAAAAATAAAAGCAACGCATAAAGCGGAATGTTGACTTCTACACATTAAGTAACTTCCTCCCTTATGCCGAAAATGTGTCTTTCAAAATAGGCAAGTTGCTTACGAAAAACCAAACGAAAGTTACCTTCGGTCCAGCAGCGAAGAACTCGGCATTAGTAGGATCCGACAAAGATGATCTGCATCTGAGAAAAGCTGGTGTTCACAAAATTCCCAGAGAGTGCTTCTGCATATATAGCCCAGACTACACGAACTATACAAGAAGGCTGTATATAACAAGAAAGACATACCATTCTTCTACAACAAACAAAATCAGCAGTGGCTGAACAATGCATTTCCTTGGAACACGCGATGGAATATAACAAAAGAAAAAAATGTAGCACCAGTTTTCAGTTTTTGAGATTCAGTTATTGAAGAGACCGTGTAAATACGTTTTACCGACAGCCTTATATATCGTGACAACGGTTTTTAGCAAGATAAAAACTACATTCCTGTGATTTATATTATCCAGTCCCAGGAAAGTTGACGTCATCCACCGATAATCTGTGATTAGAACAATATTTCCCTTCCACACCGAGGGAAACACATACAACGTGGTGGTACTGCGCATGACATCGCCTAATGCATGCACAAAACGGCGCCAGCACTATTGGCATGCGCAAGTTCTAGTATAAATACCGCGACTCTTCAGTACCTGGCCTCTTCAGAACTTGCTTACTAACCTGAGGATGGCGGAGGTCTCTTGGCCGAAATATCGCGAGAGAATGCCAACGGGATGCGGCTGCAAAATCGAAAGTTATTGGAAGATCAATAATTATATTGATGATAATAATAACTTTAATAATGCTTAAATTCTGATGCAGACTCTTTTTATTCTTATCTTCCGATTGTTTACTTGTCCTGTGAATCTACGAATAAACCATACACGTTTGCTACTCTCAAATAAAGGAAACACAAACATAGTGCCTGGAACACGCTGCTATAAAATCCTAACACTTCTTTTACATATCAGGGAAACGTTCCCCAAATGTCAATTGACAGCATACTGCAGTTAAAAATATTGCCACGTTCAGGTCTTAAACCCAGTACTCTCGGTGTGAGAAACTAATGCTCGACCAACACCGTCTGAAGAGAGGCCTGCGCGCTACCTTGCCACGTCACGCAGAGTAGGTCGCAATCACGACGCTCACTGGTTGGCCGATGGGGCAAAGCCCACCGCCTCGCATGAGATGGCCCATGTGTGGTGCATGTATTTCAACTAACATTCTTTAACTACCCTTTCACGCAAACAAGCGTATACATTAGGGTACCGACATGGATAACCTCTAGACACCACGTACCTATACTTTTATTCCTACGTCTGTCAGTAACCGGAGCTCGCTCGTGGGCGTCATTACTCCACAGTTTTAAATTTGACATGTCTAGTTAAATTTACATGATTACTTTTTGACATGATGTAATGATGTGCTTCTTTTGAGCATTTGATATTGTTACAACAACGTTTCCATAATTAGTGAGTATATTCTTACCAATGCTGTATTTTATCTTTAATTGTTATATTTTTCCTAACAATTGTATATTATTGTCTGGCATTTTACTGTTCTTAGATCCGACTTTTGAAGAAGACAAAATTAATTTTATCGAAACCTACGAAAAGATTTTAATTAAACTCGTTTTCATGGGCCTGATTGGCCGCTATTTATTCTAAAAAATTATAAAAACGTTTCAAGGGGGTGAGCATGGGGTAGGAGGGTCGGATGTTGCTGACCGTAACAGATTAAATCACATAATCCAGATGAAGAAATACGGGCCACTACAGTCTGCCATAGTTGTTCTGTGTGAATCTGAGACACGTTGTAATTATTTCCCAGTCAGTAGAAATGCATGCTCTGAAGTTCTGGTGAGATAAACTGAGGACGTCATCTTACGTTGGTAGCTTAAACTGGCGTGATCAAAGTTACGTAAGGCCACGAGTAACCTGACAAAATAAAAACTATTTCATCTGCCCCGTGCTCGTACGTAGTTGCTGAATTGTACTGCGGATCCTATATTAGAGCCGCTCCGTCAGTGCGTACCGTTTTAAACTGTTTGTGACATGCAAGCCGCGCGGAATTCAATTAAAACGGCGAAGAACCGACGATTCTTGCTCCCCTACATATCCATATTAGCCAGGCTATGTGAAGTGTGTGTGTGTGTGTGTGTGTGTGTGTGTGTGTGTGTGTGTGCGTGCGTGTGTGCGTCACACTTGCGGCACAATTCCATTTATTACAAACGGATTGGCGCGGCGCGGTACGTAGGACGAATTTCATAGCCCTGCACATGACGTGCAAGCAAATCGCACAAAAACGCGAGGCTATTCTTCCAACGTTCGAAGTACTTGACTACAAACGTGAACGCATGTTTAGTTAATTTTATTGATTTAGTAAATATAGTGAACAGGAATCGAGCCAAGTATTCTCTTTGAACACGCCTATCTGGAAAGAACTAGTTATTACATTACGCTAAACACCCAACTCCCCAAACTATTAATTTCAACCATACGAGACCAGTAACGAAGGACACCCTCATGTAACTCTGCTTATTACAAAACTCTATCATACAACGCAGTAGTCTCTGCTATTTCCATGCAAAAGTATTTCACTGTTCCTTAAGCGTCATTCTAACAGAAAGAAACGAGGTACCAATTTATCAATATAATACGAAAGAAAACACATGCATTTCAGTGACGTTAGTTTAACCTTTCATTTTCAGTCAACAGTGCAAAAAATCCTCCAAACAAAGCGCGTTGATGTGGAATATCAGACCAATTGCGTGACGGGATTGAAGAGTGTGTAGCTAACTGAACGCTACATGTCAATCTCAACGGAGAGAAGTCGTCAGGCGTCAAAATTTCTGGCGAGCCGCAAGGAAATGTTACAGGGCCGTTAATTTTCCACAATATAATTAACGTTAGAAGTTAAATAGAGCTGTTTTACTAACGATGGTGTAGTATATTCAGAAATTGCAACAATGAAGAAAGAGTACCGAAATACAAAAGGATCTGTAGCGTATCGACGCATGGTGCTGGGAATGGGCATTGACAGCCCATTTAAACAAACATAAAGTCTTTCACTTACATAGAAATAAATATATTTTATTCTTTAATCACTCAAAAGCCCGACGAGCGCTGTTACTAAGTTACTTACTTAAAATCTCACGGAGTAGACTGCTATGTGTAAATTCGTGATTTAAATGATATTTAAGGCCAAGGAAAGTCTAGCCATTACAATTAACGATTTGTTAAATACATTCTTTTGAAGATGAATTACATATGCACATATCTTGATCCTTGCGTTTTAAATTGATGAAGCTGAATATTAAATTATATTTAAAAAAAATATAAGTAGCTATTCATGATACATAAATATATACAGATTACAATACCACTTTCAACATTACCTTAAGATTACATCAGTAGTTAAATTGTTGTGGAACAATTAAACAATGATAGCAAATTTTAGTCTCTGAAGAGCAGAACTTATAAGACCCAAACCCCGGAACGATAGTTATAACTGGGCAAAGTCAAGGTTACTTGATCCATCCGGTATCGCAATGGTGCACATGTAAGTAACCCAGATAGCGCGGAATTATTTTTGGTTTTATTTTTATTTCAAAACGTATAAATTAGCTTCATACGACTTCACAAAAAGGTTATGAGTGATTTGTTTCACAAAAACACCATTAGTTTTAGAATATTGCCCATCTTTCTGGAAGGACGTCAAAATGAATGTTTTAGAATATTCACCTGAAGTATCATTATTATTAAAACATTATTAAATATATGCATATAGATGTCGCAAAAATGAAAGTGTGTTCAAGAAATATGAACCTAACTACGAGGAAATTTTCAATATCAACCTCAACTTTGCAGCTGAATCCTACCACTTTGCAATCAACGACACAAAATAAAATTAATCTAAAATGGAAGGAGGAGATTCTAAGAAATGAAATACGTTCACTGTAAGCCAAACTGTAACTACAAGTATGAAAACTAAGCCACAATTTCGTCCTTATGGAAGGACGTCAGCGCTATCTGGGTTAATACACATTATTGGGGTTTCCAAAGTAGGAATTATTTTTAAAAATCACATAGACAAATTTCCAAAAGCGTTTAGATGTAAGGCCAATGAATTATTAGAATCACTACTTAATCTAGATATCTAAGACTTGTGGATACAGTACCCGCCTGAGAGTTGTACTCATTTAATTAAGCAGAGATTGAATAGCTCCATACAACAATAAGAGTTATTAAGAAATTTCACATAATATACGCAAATCCTAGGTCGCAAGTAGAATGAAAAATAAAAACGTGACTGCAGCTCAGACCCAAGAATCAGATAAAAAGCTACGAAATAATGCCATACCATTGGCCAACATTTACTTAACAGATTCAAGAATTTATCAGTTACAGGATCCGGCAAATTGACCAACGGTTTCATTTATGTTTGGATTATGAATACAGTAAACACAATGGGTACATTTAAAACTTCAATTAGCAATAAAACATGAAACACTTCGTTGCAGCACTCCCGATAATGTATACGGTGGCACCTGATTTCCAATCTTCAATACGGATTCCTGCTGCGTACGGCGGAGATGTGATCGGAAAACTTACACCCATACCTCTGGATGTGGGACAGTCAGCATCGGTGCCAAACGGTGCATGTGGATAGCGTATGGACCAAAATTTTGATACAAATAGTGCTAAGTGTTTTCATCCAGGAAAGCGCGAATAAACTATAATAATAACTAACACCTGACCAACGGGTTACAGAAAAAGCATAAATCTTCCCATGCTAAAAGGGCCTCAGTCAGGAAAAATCCAAAACTGAGTTAGGCACATTGACGTGTTGCAGAAGGCCCCATCTTGTTATGGTAGAAGGTACTCAGTTGGATGCTTCCTTGAGGTAGAACAGTTGGTATAAAAATCATGTTATGTGGTATAAGGACTTCAGTCAGTGACTGAAGCTCTTCTAGCATGGTTATGTTGGGAACTTGTTTTTGCTTCCGTGCTTTGGCAAATATGCTGTCAGTCCAGTACCAGCTGCCACCAGTGCCACATCGTAAACAGCGCTAAGTATCTTAATTTAATTTGTGTCAAATTTAATTTGCGTCAAATTTAATTTGTGTCAAATATAATTTGTGTCAAATTTAATTTGCCAGTCTAATTCTTCATTTTCGTTACTACTTCTGTTCTAAGAGGTTTATTCCCGCGTACTTTGCAGATTAGCATTGTCTGTTAGCAGTCATTTCAGCGCCAGCTGTTGTCGTTGCCCCATCACCTAGAGCGCTAAGCATCATAATTTAATTGCGTGAAATTTCGTTGCCAGTTAATTTCTTAATTTTCGTTAGAGTTCGATTTTCTAAGAGGTTTCTTCTCACCTACTTGAAACATTTCGTTTGTGCTACTGCTTTAAGAGTTTATTCTCGCGTATTTTGATAAATACCATGTGTATAGTTATCGTCTGCTGCAAGCTACGTGTCATATTGTCACTTCCTCATTTAGTGTTCTGCTTTGTGAAAGCTTATATTCCAGCGCGTTTGATAACGGTGTATTCCACAGATATTCTTGTTTATTTTGTAAACTGCCGGACTCAGTTTCGTTGATTTGACTGTGTAGTTACCACTGACCACAATACAGTCATCTGCCAGCCACCTTTATTACATTACTAGGCTACTTAAAAGTTAATTATTTAGTTTTCTACTTTAATTGCATCGATAGGATGGATAGGATGTGTGCCTGCTGTGTGCGGACGCAAGAGGAGTTGGCCGCAGTTCGCGAACAGCTGAGCGTGCTGTTGGCTACGGTCTTTAGGCTGCTGTCTCGGGGTGCAGCGATGGTGGGGAGTCTGGTGCGTCAAGTGGGACACCTCAGGTGACTCATGCTTCGCTCTCTGTCCCTACTACCGAGGCTCCTTAAGGTGTACCGGAAGTCGTCGAGCCGCCTTCTCCGCATGGGGAGTGGCGGGTTGTACGGCGTTCGCGTCGCTCGAGGCGGCAGGCCAATGTGGAGGCTAGACGTCCGTGAGTGAACGTGTGAGTGAACGTGTGGCCACTCCTTCAGCAGGGTCCGAGCAGGTGCATGGCGGAAGGGCATTATTAGTTATTGGGAGCTCCAATGTTAGGCACGTGATGGAGCCCCTTAGGCAGATAGCGTCGAGATCTGGAAAGAGATCCAACGTGTACTCGCTGTGACTGCCGGGGGGCGTCATCCGAGATGTGGAGGCAGCCTTGCCGGCGGCTATCGAGGGTGCGGGATGCGGTCGACTGCAAGTCGTGGCTCACGTCGGCACCAATGACAATTGTCGCTTGGGTTCTGGGGACATCCTCAGGTCCTACGGGCAGCTGGCGGAATTGGTGAAGGCTGCTGCCCTTGCACGCGGAGTGCAAGCAGAGCTGTCGATTTGTAGCATTGTTCCCAGTGTTCATCGGGGTCCTTTGGTTTGGAGCTGAGCGGAGGGTCTGAACCAGAGGCTTCGCCGACTCTGTGACAGTCATGGCTGCAGATTTCTGGACCTGCGTTATCGGATGGGGATTTGTAGGGTGCCCCTAGATAGATAAGGGGAGCACTACACTAAGGAATCGGCTACGCGGGTATCAGAGTACTTGTGGAGTTCACATGGGGTTTTTTTAGGCTAGGCACTAACTCTGATGAGCACTCGCCTGTCAGCATTCAAACAGCAAATTCAGGCCACGTTCGGAACAAAAATTCCAACATCAAAATATTAGCCGAGGAGGAGTATTTATCGCTGTGGACAAAGATATTGTTTCTACAGTGATCGAGGTTGAAAGTAACTGTGAACTTATCTGGGCACTTGCCGGCCGCGGTGGCCGAGGGGACGGAGGCGCCCCAGTCACGGTCTGCACTGCCACTACGGTCGGGGGTTCGAATCCCCTTTTGGGCATGGATATTTGTGCCGTCCTTAGTCTTAGTTAGTTCATAAGTAGTTTGTAAGTTTGTAAGTCCCATAGACTATACAAACATTTAAACATTTGATTTATCTGGGCACTTATAACAGGTCTAAAAGAAGTAAAGTTAACAGTTGGGTGTTATTACCGGTCCCACAGTGCTGCTGTAGCAGTTTTAGAATCATTCAAAGAAAGTCTACACCAGGTAGTGTATCCGGGCCATGTAATATTAGTCGGGGGAGACTTCAACCTTAAGAGTACATATTGGGACCTCGCTACTTACATTTCAGGCGGTACAGACCAGCAGTCTTGCAAGCTACTTTTGGACACATTCTCCGAAAACTGTCTTGAGCAGTTAAACCGGCAACCCACGCACAATGGAAATATTTTAGACCTTATAGCCACAAATAAGCCTGACCTTATTAACGATGTCTGTGTAGAGACAGGAATTAGTGATCATGATATTGTCATACCGTCGATGGTCACCAAATTTCATAAACCAATCACGAACTCTAGGCGCGTGTTTTTGTTTGGAAGAGCCGATAAGCAAATGTTAGGATCGCACTTAGAAAACGAATGGGCATCGTTTAATTCCGGGACTATGGACGCAGAGGAATTGTGGACTAAATTTAAGTGCATTGTAAATAGAGGGTTAGAGAAATATATGCCAGTAAAGACGATTAAGGATGTCTTCTCCAATGCTTTGTAATACTTATTTTGAAATTGTCACTCACTCTTTATCAATATCACAGGGGGAAAGAACTGCGTAGAAAATTGGGAAAGGCTTCAGTCGGCGAAGTTTAATCATTTTTTCATGTGGAGAAGTTGCGTTTTTTTTTTTTTTTTTTTTTTTTTTAATTTTTTTTTTATTTATTTTTTTTTTTTCTCGAAACTAGCTTGCAATGACTAAGGCCCTTTTAGCATGTTACAATTTTGAATTTCTGTCTTGTCGAGCCATAACCGTCTGAAGAGGGACCTGCGCGCTACCGTGCCACGTCACGCAGAGTAGGTCGTGATCGCGTCGCTCACTGGCCGGTCGAAGCGAGGCGGTGGGCTTTGCCCCATCGGCCAGCCGTATGAATATTTGTGCCGGGCCGGAACTCGAACCCGGCTTTCCCGCTTTTCGCGAGCGGTCGCCTTAACCACTCGGCTACCCGAGCACCGCTCGCCAAAAGCGGGAAAGCCGCGTTCGAGTCCCGGCCCGGCACAAATATTCATACGTCACAATTTAGTAGAACATCTACACTTTATACAGTGACACTAAAGGAAACTCGCTACTGCGAGAAAATATTGATAATATTATTATCACTGTAAATCGTCATCACACCGTAACGCGGCTTCAGATCGCCCAGAGCGACAACCTATCACCACCGCGTCCAAGTTATGAGTCCCATCCTAAGCGTTCTAGAGTGTGTTCCACCTGCTCCCAAAATCGTATCCTTCCGCGCATCCTAACAACTCAGCTTTAAAATACAAATTTCCTTCCAAAATTTTATGTATTTGAGTATCACAGAATTAAATGGTTTCACCACCTCTCTACATATGTTGTTTAATCTAATAAACATATATTTAACGATACTAAAATCGCTTGAGACTGAAGTTCTTTGCTCAAGTGGCTATTAAGCGTGCCGTCTCCTTGTTCAGATATACTGCTGCTGTCGAAATATAGTTACACAATTAATATTTAATTTATCATGGCTTATTATGCAAATATATTCAGTTCTTGTCCACATATACGTATAATTGTTTATGTATACATTATCTGCTGCATATCTACTATCATTAGTCGGTCGTGAAATATTTAAGAGGCAGTCTATAACATAAAACGAACTTTACTAGGGTATATATATATATATATATATATATATATATATATATATATATATATATATATAAGTAATGAGCTTTGCTGGGTTCATGTTTAGTGTTTCTGTGGTGGAATCTATGTTCTGACTCAAAAATGTTACTACCTCAACGAAAAGTAGAATAACAGAGTGAAACCAAGTTTATTGAAAGAATATGGAAATAATGTGGTGCGTCTTTTAAAATAGGTAGCGTGGTGCAATGAGGCCAATTTCCTTCTTAAAACGTTTCTGAAAAACACTTTAAGCTCCGTCCGAAAGGCCTTATGGCGACCACTAGATACTGACCGGCCGCCGTGTCATACTCTGCCCGAAAGCGTCACCGGATGCGGTATGGAGGGGGACGTGGTCATCGCCCAGCACTCCCGGCCGCTATGTCAGTCTTCTTGACCGGAGCAGCTACTTCTCAATCACCCTTGGCCTCACAAAGGTTTAGTGCACCCCGCTTGCCAACAGCAATCGGTAGACCCGGACGGTAACCCATCTATGTACTAGCCAAGCCCTACAGTGCTTAACATCGCTGATCTAGAGGGAACCGGTGCATCCACTGTGGCACTGAAAAACACTGTGTGTCAATAATTGTAAATATAAGTCTTATAGTACTATTATTATATTACTGAAATTTATCGGAATTTTATCTCTAAGGGATATTGAAATTGTAATAACAGCGCTTCATTCTCCCAAGTCTCCTGAATCTATTCATATAATTATATTTGTCTTATGACCATTCCCTGATTTTATATGTATTTTTAGAATAATAGATATGGCTATTTTGTATTTGAATTGCAGTCTGGTGTAGCTGATCTCGCTGATGCAACACCGCCTGTTTCCGAGCAGATTACGGTTTTCCTAACAACCTGTATTCTATTCACTAAGTACAAACTGTTAGCCGGCCTGCTGGGCTTGATAAAACTTGCTTTTCACATGGAAACAATCAGCTTCCGGCTTTATCAGTAATGTCACAAATATTCTTTGGAAACAGAATAACGTTTTTTATTCTCGTATTATCCAGAGAGAAAATCTTCCTAGACATCTGCCTTTGCCACCAACGAATTCACGTAAGTTCCTAATTTCTAATTAATTCCTCTTGAATAGCTACGACTTCCTAGTTTCTGTACTATATGGAGAGTTTAAGGCTTTGTATACAACCAGGTAAGGTGAACTGATAGGAATGTGCACATTCCTAATGATAAGGCACCCGTTTTGTTTAATGATACATGTAAAACAAAATACTTAAATTTTAATTATTTTTACCCATAATTGGCCAGTAGGTAAGTATAGGGAAAGCTTTGTAGCATTACATGAAATACTCGTATAGGTCACTTTCTCAGGTTCGTCGATGCACTTTGCAACAGTCCCCTGTTAGAGGGGTCCCAACTGCAGATTCTAATATGGCGGCATGTACAGTACAATATCAATTGAGAGAAACTCAAAGATAACTGAAATATAGATATACAGTTTGTTTCCTCAGGAGTAGTAAAAATTTTGGGAGGTGTATTTTTAGCACGACTGAAGTAATAGTGGCCAAATAACATGTGTACATTATTTATTCAGTACAGATTTACAGCTGTTAGTATGTATACGAAACAAAAAGCCAAGGCCAATGACAACATTTTAACTGATTCTTCTGTCGGTTCTTGGTAGAATATCATCGTATTGATTTAAATTTTGTATCCAAAACTTAAACATTTTGTGATATAAGTAGCTGAAATTTTGTATGGTAATGCACAGTCAGGTTTCCTGCTTTTGGATTGAAAATTGAGTCTGATCAGGTTTCAAAATGTCATCTGTTGCTTTTAGTTTTGTGATTATTTTACACATATATATGTCTGCTGCACTCGAAGAGCAATAAGAGGAATGCAATTATTTTTACGGGGGTTGGAATTTGAATATAGAAGAGAGTAACTTCCATGGCGCATTGCCATCTCTTTGTATTGTTTTCCTGATGTTCGCGTAGGAGCAGGAAACGAGTTTGTAAAAGCAACAAAATAGCAGAGTTCAACTGAATTCAATACTATAAGTTAGGAAGCTACTAAGTGTAAGACTAAGGATATATATTGGATTAATATATGTTCCATAGATCATGAATACAACACTTCGTAAAGGCGTGAAACGTGTCATATTACATGACATTTTTTTTTCTTTGATTTACTAATTTATATCTGAAACCTCATCCAATGAGTAGAAGAAGTTTTCATTCAGAAATTCCTTTAATTTACTTCTAAATGATAGTTGGCTATCTGTCAGGCTTCTGATGCTGCTTTGTAGGCGAAGTAAGATATCTGTGGCAGCATAAGTTACCCCTTTCTGTGCCAAACTCCGATTTAGCCCTACATAGTAAAGATCATCCTTTCTCCTGGCGTTATAGCTGTGCACACCGCTATTACTTTTGAAGTGTGTTGGATTATTAACAACAAATTTCGTAAGTGAATACATATACTGTGACGTTACTGTGAGACTACTTAAATCCTTAAATAGATATCTGCATGACGATTCTGGGTGGGCTCCAGCAATTATTCTGATTACACGCTTTTGTGCAGTGAATCCATTTTTAATCATTGATGGGTTACCCCAGAATGTGGTGCCGTTCGAAAGCAGGGCATATAAGCCTCTTCTAATCATCTAACTGATGTTTTCTTACTTTGACTCTTAGATCCTTAAGAATTTATAGTATTCAACCATCTCCTGTGTTTCATTCAAAATGAAAGTAAGTACCATAAATATGACTAAAAATTTATTCACAGCTTAAGGTTTATAATATGTATCCCAGAACATGGCAGAATTCATTGTGGTACTTTGGAACAGTTAAATATTAAATGCATCTTTGTCTCTTCTTTTCAGATGCTGAGTGTCTGCATTGCCTTTTTGTGCCCCTCACTGGAAAATGTTTTAAACTTCACACACATGTGTGCTGATCTGTACCAACTCCTTTACATTTCTCCAAGTAGAAAGTTGGCTTATAATAGAAAATGTGAGTGACATATTGTCATATATTCCTCCATTACTGGAGGTTACTATTGCAACATAGAAATGGAAGTACGAAATCGATGCCACCAGGTGAAATAGCTCGCGCCATCTGCTGGGTGAACCGATCTAGAGCACCGAATAATAATACAAACATAATTATTCTTCCATTAATCCCATTAAAATAAAATGTACAAATTTTTGTCAGTCAATACATTCACACATCAGTGTGTTTCTAGAAACAAGACAAAAATGTCTGTAATAATTTTTGCGATTTTCTGTTACAGACAGTGACAAAAGTTTATAAGAAACACCCAATTGCGACCAATCTACTGGAAATGTGAAACTATAAACAATATTTCGAAATTACATGTCAAGGGATGTCTAGTGACGCATTCAACACTAGATCTCAGAACCTCACACATTTAAAACTTGGATATTACTGCGAACTTAGGAAACTACACCTTTATAAGAGACAAATAAGTTGCAGTCGTCACGAAAGTGTTATAGTACACTTTCGAGGACTTCATGTTAATAGTGATGAAGGGGTGCAAGCAGGGAGAAGTTATGACTTTAACAGAAAAGTTAACCAATAAAAATTTGAAGGCAGTCTAGATTAGGTAATTTTTTGTAGTTTGGCGGTACGTTTCGACCCTTTAGAAAACCATCTAGTGTCCGATGACTTCAGTAAGAAACGCTGACTGTCGATTTTTGGCTAAGAGGTAGACCATCACCCGCCACCCATGAGTCTAAATGATCACTATATATACACATAATTTACGATGCTGTATGGCTAGTAAAAATTGCAGATGTTTTCTATCGTTGTTTTAAAAAATAACAAAAGTTAACTTTTTACAGTGGCGGTAGAAAGCAACTGTTCTGTGATTGTGAAAATTGTAGTTTGTTTTCGAAACGTCAGCCCAACAATAGCTAGCCGCTCGTTCCTAAATTTAACTTCCTAGTTTCTTGCTGGCATTTTTTCTTTGTTTATCTTCTGGGCTTGGGCATATCGCTCGTAATTTCACGTCTCATGTGAGTACGTGTTTGAACATATGATTTTCTATAAAAAAATTCTTTGTATAAAGTTTTTCATAGAAAATAATTGTTAATTATTGTATAAAGTATTTCATACAAAATAATGTTTGTTAATTTACTCAATAATTGATTTGTAGGTATGAAATTTAATCTTATGATGAAGGCACCCATATTTGGTGCCAAAATCTAGAACAAGTATACAATACAAAGTGTAACTTTTAGGGCTGTTTCATTCAACAATTATTGTGCCTACGTTTAACAATCGAAACGTAGGTGTAAACTGTAGAGAATTTCAATAATAATGAAGTAAATTTTATTTGAAAAGGATGTTGTAATACAATTACGAACCATTGTTTTTTTTTACACATCTGCAAATCTCTCTGTATCTGCTGTGTGTGTTTGTGTGTGTGTTTTATAATATCAAAATAAGGACAGAACGCCATATTTAAATTTGATCCAGCTTTTCGTGCTAACGAGACCGGGAATACTTCACAGCACCTGTCAAACAAATCTGGCGTTTATCACATACGTGTGGGTGTGCAAAACGGAACCAGGAGGGAAAAAAGTCTCTTTTACTGCCAAACGAGATGTCCGTCGCGGTCGCAAGGAAGCTCAGGGAAGCAATTTGTCGGGGGTGGGGAGGGGGAGGGGAGGGAGGCAGCGTGCTGCCCTTCCAGAGGGCGGGGAACGACCTGTTATTCTCATCACGCCCTTCGCATTATCCGGCCGCAATTTTGAAGCGGGCTTCGTTAGTGAAACATGGGTGAGGAGGAGGTGCCGCCATGCATCGAATAACCGAGTGGAGGCGCCGAGCCAACCCCCGGCCCCCCTCCCTCCAGCCGGCTGCTCGGCGCAAATCGGAATCCCGACGGTCAGCACCGCAGGCGGCGGAGGCTGCGCATTGATTGTAGGGAATCAGCTTGTCCGCGGCGCATTGATTGTAGGGAATCAGCTTGTCCGCGGCGCCGCTTCTGCAGGATTAGGAGCATCCCGTTATGGACGCAAGCCGGCGTGCTGGATTCACAGCAGGGCCGGACCGCCGTAGCGGCGTGCAACGCGGCTGTACTGCTCCACCCTCCATACCTGAATAGCTGAAGTGTGCAAGATTTCTGTCCGGAAAGTTCAAACTGACGTTATTCACTAGCTGCAACCTTAAGCTCCATGCTAGTTATTGTGTAAAAGATTAGTCTAGATTAGTTGGTTCGTTCCATAGATCCGCGTCGAGGTGATCCTCGTGGATGTGGAACATGTCCTTTTTAATTTTAATTTTTATTTTATTTCACTATTTTTGACAAGTTGATAATATAATAATACTTATTCAAGTAAATACATATTTTTATAAGCTGATAATAGTACTAACAGTACTAATACAGGTACACGCATTACTTTGGTTGTATTTAAGAAGTCGTCAGTGGAAGGAGTTGGCCACTAGAAAGTCTTTTAGGCTCCTCTTAAACTGATCTTTATTTGTAGCTACATTTTTCAAGGTTGTTGGTAGATTATTGAAAATATGCGTTCCTTTTAACTAAATTACCAGGTGATCTAAATGTGAGGATAAATTTGAAAACTTAATAAAATACGGAATAATGTAGATGGAGAAGTAAGAATTAACACACATGCTTGAAATAACATAGGGTTTTATTAGAAAAAAATTATTTTAAAAAATAAAGTTCAAAAGTTGACCGACAGATGCCGCTTCATCAGATCAGAAGAGCAATATTAGCATAACAAATTAAGACAAAGCGAAGATGATTTTCTTTACAGGAAATGGTCAATATGTTCAGCATTAGCTGTTCAGAAATAGCTGTTGTCGAGGAATAATGTTGTGAACAGTGGTGAAACGCATTTCCGGAGTTATGGTGAGGCATTAGCGTTGGATGTTGTCTTTCAGCATTCCTAGCGATGTCGGTCGATCACGATACACTTGCGACTTCAGGTAACCCCAAAGCCAATAATAGCACGGTTGAGATCTGGGGATCTGGGAAGCCAAGCATAAAGAAAGTGGCGGCTGAGCACACGATCATCACGAAACGACGCGCGCAAAGGTTTCTTTGACGCGTCTAGCATTTTTTTAAATATTTGTTCTAATAAAACCCCATGTCATCCCATGCATGGGTGTCAATTTGTACCTCTCTATCTCCATTATTCCGTGATTTATTAAATATTCAAATTTATACTGACTTTTTGATCACCCAGTACGTGCTTTCAAGTCTTTGTTTACATCTTCTTTGTTCTTAGTATTATAGGTATGAACTGAGCTGATTGTTGGGATAAGCGATATGTTACTTGTAACAAATTCCATTAAGGAATAAATTACTGAGATACAATAGTTAATATACCAGTTCTTTGAAGAGGCTTCTGGAGGATGTCCGTGAATTTACACCACAAATAATACGTATTACACGCATTTGGACACTGAAAACTTCTGCTTCACTTGAAGAGTTACCCCAAAATATAATCCCATATGACATTATGGAATGAAAGTTTACTCTCAAGCTGTTATCCAAGGAATTTTATACTGTCAACCTCTAATATCTTCTCTTCTTCACACTTTGTGCATATATTGGATGGGAATCTCTTACATGTTCTGAACTGCATGTAGTGAGTCTTTTCAAAGTTTAATGTTCATGAGTTGGCTTTAAACAATTTATTAATGTTAATGAAAATATCGTTAACAGACCTTTCTAGAACTATGCCCAACATGTTATTTACTGCAATATTTGTATCATCTGCAAATAAAACGAACTCTGCTTCTGGCAGTGTAATTGATGACAGATTATTAATGTACAAAAGAAAAAGCAATGACCCTAAGATGGATCCTTGTGGGACACCAAAGTAATTTCTTCCAAAATTGATGATAATTGTTGGCATAATTCACTAGTCACTTGCACTGACACCCTTTGATTCCTGTTAGCAAAACTTGAACCAGTTTTCAGCAATTCCCGTAACACCACAGAATTCTAATTTACTTAAAAGGATGTTATGGCTCACACTACCAAATGCCTTTGATAAATCACAGAAAATACCTGCAGCTTGTAATTTATTATCTAGTGAATTAATTACATTCTCGATGTAGGTGTAAATAGCCTTCTCGATATCGCAACCATTCCGAAATCTAAGCAGTGTTCTAGACAATATGTCATTTGAGGTTAAGTGGTTGAGAAGTAGTTTGTACATTACCTTTTCTAGAATTTTTGAGAATGCCGGTAAAAGTACCGTCAAACGGGGTGATTTCGGACATCGGGATGATTTCGGACGATATGGATTATCTTCTCTTTCCTGCTGTGTAGCGGCGAATTAGCGCTAATTTCCACCTCCTCGCACTACTTATTTTATGCACGAGACCGTAATTCCCGCGCCACCCTAACTCGCGTTTGGATCGATTGTTTACCTCGCAGTAATCAGTCGGACAGTCTCACTGTCGAATGTTCTTGATGTGTTATGGAGCGGAAAGTTTCTGTTGTTGCGACTGGCGGGAAAATAATGTAGCGTCAGTTGCCAACGAGATCAGTAGACTGCGGCACTGTGAGAAGTTTTGTACCTGTTTGTCACGAGTTTTGTGCAAAGTTTCTAAGTAAAGGAGGTTATTTTCTAAATTGTGTACATTGTGGGGTGATTTCTGACAATGCAGAGAATGTATAAAACTAAGGAATGTGTTAATTATCTGTGTAAATAAGACCAGGAAATTTTAAAGAAAGCTGTTCAATATATTCAGTGTGGCAAATTAACGTATAGGAAAGCCCTTGATAAATAAAATTCCTTGTCTCACTCCTTATCCCTTATTTTAATTATGGACGTCCTTAAAATATGTAAAACTTTACTAAATCAAACAAAAACAAACTACAAATAAGTCAATTTGTGTCCGAAATCACCCTACACACTTCGAAACACCGAACAGAGATTGTAAAAATCCTGAGTCCGACATCACCCCAGTCCATCTGGGTCATTTCGGACACTTTATTTGTCTGACTCAAGAAAAAATAGATGCACATAGGCGTTATGTTTCAAGGATATTTTATTAGTTATACATATACCCCACCACTTCCCTAAAAACAATGAAATGTGATAAAACCTGCGAAAGTTATAGTAAAAATAATCTCAAAACTCTCAGAAATGACCCCGTTTGACGGTACCTTAAGAACTGCCAATAATTTTGTAATTAACCCGAACGTCGGAGGAAATGATCGAAACGGAACTTGAAGATCAAGTAGTACCTCACCAATACGAGTTAGGATGTTTGTCACGTACACAGGACGCCTCTCCATTCGGCTTGGGATTTTGGAGACTCGCCGGCAGCGAGTTGGATCAGTAGTCAGTAGACAACTAAACGAAGCGGTAGCTCCAGCAATTGAGTATTAAATAACTTGTGAAACACGATGAATAAATTTTAATAAGCAACAATTTCTTTTATAAATTTGTGTCGGTGTTAATCTTACGTATAAAATTTATGTAACTAATTTGTGATATTAACTAAACGTAGCCAATGGACTCTGTTGTGAACGGTAGAAGAGAAACATGAAACTGATGCCTAAGGCCGCTTTTGTTGTAACTTTTTTTGTTACGTAATTAGTTTCATCAGTCCAGCTGCCATCTTCGTAAGTCTCTACAACAGGACAAAGAATAATATTTTCATACAAAATTTTTCTCATTTATATACATACCATTAACATAGACTAATTATGTACAGATTTTCACTGCGTGAATCAAGATACTGTTTGTCATGCGCACTTAGGTACTAGTGGGCCAATATAATTACTTCCATGGATATTGCTAGCGATTTTGAAGGCAAGCGACAAACGGTATCCATTGAACGGCACTGAACACATCTATCGGGTCATAACCCGAAGTTGGCCAGTTTTGACTTCCATTACGCTACTACACATTCCTCCACATCTTCAATTTCCCCACATACTTCATTCCACGCGATGTTGTCTCATTTATCTGTGTGTTACCACACTTGAAACTCAACACAATTAGCGCAGAGAGTGTTTATATTTGTCACCTGCATCGATTGCATTAATCGTTTCGTTGTTCACGACACTTGCCGTTTGTTCTACAAAATTACCCGTTAATAAGCTACTGGTCAACTGAAACTGGCACTGGCAGAACTAGCAGAGTGTAACCATTGTTCTAGAAAAAATTCGGACTTCCTTCATTGCGCACAGTAGGGCAGAATGTACGGAGGTGTGCAACAATTTTTCTGTATTGGCTAGCATGCGTCAGTAATCAGTGAAAACGGGAAAGCTGACAAGCAGGACGCTCCATTTCCTTAAACGTTCTGTACCGACACTAAGTGTGACTTACTCCTAGTTTCACAGAGCAGCGCTGTTTGATGTCCACACCTGCAGCTTCAAGCTGGACTGGACATTTTTCTTGGTTTTGCGCCGCTTGTTAGTGGTAATAAAAGTAACATCCATCAATGTTAGTTAATAAGTACTGTAAATTGTATCATGGCGGCACTGTATTTTTTCCGTATTATAAAATGTATGGAGCAATGTATCTGAAATTTATTTTCCGTTTCCGCGTTAGGCACTTTTCGCTTTAAACAAGACATATATATAAGAGAGTATTCAACGTATCGGGACTCAAGTTATTGTACGGACTGAGCAGATTTCGGAATTATACACGTACCCTTTTGAGCAAATTTTACTGCATTTTTGTTATGGGTACACTGATGCAGTGTCCTCCATTCGGAATTCTTTGCTATGGTATAACGACAGTATGTTTGCATGATATTCCTGTGTAAATAATTTCCGGAAACCGAAAGTTAAATATTTTCTTTTTGGTTTATCCTATCGCTACAAAAGAATGATCGATTTCATATTGAACCAGAATACTGTCGTGTTCTCGACTAGTTCTTTTTATGTGATTGTGGCTGTTATTGACCGATTCTCTCATAAATCTTCCAACATACTCATGAATTTCAAACAGCTTTTGCTTATGTTTTCTCTGCATATTTCGAAAATTGTTGTGAATCGTCGTTTATGGCTCCAAAGTATCCACCGCACGTTACAGGTGACCACCGTAGATTAAACGTACGACCCAAATCCAGCGCACTGCTTTAATTGTGCTTTCGGTACTCTATTCAAGGATGTAATGAAGAGTGCACCTGATGATAATGTGGCCAGACAACGCGTTAAGGAGACTTTTTCATCACTTAAGGAGTGTTTGAACTTCTCTGACTACCTCCTTCGAGACGGAATTGTAGCGCCTATCTTGAAGAACGCAAGATGCAGAAAATAAAAACAACAAACCGCGTCTCGTATGCTGGCTCAAAAACGACCTGTAAGGCTATGTACCCAGCCACATTCGCAAACTCATTTTGTAGTGTTCACAGAAGCACACTCCAAAATGTAATAACTCCACAAAAACGCCGTGCGGACGACGTTCTCTATCTCCTTTACATACTAGGAGTGTTTTTTTTTTTTTTTTTTTTAAGAAAATTCTGTCTTGTTATAAACACTAGTGCGTCGTGTACTGGCTTGCTTCGGGAACAACTGTAATCTGTGTCAACTCTGTAGCTTATCTTTATAGATCTGTTCTGTGATTCTGTTTCAGACTATCAACTCGCCCGCCGCGTGTGTGGTTCCCTCAGTGATGCGGATTTTTTCAGCAAGGAATCAGTCTGCTGCATAAATTCATCGACAGATTTGCTAAGTGGTCGGTGATACTGTTATGAGTGAAAGCAAAATGCGTAGGTACGAGAATTCAAAGGTGGCCGTAACAACGTCCGTGATCAGGACCGTTCGGGTCGTCCCTTATTCGAATACAAACGATTTGGTGGCTTCAGTTGAAGCGAGGATTCGTGAGAACAGGATTTCTACCTCCACCTCAAACAACACCCCAGTGGCAACCGTTACAATGATGACGACGATGTAAAAATGGCAGCGAACTCTTCGTTATCGGAGCAAGCGGCAAGATTTTATGAAGAGAGTGCTTTAAAATTGTTTGTAAGGTATGATAAGTGCTTGAACAAACTTGGTAACTATGTCGAAGAATAGAGAATGTATGTGTGTTCCGAAAAAAGTTTAATTTTGGAGTAACCTTTCGTAGTGTACTTATTTTCAAACGGAACTTACTTTAAAAACTATCATAATGTAGTGTCAGTGTATTTGTGGGTTTGTGTGTTTTTATTCCATGCAAATCTACAGTTTTGTTCTAATCCTGATGTAATTTTGCACACATGATTTCCAAACAAATAGGTAGGTCGAAAAAATGTTCAAATATTTGTTACGCTTAAGGTCATCAGTGCCTAAACTTACAAATTACTTAAGATACCTTATACTAAAGACTATACAAACATCCATGCCCGAGGGGGGATTCCAACCACCGACCGTAGCGGCCGTGCAGACTGTGATTGGCGCTCCGCAGACTGCTCGGCCACTGCGGTCAGCTAGGAAAGTCGCTATTACTATACGGATTATGTACAGCACATATTGTAGGCGATATGTCGTAATTACACGTGAAATGGGTGAAAAGCTGTTGCATTACGCGACAAAGTTCCACCTCTTCTACTAAATCACCGGTTTAGATGCACGTATTTCTTACCGCGAGCTATCAACTGCTGTTGAGTGCAGAACCACCTACGATTCTTAGTTCAGGGGATATGAGCCCATATGGTGCATGGTAGAAGGTACTTTTCCTCCAGACCTCGACAAAATCTACAGTATTTTCGGTCTTAACGAAATTATGAATACTTAAACTTCAATGCAAAACGAAATTCATTGATAAAATTTCAAGTGGTGTATGTAAAATTGTAATTTGCTCACGGACGTCAACAGAATCTCCAGTTTTCTTCCGATTTCGATGAAATTTTGCAGGCTTCACCATCAGCGAGCTACGTGTTTGTCCGTGGGTGCATTCCAATACATTTTTGAATCAGTGTTCATCATGAAAGTTGATAGAAATATGCCATTTCCATAGTCAATAGTGACACTCCGCGCATTTAGGAAAGGCGCAAGAAAAAGAAGAAAAGAGGAGGAAAGGAGGATATGAACTTTGTTTTAGTACTATTATTTCCTTTTTTTTATGACACATCACAGTCGATGAGGAAAAATGATATTTTTTTAAATGTACCTGCAAAAACTCCAAAAGGTACACAACTGTTGACTACGACCTTAAATGTCACCTCTGCAATAATGGTGATAACCTCTGGCTTCAGCTCTCCCAACCAAGGAAACAAGGGAAAAAGCTGATGATTTATAATAGCTGCATTATAGACAGTTTTTTCTTGTATTACTAGTAATTCTGTAATATCAAGATATTGCTCGGGATTGTATTTTAGTTGTTTACAAAGGGAATACTCTCCTAGATGGTAGTCGAAATTAAATGGGATGAGTCCATTTCTACCCAATTCCAATGTGTTTATGACTATAGTAAATCATTGATTAATGTCTTACTACAGTGGGTAAACAACAGTAATACAATAACAAAATGAATTCTCTGTAACAAGGATCAAGGTAAACGGCAGTGAGCAAGCTTTGTTCTAAACACACTCCCCACACAGTGGTTGGAGAGTGAAATTCAGATTTTACATTTCAGTCTTTATTTTCTTATAATTTTAGGTAGCGGAGCACTCTGGGGTACACTGGTGCTTTCTGGCAGAACACTCCTTCGGCTGTTCCGTAGTGTTCCCCGACGTGTCATTATGATTTTCCTTTCAGCACAGATAAAAGAGAATTTAATGATGCTTGATGAGGTGTGTCTTGCGGAGAGAGAAATATTTCTCATCGCCTCCGATTCTGTAATCACAGCACAGTCGTTGCTGAACAGCTGAGAAGTTGACGTAGCAGAGAAAGCAGGTGTTGTTCTGTTGGTGCCAGGACATGTAGGGTTTGGGATACTTATGAGGCCGATGAGACTACAAAGGAATCTTCCAAAGCACATGTTGAGACGCACAGGTAAACTACGCTGTCGTACGTAGTCGCTGTATTGCAGCGGAGGTACACGCAACTGTGTAACGTGGAATGTTCAACAGCAAGCTGTGGTGTGCCTTGCTTTTTAAAACATACTATCCTACCATGCCAATCCGCCTGCATCCAGGTTGAATTTATCTTTAGGCGCTTCCACATCCGTCACTTTCCGTTATACTTCGGCTCTTCCTCAGGCGAGAATACACGCTCTTCAGCTGTGCCTGTGGCGGAACAAATAACTGTACTGTCAAACGGGATGATTTATCTTCTCTTTCCCGCTGCAAAGCAACAAATTAGCGCTAATTTCCACCTACGAGCGCAGCCCATATTATGCACGAGACTTTAATTCCCGCGTCCCGCGCTATCGCGCTTGGATCGATTGTTTACCGACGCAATAATCAGACGGACAGTCTCATTGTCGGAAGTCCTCTATGTGTTAAGGAGGGGAAACTCCCTGTTGTTGCGATTGGCGGAAACGTATTGTAGCGTCAGTTGACAATGAGATCAGTAGGCTGCGGCATTGTGATAATTTTTGTACCGGTTTGTCATGAGTTCTGTGTAAAGTTTCAAAGAACCGGAGGTTTTTTTCGAAATTGTGTACTATGCGGGGTGATTTCAGACAATGCCGAGAACCTATAAAAGTAAGAAAGTTGTTCAAGATCGGCGTAATTATGACCCGGAAATTTTAAAAAAAGCAGTTTGAGATATTCAGTGTGGCAAATTAACGTATAGAAAAGCCTTTAATAAATAAAATTCATTATCTCAGTCCTTATCCCTTATTTTCATGATGGACGTAGTTAAAATATGTTAAAAGTCAATAAAATCAAACAGAATGAAAGTAGAATAAAAACACGGGAGCACCGTACAGAGATTGAAAATACACATGCGTCAGAAATTTCCGTAGTCCATGTGACGATTTCGAACACATTATTTGTCTGCCTCTGGCAAACGTAGATGCACATGCCATTCTGTTTCTAGGACATATTTTTGGTTTTACATACACCCCACCAATTCCGTAAAAAACAATGAAATCCGACTAAACCTGCGAATGTTACAGTGAAAATAATCTCAAAACTGTCCGAAATCACCCCATTTGACGGTAAGTCATATTTTAAGCGAATGTGTATCATGTCGAGAAGGTAGAAGGTATTGGCGGGGAACTGCCCTCTATTTGAGCTGATGACGAGGCGAATGTAATCTCAGTTTGAAGGTTATGTGATTTGCCTGGACTCCGGCGCAAGCATTTTACTTTAGTGTGTAACTCAGTGGTTGATACGTGATGAAATCTGTAGTAAGTAAGCCGTGTGCATCTGCTAAGTGGTTCTCACCACTACATGCAGGAAACGGGAAGACGGATAGCGGGAGCTGTGTGGCGTGGACCGGGCGGTTTTTCAGGTTAGAGGGCCTCGGAAATAAACAAAAACGGTATCAATCTCAAAGGGTGCAAGTCAAAGATAGGACGAACTAAGATCTAAAAACCACTGGCCTAAAAGTTGACAACTGTTCTAGTTGTGTGAGGGAAGTACCAGAGCTCCAAGCGTCAGTAGGAAGTACTGAATCTCAAGTCATTATAGGTACTGTACCGAAATTTGGTTAAAGCTGAAAATCTGTTGAAATTTTTACAAAAGGGCAAAGGGCGCTCAGAAAAGATACATTCAAGAAAATAGCTTTTGACGTATTTATTTCTGTCACAGATGGTTTATCCTGGAGGGAACTTGAAGTACAGTTCGTACGGTTATAGTCTATACCTGATAACCCGAATAAATTAATAATTGGTTCTTTTTACAGACATCTTAGACGATTCGACTGTTGCAATATTAAAAGAAAGTTTGGGTTAGATTTCAAATTGTATCCAAACCATACAATTTTAAGTGGTGACGACATTCACTCCCGATATGTTAAAAAACATTTATATTCCAAACTGGAGGCAAGGAAAAATATATCGTCCAAAATCGTACAGAAAGTATTCTCGAAAAATATCTCGAGCAGTTAGTTCATCATGGCACTAGAATAGTACATGGTTGTGAAAACATACTTGACGTCCTAGAAGCAAATAATCCGGAACTAATAAAGAGCATAAAATATTCAAAGGTATTAGTAAAGACAGAGTTGTCGTAACGAGACTGAGTATAAGACATTCTGAATCCATTAAATTAAAAGAAAACTATATTTATTCAAAAAAAGCAAATAAAAATTCCATTTACGCTTTCATGAGTGAGAATATTGCCCGTCTTTCTAAACTATCAGCGTGAATGTAGATCAGATGTGGCTTACATTCAAGGAAATAATATTGACAACCATTGACAGATTTATAGCAAACTACAAAATAGGGTGCTGACCCACCGTGGTACACAAAAAATGTTCCATCACTCTTGCAAAAGCAAAGAAAATTGCAAGTCAGATTTAAACAGACACAAAATCCCTAAGATTGGCAGTCTTTAGCAGAAACTAGAAATTTAGCTCTAACTTCAATGTGAGAATCTTACAATAATTACCACAATGAAACACTCTCACGTAATTTGATAGAAAATCTTAAGAAATTCTGTATGTAAAGTATATTACTGGAGAAACACAATAAATACCTTCATTACACAATGGAAATGGTGATGGTACTGATGACAGTTAATGTGAGAATCTTACAATAATTACCACAATGAAACACTCTCACGTAATTTGATAGAAAATCTTAAGAAATTCTGTATGTAAAGTATATTACTGGAGAAACACAATAAATACCTTCATTACACAATGGAAATGGTGATGGTACTGATGACAGTTACGCTAAAGCAGAATAGTTTAACACAGCTTTCCGAAATTCACCAAAGAAACGAAGCTAATATTCCAGAATTCGTGTCAAAAAAAAAAAAAAAAAAAAAAAAAAAAAAAAAAAAAAAAAAAAAAAAACTGTCAGCATGCGTAATTTAAAAGCAGATACCCCTGGTGTATTGAAGAAAATTAACAAAAGTAAATCTTCCGGTCCGGAATGTATACCAATTAGGTACCTTTCAGAGTATGCTGATTCAGTAGCCCCATACCTAGCTATCATATAGAACCGACCGTTCAGCGAACGTAATATACCCAATGGTTGGAAAGTTGCACAGGTCACTCCAATATTCAAGAAAGTCAATAGGAGTGATCCGCAAAATTACTGGCCTATATCTATGACATCACTTTTCAGCAGGATTTTAGAAGATATACTTTTCTCAAACATCAACAACCTCGAAGAGAACGAACTAATGACCCGCAGTCAACACGGATTCAGAAAGTATAGTTCTTGTGAAACACAGCTACATCTTTACTCACATGAAATGATAAGTGCCATCGAGAAGAGATGTCAGATATATTCTCAATTTCTAGATTGCTGGAATACATTTGAGACTGTACCTCACAAACGTCTTCTAATCAAATTGTGTACTTATGGCATATTGCCTCAGTTGTGCTATTGGATTCGTGACTTCCTCTCAGAAAGGAGACAGTACGTTATATTTGACTGTAAGTCATCAAGTAAAAGAGATATATGGAATTCCGTACGGAAGTGTTTCAGGGTCCCTAATTTTTCTTGTTGTAATAAAAGAGTTCTGAGACAATCTGAGTACCTCTCATAGACTGTTCGCGGATGATGCTGTCATTTATCGGTTAGTAAAGCCACCAGAAGATCAAAGGCAGCTGTAAAATGATTTAGATTAGATATATGCCTGTTGCAGAAATACCATTTTACCCTCAATTATGCTAAATGTGATGTCATCCATGATCACTGAAATAAATGCGTTAAACTTCATTTACACAATAAGTCAAATCTACTGGTCGTTAATTCAACTAAATACCTAGGAATTACAATTATGAGCTACTTAAATAGCAAAGAACACAAAGAAAATATTGTAGAGAAGGCCAACGAAAAGCAACCATTGACATAAGTGGAACTCTTCTGCTGATAGAAACTGCCTACACTACACTTATGCGTCTTATTTTAGAGTATTGCTGCACATTATTTTGTCCACGCTAGATGGCACTGACGGATGAAGTAGAGTTAGTTCAGAAGAATGCAGGTAGTGGAGAGAGTGTCATGGTAATGATGTACAAGTTGGCGTGGAAATGACTGAACGAAATCAGCTATTTTTTACGGCGAAATTTCTTTCATCAACTTTCTCTTCAGAATGCTAACACATTTTATTAGCATCCACCTACTTAGGGAGAAATGATCATTATAATAAAATAAGATAAATCAGATCGGAAACAGAAAGATTTAGGTGTTTCTTTTTCCCGCGAGCAATTAAAGGATGTAAATGTAGAGGAATATCACAAAAGCGGTTTGATGAACCCTCTGCCATACATATCAATATGACTTGTAGTGTCTATGTAGATGTAGGTGCTCCTTTTTACACTGACTTTTATTACTGACTTGAAAGAAGTGTTTCGGGATTTAGTATGATTTTTCGAAATATTCGACTCAGATTTGAACTTTTTATTTCATAGGTCATTTTTCATTCACTGACATCCTTACCTGCCATTTATAGCGCTATCGGATCTAGTTACCTCGTTCGTACAACTCTACCACAAAAACTCAAATTCCTTGCGTATTGCTCAACTTACCAGTGGTCTCAATCATCGGCAACGTTTCTAATCGCTTCCCATTGTCAGATATTTCAAACTATAACCTGTATTCCCTACCTCTCTTTCAGTATGAGTGTGGATGTCGTGCAACGAGAATTTTGCGCTTTTTGTTAGTTTCCTCATAGTTACGTGTAACGGTGTGAGAGACTGCGGCACAGCACTCGCGTGACTTTTCTCACTTAATTCGTTTTCTGCATGTATAAGACGCACAAATTGGCAAAGAGAGGAAATATTAAAAAATAAATATAAATAAATAAAATAAAGAACCCTATCGCCAATTAACCAACACAAAAATTCACAAAGAATAACGGAACGAAGCTCATTGAGTTGAGCCCACAAAACAGTCTAAAAGTCATGTAAACATAATTTCAAAAATATCCTAATACACAAAAACCGTGCTGATCACCAATCCTTCTGCTAGGGGAATTTCAAGTAGACCATTTTGTGATCTCCTATGATTTCCAGAATGAAATACACGACGCTGAAGTCCGTATGGCGGCAAATATAGATCCTCACTAATACCTTACCAGAGCTAAAATTAAATTCACCCCAAAAAGGATATGCCACTAATCCCAAAATTTGACTTCAAAAGAATCCAAAAATCAAGAATTAGTAGACAATGTGAAAAACAACCAACAAACCACCGGGGAGATATCCAAGTCGGCCGCGGTGGCCGAGGGGACTGAGGCGCTCCAGTCACGGTTTGCACGGCCACCACGATCGGGGTTCGAATCCCCCCTGGGGCATGGATATTTTTGCCGTCCGTAGTCTTAGTTAGTTCATAAGTAGCTTGTAAGTTTACGGACTGATGACCCCGTAGTTAAGTCCCATAAGCTATACAAACATTTGAACATTTTTTGCGATATCCAAACGAAAACTAGAAAGGAAGCAAGAGAAACGATTCCATGAAAGAAAACAATCCAAACATTTATAGTAGAATTATAATATTCATAATGCTATAGAAGAGGGGCAACGTGGCTTCTTAAATTACAACGGTGTCAAATCAGAAACTTCGGAACCGACATTTTTCGAAGTGAGAAAACAAAGAGCTAAAAGAAGTAGGACAAATTTGAAAGAGTTAAACAAATCGTCAAAGACATTTGGCAGACAGAAAATATTCCGGAGAATTGGATGTGTGTACTAATTCATCCAGTGTGCAAAAACGGAGAGATATCAAACGTAAACAAGTGCAGAAGCAGTTCACTTTTACCAGTCACCTATAAAAATTATCCACGCCTCTACTAAAGAGCCGGCCGCGGTGGCCGAGGGGACTAAGGCGCTCCAGTCACGGTCTGCACGGCCACTACGGTCGGGGGTTCGAATCCCCCCTCGGGCATGGATATTTGTGCCGTCCTAGTTCGTAAGTAGTTCATAAGTAGTTTGTAAGTTTAGGGACTGATGACCCCGTAGTTAAGTCTCCCATAGACTATACAAACATTTGAACATTTTCTACTAAAGAGGGCACTAGAACAACAAGAAAGTAAAATTTGAGACTACCAAGCAATTTTTCGAACTAATAGATCATGCCCGAAATAGATCTTTAAACTTAAAGCTTTGTTAAATTTAAAGCAATCAGATCTAAACCAATAATCCGCAAATTCGCTGATTTTAAGAAAGCATATGACTAGAGACTGTCTATTTTTCTCGAAGTAAGTGGAATAGACACCACAAGCAGAAAATTAATTGAACAATCACTGACAGAAACCAAACCAAAAGTTAAATGAATAGATGAAATTTCGGAACCATTCTTAATTGAAACAGCAGTAAAACAAGGGTATGGGATCTCGCCAATATTATTGAACATAATTTTACACAAAGTAATGAATGAATGGAAAATGGAACTAAGGAAACAAAACTTTTGGAAGACAAAAGAACTTGAGATCAAGGAATATTGAAAATCTCTTATTTAGTGTTTTCAGATGACCTATCAGTTATTACTGCCAGTGAAATAACTGCAATAAAACAAATTACTACCCTCGGCGAACTTGGAGAAAGCGGTGGTCTGCAAATATTCTTTGCGAAGACTAAATTCATTTGTTCGAAATTACATATTCAGAAAAACAAAATAAATGGCAGTGAAATCAGTAGAGCAAAAACTTTAAGAATCTCGGCTAAGTTATAGAATCTATAGGACTTGAGAAAATAGCACAACAATACCGTTTACAGAAAACCAAGAAGGCGACTGGTTTTGTTCAAAATATATATTACAAAAGAGCCAACCAAGAGGCACTAAAACCAGACACTACAATACAGTTCTCAAACCGACAGTTACATAATATGCAAGTGAAAAAGTCTCGTTGAATACAAAAAGAAGATTACAAGAAATTAGGAAAGGAGAGAGAGAGAAATTGTGATAACACACAAGATGGATACATACTCCCGATCCCTGAGACAACATAAACGTACCAAACATCGAAAATGACATCAGAAGGAGACGAACGCACTTTTAGGGACACCTGTACAGATTACGTTGAATCAATTTAACAAATGTGACATATCTGAAAGTAGTAGTACCCTGGGTAACTGAAGTTAAGAAGGATTTGACAAAAACAAAACTTGTCACATCAGAAAGCGATAAATCCAGAAGAGAAAGTGACAAGTGGACGTTTACTCCAGAGATGGTAGAAAACCATACCGACAAAAGTGGATGCAAGAAAGAAAGGAGGCCTTTAGGCAGAAATTAAAGGTATATTGAGAAAATAAGAAGAACTTCAAGGAATATTGAAAATCATCTTTTCATCATACTCCCATGAGGATATACGCTAATAATAATAATAGGTAAGGCTTACTACATGTTTCGTTTTTCTGATAAAGGATCCTAATTAAGAGGCCTACATTAAAGCTTGGCTTGCAGAGAGTCTCCATAATAATAATAAAGTGCAGGAACGCTATGAATTGGGAAGCTATCATAGCGCATATTTTGAACAAGTATTAGATCATATAGCAGATACGGGTGAAATATATCAACAACTTCAGACACGTGATGGGACTAGACAAAAGGAAAATCATTTACTCTCCGATATTGCCAACTATTTGAAAATACATTTAGCTTTGATTGGGAGAAAACGTATGAAATGTGATTTGAATCGTGCTTATGGAATATCGCCCCAATTGTGCGGTTGGATTCGCAATTTTTTATCAGAAAGGACACAGTTTATAGTAATTAACGATAAGTCAGTGCGTAAAAGTGATATCTGGCGTTCCCCAGGGAATCGTTATAGGTCCCGTACTCTTCCCTGCGTTTATAAATGATTTAAGGGGCAATCTGAAAAGTTATTTTAGACTGTTCGCATATGATGCTGTCGTTTACGGTTAGTGAAATCAACAGAGGATCAAAAGCAACTGCAAAGCGATTTAGACCAAATTTCTACATGGTGTGAAAATTGGCAATTAAAACTAAATAATGTTAAGTGTGAAGTAGTACATATGACCACTAAAAGAAATCCGCTGAACTTCAGTTACACGGTATATCAGTCAAACCTTAAGGTCGTAAATTCTACCAAATACCTATAAGTTTCAATTACGAACAACTACGACTGGAGAGAACACACAGAAAATATTGTGTGGAAGACGAACCACAAAGGTTACGTTCCATTGGCAGAACGCTTCGAAGATGCAACAGCTCCACAAAAGAGACTGCGTACATCACACTTGTGCGTCCTCTCCTGGAGTACTGTTGCCCAGTGTCGGACCCTCTCCAGGTGGGACTGACGGAAGACATTGAGAAGGTTCAGAGAAGGGCAGTTCGTTTTGGTTTATCAAGTTACATGGGGGAAAGCGTCACAGACATTTGGCACGATTTGCAATGGAAACTATTAGAAGAACGCCGTTATTCGTTGTAGCGCGATCTATTTGGAAATTTCAATCACCAACTTTTACTTCTGAATGAGAAAATATTTTGCTAGCACCCACCTACATGGGGAGACATAATCATTCAAATAAAATAAGAGAAATCAGATCGCAAACGGAACGATTTAGGTGTTTGTTATTAGAGAATAGAACGGTAGGGAAAGGTGGATAATGAACACTCTGCCAGGCACTTAAATGTGATTTGCAGAGTACCTATGAAAAACTACAGTTCTTCTGCATTATCACAAACTTCAAGGTAAAGTAATTTTTCCGCCAAATAGACTACGTTTATCTTCAGATATACTACTTACGTTATAAAAATACTTTTTAATAAACACAGCTCACATTTATTTAAAACAAACTCCCATGGACTAACAAATTGCTGCATGTTAGTTATCAGAGAAATGTCAGATATGTCGGTTGTGGGACAAATATATATAATATTGCATTTCGAGAAGCTAGCTTTGGCATTGGTTAATACTGAACACTACGTTGACGTAAAGTGACCCACGCATCTGTTGTTACTTCGGTGAAAGAATTGCCGCATATAGGAGATTGGATTACTGTGGTGGTTCTGTACTTTGCTGTAGCTGATAACAAGTGAAGTGCAGCTTTTAAGGATTCCATTTTCAGCTTTTACGCTGGAGAATTTAGTGCGTTAAAGAGTGGTTGGCTCAAATTTTTTAATCCAGCGATCAGTCACGCACAGCTTTCAAGGCAGCAGCCTGGGGATATTCTGGGAAAATATTACTGCTCATTACTGCTGCAACTTTAAACCGAAACTAAAGCTTGGGAGATTATAGATTGAATCTCTAATATCAGAGACTAGTTACCTGAGAGAACATTCCGCGATCTTCATTATCTAGGACAGCCCCGGTGGCAACAACGTGATTCCACGAACTCTCCAAACGCAGGTACAGCAGTGGTTCGACGAATCATCACTAAGGAATAACGCTGTTTTCCCGTTCTCGTTAGTACACGCTGCATTTACACGTCAGTGTTCTTTTTTAGGGTTAGTTAGCTTTGGAAATAATTTAACCACAAATGAAAACATCAAAATTATAACGAGACTTGAAGTTAATGAAATTACATATTCTCCCATATGTATCTGTATGACACACAGTACCTGTAGAATCTAAATAAAATAAACTAATACGTAATAAAAAAATAGCTGGTATTAAGCTTATTATTACATTTTAATAATTAATAAATGATAGGACATTAAATTTAGAGAATATCTGATAATCATTATCGTCCTTAGAGACTGATATGCCTTTCAGCGTTCAGTCTGGAGCATAGTAACTCTAATAAGTTGGGCCTGGTGGTTTTGGGGTAAAGCGCTCGGCTGAAAAACGAAGGGTGGCGGGTTCAAATCCCAGTCGGACCTCGGATTTTTTGAGTCTGCGTTTTAACCCATCCTTCACCTCACAACGATATGAGAAGTCGCCAGAAACGACACGTAGTTCGGATGCCACGTTAATCTGTAGGTCCCCTTTCCCCGGTTGGATAACTGGGGTAGGCTAGGGACACGCAAGTCGCCGAAGTGGCGTCCAATTAAACGACTTGCACCAGGCCAATGAGCAACACACACACCTCTAATAAAATTCCTCCCTATTCAATGCTAACATTGATGGCTCGTCTGATGTTATGCCTTTTACTTCAAAATCATTCTGCACCGAAACTAAGTATTTTTTCTTGTTCTACCTCGACTCCTTTTTAAAGAATTGAATTATTTTTCTCTTTCTTTTTCCCAGTTTTTAGGAAAGAGAATATCTCCTAAAAGAAAAATAAATCAATTCTATAAAATTAAATATAAGCATTGAATTTCTTGATGAATTAAACATCTTAGGAAACGAACAACATATCATAAATAAAATAAAAGTAAACAGTTTGTAAGTCTACTGCCTCATGACCTCAGCAACTTTTTACATTAAGTTTACAATCATTTGAAGCTTTACACTCAGCCACAAACACTAAAGAATTTTTTTTAACATATTACACATACAAACGACACAATAACAGAAAACTATATTGTTTATAGACAATTCCCATTGCATCAAATAAATTTTGATATTGCGCTTATGCTTTGAGCATCTTGTCTTTCACTACAACAGGATTTTATGCCTTCGTAGGACACATTCCATCGACACTTCTCCTCGCTCTCAGTATTGTCAGTCATCGGATTATAGAACGCTGATTTAGTTACGATTTTGTGCATTCTTCCCCAATGCATTGTTTGGTGTGTTTGGGATATCATTTCTACATACAGTGCCGCAAATGTTCATGCACCTGGAAAGATAACGTATATTTTCATCGAATGAATTCACCTGTTACCTGGGAGATAGTAGATGTACTTACTATAGCTTCAACTCGTTCACCAACAGATAGCACACTGACATAGTTTCAAGTGCACCATTCTGCGTACGCTTGAAATAGAAAGTTTATAAACATTAGGCTCATTGTGTTTACATGTACTTGAATGAAAGAGGTCAAATAGTCGCATTTCGAGTGGCGGGATGCTACTTTCGGATATTTGCCACAATGCTGGTTTTAATAGTCACGCAAAAATTATCACACCTATGGAGGATATTCTGAAACTTCACGCGGGTGTCCACCAAGATCGTAGAAGTGTAAGGGCCTACAGCCACCGTTTTATGAAACCCGAAGTTTCAAGGCTAACTGTAACCAACATGTTGCTACCATGGGGACTACGGGCATCAAAACGGTAGCCCGCCTTCCACTCACACCACAGACTCATACACGTCTCGACTGGCCCCGTCAGAGGATCACTTGGAACATCGATGGGCGGGCTGTGGTCTCAGGGGCTTCATTGCACACAAGTGATGGTCGTTTGTGCGCACGCCACAGACCTCGCGGGTTCTGTCTCGAAGAGTGCATTACTCGAAGGAACAGAGAGCGCATTCAACGTGTAACAAGGCATGTTGACATTTATTCCAATCTGCTTCCATTATTGAACCTCTCGGTACCACTGTTGGATAGTAACAGATATGAAAGTAATTACTCTATCATTTTCTTTTCCAAATATTTTGTTACTCTTCTTTATAACGTGACTAACTGAAGTCATTGTCTATTATTTGATGTTGCAAAAGCTTGTTTAATTAGCAAATAATAATTAATGCATGCCAGTGGTATATTGTTAAAGTTCAAATAGTATGCTAATTAGTATTTCTATTAAAACAAAGTAAATTATTTTCTCATAGTTTTAACAATTTTAAACAACTAATGTTAGGAAAGTTTTGCCCTCATTAGTTTCTGTGTAATTACCGTTAATTACGAAAGTATTGTTGATAAACCTATCTTGTTAAATACGCAAAGGAAATACTATTAATTTAACCGAGGTTTGTATATTAAGTTGCTCAGTATTATTTTAGCTATCTTTTACTCTAGCCAGTTGCATGTACTTGTTTACTTTTCCATCATAATTAATGTAATGAACTCAATTAACAGCCACAGTGGAGTGGTCAAGCGCATTGAGGTGCTATGCTTCGATGCGCGAGGCCGTTCACCGTCGGGGGTTCCAATTCTCCCCCCCCCCCCCTCCCTCGGGCAGAGATGTTTGTGTCATGTTTTTTATAAGGTATTTCATAGGTAGTTTGTTCACTTTAGGGACTGGTGACCACTCCCTTGTGCGGTCCAATCCATGCCACATTGAACTTTTGAACTTTAAATTTTGAACAATTTCGTATAAGTTCGTCAGGTTTATATGCCAACTAGCTCTGCCGATGACGAGGAAATCGAAGAAATATATGAGGAGCTAAAGGAAATTATTCAGACAATTAAGGGAGAGGAAAACTTAATTGTTATGGGAGACTGGAATTCAGTAATAGGACAAGGAAGGGAGGGGAAGATAGTAGGTGAATATGGTCTGGGCAAAAGGAATGAAAGAGGAAGCCGCCTGGTAGAATTTTGCACGGAACATAATTTAGTTATAGCAAACACATGGTTCAAGAATCACAAAAGAAGGTTGTACACGTGGAAGAGACCAGGAGACACCGGGAGATACCAGATAGATTTTATAATGGTAAGACATAGATTTCGGAACCAGGTTCTACAATGTAAGACTTACCCAGGGGCAGATATAGACTCTGACCATAACTTGTTGGTTATGAACTGTAGGCTGAAACTGAAGAAACTACAAAAAGGTAGGAAAATAAGGAGATGGGACCTAGAGAAATTAAAGGAACCTGAAGTTCTTAAAAAATTCAGAGGGAGCTTTAGGCAACAATTGACAGAAACGGGGGAAAATAAAACTGTAGAAGAGGAATGGGTATCATTGAGAGATGAAATAGTGAAGGCAGCAGAGGACAAAATAGGTAGGAAGGCAAGACCTACAAAAAATCCTTGGATATCGCAGGAGATACTAAATTTAATCGATGAAAGGAGAAAATATAAAAATGCAGTAAATGAAACAGGTAAAATGGAGTACAGACGACTAAGAAATGAGATTGACAGGAAGTGCAAAATGGCTAAGCAGGAGTGGCTAGAAGGCAAATGCAAGGATGTAGAAGAATGTATAAATAGGGGAAAAATAGATACAGCCTACAGGAAAATAAAAGAAACATTTGGATATAAGAAAAACCGCTCTATGAATATCAAGGACACTGATGGAAAACCAGTTCTCAGCAAAGAAGGGAAAGCTGAAAGGTGGAAAGAGTATATAGAGGGGCTCTACAAAGGAAATGAACTTAGAGACGATGTTGTAGGAAGGGAAGAGGATGTAGATGAAGATGGAATAGGAGATACTGTACTGAGAGAAGAATTTGACAGAGCTCTGAAAGACCTAAGTCGAAACAAGGCCCCTGGAGTAGATGATATTCCGTCAGAGCTACTAAAGTCTCTGGGAGAACCAGTCATGACAAAATTGTTTCACCTGGTGTGTAATATGTATGAGACAGGTGAAGTACCCTCAGACTTTAATAAAAATGTTATAATCCCCATTCCAAAGAAAGCAGGTGCAGACAGGTGTGAAAACTATAGAACCATCAGTTTAATAAGTCATGGTTGCAAAATATTAACACGAATTATTTACAGAAGGATGGAAAAGCTGGTAGAAGCCGACCTCGGGGAAGATCAGTTTGGGTTCAGGAGAAAGGTAGGAACACGGGAGGCAATACTCACTTTACGGCTTATCCTAGAAGATAGATTAAGAAAGGGCAAACCTACATTTCTAGCTTTTGTAGATTTGGAGAAGGCTTTTGACAATGTTGATTGGAATAAACTCTTTCAAGTTCTGAAGCAAGCAGGAGTAAAATATAGGGAGTGTAAGGTTATTTACAACTTGTACAAAGACCAGACAGCGGTTGTCAGAGTTGAAGGGCATGAAAGGGATGCAGTGGTTGGAAAGGGAGTAAGACAGGGTTGTAGCCTTTCTCCAATGTTATTCAATTTGTACATTGAGCAAGCTATAAAGGAAAGCAAGGAGAAATTTGGAGAAGGAATTAAAGTTCAGGGTGAAGAATTAAAAACACTGCGTTTTGCCGACGACATAGTAATTCTGTCAGAGACAGCAAAGGACCTGGAAGAGCAATTGAACGGAATGGACAGTGTGCTGAAAGGTGCATATAAGATGAACATTAACAAGAGCAAAACTAGGGTAATGGAGTGCAGTGTAAGAAAATCAGGTGATGCTGAAGGAATTAGATTGGGTAACGAAGCAATAAAGGAGGTAGATGAGTTTTGTTACTTGGGCAGTAAAATAACAAATGATGGTCGCAGTACAGAGGATATAAAATGCAGAATGGCAATGGGTAGAAAAGCGTTTTTGAAAAAGAGAAATTTGTTAACATCGAAAATTGATTTAAGCCTAAGGAAGTCCTTTCCGAAGGCATTTGTATGGAGTGTTGCCTTGTATGGAAGTGAGACATGGACGATAAACAGTGCGGACAGGAAGAGGATTGAGGCTTTTGAAATATGGTGCTACAGAAGAATGCTGAAGATTAGGTGGGTGGATCGCGTAACTAATGAGGAGGTACTGTACAGAATTGGGGAGAAAAGGAATTTCTGGCATACCTTGACTAAAAGAAGGGATAGATTGGTAGGACACATTCTTAGACATCAAGGAATTGTGAATTTAGCGTTGGAGGGAAGTGTGTGGGGTAAAAACCGCAGAGGAAGACCGAGAGATGGATACAGTAAGCAGATTCAGACAGATGTAAGTTGCCGTTCTTATGTGGAGATGAAGAGGCTTGCACAGGATAGGGTATTGTGGAGAGATGCATCAAACCAGTCTCCGGACTGAAGACCACAACAACAACAACGTCAGCTTTACTAGAGTGGAAAGTGTTTCTACCGGTATTGTGGATGGGCGATTAATATTTGTGCCATATTAAGATGTACATCTCGAAGTAGTGTATCCCACAGAAGAACTCTATAACTTTTTTTTACTTTTTTTATTATTCCAAAATAGCTTGAATAATCATTAAGTGTTGTTAGTAAATTATTGACAATAAATTACTAATAATATCTGGTGATTATTCAAGCAATCTCTAAGCAATTTTAGAATCAATAAAAAATTATCCTTGAGGTTGCATACCTCTACCAAGGCTTTCAGTCTAAAATAAACGTACTCTATGTCCGGAATATGCATTCCTGGTCACATTAATTGTGATTTGAGACTTGTAAGCCGGCCATATGTGGGGACAACTGGTCATTAATGAATCATTAAAAGTGTCAAAGAACTATAATTCTGCGAGTTACCTTCATTATTTGTAGTGAATTAGTTTTCGCCCCATGGGATATCAGCCAGCTGCTACCGAGAGCAATCGCCAACAAGAACACCAAGAACCTTCGATTTACGACCAGGTAGCGACATACGCGTCTTATCGTCTGCGGAGCTATAAGTTGCAACGCTCGTAATGGTTTGGTGTTTCTGGAGGGAATGCAGGCGAGCACTCGGTGCGCTACTAATGCCGTTCTTGGAACACGAATACTAAACGCCGTACTTGAAACTCAGTGTTACCGTCTAGTAAAATCACCTGAAGATCAAAACCAATTGTAGAACAATCTAAATAAGACATCACTATGATGTTAAAATTAGCAATAATGGCATGTGTGAAGTCAGCCACATTGAATACGAAAAGAAGTCCGTTAAACGTGATTTACAAGATAAATCAGTCAAAAGTGAAGGTCGTAACCTCCATAAAATACCTAGGAATTACTATGACTTCAAACTTGTAAGAACACGTAAACAATGTCCTGGGAAAGGCAAACCATAGACTGCGTTTTATTTGCAGAACCCTTAAATGATGCAATAGATGTACTGAAGAAACTGCATACACTCCGTTCTCTTTTGGATTATTGCTGCCCAGTATGGGATCCTTATTAGGCAGGTTTGACGGAGGACATCGAAAGAGTCCAAACAAGGGCCGCTCGTTTTGTATGGTCACGATGCAGCGGAGACATCGTGACGGAAATGATACAGGATCTGGTATGGGAATCATTACAACGACGGCGCTTAGCGCTGCGGCGTGGGCTACTTACTAAACTCCAATCGCCAACATTCTCCTCCAAATGTCAAAATACATTGTTGAGTCCCACTTACAAAGGTAGAAAGAGCATCAGAATAACATACGAGATATCAGAGTTCGACCGGAGAGATTCAGGTGTTCTTCCTTCCCGCGCGCTATTCGAGAATGTAAGGTGAGATAATTACTATAAAGGTGGTTAGATGAACCCTCTGCCAGGCACTTAAATGTGATTTTCAGAGTATCCTATGTAGTTTTAGATTTAGATGAATGTGCTTTGAAAGGAGTGCAGTAACATCTCTTTCGATTATCCATTACTGATATTTCAGAAGCCGTGACAGTTCATTACAATATAATTTAAGAAAAAAATGCAAGCATTCACATTTAAATCATATTGAAACTTCCCTGTCGAGCACGTGTGGGGTATGATGCTGCGTCTCAGTCGCCATCTAACAACTCTCGCAGAACTATGCAATCAGGTCCAGGTGTGGAATAATGTATTCCGCGACAGCGATTACAGAGATTACATTGCTACTTGCGGAGGCCACACCACATACATTTCAGCATTTATTCACACATAATCATCAGCACCAATTGAGCAATTGATGTTGTTGTTGTTGTCTTCAGTCCGGAGACTGGTTTGATGCAGCTCTCCACAATACCCTATCCTGAGCAAGCCTCTTCATCTCCACATAAGAACAACAACCTACATCTGTCTGAATCTGCTTACTGTATCCATCTCTTGGTCTTCCTCTGCGATTTTTACCCCACACACTTCCCTCCAATGCTAAATTCACCATTCCTTGATGTCTAAGAATGTGTCCTACCAATCTATCCCTTCTTTTAGTCAAGGTATGCCAGAAATTTCTTTTCTCCCCAATTCTGTTCAGTACCTCCTCATTAGTTACGCGATCCACCCACCTAATCTTCAGCATTCTTCTGTAGCACCATATTTCAAAAGCCTCAATCCTGAGCAATTGATATGTATTACATTATCGTAATATAGAAATCCAAGTTTACTGCTAACAATATTTATTCAGCTTGTGCAAATTGACTCCACTACTAGCTTTTTTCCGCTTATGCCATTTTCAAGTGGACATGGTGATGTATAATAAAATAATTACCTACGTTTACAATATACAATTTCCTACAAAAAAATTAAAAATTATTTCATTACAAATTCACTTACGTTCATGTTGGACTGATGTCCATAAAGCATATTAGAGTCAATTTGCAAAAGCTGAATAAATATTGTTAGCAGCAAACTTAGATTTCTATATTACGATAATGTCATATTTTGTCCTTTGAGTGCTGCGGGCCCAGTAGAGAAGAAACTATTAATATGTATTACTAATCATTTCATGCAATCCATACGAACTATTTAAACAATAAGTCTAACCTGAATAGAAAAATTATAAGAGGATGATTTATTTTTATTTCCGACGTGGTGTGTCTTGGAACTTTTTGTTATGGATAACATATATTTTGTGTATATTTTTTTGACGAATTACAGCGTGCAAATGAATAAAATAAATCGCAAATTGAGGTTATGGCTTCAGTGTATTAGGTTTAGATGGAATACTAACGTGCTGCGAATGAAAATTTGTGCCGGCCGGGATCCGAACCCGGGATCTCCTGCTTACTAGGCATACGCGTTGACCACTCCGCCACCGAGGACACAGTGATCAGCCCGACTGCAGAGGACTCTTCCCTGCACGTCTCCCGCCACAGACAAATCTCCATTCGCCATACTGATCACTGTGTCCTCGGTGGCAGAGTGGTCAACGCGTCTGCCTAGTAAGCAGAAAAGCAGAAGATCCCGGGTTCGAATCCCGGCCGGGCACAAATTTTCATTCGCCACAGTGTGGTATTTCATCTAAACCTAATACAGTGAAGCCATAACATCGCAAACTGCGATTTATTTCATATATTTCTTACTATGATCAATAATTGCCAGTGACATTAACACCGAAACTGTTGTAAAGGCTTCGTCCTGACTAGGAGCGACGTGCTGTGGCAATTTCTGTATTAACAACTACAGGTCACGTGCCACCTGGATTAATTCCATTTCATGTGATAATTTGCTACAACAACAACAACAAATAATCAACACTTTGTTGTTTACGAGGTATTTAGTAATCGGTAACTGCAAAGTTTTCTCTAGAATTTTTCCACTTCGCCGAGTTTTATTCATTCTCAGTTCTAGCAGTTGGAGGTAGAAACCAGGTATCTAGCGTTCGGCGTCCCATTTCGCTTCGTAGCCAGATAGGAGTGCGATGGAGGGGGGTGTTGTGCCCATGGGAGCGGGCAGCCGGGCGCAGCAGAGCCCGAGAGGTCGCCGTTTAACGGCGAGTTGCCAACTCGCAGCTCTCCACCCATTGTGGCGCTGCAGTTTGTTTCAGTTCCAGCAACGAAGGCAATTTTCCTTTGTGCCCTTCCCTCGTTGTGTGTGCTGGCCCCACACCTATGCAACTCTTGTGAATCTGTATCTACATATACAGGTACAGTCTGAACACCAGCGTAAACTTTGTGGACGAGGGAGCGTCGTTACAGTAGTAACTACATACAGTCGAGTTCAGAAGAAAAAACAACAGCCTCGTTGCCGCCGGTTGTCCTAGGTGTCGGTGGCCGAGTAGAGAGAGACAGGAAAATAGGATGCACGCGTGTGCGGGTACAGAGTCTGAGGTGACCAGTCAATGGGACAGCAGAAACTAGAAACACTAAGTTACATTTCGAAGAAATAGTACAATACTTATCTTTCATACGTTTCATGACTGCAGAATGCTGATACATTAACTAGGTAGAGGCCTGCCTACTGGTGAGTCCTAGTGCCTGTCCTAATGCCAAGTGACCGATCCAGTTCAGTGGTGGCCACGAGCGGAGTTGCAGCAGAGGGCGCTCGTAGCCGTCGTCGTAAGAACGCCGCGCCGTGCTTGCATGGCGGCGCGCGGCGAAAGTACGTGGCGCGCACTTCAGACTTGTGCGGCACCACACCCACGAGGATGGGATACAAAAGAATGATCCTATTTTCAAGAACTGTGAATTAGTACATTCTGCAGAAATGATTAGCTTTGTATCGATCCCAAGAATTAGAGTCAGCATCGACATCGCGGTGGAACATTACCATCTGCTAAAATGTCCTTGCGGCGCTGGTTGCCACTACGATACGAAGGTAATGGACCAGTGTGCAAGATAACTCTGAATGGTACCGCCAAATGAGTGAATTTCAAAGAGGGCGCATTAGTGCCATGGGAGTATTTCATTCGTCTATGCGGAAAATCGCTGCTCCTATCGGAGGACATATATAGGCAGGGTCACGGAAGTGTGCTGAATGTTTCACTGAAGGACGCAGACTCGCGCCAGGTCACACCACCACCTGTGGTGACTGACAACCCAAAGAAAACTGGTCCAGAAAAGGGCGAATCAATTTAATAAGCCATTGTTGCACAATTCTAAGACGAACGGATAAAACAGGTATAAGCGAATCTGGCGATGATCAGTTTCAATTTAGGAGAAATGTGGGACCACGCAAGGAAAGGTGAGTATTGCCTCGTGTGTTCCTACATTTCTCCTAAATCCAAACAGTTCATCGCCGAGGTTGGCTTTCCTGTCTTTCCTAATATCTGTGAATAATTCGTTTTTGTATTTTGTAACAATGCTTTATTGAAGTTGTAATGTATATACCCTATAAAATTACGCTTCTTTGGAAATAGGTAAATTACGATACCACATTTGATCGCAGTATTATACCTTAATATTCCATACTAATGTTACATAAGCATTTTATATCACCACTGCCTGGTCACATTGATTTAATCACTTTCATTAGTTGGGTCTTCTAATAAACTACATCAATTAATTAATTATTAAAAGTCCTGATGTTGGACATTTATTATGTTGGACAATAATGTCTTTGTTAATGAAATTAATAACTAACATTATCTAAGGTCTTCCGTAACGTATTGCCCTTAATGTAATACTTTGCTGATTGTAAAACTGCATAATTACCTTAATTTAACCATTTTAAATGATGTAAAAAAATACTAATACTGCTGTAATTGTCAACTACTTACGATTTTAATTTGTTTTATTTTGTCACAAAAATGCTGTCACGAATATAACTGAAATAATCTTGACCATATTATTGTACTAAAAGACTGTTCTGCACTAAATCTACACATTTCTTAAAACTGTATTTATCTATTTCCGTGTTCTAGAATGTCCTACAAAATCAGATTGTATTAATATGCGCAAATTGGCGCGAACACATTCAGCCTTAGTTAAGCAGTAGTTATGAAATCTCAGTTAGTCTTACTTTGGTATTCAGATAGTCAACTATCTGAAAATGTATATTTCTTTGTGTGTGTCTCCATCATCTGATAATAAAGAAGAAACTTGAAACAACAACATGTATGCATTTCAAGATTTCTATGACTTCTAAGAAGTAAGAACCCGATGCTTTCATAATAAAAAACAGGCAGGCGAGCTGTTGAAACTAATGGATCTACCACTGAACGACCGAAACAATAAGGAGATGTATGACTTTTATTTATGAAACAGATGTTAGAGATGTGCTTCGAACGATGCGTAACACCGTTTGAAAGTGATTGTTGTATAATTTTCTTCCCTGTCTTCACCTGGTTTTTTTTTTTTTTTTTTTTTTTTTTTTTTTTTTTTTTTTTTTTTTTTTTTTTGTAATATACTTCCAGAATACCACCATCACACAAGAGGGCTGCAGGTCATCGATAAAGGTATCTGCTATACTTTCTGCTTTCAGGCGTTCGCAATATCTGTATACCAAACGTAAGTTAGTTGTTGATACAAGGGTAGCTCACTCAATCATGTAGACTATTTCCCCTGTGAACATCGTGTCAAAATTTCAGAGCAATCTTTGAGGACCTACAAGAGATTTGAAACTTTAGAAACTTTACATTTACATTTTTGTTAATGAAGATATGACTTTACTGTTAGATTCACGGTTGCATGGAGAGGACAGTTATTGCTATTCTGACAGTAAAACAATTCGTTACTGTAATCAAGAAATAGGTAAAAGGGCTATTAATGGGAATCTTGGTTTTAATTTTACAACTTCACACATAAAGCGGAAACATTTTAATAAAATTTCAGATCATCCAAAGAGTTGCTACATTGCTGTAAGATAGTTCGAACAATAAACACTTACTAACGCCTGTTCAGATGTGTACTGAATAATCTGTAAAGAGAGCAGATAAATTAAGGTATATCTACCGTGTTATGACAGAAAATCCACAAATTTAATCTAGTATCTTTAACCGTGCAGCCTTATAAAATCCCTTGAGCACCGTATGAAGTTTTAGGTGAAATTTAGAAAATAATGAAAAATGCAATCATGATTATGAATGTTTTTTTTTTTTTTTTTTTTTTTTTTTTTTTTTACTTATTACGCGTTTCGCTCTTTTGGGACATCATCAGACGATCTAAGGAACAAATAGTAATCCCGTCAGGTGGCACATACCACAAAATTAAACATAATAAGGTAACACTTTTACAACTGTAATTGGAAAAGAGGGGCAGGGTGTGGACATAGCTACAGGCTGTGCGAACGTATCTAATCTAAAATTATTAAGAAAAAGTATGTCACCTTTCAGAGTACTTATCCCCTAAAAACGGGGAGTAAAAGCGTAAGTTGTACAAATAGCAACTGATAGTAAAAGAACCCATGAACCACAGACATTGCCGAGGTGGGGTGGCTTGCGTGCCTCAACGATGCAGATAGCCCTACCGTAGGTGCAACCACAGTGGAGAGGGTACCTGTGGAGAGGCCAGACAAACGTGTGGTTCCTGAAGAGGGGCAGCAGCCTTTTCAGTAGTTACAGGGGCAACAGTCTGGATTGACTAAGCTGGCCTTGTAACATCAGCTAACGTGATTTTGCTACGCAGTTACTGCGAACGGCTGAAAGCAAGGGAAACTACAGTCGTTACTTTTCCCGAGGTCATGCAATCTCTACTATATGACAATATGGTGATGGCGTCTTCTTCGATGAAATATTCCGGAGGTAAAATAGTCCCCCATTCGGATCTCCGGGCGGGGACTACTCAGGAGGATGTCGTCGTCCAGAAAAACAAAACAGGCATTCTATGGGTCGGAGTGTGAAATGTTCTAACTCTTAATCGCGTTAGAAAATTTGAAAAAGAGAAATGGATTTGCTAAAGTTAAAAAGGGTAGGGATTAGTGAAGTGAGGTGGCATGATGAACAGGATTTCTGGTCATGTGAGTGCAGGGTTATAAATACAAAATCAGTTGGTGGTAACGCAGGAGTAGGTCTGATAACGAATAAGAAAATAGGAATGCGGGTAAGTTATTATGAACAGCATAGTGAACGCATTGCTGTAGCGAAGACAGACAAAAGCAACACCGACCATAGTAGTGCAAGTTTATGCCAACTAGCACGGCCGATGATGAGGATATCGACAAAATGTATGAGAAGATAAATGTATGAGAAGAAAGTTAAGGGAGATGAAAACTTGATTGTGATGGGGCACTGGAACTCAGTAGTAGGAAAGAGAAGAGAGGGAAATGTAATATGTGAATATAGACGGGAAAAACGAATGAAAGAATAGATCGCTTGGTAGAATTTTGCGCAGAACACAATTTAAAGATCACAACATCATGAAAAAAGACTGTATACGTGAAAGAGATCATGAGAGACTGAACGGTACCAGATTGACTTTATAATGGTAAGTAATATATTTAGGAGCCAAGTTTTAAATTAGAAGTCATACCCAGGGGCAGATATAGACTCACACCATAACGTATTGGTTATGAAGTGCAGATTAAAACTTAAGAGGCTGCCGAAAGGCATAAAAGTTAGGAAATGGAAGTTGGACAAATTGAAGCAACCAGAGGTGGTTGATAATTTCAGAGGGAGCATTAGGCAAGGACTGGCTGAAAAGAGGGTAAAGTAATATAGTAGAAGAAGAATGGGTAGCTCTGAGAGATAGCATAGTTAATGCTGCAGAGGCTGATTTAGGAAAAAGGACACGGTCTTAACTGATGAGAGGACAAAAAATAAAAATTCAGCAAATGAAGCACGCAAAAGGAAGTACAGACGTCTTAAAAATGAGACTGACAGGAAGTGCAGACTGGCTAGGCAGGAGTGGCTACAGGACAAATGCAGAACGGTAGAAGCTACATTCCTATGAATATCGACAGACACTGTAAAATGACGGCAGTCATGCAGAGGTCGAATTATAAGCGTCCGCAATGGAATTAGGGGCAGGAGAACATGGTACATGTACGAGAAGATCGGAAATGGACACCGTCTTGTTTTTAAACAGAATTAGGCCATCTTCATCCTCGTAAATCTGTCTGATAAAGTGCGAGAACGGAAAGCTTAATTGCTTCTTAATATAACATCTATGATGTATAACCTATAAATTTAATCGAATGCTGATTTTAATTCCATTAAATCTCGGTAATTGTGCTCTAATTATGTATTTACCTAACTTTTGGAGCTATGTTTATTGAAACGCAGCAACAGTTGTGGACGCTGTAGAGGATTCAGTTTCCTTTCATCCAAAATCGCTGGCCTGAGCATTTATTTGCTCTCGCATCTGTTCAAAAAGGCCTCACTAATTACACGGTACCAAATCCTGGGAGTCAGATGCTTGACGTCCAAGTGATCACTGCAGCAAAAATTGACTGATTGGAGTAATTGCAGGCACTTCCGAAGACATTCAGAATGGAGAGAGTTTCAAGGACCGCAGTCCTTATATATCGGCTTCAGGATATGCCAAAATCAAGGGAAAGATGGGAACGTCACTTACATTAACGGATTTTAATTTTTGGTCAAGGCGATAAAATAGACGGTAACTTGATCTCTTCCAACTATGAGAGCAATTGAAAAGTAAGATGACCATTCGCTCTATATGGTACGTCGGTTTGCTCCTATATTTGGGAACAAACATATATGGCACGGTAGCACAGTGGTAGAGTACCTTGGGTTCGACTTCATCCAGGTTACTGGGTTTTTATCTGTCATTTACCACTTTTTTCTCCTCTGGCAATGTTGCTGACGAGAAAAATGTCGAGTAGCACAATGGTTCGACATCCACGTTAAACTCTAGGTCTGGGTATGTCAATTCGAAGGTCGGAGGAAGGCAACCTGCATACCACCTCCAAAGTAGGACCATGCCTAGTAAAGGACTGTGGTGTTCGAACAAATCTTCAGATTGCCTACTGCTTTACCTTGTTTTTATATATAAGATACTGAATTGAATGGAAGGCATTGAATCTGAACCACTACCGTGATTCGAAACCGGAACCTCCTGCTTACTAAGCAAACACAATTCAACAGCTTTGATTTATATCAAGAGAAAATATGCCTCCGGACATTGATTTATTAATTGATATGTATACCACCTGTGCGTGAGGAACAAGGAAGGATCGTCCCATTAACCCTCATTGCTAGGGTGCTATTCTGCTATCGGAGAGACTCGGCAACGATGATACATACGTATATGAGGGAACATGAGACATAATCAGTTTGTGTTGTGGTTTAGTGTTTTAGCGCTTACCTAGTAAACAGGAAGTCACAGGTTCCAATACCGACCGCAACAGAAATTTCAATTCAGTGCCTCCTTCAGTGTAATATCTGTGATGTATAACGAGGCAAAGTATGTCTCTGGACACGTTTTTTTATTATTATTTTTTATTTGTTTTAATTTTCGTAACCCCATATTTTACGCACCCACTGAACTTGTAAGAAATCGATGTTCCTTAACACTGCAACTTCAATAGGCAGTGTCGGGTGCGAGTATATCGATAGTTATGAAAACGCGCCATCTCGTAGTGTCGTGTCGGAGCTTTTTATGGCGGTAAAATAAAGTGCTGGGATTATTCAACTGATTTGTGTGTCACCACGCCGTAGGTAGACCTGTGAGCATGTACCGACTTTGTCAGGTGTTACTACGGAATGTGATGATCAAGGAGAATCCGGTTTTGAGGTAACATCGCGGTGGAGTGGCCGAGCGTTCCAAGGCGGCTAGCTGCGGAGCGCACAACTGACCGCCGTTGGAGGTTCGAGTCCTCCCATGGGCATGGCTAGTTTAAGTAGTTTAGTAAGTTTAGTAGTAGTAAGTTAATTTAAGTAGTTCGTAAGATAGGGACTGATGGCCAAAGAAGATAAATCCCATAGATTTACAAACATTTAACATTTTATTTCGTAGCAACCGCGCCAGTAATATATGGCTAATAACAACAAACCTGTGACGTGTATGTGCTACCAAACAGTACTCCAAATTGAAATGATATTGTATGGAGAATCACCAGTATTTAGCATTGTGAGACTAACGCCGTGACTTCCCACGTTTGCCCGCCTTGGGGCATGGGTGTGTCTGTTGTCCTTAGGGTTTATATATATATATATATATATATATATATATATATATATATATATATATATATATATATATACCTTAGTTTAAGTAGTTTATAAGCTCGGACTAAGACCACGCAATTTAGTCCGATAGATTTACAAATAGTTGAACATTTTGTTCCCACGTTTATTAATATATTACTTTCCTCCAGTTATCACTTGCTTCTGAATTAGTGTGGAAAACTCCCTCCGAACGATCTCCTTGTTAGTATAAAACAGCTACTACTTGATAATGACGTTCCTACTAATGTATCAACCGATTCAGCTTTATCTGTTAGACGACGGGCATTCAGATATTCATAACTATATTCTGGTGGTTTATACATAGAGTAACTAAATAGGAACGTTATAAACTCCACGCACAACAATATGTTCCGAATGCGAAAGTGCAGTTAAAACGCACATTATGGGGTCTTCTCTGTCCTTTCTGTCAATACAAAAACACGGCATATTTAATATCCACTCTACTTACCACGGTATTATATGATGCTACTGATACCATGTCCCAAGGTCACCTCTGAGATTGGGAGGAGACAAACGCACAAAGAAGCGCCGCTTTTAGTCAGAGGGTTTGTCGCAGGAGCTCTTCCCAGCACCGGAACATCTTCGTTCTCTCTCACCTCTCCGGGGTGTCCATCAGGTTCTTTGTCCTTCCGCCTCGTCGGTATTCGCAACACGACACTGCCTCCCAACCCACCGCCACAGGACTCCGGCATATCTCGAGCTGACGGAACAAAAACTGTTTAGTCAGGCCTGTTGTGCGTATACAAGGGAGCGAACGGCCATTGTTAAGTGACTGTGTGCTTTAGCTTTTCTTTCAGACAAAAGCCTTGCGCGGCTACGAAATAATCTTTTTGTTCCTCGTCCCTTGCACGGCGTTTAGACGGTCATTTATTTTTTATCTTTAGACAAAAGGCTCTCGTGATATAATAGAACGTAAGTGCGAAAGAAATTCATTCTCTTAGCGCTGAGTATTTCGCAACTCGCACAGCAGACTGCTCCTCATGAAAATGTTTTCGATGCATCCTAGCCCACGCCAATGCAGGCTTAGCATGGATGTTAACAGCTCTTGTGATCTCTTTTCATCAGTAGGCCTATAATCCTTTATTGTGCTTCCAAGAAGCTGCAAAGGCAAAAAGCTATAGGACAGAATCTCACTCTCCTAATAATGTGAGTTTATACATTGTTCTTAAGGAGGAATAGCAAATATTTTATGAGACGTTAGCGTAGACTAATTAAGAACCGCCAAGTAAAATGCGCCCAATTTTTATTGAGTACAGAGTTATACCCGAGTACAATGCGTTTGCCTATCGTGTGATGGTTCATTGGTTGCTATGCGCGTATTTATTAAAAACTACAACATTTCACGTTTTTATTTTTATTCAAATTATGAAAATATGGATGTTTATGCTTAATGTGGTGTTAGATTTACAGAAACATTCGATTATTTGCTATTTTAAATAAATATATGAAAATAATCATGCACTGATATTTCTGATAATGTTTTTCACCATTTCGTGTATTGTCATTTTTCTCTGGAAATAAACAGTCTACAAAGGTGTGGTGTGGTGTCTTTTGTTTTGTAGAGAACTGTCCGTTTCGTAAGTTGTCTGCAGTAGCAGAACGTCACAGTGAAATCTGTAAACTCTGTATTTGTTTGTGTTTGACAACAAAAGTTATTCACTAGCTGTGGTTTGGTTTCTGTGTTTTCCGTGATAGTTTTCATCGTGACTTGGTGTTTTTGATGCTGTTCTTACTTTCAATTATGGTATTCTGAAAGATTATAGGTTTTGGAATATTCTGGAATTGATAAAGATTGTAACACCACTAAATATGAGATGGACTTGGACCAACTACGAATCATGAAGGCGGAGATTGCAACAAACAATATGTCAAAAGAAGCCCGATTCAAGAGATGGAGAGCAGCATTGGATGAGAAAGATAAACGAACACATAAAGACTACCATCCAGGAGAATTGTAACACTTTTTTTTTATTAGTCGGCTGTATATTAAAGTTTTCCTTAAATGCAATAATATCGAAATAACATTTTTCAGTATAATTGCCCCTTTTACTCAAACTTATGAATCTATATCAATAAATTATTTGAAACATAACAAAGGTAGTACAATGATATTGTAGCTCTACTTTAGTAGTTTTGACTGTAATAGTTAAAATTCAAGAGATTAAAATTGTGAAAATTTACGCCAGACATTTATATGTTTAAGGAAATATTCATAGTTTTTTCAGCTTTTATTTTAAAGTGATTGTAGAGCAAAACCCTTAAAAAACGTGCAAGAACATGTGATAAACACCACATTTATATATTCAACAGTTCCAGTAAAAACCGACATTTGTGTAGCTAATTTAACATTGTCGAGTAGGGCGGTATCACTCACCTAAGTATCAGCAGTAAATTGTTAATATTTAGTTTGTGAAGTCGTGCTGTAGTTTACGTTCTGCTTTTATTACTGTGGTTTGTTGGTTAGGTCTACAGCCCTATACGTGTAAACCTGCCACACGGGCGTGCTGGAATGGACGCGCGGTCTGAGGTGCCGTGCATGGTTTCTACTTTCGGAAATTCGACATCTCCGACGGGCATGTTTGTGTCCTTAGCTTACATAAGTTACTTTCAATAGTTTGTAAAGCTAGAGACCGATGATCTGAGAAGTTTGGATTTTTAGGTTTTCAACATTTAAACACCAAACCATGCTGCAAGTTTTTTCCCCAAGCAGTGTTTGGAGGTATCGTATTTGCTCCTGGGCTATGCCTGTAGGGAAAAAGACTATGATTATCTAACTGCATGTGCGAGATTGAAGAGTATTTACTCGTGAGTTCAAGACACCGGTGCAGTGCCCAATATGAACTTCTAAATCAACAGGCTAGGTGTGACGTAGAAGACATTATTCATTCATTAGAACACAGTCGTCAACAAGCACGAATAGAATTTCTGCAGGTTTCGCTGTTCCACAGGAAGAGGATATACTACGTTATGTAGGCATTGGTTCCATTCTCATCATCTGCAGTTCATTCGACACCTTCATGCAGAAGATGAACATAGAGGATTGGAATTTTGTCGTTGGATGATTGAAAATCGCCTACTGACGCCATGCTAATTTTGTACTGATGAAGCCACTTTTACTGGTGACGGAATTACACTACTTAATTTACATCAAAGGTTCGAAAGAAATTACGTACTACTGTGGAGTCGCACTGCCTGTAAATGTATCTGTCGGTTGTATATTAAAGTTTTACTTTAAATGCAATTATCTCGAAATGACATTTTCAGTATAATTGCCCCTTTTACTCAAACTTATGAATCTATATCAATGAATTATTTGAAACATAACAAAAGTAGTACCATGATGTTGTAGCTCTACTTTAATAGTATTGACTGTAATAGTTAAAATTCAAGAGAGTAAAATTGTGAAAATTTACGCCGGATATTTATATGTTTAAAGAAAAGTTCATAATTTTTTTCAGCTTTTATTTTAAACTGATTGTAGAGAAATACACTTCAAAACGTGCGAGAACATTTATATGTTCTTGATAGTTGATAGCTGATTGGGGCTGTTGCGTTACCGCACTATCTTATAGGACCGTGTTACCTACATTGTTGGCTGCAGGAATACGTATGTCTTTGCAGCATGACGGAACTCATGCAAAGTCACCAGTTGATGCACCATCTGAAACTAACTTCCGCTATGGATATTTGGCTGTGCGGATGATTGAAATGGATAGTCAACACAAAATAATAGATTTCTAAAACGACACCAGACGAGCTACACGTGGTGATGTCAAGAGAAGTAAAAAGTGCAGTGAAGTTGTCTTATATATATATATATTTTAAATTAAGTTTGTAGGTCATCATTTTCCTTTTCCCTGAGTTTTTTGGGATTACGTTCTGAAATCAGCAAATTAAAAATGTTTCATTGCAATTTTCTAGAAATTTTGCAAAGTTGATCTACAATGTAATGAAAATCTCAGGGTCTACTATGACATTTCACTCCGCAACGGAGTGTACCCTGATATTGAAAGGTACCTCACTTTTCCGGTACTCTCACGGTTACAATTTAAATACATTCCTTCTTCAATTCCGATGTAGATTGAAAATTACTTTTATGCATACGGGGTGTTCGTACGGCACGGTATTCGGCTTGGGAAAACGGTAAAGGAACGCTTTTTTGGAGGGGTGAGTGTGTACGACAAGGCAACTTCCGACGCTCGTGAAACGGGATTCTCAACCCGTCCCATTGTTTGGTCTATGTTGGCCGGGTCAAGCATGTTTGCAATGTGTGCTGATGTCGCTAAAGCAGATTTGTGCTTCCCCCAAGCAATCAGAGCGTACTTACAGTAAGCAGAAGATCAAAATTATACGTTTTAACACTATAAGTAGCGTTTTTCAAAATCCTCACAAGGTTCAGAGAGACAATTTTGGTTGCAGATGACAACGCTGACACTACATAAACATGTAGAAAGGGTCTCACATGACAGAATGTAAAATAAGGTAAAAACCAAAATAAGACTAACGACTTTTTAGGCGTAAATTTACGTTAGTACAATAGTAAAATCAATGTATATGTTTTCACAGCACTAAATAAATGGAAAACCCACTGATGATGCCACAGAGTTGCTGAAACTTGTTTGGGTGTATAATAAATCAGTGTTTTGCTAATCAGGCGGACGTCATACCCAGAAAAAATTTCAACATTTTCGTCTTAGAATCAACGATTTGCGACCGCAGCAGTGCCCTGAAAACTACTCTCGTGTGCTGGTTTAGTGGGCTGTGCATGGGGTTCGCTTGTGAGTACGTTCTCAAAGTACAATGGTCGACGCATGCTATTCAGATGCTGCCATTGGCCACATAGAAGTTTGGGATCTGCAGAGCTTACTTATTTCTTGCGGGACCGCTATCGAGTGAAGTCGCAATCTAAAGTACATTCTCGTGGTACCTCCACCAAGTGCGGTCGCATCTCAGAGCCACATCTTGAGTGGCTACCACTGTGGTCGCGAGATATTTCTATAAGCCACGCAAACGGCGTGGGGGTTCGTGGCTTGAACACGTGACATTCATCACGGGGTAATGTATAGTGGCTACGGAATTCTATCAGGGCCAGCTTCTCTATAACGAGTAACTGTTCAAAAGTTTATAAATCCAAGAGACTTAACTGCTGCGATTATCAGTGCGTGAGCTTACAAACTACTTAAACTAACTTACACTAAGGACAACAAATACACACATACCTGAGGGAGGACTCGAACCTCCGACGGTAAGTAACCGCGCGCTCCGAAGCAAGGCACCTTAGAATGCTCGTCCACTACACCGCGGCCCACAACGAGTAGCTACATCGTACTTGGAATGATAATAAATGTTTCTTCTTTTAAACTGAACCCAATTTTAAATTCCCTTTAAAATAATTCCACCCAATCGCTTTCATCTTGCTGACCCATAGCCAGAATCTCTACATCTGAGAAATCTTTTAATCCCATATTGTATAGATAGCGGACAGGCACTGCTTACATGTAGTCCAGTCAAATTAGGGTTTCACCTCGGAATGAGAGGTAACAAGCTGAATATTTGCATAAACCTTTGCTTTGGCATTCTAAATGATGTGTCAAAAGTCTCATAAAATCTCGTGTCCGCGTCTTAAGATATTAAAGGTCAAAGGTCACGAGAATCAGTTTTTCGCAAATATCTCGCTTCCTATGCGTTAAATGGTATTTTTCATCTCAGATAAAAGCTGTAGAGCATGAAATTCTCTACAATTTTTGTTTTCATCATTTTTTGTGCAATTTATCGTTTTTTAGATATAGCGCGGAGAGCGCACAGGTCACAGCGCTCAGACATATAAGACGTAATACAAGGTCAACCGCGAATCCCAGTCATTGGTAGGTTGTTTAAAGTTAATAAACCATTGCAACAATTATAATAACAAACCTTCATTCTTTATGAATTTCGTTCAATATTTCATAATATTATTCATAAATCAAAAAGATTTGTTTAATAATACTTACTTATTTCTTGAAATTAAAAAGTTATGAAGCCAAATACTTCAAGCGTATTTCAATTATATTCTAATATATCTTAATTATGTTTCATGTAGAAAAGAATACAATTAAGATATTTTCGTGACCTTTGACCTTTAATATCTTAAAACGCGAACACCAGATTTTATGAGACTTTTGACATATCATTTAGCATGCCAAAACAAAGGTTTGTGCACATATTCAGCTTGTTACCTCTCATTCCGAGGTTGACGCCTTTTTCCGGATTATTTGACTGCACTAGTGATGGACGGATAAACTCGAAAATTTCAAGTTGCTACAGCGAGTAGAATATTGTCTCTCAGGGGGATGTGAACATTAGGAAAGACAATACAGACATTCTACGGATAGGAGTGTGGAATGTTAGATCTCTTAATCGGGCAGGGACGCTAGAAAATTTAAAAAGAGAAATGGATAGGTTGAAGTTAGATATAGTGGGGTTTAGTGAAGTTCGATGGAGAGATGATAAGGATTTTTGGTCAGGTGAGTACAGGATTATAAATACAAAATCAGTTGGTATTACAGGAGTAGAACTGATAATCAATAAGAAAATAGGAATGCGGGTAAACTACTATGAGCAGCACAGTGATCGCATTGTAGTAGTCAAGATAGATACGAAATCAACACCGATCACGATAGTACAGGTTTATATGACAACTACCTCTGCCGATGATGAGGAGATCGAAGAAATATATGAGGAGCTAAAGGAAATTATTCAGACAATTAAGGGAGAGGAAAACGTAATCGTTATGGGAGACTGGAAATCCGTAGTAGGACAAGGAAGGGAAGGGAAGGGAAGGGAATATAGTAGGTGAATATGGTCAGGGCAAAAGGAATGAAAGAGGAAGTCGCCTGGTAGAATTTTGCACCGAAGATAATTTAGTTATAACAAACACCTGGTTTAAGAATCACGAAAGATGGATGTGTACGTGGAAGAGACCAGGAGACACCGGGAGATACCAGATACATTTTATAATTGTAAGATATAGATTTCGGAACCAGGTTTTAAACTGTAAGACATACCCAGGGACTGATATAAACTCTGACCATAACTTATTGGTCATGAATTGTAAGCTGAAATTGAAAAAAACGGCAGAAACGTAGGAAAATAAGGAGATGGGACCTGGATAAACTGAAGGAACCTGAAGTTCTTGAGAATTTCGGAGGGAGCTTCAGGCAACAATTGACAGAAACGGGGGAAAATAAAACAGTAGAGGAGGAATGGGTAGCAGTGCGAGATGAAATAGTGAAGGCAGCAGAGGACAAAATAGATAGGAAGGCAAGACCTACAAAAAATCCTTGGATATCGCAGGACATACTAAATTTAATCGAAGAAAGGAGAAAACATAAAAATGAAGTACATGAAACAGGCAAAATGGATTACAGACGACTAAGAAATGAGATTGACAGGGAGAGCAAAATGGCCAAGCAGGAGTCGCTAGAAGGCAAATGCAAGGGTGTAGAAGAATGTATAAATAGGGAAAACATAGATACAACCTATAGGAAAATAAGAGATATTTTTGAGATAAGAAAAACAGCTCTCTGAATCAAGAACGCAGATGGAAAACCACCAAAGAAGGGAAGGCTGAAAGGTGGAAAGAGTATATACAGAGGCTCTAAGAAGGGCATGAACTTTGAGGCAATATTGTAGGTAGGGGGGAAGAAGTAGATGAAGATGAAATAGTAGATATTACACTGAGAGAGCACTGTAAGCCGTGAATCGAAACAAGGCCCCGCGAGTAGATGACATTCCCTCAGAACTACTAAAGTCTTTGGAAGAACCAGCCATGACAAAACTATTTCGCCTTGTGCGTAAGATGTAGGAGACAGGTGACATACCCTCGGACTTCAAGAAAAATATAATAATCCCCATTCCAAAGAAATCAGGTGCAGACAGGTGTGAAATTTACAAAACTATCAGTTTAATAAGTCCATGGCTAAACATTTTAACACGAATTATTTACAGAAGGATGGAAAAGCTGCTAGAAGACGACATCAGGGAAGATCAGTTTGGATTCAGTAGAAATGTAGGAACACGGGAGGCAATACTCACTTTACGGCTTATCTTAGATTAAAGAAAGGTAAAACTACATTTCTAGCTTTTGTAGATTTGGAGAAAGCTTTTCATAATGTTGATTGGAGTACACTGTTTCAAATTATGAAATCAGTAGCAGAAAAGTATATGGAACGGAAGCTCATTTACCACTTGTACAAAAGCCAGACAGCGGTTATCAGAGTTGAAGGTCATGAAAGGGATGCAGAGGTTGGGACGGGAGTAAAACATGGTTGTAGCCTTACTACAATGTTTTTCTATTTGTACATTGAGCAAACTGTAAAGAAAAGCAGAGAGAAATTTGTTAACATCAAACATTAATTTAAGATTAAGGAAGTCGATTCTGAAGGCATTTGTGTGGAGTGATGCCTTGTATGGGAGTGAAACATGGACGATGTTCAGTGCAGATAGGAAGAGGATATAGGCTACAGAAGAATGCAGAAAATTAGTTGGGGATAGCGTAACTAATGAAGAGGTACTGAATTGGGAAGAAAAGGGATTTCTGGCATACCTTGACTAATAGAAGGGATTGGCTGATAGGACACATTCTTAGACAACAAGCAATCGTGAATTTAGCATTGGGGGAAAAATCTCAGAGGGAGACCAAGAGATGAATACAATAAGCAGATTAAAATGGATGTACTTTGAAGGTTTTATTAGCAAGAGGCTTGCTCAGGATAGAGTAGGATGGAGAGCTGTAACAGACCAGTCTCCAGACTGAAAACCACAACAGAAAATATTCAAAGTTAACGACGTGGAATTTGTGGCTTCTGCTTCACTTTTGTTGCATTGAAACGACGTTGAAACAGTGTGCGTTTTATGTGTAATGTATGGAATGGGATAGGAGTCTCGTGTGCAAAGGTAGTGTAAAGAATTTTGTAGGGAAGATGGTGCTAATCCATCGGAGTGGCCATTTATATGTACTGTAAGAACAGCAAATTCAACAGTTTCCTTTTCTCTTATTTTCACTAATTACATCGCTGAAATAAGAAAGTAACCATAACACTTTTTTTTCTTGACGGCGGCCAGAAATACCAGGTATATTTAACGTTCATGAGATGAAACAGAATCCGATGTGTTAACGGGGCTTGAGAACTATTATTTTCCGCCTTTAGGAAACTTGCCAGGGACATTCGGCATGTAACAATCCCTATCATACGAACTCAATCACGACAGTAGCAATAAAGAGGGGGCTACGCGACGGCAGGTCATAAGAGGAGAGTTTCCACAAAAGCAGTATACCAAGAGCGAGGGTGAGCGTGATAAACCATTAATATAATGTATAGAAAAATAAAACAATGTGCGTCCACACTAGGAACACTCGCGGCACAAACAGTGCAGCTGAGCTCGTTTATGCAATTTCTGCAACATATCGGTAGAGAGATAACTAGGGCTTCATAAAAAAAAGGACGCAAAGAAAAAAGTTAAGAGGAAGACAAACGACGCCAACAGAGACGGGATGACGAGGACAGAAATCAACAAGACGAAAACACAAAAAGGTGAATTTCATAATCGAAAGGATTGACACCGTGAAGCAGGAAGTAGTGAAGAATGACGGCAGTAGATGCAAAACAGTTAGATGCTGAGGCGAAACGTGACGCCACTGGAGCTCTACTCACGGCTAACGGTGCCAGAAAAGTATCGGCAATTGCCAAAATCAAGGAAATTGCTAAAATTCCGGATAAGGACGAAGAAAGTGGTAATCACCCTTCTTGAACAATATAGCAACCAGAAAACCAGAGAGAATAATTCTGACAAGCGAATAAAATCACTTGACAGAAGAACGAGCTTACAAAAGACTTTCGGCATGCCCAGACAACGATCACACATTTTCAAAAAAACTTGCAAGAATCAAACTTCAGCACGAACATTGCTTCAGGTTAACTAGTACCGTAATAATTGCAAAGATGCCAATAAAACAAATACAAACTTTAAAATAATGTGCAGAGAAGATGGCAATGAAACAAATAGAAACTTTAAAATAATGTGTAGAAAAGTGGGCTTTGGAATACACTTTTTAATTTTGCAACTACAAATCTACTACTAATTTCCAAATTACAAAACAATGGAGAAATTTATATTGTAAAACATCTTAAATATCTAGAAGAAACTCTCTCTGAAAAATAATAACAGTAAAGAATACAAAAATGAAAAGAGGTTTCTGACTTGAGAAAAAAACTTTGTAATAAAATGTTTCATAATAAATACCAAATTCAAACATTAAAGCACAGTAATTACACCAACAATATTATATGCCAGTAAAATCGTGTTACAATATAGTAGAACAAATACGGAAAATCTGAAGAAAAGGGAAAGAAAAATTATTAGCAAATCCTGCGACCAGGATAGACTGAAAATGGATATCGATTACATCATACGTTGAAGAACATTCTACATAGAGATAGAAACGGGAAAAGACGCCTTAAATATTGTGGTCACATAATGAGATATCCGTATCAAATACTAACAAACAAACAGTACAATACGTAGAATCTCTCTTTAATGAAGGAGAATGGAACAAAATGTTAAAAAAGACTGGTGAGTTACGAAAGTACCAAATAATGTATGGACACAAGAAAATATTTAGAACAAAACATGAAACATGGGACATAACCCGGAGATCAAAACACAGACAACCGAATGAAAACTGCTCAAAGAAAGAGAGATAAATTCTCGCAAAGAATGTTAAACTGGTAGGCCAATAAAACTAATAAAAAGGCAAAATGAACCATCTTTGAGTAGCGTTTTCCACACTAGGAGTTTCGCGGATTAATAATTATAATAATAAAATATTAGAGAAGGGGGAGAAACACTGAAGAGTCGAAAATCGTATTGCCGGCCGCGGTGGCCGAGGGGACTGAGGCGCTCCAGTCACGGTCTGCACGGCAACTACGGTCGGGAGATCCAATCCCCCCTCGGACATGGATATTTGTGCCGTCCTTAATGTTAGCTAGTTCATAAGTAGTTTGTAAGGTTAGGGAATGATGACCCCGTAGTTAAGTCCCATAAGTTCTACAAACATTTTTTGAAAATCGTATTCAGTATTCATTTCGTTACACCCCCTCCCTCCTCTCCCTTCGTTTCCCCAGTTTAGGTTAGTTCCAGTATTGGCCCAGTTTAGGTTAGTAACACAAAAAGAGGCCCGTCTGCGATAGCCTTATGACAGCTTGAAATTTGTTTGAAAATAACACGTTAATTGTTCATCTTTAGACGAAAATAGAATAAACTGACACGTATAAGAGAAAGTTCTTCACAATTTTTCTGCGTTATTCATTTTCGGTACATCATATCGTTTCAGAGATATTTGCGAAGAAGAACGGTGATTTGTCACCGTCTGTAACGAGTTGCCACGTTTTAGATAACAACACACAACTGATGGGCACCAAATTTTACAGACGCATTTATCGACCGCTGGCGATGAGAACTTCCGCAGCCGCCATAACTGGATGCCGCTAGGCTCTATGCCCCATCTCTCTATTTTCTTTCTTTGCCAAATGTATGTTTGTAACACCAAAAGTTGTCAGTTTGCTCGAAATTTAATTGCAGATAACACCATAGTCGTGTATCAATGGGACTAGTTTCTAGGGGCTGAGCAGTGCGCCGCCTCCATCTGTCGCCGGCTGTGGAGTGGCCCCTGTTAGCAGCCTCGGTTCCCGGTAAGCAGTCTGCGGACTTGAGCAGCAGGTGCCGTCTGGCTGCCCTGCAATTGCTCCGCCTCCTCTGCCTCCACCGCCGCCCTAGTTAACGTTCCGCCTGCGTCGCACAAAAGGCCGCCGCCGGCGCGCCCCTGATGAGCTCGTTACGTTGCGTTACGTTGCGTTACGCACGAATCCGTTTGCCCCGCCCTGCTGCTGTATTAACCTGCGTCTTGGCTCTGCTGCCTCCAAGTTCTACGAAGGCGGAGTCCTCGACGTCGTCGGGTCATGGTTCGATGCTTCACCTTGTAACATAACGGATACGAACTCCGTTTGTGACATAACCATTCAAAGTGTTACAACTGTATGGCAGGTTCGGGGGCACAGCTGCAGACTTATCTAAGCGTGCAGTTTCCGATTCGGCAGGACCGGGTCTGCGAATTTGCTAGCCTGGGTGTGTCTCCAACAACCGCTGAAGTCCCTGGAAGAAGCTAGTGGACGGTAGGGGTTCGAATCCCCCTCGGGCATGGATATTTTTGCCGTCTTTAGTCTTAGCTAGTTCATAAGTAGTTTGTAAGCTTAGGGACTGATGACCCCGTAGTTAAGTCCCGTAAGTTCTACAAACATCTGAACATCTGAAGCTAGTGGACAAATGGCAGTGGGTGGATCCCGTGCAGAGAGATGCCAGAACGGACGCTCTGTCGGGTACTGTCTTAACTCACATATAAATAATGATTGACGAAATGTTCAAATGTTTGTATAGCTTATGGGACTGAAGTACGTGGTCATCAGTCCCTAAACGTACAAACTACTTATGAACTAACTAAGGACGGCACAAATATCCATGCCAAATGTGGGATTCGAACTCCCGACCGTAGTGGCCGTGCAGACCGTGACTGGAGCGCCTCAGTCCTCTCTGCCACCGCAGCCGGCAATGAATGACACTGTTATGTTTCCATCAACTCTGAAGCCTTAGTTATTAGAAAGTACTATTAGGAACGTTGTAGAAATACAAAGGATGTTCATTTATAGTTCAGCAGGACCATGAAGTTATACGATTGGTATGAAACTTTGCCCAAGGCTTGGATTTTCACGATTATTATTTCGCAACGCGTCAGTAAATGAACAGCCATATCACTACCTATAACATTTGTATTTCTACAATGTCGCTAATAGCAGAGTCTTTACTAAATCTCAAAAATTGGCTTATACCTCTTCAGTTTCTTCATGTTGCATTTGTTATTCTAAAGTCATCTTCCATGTTACAAAGATTAGTCGCATCCTGTAAAACAACCATTTTTTTGATCAAAACAACAAAATCTAATGTTAACATTGTCGGAATATAGCGATATTAAAGTGGTGTTACAGATTAATGATGAAAATTAGATCGGTAGATCACGTGCTTAACCGAATTGGAGAGAAAAGGACTTTCTGGCATATCCTAAGAGAAGGGATAGATTGGTGGGACACAATCTGTGACATCAAAAATCAAATGTTTGTACAGCTTAAGAGACTTAACTGCGAGGTCATCAGTCCCTATACTTACAAACTACTTATGAACTACCTTATACTAAAGACGACACAAACATCCATACCCGGGAGGGGCGGGGGATATCTGAGACAACAAGGAATCGTCAACTTAGAGGGAGGTGTGTGGGGTAAAAATCGTAGAGGGAGACCGAGGGACGATTACAGTAAGCAGATTTAAAAGGATGTAGGTTGCCGAACTTATTCTCAGATAAAGAGCCTTGCACAGGGGAGGATATAGCAGACAGCTACATCAAACCAGTCTGCGGACTGAAGACCACAACAACACAAAAAATTTAAAATTATAAAATTTTGAATGCGTCATGCGACTTCAATAAACTATATCCTAAATGACACCTGATTACCTCAAGCCATACACTACTATCTATTCATTGAAAGATTTAGGCTGCAGTGGAGTGGCCGGGCGCTCTAAGTCCCCTTGCTCCGTTGCAGGTTCCAGTCCTCCCCTCGACCATGTGTGTTTGTGTACGTGTGTGTGTGTTTTGTCTTAGTGTAAGTTACGTACGTAGTTTAAGTCAACGACCGATGACCATAGCAGCTTTATCCACTAGATTTACAAACATTTCTTCTTTTTTAGACTTATTACACATTATTATATAATTAGCCGACCATATCCTTCAAGGTAACTCAACAATTTAAAGCATCGCAATGTTCCCCTGGTGTCCTCAAATTCAGTGAACGTAAAGTCACACCCCGAATTAAATTAAGTTCGAAAGGCTTTATCTACTAACAGAAGTCACCTCGAAAGAACTGTATCAAAAGTCTTACGATAGGATTTGCAGATATGCAGATGTCGGCGGTACCGCTTGCAGATTTATTAACAACGTCAGCGGAATGGTAGCTTTAGATACGCACATGAGGAACTCCATTTCGGATATCGTTAGGGAATCCTGTATTCCGAGGTCTGTAGTGGCAAGAGTGTGGCGGGATAACCAAATTTTAAGCTTAACTTCTCACCACGGATAACGCACTTAATTAGAGATACCAACGTCGTTTTCATAGAGTTGTTCTAACAGAAGAGCATTAATGCGGGAAATAACCACAGAATTCGATGTGGGATGTCCAATGAACGTACGCGTTTTGACTCGGCAAAGGGAGTTTGTCATTAACGGGCTATGGAAGCCTACTCGAGAACCTTTAGCGTATCGCTGCAGCGTGCCTACTGGATTAATGAGCATATCGGTTGGAGCCTATTCGACTGTAAGACCGTGTGTTGGTCAAATGAGTCCCTGTTTCAACTGGTTAGAGCTGATAGTAGGCTTCGAATGTGGCACGAACTCCACGATTCCACAAACGGCAATATTTAAAACGTTCTAGTGTTTGTAAATATATTGGATCAAACTGAAGTAACATTCGCTAGACTTACAAACTACTTTAACTTACATTAAGGACAAAATATGCACCAACACACAAGAGGGAGGACTCGAACCTTCGACAGCGAGCAGCCACGCACTTTGGAGCAAGGCGCCTTAGAGTGCACGGCCATTACCGTGCAGCGAGAGAAGTTGTCAACATCGCGCTGTGATGTCTGTTAGAGGCTTTATAATGGTGTGAGGTATTTCTACATGCAATAGATGCGTTCTCTGTCCGAAATTCACCCATAATTGACTCGTTTATGCTCGGTAACATGGACTCTTTTAGCAGCAATTCATGGATTTCATTATTCGATAAAAAGTTTTTGCGTGGATGTAAAAGAGAGAATGCTTGAAACAGCTACTCTGCGTTTGCGTTAATGTATGATTGTAGTGCTCACACTATAGTAGAAAACGTAGATCAAACCTCATTATCATGACAACTCGTCCAGTTCACCTGATTATCATATATTTTCAGTAACCTTTGATACATTATTGGAAAATGTAATCAGTATTAGCAAAATCAGAGTTGTTTCGCACTGGATGACAAAGCAGAATCTGTTGTCAGTGAGTTTTTTCAAGTATGGAAAAACATCTATTACTGCAATGATATTTTTCGTTCAGATAACCTTCTCGTTAGAACTTGTATCCAATTGGTATTTGTCACACAGCTTTCCAAACTACCGCCTAGCTGTAAATTTTAAAACCATAGTAATCGCTGAAATCAAATATGTATTTAGTAACTACACAAATGTTATCCTTTTTTAATTATTGAATTAGAAATAATTAAGTTACGAATTACATATTGAAAATACACAACTCTACCGTAAATATTTATTAATAACCATCAATTTCGGCTCAAATCAGACCATCTTTAGGCTCTTGTACAGAAGAAGAATAACAATGTGAACATACACTGTGCGTTCTAAAAGTTTGGCAGTTTATATACTGAACTCTTTTCCATACATTTGTATGAGAAAGTACTTACAAGATTGGTATTAACTGTACATGTCAATATTGCAAATTAAAGCACTTTCTAGATTAGCTGTTCCACAAATGTTTTTCAAAAACACACAAACTTAGACACACGAGAAAGAAAATAATCAACTCTTAAGCCAAAGTGCCTACATCAGAACAAGTAATCATTAAAGAGGTTTAATTTTTGCCAACAATGTGAGTGTTAAAAATTGAAATTTAAAATTTATCTATCACATTATAACATTATACACAAACATTTTTCCCTTTGCCATAAACTATTAGTCATATAATATTAAAGTATATTGTGGATAAGAAAAAACTGTATATAATGTTATAAGATCATAAAAAATGTTTAAATTTTTGATGGTCACATGGTTCTATGAAAAGAATGTATTCTATAAAAATGATCATGAAAAACCCCTCGACCTACACATAGTTGAATGACTTTTCAGATCTAACCAACAAATAGAACTAATTTCACTCTCAAGGCGTTCTCGCTCACTCAAACGCTCCTTGCTGATAAGAGTCAATTATTAGTTTGTAGTGACCCACATGGAATCAAAGATTGAGGCAAAACACTCAGAAGATGCAACAGTTCAACTAAATAAACTGCTTACACTACACTTGTCCATCCTATTTTGGGGTATTGCTGGGCATTAGGGGATCCTCAACATGTGTGACTGTCGAAGGACGTAGCAGAAGTTCATAGAAGAACAGTATTTCGTATTATCGCGGTAGAGCTGAAAGGATGTCACAGAAATGATGCAAGTGTTTGGGTGTGTAACTTTAAAGTGAAGGCTTTGTTCGTCACGGGGCATCTATTAGCGAACGTTCATTCACCATATATGTCCTTAAAATGCGAAAATATTTTGTTACACGCACTACATAGGGAGTCATTATCATAATAATAAAATAAAAAAAAAAGAAAAAAAATAAGAAAAACAGAAATTTAAGTGTTCCATTTTCTACGTGCTGTTAGATTATGGTACGGTAGAAAAATATCATAAAAGCGTTGGGATGAACCCTCTGGCATGTACTTTTACTTGCAGATTAAATACGTAGATGTAGATTTTTCCCTGGCAACGTAAAATCACAGTAGGTCTGCCTACCGAGAGAACCGTCGCCTCGTTTTGGCGAAGTAACTGTTCTGGTCCTATGCTGGTCATTCCTATACATTTTCCAAAATAGAGTACAAAGTTTAAAAATTATTGCTGTATATCACGATTGAGGTATGGAAATCGTAAAAAAACTATGATGGTAAGACGCGTCAGAAAATTTAAAAGAAATAATCAGCCTCATTTCAAAATAATATATGGCATTGTTAGATGCCATAAGACTTCTTTCTTGCAATTCTGCTGAACTACGTCAAGTAGTCGAACGAGTAATTACAATCGCGGTCGAGTAGCCGTGCGGTCTAAGGCGCCTCACTGCGGACCGTGCGATTGCTTGTCGTCGGAGTTTCGATTCCTCCCTGGGGCATGGATGTGTGAGTGTTTGTCCTTAGGTTAGTTTATCTTAGTTTAAGTAGTTTGTAAGCTACGGACTGATGATCACTCAGTTTGGCCAGATAGATTCACAAACATTTGAAAATTTTTGAGTAATACGACGTAATGCATTCTTTACTCATCCTGATGACGTTCTCTTGGCAACAATTGTTTATGAAAGCGGAAACTCGCATAATAAAGAATTTGAAAGCAAGACATACCCCCCTGAAAAAGAATACACTTAGAGATGCATCTTCAGCATATTTGCCGCCAGAAGGGAAAACGATTGATACCAACCTCTTGTTGGTATCTCTTTGGGCAGAATCCTTCCATTGCATACCAGAGGGATAGTAACAGTGAGGCCAGAAAGGAGAAAAATCAGTATGATGAAACATGCATTGAAGATAAGGTCAAATGCTTTTGATTTCTCTAGAATTATTAATTGGAATTCTTGTATGGTGTGTCCTCCCCATTAACTGCGGAATCTAAGCGAAGATGATATTAAATCACTCCTCAATTCTGGCACAAAGCTCATCAAAGAAATGTGAGGTTTCTCTGCCACAGTGAAACAGGGAACAAGTACATCAGACTGATGTCATAAGTTTCCTATAAAATATATGGGAAGGAAGCTAGAGATTGTATCCAAGCAACAGTTAACTATAGACAGGTCATTCCTCATTTCTGAATAAAAAAAGAGGTACCTGGTAAAGAAGCCATCGAAGTCTTTGGGTAACAAAATGTAACAAAATCAAATGTTCAAATGTTTGTAAAGCTTAAGGGACTTAACTGCGGGGTCATCAGTCCCTAAACTTAAATACTACTTATGAACTACCTTATACTAAAGACACAAGCATCCATTCCCGAGGGGGGATTCGAACCCCCGACGGAGAGCGGCCTCGTGTATTGCAACATAGCGCCTCAATTCGCTCGGCCGCTCCGCCTTTGGGTAACATTCGTAAACAAATACATAACAAATGGATGGCTGTGGGGCACAGAGTAGATGCAAAACAATGTGAAACCAACTGCACTTGGTTAGTTCTGCGTCGCTTTTCACTAGTAGATGTTCAGATGTTTGTTAATCTTATGGGACAATACAGGGTCATCAGTCCTTAAATTTACAAACTGCGTACGATCTAACATATACTAAAGACAGCACAAACAACCATGCCCGAGGCGGGCTCTTCACTAGTAAAACGTACGAAGAGTTCCTCAGCGAAAACAGCGACTTATTGGTAAATTTGTGTTTTGTCTAAGATGGTACAGAAATAGAAAGTATTAGTTCCTAATTTGTTTAGTTTTCACACCAATGAACAAACATAAAAAAAAAAAAAATTATTTCGCGGTTGTCGCGAACTACTGCCACAGGTTGCCATATTGGTCAGTGCGTTTGCAAAGTAGCGGCAGAATCAGATTGTGACTTCGGCAATGGTACAAATATCATTCGATGTAGCAGTCTACATTATCTATCACATACTAGGGACTGTGTCCAGACTGTCTATTAGAGTCACGTAACACGGTTTCTTGGTGGCGGAAAACGCCAGTCGATTCCTGCCAATTCGCGAAGTTGCTGCCGCCTGCGGGTCTCCCCACGGGCCACATGAAGCGCCAGCAGTGCCTCTGGTTGGATTAGCTGCGGGCTTCATAACTCTGCCGGTGGAAAATTTTGCTGCACGACGCAAGAGGTAACGAAACCAGCGAGAGGGAACCTCTCGTAATCAGTTCCAGCAGGCTTTCGGATGGAGTTGGTCTGTGAACATCTGCAGACGTTGCCGCCATGTTGTGGATGTTTCAGCTCACCTACTACACTAAGAAGGAGGTTATAGCTTCATCTCCTACGGTTTCGTAGTACAGGTAAATCTCCGGCGAATTTCCCTGTCTAGAAATGCAACGCTTAGCATCTCAGTCGATATTTAGAATACAGGAAACTATATCTTATCAGTAGTAATTTGTGTCTACCGCCATGAAGTAATTGATACACCGTTATCCGCTAGATCAGTGTTTTCCAATCGGTGGGTCTTGACCTCCAGGGGGGGGGGGGGGGGTCGCAAAGCCTTTCTCGGAAGGTTGCCGTCACAAAAGGAAATACTTGTACGATAAAATGACTAGGGATTCACTAATACAAAAGCTACGCATAAGTGAAATATTTTAATGTTAAAATTATGGAATGCCTTGTGTGACATCCATTATGAATTGAATAGGTAGTAGACTGTTTTATAATACAATGTGTTAATGAACAATACGCGCAAAGTCTGGAAACTATTCTCAGGAATCGGTAGAAAGGAAAAAGAACTGGATACAATAGACGTGATCCTGGAAAATTCGAAAAAGAAATACTTCTTTACAAATTGTTTATAGTATGGGATCTTCCTTAACGAGGATAATTTGCTTCTGAGTTTTGACTGAAATATGAAACAGTCGTATAGTAAAATTTTTTTTTCTGTTGGAATAAAAATTGAATAATAAAAAATTATAGAAAAATAAAACACTTCTGCCAATTATTTAAAAGACACGTGAAATGAAATAAAGAAAATTCCTTTTCTTTGAGATAATATAGTTTAGTAATAGTTCGTAATGGTGGGCATAATATTTTTATTTGGAAAGGGGTCGCACATTCTAAAAGGTTGGAAAACACTGACCTAGATCATCGAAGTGAAGCACTGCAGGGCTTGGCGAGTACTTGGATGGGCTACCATCTAGTTATAATGCACGATGTTGCCTTGCGGAATACACTCTGCCCTTATGAGGCTTATTGATAAGATACTTGTTTCAAAATTAGCGGTATCCGTCAAGAAAGGCGACACAACGGCTGGGAGAGTCGGGTGCTGACCGCGTTCATCTCTGTACCGCATCCAATTAGCATTAGGGCGGAAAATGAAACGGTGGCCTGTCACCATCTGTTTGGGCCTATCGGGACCTACAGCTAATTTATTCTAACGCCGTACCTCCTGAATAACATTACAAAATGTCACTTGTTTCAATCGCCGGCCGCGATGCCCGAGGGGACTGAGGCGCTCCAGTCACGGTCTGCACGGTCACTACGGCCGGGGGTTCGAATCCCCCCTCGGGCATGGATACTTGTGCCGTCCTTAGTATTAGCTAGTTCATAAGTAGTTTGCAAGTTTCGGGACTGATGACCCCGTAGTTAAGTCCCATAAGCTATACAAACATTTGAACATTTGAACATTCTATCAATGAAGCATCATGAGGAGGGGAAAGATTTTTTTACGGGATCGCAAAGCTATAATAAGTTTTGCTACTAGTTGAATATCGTGAGGAGAAGAAGGATAATGACATATACTGACTGAAACACACACCTCATCCGATTCATATAATATGCGGGAAAATATTACTTCTGTAATGTTTATTTCTTTAGGTGTTAAGTGTGTTATGTACATTATATGTACAGATTTTTACAATTATTACCCATAGACTACGTACGATTCCTTCTTTACTGGCTTTTTCTGTTACTCTTTTTTAAATCCAGATATGAGGAATAACCTCTCTAGAGTTGTTGCTTGGATACAATCTCTCGCTTCCTGACCATTACAACTGAGTGATGCACTTCTCTGCAGCTTCACTGTGAGAAGGAAATCTCACAATGTTTCTGATGAGCTTTGTGCCAGAATTTAAGAGTCATTTAATATAATCTTCGGTAAGACTCAGCAGTTAATTGGGAGGATACACCACACAACAATTCCAATGAATAATTTCAGAGAAATCGAAAGCATGAGAGTATATCTTCTTTGCATGTATAGTTCATCATACTGATTTTGATATACATGAAATCATTGCCTGAGTTTATTGGTGGAACAATTTCTAATGCATTAAATAATTAAAAAGACTGTTTCAATGCCGGAAGATCTGAGGGAGCTACCACGACAACATAAACGTTTGCAAGACATGTAAATATTAAATATGTCAGGGGATTGTAAATTAAAGAAAGGACGTGATTAATATAGGTTTGTTAGCAGATATACCTCATTCAAAATTATAAAACAGTACACAATAAAACTAGGTAAACACAAGTGACATCAGGCCAGCACTCGATCCGTTGGTTACCAAAAATTAGGAAAGAACAAGAGTTTTTAACAGGAAAACTGATACTTCATGGTTATTACATTGCGCTTTCATCGCAATTGGCTAAGCTTGGGGTTTTTGTAAGCCAGCAAAGCAATATAGACGGGGTTAGAATACCGCGGCTTGCCATGGGCAGTGGAGGGTTGTCAAATAATCGTACTCAAGATAACAATGGCTTCGAGTTCCAGGAAACAGCCCACATACTAAATATTGTGCCAGGGTGGAGATAAATTACCAATACAGCGTGTACGGCGGTGGGACGTCTTTCGTGCCGACATGATGCGATTTGAAGCTCATTACTGAAAAACACGGAAAAATATGGAGGTCTCCATCGAGAGCGTGTTTCTGCTATCACTTGCTTACTAATCAATAAGCCGGTCAGAAAAAGGCAGTGGACAGAACAGAGAGTATAACGCCTTTCTTGCTTCACTAAGAATATGACGCAAGTTAACTGCAAACCTGACTGTCGGTATACCTCTGCACTGCTGTGGACAAAGACATTTAGCTGTCCATCAAAAATATCTCCATACCACCTCCCAATGACAAAATTACATTTCAGCACCAATTTACGGGCAACGATTGTGGGCCAAATGTAAGGAAAGGATTACACGAAAGAGAAGTACACAAGAGGATATGAGACAACTTTCAGTATGTCCCAAAATAATATAGTTTTCCGATACTTAAAACGGAATCAAAGGAAATTATTTCCAAAATATTTCACTAATGAAGTTGCTAGAAAAAACAGAATAAATCATAGTCTCGTCAGTGACAGGGCGATTTTTCATTAAGCTTATTTTCTATGGCCCTGTATCTCATACATTCAGTCGGACATGTTTCTTCTCTTCCCGCGCATTCATTTGGTTGCGTAGAAGTAATAGATTGTAGTGTCATTCAGAATGTAATAATTTTACTGCTTGAATAGTGGAAAAACTGTAAGCGAAAATTTATCTCATTCATCAGTTTGTTGGATTTGTCAGCAAAAAGAAAGTTTCTTCGAGATTTTAAATTAGTTCTGAAGTTTGTTGAAAGTCGATAAGTGCTCTCATTATCAAACAACGGACGAATAAAATCTTGCTATTTATGTGACGCGTGATTGGGCAGTCTCGTGTGAGGACATATCTCCTAAACTTTTGCTTCGTAGGTGGATGTCAACGTCACAGCTATTGTTTCCCGATTGTACAGAATATTTGTATCAAATTTAGTTGCAATCTATTATTTTAGAAAACGATGCGGAATATTACCTTATGCTTGGTAGTGTTACGCGAATTTCACTATTCATGCCGTTCATGACATATGTCGTAGGTGGTTCTTTCTCCACAGTCATTCTAGTGTGACAGCAGGGAACATGTGTACCAAGTTTGGTTGAAACAGATAAAGTAGATTGAAAGTAGACGTGAAAGGAAGTAATTACAAAACAGAAACCTGTGCTGGAAGAGAGAAGGTACGAAGTCGGCCACTTTCATAGCATCTATGGCTCAGGCTACCTGTTTATTTGGATGCGGAAGTCAGGCTTCTTCACTAACTTGCACACGCAAATATCCACGACAGGTTTTTAAAACCGGAGTTAACGAACATTTCCACAATTACAACAGTGAGGATATGAAGTAGCACGGAACCAAAACCTCTAAGAAAGCAAGAATACGTCAGACATCTCTTCTAGCCCTGTGAACACGGTACACAACGCGCTCCCCCTCCTTGACAGTCTATATCCATCTTCCGATATTTGCCACCAGGTGGGGAAATGATTGATACCAACCTCTGTCTAAAAGATCGAATGTTTGGCCACAATATCTTCATCAGTTACCAGCGGATAGTAGCAGTGAGGTCAGAAAGGAGCAAAGTCAAAGCTTATTACCGATACATGATGAGTCTGTAACTGCTGCTCCACGTCTACGCTGCAAATAAAGATTCATCTCGATTACCGCCGCTCTTATAAAGTCGTAAGCAGCACGGAGAATGGCAGGAAATTATTTGGAAAGGTGGATGGATTCCCAGCCTTCTATGGCAAATGTGGTATCACAGGGGATGTTTGGAAGTAAGACCGCAAAATGGTGAGTCTGTGACAACGTGTGATTGGATTGCCCCAGAATACTTTCGTAGCACGTCTGCCTCGTTCTCTGAATGCAAATACTATGTGTGCACTATTCGTAAACAACTTGCAGTGATGCCTAGTCCATACTGAAGATCTGTGGTGCAGTGAGACACGTGCCTTACCTACGTTGTTGACCATAAAAAACAACCGTTCCATTACTATCACTGTACACATTATTGTGCCTATCGCCTGTAAGTTTTGCTTCTGTTTGCTGCAACGTTATTAACGGTGAAATTGAACGACGAAGGCATTCCTGTGTTGTTTGCAAAGAGAAATTTGCACAGTAGTTGTTGTTCTTACGATATGAAGCAAACTGTCGCGTCCGTCGCTTGCATCATGGGGAAATGAGGACGCAACACTTCGAAGATCGATGGAGTGACAGAGACGTCGATAGTGAAGCTGGCCAACTTTGGACACTTAACGTACTTTCTAATGACGAACTACTGCAATAACATGTTTGGAATCCACTTCATTGCATCTTATTACACTAACGAGCTCCCATTTCTGACAGTGGACAATTACCGCGCATTCAAGAGGAGTGCGGCTCCTCAAATAGGGCAATGAGGTGAGAAATGTCGTGGATTTACGACACGCCAGATACAGATAGCGGTAGTACAGACGAGGGATAAAGAGACACGTTGTAAGTTAACAACCCTCCGCTTCCTACCAGTTTCCGCCTAGCTCAGTGATTATTTACAGTGTTAAAAGCAGATGTTATTGCCCTGATAAAATTGTATTGCAACGGATAACGACTTTTTACACACAAAAGACTGCAGCAACTGATAGCATACCGGTGGCAGTTCCCTTACTGGATGAAATTCCCCCATTTATATTCTCGCTCTCTTTTTAATCATTAATTAAGCATAAATGAGACTCAAAATTTCATAAAAACAACTAGAGACGAAATGTTTAACTATTTACACAAGTTTATTAAATTCACTGTACATCTCCCTATCATCATTTTAAAGCCAAAAATAGAATATATACATTCACTAAATGTATCTCCAATGGATTGAGACAAGGATCGTAACCTTACATTCATACCGTACATTCTTTACTCTCTCATACTGCACCCACGTGGCTATGCACAACATTCCCATTATACAAAATCATTTCCCCGCTAAAATAGAAACAGAATTAACACAACCAACGCAGTTCCTGATGCTTTACCACGGAGGCCACCATACTCACATCCTTCCTCTTCGACAGCCGGAAGCGTTCTCCCTCTCGTGGCCGCTCCCCGTCCTAACGGATCCTCCCGTTCCAGTTCGCGAGTATCCGCGCCCTCATTGGCTTGTAACCTAACGGGACCTTCTGCCAACCTCCGAATTCTGAAGGAACTCGCAAGTCGCAGCCGATTGATCAGCTCATCCCCAAGGAAACCTCTCTGCCGCACGCCAAAACTAAAGTTGGCAAACCTACCGAGTGTTCTGCATCTCTGCCTTCCCAGTCGCGGCTTCATGCACACTTACAGACCTTCACACACAGAATCACATAGGATATAAGAGGAGTTGAGTACTGTGGAGCAAAGCTCCTTATGTGAGCAGCGCTCACTTATTTGTCCTGCAATAACAATTTTAATAAATAATAAAGCATTCTTGTCTCCACCTAGTACATCCCCCATTACAGTGGCACTAAAGGCCAAGCACACTTTTACGAAATGATAATCAGATGAAAGTAACGTACACTGTAGTATACAAGGATTTAATGGAATGATACTACAGTATCGTTTCAACGTCACAGGCAGAGGTATCATGTAAAGTGTTTCCGAAGTGATGTTGGCAAAAGTGATGTTTATCCAAAAGAAGAGACGCGGCCATTCTTAATTATAATTTATCCACACCCTGGAGTGTTGCTTACTTCAGTGTGGACCGAACTCCTGGTGGGAATACTGGGTTAGCTGCGGATCATGAATGGTCAATGGAGGAGGACATGTGACTTTTTGTGTCGGAAGACATATGTGCTTGAGTAGTCCGTGCAGGTAAGTGAACCCATGTGCGTGGGTAGTGCAATAATTACCACACCTGTGCAATAAGCAGAATTTCTAGGTTCAAGTCACGGCCCTGCCATAAATTTTAATACCTGCATATCATTTGATTACCTATACTACTGGAAGCTGAGACAACAATAACCCACGAGAGATGTCACGTAACTGGTTTCTGAATGCAAAATGTCGAGCACCGCCATAAAACCAACCAGACATGTGCATTATGGCAATTACTTTATGTAAATTTTACTGTTTTAATTTTGACCAGCCATCCATTTTGCTTGTCCAGAAATCAGTGTAAGCTGCGCCTGTCCCAGCGTACTTCAGGAGGTCCTCTTGAGTGCACTCTCAAGATGCAGCCACTACAGGGCATTTAGAAGGTGTTCCATCGTCTGTATTGCACCACACTCACACTCGTCACTGTCTGTGTAGCCCCACCTTTTCATAAGTTGTTTTGACCGCCCCGCGCCCACACAAAGTCTGTTCAGCGTTTTCCAGTGGTGCCAGTCCTGGGGTAAGGGCTTCAGGATATTGTTCTTGCCACAGTGATTTTATCGAAGCTACGGTGGGTTCCACTGAGTACATGAAGCTACGTCTAGATTGTAACCTTTTGGGCACAGGTAGGTTTTTGTACAGCAGGTGACGATGGTTGTTCGTTTGTTTATTCCTTTCTATCGAGCTCAGGAAAGATCTTCTAATATTTGGTGGAGCGATACCTGATACCCGATAAGTGGGTTTCAGGCAGCCAGTTATCTTCCTGCGAGTGTTGTTTAGGACCACATCTAGATTTTTAGTGTAGTGAGATCTTTCCCAAACTGGGCATCCATGTTCAGCGACCGAAAAGCATGTGGCTAGGGCTGTTGAAGGAAGTACTTTTGCGTTGGCACCCCACTTTGCAGATGTCAGTTTGTTCAATATACCATTACGTGTTTGTACCTTAGCTTTTGTTTTTTCAATATGTTTCTTATATGTCAGAGTTCTGTCAAGAGTGATGCCCAAATAGACAGTTTAAACACGACTACTAGTGTGGTGAACAGGTGGGTATTCTGATGTCGGGGAGGAGGCATCAACTGCCCAGGTGAAGGTGTTGGCCGCGGCTGGGGGCTGGCGCTAGGCGCGGCTAGGGCTGGGCGTGTGGTGGCGGGGATTAGCGGGCCGTTAGGGCGCGCTGACAAATGAAGCGCCACGGGGGCCGGACGGCCGACTTAGGCCGCCTCTCTGGGGGCGCTGCGGGGGGCGGGCCGCTAATCTGGGAGCGCAGGCTGCGGTCTGGGGTCCCACCGGAGGCTTCTCACCAGGCACCCACGACCATCAGCCTATCTACTCCAGAAAATGTCAGTGACTCGACGAGACCGCAACATCCACGTACAGTTGCGGTTGCTGCCTGTAACTGACGGTGGTTCATTCATTTTAACTACGCAGAGCATAGCTTAGATTTCAGGGGTTTTATGAACTGAGTTTGACATTGAATATATTGTCGCGTTGAAATGGAAGCAGGCTTGACTTCGAAGGCATCTGAACACAGTAGGTATACTGAAAGCACGTTTATTACGAACTCAACATACACGCAGCACTGACTGCCTCTCAGGCAGAGTGCTCTGCTATTTATATACAGACAGAATTTACCAGAAATTAGAAGAACAGTTAACATAAGAAACAAGTAGAATTTACAAGTGAACATAAGAAAGATGTAGAACCTTCTACAGTTCTGCCGGCGCGATTTGTGCCGCGCCGCGCCACGCAGGTACCGACTCTGGCTAAGCCGGTCCCCGGGGATTCGCCCACTTCATCCATCGCGCAGAACCAGCACGCGGGACGTCCTCACATTTACACGGCCGCGCTTGCAGAACAGCTTTACACGGCCGCGCATGCCATACAGAACCATGGGAGACTCGCGCTATTGGACGAATTTATTTAATTATACCGGCCACAGCCTTGTTTGTGGCGAATTCGCTGTAACGAGTTCCGAAAAGAAATGAAAAAGGTTTTGGACAGAAATCGATCTGGTAGGTATAAATTAGTTGTTTAATAAATAATTAAAAAATAAAACAATTTAACAAATTAAAAACATAAAAAATAATAAAAAAATTGATTGCTTGTAATATAATGTAAAGGCACCTTTTATTAAACTGACACGTTTCACATCCTTAAGAAATGTATTCATGATGTACGGAAGAAGTATTAATCTAATTTCTAAACTGTTAATGATGATAGTTGTATACACTTACTTTCATGTACTCTGTTTTCAGAACGTCGTATAGTGCTATGCATGTCTCTGGGATAACAGCACATGGTGATGGTGCTGAATTTCTTGTGCTGTACTTTAAGACCTCAAAAGAGCCACCAGTTGCTAAAAACGTGAGTATCGCTGTTAGGCGTTCTTCTGCTCAAATGCTTTGTCTCATCTCCGTATCTGTCACGGTAATTTTGTGCTTAATCAAATCCAACAAAATCTTAAACTAGGCACAGTCCATCCGTAAATAGTTCTTTTAAAATCATCGGGGAAATTATCGCGCAGTTCACTAATTACAGGCAAATGACTATAGCGGTGCCTGTATTCTTTCGCCCAAACACAGTACTTTTACTTCTTTCGGTTCATTAGAAGTGCCACGCACATCCCAGCTGCAGCGATCACACCGACAGGGTTTCTCTGCTGCTGCAACACGCTGCCCTGACGCCGCGCCGCGCAGAACTTTCGGCCTCGCCCGAAACGTCAGTCTGGCCGCTCCTACGCGGCGAGCGACGCGCCGCGGTCCTGCCTGCGTTCCTGCGTGCCGGCAGACGCGGACGGGCAGGCGCGCCCGTGTAAACGCCGCTAATACTTCGAAACTTAATATGATGGCTTTAAGCCAGAAATATTACACAGCGCAAAACAACTTACAGTGTCATACCACGAAGAGCTCAATGTAAGCTTTGTTTACCATTTATATTGACTTCTTAGCACAAAATAAGCTCACGTGTAAATTTTGTAACGCTGATAATCTGAGGATGTCCTGCTAAAGGGCGAAACAAACCATTACTTAAAGAATAAAAAATCTGCAACAAGACTTGTTTTTCCTCAAGGAATACTCGTAAGTCCTCGTGTTAAAACATACACATGTCAGCTGCACTGCCATTTACTTGTTCTCGCCAAATTTAGAGTCCCGAGAAGCGACCGTTCGCTGTGCAAATCTAAGCACTTTCCCCGATCGAATCACTCCTATCCTCCAGGAGGGTCCTTCTTCTGCCAAGAGTAGACATGGAGCCACATTTCCTCGCCCCCCGTTCGTTAACCTCCTCTGTCAGAAACACCCACTCCCTAGCAGTTCAGTTACTTAGCCGCTTCCTCATTAGCTGATCTCCATTCCTTCCAAAATCGTATACACTTTTAAAAATAACTTCCATCTCATATACCCTTATTTAAAAACAAAGAAGAATTTTAATTAGTATTACAAAAAGTCTGAAATCAATAAATAGACATACCATCTCTCATGAGCTTGACCGCTCATGCCACAAATTATTTACGTAAATTTTTGTCAAATTGTACAATCAATCGACAAACTATACTAAACATGCGAGAGGTAAATCACGCATTATTAGTGTTTGGAGAATGAGATGATATTCTTTGTATATTTTCATTATATATTTATATTGGCTGAAATAAGTCATTAACTAAATACGAGTATATACGAGTGTGACGCTATCATGGTGATAGTTAGAGACAATCAGCCATCCTCTAATCCAGACTTTGTTGAAATTGAATGACGCATTCAAAATTTGGTTACTTTAAGCTTGATTTTTCTATATTTTATGTAGTAGTAAGACAAATTTATAAGTTTGAGATGTTGAAATTAATTTTACAATCACAACATAAGCAGCTGTATGAATATAAAGAACTCAGATGGAAAACCAGTTCTCAGCAAAGAAGGGAGAGCTGAAAGGTGAAAAGAGTATGTGGAGGGACTCTATAAAGGAAACGAACATCGAAACAATATTGTAGGAAGGGAAGAGGCTGTAGATGAAGATGAAATAGGAGATACTATACTGAGAGAAGAATTTCACAGAGCACTGAAAGACCTAAGTCAAAACAAGGCCCATGGTGTGGACGACATTCCCTCAGAACTACTGAAGCCTCACCGAGAGCCAGCCACGACGAAACTATTGCACCTGGTACGTGAGATGTATGAGACAGGGGAAATATCCTCAAACTTATAGGAATCATGCCCATTCCAAAGAAAGCATGTGCAGACTGCTGTAAAATTACAGAACCATGAGTTTATTAAGTCATTGTTGATAAATTTTAACATGAATTATTAACAGAAGAATGGAAAAGCTGATAGAAGCCGACCTAGGAGAAGACCAGTTTGGATTTAGGAGAAATGAACGGGAGGCAATACCCACTTTACGTCTTACCTTAGAAGATACATTAAGAAAAGGGAAATCTACATTTCTAGCTTTTATAGATTTGGAGAAAGCTTTTGACAATGTTGATTGGAATACATTCTTCAAATTCTGAAATCAGCAAGAGTAAAATACAGGGAACGGAAGGTTATTTACAACTTATACAAAAACCAGACAGCAGTTATCAGAGTTGAAGGACATGAAAGGGATGCAGAGCTCGGGAAGGGTGTAAGGAAGGGTTGTAGCTTTTCTCCAATATTTTTCAATTTGTATAAAGGAAAGCAAGGAGAAATTTGGAGAAGGAATTGAAGTTCAGGGTGAAGAAATAAAAACCTCATGTTTCGCTGATAACATAATAATTCTGTTAGAGACAGCAAAGGACCTGGAGGAACAACTGAACGGAATGGACAGTATGTTGAAAGGAGCATATTAGATAAACATTAACAAGAGCACAGCAGAGGTAATGGAATGCAGTTTCAGACGATCAGGCGACGCTGAAGGAATTAAATTAGGTGACGAATCAATGAAGGTGGTGAATGAGTTTTGTTACTTAGCAGTAAAATAACATATCATGGTCGCAATATAGAAGGATATAAAATGCAGAATGGTGTTGGGAAGAAAAGCGTTTTTGAAAAAGAGAAATTTGTTAACATAGGATATTAATTTAAGCATAAGGAAGTCCTGTTTGAAGGCATTTGTGCCGAGTGTTCCTTTGTATGAGTGTTAAACATGGACGATAAACAGTGCGGACAGGAAGAGGATTGAGGCTTTTGAAATGTGGTGTTACAGAAGAATGCTGAAGTTTTGGTGAGTAGATCGCGTAACTAATAAGGAGGTACTTAACAGACTTGGGAAGAAAATGAATTTCTTGCATACCTTGACTAAAAGAAGGGATCGAGTGATAGGACACATTCTTAGAATTCAAGGAATTGTGAATTTATCTTTGGAGGTAAGTGTGTGGGGTAAAAATCGCAGAGGGAGGCCAAGAGATGAACATAGTAAGCAAATTGAAATGGATGTAGGTTGTTGTTGTTATGGTCTTCAGTCCGGAGACTGGTTTGATGCAGCTCTCCACCCTACTCTATCCTGAGCAAGCCTTTTCATCTCCTCATAAGAACGGCAACCCACATCTATTTGAATCTGCTTACTATACGCGTATCTTTGTCTCCCTCTGCGATTTTTACCCCACACACTTCCCTCCAATGCTAAATTTACGATTACCTGATGTCTGAGAATGTGTCCTACCAAGCGATCCCTTCTTTTAGTCAGGATATGCCAAAAATTCCTTTTCTCACCAATTCTGTTCAGTACCTCTTCATTAGTTATGCGATCTATCCACCTAATCTTCAGCATTCTTCTGTAGCACCACATTTCAAAAGCCTCTATTCTCTTCCTGTCCGCACTGCTTATCGTCCATGTTTCACTCCCATACAAGGCAACACTCCACACAAATGCCTTCAGAAAAGACTTCCTTACACTTAAATTAATATTCGATGTTAGCAAATTTCTCTTTTTCAAAAATGCTTTTCTTCCCATTGCCATTCTGCATTTTGTATCCTCTGTACTACGACCATCGCATGTTATTTTACTACCCAAGTAACAAAACTCATCTACCACCTTCATTGTTTCGTTACCTAATCTAATTCCTTCAGCATCGCCTGATTTTCTAAGACCGCATTCCATTATTTTTGTTTTGCTCTTGTTAATGTTCATTTTATACGTTCTCTTCAACACACTGTCCATTCCATTCAACTGCTCTTCCAGGTCCTTTGTTGTCTCTGATAGAATTACAATGTCATCAGCAAAACGCAATGTTTTTATTTCTTCCCCCTGAACTTTAATCCCTATTCCAAATTTTTCCTTGCTTTCCTTCACCGCTTGCTCGATGTACAAATTGAATAACATCGGAGAAAGGCTACAACCCTGTCTTACTCCCTTCCCAACTGATGCTTCCCTTTCATGCCCTTCGAGTCTAATAACTGCGGTCTGGCTTTTGTACAAGTTGTAAATAACTCTCCTTTCCCTATATTTTACGGATGTAGGTTACCGTTCTTATTAGGAAATGAAGAGACTTGCTAAGGATAGAGTAGGATGGAGAGCTGCATCAAACTAGTCTCCGGACTGAAGACAATAACAACAACATGTGCATAATAATTCCGATATCGTAAATGTCTTAAATATTGACGATAAAGAATTTTATTCTGAATTACTGGGGTGTGGAACACACAGGTGCTCTCCAAACACTCATCAAGGAACTCTAGCTACCAGCCCTCATTAGTTTTCAGTACAAAGCATAGGACATTCCGAGTTTTCTGCCGATTTGGACAAACCCCAACTGGCTGCTCGGTTTAACCTGCTACATCTACATCTACATGGGATACTCTGCAAATCACATTTAAGTGCCTGGCAGAGGGTTCATCGAACCACAATTATACTATTTATCTCCCATTCCATTCTCGAATAGCGCGCGGGAAGAAGGAACACCTGAATCTCTCTGTTCGAGCTCTGATTTCTCTTATTTTATTCTGATGATCATTTCTACCTACGTAAGTGGGAGTCAACAATATATTTTCGCATTCAGAGGAGAATGTTGGCCATTGGAGTTTCGCAAGTAACCCACGCCTCAGCGATAAGCGCCGTTGTTCTAATGATTCCCATCCCAGATCCTGTATCATTTCCGTAACGCTGTCTCCCCTGTATCGTGACAATACGAAACGAGCTGCCCTTCTTTGGACTCTCTCGATGTCCTCCGTCAAACCCACCTGATAAGGATCCCACACTGGGCTGCAATACTCCAAAAATGGACGGACAAGCGCAGTGTATGCAGTTTCTTTAGTAGTTCTGTTGCATCTTTTAAGGATTCTGCCAATAAAACGCAGTCTCTGGTTCGCCTTTCCCACGATATTATCTACGTGTTCTTTCCAGTTTAAGTCTGAAGTAATAGTGATTCCTAGGTATTTTGTGGAGTTTACGGCCTTCACATTTTATTGATTTATGTTGTAAACAAAGTTTAACGGATTTCTTTTCGTACTCATGTGGACGACTTCACACTTCTCATTATTTAGAGTCAATTGCCAATTTTTACACCATACTGATATCTTATTCAGATCGTTCTGCAGTTGGTTTTGATCTTCAGATGATTTTACTAGACGGTAAATGACGGCGTCATCTGCAAACAACCTAAGAGAGCTACTTAGATTTTCCCCTAAATCGTTTATGTAAATAAGGAATAGCAGAGGACCAATAACACTACCTTGTGGAACGCCCGATATCACCTCTGTTTTAGTCGATGCCTTACCATCGATTACCACGAACTGTGTCCTCTCTGACAAGAAATCCCCTATCCAATTGCAAATTTGGGGCGATATACCATAACCACGCAATTTGATTAAAAGCCGTTTGTGAGGTACGGTGTCAAAAGCTTTCTGGAAATCAAGAAATACGGAATCGATTTGCGAACCTTTGTCGATAGCACCCATCACTTCGTGTGAATATAGAGCTAGTTGTGTTTCGCATGAACGATATTTTCTAAATCCTTGTTGACCTTGGGTCAATAGATCGTTCTGTTCGAGATAATTCATAATATTTGAATACAGGATATGTTCCAAAACCCTACCAGGCCTATCTGGTAATTAGTCCAAAGACTTGCCACAGTCCGTTGGCAGTCCTTTGTCTTTCCACACAGTACCATTACTTATACTAATCGCCTACCCTCCGGACAGTGCTTTCTTATATTCACATGGTTCTACAGCCCATCTGTGGTGGTTACAGTGCTACAACTGGCGTTTAACCACATCAGACTCATAACTTATTGGCTAAGTGTGGCGATGTGGCAGGCCAGGCCATGAAGCTTAAAACATTTGACACTAAGAAGGAAAGTGTATATGCAGCCATGTATCGTTGTGCATTGTCTTGCTAAATAATGGCTATAGTTATGGCGCAAAGTATATAATGTGCGCACGTCAAATTGATAGCAGTGATCTAGACACTGACCAAATTCACCTCACATTATAAGGCCTTGAGTTGGCGTTGTATGTGTTGTTGGAATGCACTATCAACCACACCCAATATGTATGTCGAACAAAAATGGAATCATAAAAAAATTAAAGATAAAAAATAAATACTGAAGATGGTATCGTCTGAAAACACTACCTGACGCTATTCTTTTTCCCAATCAAGCTCGTCCCTGCACAACTGACGTTTATAATGTTTCATCACGTAAGTCAAATGTAGGTGGTGAAGTGAGCGTGAACGTAACCCACGTCGTAATAAACGAAGGCGGACTGCAACCGTAGATCGTGGACTATGTGTTTAAGGGACGCAGATCTGTCCTGCAAAGACACTGGGTCGGGCTGTGGGTCTTCTCGGAGGAGAAGTGGAGGGTGTAATGAGACCCTCTGTGTACCGTTGTGCACACACCCGTTGCTAAGCCGATAACTTACGTCGCACCAGGATAGATGCATCACTACTCTCATACTAATACTGCGACCTCTTTAAACAATCTGAACTGACGTAACAGTTCGCGCGTACGATTAAATCCTGTACGTCAGCCTAAATCTAAATTGTTCATTACTTTCGCTTTATAGCGAGTATGAGAGGCGCCAGTACATTTTAATGTGGTTTGGGCCGCGATATCGATTTTGACCGCGAAACCGCCGATTGACATACTTAAATGCTCGTCGTTTCTGCAAAACGTATTAATGTGCATGCACAGTATAGCGTAACTTGAATGCGTTGCAACTACAACACATACGCGGGCGACGCCGTATACAAAATTTAGACACCTACGTAAACGCTGTTCGCAACCGATTATGATAAAATAACTACCTGTAAGTCGTTAATTCTTACTATATATAGAAAATCTAAGTACTTTCTTATCTTTATCAAAGTACTTAATTTCACAATACTAAAAAATTTAAAAGAACACCTCACATTTATTGAATATGTAGATCTCAATAAATGAAACGATACTTTCGTCTTACCTGTACTCCGGTTGAGTTTCAAACCATATCTCTTAAATATTCTTTTTATTTAAATATTTCATTAAATGTGGCTTCTCCAGAAGCTTCTCTAAAAGATCCGACCTCAATTAATAATATTTCATTTCATCTTTTCTGCTGACAGATCTGAATGTTTGCCAAGACTCTCAAAAATACAGTTTCTATTCGTTAACGATAATGTCTGTATTAGTCCTAATCGATCCCTTGACTAATACATAACATGTCCTTTAGGTAAAATTAATATTTTCTTTCAATTTAAATCATTTATGTAGATATGGTTGACATTGTACTATAGTTATCCGCAAAGAACAAATGTATATTCATTTTTATTGCTCCTCACTTTGACAGCATATTTATATTTTATCAATAGATCAGAGATGCTAATCTCTCTATCAGATATTTTCAAATTTCAATAGTAGTAATAATTTACTACTCCTTTTTTTTTTTCCTTTTCCAGGAAAACTTTCTTTTAAACCAGATAATAAATAAGCAAAGAAATTCTTTTCTATTTTTATTGCGCCTCCAAGATTATATCTCTTTTACTGCTTCATTTTATATAAGTCCACTCCCATGAACCACAGACATTGCCGAGGTGGGGTGGCTTGCGTGCCTCAACGATACAGTTAGCGGTACCGTAGGTGCAACCACAGCGGAGGGGTATCTGTGGAGAGGCCAGACAAACGTGTGGTTCCTGAAGAGGGGCAGCAGCCTTTTCAGTAGTTACAGGGGCAACAGTTTGGATGATTGACTGAGCTGGCCTTGTAACATCAGCTAATGTGGTTTTTCCACACAGCTACTGCGAACGGCTGAAAACAAGGGGAAACTACAGCCGTTACCTTTCGCGAGGGCATGCAGCTCTACTGTATGAACATATGATGATGGCATCCTCTCGGGTAAAATATTCCGGAGGTAAAATAGTCCCCCATTCGGATCTCCGGGCGGGGACTACTCAGGAGGATGTGGTCATCAGGAAAGACAATACTGGCATTCTAAGGGTCGGAGCGTGGAATGTTAGATTCCTTAATCGAGTAGGAAAATTAGAAAATTTAAAAAGGGAAATGGGTAGGTTGAAGTTAAATATAGTGGGGATTAGTGAAGTTTGGTGGCAGGATGAACAGGATTTCTGGTCAGGTGAGTACAGGATTATAAATACAAAATCAATTGGGGGTATCACAGGAGTAGGATTGATAATGACTAAGAAAATAGGAAAGCGGGTAAACTACTATGACCAGCACAGTGATCGCATTATCATTGTCAAGATAGATACGAAACCAACACCGACAACAGTAGTACAGTTTTATATGCCAACTAGCTCTGCCGATGATGAGGAAATCGAAGAAATATATTAGGAGCTAAAGGAAATTATTCAGACAATTAAGGGAGAGGAAAACGTAATTGTTATGGGAGACTGGAATTCGGTAGTAGGACAAGGAAGGGAATGGAAGATAGTAGGTGAATATGGTCTGGGCAAAAGAAATGAAAGAGGAAGCCGCCTGGTAGAATTTTGCACGGAACATAATTTAGTTATAACAAACACCTGGTTCAAGAATCACAAAAGAAAGTTGTATACGTGGAAGAGACCATGAGTCACCGGGAGATACCAGATAGATTTTATAATGGTAAGACATAGATTTCGAAACCAGGTTCTACAGTGTAAGACATACCCAGGGGCAGATATAGACTCTGACCATAACTTGTTGGTTGTGAACTGTAGGCTGAAACTGAAGAAACTACAAAAAGGTAGGAAAATAAGGAGATGGGACCTGGATAAATTGAAGGAACCTGAAGTTCTTAAGAATTTCAGAGGGAGCTTTAGGCAACAATTGACAGAAACAATGGAAAATAAAACGGTAGAGGAGGAATGGGTAAAATTGAGAGATGAAATAGTGAAAGTAGCTGAGGACAAAATAGGTAGGAAGGCAAGACCTACAAAAAATCCTTGGATATCACAGGAGATACTAAATTTAATCGATGAAAGGAGAAAATATAAAAATGCAGTAAATTAAATAGGCAAAATGGAGTACAGACGACTAAGAAATGAAATTGACAGGAAGTGCAAAATGGCTAAGCAGGATTGCCTAGAAGGCAAATGCAAGGATGTAGAAGAATATATAAATAGGGGAAAATACATACAGCTTACAGGAAAATAAAAGAAACATTTGGAGATCAGAAAAACAGCTCTATGAATATCAAGTACACGGATGGAAAACCAGTTCTCAGCAAAGAAGGGAAAGCTGAAAGATGGAAAGAGTATATAGAGGGGCTCTACAAAGGAAATGAACTTCGAGACAATATTATAGGAAGGGAAGAGGATGTAGATGAAGATGAAATAGGAGATACTGTACTGTGAGAAGAATTTGATAGAGCCCTGAAAGACCTAAATCGAAACAAGGCCCCTGGAGTAGATGATATTCCCTCAGAACTACTGAAGTCTCTGGGAGAACCAGCCATGACAAACCTGTTTCACCTGGTGTGTAAGATGTATGAGACAGGCGACGTACCCTCAGACTTTAAGGAAAATGTAATAATCCCCATTCCAAAGAAATCAGGTGCAGAGAGGTGTGAAAATTACAGAACCATCAGTTTGATAACTCATGGTTGCAAAATTTTAACACGCATTATCTACAGGAGAATGGAAAAGCTGGTAGAAACTGACCTCGGGGAAGATCAGTTTGGGTTCAGGAAAATGTAGGAATTCGGGAGGCAAAACTCACTTTACGGCTTATCCTAGAAGATAGATGAAGAAAAGGCAAACCTACATTTCTAGCTTTTGTAGATTTGGAGAAGGCTTTTGACAATGTTGATTGGAATAAACTCTTTCATGTTCTGAAGCAAGCAGGAGTAAAATATAGGGAGCGTAAGGTCATTTACAACTTGTACAAAAACCAGACAGCGGTTGTCAGAGTTGAAGGGCATGAAAGGGATGCAGTGGTTGGGAAGGGAGTGAGACAGGGTTGTAGCCTTTCTCCAATGTTATTGAATTTGTACATTGAACAAGCTATAAATGAAAGCAAGGAGAAATTTGGTGAAGGAATACAAGTTCAGGGGGAAGAATTAAAAACATTGCCTTTTGCCGACGACATAGTAATTCTGTCAGATACAGCAAAGGACCTGAAAGAGCAATTGAACGGAATGGACAGTGTGCTGAAAGGTGCATATAAGATGAACATTAACAAGAGCAAAACTAGGGTAATGGAGTGCAGTGTAAGAAAATCAGGTGATGCTGAAGGAATTAGATTGGGTAACGAAGCAATAAAGGAGGTAGATGAGTTTTGTTACTTGGGCAGTAAAATAACAAATGATGGACGCAGTACAGAGGATATAAAATGCAGAATGGCAATGGGTAGAAAAGCGTTTTTGAAAAAGAGAAATTTGTTAACATCAAATATTGATTTAAGCCTAAGGAAGTCCTTTCTGAGGGCATTTGTATGGAGTGTTGTGTTGTATGGGATTGATACATGGACGATAAACAGTGCGGACAGGAAGAGGATTGAGGATTTTGAAATATGGTGCTACAGAAGAATGCTGAAGATTAGGTGGGTGGATCGCGTAACTAATGAGGAGGTACTGAACAGAATTGGGGAGAAAAGAAATTTCTGGCATACCTTGACTAAAAGAAGGGATAGATTGGTGGGACACATTCTCAGACATCAAGGAATTGTGAATTTAGCATTAGAGGGAAGTGTGTGGGGTAAAAATTGCAGAGGAAGACCAAGAGTTGGAGACAGTAAGCAGATTCAGACAGATGTAGGTTGCCGTTCTTATGTGGAGATGAAGAGGCTTGCTCAGGATAGGGTATTGTGGAGAACTGCATCAAACCAGTCTCCGGACTGAAGACAACAACAACAAACAAACATTTATATAAGCCACATACAGATCTTAGCTATAGAGTGACTGCTAACTAACTGTCCCCTCCGAGGATCTTTGTAAGTAGATTCAGAAAATAAAGAAAAGTAAATCATACGATGCAACCATCTCCAAACAGTTTTATTGGTTCAAAGCTATGTGTTATTACCATATTACCTGTCACTGTCAATTTTTTTAGTTGCTCTGTTATATTTTTTGTAACTCACTGAACCCAATAGTACACACAGTAAACATAGGCACTCAAACCAACCAATTAAGCACGCGACCCACGTGTGGATCAATGAACTCCCGTAGGATTAATAAAACATAATAACACTGCTTTGTTCAACTTCCCACGTCAACTCCACTCAGCTGCGCGGGAGTGCCGAGCGGTCTGGAGCACCGCGTTATGGATCGCGCTGCCTCCCGCGTCGGAGGTTTGAATCCTCCCTCTGGCATGGATGTTTGTGTTGTCTTTAGTGTAAGTTAGTTCATAAGTAGATTGTAAGTTTAGGGACTGATGACCCCGCAGTTAAGTCCTTTAAGCTTAACAAATATTTGAACATTTTTGAACTCCACTCGTGACTACCACCAAGACCACAAACCAATACTCAATAAACACCTTCCCTAATGAGTTACTTAATGCTGTCACAGAGCGTTAACTTCAGTTACCATTTTAAAACCAACTAACACTTTCCACATACTGTCATTACACTGATCCGACAAATCTCGTCAAATTACAATAATGTCAGTACTAACTATGTCACTAACATCCACATAAACTTATTCACTCTAGAAAATTCTTTCCTCACTTCTTCCATTCCACAAAGGAGAGAAGTGTATTTTAAATATGGAAAATCATTAATATTTACCAACATCACTTGTATTAACGTCCAATTTCGCTACTGATGTTACATTCATGGCTTACATAGACTTATGGAACCATTAAAACGTTAAACTGCCTGTCAAATCAATCAGCTCTGTAACTCACAAGCAACTAACTGTGAACAATCTTAAGAACGAATAAAAATCGGGAAAACTTCATATTTTACCATACAATAATCATGAATATTCCTTTTCAAGTTGAAGTTCTCTGTTTCAATTTTATCTTTATTGGCGTTTTTTAATTATCTTGAGCGGCTCACATTCATTTGAAAAATAACTATGAGCTCTCTCCCTGATATATCTATGGCGGTTTTTTAATATAAAATCTAGATCAATCAGATACATTTTAGTTCAACAAAAGTAATTAAAATTTATAATCCAATGCAACATTCGGAAATAATCCTACTTGACATTCATTTTGTTTTACTTTCCTTTCGTAATACGTTGAAGCGAAACATTTCGGCAAATTCCGTAACAAGGCAATAAAATAGATCATGTATGGTGGTCCTATGGAGGTGCTCAATATTTGGCGATTGGAAATCAAACATTTAACTTTCCTCGCCCGAAATCTTGCCCAAAACTCTCTTTTGTATATTCCATCTTGCTTTCTGTATTGGAATATTGTCTTATTATTACTCAAGTGTTCTCATTTCAAAACAATGGCGCACTGAACATTAACAAAAATACGTCGTTGTTAGGACAATGACTTACAATCTAATGTCTAAATATATCATGTTACCAGATAACACCTGCCATGTATGGTGCGAGAATTACAGATTATTCTCGCAGCTGTTGAGCGTAGCGTAATGGGCAGTGGATTAGTCTGTGACGCACAACATATCAGACGGTGGTTCGAAACTTGCCGGGCGCGGTGCCTCAGAGCGCTCGGTCAGAACGAAATAACTGAGTTAACGACGAAACGATTAAAATTAAACAAGATAAACCAACGTCCACGAATGACCGATCAAACTGAACATTCACTGAAAAGAAAGATACTTATAGAGGGCTCGACGTCATCTGTAATAAAAAAATTGAGAAAAATTCTCAACGAACAACAAATAGCGAATATGAACAAACGACCGCAAAGCATCGAACTACTTGAAGAACAAAAAAGAATAAATAAGTAAATATACAATCCTGGCCATTAAAATTGGTACACCACGAAGATGAAGTGCTACAGACGCGAAATGTAATTGACAGGAAGAAGATGCTGTGATATGCAAATGATTAGTATTTCAGAGCATTCACACAAGGTTGGCGCTGACATGCTGACATGAGGAAAGTTTCCAAACGATTTCTCATACATAAACATCAGATGCCCGCCGTTGCCTAGTGAAACGTTGTGATGCCTCGTGTACGCTGGAGAAATGCGTACCATCACGTTTCCGACTTTGATAACGGTCGGGTTGTACCCTATAGCGATTGCGTATCGCGACATTCACCGCAGTCGAGGTGACAAGCATCTTATCCGCATGGCTGTAACGGATCGTGCAGCCACGTCACGATACCTGAGTCAGGAGATGGTGACGTTTCGAAGACAACCATCTGCACGTAGAATTCAACGACGTTTGCAGCAGCATAGACTATCAGCTCGGAGACCATGGCTGCGTTTACCCTTGACGCTGCATCACTGATAGAAGTGCCTGCGATGGTGTACGCAACGACAAACATGGGTGCACGAATGGCAAAACGTCATGTTTCCGGTGAATCCAGGTTCTGTTTACAGCATCATGATGGTCGCATCCGTGTTTGGCGACATCGCAGTGGACACACATTGGTAGCGTGTATTCGTCATCGCCGTAATGGTATGAGGTGCCATTGGTTACATGTCTCGATCGCCTCTTGTTCGCATCGAGTGCACTCTGAACAGTGGCCGTTACATTTCAGATGGCTCTACCCTTGATTCTATCGCTGCAAAACTCGACATTTCATGATAATAATGCACGGGCTTTTCTGAATACGGAAAATGTTCGAGTGCTGCCCAGGACAGCACATTCTCCAGATCTCCAATGGTGGCAGAGAACTGGCTCGTCACAATACGCAAGACACTACTCTTGAAGAACTGTGGTATCGTGTTCAAGCTGAATGGTCATCTGCACCATGCTCTGTTTGACTCCATGCCCAGCCGTATCAAAGCCGTTGTTGCGGCCAGGGGTGGTTGTTCTGGTTACTGATTTCTCAAATTGTGTGAAAATGTAATCACATGTCAGTTCTAGTATAATATATTTGTCCAATGAATACCCATTTATCATCTCCATTTCTTCTTGGTAAATGTAATGGCCAGTAGTGTATCTATATAAAAAAATAAATAAACCCACCACTGGCAGCTTTTTAATTTTATCTTGTTTGCTAAAAGGTTTTTGCACACTCTTGTTAATTGAATACAACTACATCTTGAAAGATTCTGAGTTGTTCATAGGTAATAGCGCTTTCCATGAAAAGTGCATTTGATCTATTTTGTGAACATATCATGAAAAACATAACGACGAAATGCACACTCAGACTTCTTTATCGCATTTACACAATCTGGAGATATGACTGTTGTAAGTGACGTAATGATAATAGTAACTTAGTATAGTATTCCACTTTGTGGAATACGGTATTACCACACTTATTCCGTTTATTATTTTAGTTTTAATAGAAAACGTAGTCACGGTTTGAAACATAATATTTTCTCGTTTTTAGCGCAGAACAAAGTAACATGAATAACGTCATATCTCAATTACTGCAAGTTGAATACAATCTACGTTGAAAATGTCCATAGCAACCATGCCAAAGTGAAACATTTTAGTAGTCGCATCGGTTCAAATTAATGGATTTCAACATATTACTTTAATGGTGAATTATTGCTTAGGGGGGAAAAGTTATCTATATTGAACAATATAAAATAGAAGGAAATTAATCTGGAATATTTGAGAAAGGATCGCATAATGGATGTAGCCCATAACATGGTTCACAATGTCCTTTATGATACGAGATGGTATGCTAACATTCATCACTTTTATATAGCTACTATTTTCCGAGAAACCACAGAAACGACTCTGGAAGCGTAATCTTAGCACTGCAAGCAGTAATTAGTTCCATACTGCATTTACTCTCCGGCTCAACCGCCAATAGAACATTGTATTAAAAATCAAAGTATCCAATTTTTGTTCATATGCAGCAGTATATGTAATCATAGCATGAGACTTCGCGATATGTGTCATAAATTTATGGTCCTTTATGGGTTATGCCTCAAGATATCGACCTATTTATACATGAAACTACCAGTATCTGCACGTTGTTTATCACAGTATCCTTCCCGTTGTTCTGTAAATACTTCAGGAGAGCAGTGTTCAATTCTTTGTTCGAATTTCGCAGCATGTTCACGAAATAGAACAGAGTTAGATTTAAGAGGGAGCACTCTCACAGCTGTACAACTCTAAACCTTGCAGAAGATACCTCTGTTTAATAAATAAATGTGTCGGGAACCCTCTTATGAGCCATGGCGAAAAAAAAAAAAAAAATGCCATCGTCGGGTTTCGATCTACCGACCACATGCACATCAACCTAACGCACCACTACACCACGGAAAACAACTATGGCATCGTCCGTTAATTCTCGTAGTATTGCTGACAGTTGCTAACAGCTAAAATGACAATTATAGACACTAGATTATAATTTATCGTATTATGAACGACGTGATTTTGTTAATTCTTCAGTGTGCCACTTCTTTGAAATGAGAACGCGTAAGTTACAAAAAGGAAATAATAAAATACACGAAGCTAGATGGCGTATACCAGAGAGAGTTCTGGGCGAGGAATGTCACGTGACATTTCCTAACGCCTGGTTTACGTAACAGCAAGAGGCGTGGTCAAATCGCAATTATTTGGGCAAATATGTCTGTAACAGTGCGATTTATACACACACAGACACACACAAACACACACACACACACACACACACACACACACACACACATAAACAGACGAAATTGAAGAGAATGTTCTCCTCTACAAATTCGGTTATTCTGTTTTTGTGTCACATGAGTGGTTTGTTTGCAATTACTATTACGTTACAAATGGATTTCTTTAGTGTTACTAACGTAGTTTCTCTCCAAAAAATTTGAATCAAGGAGGTTTTGGAATCCGGTGTACAACTGTTATAGCCACAAAATTTGGTGCCAATCGGTTGAACAGTTCGACAAAAAATGTGGGAACACGTTACGGACAGACAGACAGACATAGTAAAATCGCCGTTATTTTTGCAAACTTCTCTGAAACGACGCAAGATATGAAAAAAGAGAGCAAAGTTGTACAGCATTTTGTCCTCTACAACTCTGTTTATTTAATTTTCGTGTCCGACGTACGGTTAAGCAGTTATTTTCATTTGAATTTCGATCTGTGAAAAGTGTATCGCAAAGACAAACTTTTAGTGTATGTAATCTAAAGTGGGCCAAAACGAAATCCGTTTAGTGTAAAATTCTCATTAACTGTTCAATTTGAAAAACCGATCGCATACATTCTTTTTCCTTCTGAGAAGCAACTCAGAGACCTTAGTTTGCAATAGAGTGTTCAAGGAGTCAGCTTATTCGATTATGAATATTTTATCTTATTTTTGTTTGAGGAAAGCGTCGTTTGATTTCTACTTTTTCATACCTCATCGACGAGACTGCGGTTTTCATTAATAGTTTCATACACATGTTTGAAAATATTTTGCTTAACAGAATTCTATTCTAAAAAATAAAAACTGCAATTAGTAACTTACTGAGAAGATGAATAGAAATATATATGACACCCCTAGGCTTCATCTGCTGCTTTAACTGTAGTGGAGTAATATGGAGACCAAACAGCAACAGTTTAAAATACCTATTTGTATTCATGAACCACGTTGTTATGTCATGTAAGTTAATCTTTACGATAAATAACGAGCGTACAACATCGACTGGCTCTTGTTTCGCATTATTCAGTCAGTTTGCATGTACATGCTCCTCATTTATGTTGTCCTGCATTGCGCGAAACAAACTCAATTATAACACTACGCTCTCTCGTTTCGGCGTGGTCGAATTTTCATTATCACTGGGCAAATCTTATGCATTAGTAAATACATTCAATCGCTAATATTTAATCAGAAATTGAATGAATAGTCGTCCGTATTAAAGGGGCCAGAAAGTGGTTCTCTGTCAATAGGAAGTGGACAAACTAAGCGGAATATGATGTGATTGAAACAATGGTTTTTAATGAGCTATAATTATGACTGATTGTTGGCACGTTCCATTTATTTTTCTGTAGTTAGGAATAACGAAAGGCTATGCCGCATGCTGTGGCTTATTTTCCTAAGTGTATGTAATCTTACAACTTCTACTGGAGTAGAGGATTTAATTTTAATATTAGATTAATTTTTATGTATTATTTGGAAAATGGACGATAGAGACAGGAAGTAATACGTCTCTTGGTTTCTGCTGTCCAGTATGTCTTTCAGTCCCACGCCAACAGTTTCATCTCAGGGAATAACGCACGCAAAATATTCTAGATTATACGTGGGATCAACTGAAATATCTGCGTTTTCCTAAATATTTTAATAGTAAAATGGATTTATATCTTCAGCCTCATCCTGTGGAATCCTCTTTTTAAAAAGGGTTTTTCATGAGGGCCCTCTTCAGCGAGAGAATATCAATATTCATTGATTCGTTCATTTTTCGACGTCATTTTATAGCAACAAATCTGAAAAAAATTGGTAATATTGTTCTCCGCATTTAACTATTGATTTTCATTAATAAAATTTTGCGGTTCAGATGAACAATTCCAGAACTTCCTGACTACCGTAGCAGTAATTAAGTACCTGCTTAAACAATAACGGTAACTACGGCTGATTATTGGAAACAATTTTTTCATTTATTTATAGCTGAGTGTTCAACAATATAACACTTCGTCACGATTATTCAGTTTTTTCGCAGGTTCTTAGATGCTCCCAGTACTTTTTCGCATTTAACACTTTTCGGCGCGGGAAATACTGCACTAATATGGTCATGGCGAATAACATTTCAAAATGCTGCCACAATTTCCCTTCGTCAGTGTTTAGAAAGCGCGTTGTTATCATCTAACAGTATAACCCATGTTTGTTCTTTCCCCTGTGTCTTAAAGTAGTGAAAATTCATCTTACATTTAGTTTTTGGACATAGGATAACTGTGAGAAACTTGTTACAGAGATCTTTTCTACTTTGTTGGCCTAAAGTACTTCCAATTAATTCCCATGGATACGCGTATATGATGGTTTCCATTGTAAATCTGTCCAGTTGCAACTTCGGTAATTTAGAAAGCTGAGACTTGTATTTCATTTACGCAAGCACTTGGATTTGATTGGAGGGATTCAATCTCCTATTTCGCAGAAACTGAATCACAAAGTGAAAAACTGTTTTGTATTCTTTAGAGCTGAATAAAACTTTTTTAGTGCCAGGTTTATTGCTTCCAATTCTCCCTCAAAAAGGCTCGTAAAAGCAACATATATCACTGTAGACTCGAGAAAAAGCGACACCATCGATTTGATTCAGTGTTCCTTCTGTATCCATTATGTTTGCTTATATATAATATTCATTGTCTCTCAAAGGAACTCCTTATTCACTGCTGTTTTAAATACCATTGTATTTAGATGAAATCTGAATTTGATAGAGCATTTTGTCACGTTGCAAACTGTAGGTTGTCTGGCATTCGAAGGCTGGTCGTTAATAGAGCAAAACACTTTACACTTATAACACGTTTATCAGTAGAGATGTTGAAGAACATGGCCCAATGATATGGTGAAACAATGCAGTCGTATATACAGAGTGTTTTGGCACAATGTGACGTAGTTAAACCGCATATGACTGAGGCCGATAAAATTTCACACCTGATGAAGGGCATTGCGGAAGACATGTATCGAGCCCTTCAGTTAAAAGACGATTTAACGGCACAAGAGTTTATCCAATGGTGTTAAAAATTGAAGAGATGCAACAGAGGAAAGTTGGAATAAAGAAGTTTAACCAAGTCCAAATGTAGTCCCTATGGCCGTTGCTTCCCTGTCTGGTTTCTGTATAGGTTGAATATAACTCTTCGCTCCCTATATTTCACCCCGGATTCCTTCAGAATTTGGAAGAGTGTATTCCAGTCGACATTGTCAAAAGCTTTCTCCAAATCTACAAATGCTACAGTCGTAGGTTAGACTTTCCTGACCCTATCTTCTAAGATAAGCCGTATTGTAAGTATTGCCTCCCGTGTTCCTACATTTCTCCTAAATCCAAACTGATCTTCTTCGATGTTGGATTCCTCAAGTTTTTCCATTCGTCTACAAATAATTCGTGTTAGTATTTTGCATCCATGACTTATTAAACTGATAGTTCTGTAATTTTCACACTTGTCTGCACTTGCTTTGTTCAGAATTGGAATTACAATATTCTTCCTGAAGTCGGAGGGTATTTCCCATGTCTCAAACATCTTGCATACCAGGTAATACAATTTTTTCACGTCTGGCTCTCCTAACGACATCAGCAGTTCAGACGGAATATCATCTACTGCCGAGACCTTGTTCCGACTCAGGTCCTTCAGCGCTCTGTCAAATTCTTCTCTCAGTATCATACCTGCTATCTCATTTTCCTCCACTTCGTCTTCCATTTCTAGAATACTGCCTTCGAGTTTACTTTCTTTGTATAGTCCCTCTATATATTCCTTCCACAGTTCAGCTTTCCCCTCTTTGCTTAGTACTGGTTTTCCGTCTGAGTTCTTGATATTCATACAGCTGTTTTTCTCGTCTCCAAATAGCTCTTTTATTTTCCTGTAGGCAGTATCTATCTTTCCCCTAGTTATGTATACTACTACCATACTGCATTTGTCTTCTAACCACTCCTACTTACCCAGTCTGCACTTCCTGTCAATCTCATTTTTCAGACGTTTGTACTCCCTTATTCCTGTTTCACTTGCTGAATTTTTATATTTTGTCCTCTCATCAATTCCGTGTATCCTGTGTTACCAGGGATTTCTATTAGGCCTTGTCCTTCTGCCTATGTGGTCCTCTGCAGCCTTCACTACCCTATCTCTCAGAACTACACATTCTTCTTCTACTGTATTACTTTCCCCAGTTTCAGCCAATCCTTGCCTAATGCTCCCTCTGAAACTATCAACCACCACTGGTTCCTTGAATTTGTCCAGGTTCCATCTCCTAACCTTTCTACCTTTCTGCAGTCTCTTAGGTTTTACTCTCCAGTTCATAACCAATAATTCATGGTCAGAGTCCATATCTGCCCCTGGATATGTCTTTATAATCTGGTTTCTAAATCTATTCCTTACCATTATAAAGGCAATCTGGTACCTTCCAGTGTCTCCTGGTCTCTTCCACGTATACAGCTTTCTTTCATGATGATTAAACCCAGTGTTGGGGGTTCACTAAATTGTGCTCTGCACAAAATTCTACCAAGCGATCCCCTCTTTCATTCCTTTTTCCCAGTCTATATTCACCTACTATATTTCCTTCTCTTCCCTTTCCTACTGCCGAGCTCCATTCCCCCATCACAATCAAGGTTTCGTCTCCCTTAACTTTCTGAATGATTTCATTTATCTCCTCATGCATTTTTTCGATATCCTCATCATCAGCCGTGCTAGTTGGCATATAAACTTGCACTACTGTGGTCGGTGTTGGCTTAGTGTCTATCTTTACTACGATAATGCGTTCACTATGCTGTTCACAGTAACTTACCCGCATTCCTATTTTCGTATTTACTATCAGACCTACTCCTTTTGTATTTATAACCCTGTACTCACATGACCAGAAATCCTGTTCATCCTGCCACCGAACTTCACTAATCCCTACCATATCTAACTTTAACCTATCAATTTCTCTTTTAAAATTTTCTAGCTTACCTATGCGATTAAGTGTTAGTACATTCCACGCTCCGACCCGTAGAATCCCTGTTTTGTTTTTCTTGATGACGAAATCCTCCCGAGAAGTCCCCGCCCGGAGATCCGCATGCGGGACAATTTTACCTCTGGAATATTTCATCCAAAAAGACGCCACAATAATATATATATTCATAAAGTAGAGCTGCATGTCGTCGGGAAAAGTAACGACTTTAGTTTCCCCTTGCTTTCAGCCGTTCGCAGTAACTGCATGGCAAAGCCATGTTAGCTGATGTTACAAAGGCAGCTCAGTCAATCATCCAGACTGTTGCCCCTGTAACTACTGAAAAGGCTGCTGCCCCTCTTCAGGAACCACATGTTCGTCTGGCCTCTCCACAGATACCCCTTCCACTGTGGTTGCACCTATGGTATGGCTATCTGCATCGTTGAGGCACGCAAGCCACCCCACCTCGGCAATATCTGTGGTTCATGGGGGTGGACGTATGCAAAAACATGGACTTGACATTTCTTATTTACATATGCATATGCAGACTAGCGGTCCAGCTATGTCATAGAAGTAATAAAAATTGGTGATGATTAATTCTAAGCGCGTCAATGAAGTCATACATCTACATATATACTCCGCAATCCACCGTAAGATGCTTGGAGGAGAGTACACTATACTACACTACTACTAGGAACTTCCTTTCCTAATGCATTCCCAAATAGAACGATTGAGGAAAGAATGTGTATATGCTTCTGTCGATGCCCTAATTTCTTTTATCTTCTCTTTGAGATTTTTATGCAAAATGTAAGTAGGCGGCAGCAATTTCGTTCTGCATTCAGCTTCAAATTCCATCGTTCTAAATTTCCTCAACAGAAAAGTACGTCGTCTCTCCACAAGATATTCCAATTTGAGTTTTCGAATTTCCGTGACATTGGCGCATTGGTCGTACCTACCAGTAACGAACCTCTGAACTGCTTCTATGTCGTCCTTTAAACTGATCTGCTGCTGGTCTCAAACACTTGAGCAATAGTCAAGGCGTACAAGTGTCATATACGCTGTCTCCTTTGTAGGTAGAGTACATCGTCCCCATGTTCTCCCAATAAACCGTAGTCGGCTGTCCCCCTTACTCACAACTATCCTTACATGTTCGTTCCATTTCATATCACTCTGCAATGTTACGCATAGGATATATGAAGTGTGAAGTGTAATAGTAAATAATATTGCGACCTAACAAGCTTTTCGGCCTCACTACCCATTCATTTCATCGTGGTAGCCTAACCCACGATTTCAAGTCGCATTTACATTCAGTACTGGGTATCGCAAGTCGTACCTCAGTCACAAAGGAATGGCTGATTTTCCCGTTTTGTGATACATCCACCACGTCTCTGAGCAGAGTTCTGGCGTACTTGTATCTCAAAGTTACATCATTAACGCACCTATAACGACCTTCTGATCTTTCGCCTAACGCGCCAAAGTGTCACCGACGCGAAACGAGTGAGGGTTTTTTTTTTTTTTTTTTTTTTTTTTTTTTTTTTTTTTTTTTTTTGGGGTCCCTGTTATTATTGAGGAAGCAAATTTCTAGGGTTTGAGAATAGTGACCCTTTGACCAATCGAATGTGCTCTATCAATGCGAGAGACACTCCAGTGGAAGTTGCCGCAGAACCACAGATGAAACGACAGGAAGAAATTTTACTCATCCATCACGGCCTCTCAGTTCGGAATGCTATCACATTCTACGCTAGCCTTTCAATCTCTAAGTAAGAACGGCAACCAGCATCGTTTTGGACCTGTTTACTGAAGTTGTCTTTAGGTATTCCACAGCGATTTTTTCACCGCACACTTCCCTCCAATGCTAAATTTGGGATTATTTCATGTCTCCAAACGACTACAACCAGTCGAACCATTTTCTTAGTCACGATGTGCCAGAAATTACATTTCTCCTCAATTCCTTTTACTACATTCCCATTAATTACGAGACTACTAATCTTCTACATCTACATACATACTCCGTGACGGAGAGTACTCGGTATCAGTATTAGTTACTTGCTTTCGTACTCCACTCCCACATACAAGGAGGGAAAGTAATTGTTTGTGTGCATCTGTACGAGCCCTAATCTCTCTATCTTCTCTTAGTGATCTTCACACGATATGAAGGTTGACGGCAGTAGGTTTTTTTCTGCAGTCCGTTGGAAATTCCGGTCCTCTAAAATTATTCAGTGGTGTTTCTTGCAAAGAATGTCGCTTTCCTTTCCGACTCCTATTTGAATTCCTGAAGCATTTCAGTTACACTCACGCATTGATCGAGCCTACCAGTAACTAACTTTCCAGCCCCCGTCTGAATTGCTTCTCCGTCTTCCTACAAACCGATCTGTCGGGGAGCCAAAACACTTGAGAAATTCTGAGACAGTCTCACAAAAGAGTTTTATACGCGGTCTCCTTTACAGGCGGAATCTACCAAAAATTGGTCCTTTTTCAGCATTGGTTTGTAGCACATTTCCAATGCTTCTATCACGTTTCTGTCCAGGAAAAAGTGTTTAGAATGGACACACTAATATTTAAATTAAATTTTGACGTCAATAAATTTCACATCTTCAGAAAGAGTTTCTTCCCATTGCTAGACTGCGTGTTATAACTTCTTTACGTCGACCATATAAAGTTACTCTGATACGACAAAAATAAAACTATTCTAATATTTTTATTATGCCAATACCTAATGCAGTTCATTCAGAATCGCCTAATTTCCTTAGGCTATACTCCATTACCCTTGTTTTGCTCTAGTTAATGTTCATCTCATAACCATCTTTCAAGACACTGTCCCATTCCGTGCAGTTGCTTTGTTTTATCTCTGACAGAATTACAATGTAATCGGCAATACATATATTATATTTGCAAATGATTGTTAAAGGAAGGGAAGGAAGAAGGATAGGAAAGAAAGGATTGACAGTGGCCGCATTTGGACATTGATATTAAACAATGGCGACAAGTGAAAAATGTGCGCCAGACCGGGAATCGAACCCGTTTGGTGCCAGCGGTCACCTTAACCACTTGGCCACCCGTGCTCGCCTCCCGTCCGTCTCAAGTTCTCACAAGTCGCACGCTATGTTTGTAGCGCCCCTATTATCCATGCTCTCTTACACTCGCCATTACGGATTCCCTTGAGAGGTCGGACGTATGACAGCATCTGCGGTGAAATAACTGAAGCTAACGCCGTCGTCGCGTTTAAATACTTATTGTATTGTCTTTTGGACGTCCGAAAGAACAGACACCACACCAATACAATAACATTTATTATATTTTCTTCCGGAAATTTAATTTATTCTCCAAGTTCCTCCTTGCAATCCTTCAATGATTGCACAGTGTACAGCTTGAATAAAATGGGGGAGAGGCGACAATCATTCTTCCTTTCTTACCTGCCAGTACATTCCTTTAATACCCATCGACTATCATAACACCTTTCGCGTTTTTATACATGTCTTGTAGACATTTTCGTTCTCTATATATTATCCCTGCAATTTTAAGAATTTGAAAGATCATATTCCGTTCAATAACGTCAAACGCTATCTCCAAATATACAAATGCTAAAACCTTAGGTTTGGCTTTCCTTGATCTATCTTTGAAGAGAAGTTGTAATGCGAGTGTAGCTTCGTGTGTTCCAAAAATTCTACTTTATGCAAACTGAACTCCCCAAGGTCGGTTTCTAAATGTTTCTCATATTCGTCCGTAATTTTGTAACAATAAATGGTATTTCTTTAATTTTCACAATTGTCTGCACTTCCTTTCTCTGTATTTTGGGTTATTGAATACATCGTGATGTCCGGGAATATTTCCCCTGTCTCATACATTTTGCACACAAGGTGAACTGGTTATTCATGTCCGGCTTTGCCAACGATGTCAGCAGTTCAGTGGGATTATTATGTACTTCAGGAGCCTTGTCTAGATTCAAATGTTGGAATGCTGTGTGAAGTTCTATTCGTAATATTGTATCTCGAATCTCATATTTATCTTCTTTCCTACCTACAATACTATCTCAAAACCTATTAATTTCGTAGAGCTCCTCCACCTTTCATCTTTCGCGAGGGTCCTCACTCTACTGTGTCGCTCTGGCCAGACTTTGGGACGAAACCGAATTAAAATTCCCCCGAGCACTTAGGGAAATACTGACCCTTTAAATCCTTTCAAAAGTGAAACACAATACAATTCGAAACAAAAGATGTTCATTTGCAACTCCCCTTATCCTGCAGTAAAATTGCCAGACAGAATGCTAAAGCACAACATGGGTGGCGACTACGGGTGTGCTCAAGCTTACAACAAAATTCTTCGACATAAGCTTAAGTATTGTGGTATGAGTGGGGCACTACACAAATGGCTTAAATAATACTTTACTGAAGGAGTGCAGAAAGTTGAAATTAGCAGTTCACATGATAAAGAAGAAACAATTAATTCTTGTAAGTGAAGAGTTATCAAAAATCGGGTCACACAAGGTTCGGTTTTAGGTTCTTTGCTGTTGTTATTATATATTAATGACTTGCCATTCTACTTTCACGCAGGTGCTAAGCTAGTTCTTTTCGCTGATAATATAAGTATAGCTCTCACGCCTGACAAACAGGAATTAAATTATGAAATTTGTAAGACAAAATTGTTTCACCTGGTGTGTAAGATGTATGAGACAGGCGAAGTACCCTCAGACTTTAAGAAAAATGTTATAATCCCCATTCCAAAGAAAGCAGGTGCAGACAGGTGTGAAAACTACAGATCCTGTAGGCAAAATCCTGGCTGCAAAATATTAACGCGAATTATATACAGAAGGATGGAAAAGCTGGTAGAAGCCGACCTCGGGGAAGATCAGTTTGGGTTTCGGAGAAATGTAGAAACACGGGAGGCAATACTCACTTTACGGCTTATCCTAGAAGATAGATTAAGAAAAGGCAAACCTACATTTCTAGCTTTTATTAGATTTGGAGAGGGCTTTTGACAATGTTGATTGGAATAAACTCTTTCAAGTTCTGAAGCAAGCAGGAGTAAAATATAGGGAACGTAAGGTTATTTACAACTTGTACAAAACCCAGACAGCGGTTGTAAGAGTTGAAGGGCATGAAAGGGATGCAGTGGTTGGAAAGGAAGTAATACAGGGTTGTAGTCTTTCTCCATTGTTATTCAATTTGTACATTGAGCAAGCTATAAAGGAAAGCAAGGAGAAATTTGGAGAAGAATTAAAAACATTGCGTTTTGCCGACTACATAGTAATTCTGTCAGATACAGCAAAGGACCTGGAAGAGCAATTGAACGGAATGGACAGTGTGCTGAAAGGTGCATATAAGATGAACATTAACAAGAGCAAAACTAGGGTAATGGAGTGCAGTGTAAGAAAATCAGGTGATGCTGAAGGAATTAGATTGGGTAACGAAGCAGTAAAGGAGGTAGATGAGTTTTGTTACTTGTGCAGTAAAATAACAAATGATGGTCGCAGTACAGAGGATATAAAATGCAGAATGGCAATGGGTAGAAAAGCGTTCTTGAAAAAGAGAAATTTGTTAACATAGAATATTGATTCAAACCTAAGGAAGTCCTTTCTGAAGGCATTTGTATGGAGTGTTGCCTCGTATGGGAGTGAGACATGGACGATAAACAGTGCGGACAGGAAGAGGATTGAGGCTTTTGAAATATGGTGCTACAGAAGAATGCTGAAGATTAGGTGGGTGGATCGTGTAAGTAATGAGGAGGTACTGAACAGAATAGGGGAGAAAAGGAATTTCTGGCATACCTTGACTAAAAGAAGGGATAGATTGGTAGGACACATTCTTAGACTTCAAGGAATTGTGAATTTAGCGTTGGAGGGAAGTGTATGGGGAAAAATCACAGGGGAAGACCAAGAGATGGATACAGTAAGCAGATTCAGACAGATGTAGGTTGTCGTTCTTATGTGGAGATGAAGAGGCTTGCTCAGGATAAGGTATTGTGGAGAGTTGCATCAAACCAGTCTCCGGACTGAAGACCACAACAACAACAACCTTTCAGAAAATTATTAATTGGTTCTGAACAAATGGAACCTCATTACAGTTTGATAAACCCAATATATATAGTTTCATATAGTAAACTGCATGAAACGATTCATAAATTTAGACTTCGAACATAAATCTGTAGTTAAGGTAGAAAATTAAAAAAAAATTAGATGTTTGCATTGATGAGGGATTGGAAGGAACACATTACAGATCTGCTGAAATGTTTTGAGTTCAGCTACTTATGCTATCAGTGTCACTGGAAAATTTGGTGCTATACATCAGTAAAGAAATTTGTTAAGAACATTCCGACCCAATTCAAAAGTAACAGCAGTGTGCATAGCTACAACAGTAGGAGAAAGGGTGATATTCACTATTCAAGCATCAAAAATGTGGCAGATAGCCAAATAGTATTTGAAAAGAATTTAAATTAATTTTTTGATGGCAACTCCTTCTACACTTCAGAAGAATTTTTAGATAAAACTTAAACTAAAATATTTTAAATTAAACAAATAAAAACTACAAAAAGTGAAAAAAATCCTTGAAATATTGATTGTCATGTATAGACAATATTTACTAAACTGACAAGTTTCACATCATTGCGAAGTGTCGTATATATGATCTATGGGACGAGCATTAATCTAATCTAATCTTTAGTTACCTTAAAGTGACTGCGTGCGATTGAGTGCATGTTTGCATGTGTGTGGGTGGGGGGGGGGGAGGGGTGAAGGTGATATTCGCTATTCAATGTTAAATCTAACTTTGACACTGAAAGAGGTGAATTATGCTGCCACAAAAGTCTTCATTCACTTACAGAGTAGCGTAAAAAGTCTGACACATAGCCAACTAGTGTTTAAAAAGACATCAAATTAATTTCTTGATGGCAACTCCTTCTACACTTAAGAAGAATTTTTAGATAAAACTTAAAAAAATGAAAAATAAACATTATTCGCTTAAACCAGTTGCGTCCAAATCAATTTAAATTACATTCCTATCACTGTTAGTTTAGGGGGCGGAGGCTACGACAGCGTAGCTGACTGGCTGGTGCTCATGAGACAGTGAGCAGGGCCCCAGAGGATAGCCACTCGGCCACTTAGCTACGCTATCGCACCCTCCACCCCCTAAACTTTGAAGGGTTATAGCTCCCAAACTAACAGTGATAGGAATGTAGTTTAAATTGATTTGGACGCAACTGGTTTAAGCGAATCCAATACACGATAGAAAAAACTATTGTTCCATTTAAAAAATTATATCTTTGTGGTGTAACCCTTTGGAAAATGATACAATAAACTATATTCATAGCTCCGCAGAAAGTATAACATTTCTTGTGTTGACTTACCGCATTAAAATTTCTCGTCAACTATTATTTTATAGGTTACAGAGGCAAACACACTTAGTGAAACACCCTGTATATGACACTTCTCAATGTAATGCAACGTGTCAGCTTAGTAAATGTTGTCTATACATGACAATCAATATTTTAAGGATTTTTTTCATTTTTTATAATGTTTACTTTTTTATAGCTCCGCAGAAAGTGTAACATTTCTTGTGTTGACTTACCGCATTAAAATTTCACGTCACCTATTATTTTATAAGTTACAGAGGCAAACACACTTAGTGAAACCCCCTGTAGATGATCTATGGGACAAGCATTAAACTAATGTAATCTAACCCTTACTTACCCCAAAGTGACTGTGTGCGATTGAGTGCATGTTTGTTTATTTGTTTATTTGCGTGTGTGTGTGTGTGTGTGTGTGTGTGTGTGTGTGTGTGTGTGTGTGTGTGTGCGTGTGTCGTACAACTGAGACATCAGAGCAGGAGGAGGGAGGCTAAGTATAAGCGTACATGTCGCAGAGGCTACTTCAGACGTGCGCCACGCTAGAAATGCTTACGCTTACTGCGTCGGGTGCTCGAGGCGGCTCAAGAAGCGCTCTTCGGCGCCGTTCGGCCGCCAGCCCCTCCTCCCCCCCCTTTCCTCCTCCGGCAGACGACACGTGTCCGTCGCGTCGTTGCGCGTTCCGCTGACGGCAGCGCCGCCGCCGGCCATAATACTAACAATCTTGTTTTACTGCCGCCGCCTTGCGAGGCCCGAACCGCCGACTGCCATGTAAAGAGCCGGCGCCGCATGCATGCTAACGACCCGGCCGCCCCTGGAGGCCCGCAGGCCCGCCGAACAAGGCGCCGCAGGCTGCCGCCTTCCTAGGCTGAGGAGCGCGCGACTGCAGGCGCTAGCGCCGTGTCTGGAATACGACGCTCCTAGTGGAGCTTCTCATGTGCCGTCTGTCTACTTCAGATATCGTCGTTCCGAAGGGAATGTTAGTTTCCGGGCTGCAGTCAAATGAGCAATGGAAAGCCCTCTGAACTTAGGTCTGTCTGCCTAACAGAGAATGACTCGCAGAAAGGGTCCGGATTCAAATTTCATCGCACGTACCACATTCTGACGGCCTTATCATCATTTTCTTCCAGCGCACGATTCGCAGTCCTTAGCGGAAATTAGTTTTGGCTTCCTGGGCCCACATTAAACTCATACCAAAGGATAACCATGATATTGCAGAATATGTATCTTTACTTATAACAGTCACTCAAACAGGGAAATCTGTGAATAAAATTATCTTTATGAAAAGACAAATTCGTGGAATAGTAAAACAAGCATTGATTAACCGCTAGTATAAACACACGCGAGAGAGAGAGAGAGAGAGGGGGGGAGTCAAAAAATGTATCCACTATTTAAACGTCCATAACTTGCAAACTAATTGACGTAGTTCACTCATCCTTGGTAGTGTAATAGTTTGTAGTTCCGGGAATCGCCATACAGGCGTTGATCTGGATTATTTTGTCTTGTCAGATGACAGGCGCGGATAGTCAGTGTTGTGTTCTTAGTTGCACTTAGTTACTCGTTGGCTGGCGCACGGCTTACATCCGATTAAAGGAAGTCAGTTTTGAAGCGGTATTTCCAATTTTTTTTCTTTTTTTTTTTAATTTTATTTAATTATTTATTTTATTTTATTTTATTTTATTTTATTTTATTTTATTTTATTTTATTTTATTTTATTTTTTTGTCGTCTTAAGCCCGAAGACTGGTTTGATGCAGCTGTCCACGCCACCCTGTCCTGAGCTAGCCTCTTCATCTGAGAATACGAACGACATCCTACATCCTTTTGAATCTGCTTACTGTTTCGTCCCTCGGTCTCCCACTACGATTTTTACCCCAAACACTTTCTCCTAATGCTAAGTTGACAATTCCTTGACGTCTTAGAATGTGTCCTACCAATCTATCCCTCCTCTCAGTCAGGATATACCAGAAACTCCTATCCTCCCCAGTTCCGTTAAGCACCTCCTCATTAGTTACGTGATATACCCATCTAATTTTTATCATACTTCTGTAGCACCATATTTCAAAATCTTCTGTCATCTCTTTGCCTGAACTCCTTATCGTCCACGTTTCTCTTCCATACAATGCTACACCCCAGACAAATGCTTTCAGGTAAGACTTCTTAACATTTGAATTGATATTGGATGTTAATAAGTTTCGCTTCTTTAGAAACGCTTTTCTTTCCATGCCCATTCTGCATTTTTTATCTTCTTTCCTTTAGCCATCAGAAGTTATTTTGCTACCCGAGTAAGAAAACTCAACTACTACTTTTGTTGTGTCCTTACCTAATCTAATTACTTCAGCATCGCTGATTTTCTGACATGACATTCTATTACCCTCGTTTTGTTAACATTCATCTTATATCTTTCTTTCAAGACACCCATTCCATTTTATTGCTCTTCCAGATTCTTTGCAATCTCTGACAAAATTACTATGTCATCGGCAAACCGCTAATTTTTTATTTCTTCTGTCTGGACTTTAATTCCCTCTCCTTGCATTCGTTGCCGACCTCTGCATCCTCTTCTTGCCCTTCGACTCTGAAAACTGCTGTCTGGTTTTTGTATAGGCTGAAAAAAACTCTTCGCCGCCCTATAATGTACCACTGGTGTCGACACTGACAAACGCTTTCCCCAAATCTACAAATGCTAAAGACGTAGGTTTGCCTTTCCTTAGCCTATCTTCTAAGATAAGTTGTGATTTGAGTATTGCCTTCCGTGTTCCTACATTTCTCCTAAATCGAAACTGATCTTCCCCAAGGTTGGCTTCTACAAGTTTTTCCATTCGTCTGTAAGTAATTCGTGTTAATATTTTGCAACCATGGCTTATTAAACTGATTGTTCTGTAATTTGCAGATTTGTCTGCACTTGCTTTCTTTGGAATTAGAATTACAAAATTCTTCTTGACGTCGGAGGTTATTTCCCCTGCCTCATACGTCTTGTATACCAGGTGGAACAATTTTGCCATTACTGGCTCTCCTAACGACTTCAGCAGTTCAGACGGAATATCATCTATTCCAGGGCCCTTGTTTCGACTCAAATCCTTCAGCGCTCTGTCAAATTCTTATCGCAGTATCCTATCTCCTATCTCATCATACTCCACTTCGTCTTCCATTTCTAGAATACTGCCGTCAATTTATTTCCTTTGTATAGGCCCTCTATATTATCCTTCCACAGTGCAGCTTTCCCCTCGTTGCGTAGTATTGGTTTTCCGTCTGAGTTCTTGATATTCATATAGCTGCTTTTATTGCCTCCAAATATGTTTGATATTTTCCTGTAGGCGTTATCTATCTTTCCCCTAGTTATACAATCTTCTATGGTTCTTCATTTGTTCTCTAGGCAATCCTGCCAGAATCGATGACTTCATGTCAATCTCATTTTTCAGACTTTGTTCTCCCTTTTGCCTGCTTCACTTGCTGCATTTTGATATTTTCTCTTCTCGTAAATTAAGTTCAGTATATCCTGTGTTATCCAGGGATTTATATTAGGCCTTGTTCTTCTGCTTATTTGAGCCTCTGCGGCCTTCTGTACCCTATGTCTCAGAGCTAACCATTTTTCTTCTTCTATATTACTTTCCCCTGTTTCAGCCAACCCTTGCCTAATGCTCCCTTTGAAACCCCCAACCACCTCTGGTTCCTTCAGTTTGTCCAGGTTACATCTCCTAACTTTTATACCTTTCTGCAGTCTCTTAAATTTTAATCTGCAGTTCATAACCAATAATTTATGATCAGCGTCTATATCTGCCCCTGCATATATCTTTTTAAAACCTTAAAACCTTTTGTAAATCTATTCCTTATCATTATAAAGTTAATCTGGTACCTTCCAGTGTCTCCTGCCCTCTTCCACGTAAACAGCCTTCTTTCATGATGATTAAACAAAGCGTTAAATTGTGCTCTGAGCAAAATTCTACTAAATGATCTCCTCTTTCATTCCTTGTTCCAATTCCATACTCACCTACTACATTTCCTCATCTGTCCTTTCCAAATACCGAGTTCTATTCCCCCATTACATTACTTTCTGAATGATTTCTTTTACCTCCTCATACATTTCTTTGATGTCCTCATCATCAGCTGTGCTAGTTGGCATATAAACTTGCATTACTGTCGTCGGTGTTGGTTTTGTGTCTATCTTCGCTACTATAACGCGTTTATTGTGCTGTTCCTATTCTATTATTCGTTATTAGACCTACTGTTGCGTTATCACCAACTGATTTCGTGTTTACATCCCTGACCGGAAATCCTGTTCATCTTGCCACCGAACTTCAAAAATCCCCACTATATCTTACTGTAACCTATCCATTTCTCTTTTAAAATGTTCTAACTTACCTACGCGATTAAGCGTTAGAACATTCGACGCTCCAACCCATAGAATGCCTGTTTTGTTTTTCTTGATGGCAACATACTCCTGAGTAGTCCCCATCCGGAGATCCGAATGGGGGCTATTTTACCTCCGGAATATTTTACCCAAGAAGTCGCCACCATCGTATAGTCATTCAGTAGAGCTGCATGTCCTCGGGAGAAGTAACGACTGTAGTTTCCCCTTGCTTTCAGCCGTTCGCAGTAAGTGCATGGCAAAGCCACGTTAGCTAATGTTACAAGGCCAGCTCAGTCAATCATCCAGACTGTTGCCCCTGTAACTACTGAAAAGGCTACTGCCTCTCTTCAGGAACCATACATTTGTCTGGCCTGTCCAGATATCCCACCACTATGGATGCGCCTTTGGTACGGCTATCTGCATCGTTGAGTTTCGCGAGCCACTCCACGTCGGCAATGTCTGTGGTTCATGGGCTTGGCCGAAAACATTAATGAAGTTCAACGGCAATAGCGAAATGTGTATCAAAGAGAGCCACCGACACATTTAACGATTCGTCGCATTTGAGACAAATTTGAAGCCGAAGGCTGTGTTAAAGATGTACACAGACAACGATCTGGACGACCTATAACAGTAACAAGTCCAGCTAACTCCCGTCGTATGTTAAGAAAAAATTCACCCACTCACCAGAGAAGGCTGTGAGACAGTGTTCCCGTGAAACCGGAGTGAGTCGCACAAGTGATCGGCGCATTCTTAAGACAGAAAAGTGGAAGTGCTACATACCACGATTGCTACACGCAAAGAACGAGGACTATCCAGGTCGTAGAATGAAGTACTGCAAGGGGTTTACTAACAGTGCGCAACGATAAATTGTTTACGGATGCGATTTTGTCGTTAGATGAGGCACAATTCAAATTCAAGGGTACAGTAAATCGCCAAATGGCATCTACTGGGCCGCTGGAAATCAGAACGTCCATGTAGACAAGGCCGTGAATTTACTAGGTGTAAATGTGTGGTATAGGTTGTCTTGCCGGAGATTGATTGGGCCTTTTTATTTTTTATTTTATTTTATTTATTTATTTATTTTAACGGCACCGTTACCGGTGAAGTATAACTTTAGAAGCATCAAACATCCATTTTACCCGCCATCCGAGGCTTTTATGGAAACGGAAGAATTTACTTTCAGGAAGATGATGCCCCAGCCCATTACCAAAATCGTGTTAGGGTTTATCTCCACGAAAATCTACCAGGAAGATGGATAGACCGTAGAGGTGCTGTGGAGTGTCCACCATGTTCCCCAGGCTTAACTCCTCTGGACTTTTACCTGTGGGGAATACTAAAGGGCGTCGTTTATCGACAAAATCCACGCACATTGGATGAATTTCTAAAATACATCGTACTTTCATCTGCAGATATCCAACGGAACACGTTACAGTCGTTCGTGTTGCAGTTCGGCGGCATCGTTTGTGTGTTGATGTTAATGATGACTATTTCGAACACCTAGAGTGATATCTTTAAGTTGGACTTTAAGGTACACTTTCACCAAAAATGAGACCGTCAATTAGTTTGCAAGTAATGGACTTTTAAACAGTGGATACATTTTGTGAACCCCCTCCCCCCTGTATACACACTCCTGGCCATTAAAATTGCTACACCACGAAGATGACGTGTTATAGACGCGAAATGTAACCGAAATGAAGAAGATGCTGTGATATGCAAATTATTAGCTTTTCAGAGTATTCACACAAGGATGGTGCAGGTGGAGACATCTACAACATGCTGACATGAGGAAAGTTTCCAACCGATTTCTCATACACAAACAGTTGGTGACCGGCGTTGCCTGGTGGAACGTTGTTGTGATGCCCCGTGTAAGGAGGAGAAATGCGTACCATCACGTTTCCGACTTTGATAAATGTCGGTTTGGAGCCTATCGCGATTGCGGTTGATAGTAAGGCGACATTGCAGCTCGCATTGGTCGCGATCCAATTACTGTTAGCAGAATATGGAATCGGTGGGTTCAGGAGGGCAATACGGAACGCCTTGCTGGATCCCATCGGCCTCGTATCACTAGCAGTCGTGATGACAAGCATCTTATCCACATGGCTGTAATGGATCGTGTAGCCACGTCGCGATACCTTAGTCAACAGATCGGGACGTTTGCAAGACAACAACCTTTTGCACGACCAGTTCGACAACGTTTACAGCAGCATGGACTGTCAGCTCGGAGACCACGGTTGCGGTTACTCTTGACGCTTCATCACAGACAGGAGCGATTGCGATGGTATAGCCAACGACGAACCCTGGTGGACGAATGGCAAAATGTCATTTTTTCGGATGAATACAGGTTCTGTTTACAGCATCATGATGGTCGCATCCGTGTTTGGTAACATCACGGTGAACGCGTGTATTCGTCATCGCCATACTGGCGGATAACCCGGCGGAATGGTATGGGGTGCTATTGGTTACACGTCTCGTTCACCTGTTGTTCGAATCGACGGCACTTTGTACGGTGGCCGTTACATTTCAGATGTGTTATGACCCGTAACTCTACATTTCATTCGATCCCAGCGAAACCCTATATGTCAGCAGGATAATGCACGACCGCATGTTGCAGGTCCAGTACGGGCCTTTCCGGGTAGGGAAAATGTTTTATTGCTGAGAGGAGTTCTCAGCCACGACATTTTTAACTGGTAGTTGGCATGTTTGATGCGGAGGTGGAAAGCGCTTACTACTGTTTTGCTGGGGTTCGGCTTTACACTGTTAGCTTCATAACACTTTCCCAGCTGGACGACAGCAGACGAAAACTGTCTTTTAACACCTGTAAATATCTTATGCTGAGTAGATAGAGCCAGATTTTCGGCATAATTAAACGAACTTCATACTTTGTTGTGTGGTTGATCGTCATATATAGGTGTGGGAGGAAGAACAGTACCTCGGGGGAGGCCATTTTTTGTTCTTCACCTCCGATATTTGGTGGTTTTTGAATCTAACGTAAAATATTCTCTTGCTCAGAAACTCCGCAATGATATTCTTGAAGCCGTAATCGTTGGTTGCATCGTAAACATTTCGGAGAAATTTCCTGGTGTTTACATAGGCCACAGTCAAGTCAACAAAGGTAACATCGGTGACGAGGCCTTTCTCAAAGCCATCCTCGATGTACTGAGTAATAGTATCTGTGCAGTACAAGACCGTCAAGTTGGGAAGCCAGCGTGTTCTGTAATGAGCTTGTCTTCTACGAGTGGGTTGATCCGGGTCAGAAGAATTCGTTCAAATAGCTTCAATGAATTATAAAATAACGATATTAGCCGAAAATTTTTCGGGGCGTTTGCTGATTTTTCTAGTTTGAATAGGGCAATAACATGAGCTTCTCTCCACAGCTTCGGGATGATGAATGTTCCCAGTCACATGTTGAACATTTTGCGCAGCCACTCATTACCTCTGTTACCTAGCTGTTTTAGAAGTTCTACATATATGTTGTGTACCCCATCAGCTTTGTCTTCTTTAAGATCTCGAATGCCTTTAGTAATTTCCTCTGTTGTGATGGAGCGGCTGACAGTGTCACTTTCTAGTTTTATGTGTCGTGTTGTCTTCTCAGCAGCCCTTAGACTACTTGTCAAGCACTAAAAACGGTGTGTCAGTAGCTGACGGTAGTAGCCTAGTTTTGAAACGATTCGATACCGTCAGGCATGTGTGGGAAACTATCTTACCACGCAGTGATACTATGCAGTGAAATCCTTGTTTACGTGTCACAAGTTATTGTTTGATGGTCAGATGTCGTCTACCTTGACTCCTCTTTGCTTCTGCTACCGCACCAATAAGTATCTTCGGTAATCTTTCTTCTGCCATCCATGTAACATAAACACCATCTACGTCTGCTGGTTCTGATAGTTTCATTGTTGTGTTCATTCCCACATGTACTACGTTAGGTTAGTAAAAGTATGCCGTTTCCGAATCTTTTGAAAATCTCATATCCTAATTGAAAATAACACAAGAGACCAAATGAGTATCTGATTTTAGAACTTCTTTATATTTTGGTACGTGAAGGTCAGAAATTAAATAATGATCAGCCAAAGCCATTCGACGTAACTCCAAAAAATTCTCGAGAAAATCGACATGGAAGTTTTGCAAAATACACGTATATACCAATAATGAAAACGGTTGTAGCATCGGTCGGTGTAGCTAAGGTGATAGCGTTATGGCCTCCCAACCAGAGACTCGGTGGTTCAAATCACACTGTGATTTCATATACATCGTTTTCGAATTCAGTTATATAAATCATTTTGGGATCTCTAATTCCACGTTTTATTTCAGTTTTAGTTATTTTGTCGTCAGATGAAACGAGTAGGTTTGGTGCTTGGAAAGCCATTTTTAGCTGTGGAGATGACTATACACAAACAGTGTCGTAGCTCTTCATAAACTGAACAAGCAAGTAATATTGATGCCAGTACTGTAATAAAAGAAAGTTATGTATTTTGATTGAACCCATCATTATCAACAACCTCCTATAAATTATAGGAAACTAGCTGAACCCCCGCTGCTTCGCATGCGTAGGCTGTTTGGTCTGCACCAGTTGTTTCTTTTTAATCCTGATGAAGAATCCATATCTTAAGTTTCGTAGTTAAAGCTTGAAATTTGAGTTAACAGCACCATATTTTTGAAAATCAATTTTTGCATCTCGTATTTCACCCCCTCATTGGTCGAATTTCCAAAAATACCGAAACACGTGTCTTTTAAATTTGAACCCCGAATCCAAATCCGACAATTTGTAATTTTAACTTCAATATTGTCTAAATAAACAGATTTTCGAAAAACATACCCTCTCCAATTTAACCCCCTTAATGGTTGAATTTCCAAAAATACCGAAACACGTATTTTTTAAATCATAACAATCAATACAAATACCAATTTTTGCAGCTATAGCTTCAAAATTGTCGTGACGACAAAGTGTTTACGAAAAGAATTTTTGATCCCCTCTTTTAGCCCCTTAGTTTTTGAATTTCCAAAAATACCAATACTCGTGTCTTTTTAATCCTGATCAAGAGTCTAGATCCTAAGTTTCGTAGTTATAGCTTGAAATTTGAATTAACAGCAAAAAATTTTTTGTAAATCAATTTTTTGCGTCCTCTATTTTACCCCCCTTATTGGTTGAATTTCCAAAAATGCCGAAACACGTGTCTTTTAAATTCCCACCCCGAATCCATATCCGAAAATTTGTAGTTCTAACTTCAAAATTGCCTAAATGGCAACATATTTTCGAAAAACACCCCTCTCCAATTTAACCCCGCTGATGGTTGAATTTCCAAAAATATCGAAACACGTATTTGTTAACGTCTAACCAACTATATAAATATCAGTTTTTGCAGCTCTAGCTTGAAAATTGTATCAATAGCAACATGTTTTAGAAAAGAATCTTTGATCCTATGTTTAACACTCTTACTTGTTGAATTTCCAAAAATACTAAAAATCATGGATTTTTAATTCTGACCAGGATTCCATATCCGAAGTTTCGTAGTTGTAGCTTAAAATTTGAGTTAACAGCAACATATTTTTGAAAATCAATTTTTGCGTCCCCTATTTTACCCCCTTATTCGTCGAATTTCAAAAAAATGGCGAAACACGTTTTTTTTCCATTTCTGGTCCCGTCTAAAGGATTTTTAAAAAATAATAGTGATGTAACACATTCTCTGTGTGTGTCTGTCAATAATGTGTTCCCACGTTTTACGTAGCGCAGTTCAATCGATCTGCATTAAATTTTACAGACGTATTTGTTGTCCACCAGGGACCAGAAACTCCCTCAGGCGGCAGAACTGTAGGCCGTTAGAGAGTGGCACTATTTCCTATGTCGGCTATTACGCGTCGGTTTGGATAAAGAGTAGCTAGTATATATGTTGTCCAGAATGAAATATCCAGTTTGGAAATTGGTCGGTTATTTTTGAGTCTCGAAGTTGGTACAAACGAATAAATAAATAATCCTTCATATTGGCCTTCCTTCATATTATTTTACTGTATGTTCTTTAAGGGAGGTTTGAATATAATGTGAGGGTGATATTTCATATCGAAGAAAAATTCATTTTTATAAAATAAAAAAAGATATAAAATAAACAACACTGTTACGATAGAGAAAGAGAAATTTCATGAAAGAAATTGTAGAGATAAAAATTGCACTGCCATTTTTACGGCCCTCTTACGCTAACACGTCGGACAGTAATAATAATATCATTACATCACTTTTAATATGCTTTCAATTTTTATTATTATTTTATTAAGTATTGTACACTCTATTAATATTTTATACATTTTAGTATTTACTGTCCAAATAATTGCAAACTGACAAAACTACGGGAATACTTGAAGTGGGCGTAAACCATGGGGCTGCGTGTTTCTTTGAAATCCTCAGTATGGACACCATTCTGCCACTGTCCCCACGTATTAGAACTTAAAATCAACATTGCACTTTAGTATCTATAACGTCATACGTATCAGTAACTTGTATTCAGACAGCTATCACTTCCCAACAAAGTTTGTCGCTAGACTGAATGGTGGATTATAGCATAGTTTTGGTACTGACTTCCTTCCTGCAGAAAACAGTATATCGTAGATTGGCTTTTCTAGATATTGATTTCAGTTTTTTGACTTTGTTGCCATCCTGCGATGAAATTCATTCTTCTTTCTCTAACGTTCTTTCAACTCCAGGTACAACTTCCAGGCTACTCAGTTAACGTCCTAAATCGTTTATAAAAATAAGGAACATAAAGGACCATACATCACTTCCCTGTGGAACACCAGATATCACTGCTCCTCGAAACGTTACCGTTAATTATCACGTTCTGTGTCGTTTCTCATAGAAAATCTGGAATCAAATCGCACAACTGTGGCGATATTCCATAAGCAGGCAATTTGATTAGAAGACGCTGGTGAGGTACAGTGTCTAAAGGCTTCCGGAAATCTCGATATACAGAATCGTAAAGAGCTAGTGTGTTTCACATAAACGATATTTTCTAAATTCCTGTTTAGTATGGGTCAATAGTGCGTCCTGTAAGAGGTAGTCCGTAATGTTTGAGGAAAGTATATGTTATAAAATTGGTATAGGCCTGCAGTTTCTGCGGATCACTCCTATTGCCTTTCTTTTATGTTAGCGTGACTTGTGCAACTTTCCAGTGTTTCGGTACAGATCTCTTGGTGAACGATCGGTCGTATATGACCAGTACGGACTACTGCATCAGCATATTCTTAAAGGAACGTAATTGGTTAAAAATCGGGACCGAGATACTTAATTTTGTTAAGTGATATAATATTTTTAATGCCTATGCTGACTGTTGTTCTTTATTTAGATAAGATTGGCAATTTACCCTAAATAAAGAAATTTATGAAGTCTTCCATACGAGCTCTAAAATAAATGCATTAATCTTCAAATGTTTGTAGAGATTAAGGGATTTAACTGCGGGGTCATCAGTCCCTAAACTTACAAACTACTTATGAACTACCTTATACTAAAGACGATACATACATCCATGCCCGAGGGGGGATTCGAACCCCCGACGGAGAACGACCTCGCACATCGCAGCATAGCGCCTCAATGCGCTCGGTCGCTTCGCCACGGCCGTTACTCTTCACACGATAAATGAAGTAAATATTAAGGGTGTAAATTCAACTAAAAACCTTGAAACTACAATTATGAAGAACTTAAACTGGAGAGATCACTTAAAAATATCGTGGGGAAGACGAACAAACGCTGTGTTTTATTGGAAGAAAGAAGCTTCATCGGCTTAACTAAAGAAATTGCCTCCACGACGCTTGACTGACATTTTTTGGAATTTAGATTTTCTCATACGAAAAGCTCAGAGAGAGGCGGCTCGTCTTGCATTATTGCGATATAAGAGAGAAAGTGTCACGGAAATGATGAACTACTTGGATTTGAAATCATTTAAAGCAAAGCGTTATTAATTGCGCCGAGAAGTGTTTGCGAAATATCTTTCACCATTTTACTCCTCCTATTGTGAACATTTTTCTTAGCACGGACTGAGATAGAGAAACATTATCATAATAACGTAAGAGAAATTAGGTGGAGACCAGACGGACGTAGGTATGGCTTTTTTCCCGCGCGCTGTTAGGGAATGGAATGATAGAGGAATATTATGAAAGTGGTACACTGAACTTTCTGTCATGCCCTTAAATGTAATTTTTAGAGTAAGTATGTAGACGTAGATGTAGATGAAGACATGTCTGAGCTCACAAAGCCTCATATGGTTACTGTGGTAGCTTTCGAACTGCCATCGCTACCCTTACTCTATGACGATCTTGGCGTCCGTCTGTGCTGCGTGGACGTCGAGAACTCGTCTACGGCTTTATGAATGGTCGCGTGTCCACAGCAACGACCACTATAGTACGTACGAGTTTTTGACAGTTTTCCAAAAGGGCCAACCAGCCATTCTGAAGGCTACAATTTGACCGATTTCAAATTCGCTCAGTCAGCTGTGCGTCTTCGCGGCATGATGCCAGTTTCAAGTGCCGGTAGCACAGTGAAACTTACGGATGTACATTCTCTATGAACGGTAAGGCACAGATGGCGCTACGGCTTCTATGTCACTAAGCATTCTGTTGACGAACGACGTTGAAACCTTATCAGTACATCTACCATGCCCAGGTGGAACCTACCGTCATCGCACATTCATGGTTACTAATTTTTCTTTTTTGGAATAATGAATGCTGCAGCAGTCACTTTTTACTCATATTATTATTAGCATGACGAGTTTCGGCAGCAGGCTACCATCATCTGCTGCATTTTTACAGTTACTGGTTCATTATTGTTTTGTTATGATTTGTGTTGTGGGTGCCAGTGAGGTTATGTTTGGACGTTTTAGCCCTGTTCAGGAAGATATAGCTATATTAATATTATGTTTCATCATTATAGTTTTACATAACCTCACTGGCACCCACAATACAAAAAATAATAAAACAATAGTGAACCAGTAACTGTAAAAATGCATCCGATGATGGCAGCGTGCTACCGAAACGCGTCGTGATAATAAAAATATTAGTAAAAAGTGACTGCTGCCGCATTAATTACTCCAAAAAAGTTTATAATACAGTCGCAGACCTCAGAACAATCCAAATAACATGGATAAATTAATGACTAATTTTTCTGGCAGCGTGTCCGAAGGAAATATTTGAAACATGAGATTTGTTTTCATCATGTTACTGAGTAATATAAATTCCGTGACGTAAAATACTTAACTTAATGTTGTCTGCAGATCTACGTTGGGTCAGTAGTTAGTGGTGCTATGAAAGTGGTAGCTTAATGATTGTTCCATTCTCTGTACTGTTATATATGCAAGTGTGACAGGGATTTTTTCAGAAATGTTTCACTGATAATCCTAATCGAATTTATTGTAATAATTATGAACCAACTGCAATTTCCACTTCAGTAAGTCTGTGCGAGTGAACGCAATGCTAAAAATGCAGTATATGTAGGGACGCGTTCCCTTAACGTAGTCAATGTCGTTGTAGCAAGAAAAAGGTGTTGAATTAAAATAAAATGTAACTTATCTCAGTAATGATCTTTTACAACATGCCGGCAGCAGTGGCCGAGAGGTCTGCGGCGCGCAAGTGACAGTCTGCATGGCCGCTACGTTCGGGGATTCGAATGCCCCCTCGGGTATGGATGTTTGTGCCGTCTTTAGTGTAAGGTAGTTCATAAGTAGTTTGTAAGTTTAGGGACTGATGACCCCGCAGTTAAATCCCTTAAGCTTAACAAAAATTTGAACGTTTTGAAAAATATGGTATGAAGATACATAATTACTTTTATGTAAATATTTATAGAATCACGAATCTAATCAAAAGACTATGAACTAATTACTCTAAACTATATTTGTGTTTTCCGTTCGTAACAACTTTTAAAACCCACTGATAGATATTCCGAAAATAGTTACATGGATATATACTTTCCTTTTAAAAACATGAACTGGAAGATCTTAAAGTCGCCTGCTTTGTATACAAACTAATTAGCCTAGGAATCTAGAATGTAATACCAGCGTACTGCAAATTATTTTATCAGAGGAAGCTTCACAGAACAGTTTTCATAAATTACACAGTCTCAACATAAAATTTAATCGGATTTCTTGTAAAGGAAAATTCCCACCACACATGTAACAGCGAATGAAAATAAAAATGCGTTCGAATGACAAGATATTGCTATATGATCAGCTGCAATATCTGTCTCTTATAAATGAGCCCGTTGTGAGTAAATAACAGTTTTTTGCTGATGGCACTCAAAATTTCAATCGTGAGAGAAACAGAATTTCTGAAACACATCAAGAGTTAATAGCGAGGTTATCCGATTACCTCTCATCTTGCTTTAGAGCTCCATTACACGAAATTACAAACGAGCTGCCTCACCGCTACTGCAGCACGTTTGCGGCGTACTTTTTTCCACATACTGAACCGAAAAACTAATTACGCAATTTTTGTATCCACAAACAGTTTATGAACTACAGGTTTGTATAATGATTTGAAGAGTTACAAATGTACTTATTGAGGAACATATCCAATATAAGTAAATTTCTTTATTATAAAACAACTGTATTAAATCATGCAGGGCGCGAGAAGTGTCATATTTTTCTGAAATCAGACAGTAAATTTCTACATTACTTTGAGTACAGATGCACTGTAAGTCGGACGTAACCTGTTTCGATTTTGTTTCTCAACAAGAAGGAATGTTCACTGCTTTACCACCGTGGATATTATAGGTTGCAACCCACACGATAAAAGAAAGTACCATTAAGTAATTCTGTTGGAGATAACTATAATCTGCAGGCACGTAATACAATTCTATGTACTTTGACCACGTGCATCATAAGAAAATTAATGCCACGACAAAAATTGTACCATTACGAACTGCTACTGTTTGTGACGTGGTAAATTGTGTCGTTTGCTTTCCTATTACTTAGAATAGTGTTGCGATATGTTGATATACGTTTTCTCGCCATATGAGGGTTTTGTTGACGTTTTCTTACGTTTCCTTAATTCCCTCAGCCTATTAACTGACGATACTAATGATATAATGACGTTCAAAGTCAATGCATGACATATACCATACGTATTACGCATTCAAGAGTAAAGGGAATAGTTTGAACCATTTTGTGAGTCGCATCGACATAAAATGTCGTCACACAATCATAGGACTTCACTAATGTCATATATCTCAATGTCTCTGTCCAGAATTCTGTCAGCAAACATGGAGTTTGAGAGAGAAGTAAGTAATGCATCTGTGTACAAAGATACGACTTCAATTTTTACAACTAAAAGTGACTATCACACAGAGAATTCTTTTTTTAATAAACAAAGATATCATATCGTTTTTCTTTTCAAATTTAGCGCATTTGTATAAATATTTGGAATGTACAGGGGTAAATATTACAATTCGCTAATTAATTATGAGTCATCGGAACGTGGCTACAAGTATACCAGAGGAAAAAGATTGGTTGGTTGAAAGGTTGGCCGTAAGAGATAAAAGAATGAAAGAGAAAACGGAAATTTTTCAAAGTTCTGTCGACTATGAATTATTAGACATATCACACTGTAGGAACAACGAGAGAGAATTCAACCTTGTCCTTTTGAAAGTATATAATTTCAGTGATTGCCTTGCATACACACTGCCGGCAACAGAGTTACGTTGTTGTGTGTTGCAAATGAGCGTCAGTTATATTTCAAGAAAATGGCGAGATTATACATGGTCATGCCTTGATGTTATGCACTTTAAAATGTGAATGGAGAAAATTGAATGTTTCAGTTTGAAGTAAAGCATCCTAGCACATCAAGTTGCTGTTTGTTGCCGTTGTTGTGCTCTTAAATCGTAACGATCATTTTCTACAGTGGTCAGTGGTCGCCTGACCCAAGCAAGCGTATCGGAATACCGGCTACAGACCTCATTGACTTGAGTGCAGTAAAGTGTGTAAATAAATTGTGAAATAAAGTGCAGTAATAAATGAAACTAACAGACGTGCAAAACAGCAGACCTGCATCGCATTTCGACATTGTGTCGACAGGCTAACGCAGCAAATTCAGCACGACATTGTCCCGCCGAGTCTTCACGTGTGGCAAGGAGTCCATCGCTTTCCCCACAAGCGAAAGCCGTTGATTCAGCGATACCCTCACGTGAAATGACAGACTGTGTAACGTGACAATCTCGTACTTCCAGAAGCAACGTGAACAGAAGCCAATAAACAAGTCTATTGACCCTCAGAGCACGTGACGATCGACCTGTCTAGAACTGCATAACGTGACAACAGAAGACAACGACCGCGAAGGCGTTCACCTCCAGCCAGGTCCATCAAATATATACCACGGAAGAAGTCGCCGCCAGAGAATTAGCCTGATGGAGTTAGAGTCGTCAGATTGACAGTAGCGGCGTTATAACCAGCAGCAGCAGTAGGAGAAGTTGGAGTGTTAGTCTTGAATAGATACCGGCAGTGAAAATGGAAGAATCAAGTCGCCAGTAATAGCGTTCGGACGGAGATAAAGAACAACAGAACTAATCACCCAGGATGACTCGCCAGGACGATAGGATGCGGTCTGGTCGCGTAAGTCACCTGTTATCTCCAACCAAAGTTCTATCAATCGAAGACGTGCAGCCTGAAGTCCGCCGGTTCAATTCCAGGGCGCAATACCTTCACGCCGTGCTGCTACCTCCAGTCGTAGGAAAACAATTTTAAGAAGATGGGAAAAATCACACAGCACAGCCACGAGCTAAATCCTCAGGATTCATGGCCTTTAAACACACAGTATTCGCTTCGGCGGCAGTCGCTGTTCAACTGACGAGTCCAGAAGCAGATACGCCACAAGCGTAACCAGAGATCCACAGCCAACGCTGCGAAACGAATCATCGCCGCTGCACGCCTTACCTCCGCCGCCTTCTCTTGCCGAGCCTTCTACTTCAAATAATAATGTATGGTTTAACTGTTTAATAAACGTATTTTGTGTAAATGCTGTTTCATTTTCGCCTCATAACTGAGCCAAGGAAAAGATCCCACATATTTATAACTTTCCTTGTAAATTCTATCCTGACAGTAAAATGTTAATTTCTAGTTAAAGCTTGCCATTCTGACGAAAGGGCAATGCATTTACATTTGTAGTTAACTGTTCAATATTTAATTATTTTGTCAAGTAGGCTCGTGTAAAAACACGAAAATATGACGCGTTTCAAGGGTCAAGCCCTCATCATCAGATAATCTGTACAAGAATCTTAAAAACATGAGACAGTAAAAATATAAAACGTAATAAAAGAAAACTTGGTTACTTCCCTTGTAACCGTGTCTTCGAAGAAAAGTCCTCAGCAAACTGTGCTTTGTCGGAATTCATACCAGACCCCAGCACTGGCGGCGCATAGCACTACCGAAATGCACGGAGTCAACAACACGACTGGGGCGCACGTATACACATCAAAACAAAGACCTCTAAATTCCAAAGATCATCCACAAGCTAGTGGGTACATTCAATGGTTCAATATTTAGCAAACGGTAGGGTTACTTCATTAGATGACAAAACCACTAACCATTTGATAAAAGATCGCCTTTTCATTTTATGTCAGAAGTGTCTCCTTCCACATAGCATTTTTCACTAGGTCCCTCTTTCAATTTTTTAATCCTCTGCCCATACTTTTCTAAATGTCCATGCGTAATGGCTTGTTCTGTTCTTTTTTTTTTCAGTTAAGAAATGCCATAATGTTCCATGTTACCCAAAATTACATTCAACATCACGTAATGTGTATTACGACTGTTCATCTAGTCATCAATCATCCGCAGCTAGAAGTATTTCGATGTTGTTCAAGAAATCGGTTCATTGAACGCTGTTGAGTACCATTATGTAGTGATTTCCGTGAGTGATCTATAATGAAGGTATCTACTGTTTCGAGGCTCTCGTATACCCAGTACATTTTACTTTTACAACTGTGAGCATTAAGTCCTGAAGTCAGCTGTTCCTTTACTGCAGGCTGCCTCACCTTGAGCAATGCACATCTAAAATGGCGAGACCACGGTCTGCAGTCGCAACATCACTGATCAAAGACGACCATGTTAGCGGTTACGGATATGGTGTCAGTTCTTTCCGCGGACATGTCGGAGTGAAAAGACATTAAAGGCCACAATTTTACGAATTGGAAATATTTCGACTGTTTCAGTGCATTGAAATAAATCCACTGACAAAGTTGAAAATTTGTGCTGGACCTGGATTCGATCACGGATTTTCTGCTTTGGACCAGCGGTCGTCTTAACCAATAATTGGTTAAGACGACCGCTGGCCTGAACCAGAGAAAATAGTCTAATTGTTAGGCTATCGAGGCACACTTCCCTTCCACATCAAATTCTCAACTTGTAGCACACAACGATTTAGTGCCCCCTACCCATAACTTCCTATTGCTCGCAAGCCCAAAGGGATAGAGCTATGCAGGAGTTAGCACATGTTGCCAGACCAACAGCTTATTGTGTGCATAAAAAGAAGTTAAATGACATATTGTTAATCTATGAAAAGCCAAAATGCTGCTTCACTTTATAGATGTTAAAAAACTGTTTATTATCGCAATAGGCCTATTTCGGCTCTGTGGCCACCATCAGGCTATTTCCATATAGTATCGTGGAGGTATAATTGATTATAATGACTGCAATGATTGCAGTATACATGTTCTTCAGATGGTATATATATTACGTAAATCAGGTCTTAATTTGACGTATCCGTCAAACTGACAGATTAGCTGTAAAAAATTAATACCTGATTTACGTAATATATATACCATCTGAAGCACAAGTATACTGCAATCATTGCAGTCATTATAATCAATTATACCTCCACGATACTATATGGAAATAGCCTGATGATGGCCACAGAGCCGAAATAGGCCTATTGCGATAATAAACAGTTTTTTAACATCTATAAAGTGAAGCAGCATTTTGGCTTTTCATAGATTAATAATATGTCCTTAAAAGACATACACAATGCTGCAGGCCCAAATGAAATGAAAATGAAGTTAAATGACTTCGCAGCAGTCGAGCAAAATGACGAGAGTACTTATTTATTTGAAACATAAGGAAGTGATTGGGAGAAAGTTTCCCCACATGTAGTAATGACTCTTGCAAACAGTGAAACAAAGTCTGACGGCCATATTACTAAATTAAAAGACAGCACAGTGCAGTGACCACTGTTAACTTTAAAACGTACTAATAGGAAGACGTGTTGTAGACTAAGATGTAAAAAAAAGCCATAATGAGCATTCCACAGAATAATTCCACAAAACGAACTCTCTAGTGTAAGTACCACGGACGATTGAAGTATCGAGTCTTTTGATGATGATATTATGAGGAAAATAGGCAAAAGAGGTGATAGTAGTGTATTTGAAGTAAAGGTGAAAGTAGATAAAGCTGCTAATGGTAGCCATCCTGATGTACATACAAGTGCAATAAATGAAAGTGTAGAAACAGAGAAAAATGCAGTATTAGAAGACAACTCTTTGGAACCGTTAGCACCCGATCGTGCGACAGGTGTCAATAGCTATCTAATAGGAAGAACAGATTAAGTAACTTATGTTAGTGATTCATCCGATACCTCAGTTTCCTCGCAAGAAAATTATAGTTTTAATGAAAACTTGAAACCACAAGAAGTAGAAATTAAAGATTATCCGTTTCGTAACAAAGGATGCACTACAGAAGATATTTCTGACTGTGAAAGTAGCATTGTTGACGATGAAATTTCGTAAACACATATTTTTATAAATATTGGGTTGAACTAGGTTACAGTAATGAAATGATTGGATTTAAAAGTAATGAACAGGTTGAAATTACAAACGGTTCTGAATGACACTAAGAGTTTGCGGAAATGAACACAGGTGAACCAATTTTGGTTGAACAGAGGGCAGATTTTGACAGTAGTAATGTAAGGTAAGGTACCACAACAGGATTACGTTGAGGAATGATTCTATTTATTGGTTCAGAAGTGTTATTTTTTACATCATTCTTCTGAACATTTTAATAGAAGATCAGCACCAACAATTGAATTAGGAATGAAATGATTTCAGTGATCAATTAATGGAATTAAGTATGAACAGGGTAAAATGATAGATAACAACTTTAAATAAAGTGACACAGATCCCTTATGGGAAAGGACAGAGGTAGCAAGCAAATTTTGCTTGTCTAAACTTAAAGAACCATAATTAGTAATGAGCTCACTTACAGTATCTAACATGAAAGCATGTGTAAACAAAGTTCTGTGAAAAATACTGTATGTGATTATATATGCTGGAGTATAAATTGTACCATATACTTGAATGTTGTAAAGGTTTCAGGTGAAATATGCACTTTCTATTGGACGTCTTATTGCGTAACGTAAATGTAAAGGTACAATAAGTGGAAAAAAAGGATATGCTCACCACAGCATAAAGGACAGGACTATCTCAGAAAATTACATTGGCAGAAATGCTGGCAACCGTCATAGAACCGAGGGTGAAAGTTTGTCCTATTATAAAGGAAAAGGGGCTGTTACGTTTCTGTGTAGAAACTGGTCAGATGCACATTGAGCGGCAGTGGCTGTGGCATATTAAAGCCTGCATACCTGGCAGGCAATTAGTTCAAATAGATGCTATGATTTTGCCTGGGATGATGTGTTAAATGCAGAATAAATGTGGTGGCTATTGGTTCATTTGTTTCGTCGCCAAGAAGAAATTTATTAGCCATCAGTTACTGTGCTGATCTCTTGCACTGTAATGCAACCGCCAGCCTCAGTCATCGCCGTCGCTGCACCACATGCAAAGTAGTTTTCTTTAGAATTGTATGCAAGCATGGATCTAATTAGTTTGTTTACCTTTTGCATTATAGTAAGCAAACACTTAAAATTAAATCTACCAACCCTGATTATCCTAACTCAAGTACCAAGTAGGGTCTCACCCTGTTAAAGCAATATATATATCATTGGCGTTTTTTGTGGGTACGCCATATCTCACGTTTTACTTACTCAGAATTAAAGATTGAGGTGTCATTTTAAGGTTTCGTTCTCCACCAATGACGAAAAACACACAGATAGTTTAAAGTTTTTTTTTTTTTTTTTTTTTTTTTTTTTTTTTTTTTTTTTTTTTTTTTTTTTTTTTTTTTTTACAAAAAAAACTTTATTTTGAAAAGAATTGTAGTGCATTTAAGTTGATACACGGCGAACGATCGTAAATGGGACATGAATTTACGGTTACTTCCAACAGCCACCGCGCCATGTATAATTATGTTAACTAGAAATACTAACGTTAATCAGTGATTAATTAATGGTGCAAGATTAGTGGTAACTTACTTAGGCGAATACATCATCACTGCTAAATTCATTGACTGCGATGAAATTGTGTTAATACCCCGCATTAACCTCACACCTTCTGACCCAACCATGCCTTTCCAAATGATAAGAAGACAATTACCAATGAAAGTAGCCACCGCTATGACCATAAATAAATCACAAGGCCAGACGCTTTATGGGCAGTATTATATTTACAGAACCTGTTTTTCGCATGTACAGTTATACGTGGCTTCTTCACAAGTTCACTCATTCGGTGATATTTATGTTTGCGCTAAAGACACATGATAGCTGCTAACAATATTTTCTAAGAAGTTTTGTAAAATAAACAAGTTTAAAAAAAAAAAATTACGCATGTAAAATTAATTATCTGATTTTTTAAGTGTTTCACAGTTAATCATATTGTATTTAAGTATGAAGTTTCTTACAATGAGACTAATCTTTGTTTGTATTATACAAATTTCATCATACTTTTTACATATGTACTTGTGGCTACCTTTTCCCCAATTCCTATCTTACTTATCTGTGATTGATCAGGATAGAGTGTGAATTATTCGCACGGGTCAACTACTATTGTATATCCGAGTCTACACAAAAATGTATTTTTTAAGAAAACAGTGCTCACATTTTACTTATTCAATGTGATTTATTTCATTACAAGTGATGATAGCACTGGATCACAGATTATGTGACTTTGAGATTTTTTTGTGTGGTGGCTTGTGTATAGCCATTATAAAAATTTGACTCACTTATTAATTTACAAAGTAAAAGACTTTTGTAAATAAAGTAGATAAATTCGCAGTTTTCTTAAATTTTAGTCAGAGGATAGTAATTCAGTTTGAGAGCCATCACTAGTATTTTGAGCAAAGCTTAAACAAAGAGATTGTTTTAGTTAAACAATAATGGAAATAAAAAAATAAAGCACGGAATAAATCTCTCATTGGATGATGAAACTTTTTCATTGGTAACTAGGTATTTTGATTTTGAACTAAATAGTGATGGACAGTAAAGTAAAACGGTTGAATGTAAATCAAACATCAACCAGATTGACAGTGGACTGAAAATGATAAATAGGTTTGGGGGTAGTCTTGCTTTATTGGGAAACAAAAGTCATCTACATTTAGAATCATACAGCCAAAGGTAAAATAAACAAGTTTATTCCCAGTATTCACTATATTCTATGGTTCCTACAGCAACATTAGTCTGTGTATCATTAGTGTCAACTGTGTCTGCCATCATCAAAGGAGATGACAGGATTTTTAAGTATAATTTGTATGGTAGATTATTCATATAATCTGTCTTTTTTAATGTTTATATGTTACGTGTTTCTTATCAAATCATTTCTACCAAAGAGAATTATCAATTTGTGAACCCTTAGCCGTGATTTTTATAGATTTATAATTCATTTATGTGTAATGTTATCAAATCATTTCTACCAAAGAGAATTATCAATTTGTGAACCCTTAGCCGTGATTTTTATAGATTTATAATTCATTTATGTGTAATTAGGCTGCCAACCGTAATTGTGTTGCCTAATCACAGTATTTTACTTGAACTTTGCCGCTGTAGAATCTGTCTAACTCAATTTGCATCTTTCGCCTTGTGTTATCAAGTCTTAAGGTGAGGAAATTAAAAATTACGATAATAACATCTGTTGTGATTCATCGCGGGCCATCTTCAAATCGTCTCAGAGGGGCACTTCTTTAGCCTGTGTTATAGTGCTGTAGTTATGGCTTGTATGTTGTGGGTAAGTGGCAGTGGATACCAAGTTGTTAACCATTCTCACTTATTTACGACTGCATACTGTACCGTACTAGAGGTCATTTCACGCAGACTGAAGCCTTGTCCTAACAGGAAGAATCGTAATCCACCAAGACAGACAAAATCAGAAAGATTTGAGGCCTCAATAAAGCTTACTTCCGTCGTTTTTCCCGCGAATCATACGTGAGTGGAGCAAGAGAATCAGGAAGTGATACGAGTTAACCAAGTATTTTGCGCCAAACACGGTAGCGTTTTTCATTCCACTATTAATTGTGTTTTCAAAACACCCCTGTCGCCCGCTATGTTACAAAAGGAAATCAACACAATAAAGTCCTTAGCTGTTAATAAGGGGTATGATACAGATGTACTGCAACGCATCGTTGATCAAAAGACCTCCTAACAGTTTTCAACGTTACTCAGTAGCAAGTCGCACCTTGATAGATCTGACAGTGAAAGATTCATTTCCATTCCCTTTTAGGCAACATATCATACAGATTACAACGTCTATTGACGAAGGAGAATGATTGCAAAGTAACCTCTTCTACTAACAACAATTTAAAGAAGAACCTTGTCCATACAATGAATACCTTTGTAGATCCTTTTTCCAATTCTGGTATTTACAAGATAATATGTAACAACTGTCCTTGTAATTACATAGGACGGACAGGAAGGGTGATCATGGTGCGGTATAAAGAACATCTGCTATGGAAGATAGGACGCAATGTTCATAATTCGTTAGAAGACACCATAATTTTACATAAGCAGGCCAAGTGAAGAAAACTAAATTTATGGGAAGAATATCAAATTTTCAAACACTTCATCATTAACAATGGCAATATGCTTAATGACCAACTGCAACTTGCAAGTAGAGGGTACTTAAAAGGCTTCAAATTGTTAATTCAATATTTGTTCCTGCGCGGTGTTGTTGTCCTCAGAATTCTGACTTGTTTATATTTTTCTATTGTGTGATGCATCATGTTTCCCCTCCCTTCTCACAGGCTAAGTGCCGTTTGTTGTAGTTTTCTGCGACATATGTCTGGCCGCACGTGCTGTATATATATATTGAAACATTTATTTCCTTCATTCTTTCGTGTATACAAGCATATACATGGTGCCATTCACATGCCCCATCTCGAGACTTCATTGCACGTTCTCATCTGATTTCCCAACTTTCTTTACCTCATCCGTCTCTGTCAGTGTTACATGCACATAGTTTTCTTCTCTCCGAATTCTTTCGCGTCAGCGACTGCGCGCACGTCCATCAGCCCCGTTGGCGCCACCTAGTGCGGGCGCACGTTACTAGTGTTCCTACGTCTCTACCACCCAGTGATCACTTGACCTACGTGAGGGGTTGCTCCATAATTTTATCTTGGTGAGATTTCTTCTAAAATTTTAAAGTTTATTCCACGACATAGAGTCAGCCATAAATGTCAACTTGCTTTTATTTAACAACTACTTTAAAGAGAGATAAATGGAAGTAGATTGTTATCTAATGCTGTATTTTTCGTATCTTATTCATTTTATAAACTTTATGTATATTACTGTCATTCATATGAGTGATCTCTTAATTATATTTGTTAGGAAAATCTTCTGAAGAAGGCAAAATTACTTTTGCCGAAACACGGGTCAAGGTTTATGTATACAGTGTAAATCACCTAACACTTGCAAATATCGCAGAAACGAAAAGTGCGATTGATGTGCAATTTTCACAGAATGGATTGGTATTCAAGGACTCGTATTGTTAGCTAACACGGGTCAAGGTTTATGTATACAGGGTGAATCACCTAACACTTGCAAATATCGCAGAAACGGAAAGTGCAATTGATGTGCAATTTTCACAGAATGGATTGGTATTCAAGGACTCGTATTATTAGCTAATAAAAAATTGCAAAAATACCTATAAAGTGTATTTTCATGCAAATATACAATTTTTCAAATGTAACAATGGTTGTTTCCATAATGCACTGTAACTTCTAACACCAGCTTGTACAAAGAATTTTGAATGGCATTTTTATCATGTATAGTTTGGCAGCTACAACAATTCAAAGTTTTGCGAGCGAAGGCTACAACAGCGTAGCTCACTGGCTAGTGGTCATGACACAGTGAGGCGTTCCCGAGGGGCTATACTAAAGCTCCTAAATACCCAGGCTGAATGTTTTCCCCAACTTGGTTGGAATCGCGTTGCACTAACAGCGTAGAGGCCCTGTCATCTTTCACAAACGATTTCGCAAAAACTAATTGGTAGAAATATTTAATTTTTCGGCTACTTAACTCCTTATATGTCAACATTGTGACGAAATGCTCGCCATTTCGTTAATAGTCATAGTTAATGGGATATTGGCTTCGAAATAACAGACTGCGCTACATTAGGAAAAGTTTGGAGTAAAAAATAGAGTCTGCTATGATATTCCGTTTGGTGCTTGTTACGCCATATGTTGCTGCTGATGAAACTTTCCTAATGGATTTAATTTTATTTTCGACTTACGAGGAGACCTTTATCTTTCACTCATACCGCTAAACTTTATTTTATTTAGCGCACTCATTTCCGATGGCGATAAGGCCAGAATAAGTCACTGCGTGTCTCATACACGGTTAGAGGTATCAAAATAATATTTTGACAAATGATAACATGCAAAGAGGGGAGTATTTTGTCACGTGGTTACTACGCAAAACTTCATTAACTGTCGTGTTACTCTAGGAAATACATAGTTGTAGAATGAAAAAGAGTAAAGTTAGTGATTTATTCGATTTTCAGATATTCCTTCGTCAATCACAAATGTTTATTTCTTTGCTTCTTGTCCATTGTGTTTCAGAGCTACTACTCAGTTTTTAAAACCTAATAGGAGTTACATTTCCTTCAGTTTAAAGCCTAGCTGTAACAGAACGGAAGTTACTAGATCTAATGAGGATTTTATGTGAGAATACTTGAAAATGACAGATAGCAAGGATCTCTTCACTAGCTAACGAACTGACTTGTTCTCATTTCCTGAAATAATAAAGCAGTCTGTATTGAGATATGTAGAATATCCTTTTCAAATAACTGAAAAATTGAAATTGCATATTACATACAGACACACCACTTTTGTAGTTTGCAACTATTAAATTTAATGGGTGAAAAGAAGTCAGTACCAGTATCTTCAAGTACGGACGTTATGCAGTAACAACGTGTGCCTAACTATTAGGAGCTCTAATACGGAAGACGTGTTACTTATAGTCGGGCGGGCAGATCCTAGTGCGTTACATTTAACTGACATTATCTCTCAGAGTTTCTGTTTGGAGAGGAATGAACATTTGATGTATTTTGAACATTTCATTCGCTTAATGTGTTCACCTAACTTCAATAGAAGGAAGTTCCTCGCATGTCGAAAATTCCATAACGTCGTCAGAATGTGCATGGTCGTAAACTAACAGTATATGCTGTTTATAAATTATTCCGTTAAATAAAACTAAAACGGAAACGTAGTTTAGTTCTCAACGAACACATTGATGAAAGTTTCACGTTGATACAGTCAGCAGTTTGCGAGTGTGAGCGAGTTGAATGAAACGCGAGGTAACGCGTGAGCTTCGTCCGGAACGTGGTAACTCCTACAGCTTGGGAAAAAATGGCGGATATTTCAGCTCGGTTTTATAGGAGCCTTAGACTATACACTCGGCCAGTCATCTACGCTATCGCAGCCTCCGTCTCCGAAACTTTGACCTGCTGTAGCTGCCAAACTAAACGTGATAAAAATGTCATTCAGAATTCTTTGTACACAGATAGTGTCAAAAATTCCAGTGCAAGATAGAAACAACTATTGTTCCATTTAAAAAACTGTATGTTTACACTTTCTAAGTAATATTACAATGTGTTTGTTGGCTAAAAATACGAGCTCCTGACTACCAATCCATTCTGTGAAAACCGCACATCAATCGAACTTTCCGTTTCAGCAATATGTGCGGTGCATGTGTTAGGTGATTCACACTGTATAAAACATGTAAATGCAACTGGTTGGCTTAAATTTTGCCGGCCACGGTGGCCGAGGTGACTGAGGCGCTCCAGTCACGGTCTGCACGACCACTACGGTCGGGGGTTCGAATCCCCCCTCGGGCATGGATATTTGTGCCGTCCTAGTTCGTAAGTAGTTCATAAGTAGTTTGTAAGTTTAGGGACTGATAACCCCGTAGTTAAGTCCCATAAGCTTAACAAACATTAGAACATTTGCTTAAATTTTGTTCACTTTCTGACTGTAATGTGTAATTAAGAAATTTCGGGTATGCAGCAGCGCGAATTCAGTTTCTTCCAATATTTCGGTCGAGTAACGTACGGCCATTTTCAAGGTGAGTCGCAATACTGCCAGCAAGGTGGTAGGTGCGACCTTATATGCACAGCACGGCGGCACTGCGCATGTGGGTCACAGATGTTGGTCGGCTGCAAAGAGGTATGTACGCTTACATTGCGCGCCCCCGTGGTAGAAGCTATCAGCTATTCGATTCGACTATCGATGTTCGTTCGGCGGCAGCAGCACTGTGACGACATCTCTGCAGTTTCATCACACTTGGAGCCGGGTTCCATGCGTTATCTAAATCACAAACATTGTCTCTATTTATTAAGTTTTTCTGTGACTCTAATTTCTGTTGCTTCACCCTGAAGATGGCCCGACGTTACTCGGCCGAAATATTAGAAGAAACTGAATTCACGCTGCTGCATGCCAGAAATTTAATGGATTATACAATACGCCGCGAAAAATTGAAAAGCACACCGTAACATGGCTTGCGGTACAGTGGATGAAAAGATAATGTTCGTTTCTAAAGCTGTGGGACCACACTACGATGGTTATCAGTTCCTAGATTTAGAAACTACTATGCTAACGTCTACATACAGACCCATTCGCGAGGGAGGACTCGAAGATCCGACGGAGAAAAAAAAACGCGCAGTCCGCAGTAAGGCGCCTTACAGCGCACGACAATTCCGACGCGGCGATTAAGTGATAGACGTAAATAAAGCAGAATATCCCATCTGGTTGGTTCAGCCAAAGATAAATTCCTTCACGTTCCTTGTGCGTTATAAAGTTCGAGTGCAGTGCCGCTTTCACCGAATAAACCTGCTAATACGAGAGTCACTCCAAAACGAATGCACACTATTTTATAAATACGATTATTATTCTCCATAACAATTAGTTCCTTTTGTCCTGTTTTCCCACAGTTGCTATATTATAATATTATAGTGTAGCTATTTCGGTTATTTGTCTATGCAATTGATTTAATAAATTATTTTATTGTCATATGCATTTCGCCACATGTAAAGCAATATCCATGAAATATTGTACGTACAACATCCAGATATCAATACTATACCTATATACCGCATCACAACTATTCATAATTTAAAAATACTGACAAATGTAAATGTCAAATATTGTAAAACATAATCATGTATACATTACAGGCCACTGATGATGCCATCCAAATAAAGGCGAAATGCATATGGCAATAAAAAATTTCATTAAATCTGTTGCATAGACAGATAACCGAAATACCTACACTATAATAATATTATTCTACATATTTGAAAGATTTACAGTGTGTAGAGACATGTCGGCCGCGGTGGCCGAGGGGACTGAGGCGCTCCAGTCACGGTCTGCACGGCCACTACGGTCGGGGGTTCGAATCCCCCCTCGGGCATGGATATTTGTGCCGTCTTTAGTGTAAGCTAGTATATAAGTAGTTTGTAAGTTTAGGGACTGATGACCCCGTAGTTAAGTCCCATAAGCTATACGAACATTTGAATTTTGTAGAGACATCCTTTAGGAACAATATTTTCATTTCTCAACATAATCTCCATCACTCTTAACTGTCTTACGCCATCTTGGAACCAGCGCCGGTACACCCGCAGAGTCTTTCGGTTTCCCAAAGAGATGATAGTCTAATGGAGCAAGGTCAATAGTGTAAGGAGGGGGTTTAAGTGTCGTCCATCCGATTTTTGTGATCGCTTCCATGGTTTTTTCACTGACATGTGCATTGTCGTGCAACAGCAAAAACCCTGTTTTTGCCGGTGTGGTCGAACGCGACTCAGTCGAGCTTGAAGTTTCTTCAGTGTTGTAACATATGCTTCACAATTTATGGTGGTTACACGTGGCATAATATCCACAAACAGGAGTCCTTCGGAATCGAAAACCACCATAGCCGTAACTTTCGAGCAAAAGGTATGGTTTTGATTTTTTCCCCTTGGGTGATGTAACTACACACTGTAAAACTTTCAAACATGAAGAATGAAAACTGTATTAAAAAGTTTGCATTTCTTTTGGAGTCACCCTGCTACAATACGCCGCGAAAAACTGAAAATACGCACTGTAACATGGCTTGCGGTACAGACTTAGGCAATACTTATACTAACTTAAGCTAAGGTCGACAAACAGACCCATATTCGATGGAGAGAAACCACGCACTCCACAGTAAGACGCCTTAAAGCGCATGGCATTCCGGCGTGGCGATTAGAGATGTAGCAAAATATCCCATTTTGTGCGTCAGCCAAAGATCAGTTTCTTCACGTTGCTTGTACGCTATATAGTTCGAGTGCAGTGCCGTTTTCACTCAATGAAGCTATTTGTATCTCCACGGAGTATTTCAACTCTATACTTGGCTCGGGTAGCGCAACAAGTGAACACCAACACACAGTCGCGATTGTGGGCAGTTTCAAGAAGCTCTTGTACTGGCAAGACGGACACGGACGTGCACAAAAAATAAACGAAGCAGTCGAGATCCAGAAGCGTTCTGAGAACACGGCCACGCAGGAAGGCAACAAGCTCCGGACATCGAGGCCGCAGGCTGTCCAGTTACGAGACACAACCTCTGATCGCAAGGCAGTTGTCTCGCCGGACACTGCGGCCATCGTCTCAACGAACAGCGAATGTACAAGTTGCATTGTCTCCCTACAAATCTTTTTCAGAGTAGTCAATAGTGAAGCTGCCCGCAACGAATTCGTCTCCTCTTCATAGAAGAGTCCTTAATTATCTGCTGCATGCATTCCAATCTTTATCTTCTTACCCTCTATAGCTTCACTACCATGAAGGCTGTTATTCTCTGACGCTCTAACCCTTTGTTTTCCAGTGTTGTTCCTGGACAACAACGAATTAAAAGTTGTTTTACACTGTATTCTGTTCATCAGTCCTCAAAGCTGCAATTTTGTTGATAACAATAATAATTTCGTGTGGCGTATTGGCCTGGTGCAGTCTTTCAATTGGACGCCACTTCGGCGACTTGCGTGTCCCTAGCCTACCGTAGTTATCCGACCGGCGGAGGGGGACCTACAGCTTAACGTGGAATCCGAACCACTTGTCGTTTCTGGCGACTCCTCTCATCGCTGAGAGGTGAAGGATGGGTTAAAGTGCAGACTGAAAAAAATCCGTGGTCCGACCGGGTTTTGAACCCGCGACGCTTCGGTTTCCAGTCGAGCACTTTACCTTTTTTTTTTTTTTTTTTTTTTATCCGCCAGATCTATGGTTTGCGGTCGTTCTTTCAGTTTGTTCGTGGTTGTTCGTTGAAGGGTTGGCTCAGCTTTTTTATTACAGAGGGCGTTTAGCCCCCTGACCGGGCGCGCTGTGCCACGGCGCCCGGGAACCTCATAACCACCGGGCCCGACATTTTGTTGATGAAAGACACGCTTTGTACGGCGCGTACTCACTTCTGAGGAATTAATCTGTCCATCTTGGAGGTTGTGATGCCTTGTCGTTTGTACGTAGCTGAGACTGAGAGAGTGTGTGTGGTTCCTTTTATTTTTATTTCAGCAGTGTCTTGTTTTTCGTGATGTGGCGAAGCTCATGCTAGCATAATTGATCATGGCAGTGTTAACTATCAGCCAAATAACGTTCAAGTAATTAAATACTTCGATACAAACGTCTGTGTTGTGCATGAAACACATGAAAGGAATAATCAAAACTTCGACCAAAAATGTAAAAGACATATTTTGATGTTTATTGCACTGTATTAATTCAGAAAAGACGGAATTTTAATTTTTCCAAAGCAGATTTCGTAATGGGGGATTGAAAGGGTTAACACCTTAACGTTTCTTCTTCTTAGTGTATTCCACATCTTATCTTCGGCATTTCTAATTAGAATCTCCTCATTCGCTGTCACTCCACTTAATTTTCCACTTTTTTTTTCGCGCCACCTTGTGATGTTTCAGTTTTCTTCTGTTCTGGTTTCCCACTATCCGTGCTCCAGAAATACATTTTAAGGATCTTCATTCCTTATATGTTTTATGTCAGTGGAGTTTTCGTATTCGCGGGTGACATCGTTTTCTGTACCAGTTTATTTATTTATTTTCCTTTTCCTTCGTCCGACGTAGATCACTTGGTTTCCAATGCTGTAGAATCTCGTGACTTCAGCTACGTCGTGATCTCCAATTTTGGTATTAACTTCGTCTCTATATCCATGTCTCCTGTTTCTCATTACTATCGTTTCCGATTTTTACTCTCAATCCATAATCTTTACTCGTTACACTATCCGTTGCATTCAACAGATCCTGTAATTCGTCCAAAAAATGTTTACGTGTTTGTAAATCTATTTGAGGAAACTGCTATGTTCATCAGCCCCTAGACTTACTTACACTAAGCACAAAACACACACACATACAAACACACACACATATGCTCGATGCAGAACTGCAGCCCAGGCCGTAGTTTTGCGCCTTATATAACGCCTTCAGTAACTTTATTCAGCATAGCAATGTTAACAATAAACCGCAGACTTGATATTCTTTAACCCTGAATTTTTATCAGCTAGTGAAGCTTTTATTTGCTCCTTCGATGTATATATTTAACAACAGGGGTGAAACACTGCAGCAAAACTTCACAAGTTTTTAATCAAAATACTTCGTTCTTCGATTTCAACTCTTCGACCCTTAGTTCCCCTTGTACATATTGTATATACCAGCTGAAGATGCTCCTATTGGAACACACAGAAAGGCATTTATGTTCTTGTTGAAGAGATTCTGACAGAAAAGTGGCGAACCAACTGCCCCAGAACTCATTCCGCCTAACTCATCAAAAAATATGACATTATCGCACTCTTTAAAGAAAAAGCATGATAAATTAACATCCATCTACATCTACATGGGATACTTTGCAAATCACATTAATTACCTGGCAGAGCGTTCATCGAACCACCTTTATATTATTTATCTCCAATTCCATTCTCTACTAGAGCGCGGGAAGAAGGAACATCTAAATCTCTCTCATATTTTATTCTGATGGTCTTTTCTACCTAAGTAAGTGGCAGTCAATAATATATTTTCGCATTCGGAGGAGAACGTTGGTGATTGGAGCTTCGTAAGTAGCCCATGCTGCAGCGATATGCGCCGTTCTTGTAATGATTCCCATCCCAGTTCCTGTATTATTTCCGTAACGCTGTCTCGCCTGTATCTTGACAACACAAAACGAGCTGCGCTTCTTTGGACTCTCTCGATATCCTCCGTCAGAGTCACCTGATAAGGATCCCACACTGGGCAGCAATACTCCTAAAAAGGACGGACAAGCGTAGTAGTTCTGTTGCATCTTTTAAGGGTTCCGCCAATAAAACGCAGTCTCTGTTTCGACTTTTCCACGACATTATCTACGTGTTCTTTCCAGTTTACGTCTGAAGTAATTCCTAGTTATTTTGTAGAGTTTACGGTCTTCAGTTTTGATTGATTTATCTTGTAAACAAAGTTTAACGGATTTCTTTTCGTACTCATGTGGACGACTTGAGGATGTACTCCGTATCCAAGCGACAGGAATCGTAGTGCCAACATGAGCAGAAACTTGCAAACGACTTCGCCCTGCAATCTCAATAACCACCGGCGTGGCCAACCTCCACATCTCGGATGATATCCCCTGGCAAACATACCGAGTGCACATTTGATTCTTTCCGGCCTTGGACGTTATCTGCGTAATGGGCACGTAGCGCGCCAAACACTGAAGCTGCCAATCACTAACAGACCCCATCCTCGCTGCTGAAGGACCGTCCACACGTCCCCTAGCAGGATGTACGGGTGATGCCACATGCCCAGGTCCGAAATTGACCCGCCGCTTGAGTGACGCTCCACGCCCTTCACCCTATGGGAGGGCGGATCAAATGAGTACGGTACGTATACATGTGCCGTAGCAGCAGAGACCGTGGGTGACGCACGTTACATCTGAGTTGTCCCATGCAGCACGCAAGACTCTCCGCCGCCGCAGAAACCTGGAAACGGCGGACCGATGCGTCTACAGCTTTTATTGCGCCGTTTTCTATAAAATTCCTTCTGTATGATTTCTAAAAACACAGTGCATAATATCCTACCCTCACACTGTGTCGCTAGACGTGCACTGACTTTCCTTTATAGCATACTAGCTGAAAACCCGGCGTTGCCCGGGTATTTACTTATCTATTGTTATATTTCCTTATTCCTATGCTTATCCTTACAGAGAAAGAGCTGAAGGCATTGTAGCACGCATAGACCAAAGATATGGTCAGTTGCATCACGTTTTGCTGTTTGAAACCTCCTTGCTATAGAGTCGCAAACGTCATCGCTGGCCTTCAGTCTGAATTTTCTTATAACTGGACGACTTTCAACCACCAAATCCTTCATCTCCGTATAGTTATCGCTATGGAACTGCTATGGCGTGCAACAGGAGACTTCGGTCAACAATTACACATAGATCGTTTGCGTTCTGTAGTTTTCGCTGCAGAGCGAAATATTAACACACACACACACACACACACATGTAGAATTTTATACACACCGATTACTTTCCACCCCAATATACTCCACCCTTTTATCATTATAAACCCTTAAGCAACAATGCAACCAATAAAACCATTTTCAAAGACTAAATATAATTTTCAAAGAGTAATTATTTTCCGCATTTCGCGTTACATTCTTTAAATTTTTAAATATATATATATATATATATATATATATATATATATATATATATATATATATATATATATATATATCAGATCGCTATAACACCGTGCCAAAAACCTTCCTCAGGTATAAATTAGTACCTGTACATATATTTAAGTCTCTGCGTCTTGTCGTTCGGACGTTATATGGGTACACCGTACAGGCGTACACACTAATATATATATATATATATATATATATATATATATATATATATATATATATATATATATATATAAATAGCTATCCGATCGCCATAAAACCGTGCCTAAAGCCTTCCCCCGGTAGACATTAGTAACTGTACAAATTTTTAGCTCTTTATGTCATGTGGTTCAGACGTGATAAACGTACACCGAACAGACATTCACATTTATAGATATAGATTATATGGCACTATTTGTTTACTTGAATATTGGCCTATAACGAAATGAGACCAGAATTTGCTTAAATAAAAAGTCTTTATACAGCTGAAACGGATTTTTTCCTCAATAACCAGATTTATCAGACTCAGATGCGGATAAATAAGCCCTGTGCTTATGCAGACGGTAATGTTCTTCTTGTTTTGAATTCTTTAATCTTTCATCAGTATGGGAGTAAAAGATTGGTTTCAAAGTCCACGAAGCAACAAACGAAATTTTATGCAAACAGTGACTTCCGTTTTTGTTTTCAATTGTGAGAACTTAATCACGATCGGAATACAAAGGTCTATCGGCGTTTAAAACTAAACTATCCTCCACCATGCACCAAATGAAATTTTATACGGACTGTGAAAGTGTTGTTGTTTATAAGGTCAACAGTTGTCAAGAGACAAGAAATAACGATATCCTTACATTCCATTTCCAAGCATTTTATCTTAATTAACAAAGCTTGTTGAGAAATTTGATACCCCACAATTGATACTTGTAACGGTTGTCAGAGACAGTAGTTACTGCACTTGCACAAATCATTGCATTTAATATGATGCATCTATTAAAATTCTGGTTTTAGGTAGACATTTTAAACATAGTGGCATGGCACTGAAGCCATGGTTTGAGAATGAAGACGTCTTCTGCCTCACGAAGAAGGCCCCAGACGTGAGTAGCAGGGAATCCCACCTGCAGCTTTTACAATAAAATGGGACAGTTCGCCCTCTATATTTTTTTTAATATTTTTTTCGTAGCATCTGGACCAAGATTAGCTAACCATCCAGCGTTAGAAAGAAGCAGCTACTTGCACCATAAGGTTTTAAGATCAAATTTCTCATTGGCTCGACGTGATGTAGCATGGCCACTGATACATTGGAACAATGCTTCTCATTGGCTGCCTAGAGCAGGTGTGTCTTGGCTGCAAATTTGTGAAAATGTGAACATATCGAAAGATATATGCAGCCGACCAAGCCGTGGAAAGGCTCCTTTTGTCTGTCTGCCTACTTGGCGATGACTCTGCCTGTCTGCCTCTAGGGCACTTCTGCGAGAATAATTAGTGGCTCGCTGGGGGTTTTCTGAGTGGTATAAACAGTGGTGCACACTGTTAACTGTCGAGTTGCATGTTTCACATGTAATTAAGGCCCTTCCACACAGTGAATAGTCACTTTGTTATTGTATTTCACTACCTGCTGCCTATACTACTGGAAACCAACTGCTTGTGTAATTAGTTCAGTACACACAAGTAAATAGCAACCCTCTCTGCAGAAACTCTGTTATTAACGCTGTCACGGTTATCATAATGTTGTGGTCCACTCCGTAAAACTGACAGACACACGTCGAATGATATATATATATATATATATATATATATATATATATATATAGAGAGAGAGAGAGAGAGAGAGAGAGAGAGAGAGAGAGAGAGAGAGAGACAGGCAGAGACAGAGACGGTGATAAAGAGAGAGAGAGAGTCTGATAATTTGTAATTAACATAAATCCACTGATATACACATTTTTCCAACGCCACTTCCTTTTATATAATGTTTCATTCAACAGGCAAGTTTTGAGCACATGCTAATGGTCATTTGTCCTTGGGAAAATACATAAAATGAGAGAATATTATTCATAGTTTATATGTCATAAGAGGAATTACGAGGGTTAAGGTGTATGTTAAAATTTTTTGTATTTCTTACTATATAACTGTGTTACTACGTAATTATAGCTTATTTTTAACACTGCATATCACTTGCACAGCTGTTCAAATACGCTGTGTAGTACGTTTCTTATATCATTGTATACTATTACCTTTTTGTTAAATATGCCAAAATTGTCACACGTATTTTTTTTTTCTTTTGATAACATACTGTGCCGTTACCTGGTCGTAGATCGATGTTCTCTATGTTGTCGAAAATTGTTGCTCTCAGTAGCAGCTGCCTGAAATCTCATGGGGAGAAACTAGAACACTACAAATAACGAAGGCAACAGACAGAATTGCAGTTCTTTGAGACTTTTAATCATTCATAAATGCCCAGTTGTCCCCATTTATGGCCAGCCTACAAATCTCACTAATTACAACCATTACGATCAGGTACGCACATTCTACACATCGATAATACGACTTTACAGTACAGTTCGTGTGTGGAATACTCAAGTTCAAGGTGTACAGTGGGGGCACAAATCTTAATTGGTCATTCACAATACCTTTACAAACACTCTCGACTGGAATGGTATTGACGAACTTCTACGTAATTGTTTAAATTTAAAGTCCATACTTACGTGTGTTGTGCCTCATATCGTGGCCGAAACAATAATACTCGGACTGACATTGGTTGTACATCTGACAACTGATAAAACAATATTACATATCCCGAACTCATCCTACTTATCTCTTCCAAAAAAGTCGCTGAAAATTAGGTATCGTTAATCGAGTTCATTACGCTAATTATAATGGAAAATTAAACAGTTACCTACAACTGGGTGTAGTAAAAGATATCGTAATTAATACAGAGTAAATTAATATACAAATCTCGGTTCAAGTAATAGTATTTCATGTATGCATTCAACAAAATAGGTTTATCAATAATACATTCGTAATTGTCTGTAATTATACGGAAATTAAAGAGGGCAAAAATTTCCAAACGGTACTTGTGGAACATACTAATACCTACTTTAATATTACGAGAAAAGAATTAACTTGGTTGTAACAGAAGTACTAATTAGCACACTATCTGAAGTTTAAGAATATAGCTCTGGCATTAACTGATTAATATTTGCTAATTAAACAAACTTCTCTGACATCAAATATTAAAATATGACTTCAACTACATACTTTACAACAAAGAATAACAAACGTTTTGGAAAAGAAAATGATAATAAGACTAATTACATTCATATCTATTATTATGTAATAGTGGTCTCGGGAAGTTCTGTAATGCAAGCAGATGGCAATAAATCTCAATATGCTACGTTACAGTATGCTATATGTGTTTTGTCTCACCTTTTTCAAGTAAAGATATCGATTATAGTCAATAAAAATGTGACATGTTTTAATGTTTTTTGTAAGAAAGTTTTTGTGTTTCATTCTGGAAGAGAATATTTGAAAAATTTTCACAATTTTTTTTAAACTCCAGTTTGTTTCTAACGAATACTACTCGGATCATTTTCCATGTGAGAAAATTTTTCAGGTTTCCAGAATGTTTACATATTTGCTTTTATCAGCATAGTGTGGAATTTACAGTCATTGTGCTTCGCCTATCGTTTCTGGATTGCGCTTCTATCTTTCGTATGTGTACTACATGCTAAAGGATTGTTTCCATGGTTTTAATATGATCTCGGAATCACATTTTAATGTTTCTCCTAGTTTCTCTGATGTACAATTTTTTTTCCTTTAAAGCATGTGTGATACTTCTATGGGGGCAAATATAAGTAATGACTAAATAGTTACGCAAACAATCCAAATATGTGTAAATATTAACACATACCCGCTCTCTTTTTACTGCTGTCATCATCTAAACCTTTTTCCAGGTCATGTGGGGTCGGCGTTATTTTTCTGGAACCTTCTCTTTCACAAATGTCTACCCAGTCCTTATTCTCTAAGCCATCCTGTCTCCCACAGCTTCCCTGCTACCTTGTTTTTCTATCTCAGTTTCGTTCTTCCTCTTCTCCTTGATCCTTCTACTTCCTGGTACTCAACTCTTCTCTCCTCATAGTACTTCCGTGTTCATGTCCATACCATCTTAATCTACTTTCTTCCCTATGGGTCCTGCTTTCACTGTTGCCATGATGTTCTCATTCCTTAGTCTATCCTTTCATGTCACCCCAATCATCCACCTTGACATTCTCATTTATACCACTTCCATTTTTTTTGGGTGTTGTCATTGCAGCTTCATACGTGTCCTGCACCAGCCTGATATATTTTTCTGGCACGTATTTACTTCTCAGACATCTCCATATCTGTTACTTCGGCACTCTTGTCATATGCCTTCATCAAGATCAAAATTCAAATGTAAATCTATCGGACCAAACTGTATGGTCATCAGTCCGTAGCTTACAAACTACTTAAACCTAGATAGACTAACCTAAGGACAAACACACACACCCATGCCCCAGGGAGGACTCGAACCTCCGACGGCGAGCAACCGCGCGCTCCGCAGCGAGGTGCCTTAGACCGCTTGGCTACTCCACCGCGGCTTTTCAGGATTGATAAGGGCCATATGCAGTTCGGCTTTTACTTTTCTGTGCCTCGCCATCTGGTACCTTCCTGCAAATATTGCGTCGGTTGTTCCCGGCATAAATCCAAATTGGTCTTCACATACCTCAGTTTCTAGGCGCAACCTCTCCTCAATTATGCTTTCCCTGATCTTCAGTGTGTGGGACATCCCTCTATAAATTCCACAGTTTTTGACATTCCCTTTCCCATAATATATATGGAAACCAGCAAACTGCTTCTCCACACATGCGGCATTGTTTCTCCTTTCCAGATCATCTGTATTAAAATCCAGAGAATATTAATTCCCTGTGTTCCCACACTTTTCCATGCTTCCATTGGAATTCGTTCTGCCCCTATGGCCGTCCACTTTTTCATTGTCTTAATCGCATGTTCAAATGCTTCCCTACTAATACTTGGGGCCATTCCTTCATTTATATCCCTATCTTCATAATTTTCTCGTACATTTTCTTCATTCAATAGCCTTTCATAGTACTCCCACTACCTATTCAGGATTTTCTCAAGGCCATGTAATACAACACCTGATTAATCCTTTATCTGCATCTGATGTTATGTCCCTCTTTTTATTTATTTTTTCTAATCATGTATTAATATTTATCCTCTCCCGTCTTCCTGTTAAATCCCATTGGTTCTTTGCATCTTTCTTCACTTTTATCGCTTTTTTGGACCTCCTCATTCCACCACCATGCCTCCTTATGTTCTGGTGGTCCCTTTCCTGTTGTTACACCCATCACGTCTTTTCCCACTATTGTAATTACAGTGCTAATATAACTCAACCACTCCTGCATATCGTCTGGTAATTTCACTTCTCTTAACATTGTTTCCTCGAATTTTTCTCTTCTTTCAGTTTCCACCACTATTCTTTGTTCTCCTCGCTTTAGACATTTACGTCTTTTCCACACTGCCATCGACAGTACTAGCTTGTGTTGTCAGCCACACTTCCACTGTATATAACCTTTCTATTCTTTTTATTTCCTTCGTGTATTTCCTCCTATACAACAAATAGTCTAACTAACTTTTATGGTCTACTCTCCTGTACGTTATAAGTTGATCTCTTCTACGATTGAAGTAAGTATTGGCGAACGTTAGATCAAAAGATACAGCGTATCTTGCAATCTTGTGTCCGGACGCATTTATTTCTCCATAACTCCATCCACCATGAATTTCGTCTTACCCACTCACTAATATGTCTATTTAAATATCCCCCAACTGCTGTTAACACATAACTAAAGAAAAGTTTATGGCATATGTTCCACATTTTAAACCTACTGCACTCTTCATCGACATTGCTAAATAATAATATTAATTTCGAAACACTACGATCAAGTTGAGACTCCAACAAGCAGGCTTCTGTATGAACTTCACCATTCTCCATTTGCCTGTGAAGGTTAAATTACTTTATACTTAAGTTTGTTTCAGAAATAAACATTTTAATTTTGTAATAGAAACTGTTGATTATCACAAAAAATCGATGTTATTATATGTACCTTTTAGAGGACCTGTGCATGTAATCAAAATCTGTGGAGTGAATTAAATACATAAAAAGAATTCAACTATGACATTGTTTATTTACAATATACGTATTAATTCATTGGAAAGCTCTTAATTAATTTTAGATGGGATACAGAACTATGCGATATTCAATGTAAGGTTTTTATTAAGAAACGATTTTGAACACCTTTGGTATTTCGTTTCTCTACAAAGTTAACAAGATGAGCGAAGCTGTGTATCTTGCGCCTGTGGCAATGGAGCACCAAACAGTATTGATTCCCTTTGTTCCCTTTAGACTCGGCGCGAAATCCTTGCTGGGGTATTTTCAGCCGTCCAAAACAAAGGAGGGGGATTTAAGTGAAAGCCAGCGACTTAATTTGCCTACCAAATAAATTCCGTATATCTGCCAGTGGATGAAGTCGGGGAAACTGGAGCGGCTCCAGATGAACAGCTTTATTTATTTAAGTAAAACGCTTTGAACAATAAATACAGCAAACATCCGGAAAGTTTTAAATCTTTGGTCTCTCGCTAACTGAATGTTTTAAAAGGGCAGAACCTTGCATTAGGACCTAGCTCTGATCGCAAATATGATCTTTCCGTTAGTGCTTCCATTCTGTGTATGGCTTTTAAACATTTAATCTTTAATTATTTACTCATACATGCAGATGTATTAGATAAGCCGTATTTATATTACGTTTACGAGTTTTCGTCGTCATGTCTGAGGACGATTTCCGTGTCCACTTTCTGATATCTCGAATTTGTAAAAGTTTGATTTATAGTCAGCTAACGTGGGGAGTATTACAGGACGTTTATGAACCTGGGATAAACCTTTAATGGAAAGAGTCTTTGTAATACACACATTATGGCTACTTGCAGTCACCTTAAGGAACTCGGATGCTGACTGAAGGTATCAGGATGGTTACCGTAACAGAGTTGCTTTAAATTATGCAATTGACCAAACAATGTCGGAACGAAACGGTGGAATAACTTCTGCCCACATCACTAGTACTATTCGTTTGCTTATCGCTGTCGTTACATACCATTTTCAAGTTCCTATCAGAAAATAACGTACTATAAGGTTATAGATTTAACAAGGAGCGCTAATTCATGCAATACGAGGAATGTGACTGATTTCGACGCAGAGGGCTTATGTGATTAGTGGTAATTGGAAATGATTAGGACTTACTTTCTTTCTGAGCAACGAGACATTCTTAACATAATCATCAACGTAATTTCTACAAATGAACAAGATTTAAAAGCTGAAAGGAAAGACATAATGTCATCCGGTTTTCTACTGTCAAACATTCTCGATAAACTATTAATATATCAGAAACAAATATCAAAGAAATCATCGAAGTGTGTTATTTGCCAGCCCTTGAACCACACCCATTTTTCGGAGCAGGTTGGCTTGCATGCCTGGCAGATACACCCAGACCATGACTGCAACCTCAACGGAGGTTTATCTGTAGAGACGCCAGACAAACGTGTGGTTCCTGAAGAGGGGCAGTAGACTTTTCGGTGGTTGCAGAGGCAACAGTGTGAATTAATAAGCTGGGCTTGTAATACCAGCCTCAATGTCTTTACCATAAAGTTACAGCGAATGGCTGACATACAGTCTACTATATGAATATAGGATGAAGACGTCCTCACCGCTTGGGAATAGCCAAGGTTTATAGGAGCTTTGTCAGGGGCTGCTGAACTACTCTCGGCAGACGTTCGATCCTCCCTGGGGTTTTTATGTGTATGTGTTGTCTTTAGGTTAGTGCATTTCTTTAAGTATTTTGTAAGCCTAGGGACTGATGATTACAGTAGTTTATACCCATAGAGTTACTAACATTCCAACATGTATGAAGGTGTCCACTTGTGTAAAACATACACGATTTCAAGTAGTAACCCATTCGGATTTCTGTGCGAGGATTAATCAGCAAATTTTATAAGATGGATGAAAACTAATGTTTAGGAATCGGAGCGGGGATGTTAGATCCCTTAATCCAGTCCTCGCCATCTCCAACACTGAGCGCTTGCACCCAACTCACACCCACTGTTACGTCGCTGAGTAACAGCACGCGTTTGACAGAGACTGCTTTTTCTTGATTGTACTGAAACATTCGTTCTGAATATTATTAAATGAGACACTGTTGATCCATCTTCCGAACATGAGCAGAAAAGTTTCGGATTTGAGTCTGCCTCTTTTCATTATTCAGTGGGAGGATTCTACTATTTTTTTTTCTTTTTTTGATCCTGATGAGAAAGTACTATGCTTAAGGCGAACGGATTACTAAATTAAAATCAGAATTGCCGCATTGTGGTTTTAGTTATACTGTTCATTGTAAAAGTAAGACATCAATATACCTTTTTAAAACTGTACTTATATCTATAGAGACTTCCGGTAATCCTCTTTAAATACTGTCGCCTTGAAATGGAAGCAGACTTAACTGTGAAGGCAGGGATGTCGACTGAACACAGCACTTACAATGAAAGCAGGTTTATTGCGAATTGAAACGTACACGCAGCACTGAGTGCCTCTCGGGCAGACTGCTCTGCTTTTTATAGACAGAATGTACCAGAAATTAGAAGAATAGTTAACGTAAGAATCAAGTAGAAAATACTAGTAAACATAAGAAACGTGTAGAACATTCTGGAAATGGTAGTTGCAGAGAAAAAAATTCTTGCCGGTGGACGGGATTGAACCGGCGACCTTCAGCGCCGGAATCGGTGACGCCATCCCTTGTGCCACGCCGACAGTCGGTTATGGTCGGGTCTATCGGCAATATTATGGATAAACTAAATTATCAGTTCGTATTGTGTCGCAAGATTTTAAAATTAATTATTGCTGAAGTTTTCCAGCAGATATCAGATGTAAACTGAATATCGGTAAGCGCATTTATAGCAAGTTACATTGTTGCACTGAAAACTGAGAAACGGCTAGTTTCTCAAAGAGTGATCTGTAGACAGATCTGACGTAATATGCCCCTGTGTAATGGCCCTATTCTAGGCGTTATGCTTGTCTGAACACACGTGTCTCGACGAGTGCAAGATATTAGAGTGGAATTAAAGATCTGTGTGCAATAAATGTCTTAAGTTAGTAGAGTACTCGATTGTTCTCGGTGAGAGCAATACAGATTATAGCATATTTAAACTTGCAATTTTCGCAAGGGGCGTCGAAAAAGATTTCACTCTTACCGAGGAACACTTGGATGCTGTTTCTTTGGAAATTATCACATTTGGAAAATATACTTTACGGGCAGTAGAGGAGGTTTCGAACGGTATGCAATGGCTACTCAAGCGTCTGAACAGCATTGCAACTGATGGGGCACCTGCAATCTTGTTGGAATGTGTAGGTTTCGTAGGGTATATGAAAAAACTGCATGTAGCTGTGCATGTCTCATTTTGACAATATAGTGCCTTTTACATCAAGAAAAGCTACGTGTAACGGTTGTGCGACGAGTAGAGCTATATGTCTATCATGGATAACATTGCAAAAATAGTGAATTTTTGTACAAACCTGTGCTTGAATAGTCGGGAATTTAAAATATATTCCATCGATCTTAAATCAGTTATAAAGACATTCCTTTTGATTGTGGTGAAATTGCTCAAAAATCCTGTCAATATATTTCGTGTTGAGACACGATATAGCTCTGATCACTGATATGAAAGCTTCTCCACAGACAGATTTTGGTGATGGGCAATGGAACAACGAATTATTTTTCAAGAAAGACATGATGGGGTATTTAGATCATATAATTAAGTAATTGCAAGGTAAATTAATCGGTAATATATTAGACCGCATTGAAAGTTTTAAATTGCAGCTTTTGTTTGTTAAATGTCAGCTTCAAGATGGAATTTAGTCCAATTTTACCTTGTTAAATTCCGTGAATTTAGGTACTTATTGACACATTAGTGACTTCACAAAATCGTTGTAATTATTCCATAAAGTATTAGAAGATAGGTTTCAAGAAATGAAATAACTACTCCAAATCTCAAATGTTTTTGGCCCCTTATACGGTGCACCCAGAGGATAACCCATCAAGTCTCTAAACCACAGTGCGAATCCATTTTGTTAGACCACTATTACCATTATAATGGTAATAATATTTCATGTTATAAAGGTGTTGACCAATGAGAAATACCAAGGATTCATGCCCTTGCCCTTCAATGTCTTTCGTTGTTCTGAACAACGTACGATTGTTAACAAATGTTTTTCAGTATTAATATTAACAAAACAAAAAACAAAAAAGATCAAGTTCTTGAACAATATTTGTCAGCTGTATTTACATTATAAATTTTCGACGCCCGCAGGTTCGTACTGAGCGAGAAAATACTAAAATAAACCGTCCAGTAGTTATCCATTATTCAATCAGTTCATCTATGAGATATCCATTCATACCATAACAACATCAGTAAATTCATGAATTTATTCAAAGGGAATAAATTGGATTTCAAATTAGTAAGTAGAATTTGTTGGAGTGGAATGGAATTTAATGACATTCATTACATAGATAGCCATTTGTTAGTATGTTTAATGCATTTATCCCAACGTTTGGAGAAACTGCTCTCAAGTAATGAGGTTTCATCAACTGTATGTAGATGACGAAAGGTTACAAATCACTATGAATGCGATTGATGGGTCGCAATGACATGGAACACAACTATCTGGTACACGGCGCGTTGCTGCCGCAGAAGAAATAATTGTACAAATATTGTTTGAAATTTCGAAGTGTTAGCACGTTTAATAAATGATCTGTTTGTCGGTTGCCGGTACGACAGACTTGCCACCTACTGTAAGTTGACTGTACTACCCCCATAATATTCGCATAAGAGGAAGAAGTAACTTGCAGTTTTATCGCAATCAAATGAACTTATGGTAGGGCATAAAATACGAACAAACGAATAAATGTATATATGAGGTTTCGGATCTTCCGTTTGTCCATCTCCTCCTTTCCCTTCTCCCTGTTCACCTGCTCCTCCGACCCTGTCCTCCTGTCCCTTTTTCTGTCCCTTTCCTCTTCCCCCTCCCTCAGTTCATCTCCTTTCACCTGCCTCTCACCAGCTCCCCTCTCTCATTCTCATCTTCTCCCCTCTGTCCGTCTCCTCCTCCACCTTCTTCTCTTCCTGCTATAAATGAAACTTTCCTGGTGACTCGTCAAATGGTGTCAAACTCGCAAGGTGCCCACAGCCATGCTGAATTAACTGGATTTAAAAAAATTCTAACCATGGTTGCAAATCGAAATTTTCGCATTTATAGTATCAAAATAGTAGCATTCTTAAAAGATTTTCACTTAATTCACCCGCTTCATACTTGAATTTCCAAAAATATTGAAACACATTCCAGTCACAAATCGCAATCTGAAGTTTTGTATTTCTTGCTTCAAAAGCGTCTGAATAGCAACGTATTCTCAAAAAACCGTTCATCCCCTTTTGCACTTTCTGTGATGGGAATATCGAAAAATCGCTAATGGCTATACTGTACAACGTCTACAAATTTCAAGTATCTATCGTTTGTTGATTCACTTTTCAGAGCTGTTTCCTTTCTTTTAGAAACGGATCGAAAACGCGATATTTCTTTCTTACCCTTGCGCATTTTTCTTGGCAGTTTTAGTTTTCAAACTGCAGTATGCGCTTATTTACCTTTATTCGTACGCTTCTTGGGGAAAAATAACTGAAGAATGTGCATTATTTTTAACTGTATATAAACTCTTTGCTATTATAGTTTGAAAAGTCACCGCTGGTCCTCATTCCGAATTTTATATAAGCTGAAATTAGTAGAAGGAAATAAATTTCAGGGTGTAAAAATAAAGCTTTCCGGTTTGTCGGTGACATTGTAATTCGGCCTCAGGCAGTAAATAACCTGTATTCACGATCCACGGAATAACTGGGTCTTGAAATGCAAGTATATGTTGAACAACAACAAGAAAAAAATAGAATGTACTGAAAGAATATCCGACAACTTGTAAGGAATTAGAATAGGCAACGATACAATAAAGGTGTCAAATGATTTCTGTAATTTGGGCAGTTAAATTACTTCTAAAGGCCGAAGTACAGTAGACATAAACTCCACAATGTCGAACAAAAGAAAACAATTTATGAAGATGATAAATTTGTTGACATCCAGTATTGATTTAAGAGCAAGGATATCTTTCCTGAGTGCATTTGTCTTGTGTGCAGTTTTGTACAGGACTAAAACCTGGACGGTAATGTGCCCAGACAGAAAAATTATAGATGCCTTTAAAATATGGGACTAAAGGGGTGTGCCGAAGACTGGATGGGCAGATGGGCTAACTGATTAGGCAGTATGGAATAGAGTTGCGGAGAAAAGTAATTTCTGGAATATGTTAACTTCAGGAAGGGATCGATTGGTGGCACATATTTTGAGAAATCAAGGAATTGATGTAGCGGTAGAGGAAGTATAGGGTGTAAAAATCGCAAAGGGTAACCAAGATAAGAATACAGTAATCAGGTTAAAAGGAATATGCGTTACAGTTATTATTGAGTAACAGAGAGGCCTGCGCGGAATAAGGTACCATGGAGAGGTGCATCAAAAAATTTTTCGGATTGAAGAAGACAACAGCAACATGTACTTTGCTATTCATATATTTCAAACTATAAACTGAAAGTACTTTTCACAACTCACAACTCTAACATTAACGTTCAACTACTTTCACCTGAGGTAAACATGGTTTGCATAATTATGTTATTGATTTTTTTTAAATTTCTTGCATACAGACTGAGGTATTTCGTCATTTAGGGCAAAAGTGTTCATTACACTGAAAATAATAGGAATATTGTTAATTGTTGGCTCAAATATATTTCTCATCAGGTCTTTAATTTTAAAGGATGTTGCGGTAAAATAGATTGGAAGGCGAATAGAATTCACTAAAAAAAATGCACTTCAAATTTATTCCACACCTATATGGTAGAGTAGTACAGCGGGCACAATGCTCACAAAGAGAAAATTACGCTTCTTTGTACGTGACGGAGATGGTGGTACGAGGACTACGCTTGTACCTTACAGCCAATAGAAGAACACTGATGTGCTTATGTGTACGTCGCTGATCTATACGCTGAGATGGTGAGAATCACGGGATAGGGTGTGCGCTTACACGGATGAAGGTGGAATCGAGCACGAAGGGTATAAGATTGCGGGGAATCGGTTTAGTTGTCGATGAACGGCGATGATGTACGTAAAATGTTTTAAGAAGTGAGTCTGAATGTTAAAAGGGGTTGACTACATTATAACTGACAAGCACAAACATAAATATAACCTTTTTATGTACAAACTAAAATATTTCATGGGTTTAATGTAATGGAATACAATATCCATTGATGATGCAACCACTGTAGCAGAACATATTTCGGTAAAATGAAAACAACTGTTTTCCTCAAGGCAGACACTAATAGAAAAAATGAAATGTCTGTAGGTAGTCTCATATGAACCTATTAGATAATTCAGGCATAGTTGTAAGATCCGTTAAAATTTCAAAACTTCGTTGTTGTTGTTGTGGTCTTCAGTCCAGAGACTGGTTTGATGCAGCTCTCCACAATACCCTATCCTGAGCAAGCCTCTTCATCTCCACATAAGAACGGCAACCTACATCTGTCTGAATCTGCTTACTGTATCCATCTCTTGGTCTTCCTCTGCGGTTTTTACCCCACACACTCCCCTCCAATGCTAAATTCACAATTCCTTGATGTCTAAGAATGTGTCCTACCAATCTATCCCTTCTTTTAGTCAAGGTATGCGAGAAATTTCTTTTCTCCCCAATTCTGTTCAGTACCTCCTCATTAGTTACGCGATCCACCCACCTAATCTTCAGCATTCTTCTGTAGCACCATATTTCAAAAGCCTCAATCTTCTTCCTGTCCGCACTGTTTATCGTCCAAGTCTCACTCCCATACAAGGCAACACTCCATACAAATGCCTTCAGAAAGGACTTCCTTAGGCTTAAATCAATATTCGATGTTAACAAATTTCTCTTTTTCAAGAACGCTTTTCTACCCATTGCCATTCTGCATTTTATATCCTCTGTACTGCGGCCATCATTTGTTATTTTACTGCCCAAGTAACAAAACTCATCTACCTCCTTTATTGCTTCGTTTCCCAATCTAATTCCTTCAACATCACCTGATTTTCTTACACTGCACTCCATTACCCTAGTTTTGCTCTTGTTAATGTTCATCTTATATGCACCTTTCAGCACACTGTCCATTCCCTTCAACTGCTCTTCCAGGTCTTTTGCTGTCTCCGAAATTATTACAATGTCGTCGGCAAAACGCAATGTTTTTAATTCTTCACCCTGAACTTTAATTCCTTCTCCAAATTTCTCCTTGCTCTCCTTTATAGCTTGCTCAATGTACAAATTGAATAACAATGGAGAAAGACTACAACCCTGTCTTACTCCCTTTCCAACCACTGCATCCCTTTCATGCCCTTCAACTCTGACAACCGCTGTCTGGTTTTTGTACAAGTTATAAATAACCTTACGTTCCCTATATTTTATACCTGCTTGTTTCAGAACTTGAAAGAGTTTATTCCAATCAACATTGTCAAAAGCCTTCTCCAAATCTACAAAAGCTAGAAATGTAGGTTTGCCTTTTCTTAATCTATCTTCTAGGATAAGCCGTAACGTGAGTATTGACTCCCGTGTTCCTACATTTCTCCTGAACCCAAACTGATCTTCCCCGAGGTCGGCTTCTACCACCTTTTCCATCCTTCTGTATATAATTCGTGTTAATATTTTGCAACCATAACTTATTAAACTGATGGTTCTGTAGTTTTCACACGTCTGCACCTGCTTTCTTTGGAATGGGGATGATAACATTTTTCTTAAAGTCTGAGGGAACTTCCCCTGTCTCATACATCTTACACACCAGGTGAAACAGGTTTGTCACAGCTGGTTCTCCCAGAGACTTCAGTAGCTCTGAGGGAATATCATCTACTCCAGGGGCCTTGTTTCGACTTAGGTCTTTCAGGGCTCTGTCAAATTCTGTCAATTGTTGCCTAAAGCTCCCTCTGAAATTCTTAAGAACCTCAGGTTCCTTCAATTTATCCAGGTCCCATCTCCTTATTTTCCTACCTTTTTGTAGTTTCTTCAGTTTCAGCCTACAGTTCATAACCAATAAGTTATGGTCAGAGTCTATATCTGCCCCTGGGTATGTTTTACAGTTTAAAACCTGGTTCCGAAATCTATGTCTTACCATTATAAAATCTATCTGGTATCTCCCGGTGTCTCCTGGTCTTTCCACGTATACAACCTTTTTTTGTGATTCTTAAACCAGGTGTTTGTTATAACTAAATTATGTTCAGTGCAAAATTCTACCAGGCGGCTTCCTCTTTCATTCCTTTCATTCCTTCCTTGTCCTACTACCGAATTCCAGTCTCCCATAACAATTAAGTTTTTCTCTCCCTTAATTGTCTGAATAATTTCCTTTAGCTCCTCATATATTTCATCGATTTCCTCATCATCGGCAGAGCTAGTTGGCATATAAACCTGTACAACTGTTGTCGGTGTTGGCTTCGTATCTATCTTGACAATGATAATGCGATCACTGTGCTGGTCACAGTAGTTTACCCGCAATCCTATTTCCTTATTCATTATCAATCCTACTCCTGTGATACCCCCAATTGATTCTGTTCATCCTGCCACCGAACTTCACTAATCCCCACTATTTCTAACTTCAACCTATCCATTTCCCTTTTTAAATTTTCTAATTTTCCTACCCGATTAAGGGATCTAACATTCCACGGTCCGATCCGTAGAATGCCAGTATTATCTTTCCTGATGACAACATCCTTCTGAGTAGTCCCCACCCGGAGATCCGAATGGGGGACTATTTTACCTCCGGAATATTGTACCCGAGAGGATGCCATCATCATATGTTTATACAGTAGAGCTGCATGTCCTCGGGAAAAGTAACGGCTGTAGTTTCCCCAGCCGTTCGCAGTAGCTGTGTGGCAAAGCCACATTAGCTGATGTTACAAGGCCAGCTCAGTCAATCATCCAGACTGTTGCCCCTGTAACTACTGAAAAGGCTGCTGGCCCTCTTCAGGAAGCACACGTTTGTCTGGCCTCTCCACAGATACCCCTCCGCTGTGGTTGCACCTACGGTACGGCTATCTGTATCGTTGAGGCACGCAAGCCACCCCACCTCGGCAATGTCTGTGGTTCATGGGAGTGGCAAAACTTCGTATATACTGGATAATATATTACGCACAGTCATTTTGACAAATTCAGCCATGAAATTATTTAATAGTTCAGAGGTACATTACAAAAGATAAAATAGGCTTATTATTATCTTTATTCACGCATTAACGACAACAGAACAAAAATCACCGAATCTCGCGACGGAACTGTAGTTTATAAGAAAGGTAGTTAATATACTGGAATAGTAAATGCCAAGTTAATAAGTTGATATATATTCCGCGTAAGTAATATACAACTTGTGTGTGTAATAGTATATTTATAAATGTAAATGTTCCTAATCGAGGATATAATTGATATCAATCATTTGATGAAATGACAGTATCAAGTACACGGCAACCATCTTGGTTTATTCAGCCTATATTTGGGATCTATCGACTATGGCCTATATTCGAATTTCGTGTGAGGAGGAGGGGGGGGGAAGTAGTTATTTCGTCGGTGATATGCTGTAAATCGTGGAAATACAGGTCTGTCAACTTACTAATCACCGTGTGAACACTTTGAGATATTCTCGGTTGGATTTTGAAGTTTGTTCTGTCAGTGGGCGGTACTGATCTTAGAAATTTTACATCATAGTATAGCGTGTGAGTTCGAACCAGTACTTTAACAGGGAATAACTCAGGAGTTCAAAGGTAATTTTTATGTTATTGTGACTTAAAAATTGTAATGTATGTGAGGGCTTGAAACTTTAGTTCCTGAGATGATATATGCTTTTGTAATTGACGATAGTTAGTACCGAAAACACTATGAAGAGTTTTGTATAGTTTCAGAATTTTAGAAATGTTAAAATCAGTGAATGATTAAAATTATTTCCCAACTAACAGCCGAGGTGACATTTGTGTGGGTGAGCGCGACGAGAGATTGTTTGTCACTCAAACTCATATATAAATTTAACATACTGTATCGAAACATGTTGCGGTCAATTACCAGCTGATACCACTGTTGTACAGTAATAGATATGAATATAATTAGTCTATAATCATTTTCTGTTCTAAAACTTTTGTTATTCTTCTTTATAATGTAACTAGATGAAGTCATTTTCTATTATTTGACGCCGGAGAAGTTTGTGCAATTAGTAAATATTAATTAATTCGTGCCAGAAGTATATTGTTAAAGTTCAGATACAATGATAATTAGTATTTCTATTAAAACTCAGTAAATTCTTTTCTCATAAAATTGAAGAAGTTATTACTATCTTTCACAAGTAATGTTAGAAAAGTTTTGGCCCAATTTCGTGAATACGTAAATGAAATACTGTTCATTTAAACGAGATTTGTATATTCAGTATGTCAGTATTATTTAAGCTAATTTAAACTCTAACCAGTTGTATGTAACTGTTCACTTTCCATTATAATTAATTTAATGTATATAATTAAAAATACGTAGTTTTCAGTGACATTGTTTTAAAGATATAAATAGGATGCGATCGCGGCATGTATCCGAGTATTGTTTACTCAGTTGTCAGAGCCGCAATCCACGCTAGTTAAGAGTATTGTTTCGTCAGATGTATCAACTATGTCAGTTCCGAGTATTGTTTATTGTTTCGGCCGCGATCTGAGCCACCACCCAAGTCAGTTTTGAATTTTAGATTTGAACAATTATGCAAAAATTAGTCGGTGTTGTTGCTGTGGAAAGTGTATTTACAGTGATTAATTAATATTTGTGCCTCATTACGATGGACATCTCGAACAGTTGTATTCCACACACTGACAGTGCTAACTAGTATTATTGATGTGCGTCCCTCGTAATTATGTTTGCAATTAATAGGACAAGTAACCTGGCCATAAATGGGGACAACTGGGCATTTATAAGTCATTAGAAGTGTCAAAGAACTGGAATTCTCTGTGTTTCATAAGTCATTGGTAGTGAATTGGTTTTCACCCCATGAGATTTAAGTCAGTCGCTACCGAGACCATCGACAACACCAAGAACTTCGAGAATCATCGATCTACGGTTAGGTACGGCACAATACTATCACACCAAAACACTGTAAACCGCCAATTTATGCTTTAACCACAACTGCTCACAATAACAATTATCTCAGTAATGCTTCACTGTCTACGATATTTTCATTTTCATTATAAGTTTTCAACGGAAGGTACAAACAGTTGAAGAAGGGCATGGTTAGGTCGCAGGTGTATTGCGGTAGTTTTCATCACCAGGGAAGCAAAGTACGTCATTGAAGAGGGAAAAATATGACTTTTAGTGTACAATTAGTAATTAATTGCTAAGAATGGTATTTCAGCTCATAATGTTAAATATCCAAGCACGAACGAATCCTGAAACTGCCCTTTCAAAATTGGGTACTTCAAAACCGTATTCATTTTGTCAGATATAATTCTTATGTAATAAATTACTGTTGCCTCCAACTTAACTGGCAACGTAAAATATCGCAAGAAATAATCTGGTGCAAGACCGCCCCATAAAAGCCGTACTAATGGCTTGGCGCCCTTTTTGGTAGTCGGTTACGGCTGTAAGGATAAAAGCGAGAACTTCTAAGAGTTGCCGCACAGGCTCTTATGCAGGGAATATCCGTGAAAGACGCGGTATGCGGAAACGAATACCAATAAGGCGAGCGGCCCTTGTGAAGAGCGTCACGCGCGCGGCCACGTGGGCCATTGAATTAGCGGTCGATACCTCCTCCTGCCGCTCTGTACAGCACCATAAATGAGGCGGCGCGTGAGGCGAATGGGCCCGACTCTTAATCCAGGGGCCGCCTACCGAGAGCTGGTCCTGCACTTGCCTCTGTCAGGGCTGCATACTCATGGTTCGTGTCTGGCACAGTTGTTTGTATTATTAACTAGAGAACCCCGTAATAGTTTTCAGTTTGTAAATTTGTATGGGAATTGGATGGACATCATGCACTCAAATGTTCAAATGTTTGTAAATCTATCGGACCAAACTGCGTGGTCATCAGTCCGTAGCTTAGAAACTACTTAAACCTAGGTAAACTAACCTAAGGACAACACACACACCCATGCCCCAGGCAGGACTCGAACCTCCACGGCGAGTAACCGTGCCCTCCGCAGCGAGGCGCTTTAGACCGCTCGGCTACTCCACCGTGTCCATCATACACTCTGTACACTAATATATACAGTGTGCATCACCTAACACTTGCACCGCAAATATTGCGAAATCAAATGTTCAAATGTTTGTTAAGCTCAACTGCGGGGTCATCAGACCCTAAACTTACAAACTACTTATGAACTGAAACTTCCTGGCAGATTAAAATTGTGTGCCGGAACCGGGACTCGAACCTGGGACCTTTGCCTTTCGCGGGCAAGCGCTCTACCACTGAGCTACCCCGACACGACTCACGACACCGCCTCACAACTTCACTTCCGCCAGTACCTCGCCTCCTACTTTCCAAACTTCTCAGAAGCTCTCCTGCGAAACTTGCAAGACTAGCACTCCTGGAAGAAAGGATATGGTGGAGACATGGCTTAGTCACAGCCTAAGGGATGTTTCCAGAATGAAACTTTCACTCTGCAGCGGAGTGTGCGCGGATATGAAACTTCCTGGCAGATTAAAATTGTGTGCCGGAACCGGGACTCGAACCTGGGACCTTTGCCTTTCGCGGGCAAGCGCTCTACCACTGAGCTACCCCGACACGACTCACGACACCGCCTCACAACTTCACTTCCGCCAGTACCTCGCCTCCTACTTTCCAAACTTCTCAGAAGCTCTCCTGCGAAACTTGCAAGACTAGCACTCCTGGAAGAAAGGATATGGTGGAGACATGGCTTAGTCACAGCCTAAGGGATGTTTCCAGAATGAAACTTTCACTCTGCAGCGGAGTGTGCGCTGATATGACACTTCCTGGCAGATTAAAATTGTGTGCCGGAACCGGGACTCGAACCTGGGACCTTTGCCTTTCGCGGGCAAGCGCTCTACCACTGAGCTACCCCGACACGACTCACGACACCGCCTCACAACTTCACTTCCGCCAGTACCTCGCCTCCTACTTTCCAAACTTCTCAGAAGCTCTCCTGCGAAACTTGCAAGACTAGCACTCCTGGAAGAAAGGATATGGTGGAGACATGGCTTAGTCACAGCCTAAGGGATGTTTCCAGAATGAAACTTTCACTCTGCAGCGGAGTGTGCGCTGATATGAAACTTCCTGGCAGATTAAAATTGTGTGCCGGAACCGGGACTCGAACCTGGACCTTTGCCTTTCGCGGGCAAGCGCTCTACCACTGAGCTACCCCGACACGACTCACGACACCGCCTCACAACTTCACTTCCGCCAGTACCTCGCCTCCTACTTTCCAAACTTCTCAGAAGCTCTCCTGCGAAACTTGCAAGACTAGCACTCCTGGAAGAAAGGATATGGTGGAGACATGGCTTAGTCACAGCCTAAGGGATGTTTCCAGAATGAAACTTTCACTCTGCAGCGGAGTGTGCGCTGATATGAAACTTCCTGGCAGATTAAAATTGTGTGCCGGAACCGGGACTCGAACCTGGGACCTTTGCCTTTCGCGGGCAAGCGCTCTACCACTGAGCTACCCCGACACGACTCACGACACCGCCTCACAACTTCACTTCCGCCAGTACCTCGCCTCCTACTTTCCAAACTTCTCAGAAGCTCTCCTGCGAAACTTGCAAGACTAGTACTCCTGGAAGAAAGGATATGGTGGAGACATGGCTTAGTCACAGCCTAAGGGATGTTTCCAGAATGAAACTTTCACTCTGCAGCGGAGTGTGCGCTGATATGAAACTTCCTGGCAGATTAAAATTGTGTGCCGGAACCGGGACTCGAACCTGGGACCTTTGCCTTTCGCGGGCAAGCGCTCTACCACTGAGCTACCCCGACACGACTCACGACACCGCCTCACAACTTCACTTCCGCCAGTACCTCGCCTCCTACTTTCCAAACTTCTCAGAAGCTCTCCTGCGAAACTTGCAAGACTAGTACTCCTGGAAGAAAGGATATGGTGGAGACATGGCTTAGTCACAGCCTAAGGGATGTTTCCAGAATGAAACTTTCACTCTGCAGCGGAGTGTGCGCTGATATGAAACTTCCTGGCAGATTAAAATTGTGTGCCGGAACCGGGACTCGAACCTGGGACCTTTGCCTTTCGCGGGCAAGCGCTCTACCACTGAGCTACCCCGACACGACGCAAAGGTCCCAGGTTCGAGTCCCGGTTCCGGCACACAATTTTAATCTGCCAGGAAGTTTCATATCAGCGCACACTCCGCTGCAGAGTGAAAGTTTCATTCTGGAAACATCCCTTAGGCTGTGACTAAGCCATGTCTCCACCATATCCTTTCTTCCAGGAGTGCTAGTCTTGCAAGTTTCGCAGGAGAGCTTCTGAGAAGTTTGGAAAGTAGGAGGCGAGGTACTGGCGGAAGTGAAGTTGTGAGGCGGTGTCGTGAGTCGTGTCGGGGTAGCTCAGTGGTAGAGCGCTTGCCCGCGAAAGGCAAAGGTCCCAGGTTCGAGTCCCGGTTCCGGCACACAATTTTAATCTGCCAGGAAGTTTCATATCAGCGCACACTCCGCTGCAGAGTGAAAGTTTCATTCTACTTATGAACTACCTAATACTAAAGACGACACAAAAATCCGTGCCTCAGGTGAGATTCGAAACCCTGACCATAGGGGCGGTGAATACTGTGACTGCCGTACCGCAGACCACTCGGCCACTGCAGCTGGCCAAATCTCACGGTAAAGGAAAGTGCGATTGATGTGCGGTTTTCACAGAATGGATTGGTAGTCAAGGACTCGTATTGTTAGACAATAAACAGAACGTAGAAATACCTATATAGTGTATTATTGATGCAAAAAAAGTTTTTTTTTAATCGGAACAATGGTTGTTTCTATCATGCACTGGAATGTTTGACACCAGCTGTGTACAAAGAATTTTGAATGATATTATTATCACGTTTAGTTTGGCAGTTACAACGATTCAAGCGGAGGCTACGACATAGTAGTTGACTGACTGGTGGTCATGAGATAGTGGGCCGTGCTCCGTGCTCAAATGTTCAAATGTTTGTACAACTTATGGGACTTAACAACGGGGTCATCAGTCCCTAAGCTTACAAACTACGTATGAACTAGCTAAGACTAAAGACGGCACAAATATCCATGCCCGAGGGGGGATTCGAACCCCCGACCGTAGTGGCCGTGCTGACCGTGACTGGAGCGCCTCAGTCACCTCGGCCACCGCGGCCGGCTGCTCCGTGCTAGTCACTCGGCCATTTACCTACGCTATCGCAGCCTCCGTCCCCGAAACTTTGACCGGATGTACCAGCCGAATTAAACGTGATAAAAATGTCATTCAGAACTCTTTGTACACATATGGTGTCAAAAATTCCAGTACATGATAGAAACAACAATTGCTCCATTTAAAAAGCTGTATGTTTGCATAAAAATACACTTTTTAAGTAATATTACAATCTGTTTGTTGGCTCAAAATACGAACCCCTGACTATCAAGCCTTTCTGTGAAAACCGCACATAAATCGCACTTGCCGTTTCCGCAATATATGCGGTGCAAGTGGTAGGTGATTCACCCTGTATATGATTTAAGAAGAAATGCAACTAGTCACTTTCACTTGAAATGATGCTGTTTATTCCGTGAACCGGTTTTCGAACCCTTTCAGGCTCATCTTCGCATGGAGAATGTTACAGGATTATTTCAAGCGTCATGTTGGGTGCTGGCTTGCGACTGTGAGGCCACATTTTTACAGTTAATTTCCATGTCTCGGGTCTCCTTGACCATACAACATCACGTTTTCACTATTGGGCTCTATACTGCACTGTAAACACCACTTTGCAAGCGTCCAACATGTGCTGTAAAAGCTGGTAGAGTGCTGTTTACACTCCAGCACCCACCATGACGCTTAGAACGTGCTCTAACTGAAGATGAACCTGAAAATGTTCGAAATTCATGGAATAAACAGCATTATTTTAAGTGAAAATGACTGATTGCATTTTTTCTTAAATTATATGAAATTAACAGTCACGGGTGCTGAAATATCCCTAATGGTTAATCTACATAAACTAATATACATCTCTGACCATCATTTCTCCTGTATTTTTGCCTCTTTCTTACATTTCTCGTATGCCTCTGTCTGTATTTGCTAGCTGCACTTAACACTAGCTGCAAAACCCGTCATTGTTCGGGTATGTATTTTCCCCTGTCTTGTAGCAGAAAAGAATTCTAGGTACTCTGTACCCTTTTTCTAAGCATTTTCCATTCCCTTTCTCTTCATCAATCTCATCCTCCCTCAATCTACGCATCCTCGCTCCTCCTGTTCATCTCCGCAGTTTCTCTCCAGCGATCTTCTCCTTCACCTCTGCATCTCAGACCAATTTCCTGCAGTCCTTGTACTGTATATTTCACCTCCCCATGTGTGAGTGTCCATTCCTTCATACCCTCTCTGCTCCTGCTGCCTCTGCTTTTTCAAGACCTGATTCCTCGTCCTCCTCATCCACGTCATTCTCTTTATCTCTTTAGCCACTTCACTCGCTGTTTCTTGCCCGTGACATATTAAGGACTGCCCGGAGAACAGGTCGCTAAGGCACGCTGATGCTATTCTCACACAACACGCCGGTTGTGCAGGGCAGCCTATATGGATAGGGATGGAGCCAGAAGATTATAAACCATAAGACGCTGAATGTCTTGTTTCAAGCAGTGTGTGTACCAAATATTGTTTAAATTCAATAGTTTGGGATGAGATGTGGAACATAGATCGGCCAGTTTTATAATTGTATAGATTCTAATGGTTCGTTTCTCCTCCCGCCTCACCCCGTCCATCGCCTGTTTCCTCCTCTTTGTCTCACACTACCCCCCCTCTCTCTCTCCCTCTTTCTCTCTCTCTCTCTTTCTTTCTGGCCGTACTCTCATACCCATCAATCTCTGCCTGTTCTTCTTCGTCCTTCACCACCACTTCCTCCTTCAATCCCACACTCTATCCACAATCCATTTCCCTGGTATTACCTGCCCTCGCTCCCTTCCAATGTCCTCGAGTTCCCTCTCTCTCTTTCTATATCTCCTTCTCCCCCTATACATAAAAAATACATATATCATGTAAATTTCAAGGTGACAGGTCAGTCGAAGTCTGGAGTGAGGTATCTCCTCGATGTACGTTATGTAATCCGTGACGTTTATGTTTTTAAGGTAAATTCGAATACAATTTTAGACTTGTTTCTCAGTCTGTTGTATTCTCCGCCATGCATAGTACAAAATATTACGTGGACAATACCTCTTTCTCTTCTTTTGAAAGTTAACCCTTTCATTTCCATACTATTATATCAGCTTCGGAGTAATTAAAATGTACTGTTTTCTGTATTAATACACACTACTAAACATCAAAATTTCTGATAGAAGTATATTTTTTATTATGTCGTATATTTCATGTGCAACACAGACGTTTTTTTTCAAGGTATTTTATTACTTGTGACGCTATTCTGTTAATAAACAACACTATCAGATCAATTATGCTAGCATAATATTTGCCACAGCACCAAAGACAAGAAAATTCAATGCTGAAAAAAAAATAACATGAACTACACTCACGCTCACTCTCACAGCTACAGACAGACTGCAACGTAACATAACGTTCAAGAGGGATAAATTAATGCCTCAGAAATGGCCACACGTCGTACTGCGAGCGTGAAGGTCGGGGTGAGAGTTTAAAATAGGGAAAGATTAATTTTTGAAACTCACAACCACCAGCTGCGAACCAAATTCCTAAACATGCAAAAACACTGGAACTGTTATTGCGACTGTTTGACTCGTTTTCTAGGGGATGATATCACACGTTCGCAGCTTTCCTTCCCTGCATATGATTAACAAAACAAATTCATAATAAATTCAAGTTCATGAGAGAAAAGGGTGTACTAACTACTATTTTTGAAAACTCGTGAAAGTTCACTTTATGTCGTTTATTTAACAATACTTGAACCCTGTGGCTGATACGTCTGTACGTCGACACATTTATCAAATAAAGTTATAGCTCGAGAGCCCCCAGACAAAATGAATATTGTGATTCTTCAGTTTCTCCCGGCGTATTTGATGATCAAAATATCCACGGGTGTACTGCCGGTCTATAGTGTCCAACGGGCACAATATTTCGGCGATCATACATGTCGCCATCATCAGGTGAACTGACGGACTGAGCTCCTGGAAACGCGCCGGCACGGAGATCCGCACGCTACGGCTGCTCGAAGGGAACTGGATTCTAGCCCGGTAGCGGGCCATTTAAATACCCTCGGCCCTCGGAGCGACCCCTCCGCGGTACGCGCCCCGCGCCGCGGCCGCGCAGTGGAACCGATTGCGCCGGCGTCTGAGATGACGTCGATGTGAGGGCTCTGTCCGCCGTGGTCGTCACTTCGTTACGTTTGCTAGATTTACTCTTAATTAACCCAATCGCTGGTTCCCAAGCTTTGCTAAGATTATAGCCAGAGTCACGGTTTATGAGGTCGTCACTTGTGCGAATTTCAATGGCCTCTCTAACGACGCAGTCCCAGTATCTCGACGTCTGTACCAGAATCCTAGTGTGTTCATACTCCATGGCGTGATTCTCCGACAAACAATGTTCAGCGACCGCCGACTTGCTCGGATACATTAATCGTGTGTGCCTCTGGTGTTCAACGCATCGATCCTCGACGGTACGCATCGTCTGTCCAATATATGACTTTCCACACTGACACGGAATCTGGTACACGCCCGCCTTCCTCAAACCGGGATCATCTTTAGCGCTCCCCACCAATGCACGAATTTTATTCGGCGGACAAAAAACAGTTCCAACCTGGTGTTTTCTCAAAATGCGGGCGATCTACCCTGAGAGTGCGCCGGTATATGGAACCCCAATCCGCAGACAGCTGCCACCACCCTTCACAGAGGAATGGGGTACTTAAAACTCTAGTACATAGGGCGCGCACTATCTCCGATGCAGAGAGTCTACCCCAGGAATTGGAACACCTGAGAACTGTATTTCGAAAAAATGGGTACTCAGAGTGGCAGATTCAGCGGGCTCTCCGCCCAACCACTACAACACAACCTGTGGAAACGGATGAAAACGCAAGGGAGGATGTAGGCACTGCGTTCGTTCCATATACCGGCGCACTCTCAGGGAAGATCGCCCGCATTTTGAGAAAACACCAGGTTGGAACTGTTTTTTGTCCGCCGAATAAAATTCGTGCACTGGTGGGGAGCGCTAAAGATGATCTCGGTTTGAGGAAGGCGGGCGTGTACCAGATTCCGTGTCAGTGTGGAAAGTCATATATTGGACAGACGATGCGTACCGTCGAGGATCGATGCGTTGAACACCAGAGGCACACACGATTGATGTATCCGAGCAAGTCGGCGGTCGCTGAACATTGTTTGTCGGAGAATCACGCCATGGAGTATGAACACACTAGGATTCTGGTACAGACGTCGAGATACTGGGACTGCGTCGTTAGATAGGCCATTGAAATTCGCACAAGTGACGACCTCATAAACCGTGACTCTGGCTATAATCTTAGCAAAGCTTGGGAACCAGCGATTGGGTTAATTAAGAGTAAATCTAGCAAACGTAACGAAGTGACGACCACGGCGGACAGAGCCCTCACATCGACGTCATCTCAGACGCCGGCGCAATCGGTTCCACTGCGCGGCCGCGGCGCGGGGCGCGTACCGCGGAGGGGTCGCTCCGCGGGCCGAGGGTATTTAAATGGCCCGCTACCGGGCTAGAATCCAGTTCCCTTCGAGCAGCCGTAGCGTGCGGATCTCCGTGCCGGCGCGTTTCCAGGAGCTCAGTACGTCAGTTCACCTGATGATGGCGACATGTATGATCGCCGAAATATTGTGCCCGTTGGACACTAAAGACCGGCAGTACACCCGTGGATATTTTGATCAAAATGAATATTTGTCGCGAATTGTTTTCACACCACGTGGCTGTCTCAAACACCGTTTATGTTCATGCCTATGCGACGACACGTGTTACATTAACAAATCACAGTCACTTTAATTCAATGCGATGCACACCTTGTTCCACCGTCTAAATATTCACAAACACACAGTAGCACTCGATTTAACTTGGTGCAGTCTACGACGAGCAACCACACGTGGCGATTGCCACAGACAAATCTCAAGTCACCACCTCGAGATCCACATGCCGACTGATGCAGAGCGACGCCGGCTGGCCAGCCACACCACGTGGTCCCGAGTCCTCACTTCCTGCCCAGGCGCGCGCACGCGCCAAAAGCTCAACTACCGGGGTTTTTTCCCCTACGTCATCAACTTCCCCATGTGAACTGTTCTAACCGATTTGCCAACGTACAGCGCTCAGCCAATACATTTCTAAAACTTTACTTAAAATCAAAATAATTACACTACACATTAAACAAATATTTTCTTACTTTTTTATATTAGTATAAACATCCTTTGTACTGTTTATCATAATCGTGCAATTTCTTATATCACAGATAACTGATTTAACTGAATATTTCAAGGTAAAATACAAAAGATTGATTGAAAATAAAATGAAAAATAGTTAATATATTATTTTTATAAACAAACATTGCCATGCTAGTTGTGTAACTGTCTTGTCTTCGTTGGTAATTTATTACTTTTCATTGTCAATTAAACATATTACGTTAGATGTGACTATATCAGCTAATGTATTGTTTATTTATCAACAGGCTATTTTGTAATGAGGGCCTTAAAGGTTCCTAACTGCATCGTATTACTTCAAATGCCAGTAGTATTACAATATTTGTGCACTGCACTGTGCCTGGCACTCGCCATTGTCCCTCTCTCCCCTCACCGGAAACGAACTGTAAAATCCTAAGTTGGAACAAGCCACCAACATCGGCCTGCTCGCTGGCCTCCCGTCAGCTACAAGAACACAGCAAATCTCAACGTGGAGAATTTCTACCTATGGCCTAACTATAAATGTTGTCACCCAACTGTGTACATACATTGCTACCATAATTAATAAGATTAAAATTGTGTAACATTTAGTGCATTGGCATGGTCAATGTTTGCAGTGAACTTCATACTGTTTAATTATCAAATGCTATTAATTACCAGTATTTCTATTGGGCGGTAATCTCACAGTACCAAGCGACAAAAGCATGTTGTGCTTCAATAACGATGTGACTTTAAAGACTGATACACAATATATCAACATTTAATACATTGTTGTTCAGGAACAACACTGGGAATGTAAAGTTTACTGGTAAATATCTAATTGCAGTCCGATGAGTGGTATGGCGGTGAATGAAATACGACTATAATCTGAATTTACTAAAATTCCCAGTTTCAGTTATTCCGGCTGTTCAGCGCCACATACTGGTCCTGCGGTTTAGAAAGAATCGTATAACAATCTGGATGTCGCTTACAAGATTAAGTAGATTGTGGTTTAAAAGAAAAGTATGAAATCTTAACATGATGTCATCTATTCGATGGTCAACCAACCTATAGAAGTGAATGGTATTTTCCGCATTCTAGATGAGCCAGGTGGCGCAGTGGTAACACACTGTTATCGCCTTCGCGAAGACGGTGGTTCATATTCACCTCAGACCATCATCATTTTGATTTTCCTTGATTTCTGTAAATCACTCCAGGAAAATGCCGGGAAGGTTCCTTAGGAAGGGCACGGCCGATTTCCTTCCCTCTTCTTACCCAAAAATCAGAGCGTGAGATCCGCCAGTAAGGACCACGTTGTCGACGGAACGTTAAACCCTGAGCTTCCATCCTTTCTTCCGCGTTCTGGGCCTAGATGGGTCAGTCAGGCCGATATTGTTTTCCATTCGCAATAAAAACGTTGAAGTCATTAAACGAGATAAAAAGCAAATCTTTAAGTGAGTTCACATCACACACATTGTGCCAAATATCATTACAAACTATTATGTAATTTGGGAGTTTATCCCGAACTATCATCGTAACACACATGGATATCAGACATCAGGTTAGTTACACGGTACAGTATCTGTGTAGTGACACTATCAAAGTGTGAGAATCTTACCTGTTGTATAAAACTACATCCTCAGTCCACAAGCCACCTCACACTACACCACTACAACACAACCTGTGGAAACGGATGAAAACGCAAGGGAGAATGTAGGCACTGCGTTCGTTCCATATACCGGCGCACTCTCAGGGAAGATCGCCCGCATTTTGAGAAAACACCAGGTTGGAACTGTTTTTTGTCCGCCGAATAAAATTCGTGCACTGGTGGGGAGCGCTAAAGATGATCTCGGTTTGAGGAAGGCGGGCGTGTACCAGATTCCGTGTCAGTGTGGAAAGTCATATATTGGACAGACGATGCGTACCGTCGAGGATCGATGCGTTGAACACCAGAGGCACACACGATTGATGTATCCGAGCAAGTCGGCGGTCGCTGAACATTGTTTGTCGGAGAATCACGCCATGGAGTATGAACACACTAGGATTCTGGTACAGACGTCGAGATACTGGGACTGCGTCGTTAGAGAGGCCATTGAAATTCGCACAAGTGACGACCTCATAAACCGTGACTCTGGCTATAATCTTAGCAAAGCTTGGGAACCAGCGATTGGGTTAATTAAGAGTAAATCTAGCAAACGTAACGAAGTGACGACCACGGCGGACAGAGCCCTCACATCGACGTCATCTCAGACGCCGGCGCAATCGGTTCCACTGCGCGGCCGCGGCGCGGGGCGCGTACCGCGGAGGGGTCGCTCCGCGGGCCGAGGGTATTTAAATGGCCCGCTACCGGGCTAGAACCCAGTTCCCTTCGAGCAGCCGTAGCGTGCGAATCTCCGTGCCGGCGAGTTTCCAGGAGCTCAGTACGTCAGTTCACCTGATGATGGCGACATGTATGATCGCCGAAATATTGTGCCCGTTGGACACTAAAGACCGGCAGTACACCCGTGGATATTTTGATCAAAATGAATATTTGTCGCGAATTGTTTTCACACCACGTGGCTGTCTCAAACACCGTTTATGTTCATGCCTATGCGACGACACGTGTTACATTAACAAATCACAGTCACTTTAATTCAATGCGATGCACACCTTGTTCCACCGTCTAAATATTCACAAACACACAGTAGCACTCGATTTAACTTGGTGCAGTCTACGACGAGCAACCACACGTGGCGATTGCCACAGACAAATCTCAAGTCACCACCTCGAGATTCACATGCCGACTGATGCAGAGCGACGCCGCCTGGCCAGCCACACCACGTGGTCCCGAGTCCTCACTTCCTGCCCAGGCGCGCGCACGCGCCAAAAGCTCAACTACCGGGGTTTTTTCCCCTACGTCATCAACTTCCCCATGTGAACTGTTCTAACCGATTTGCCAACGTACAGCGCTCAGCCAATACATTTCTAAAACTTTACTTAAAATCAAAATAATTACACTACACATTAAACAAATATTTTCTTACGTTTTTATATTAGTATAAACATCCTTTGTACTGTTTATCATAATCGTGCAATTTCTTATATCACAGATAACTGATTTAACTGAATATTTCAAGATAAAATACAAAAGATTGATTGAAAATAAAATGAAAAATAGTTAATATATTATTTTTATAAACAAACATTGCCATGCTAGTTGTGTAACTGTCTTGTCTTCGTTGGTAATTTATTACTTTTCATTGTCAATTAAACATATTACGTTAGATGTGACTATATCAGCTAATGTATTGTTTATTTATCAACAGGCTATTTTGTAATGAGGGCCTTGAAGGTTCCTAACTGCATCGTATTACTTCAAATGCCAGTAGTATTACAATATTTGTGCACTGCACTGTGCCTGGCACTCGCCATTGTCCCTCTCTCCCCTCACCGGAAACGAACTGTAAAATCCTAAGTTGGAACAAGCCACCAACATCGGCCTGCTCGCTGGCCTCCCGTCAGCTACAAGAACACAGCAAATCTCAACGTGGAGAATTTCTACCTATGGCCTAACTATAAATGTTGTCACCCAACTGTGTACATACATTGCTACCATAATTAATAAGATTAAAATTGTGTAACATTTAGTGCATTGGCATGGTCAATGTTTGCAGTGAACTTCATACTGTTTAATTATCAAATGCTATTAATTACCAGTATTTCTATTGGGCGGTAATCTCACAGTACCAAGCGACAAAAGCATGTTGTGCTTCAATAACGATGTGACTTTAAAGACTGATACACAATATATCAACATTTAATACATTGTTGTTCAGGAACAACACTGGGAATGTAAAGTTTACTGGTAAATATCTAATTGCAGTCCGATGAGTGGTATGGCGGTGAATGAAATACGACTATAATCTGAATTTACTAAAATTCCCAGTTTCAGTTATTCCGGCTGTTCAGCGCCACATACTGGTCCTGCGGTTTAGAAAGAATCGTATAACAATCTGGATGTCGCTTACAAGATTAAGTAGATTGTGGTTTAAAAGAAAAGTATGAAATCTTAACATGATGTCATCTATTCGATGGTCAACCAACCTATAGAAGTGAATGGTATTTTCCGCATTCTAGATGAGCCAGGTGGCGCAGTGGTAACACACTGTTATCGCCTTCGCGAAGACGGTGGTTCATATTCACCTCAGACCATCATCATTTTGATTTTCCTTGATTTCTGTAAATCACTCCAGGAAAATGCCGGGAAGGTTCCTTAGGAAGGGCACGGCCGATTTCCTTCCCTCTTCTTACCCAAAAATCAGAGCGTGAGATCCGCCAGTAAGGACCACGTTGTCGACGGAACGTTAAACCCTGAGCTTCCATCCTTTCTTCCGCGTTCTGGGCCTAGATGGGTCAGTCAGGCCGATATTGTTTTCCATTCGCAATAAAAACGTTGAAGTCATTAAACGAGATAAAAAGCAAATCTTTAAGTGAGTTCACATCACACACATTGTGCCAAATATCATTACAAACTATTATGTAATTTGGGAGTTTATCCCGAACTATCATCGTAACACACATGGATATCAGACATCAGGTTAGTTACACGGTACAGTATCTGTGTAGTGACACTATCAAAGTGTGAGAATCTTACCTGTTGTATAAAACTACATCCTCAGTCCACAAGCCACCTCACACTGTATGGAGGAGAGTATATTTGTACCATTCTCAATTCTCCCTTTCGCGTCCCCGTCGCGTACAGTCCGCGGAGCTGGTAATCTTTCGTGTGGGCTCTAATACCTCATGGGCTCTCTGTTACATGTAAGTACGAGAAATACTTATACTGGTTAACTGGTCAAGAAACTATGCTCTCGGAACTTTTGCACGTCCAGGAAACGTGAACTAAAGGATCTCTCCTCTAGCGTCAGTCATTGAAATTTGCCAAACGCCTCCACGATGCTTTTGCGCTTACTAAATAAACCTCTGACAAAGAGTATTGCACTTTATCAGATTTGCTCTATCTCCAAGATGAAACCTACGTGGAACGAGAACCGCAGTGAGGAACAACATTCAAGTATTGGCCGTAATATTCGTGTGTAGACTTCCTCCTTGCTGTACTACACTGCTTCAAATTTTTTCCCATGAAATTACGCCTGGCAACTGTCTTACCAACGTACTAATATTTTGAGGTCTTTGCTCTTGTAATGGCTCCAGATGTATTTGAAAGTAACTGCTACCGGTGATTCTTCAGGATTCCGTAATCTCATAATAAAGCTCCTTCCTCTCCAAGTACTCACATTACGTTACAGGTACTTATGTTTATAGTCGATGGCCACTCACTGCAGCAAACGTCTAAACGCACATCCCCCTGCTTTTCGCAAAAACATTGCAGCATTGAGACTTCTCAGTATACTACAGCATGTTCAAGAAAGCCTCATAGAATCTCCCTTACTATCGGTGAGGTCATTTGTATGTATTTCTATAATAGTCCTGTAACAATACACTGGACTACTACAGATACCGCTTTTTCTCCTTTGAGAATGACGTATTCAAGTAGCTAAAAACAACTTCATTCGAATCATACAGTTGGTCGGATGTTCCGTACGGTAGTACTGTGAAAACTAACGACTGTGCGCAACTATTAGTACAGCTTTTCGAAAGTTAAGAAATACGGCGGCTATGTGGGAATATGTGTCTAATGGTCTGTGTGTCTCGTGAACGAATAGCGCCATGTTGTGTTCCACATCATCATTGTTTCGGAGCCATTCTAACTTAATGCAGAGGAGATTTCCGCTCTACAGAAATGTCAAAATCTAATATATAAAGCAGAGTGACCGTATGTTTGTACGTGTTGCATACAAATGTACAGTTTTGTTCCAATCCTTATGAAATTTTGTACACTTCAGCTTCAATCCATGAGGACGGTTGCCGTAAGTGTATGAATAACTTACGATACATAATTCACGAAATATGACGTCATAAACAATGAGATGTGTGAAAAACCGCTATATTTAGCGACAATGCTGCTCATTTTCTCCTAAACCGCAAGATCGATTTCAACCACATTTGGTACACACATTCCTTACCGTGAGGTAACAATTTATGCAGGGTTAAGAATCACACACGACACATGGGTCAGAAGATATGATGTCATAAACAATAGGAATCGAAAAAAAAACTGCCACATAATACAGCGAGATATTATAAATACGTTATATGAGAATGAGAGTTCTTAGCGACTTGCAACAAACTTTAAACATAATTTCAAACCTTTGTTAAACTTTATTTCTGTGACAACCATAGCAAAATGATGAAAGGAAAATAGGTTCTCGCTTACTACTTTTCAGCTGTTTTTGGGGTTAACATCTGGTATGACGTTAAAATTTATAATTTGTACAACACAAATTGTAGCCGCAGGAAATTCTACGTACAGTATACATACATATATTTGAATGTAAGTTCTAAACTGTATCACAGTACGACACGTAGTTCGTGGGATATGACCACATAAATAGTAAGGTTCCGCTGTTCATGGAATATAACTACGGCATTCGGTATGACGTTACAATTTATAATTCCTATACTACAAATTGTAGACGCGGGAAATTTTACAGACGGTATACATGCATATAGCTGAGTGTACCCTCTAACCTGTATCACAGAAGGACACGTAGTTCGTGAGATATGATCACATAAACAGTAAAGTTCAAACCGCCCCGTCACGCTCCAAGTTTTAGTCTATTACTTCTTTAGCACTAATTGTATTCTCAAGAGATTTTACAGACATACAGCCTGATATTATTGAGCCCTATTGCCCCTATCCTTACCATGTCACGAGCTCAACTCCACTAATTACTGGACCTTGGAGGAAATAACCACCTGTTGCAAAACAACATTTAGATAATGTTGAATCAGGGGATACTGAAATAGCACCGATGACAACTGAACTTTTCGGCGGAGGGGGCGGAGGCTACGACAGCGTAGCTCACTGGCTGGTGGTCATGAGACAGTGGGCCGTGCTCCAGGGGTTAGGCACTCGGCCAGTCAGCTACGCTATCGCAGTCTCCGCCCCCGGAACTTTGAAGTGTTGTAGCTCCCAAACTAACTGTGATAGGAATGTAGTTTAAATTGATATGGGCGCAGCTGGTTTAAACGAATCCAATACACGATAGAAAAAACTATTGTTCAATTTAAAAATTATATCTTTGTGCTGTAACTCTTTGGAAAATGATACAATAAACTATGTTCATAGCTCCGCAGAAAGTGTAACATTTCTTGTGTTGACCTACCACATTAAAATTTCCCGTCACCTATTATTTTATAAGTTACAGAGACAAACACTGTATATACAGGGTGTGGGAAGTCATTCAATTACTCAGTGCACAAGAACCAACCATTGTACATGTATAGTACAGATGTCATTTTAAAGAGAAACCCTGAACATTTTTTCTCTATACCGCCAAAGCTTAGTTAGGCAATTCGCCGATAGCGCTAGTCACAACAATGGCTATTTCAGGTGCCGGACGAGCTTTCTGTGTGTTCAAGTTCGACAAAAACAAGTTTGTGACAGCTGTTCAACGAATTTTAGAAGCAAGTACGGTAAGAAGCCACCAACAAGGAAGGCCATTTACCATTGGCACAACAAATTCGTTACGAGTTGCTTGTGCCCGGCAAAGAGAAGCGGGCGTCCCAATGTGATTGAAGTGAAAGTGGAGCGCGTACGAGAGACATTCATAAGGAGTCTAATGAAATCGGTGCGTGTTGCATCCCGTGAACTCGAAAGGTCTCCAATGACAGAAACGGAAGTCCTGCGGCAGAAGTTCTACGAAACAATTCGGCCGCGACGGAGCACCCGAGCGCATTGAGGCGCAATGCTACGATGCGCGAGGCCGTTCGCCGTCGGGTGTTCGAATCCCCCCTCGGGCACGAATGGAAGGAAGCTTAGTGTTTAACGTCTCATCGACAGCGTGGTAATTAGAGACCGAGCTTACTCTCGGATTTTCGGGGAAGGGTGTGGAAGGTAAACGGCCGTGCCGTTTGAAATTAGCATCCCGGCATTATCCTGGAGTGATTTTGGGAAATCAGGGAAAATCTAAATCAGGATAGCCGGAGGAGGATTTAAACCACCATCCTTCCGAATACGAGTCCAGTGTCTTACCACTGCACCACCTCGCTCGGTTGGACACGAATGTTTGTGCTGTCATTAGTATACGTTAGTTTATAAGTACTTTGTAAGTATAGGGACTGATGAACCCACAGTTAAATCCCATAAGCTTTGCAAACATTTTCATTTTGAAACCATTCAGATTGGGGCTAGTGGAGAAGCTTAATGACGACGATAAAGACATGTGCTTTGTTTTTTCGCTGTTAAAACAATTCAGTAAGGATGGAGATGTAATTATGGATCGCTTAATTTTAACTACGAATCCACTTTCCACACTAATAGGAAAGTGAACATGCATAATTGACTAATCTGGGGTACAAAGCATCCACACGAATGTTTTGATTTTGAGAATGATTTCTCAAAGATAAATATTTTTGTTTCAGCCTCTTGAGTGTGTTATCGGTACATCACTATGCCATGAGTGTTGCCTGCCTGCAACTCTTTGGCCGTTGTTGTTGTAGTCTTCTGTCCGGAGACGGGTTCGCTGCAGCTTTCCATCCTACTCTACGCTCAGCAAGCCTCTTTATTTCCACATATGAATGGCAACCAACATCCATCTGAATCTAATCAGTCAATCGGCAGACATGGATTGATAATTGTGTAGTTGTCCCCGTTTCTGAATTACTTGGATATTTATATCTGTCCACACATTCTCATTATGGAAAATCAAAGCACAAATCCATGTGAACACTACCTTGTGGATGTGAGGCACAAATCTGCGACAGCCGCCGACCTAACCGCCGTCTGACATGACTACCGAGAGGCCTTAGGTTTCCTCACGAAGAACTCCATGACAAGAGGGTGACACACGCCTTCTGATGCTGCAGTGCAGGATACCTAGGAGAGGTTGAAGTTGTGAATTCCAGGATACTTTAAATGAGTAAAAAAGGCAGTTGTTTGACAAATGTGTCAGTCATGACACTTATAATTGGAAATAAAAAGATGTATCGGGGTTTAAATTTTCGGGTGCTTCAGCACCTGAGGGGACAGCAAGAGGTTGCGGACATGGCGGGTGACAAAGAAGAAAGGAAAGGACACTACTGTTCATATCGAAGCTGTCCGCAAAGAGAACGTTCGGTTCTGGCGAGCGTCTCGCGCTGGCGTTGTAGCCGTCTGGGTCCACTCCTCGCTCCCGGATTGGTCGCTGGGCTGGAACATTCCCTTGCATGTAAGGGAAGGTACAGTGTACACTGGTCAGCTGTATAGGGAGCATGCATGAGACCACGTGAAAACCGTTTGGGCGGCGGTGCTGACCGGTGAATTCCGGTGCACAACCCTTAAATCTGGCTCGGTGGCTGCCTGGCTGAGATAAATAATTTAAAATTTACTCCCGAAAAAAAGGAGTCCTTTGCAACCTGTTGGCCCAATGCTAATCGTATCGGACTGACTTCAGAGATTTCTTCCACTAAACGCAGCACGCGCTCCTTCATTTCAAGCGTGCGAACTCAGCGTCTTCTACTGTCTTCTGAGGTGCTAGCGTTCCTGTGTCCCAACGACGCAGCAAAGGTCTGCCGAACTCTGGTCTTTGGACTTTTTCAGCGTAGAGAACACGGGTTCGCAGGCTCAGTCCATTTGCTGAACCATAGTAGAATATCATATCCTTCAGTTCACTCGTCAAGTAGGCTTCTATTACTAACAATTTATGAAAGAGAGAAACTGCAAATATATTACATTATTTATACATACAATCAGTATATAACAGTTCACAGAACTGCACTATAAGATCCACAAACGTGACGAAAAATAACAGCCTACAACACGATTCGAAACACGCGACTGACTACCTATTTGCAGATAGACGACTATAAGTAAAACATCATTATTTTGTCCTGACACAGATGACAGGCATTTGTGAGACAGTATTACTTTCCGCAACCACTTGTCGCTCAGCCACGACCATAGCACTTATTTATCTCAGAAAGTAGGTATGCGACCTTCCCATCGGTACTTACCTGTAAGAGTTGGACAATACATTACTCAGTGTAGTAGGTTTAAGGCCCATTGTCGCTGTTCATAGGGGTGAGTTATGTATGTCAGCTTCTATGCCCTAAGCAGCGAACCAAACTGTTTTTAATAAGATCAATAATTAATCTATAGTTTAGTCAGTCTGTAAATCTGCAGATGATTACGCGAAAAATATATTTAGATAAACATAAATTAAAGCTCTGAATAACTAACAAAATGGATTCTGAGATAAAGTTGAGTTTATTACTCTTTCTGGAAATGAAAATGTGGTGGTAGCCCTACTTTAAACATCGTCAAATAACTGAATATTTCCTCAACTATTGTTCATGAGCGGCACAATAAGTATCACACACACTCAAGATTAAAAATTCCAAATTATCTAAAGTTAATTAATGAAGTAAATTGAAAGTTGCAGTTCCAATTTAATCCGCGATTAATTACTGTATTTGTTACAAAACACAGTTTGTCATCACACGAGTACATGATTGCTGAATCATGACAGTTCCACATCCTACTACCGTCCATATTTTACCACTTTTCAACCAGAGACTAAGTTCTGCAGTCCACACTTGCCTATCTCTTCAAATCACAAGTTCATAAAGCGGCTTCAGACCGCCCAGAGTAACAACCTCTTACCACCGCGTCCAAGTTACGAGTCCTTCCCAAGCGTTCGAAAGCGTGCTTACCGGCTCCCAAAATTGTATCCTTCCGCTCATCCCAACACCCCATCTTTCAAATACAACTTCTCTTCCAAAATACTATACATTTCAATATCGCAGAATTAAATGCTTTGACCACCTCCTTATAAATGTTGTTTATGTGTAACGAACAAATATATATGTAACAATACTATCGGTTGAGACTGACGCTCTTTGCCAAGATAGCTATTAAGCATGGCGTCTCACTGTTCAAATATACTGCCGACGTCGAAATACAGTTACGCAATTAATATTTAATTTATCATGGCTTTTTAAGCACATATATTCAGTTCTTGTGCACAATACAAATAATTGTTTATGTATAAACTATCTGGTGCTATTTTTAGTCGGACATGAAATATTTAAGAGGCAGTCTACAACATAAGACGAACGTTACTAAGAATAATATTAAATGTAATAAAATGCACATATAAATGTAATGCACGTTGCTGGGTTCACGTTTTGTGTTTCTGTGGTGGAATCTATGTTCTGACACAAGAATATTACTGCCTCACCGAAAAGCAGTTATTGGAAAAATAAGGAAATAACGTGGTGCGTCTTTTAAGATAGGTATCGTGGTGGAATGTGTCCATTTGCTTCCTAAACTGTTACTGATAAACACTACGTAGCAATAATTGTAAAAATAAGAATTACAATACTATAATTATACTACTGAAATTTATCAGCTTTTTATACCTAAGGGGTTATTGAAATTTATTTACAGCATTTGATTCTCCCATGTCTCCTGAATCTATTCATATAATTATTTTTTGCCGTATGATCATTCCCTGATTTTATATGGATTTTCATAGTAATGTCTGTGGCTATATTGTACTTCAAATGCAATGCGGGATATCCGCCCTTACTAGTCCTGTTTCGGAGCAGATTAGGGTTTTCCTAACGACCTGTATTCCATTCACTACGTCTAAACTGTTAGCCGGCCGGCTGGGGAAGCCAACATGCTTTTTACATGGAAACATTCGGCTTTCCCCTTTATCTCTAATGTTGCAGGTATTTCCTTTTTTTTTTTTTTTTTTTTTTTTTTTTTTTTTTTGTATATTGCACTAATTTTTCTTGTTCCAACGGATGCCACTACCTCTCAAAGTATTCTACAAATTTTAACACATTGTATTTCAACTGGTTCAAACAGGCCAACCTCCGTTGACATTTGTCATTCTCTGTTACCAATGATGCCGAAAGGTTTGCCTACAGAACAGTGATGAGATTCACTAAGCCTACGTTCGGCGCTTAAAAGTAAACACTTTAGAGCCGTAACTGGTCCTAAGGTCGTCGCTAGAAAACTGCTTGCTGTAGGAGGGGTACTGGATTCGATTCCTGTGCGCGAGGCAGATTACTGTATAGAAAAATGATTGTCCCTGACGAAAAAATACGGGAAAAGGCCAAAGAATATTAATTATCTGTTTCAACGCATTGCATATGACAGCTAATTTCTGAACAACATGTAATACAACCAGGTGCTTTACAGCTGACAGGATTAAATAAATGATGTTGTGCCTTTGATTCCAATAAACAATAATAAATACAATCAACGTGTTATAGGCAGACAAATTTAATCATTTCATTATTCTCAATATAAAATGTTCAAATGCGTGTCCATCTAATTAGACTTATTGAGGTACGCGTTTTTTGGCAGAAGCAGTGACACCTCCTAGCATAGAGGTACTGAAGTACAAGCATGACGTATTCGCTGTTTGAACACATCAAGATGTTTCTATTACGTTTCATAAACCCTGGCTTCGATGTATGCCCATCAGGTAAAAACCATGGAACATTAAATTAGGCGATCTCGCTAGTCGTCGAAAGCAACTGCCTATCCACCATTCGGCGTCCAGATTGTTGAGATATTTCGTACCCCTCTATAATAACTGGGTGGCATCCTATGTCGCTGTGTAAAATTTATTATTGAATTTCTTTGATTTATTCGATGATGTTTTGGTTAAAAAGTATGAAAAATTTATTGATTTCAATAAAAAGCAAATAGAATGAATAAAATGCACAAAGCAATAAGGAAATTGAGGTGATGCAGTATCTTGTTTCATAATAAGGCAGATCAAGCATAGCAGATATTTTCTTCTTGTACTTTGACCTTAGGTGCCAGAGGTAGTGTCAAAGTCAGCTTATGTACCACTCAGCTTGGAATTGTAAAAAGATACAGGAAAATACACTTATCCTCCTGTGACATATAGCCGCTAATACGACTTTTCAAAAACTTCTGGGACAAAATTTACCTATGCTTAGATATAAGGAATTGATTTATCAGTGCCAAAATCCAATTTGTTTCAGATAGGTGGTTTGAAATACAAAACTTTTATTTGAACAGTTCACCAGAAATGAATTACGAATATATGCCCTGAAGTGACTTTAAGAAAAAAATTGCAAACATAGCGCTGAACGACAATGTCTGATTTGATAAAGTGTGAAAGTATTACAAATCCCCTGGTGTCAGTAAATTGTCGGACAATTGTATTTCGGTTGTTACTGAAATCAGACACAAGACGAATTTTATTCTGACATTTCAACTATGTCAGAGTAAGCGTTGAAGCAAGCGGTGTTCCATGGCGTGAATCTTTTAGACTCTAGCTTGCGACGGAAATGTGTCAGGCCGAATATAGCCTTGTTTCTGATTATCTACGTCTGATGGAACTTAAAAATTTAAGGCATTACTATAATTATGCTCTTTCCTTCTTAAAATACACCACAACGACATTTTACAACCTGTATCCTCTCATCATAATCAGCTAGCACACCTCACAGTCAACATCGTCGAGTGGCATGCAACAAATCTGCAGACACACTAAAGGGAACGAAAACAAGAGACTGAAGCAAGCTACAATGCCTTGTAGGAGATATCCTTCATTCAGCTCATATTGTACACATCTCAAATACAGCGGACGTGTTAGTCAGGTTCTCGAATATACTGGTTCAATCATACGTTCTATAATGCTACATCTGACTGTGCTTGCTGTCATGGTGGAGTCGCTGGTGAAACAATATTCAACTATCTATAAAATCTGCCAGATGAAAACAGATTTAAGTCTGATTTATTTAAGAGACTTTGCTGCATGACATGCAATTTTGTGAAATAGTATCCATAAAGCTGTTGGTGTAGTTGCAGGGTCGAGGGATGATAGTTCGTCCAGAATCCTTGGTAGCTAAGGTCTCGTTAGCCCCGTATCTGCTGCAGCTCATAATTAGTCCTAATTACGATGTGAAGTATGTGTTAATGGGAGAGATCTAATAACTTCCCAATAATTTTATTGTCATTATGATCATTATTATCATTGGTATAAATAATAATGCAGCCTGAATTAATCAGCACGTTGACAAATTTTACATACGCATTACTTACATGTACTATATACTTATTATAGTTTTCAAAATGAAATATCAGGATTGCACATTAATAATTTATTCAATGACGACCGGTTTCGGTGATTTGTGTCACCAGCATCTGGTCACAAATATATTTTACAAGCTGATCATCTTGTTAAAAAAAGGATATAAAAAATAAGTGCAACATTGCAATTAGTCACTATATAAAATATATACAAATTACGATATACTTACCGTGCAATGCATATGCTCCAAAACAATCACCGTAAATGATTTTCATTTTTACAACATTGAAGAAAAACCATACCAAACTAGTGTCTTAAATGAAAATTGCAGCATATATAGATTCTTCTATAAAGAAGGTAACAGGTCAATAATTTACAATAAAAGGAAAATGAAAGATCAGTTAATATCATGTGCGTAGCTGATTGGTCTCTCTACTACTGTACCTAAACAATTTGCTTCAATTCTCTTAGTCTAAATTCATCCTCATAAGGCGTACGACGCATTTGAAAACGTTGCGAGTACAACCTTCGGGCATCTCTCGTAGATCAGTATCATGTCTGTGTAGTCTTAGCTGGATTACGTTACAGTTGTTAGCCGTGTGACTCCAAGATGTGACTCTAAATGTAAAGACACAGCCACGCGACCTTATCAGAACGAAGTCAGGTGGAAAACGAAGGCAAACTGCGGTACGGTTCTGTTGTACGTTCTACATCTACATGGGATACTCTGCAAATCACAATTCAGTGCCTGGCAGAGGATTCATCGAACCACCGTTATACTATTTTATCTCCCATTCCGTTATCGAATGAACACCTGAATCTCTCCGTTCGGGCTCTGATTTCTTGTATTTTATTCTGATGATCATTTCTCCCTATGTAAGTGGGAGTCAACAATATATTTTCGCATTCTGAGGATAATGTTGGTGATTGTAGTTTCGTAAGCAGCCCACGCCGCAGCGATAAGCGTCGTTTTTGTAATGATTCCCATCCCAGATCATGTATCATTTCCGTAACGCTGTCTTCCTGTATCGTGGCAATACGAAACGAGCTGCACTTTGTTGGACTCTTTCGATGTCCTCCGTAAAACCCACCTGATAAGGATCCCACACTGGGCAGCAATATTCCATAAAAGGACGGACAAGCGTAGTGTACGCAGTTTCTTTAGTAGTTCTGTTGCATCTTTTAAGGGTTCTGCCAATAAAATGCAGTCTCTGGTTCGCCTTCCCCACGACACTATCTACGTGTTCTTTCCAATTTAAGTCAGAAGTAATTGTAATTCCTACGTATTTTGTGAAGTTTACGGCCTTTACATTTGATTGATTTATCATGTAAAACAAAGTTTGACGCATTTCTTTTCGTACTCACGTGGACGACTTCACACTTCTAATTATTTAGAGTCAATTGCCAATTCTTACACCATACAGATATCTTATTCAAATCGTTCTGTAGTTGGTTTTGATCTGCAGATGATTTTACTAGACGGTAAATGACGGCGTCATCTAAAAACAACCGAAGAGAGCCACTTAGATTTTCCCCTAAATGTTTTATGTAAATAAGGAACAGCAGAGGACCAATAACACTACCCTGTGGAACGCCCTATATCACATCTGTTTTAGCCGATGCCTTACCATCGATTACTACGTACTGTGTCCTCTCTGAGAGGAAATTCCCTATCCAGTCGCAAATTTGGGGCGATATACCGTAACCACCAATTTGATAAACAGCTGTTTGTGAGGTACGGTGTCAAAAGCCTTCTGGAAATCAAGGAATACGGAATCAATTTGCAAACCCTTGTCGATAGCACCCATCACTTCGTGTGAATAAAGAAATAGTTGTGTTTCGCATGAACGATATTTTCTAAATCCATGTTGACATTGGGACGGCAGTGACGAGGCAATACTTACTCCACTGACATATGCAGGAACGTTACTGCAACGTACGGACGTGGAGATATTTGTTTACATTAGCCGTCTATGCAACTGAAATAAAACAAGATTTTTTTGGTATCTGCGTTCCATATTTATTTGCCAATAACCTACAGTCGCCTGGAATATATACGTAGCTATATTTTACATTATTTCTCTTTTCTAGCAGATTAGGTAATAGACAGTTTTGGCGCTTCGCTATGATTTAAATTATTTTAAATTCTTAAATACTTTCAGTTTTTGTAGATGCTTTTCTACAGGTGTAGTTGTACGTGGTTACCTGTTTCTCCTTCTTCCTTGATCACATCTGTATGATTCTTTCCAGCACTAAATAAATGCCAAATTATTTATGCGATGTTCCCGTTTTTGATAGTGTTACTTGCTGTTGAAGGTTTTTTTGTTACCAAATGTTAAATGTGTGACTGATTTATCTCAGTATGTGTATGCCTGTGTGTGCGTATCTCATTTCATTAATTTAGCTCAACAGTGAGTTTTCACTGATGTTTTTCTGCTCATTTAAATGTTTGTTATCGGCTACAATTATTTGGCTGTGCTAGTTTTCTTGTGTTTGTATAAGGTATTTTCCTTGGTTGTTATCACTTTTCATATGTTTGTGTATACCGTTAGTACGTTGGTTGTGTTGTTTTAAATGCACTGCAAATTTGGAATGGTATGTTTGAGATTGCTGACATCTGATTCCATCTTTGTTTTGTGTTTCAAAATTTCTGCTTGTCCATCATACATACTTTACTTAGCAACTTCGGCACTAACGTTTTGGTATTCAAAATTCTTGTAATTTCTCTAACGTGATTGTTGGTTGCAGAAGTGTTTGCAAAGTCTCTTCAGTACTACATCCAATATGTAGTTTCTATCTCGTTACTATGTTTGCCATGCTGCGTGATAATTTAAGTGTGTAACTAATGCGGTACCATTTGATTTGTTTTTGTCTGGTGTTGTTAATAGGTGTGTTTGCTGTCTGTATTTCTGTGTTTGGGTGTAGGAAACCTGGAATTTTGAGAGAGAGCAACACGAAACATTGATAAGTATATATTGACACAGATATGTGCACAACTTTATATGCCTGGTAGATGACACAGGAAAGAATATTGAACATAAAGTTCAGAGTAAAAAGAAAAACAATAAAATACACTTATATGATAAATAATAGTAAACGAAAATGGCAAATACGAGGCGCGTCCAGAAAGTAAGCTTCGTTTGATAAAAGAATAAAATTGTCCACAGATACAGAAGAAATTTTTATTGCACAAAATTCTATAACGCTTAAACTACTTTTCCACATAACTGCCAAAATTTTGCAGGCATTTGTCATAGCGTGGCACCAGATTTTGTATACCTCCTTCATAGAAATCTGCCGCCTGTGTCTTCAACCAGTTGGAAACAGTTTCTTTAGGTCCTCGTCATTGGTGACGTGATGACCGCCAAGGAAACACTTGAGATGTAAGAACAGATGAAAGTCTCGAGGAGCGAGGTTAGGGTTGTTCTTTTGTAGCCATAGGTGGATGCCCACTTCGTTCTTCATCGCTACCCCCGCCATAGAACTGTCGGACCCATCTTCTCACCATCTAATCACTCATCGCATTTGGTCCGTAAACATCGCAAATTTGCCGATAAATTTCACTTTGTTTCAGTTTCCTCGCATTCAGAAACCGAATCACCGACCTGATTTCACAGGCGGTGGGATTTTCAATCAACGCTGACATTTCAAACAAGCACAACAAAGCGTACGTAACTGACAGCGATCTCCAAATGGCGCACGTTCTTCTCCTTGAAACACATCGTCTACAGCACATGTGCGGAACTGCAATCGCAGCGCTGCAGCGGAGATAAATTGAAACGGAACTTCTTTCTGGACGCGCCTCGTATATAATAAACATTTATCGGAAGACAACAGAGATTGTCATGATAATGCAATCTACTGGGTGATCAAAAAGTTAGTATAAATTTGAAATATTAATAAATCGCGGAATAATGTGGATAGATAGGTAAAAATTGAAACACGTGCTTGGAATGACACGAGGTTTTATTAAAAGAAAAAAAATGTCCGACAGAGGGCATTTCAACTGATCAGAAAAGCAATAATTAGCATAACAAATTAAGACAAAGCAAAAATGATGTTCTTTACAGGAATATGTTCACCATCATTCCTCAACAATAGCTGTAGTGGAGGAATAATGATGTGAACAGCATTGTAAAGCATGTCCGGAGTTATGGTGAGGCATTGGTGTCGGATATTGTCTTTCAGCATCCCTAGAGATGTCGGTCGATAACGATACATTTGCGACTTCAGGTAGCCCCAAAGGCAATAATCGCACGGACTGAGGTCTGGGGAATTGGGAGGTCAAGCATGACGAAAATGGCTGCTGAGCACACGATTATCACCAAACGACTCGCGCAAGAGATTTTTCAGGCGTCTAGCAATATGGGGTGGAGCGCCATCCTGCATAAAAATCGTACGTTCCAGCAGGTGTTAATCAGCCAGGCTGGGGATGATGCGATCCTGTAACATACCGGCGTACCTCTCACCCGTCACGGTAGCAGTTACAAAACCCGAATCACGTTATTCTTTGAAGAAAAAAGGTCCGTTAATGGAATTTCCACGACAGTTCTAGGATTTACGGTAGCCCAATTTCTGCAGTTGTGGGCGTTGACAGACCCTCGGAAAGTAAAATGAGCTTCGTCAGTCCACAACGCGTTACTCAACCAATCGTCATCTTTCGCCATCTGTAGAAACACCCGCACCGCAAATTCCCTTCGCTTCACTAAATCGCCAGGTTTATGATGCAGTTCATGATTCTGATGGATTTTGTAAAGATAGCATCGGAGGGAACGCTTAAGTACCAAAGAAACAGTAGTGTATGGAATACCGGGGCGACAAGCGACTGCACGAGCGCTGACTTCTCCGTACATAGACGAACCCGCTACAGTCTCCATTTCTTTCTGAACTGTCTCAGCAGCATTAAACCTTGTGTTCTCTCGACCACATCGGGGTCTATCGTCTAAACAACCCGTGGCTTCGATCTTCGTAATTCTGCTTAAACTATTCAGTAAGGAATGGAGACCGTTGCGGGTTCCTCTATGCACGGGGAAGTCAGCACTTGTACAGTCGCACGTCGTATCGGCATTCCATACACTACTATTTGGTTGGCACTTAAGCGTACCCTCCGATGCTATCCTGTTACCTGGCGATTAAATGAAGCGGAGGCCATTTGCGGTGTGGACTGACGAAGCTCATTTCACTTTCCGAGGGTCTGTCAACGCCCACAACTGCAGAATTGGGGCTATCGTAAATCCTAGAACTGTCGTGGAAATTCCATTAACGGGCCTTTCTTCTTAGAAGAATAACGTGATTCGGGTTTTGTAACTGCTACCGTGATGGGCGAGAGGTACGCCGATATGTTACAGAATCGCATCATCCCGAGCCTGGCTGATAAACACCTGCTGGAACGTACGATTTTTATGCAGGATGGCGCTCCACCCCATATTGCTAGACGCCTGAAAAATCTCTTGCGCCAGTCGTTTGGTGATAATCGTGTGCTCAGCAGCCATTTTCGTCATGCTTGACCTCCCAATTCCCCAGACCTCAGTCCGTGCGATTATTGCCTTTGGGGCTACCTGAAGTCGCAAATGTATCGTTATCGACCGACATCTCTAGGGATGCTGAAAGACAACATCCGAAGCCAATGCCTCACCATAACTCCGGACATGCTTCACAGTGCTGTTCACAACACTATTCCTCGACTATAGCCAGAACACCATCTTTGTTTTGACTTAATTTGTTATGCTAATTATTGCTTTCCTGATCAGATGAAGCGCCATCTGTCGGACATTTTTTGAACTTTTTAACCTCTTTTTTCCTTCTAATAAAACCCCATGTCATTCCAGGCATGTGTGCCTGTGCCGACCGCGGTGGCCGAGGAGACTGAGGCGCTCCAGTCACGGTCTGCACGGCCACTACGGTCGGGGGGTTCGAATCCCCCCTCGGGCATGGATATTTGTGCCGTCCTAGTTCGTAAGTAGTTCATAAGTAGTTTGTAAGTTTAGGGACTGATGACCCCGTAGTTAAGTCCCATAGACTATACAAACATTTGAACATTTTCTTGTGTGCCTGCTTTTCGCGCCAGAGGTACGAGTCCTCTCTCGGGCATGGGTGTGTGTGTTGTCCTTATTGAAAGTTAGTTTAAGTAGTTCGTAAGGCTAGGCACTGGTGACCTCAGCAGTTTAATCCAATACGTTTACGAACGTATGAACTGTCCGGGCACAAACACTACCCGCCCTAAAATTTCACAAATCTTCCAACTACGACCACTCGGTTCATGGCCCTATATTCCCGTCTTTAGTCCAGTCTCCGAGTGTATCCGCACTGAAGTATACATCGTTCCATAACATGGAGACTTGCAATTAACAATTGCGGCGTCTGTTGACGTTGCCTTTTATACACTGCCTCTGTTATGACACTTAGAAATTCTTGTGGACAGCCAAAGGAACAATGGAGATTTAACGCACAATGTCTAGACTTCCTCAGTCTGATAGTACTTCCACAACGCTGAAAGCTGAGAATTCATCTAATATATTAAGCAGAGTGTCCGTATGTTTGTACGTGTTGCATACAAATCTACAGTTTTGATCCAATCTTTCTCAAGTCTTATACAAGTAAGTTTCAATCCATGAGAACGGTCGCCGTAAGTGTAAGAATCACGTACGATACATAGTTCACGAGATATGACGCTATAAACAATGAGATGCGCGAAAAACTGCTGCATTTTGCGACAATGCTGCTCATTTTCTCCTAAACCATTGAATTGATTTCAACCAAATTTGTTACACACATTCCTTACCGTAAGGTAAAAAATCCTGCATGGTTAAGAACCACATACGGCACACGGTTCGAAAAGTTATTACGTCATAACCAATAGAAATCGCAAAAAATGCCATATAATGCATCGAGACTTTCGAAATACACTGTATGAGAATAACAGTACTTAGCGACTTGCAACAAACTTTAATCATAATTTCAAACCTTTATTAAACTATAGTAAAATGAATGAAGGTAAAAAGTTTCTCGTTTACTTCTTTTCCGCTGTTTATGGAGTAAAACTACGCCTCTCGGTATGACATTACAATTTATAACTTGAACACTACAAATTGTAGCGACACGAAATTTTACAGACAGTATACACATATATAGTTGAATGTAGCTTCTAAATTGCATCACAATCCGACACGTACTTCATGAGATATGAGCACGTAAACAGTAAAGTTCATGGAAAATTGCTCCATCCGGCTGGAAGCGAAAGAAGTTTACTTCCATAGAGCTACAGGGAAAGGAACAGAATGAAACAGAGTACAACGAATACCCATTATATCCCACAAATCTACCTTCTAGGGACTGCAGTATCCATGGGAACTTGCATTTTCTATTGCGATTAATAAATTACAGGGCAACCTATTAAATACTTCGGAATGGATTTGGAATCTTCATGTCACGGGCGGGCTCACCAAAGAATTTATTCATATTAGAGCCTGGAAGATATGCATATGTCGTGTGTGTGTGTTATATAGAGGGGGAAAGGTTATTGCATTAGGAAAAAAGAAGTCTTAAAAGTTCTTTTACTTCAAAAATTCGATGTTTGTTAAGATTATGGGACTTAACTAAGGGGTCATCAGGCCCTAAACTTATACACAACTTATGCAGCCTGGCAGATATTTAACATCCCGGGCTACGCCGAGTTTTCAGCTAGTTTGAAATAAATTTCACATGCGTTACTAAATTTGTAGGGTCTTTTCTCTTAAGTTTTTCTACTTATTTTTACCAATAATAACCCCTTTACAGACCGCACAGCTGACAATGGGCCTTTTGAATAAAAAAGAGCACATGCTCCAGAGAAGAATCTGAGAGGAAAAAAACTTTCTTTGAATAAGTTCTCAATTTCGCATGAATAAAACTTCGAAGCATATGTTCAGAGCAGGAACTGCAGTCTCGCTAGCCCTAGAGTACGTTCTCCGTGTGTCATTTCCGTCACAGAACAATCGTGTATTTCTTTAAGCTATCCTAATCAGGCACATTATTCAGTGTACAAGTAGTGAGTAGGCATTTACGTGTTCAGGAAGAACTGTACTGTGTTTACATAGTTGCTTGTTGTGCAGCAGCACATTAGTTAGACTAAATATGACTGTTTACGAAAATGTATTCTTCTTGATGATGCTGCAAAATTTTCGAGATGCGATAAACTTTTTTGTTATCGAAGTTGTGTTAGCAAAATTTGTGAACAACATTTTAAGAATGCCTTCGCATTTCTAACGCTTCCTAACATTAGATGCTCGTTGATAAATTTGACACCTAAAAGTCTGCTCATAAGCGATAGGCCATGCGATTTAGTTACAAGAAACAAGACTGCTAGGTATGTCATTAATCAGTTATAAATTTCCTATCGTGTCTACTTACTTCTAACATAACAGAAGATACTATTACGAAGTGAGAAAATGCATCTTATATAAACCAACCGGTTTGGGTACAATGAACAAGAGCAGCATAAAAAGACAATACTCTCCGTATGCGATATTGCCGCAATATTTATTTTGTGATACAGAATGTGACGTTCTGGGGTGCACTTTAGCTTGGAACTATCGTTATAACGCCCTATTAACAGATCCTATTATATTTTCTATGTAGCAGCTTATAACTGTACAACTGCACTCCAAACACACTGGTAAAACACGCAGCTGAATCTACTTGTGTTTCATTTGTATGTCGGTAATGAAAAAACTCCTGTGGCATAAAATGCTTGAAGTGTCACGCGTGTGATTTTTGTAAAGGAATCGACTGGTCAGCAAAATGTTATCATTTGTATAAACTTTCATTTCAAATGCTGTTCAAATATCTGTTAATCTTATGGAATTTAACTGCGGGGTCATCAGTCCCTAAACTTACAAACTACTTATGAACTACTTACAACTAAGAACGGCACAAATATCCATGCCCGAGGGGGGCCCCCGACCGTAGTGGCCGTGCAGACCGTGACTGAAGCGCCTCAGTCCCCGCGGCCACCGCGGCCGGCTCGTATTTCTTCACACTAGCTATGAATAAAGAAACATTACTGTTGGTACTCTAAGCAACTCATTTTTTATATTACAAACCACAATAAAACATAACCTTAATAGAAGTTACTACGTTCAAAATACGCTTGAGAGGTCACTTCAGAAAACTGAGAATGTTTACCGGTCGTGAGAAACTTCTCTAGTTTAATTCAGACGGAATCGGAACATGGTCTCTGTTGTGAGCAACTTCCCCCACCATTTTACTCACGCTGAGAACGTACTCGGTTGTATATTCTCCGACTCCATTTATTCACGCGGACCTGAGTGTGTCCTCTGAAATCCAGAGTGCGAGGTAGATACTCCGTTTTATTCGTACAGCCAAATGTTAGGAATTGCTGCCCTGCATCAACGTGGTACGCTGTAAACAATTTTCTTTGGAACCCGTCACACTCTGAAATCAGATATTCATAGCAGGAGAACTAGACTTTATAAACGTCTAAGGTGACATATGCCCCTTGCTTTTAAAGAACGCTTTACACAAGAGTGGTAAGAAGCTTATTTTTCCCTGGCAAGTTTCCCAGTTTCTCAGAAAGGGGCGAGTGGCACGGAAGCGGCGGTAGGAACCGGCCAATCAGGCAGTTGGCCGCTCCTCCGGAGGTGGCGGTGTGCGAGCGAAACTTTGAAGATATCCGCGAGGGGAGCGGGCGCAATGATTTGTTTCTTTAATAGCGAAACTTTTCAGATACCTTGCGCCGGCGCTGGCTGCTGCCCGCGGCGCGGCCGTGATTTATATTTCAATCCTCGGTATTAAAGTGTCCCTCCCCACCCTAGCAGTTGGCCGCGAGGCCAAGTTGAGTTCTGGAGCGCGCGTCACCGCGGCGCGCTGCGGCTAGCGCCCCGCCGCACAGTGGCTGTGCTGCTGGGAGGCCTACTGCCAGCGAGAAAAGGGGTCAAAGTCCATCTTATGTTCTGAAATCCGGTTTAGGAATCTATGTACTACGATTGTAAGATGAATCTGGAACCTATTATTGTCTCAATCTCTTTTTTTTTTTTCTCTTTTTTTTTTTTTTTTTTTTTTTTTTTTTTTTGTCTATTGACTTCAATTTCTTCTTACACCCAAACTTTCAGATGCCAGACACTCAGATCGCTACCAAACGTTGTTTATCGATAGAATATCAACCGGAACTTCTATATAATTCGTGCTATGTGCTGCCGACCAGGAAAAGGTGCGAAAACTATAATAATAAGTAACATCTAACCTACGGAGTAGAGGAAAAGAATCATTGTGAGTTCTTATCTCATTGTGCTGCCGTGAGCTAGTTGGCAGAGTGTTAGTTCATCGAACAGAGGATCGTGGGTTCAAGTCCCGTCTCGAGCCTTTTTTATAAACTACAGAACGTTGAAAATTGTTAAAAGAGAATCTCTATAACGTTCCACGGGTTTATTTTGCAAAACAGCATTGTCAGTTGTAGCAGTAGCGTGCGGTCTGGACAGCAACGTTAGCCCCACTTGATGGTGTGGGAAAACACACGATACTCTAGCCACAACTCGCACATCCGCGGTGCTGACTATCTAGCAATCATATATTATTATTATTATTATTATTACTTTAAGACTTCCGCACGTATGGTACAATTGCTTCTTTCTTCTACGAAATACTTTCAAATAAAACGAAGCAGAAGCAAATTGCCGATTACACATTGCTATAAAATTACATTTCAGCAACACGTTGTCCCATATAACACTCTATGTACGTTTGTCGAAGTAGAACAATTTGTAACGTCATACAGAAATAATAAAAAAAAAAAAAAAATTAAAGAAATTCGCACCACCAGGATATGAACCGGGGACCCTCGTAACGACTAACTTTCGCTCTATCAACTACGCCACCAGAGTTCAGCGTGGCAGAGCCTCACAGATACGCTTTTCCTGTGCTCAATAGGACAGGTGTTACTTATTAATGCAGTTTTCGCACGTTCTCCTGGACGGCAGCACATAGCACGAATTATATAGAAGGTTAGGCTGATTCTCTATCGATATACAACTATTGGTACCGATCTGAGTGTCTGACATCTGAAGGTTTGGGTGTTAGTTTTATCCATTAGAGCTTCTTCAGTAAACAGAATGAATAACGATAGGAATAGGCTACAACCCTGTATTACTTGTTTTCCAACTACTGCGTTCATTGTATGTAAGTGGACACTTCTAACTGCTGTTTGGTGTTACTACAAGTGGTATATTTCCCCCCTGCAAATTTATGCCTTTAGAGAGGGATTAGAGTCAACACTGTCAAAAGCTTTCTCCAAGTCTACAAAAACTATAAAGGTAGTTTTCTGTTTCCTTAACCTATCTTACAAGACTAGTGATAAAGTTAGTTTTGCGCCATGTGTCCTACATATCTCCTAAATCTAAATTAATTTCTACAGAATCTGGGTTCTTCCAGTTTTAAATTCGTCTGTGAATAATGCGTATTAGTATTTTCAAAGGAGAGCTTATTAAACTGGTACTTCATTAATTTTGACACCTATCTGCGAATGCTTTTTTGCTGAAGTATGAGGTTATTTCTCCGTCTCTTACATCATGCAAAGGAGGTGAAACACTGTCTTTATTCGTGCCTTTCCCAATGATATCAGTAATTCAGAGTAACAATTATCTACTCCTTGGGCCTTCTATGGATACACATTTCTCAGTTTCGTGTCAAACTCCGCTCGCAGTATCGTGTCTCGCATCTTTCAGATTTACTGGTTTTCCATCTGTGCTAGATGTTCTTGCAGACGGTTTTCTAAACGTCTCCTTTTTTTTTTTTTTTTTTCCTCCATCTATACATTATTCTACTGACGTGCATTCGTCAAGTCATTCGTGTTTCAACAGTAAACACTTCCTGTTAACCTCATTTTAGCCATCTGTATTTTCTTGACTTTTATATTTTCTCTTTTCATCAATTCAGTACTTCCCTGATGTAGAAGTATTTCTACTTGTCTTGTCCTTCTTACTGTATGATCCCCTGCGCCCTTCACGACTTCACCTGTCAAAGCTCCCGTTATTTAAAGTGTAACATTCCACGGTTTCATTTAATCTTTTCCGTAAATTCCTTGTCAACGACAAGTTCTTTCAATTTACTGAGGTCACAAATACTTAATGTTCTATCATTTATTCAGTTTATTAAGTTTTAACCTATAGCTAATATACAATAAGTTAAAGCTATTGTCTACATTTGCACCTGGATAATTTTTACAGGTTGAAACCTTTCCTACCACTATAAACCTTTCTTACCCCTATAAAATATCCTTGATTTCAAATCAAATGTACTTGATGATTACATTGTATCCCGAGAAAAATCTACCAGGCGTTTTTTCATTCCTTTTCACAACTTCAAATTTACCTAATATTTTTCCTACTTTTACTTTTCTTACAACTGAAATCGTGTTCCCCAACACACTCAACTTTTTCTCTTTCTCAATTGTGTGACTAGATTATTATCAGATCTTTGATTTTCCCAGTGACATTCTGCAAAATTTTAGTGGAAACAGATGAATAAGTGACTTCATGAACCTACCTAAAGTTTTATGTGCAATTCAAGTATCTGCCATTTTCTTCCTTTCAAGTGCATTTACCGCGCTGTTCGATGAATCGTGAGGCTCCATTGATGCTACAGGGCAGCACAGCCTTGCAGCATTGCGGAGGATGGTTTTATTTCCTTTTGAGCCAAACAAATATCAAGAATGTTGGTTTAACCTTTAAGGTAAACAAGTTCGTGATTTTGAAAAGTATTCTTGTTCATATTTGTATTGAACGGGAAGTGTTTAGATACCACGTTACGTTTTATGGAATATTTGTTCCACAGGGGAGGTGTGTGCAAAGGTATATAGGCTATATACCTTAATACATCTCTGGATTTCAGCGCCTAGCCGAGTTCCAACACATCAGCCAGAGAATGTTGTGACAGTGCAGATCAGAGTATGTGTATCTAAGACAGTGCCAGTTCATTGCTAGTTCGCTCAAAGCTAGCTTTCCATGTAATCACGAATCCCATCACGTTAAGCTATTGGAACAGATTCACTGAACTTTAATATGCAGGACTCTTACGATTAAGTGCCTCAAATGATATGGAAAGAAATGTTCAGCTGCCGTGTGGCTAGAGCTCTTAGTGAGCTGACCAGCGGAGACCTTGTGTGTGTAAGACGTAAACGGTCGATTGGAGAAGACTGAGCGCTAGGAAAAGCCGTGACATCGGGGGAATTCTCTGCGCAGCAGGGAGGCGGCAGTGTAATGTATATGATAAATTTAAGAATAAAACATGATTGAGACAGAGAGGTGCGGCACAGTTTCTGAAAGGGTTACGTGTGACATATTTGGTGACGCGCAGACATACTTCCTGTCAAGTACATATAAAAACTTTTAATAGAATGAAAATACGGCAATTTAGTAAGTAGATAAAAATTCATAACTCTTAAACCATTTAAGATACAGAGGGTAGCAAGGGCTCATATAAAGGGCCTCAACAAAGTGCATCGCCCGATATGCTGACATTCGACGTAAGATAAATACTGATTACAGGAAACCTAATTCACTACTACGATTGTTTAAATTTGTTAATAACATAAATTACAAGACAGATACACGACCAGCATGGCAGTGTTTGTTCGCAGGTGTCGTAATAGAAGCGATTATACCACAAAATCACATTGTTCTGGCTTGTATATGTTTCCTTTGTTTAAATAATTAATTTGCATATAATCGTCCATAATTGTATAATTTGTTATGGTGCGCAAAAACGGCTTTTTCTATCGTAAAGAGAAAGGCAACAATATGCAAAAACAAGTTTAATGCAGATTTTTGCAACAGGGCTTATCTCATAAATAACTTAAAAAGAGGAAAACAATACTGCAAATTGCAGGAGAGTCGATATTGATATCTGAATCGCTCCATAGGAGAAATGAATTGTAATGAAATGAAATGAAATGTTAATTACTATGATCAGTTTCATACTTATTCATGGTTAGTATAAGTGTTTAAGGACTACATGTATGAATACTTCGCAAAGCGTTGTACGTAGAGAGGAGTGGCAACTGGGAATTTTAATGAAGTAGGGGTTTATCCGGAGGGCAGGTATAAAGGCTGGGCGATAGAGCCAGGTGGTGGCAGCGGAGCTATGCCACTCATTCGGAAGAGTGAAACTTTAAAAGTTTTCAGAGTGCGTAAAGTGCAGTCGAACTTAAAAGAATTTTCGAGTGTGGCGGGTTACTGTTTAAACTTGCAAGGTTTCTTCTTAAGACGCCAAGTGATACGTTGAATTTTACGATTGGAGCGTATGAAGTTTAGGCACTGTGACGTCGATAAATTTACGTTGATCAGAATGGATATACCAAGTTGTTGGAAACTTCTTGTGGAACTGCATCTCGTCAGGAAGTGTTAGTTGAGTTTTCATAAACATTAATTCATTCGATATCTGTTCTTGAACATTGATTTTGTCAAACAAACTGTGATTCGAGTTAATATAAAGGCAAGGTATTCGCGGTCATGCACATATTAATGGAACAGTTTTATGGAATTAATAGTAGCCTTGTAGGCTAATTCCAAAAAAAAAAAAAAAAAAAAAAAAAAAAAAAAAAAAAAAAAAAAAAAGCATATGCAGGTGGGTACTGTGGTCGAATTTTTATCATCCCCTATACAGAGCAGAACTTATTAACGCAGTGATCTTGATTGTGTTAACATTATATTTAGACTAGCTTTTATCCGCGGCTTCGCTCGCGTTAATTTCATTGCATACGTGTCAATCGAAGGAAAATAATGTCGCAACTTTGTTCTTAAATTAAGACCAGGATCATCAGGTTGGAAGAAAAGTTTCAAATTTTCCGGTAAATATAAACTGCGCATAGAATGGCGGTAAATACTGTCCTTCTTCACCGAGATGAATATGAAGACATTATTAAAAACGAAAAGAAACTATCTGTGTTACTTGGTAAGTAAAATGCTGACTTAAGACGCTATACCAACGTATAGCGTAAAAATATTGCAGGATTCAGGTGTCATTGAAATCGGTTTGCTGGTTTGAAGACGTTGACGTCTCGTGTAAGCATTGTATTCATTATGTTGAATCGTATTACGTACAATACATCAATCATTGAAAGTATTTTGAAATACATTAATATCGGTAAGCGGTTTAGTCATGAAAGTGTTACAGAGAGAGCTTCTTTCGCATGTGTAATATTATGACGTCGTATCTGCTGATCAATGTCTAGTTCAGTGATATAATATTGCAACTCCTTTCAGTGGTATATTTGGATGTTGTTTGCGGAATGTGCTGCGAAAAGAGTAATAAAGAGTTAACAAAATGTCAAACATAATGCATTACATAATGACGGTAGTCACGTTTGGGAAGTAACATCTCTTGAATTTAGTGTCCTCCAAAAACATTAATTACCATTTTCGTAGAGCAGAGTTTTAGTAAACTGCCTGTGAAATGTGTTGTGAATGGAGTTCGTAGTAAAGACGTACTAAATTATAACATCATGCTTATTAGAATAAATTTTCATGCGTTTCATTGTCTTTGACGTCATAGCACCTGAACTATATATCGTGATGTATATGTAAAACGTCTGCAAAATTCGTCGCGAATAGGGTTGGTAGCAAACACGTAATAAATCAAACCGTCATGCGTGATGAAGCGGTTTTTCACGATCCTTATTGTTCATAACTCCATATCTCATGAACTGTGTGTCGTACTATGATAAAATATGGAACGTACGTCCAGTTGTATGTTTGTATATTGTCTGTAACATTTCTCGCGAACACTATTACTAGTTTACGAGTAATAAATTGTAACGTCATGCGAAATGCCATAATTTTACTGCACGAACGCTGAATAACTAGTAAGCGATAAATATTTTTCCTTTCATTATTTTGCTGGGGTTGTCAGCGAGGAAAAGTTTCCTAAAGGTTTGATATTATGTTTAATATTTTTGCAAGTCGCTAAAAGCTCTCCTTCTCAAATAGTGGATTTAACAAAGTCAAGTGCCGCAAGACAGGAAAGTTTTCATAGTTTATGACGTTATGCCTACTGAACTACCGGCCCTATCAAATGTTTAAATGTTTATAAAGCTTAAGGGACTTAACTGCGGGGTCATCAGTCCCTAAGCTTACAAACTACTTATGAACTACCTTATACTAAAGACGTCACAAACATCCATGCCCGATGGGGTATTCGAACCTCCGACCGTAGCACCCGTGCAAACTGTGACTGGCGCGCCGCAGACCGCTCGGCCAATGCGGCCGGCTATTATCCCTATCGAAACATCGTCTCTTAGCTGACGTCTTCTACCTATCAACTATATTCCTGCTAAATTACAGCTACATAGGTGAAGTAGTTTTCGAGATTTAGTTTAGGTTTAGGTTTAGTCAGTGAGTGAGTGAGTGAATGAGTGTCCTTTCGCTTTTATATAGATAGAAATTCTCCACAGGCAGCTGTTAAATAACCTCGCAACACAAAGGCACCCAAATTTTCACTCGCTTTCTACAAGGCCTATGTGTAGTGAACTGTGATTTTAAAAATTAGGTTTAGGATAACTCTTCGTGCCAAAGTTCTACGTCGTACATTCTCATCTTAGGATATGCGACACCAGGAAGGTATAATCCAATAAGCGCGTAAAACAAACGCAGTGCTCCTCAGAAATTTACTTGTGCTCGTAGTTACTACACCGTAGTAGTTTATTCACAGATATTACTTCATGTTCGCAACGTCGCACGACATAATGTTTAATTCCAACCGAGCAGGCTTTTCAGCTTTGTGATGAAGCGACTGACAGGTGATCACAGGTGCTTTTCTACTGGCGCGCCAGTAAGTTACTCTGCGCAGGGACAGTATGCAAAGACAAGGTGGGTTCTTCCGACTTGAGCTCCCTGAAAGAAGTCTCTGCAAAGTATCAGCTAAGCGGCTTACTGGAGAAATTTTCGCCGCCCGGCGAGCGCGCAGTTCCGCGGAAGATGCGCAGCCCTCTGGGTTCGGCGCCTGCCTTTTCCTTTCTGCCTCACTCCGGCCGGTAGACATCGCCGCGCTCGCATCTCCCATCTCCGAAGGCAGACGAGAAATTATCATACCGCCGGAGTGGCAGCATCCGCGCAGGAGCAGAATTTCGTCTGGCTCAATCAGTCAGGGCCGAGGAGCGGCGAGACACCCCTCCCTTTCAAAAACGTTAGATTTTCTGAAACGAAAACTCCAATAGGAGCGGTGTGTACTACTACCATAAAAGGACAAATATTAAAAGAATTGCATACAAATTTTTTGAAATACCTTGGTCTCACTGTTTTTATTTTATCATTACGCGTTTAGATACATCATCATCATCATCAGATCTGTGGCAAAAAAATAAATTACATTTCCGATGTTTACAGTTCATAATTACAAAATTCATATGGAGCACAAACACATTATATGAAAATATAATTACAATTTTTTTTGAAAACGATGGTATTTAAAATACACCATATTGGAGATGACTAATTAAACTATAAACCATCATCGTGGATGTCTAGTCAAGGTGTGTCGACTAGATTCTCATGTGAAACTGTGGTGAGAAGGGAGAAACACCGTAAAAGGAAAATTAGTCCAATAGCCGCCAGATGTCGTAGGATTAAACTTAAATATTATTTGAATAAATTTATATAACATCATCTTGAGCCCTCTGCGCTGTCAACTGACATAGAAGCTACGAAAAACATGGATACAAGATGTGTTGAGTCAAAAGAAAATATCGGATACCTTATTAATACATATAACTTGGACTGGGCGTACCGACTGACCTAGTATACATACACAGGCAGAACCCAATGTGCCGATGGGTCATAATACGTGCTTATACTCAGGTATTGCACTACACATCATTTGCTGAATAGAGGGAGGTAGGGAATTTACCTGTTACGGTTTTCCCCCTCCTCACCACAGTTTGGCATGAGATTCCAGTCGACACACCTTGACTAGACATCCACGATGGTGGATTTTAATTAGACATCTCCAATAAGAAGTATTTTAATTACCATCGTTTTAAAAAAAGTTGTAGGTATATTTTCATACAATGTATATGTGCTCCATATGAATTTTGTAATTAAGAACTGTAAACATTCGAAATGTAATTTACTTTTTGCCACAGATCTGATGATGATATATCGAAACGCGTAATGATAAAATAAAAACAGTGCAACCAAGACATTAAAAAAAATTGCATCCCAACATGTGGTCGCTGTCCACAGAAACTGGAAAGTTTTATGAACCAAGTTATTAAAACAATATTCAGCATTAGTGGTAAATTACTATTTATTTATTGCAAATCGATTTCGACCATGGAATAGTATCTTCAGTTCAACTGAAATTATAAACAACAGCGAAATAGAAAGAGGCAAAAATACAACACTGATTCACTCAAGTACTACATCTGTTTTACATACCATGCACACTCGAATTGATACATATCTGGTGTTACATGTCAAGCCGCAAGGCATAGCTACAAAATATATAAGATATTCCAGAGTGCCAAATCATGACTGAGCGGTCTGCTAGCAACCTATACAACTGATTTATTACATAGGTGGCCCACTCTAACGTTGATGTAACGTAAACTTATATTCCATATTATCATGTAGTCAAATGTAACACTTTTTAAAAATTGAAGCAAAACTAGTTCATGATATTAAATAAATACATAACCATCTTAACGCTGTATAGCATGCAAGATGAAGTCATTGGTTTATTAAGCAGTGCCCTCTTTAATTTCTATTAACAACAAAACAACATCCAAAGTTGCATTTCGTCCTAACAAACAATTGTTTTAGATACAATTAACTTGTGGATTACATAATTGGGGAATCAGTGTCTACACTATTTTATTCGTAGTGTCATTCCACCCACATCATTATAAATTGATGACTAAATGTAGCCCCTTTAATTCAATTTAAATAAAACCGTTTTCATTGAGGTAAATAACAAAAATGGTAAATAAAGGATCCAATCCTTAGCTGGATGTATGATTAAAAATATTTTACATACTATTTTAGCCTCCAGTATCAAAATACATTCGTTACATCTCATCTTGTTGGACGGTTGATTAATAACATTCCAATCAAGTGGCTAAGAGTAATTTGTAGTAGCCATAACGAAGCTATAATAAACAGATACCACGAAACGTTAGGTCTGGGTTCAAGCTTACATTGTAAGGTCTAGGTAACGGCAGAGTTAGGTTTTCGTTTCCACACTACGGTTGAGGTCAGTTGATCTACTCAGTAATAGAATATGCAAATGCTATATACAAAGGATTTAAAGGAAACATAACCTCCATTACTGCAGGTTAATAATCGATTGGTGGCGACAGCTGTGCAACCTTCTTGTTGCTTTCTTTTTAAATATGCGTAGATATTAAAAAATTGGACAAGATATAAAATGCCGAAATTTTTATGACATCAAATATTAATGTGTCTGCAGTTCTTATTTAGAGGAATTTGTAGTCTTGCACTCGAAACTTTGTCTACCGCCACTGAATAAAAATAAAAAAATAATTTAAAAAAATGTTTCTCCTATTACTGCTAAGAAATGTTTCTCCTATTACTAATAGTCAACCACAACTCACAAAATTACAATGAAGAAAAATGTTACTGTTATGTTTCTTATCTGTTTGTACATTAAATAATAGTACTTGCAAACTGTTATTCACACCTCATGATTGAGCCAAGGTCTTTTCTGCCACCAAATGTAACAGGTTGTGTGGAAGGGGGGGGGCACTTGTAACAACAATTGCAGAAGCATTCTTTTGTCAAATGGAGAGGGGTTTTTTCATTTAATAAAGTGGCTTTGGTTTGATGATGCTGTGACTGGCTCCCAGTTTCTTCCGTCTTCTTTCTTCTATCTTCACCTCCAACAGTCATGCCGGTGGCTGACCATAACTAAACTCCACTTCTGCTTTTGCTGCTGCTGCTACTATCGCCGCTACCGCCAATCTGACGATACAACTTCATCTGTCTCAAAACTGTCTCTCGGCATCTTCTTGGCTGTGGTATTCATTTTATGGACCAGGCTGGAGGTGATCGATCTTCGTTGTATTTTGCTGTTACGTTGTACAGTTTCTAGAAAGGTCGAACGTTACGTTGCTCCGGAGGTCAATACACCAGGTTATTGGCTTCTGATCACATTGCTTCTAGAAGTTCGCGACACTCGCGTTTTGAGTCCGTGCTTTCACGTGTTTTCGTCGGTCGATGGCCTGATCGCTGAATCAACAGCTTCCGGTCATGGAGAGAGCGAAGGACTCATTGACACACGTGAATACTTGACGAAACAATGGCGTGCTGAATCCGCAGCGTCAGCAGGTCGCTGGACTTTCGGAATGCAGCGTAAGCGTGCTGCTTACTCCGCCGTGCCTGACTCAACTGAACTACGATCACACTTTCACTTCACGTATCATTCACTTTCATTTATTTTTTAGTTTTATTTCACTAATTTACTTAGACACTGTACTGCACTCAACACAATATACCGAAATGTTGCCGGAGAACGACCTATTAACTCCGTTGCCAACACGAAAAGTTATATCAACGATATTCGCAGTGAAAGACTGCATTCTAATGATTGAGCCTTTTGAAATATGGTCCTACTGAAGAATGCAGGATATTAGAGAGGTAGATTGTGTAACTAACGACAGGGAAGTACTGCTGAACAGAATCGTGTAGAAAAGGAATTTCTGGCATACCTTGACTAATAGATATTATCGACTGGGTGGCCAAATTTGTCAGTGTAGCATTGGAGGGAAGTGTGGTGGCAGGGGCTGGGAAAATCACAGATGGAAACAAACGGAGTGACGAATAAAGAAAGCAGATTCAAAGGAATGTAGGTTGCTGTACTTATTCAAAATTTAAAAGGATGGTGCACAATAGGGTATCGTGGAGAGTTGCGCACGTAGACTGAATCGCAACGAAAATATGTGTGATTATGTTACTCTCTTTTTAATCATAAGTTCCGCTAAGGAAATTCTCCTTCTGTGGTGTCACTGATTTGGGTCAAATCATTTGAGAATAATAAGCGTGATAGTTTCTTTTTCTTTTCTTTCTTTCTCTCTCTCCCTTTTTTTTTTTTTTTTTTTTTTTTTTTTTTTAATCTCTTTATTTCCCCTGAGTGAGCTACAGTCAAAGATAGATCTATTTGAAAACATTACGGATTAACAGCGATCTTACGAGTAATTATTAATTCTTGTAAACGAGGCAGAATAGATCACAATTACTTTATTTCCCAGGGAAGTTAATGAATTGCTATCAAGACTGCCTTGTTACATGACTTAAACAGAAATCTCTTACAAACGATTTCCGAGTACATCACTAATTAGATGAAAAGGCATCCGTCAAATAGTTTATTCCAGGTAAATGTTGCGAGGACATAAGATGATCGTAGCTGCAGAGTATCGCATTGAGGCGCTATGCTCCGATGCGCGAGGCCGTTCCCCGTCGAGGGTTCGAATCCCCCCTCCACTATGGATGTTTGTGCTGTCTTTAGTATAAGGTACTTAGTAAGAAGTTTGTAAGTTTAGAGACTAATGAGCTAGCAGTTAAGTCCCATAAGCTTTACAAACTAATGAAATAAATCGCAATTCGCGATCAGTTATAGCTTCACTGTACTAGGTTTAGATGAAATACCAAAGTGCGGCGAATGAAAATTTGTGCCCGGCCGGGATTCGAACCCGGGATCTCCTGCTTACTAGGCAGACGCGTTGAACACTCCGCCACCGCGCACACAGAGACCAACATGACTGCAGAGGACTCTTCCCTCCACGTCTCCCGCCACACCAAAATCGTCATTCGAGCACAAATTTTCATTCGCCGCACTTTGGTGATTCATCTAAATCTAGTACAGTGAAGCTACAACTGATCGCAGATTGCGATTTATTTCATTAATTTGAACGCTGTAAAGTCGTCAAAAATATATAAAGCTTTACAATCATTTGAACATTTTGAGTAACAGTGCACAACAACAATCGGAAATTTGGTGGGTAAAATTTGTAAAAATATTTTATAAACTGTTAAAGTTGCCAAAATGCTAAACAAATGGGAGGAGCTGACTAAATTTAATATAATAAAATGGTTAACCAAACACAACACAGACAGTTTGTGAAAATTACATCATCTGTAAAGCAATCCATAAGCAGCAACCAACATCTAAAGTACTTTCATCTTACTATTAAAATCGCGTTTCACCGTAATGCGTATTGTGTTTTATACACAATAAAATACAGTGAGAAAATCATACACATTACATTGAGTAAGCAGCTTAATTGTCTCTGCCTAGTAATGTGGAAACCAAATAAAAACCTCGTTTTCATCTACGTAACTGTCAACTTGTAATTGGTCAATAGTATGAAAGTTATTGCAAGTTCCATGAAATAGTGACTCGACTGATTAATGAAAACTGGTATCTGAGAAAGCACATTGATCTCAACAATATCATACTTGCAATTACCGACTGAAAAATGTAATTTGCTGTAATGTTGTAATTAACGGCCTGCCGCGGTGGCCGCGGGGACTGAGGCGCTCCAGACACGGTCTGCACGGCCACTACGGTTGGGGGTTCGAATCCCCCCTCGGGCATGGATATTTGTGCCGTCCTTAGTCTTAGCTAATTCATAAGTAGTTTGTAAGTTTAGGGACTGATGACCCCATAGTTAAGTCCCATAAGCTCTACAGACATTTGAACATTTTTTAGCTACTCTGTAAATCACATTTAAGTGCCTGGCAGAGGGTTCATAGAACCACCGTTATAATTTGTAATTAACGCCGTGAGTTATTCTATTTCTACACGGTGACTTACTTATACTGCCCTTGATCACACAAACTGTTTAGGTATGAATGAAAACACCTTCATGATCAATAAGAGGCAGATGAAAACTGCACAACAAAAAATCAACTGATTTATACAGCTTTAAAAGTTACTAGCAGTCTCACAATTGAAATTTTCATTCCTGAGCAGAATAATAAACATTTCTTATTATCAGTTTTCATACTCTCTGATTTTGTCTAGGAATGTGAATGATGAGGTACATGTTTTAGGTGAACAGTGTTTTCACTCATTCTTGTTCGCTATAGAGAAAAACAGTCTCAATATACTGCCTAGCCGTACGTGCTAATAGAACAATAATTGGCTGGATCTTACTTTAGTGAGGTGGCGTGCGTCGTAGACGCTCTTCTTGGCGTGGGAATATTTGCAATAAACTTTGGTGCCACCGTTCATTTCTTCTTACGTGCCTCTTCTGGATTGCTCGTACAGTACCCACAACCATTTAATTATGCCTCATTAATAAATTCCGTTGCGCTGTGCCGTTACTTCACACCGGCTATCGAGTCCATCAACTAATGCAGCTCTACGGCTTCCGCGCCTACAGTGTGCTGCGCCTGTACTCAACAACTACTCAACTAATGCTGCACCTAAGCGTTCCAGCGGCCAAGGCTCTCAGACAAAGATTGTGTTATTGTTAGAATATCAACGTTCCTGACTAGGCCAGCCTGTCTACTGGGTCGATATAAATATTATTTCATTTAACATATTGTAATCGGCATACAAAATCAACATTATATGCAAAATACATCATGAAAAATCGGAACGCATAAACAGAATACTATTCACATAAATATTTACGTAATACATTTAACACTGAATTCATGATAACGAAAGCAAAAAGACCCCTATGTTATTCACTGAGTTGTGTTACATACAAATAATGTAACTATATTTATCTTCTTACTGTAATTAATGTAGGCGTAATATCACTGGCTGTTATGCGATCCAGGTTCGATTCACGCTAGTTCATAATGTTTTTATTCTTTTATTTTATATTGTTATTTGAATTATATTTTCTCTTTTCTTTGAAATGATTTCAATGGTGCCACTTTCTAATTTTAATTCCTCTACTCTTTCTGTTATCGTCTTCAGACTATTTGGCATTAGTCACTTTTGCGACCCTGCCTTGGAATCCTTCCAGATTCAACACATCTTCCAGAATAGTCTTCTGTTGTAGATATCTTTTGTTTTTATATTGTTTCATTCTGAATCTGTTTTACATCACTAACTCAGGTTATACTGGACATTTTAGCCAATAAAGATTTGAAGCTATTATTGGTTCATCTGCTGTCTTGCATTCGAAATAAATAACAGAGGAACAAGGGTGTAATTTGCCTTATTACGGTTGAAATATTTCTATGACTGAGTACATTTCAGCATTACTTCTTAATTTCGAACCTACTTCTCTTCTATTGGGTCCCAATGTTTTCCTTACATTCGCCTTTCTATTATATCTAATTTCTCTTTACTGTAGCTTAATGCCAGACATTCACCTACATGTATGCATTACTGCTTCGGACAGTGTTGTAGTGCCTCATTTTTGCATTTTTGGATCGGTACTTTGGGTAGTATAGTTTTCTTACTGAAACCATACACTGTTCTCATATTATGTTACATTTCCTCTATTGCAGATTTTCCAAATTCATTTTCTTGTATCATCCTGGCTAAGTATTTCAATTTCTTTAAACTCTCTGTTTGGAGAACATCTGATCAACAAATGTAAAACACTTGATTTCAACGATTTTAGTTCCTCTTCCTAATCTGATCAGCGAATTGTTTTCATTTTGTTTTTCATTACAATAACTAATAGTTTTCTCTATCACACAAGAAACGTGGAGAGGCCATCAATCTGTGAGATACATGTTTTTTATTTAGAATGTCTTTGATATTCTTCCCATGAAATTTACTTTAGTCGCTGTATCTGTAAGTTCGTGAATTAAGTGTACTGAGATAGACCTTATTGCCAATTCCCAAATTATTTCCCTTTCAATAGAAAAAAAGCCTTTCTCAAATCTACAAACATAAGAACAATGCCCTTCGAATTATGTTATCTGTGAAAAATTACTGACTTCAGATGAAATATCTGTTCTGAGCATTACCTCCCATTCCTACAATCACCTTCATATTCGCCTAGATCTTTGTCTAGTGCCGTTTCTATACTGATTATTAACATCTCGGAAAATATTTTATATGATGCTAGCAGTAAAACATATTCTTCTTCAATTGCTTATATTTTGCTTATTTTCTTTTTCGTGGAGCGGATTTAACAAAGTAAAGTTCTATTCCTCTGGAATTTTCGTTGTTTTCCCAATTTTTTCAAATAGTAATTATAACTCATTTGCTATATTTGACAAAGGCCAATTAAATTATTAATTTCGAAACTTAAATTTAAAATTACAGGTGATACTAGAATAGAATTACATATAATTTTTATCATATTTTAATGTAAACTGTTAATTTGTGTAATTAAGTGAAGATTTGAATAACAATATTTTTATTAATTCTGGAACTTAGCTATCTGCCGAAGCTGCGTTACATGTTTCGGGTGTAAACATAATATTCACATCATTTTACGATAGCATTTGGCAAAAACATTTATTCGAAATTTTCTCTAAAGTGTAGGAAACTTCATTTCAATTTTTAAATAAAAGTGTTAGGTGTATAAATTTTCATTCATACCAAGCATTCCTAATACATATGGTGAAACTGGAGTACTGTATTGGAGTTGTTCGATTTACTGTCTTTAAATGTATATTTTGTTTGTCATAACTCATACTGCTGTGGTAACAACCCAGGAGCACTGAAATGTCTAAGCAAATTTAAATTTCATAATCGATAGTCGAACATTCTATGAAATTGTAGAAAGTGTTGTGACTGAAAAACACCAAAGTTTGCACAACACAAATTTTTTTACACAACATAATCTTACACTTTCCGGTAAAAATCATATGTCGCCATGGAATAATATTTTGACCAGACGACGTTGGAAAACAACAGATAAATCCCGTCTCTACTAGTGTTAAAGGAACGAAAAGACTCTTCTCTTATGGAAGAGTAACATCATCGAATGTTACACTATAAGTCTGAATCAACAAAGTGAACTTCAGGAATTAACACAGAGAAGTACTGGAAGTTCACCAAAAGAGAATCTGGAGAAGGATGTCGTAGTAACGCTATAGCTCACGAGAAGGTGAAGGAAGATCCAGAGCAGAAGTCCAAGAGAGTCTTGAGGCGCAGCGAGGGCAGTCTTCTTGCTGTAACTTGTATACGAAGGCAAAATTACTCTGGCGCCGTCTGCCTAGATGTAGCTTGCTCCAGTCCGTCTGGTGCGAGTGTAGGGATACTTCCTGCTATGCTGCCTTATAGACTCTTTGCGCCTGGCTCCACGTGGAAACATTACTGCACATTAGGTATGTTGTCTCCTTAGTCTACACATAAATGTCTATCGTGTGGTAAGCTCACTAGTTAAGTGTATGCAGCTTGAGGAGCGCTTTCGGTGCAGGCTGCCAGGAATTTTTATCAGTATAGTCGACTGCGATCCCTGGGTGCTATCACGGAGTCGGCATATCAGAATTTGGATAAAAATGAGCAGGTAGGGGCCCTTAAACCTGGGTCACACAATTGGCAATCCAGTACCCGACCTAGTTGGCTAGGACATCACTACACAATAGTTTATGGCCATCCACTGATCCTCATCCCTCCAGTACCTCACATACCACGCGAACGAGGAATGATAATAAATGTAACATTCAATAGATTAAGATACAGCAATGTAAGTAATTCATCTGTATATAAGTAGAGCCTGATGATGAGCACAACATGGTCCAATCACGTCACGTTGTTTTGAACTAAACAAAAGAATATAGTAACTAGTAACGGAAATAACGAATGTTATCTGACGGGAGGCGTGCCTAGGTAGTCCTTGCAGGTGCGGTGATCACTGTGTTCCCAGTGGTGTAGGGGTCAGCGCAACTGCCTAGAAAGCAGGAGACCCGGGTTCGAATCCCGGCTGGGTACACATTTTCAGCTTTGCCCAATAGCAGTTGATGTCATATATTCTATGAATATTAAATAATAACAACTGCAGGATCAGAAGTGACGTCTATTCTTTCTGAACAGACGCCACATGTATATATATAATATGCCGGTGACGGGCAATGTTCCTATCGTTAGTGGGGAGGGGTGGGCAAGTTTGAAGCCTTTACTCTTACGGGAATTAGTTCATAACTACGAGTTTGAGTACTGTGGGCAGGGCGAAGCTGGGAATTTGTATCTGACGGGACGCGTGCCTAGGTAGTCCTTGCAGGTGCGGTGATCACTGTGTCCCCAGTGGTGTAGGGGTCAGCGCAACTACCTAGAAAGCAGGAGACCAGGGTTCGAATCCCGGCTGGGTACACATTTTCAGCTTTGCCCAATAGCAGTTGATGACATATATTCTATGAATATTAACGAATGTTAGTCCATGTACTCTAATCTGAAATCTTTCGCACGTGGTTTCTCATTTCGTAAGCTCCAGTCTGGCTAGATATTTCATGAATGGAAACCTCTAACTGTCTGCTTCTATCCACATGGTTTGAGCAAATCAGTGAAACAAACTCTACGAAATGTCTTGGTTAGACGGGTTTAATGAAGGCTACCACGGATTCATGCTCTGCACTATACCCCTCATTTCACAGTAGCGCATTACGTCCTCTGTTATTTGATAACTCCATGACATCCTTTGCCTTTACTTTACCCTGGCGCTTATTTCTTCTTTCCTGAACACGTGTTGTCTCATCCTCTGATTTCTATCCATATTTTCCATATGCTCCTAACATCCACGGTTCTGCGGAGAATCTTCTCGTCTGTAATCACATCAGTTGAAATAATTTTCATCATTTTTTCTATTAGCACCACTTAAGAAACACGACGAATGCTTTCTCTTTCAGTTTTCACACTACCTTAAACTACTCGACAAATTCCCTATTTACTTCTGCTAGTCAACTTTTTATGTACGCTTTGTTTTGTCCTTTTCTCCACCCCCCCCCCCCCCCATGCTTCCAAGGTAACATAATTATATATATAAGTCGGCAACCTATGTTTTTAAATGTTTCTCTGAATCATTGCTGTTAATTTTCGTTACAGCTGTCTTTTTGTCAGTTTCTCTCAGTGAATATTCTGTGTTCATTATCTATATTAACGATTCTTATAGATTAAGAAAAACCATAAGTGTGTCTGAAATTTACTTTAGTATTGCGTTCTCCTTGGCTTTTTCATATTTCCCAAAGTATGACTGATATTCATCTGAAAGAGCCTGAATTTACTTTGTCATTCATTTGTTGAGCAAATTATGTGAAAAGTGTCATACGTACTTGAATTTTCTATCTCCAGATTTGTAAGAGTATTTTTTCCGACAGTTGGATATCGTGCCAAATATGTTGTACAAATTCTACATGTCAATTTGAAATGACATTAGGTTGTCATACCCCTAATGATTTCATAAATTCCGATATTATCTATGCTTTCTTCCCTATAGACTCAGATTGGTACTATTCCATAATTGCATTCATACAGATTGTCTGACTAAAATGTAGTTGTGTTTGGTCTTATGCGACCAAAGTTCGTGGTTATCAGTCGCTAGATGTACACACTAATTACTTGACTAACTTCAACTAACTTACTCTAAGGACACCACAAACACCCATGCCCGAGGGAGGATTCGAAACCCCGACCGTAGCGGCCATGCAGACTGTGATACGCGCGCCGCAGACCGCTCGGCCACTGCAGCCGGCAAATGTAGTTGATCATTTATATCTTAATAATAAGTTACTGAGAGCTATGGGTATCTGACCGCCATATGGTGGAGGCAGGTTCAACCCTCGGTACTGCCACAGATTTTACGTTTGATTGACGACTGCAGTACGCTACACCCATATATGTGATACGAGGTGATCTTCGACTTTAACAAGAAACAACGGACTCGTTGTCAAGAAATTATAGGATGCGTTACCTAATATTTTAAAACAGCAATTGTTCTTGTTTTTTCCTCTTTGGTTTACCAGTAATTTTTAAAAGAATCTTACAGAAAGAAAGATAAAGTGAAATGTAGACGTAAGCCAAAATATAAAAGTAAATGAAAGGAAGAAAGGTTTTAAAGGAAGATGGTTTTGGACCTTTCACCATAAGTGGTTTGTGTGGAATATTTCGGTATGGCCCCTCGATTTGCTGACCACCAATCAAACTGAATTTGCTTATCAATAAAAATTCTAAAACTGCTTATGTGATTCAGTTCTTATGGCTGTTTAATTTCTATTACTATGTACATGCTCGTTATTGTGTTATCATCTTTGCTAAACGTTATGAATTATCATTATCTTCCTCCCCCTTAGCTTAGTTGTCTTCGTCTGAGTTTCTACAACCTAGTGTTTGTAACTTAGTTGCATAGTGGCTCACCGCCGAGTTGAAGGGAGGTGTATGCGGTATATTCACTGGTGTGCATTGTTCTTTACCTCTGAATGTGTTATGGATTGTTTGGTTGATATCAATTTTGTTACAGTACTGCGTACCTGGTGTCAGTTTGAGGTTCATATCCACACGCAATTCTCGGTTGTATTTTTGGAAAGACTTAGAAAATGTAAAGTGAGACTGCAGTGAAAGAGAAGAAACAATGGTGGAACGGGGAATGATAGGTGAATAAATATAAATGTTTTGCACATATTAACCGGGATACAAGCAATATAAATTGAGGGGAAGTTAGATGAATTTTTGAATAAAGAAAAATACGCATTTTGGATTTATTACTTTTTAAATTGTATTAACTGAAAAGTTAACTAAAGACCAACTGGCCAGATTTGTTATTTCATTTTCGGTATTTTACGTCGCCAAGTGATCTTCCAAAGCGTCAGGCGTTGGTTTGGTAAGAATTGCATGCTGCACTAATGAGTGCACAAAGGTCCACAGCACGACTGCAGCCGTCTTCTTTCTCGCATTGCCCTTCCTCAGTTTTTCCACTTTTTGGTTTATTGTCTTTCGATGATTTGTTTCTAAGTAATCACTAGTGTATCTAAACAGTATATAGTGTCCCAGGATTAGCGTCTAAAACATAAGGCATGTAAAACTGAATAACATTGTAAACCATATGCAGAAATTATATTTTGCCATACAATGGTTTGTGAAATTTCATTTCAAAAAAGGCGGAATTGTCTTGGACGTTAGGCAAGCATTTTAGTTACGATAATGAAGAGTGAAATACCAGTTCGACACATGTATCCGACGAGATTTGTAGGAATCTAATAGTGAACTGAGAGGCAACATTATTTATCTGCCGGGCAGCGACTAGAGGATACAGCGATTTACGAGTTTAAGTGTTTGCGTCCTTTTACCACTGGTTTGTATTTATCTAGCTATACATAACTACACATTACCTGCATGTACTTCATTACTTGTCATGGCCACTTCTGAGTTCAAATATGTATTTGAACCTTTGAATTGGTTCAGTAATTAAAATCTTAAGTCTGTAATAAACTTCGTATATTACAGCTAACGTTTTCGACATATCAAATGATCCAATAATTTCGCGTTATTTGATAAAGGTGCCTAATCATGTGAGCTTTTAGTATCTGTGCAAGGACACGTTACATCCTTATTGTTTCGCTGTTGGTAGAAGTATCATATCTCCAGTTAATCAGAAAAATATAATAACTGTCCAGTAACACCTAGGAATAATAACTACGAAGTGTAGCTCAATGAATTTGCAACATTTCTTTCACTGAACTAGTAAAGATCTCATGTTCAGTTTCATATTTAAAGACAAGATCTCCAAAAGTAGCTGTTTTGGCCGGGTATTTTACCTGACACAGGACAACATGTATTTTGCAACTCCGGCTACGTGAACAATAATATTTGAATTACCAAGAAGCCGATTTGCATTAAGACCTGCTATGTCGTTACTCTCACTTTCGATTTTATAATTGTTTTTAACAATGCATAATTTCATCCTCAGAGGATTAGTGCAATTGATGAAAAATCCATGAACTTCTGAACCCTGCTGTTTTACTTTGGGCACCCACTGCACAATGTTACAAAAGAGACACAGACGGGTTAGCTCTGAGGCAATTTTATAACGTACAGGCGTGAAAAGTTATTTACGTAATTTCCATCGCCATTCAGAAACGTGCGAAGTTATCAGATTTCGAAAGATCAATATGAGTGATTGTAGAAGAAAAATTCTGTTCAAATGGTATTTCAATTTTAGTCATCTGTGGAAGGTAGATATTGAACCCATGTAGGCATATTAGTATTTTACATTTGCTAAGCCTCGTAGTAGGTGGTATGCAATTGCCACTTCTGTTTGAACACTCAAGCAGGATCATAATGTATGTTTGAAAGTAACGAGAGATTAGCACACGGGGAAAAGTGAATACAGTGTAGACGTCACACAATGGTTCGGTTTTTATCCTGCTATTACAGACTGCTTGGAGTTGTTGCCGTTTAGTCTACAGTGGCACTATTTATTGCTGTCGAATGTTATGTCTTGTGAATATGAATTCCCTATTTGTCGTCTTTCATGGTGTTCTATATGTGCCTAAACGTGAGTGTATTTATGTTGTACTACCATTCCGTCCATTTTGGGCTTCTGTATTATTCAGATCCACTGTAATAACATTCGTTATATTGGTATTACGCTGCAGATACCACTTATGAAAAAAATCGTATTATTTTGCCTGTCACTTGACAGTTGTTATAGTGTGTAACATCTACCCTCTCGTAGATTAATGCTAGGGCTGTTGCATACTGGATTGTCATGAGTCTTGTGTCTGGTAGTCATTGATATAAAGGTTAAATACAGCTGGGGACAGCGCTGAGAGTTGTACAACTGATGGTTTCTATAAACTGCAATACTTCACTCAGCCTCAGAAGCTTCCGTAAGAGCCACAAATACTCCAGCTGATTAGAGGCTTCGTTAAAATCCGGCATCTTCTAGAATTACCGGGTGAGGTCTTCATCACAGTAGATCCGGTTTCTCTAAAGATATTTTCTTGGGCAGGTATAAAGTGGTCCATAATATCTTCAATGCATTTTATACCGAGCCTTTATAGTAGCTCACGGCTCATGCTGAACTACTATATAGATCGATAGCGACAAGCATCCATTCACTCGTCTTAGCCTGTACTTCTGAAGGAGAATGTTAAGCCACTTACTTTGTTCCATTATATCTGCTGTGGAAACTTGGCTAACGAATTTGCAACGCTCCTAAATTACAGTATAATTACAAGTGTCAACTAAGGTAGGAGGTTATAAAAGACAACTTCCCCCTCCGTAATATTCCTGTGCTGAAATTTCGTTTATGTAGCACATAAAAGTAACGGTTGGAACTATCTTTGTCTCCTTACACGGTGGGAGACGGGCAGGGGGTGGGAATAGTTCCGCAGTTCCGCCTCTGTCTCTGAGGCGCCTCCCCGCTGAGAACACTGAGCCCGGCGGCGGACAATTCGGAGCTGAATCCAACCCCGAAACTAATTATCTGGCGCCCTTAATCCGCACCCTGTATACGTCTGAGCCGAACCGAAAATGGAACGTGAGGCCGCCGGCAGCGCCGCGAAGAAGTACTTAAGTCGGCGAGAAGAGTTTGCCAACAACGAACGAAGAAGTTCTGGAATTCCGCTTACCCGATCAATGCACATCCAGTGGAATGAATGTTTAGGTAAATATTACTAAATCATGTCCTACCCTTAAATACATGATGTTGCATATCTGGAACTTCGATTGTAATATTTTATTTCGTCCGCGTCCAGTGGAAATTTTGTGAACCAAAATAAGATTAACAGATGCTACAGAGTTTGTAGAAAGTGTCTGTAGTGTTTGTTTTGTCTAGGTTACTACAATGTGTACTTCTGTTAATATATTCCCTTGTAATAAAAATAAACAATCCCTGAGACAGATTTTCGTCTGGAATATGTCAAAGATATTATTGATAAATATGAAGCATTGAATTAAAATTTATGATGCGGCCAGGAATCGAACCCGAACCTCCATGCTTACTAGGCAGACGTATTAACGGTTGTTTTTTTTTCGTTGCGGACTCTGTTGGTTTTTGTTCGTTCTTGTTCGATTTGTTGTTGGCTCAGCTTTTTTATTTCAGAGAGCGTTGAGCCCTCTGACCGGGCGCGCTGAGCCACGGCGCCCGGAACCGTTAGACCACCATACCACAAACGATTAAGGAGCCTTGGAATAGTCTAAGAACGATTTCCCTCCGCGTCACAAACTTTAATTCAGCTTCTGTGTTCCAAAGATAATTGCCACTACTGCCAAGGCTCTCCATGCAGCGGAATAGCTCCTCGGCAGTGGACATATTGGAACAATCCTTTATTAGGTGACGTGGAGGGAAATCGTTTCTAGACTATTCCAAGGCGCCTTAATTGTTAGGGGTGTTGTGGTCTAACGATAAGACGTCTGTCTAGTACGCATGGAGGTCCGGGTTCGATTCCTGGCCGCATCACAAATTTTTATTCAATGCTTCATATTTCCTTGCCGGGCGCCGTGGCTCAGCGCGCCCGGTCAGATGGCTCAACGCCCTCTGTAATAAAACAGCTGAGCCAATGACACTTCGAACATCAACGAACAAAAAAACGATCAGAGTCCGCAATGAACAGAACCACCCATTGAGCAAAAAAAAAAAAAAAAAAAAAAAAAAAAAAAAAAAAAAAAAAAAAAAAACGATAAGACGTCTGTCTAGTACGCATGGAGGTCCGGGTTCGATTCCTGGCCGCATCACAAATTTTAATTCAATGCTTCATATTTCCTTGTGTTTGGAGAAAACGGCGATGTAATAATTTTGTATTTTTTTTTCCATATAAATAGCCAGTTTTGGAAGGAGGAGAAAATCACACCAACTGAGACAGGTATGGGGAATCATAATAAGCAAACAAATTCGTGTATACTATCCATCTTTGAGAATTATATAACAAGTTTCGGTTTGGTGAATATGTGCCTTTATTTGGAAAACTAGCAACGTAGGAATTTTTTCATTACTTTTCCCTTTCTTTGTACAACTTATAGAATACGAAAATACTTTTTTAAAATAAAAATAAAGTCATGCATTGGAGAGTTTAATGCCTTGGGAAATTCAAAGGACTAAAGCGCGAAAGCACCACTTCGTTTTTGTTAGTAGACGGATGATATGTTACTGTACAGCATAAGTTGTAGGGTCCATCCTATCATACCGTGCGTGAATGGTATTAATAGGTTCGATAGCGCCACAGCTAAAATAGGACTTTTAGGGGCATAAATATTACAGAGACAGAAGGGTGAAGTCTTTTATATAGCAAATTGATTACTGATTATTTGTATAGCTATAAAAGGACCGGGCGCACTGCAGCCATAAAACACTACAGTATAATAATTTATACATATCACACTTTTTGCAGTCCAGCCAAATTGAACAATTCTTTAATTTTTGTACATTACGTGTCGACTTCGTACAACTCAAAAAAGGTGCCATTTGTTCAAGAGATGTTCACGAGAAAATTATTAAATCCCTTAAATATCTGGATAACAACATTTTTAATTATGAGGATTCCTACTTCTATTTCATACTTTGTGCCATATCGTCTCAAGAAGATATTTTGAAAACAGTTTTTAAATTTTATCAATTTATTTATCCATTACCAAAATCAAGAGGTTCAGAGTTAACTTAATTATTCGCAGAATTACAAACATCTAGACTTAACCGATTTTTTAACGTGCGTTACAATATGAAAATAATGAATCATAGAAAATACTGCAATTTTTAACATATTATGTAGACGTGTGTCTAGAAACGAAATGTTTTCATTATGAAATACCTTGAACTGTTATCAAGATACAACTGAAGTATCTTAACGATGGGGTACCAAAAGTTCCATATGTGCAGAGAGACGACGTTCTGGCCCCTATGAAATTGTACTCTGTGAAAAAAAATGATTTTTGAACTTCTTATAGTTTAACATCTTCGCAAGATGAAAGGTTGATTATATTTCCATTACTCGATTTAGTTACTGTGCAATCTCAAGTTAAGTATAGCAACATATTTTAAAGATAGATCTGAAGCATTGAATTAAAATGTTTAATTTAAAATTATAAATTTCTTTGGAACAAAGAAGCTGAATTAAAGTTTGTGTTGTGGAGGGAAATCGTACATAGACTATTCCGAGGCGCCTTTAATCGTTAGTGGTGTGGTAGTCTAACGGTTAAGACGTCTGCCTAGTAAACATGGAGGTCCGGGTTCGATTCCCGGCCGCACCACAAATTTTAATTCAATGCTTCAGATCTATCAATAATGTCTTTGCCATGTTAGAGACGTAAATCCGTCTCAGGGATTCTTTAATTGTATTAATTGATATTTTAAAGAGTTTAAATAAATAATAACACATAGCTTCAACTGCACATGGTTGATTTTAGTATATACGTAGTATTGCTTCAAACTGAGAGGATATTTCAAAATGTTATTTAAAATTGAGAACAAGACGATATCTCGTGGCATTGCTGTGTATTGGTTTCATGTCTGTCCAAACGGAATTGGCTGTAAACTGTTAACTCCGTCCTACAGCCCTCGACAATCCCACCGTGTACCAATCGGCAACCATAACATCCTAAGTGGAATTTACGGCAATTTGAATATAGCTCTCATTCCGTTTTAAGAAAACGGTTTTGTAAAGAATATGATTTTGTTTATTGCACCGTTTCATAACTTCTCTGGATAAGAGACTGAAATTCTTTTTATCTATATATATATATATATATATATATATATATATATATAATGAATGTTTGTCTGTATGTAATCTGTGTGTTCATAAACTATTCATTCGATTGCAATGAAACTTTGGTGAAATATTCACCGTACGCCCACGAAGGTTCCTGACCCAAAAACAAAAGAGCACGACACATATCTCAGGAGATATGACATCATAAGTAATGAGTGGCCTCCGCGTTAGAATACCCAGATTTATGCGTCAATTATTAAAAAATGGAAGTAGATAGGGACCTGCAACAAATTTTGCATGTAATTTCGGACGTTTATAAAGCGGATTCATCCGAAAAAATGACGTTTTGCCAATCGTGCACCCAAGTTCGTCGTTGCGTACACCATCACAGGCGCTCCTGTCTGTGGTGCAGCGTCATGGGCAACCACAGCAATGGTCTCCGAGCTAATAGCCCATGCTGCTGCAAACGTCGTCGAACTGTTCGTGCAGATGGTTGTTGTCTTGAAAACGTACCCATCTGTTGACTAACGGACCGAGACATGGGTGCACGAACCGTTACAGCCATGCGGATATGATGCCTGTCATCTCGACTGCTAGTGATACGAGGCCGTTGGGATCCAGCACGGCGTTCCGTATTGCCCTCCTGAGTCCACCGATTCCATATTCTGCAAACAGTAATTGGATAGCGATCAACGCGAGCAGCAATGTCGCGATATGATAAACCGCACTTGTGATAGCCTACAATTCGACATTTATCAAAGTCGGAAACGTGATGGTATACATCTCTCCTACTTACACGAAGCATCATAACAACGTTACTCCAGGCTATGCCGGTCAACTGCTGTTTGTGTATGTGAAACCGGTTTGAAACTTTCCTCGTATCAGCACGTTGCAGGTGTCGCCAACGGCGCCAGTCTTGTGTGAATGCTCTGATAAGCTAATCATTTGCATATCACATTACTGTCGGTTAAATTTCGCGTCTCAGCACATCACCGTGGTGTAGCAGTTTTAATGGCCAGGAGTGTACACCGTTGAGTTGCCCATTTTGCAGGTGAGGGAGATAACACACTTTACCTACAATTTGTGTTGTCAGTGGCAAAACAAAGCGTAAAATGAATTGCAAGACAACGTCTAAGACTTCGTATGTCAGTTGTACATTGCGTTCTCGTCTCGGAGTTCACGCGTACGCAGTGGACCAGCTTGCAAGAATAAGTACAGTACTATGTGATGTTCAATTTAGTTTGTCCAAACACCACTCGCCTCGTCATGAGCTGCAACCCTTCGAAGAACTCATTCATTAAGTTTAGTTATAGTTTCCAACAGAAAGTTATCTGCTCATTAGCTCCTCATTAGTTGTTTGTTAAGCTTATGGGACTTAACTACGGGGTCATCAGTCCCTAAACTTACAAACTACTTATGAACTACTTACGAACTAGGACGGCACAAATATCCATGCCCGAGGGGGGATTCGAACCCCCGACCGTAGTGGCCGTGCTGACCGTGACTGGAGCGCCTCAGTCACCTCGGCCACCGCGGCCGGCCCTCATTAGTTACGTGATCTACCCTTGTAATAATTAGGAACTTTCTGTAACACCACATTTAAAAAAGTTTCTATCCTCTTCTTGTCTTAACTATTTATCGACCATGCGTCACTCTCGTAGATGGCTAGACACCAAGGAAATGCCTTGAAATTGATATTTGTTGTTAACAAATGTCACTTTCCCCAAAAACGCATTTCTTCTGATTGCCGTTTTGCATTTTATATCCTCCGTGCTGCGACCATCACATGTTAATTTACTGTCCAAGTAACGAAACTCACCTATTATCTTTATTGTTTCGTTATCTAGTCTAATACCTTCAGCATCGCATGATTTACTTAGACTACATTATAGTGTCCTTGCTTTGCTCTCTTTAATGTTTATCTTATGAGCTCCTTTCAACACAGTTTCCATTCAATTCAGCTGCTATTCCAGGTCCGTTGATCAATCTGATAGAATTACAATGTCACCAGCAAACTCAAGCGTTTTTATTTCATCACCCTAAACATAAATTTCTTCTCGAAATTTCCCCTTGCTTTCCATCACACCTTGCTCATATTAAAAATTGAATAACATTGGAGTAAGCTGCACCCTGTCTTACTACCTTCGCAGACAATGCTTTGCTTTGACGCCATTTTACTGTCTGGGTTTTGTACAAATTGTAAGTGACATTCTTATATTTTACCCCTGATGACTTCATAATTTGAGAGAGCGTGTCCTAATTACCCTTCTCCAAATCTAGAAAAGCTAGAAATGTATATTTGACTTTACTTAATCTATCTTCTAAGTCGTAAGTTGAGTTTTTCCTCACGTGTTCATACATTTCTCCTCTATCCAAACAGATTTCCACCATGGTCAGCTTCTACCAGTTTTTCATTCTCCTGTAAATAATTCTTGTTAACATTTTGCAACAACAACTTATTAAAATCATGGTTCTGTAATTTTCACACCTGTCTGCGACTAATTTCATTGGAATGGGGTTTATTAGATTTTTCTAAATGTCTGAGGGTATTTCGCCTGTCTGACACATCTTACGCGCCACGGGAAATAGTTTTTGTCATGGCTGACCCTCTTAGAGACTTCAGTAGCTCGGAGAGAATTCCGTCTATGCCAGGGGCCTTGTTCTGACTTACGTCTTTCAGTGCTCTGGCAAATTTTTCTGTCAGTATAATAACCACTATTTCGTCTTCATCCACTTCTTACTCCTCTCCTACAACGACGTCTATCCCTTCATTTCTTCTGTACTCCATATTACTTGCTTCATTTACAGCATTTTTATATCTTCTCCTTTCATCAAATAAATTCAGTATCTCCTATTATATCAAAGTACTTTTTGTAGATCTTGTCTTTGTACCTAATTGGTCGTCTTCTTCCTTCACTATTTCCTATCGCAAAGCTACCCATTAATATTTTACTATGTTATTTCTCCCCCCTCCCATTTCTGTCCATTGTTGCCTAAATCTCTCCCTGGAACTATCATTGACTTTAGGTTTCTTCAATTTATCCAGTTCCCAACTCCTTGTTTCCCCCGCCCCCTTTTTTTCTTCTTTCAGTATACATTTCTTACCTAATGACTTATGGTCAAAGTCTATATCTTCCCCTGGATATGTTTTGCAGTTTAAAATCTTACTGTAAAATCTATGTCGTAGCGTTATAATACCTATCTGCTAACGGTGTCTCCTGGTCCCTTTCACATGCCGCGGCGGAGTGGCCGAGCGCATTGAGGCGCTATGTTCCGATGCGCGAGGCCGTTACCCGTTGGGGGTTGGAATCAAATGTTCAAATGTTTGTTAAGCTTATGGGACTTAACTACGGGGTCATTAGTCCCTAAACTTACGAACTACTTATGAACTACTTACGAACTAGGACGGCACAAATAACCATGCCCGAGGGGGGATTCGAACCCCCGACCGTAGTGGCCGTGCTGACCGTGACTGAAGCGCCTCAGTCACCTCGGCCACCGCGGCCGGCGGGGTTGGAATCCTCCCTCGGGCATGGATTTTTGTGTTGACTTTAGTATAAGTTATTTAATAAGTAGTTTGTAAGTTTAGGGACTGATGAACACGATGTTAAGTCCCATAAGCTTAACAAACATTTGAAATTAGAACTCTTTCACCTATAGAATCGTCTTTGATGATACTAAAATCAAGTGTTTGTCATGATTCAATTGTGTTCCGTGCAAAATTCTATCAGGAGGCTTGCTTCTTCATTTCTGTTTCCCAGTCCATAGTCGTCTACTGTTATTCCTTCCTCTCCTATTCCTACTACCGAATGCAAGCTTCCCTTCACAATTAACTTTTCATCTCCCTGACCTGTGTCCTTTACCTCCTAATACGTTTCATCGCTCTCGCCATCATTAGCAGAGCTATATGGCATATATACTTGTAGTACTGTATCGCTGGTTGTTTCATACAGTCTTAAACACAGAAATGCAATCACTGGGTAGTTCATAGTAGTTTAACGTATTTCTGTTTTCTTGTATTTATTAGACGTAATCCTGTAATACCCGAACTGATTTTCTGTTTATTACGCTGTAATCAGCTGACCAGAAATCCTGATTATCTTCCAACCGAACGCCAAAAATCCCTAGTACATACAACTTCAACCGAACCTTCTTTTCTGTTTAAATTTTCCGACCTCCATACTCTAGTAATGGATTCCACGCTTTGATCCGTAGAATGCCAGTGTTCTCTTTCATGATGACGAGATCCTTCTGAAAACTCGCCTGGTGATGCAAATAGGGGACTATTTTTACCTCTGGAATCTTTTAACCGAAAAGTGCAGCTGCATGTCCTCGGGGAAAGTAACGAATTTAGTTTCCCTTGCTTTCAACCGTTCGCGGTAATTATATGGGAAATCTACGTTAGCTGATGTCAGTCATACAGATTGTTGCCTCTGCAACTATTGAATGGCAGGTGCTATTTTCAGGAATCACAGGTTTTTCTGACCACTCTACATATACACTTCCGCTACGTTTGCTCCTAAGGTACGTCTATCTGTATCGTTGAGACACGCAAACCAGACCACCTCAGCAATGCCTGAATGTAAACCTGCATTAGAAATTACTGAATAGTCTGTTTTGAATTCGGAGTTTATCAATTCTCATAACGGTGAAATGCGAAGTAATTGTAGTTCATGGAATATAGCAATGGATTTCACTTATTGGTTACGGGACAGTAATAATAAAATAAATTGCATGTCACTACTTCCAAACGCGAGGAGATTCGTGCATCTGTTGCAGATGCTTCACAATTTTCTCTGTCAATAAAACTTAAAATCTACATAATTTGGTATTAGTTATTGCGTAGGAGGTTGTTTGCATACAATAAATAAGGTAAGACATCCATTTTACCGTTAATAAATACGTTTCTTTAATATTTACAGTATTTGAGTGAAAAAGAATCCGATCACGATATATTACCGCTGCCATAAAACCGTTGATTCTATAAGCAACATTTCTACCCAAATTATCCTACATTTACTCCCGGTCCGTCCGGAGCGTGTAAACACCGAAGCAGCAGAAAGAAGAAATGTTCAAATGTTTGTTAAGCTTATGGGACTTAACTACGGGGTCATCAGTCCCTAAACTTGCAAACTACTTATCAACTACCTTATACTAAAGACGGCACAAATATCCATGCCCGAGGGGGGATTCGAACCCCCGACCGTAGTGGCCGTGCAGACCGTGACTGGAGCGCCTCAGTCTCCTCGGCCACCGCGGCCGGCAGAAAGAAGAGTTCTTCACAGAAACCACTGAGAAACGGGACCGTATTCTTTGTCCGGAGGTAATTCCCCTAACCGACGTAAAAGCTATTATCCTATAGCTGTTTCCCTCTCCTTTTTTATTAAGATAAATGCTGGAATTTGCTACCCCATGCTTAGCGAAAATAGTCGGTGCTTCTGCACCGTCTCTAATGACCACGCTGTAGACGGGACGTTAAGTTCTTACATTTCATCCTTCCCTCCAGCCTTCCTCGTTAACATGCACAGTCTTGAGAATAATACCTGCCACGGTTGTGTACACGTAATGCACTGAAGAGGCAAGGAGACTGGTACAGTGACGCGTAAGGGAAGAGAGAGACATGTACACAAACTGATACTATGCTAGGTTATTACGATTTAATTCAGTTTGAACGTGGTATTATAGTCTACGCACGAAAAGTTGGAAACAGTATTTCCGAGGTAACGATGAAGTGGGCGTTTCCTTTCGGTCATTTCACAAATGCATTGTCAATAGAAATAAAATCTCTGATGTCACTGTGGTGGGAAAAAGAGTGTAGGAGTAGTAGAAGCAGTGCTGGGGACGAAAATTTGGGCACTATAAGTAACTTTTCGGCTAGATAATGATATTTAAATCAGTCGACTGTCCACTATAATATTATTTTTGTATATTTAAAATAAATTGATGTTGTTGGTAACAAAAAATGTTATTAATGTTACAGAATGTATTACTAAATATCTATGTAAGGGTGAGTTTAAGTTTTTCGTCAATGGAACATTTCAGATTGTTCAAATAGATTATGTAAGTCATTTTTGATAAATCATCTTACGTCAATTTTAAGGCCATGATTGCATAGCATATTAAATACAGAACATTATTTTCACTAATCAAGGTTAGAAGAACTGAATTTTTCTGCAGTTTAAAATAACTTGCATACCGACTTTCACAAATTACATATCTTATTCAAACAGCCGCGGTGGAGTAGCCGAGCGGTCTAAAGCGTCTCGCTGCGGAGCGCGCGGTTGCTCGCCGTGGAGGTTCGAGTCCTCCCTGGGGCATGGGTGTGTGTGTTTGTCCTTAGGTTAGTTTACCTAGGTTTAAGTAGTTTGTAAGCTACGGACTGATGACCACGCAGTTTGGTCGGATAGATTTACAAACATTTTTTTTTATTCAAACAGCAAAAGACGACTAACCTATTACATTTAAATTTTTTCAAAACATCTGAAAGTAACTAGTCAGAGTTTCTTAAATATACATCATGCATATATTGTATGTTTAAACTTTTATCATCTATGTCAAAAGAAGAAATCATCTGAGAGATATCAATAATTTAAAAAAGTTAAGAATTATTCTACAAAAAATCGAAAGGAAAAACTTGAAATCCCTACACCTCTTCTTATTCCCTATCCTGTACCCCACGTAACGTCACACCATATTTACATATACATCTTGTTATAATGTGTCGCAGTTTTTGGCGCAATGTTCCTGGCTTTCATTCCCTGAATGGCATATCTGATAATGAGCTTCAGAACTGTTTAATGTATACTTCGTTTTACTGAGACGATAGCTTTGGTTACTCACACCTCTTACTCGTACGGCGTGCATTGAAAAGTCTACATAGAAATTTCTCTGTGTGTTCTTCAATTTTCCATTTTCAGTATTGACACAATAAAAGAATAAATACTTCCATGAAAAGGAAGAGACTCTTATTTGAGGAGAAGGGAAAGAAATGAGGTGCTAATCCTTTCATTTCTATCCCACCGTATATTCGAAAAAAAAGTTTGTAGGGCTTACGGGACTTAACTACGGGTCATTAGTCCCTAAACGTATAAACTACTTATGAACAAGCTGATACTAAAGACGGTAGAAACATACATGCCCGAGGGGGGATGCGAAACTCCGATGGGAAACGACCTAGTGCATCGTAGCAAAGGGCCTCAATAGGCTCGGCCGCTCTGCCGCGGCCCGTGGATTCGAATAATGCCCCTTACTCATCGTTCGACTCTTACAGATGCCAGGATGATTTCTTTACATATTGTACACCGAAAAAATGTGTGTCTGCTAAATAAATGGCGTTTCTCAACAAATGTCTTTAAATCTATCGGACCAAACAGCTCGGTCATCAGTCCGTAGCTTACAAACTACTTGAACATAGGTAAACTAACCTACGGACAAACACACACACCCATGCCACAGGGAGGACTCGAACCTCCACGGCGAACAACCGCGCGCTCCGCAGCGAGGTGCTTTAGACCTCTCGGCTACTCCACCGCGGCACGTTTCTCAACAAAGGAAATCAATTACCCCCGATGTAGGACTTTAGAGCTGAGCACGCACAGTGTTGTTGCTGTTATGCCCGGTACGCCACACAGTAACTCAGTGTTAACATCCACGCGGGAGTGAATTGGAGCCGAACGGCAATTCAGACGCTTTTTATGTAATTGGCGCAAATTAACGAGACAATGAAAGAAATTTACGTCAACAGCAGCGGCAAGTTCGTAAATACCGCGGTCAAATAATTTTCCGGCGTCCCGCTAAAGGGGTGGGCGCGAGGACGGCGAAGAGAGAGGCTGGGGGGTGGGCGAAAATTGTAGGCTTAACAACAACGAGAGCGAATTCCTAAATGTTAAGTGGCTTTAATTGCATTCCCGCCAGAAATTACAGCAGCCCGGCTGTCGTGGCGGCGCTGCCCCCGGCGCCCGCCGCGATAACGAATTATAATCTCTGCCACTCACAGCTTGGGGCGGCCGGCGGCTGGCTGGAATGCGGCCGCGGACGACCCCAGGAAGTTGCCCTGCGGACCGCTGTCACAGGCCCGGCCACTGCGGCCGACAGGCGGCGAACTTGCGGGCCCTCTGGCAGGGCGGGCGACGACGTGAATGGGACCTGTTGGGGGCTGTTAGGGTCCGCAGCAAGCAAACGACGTTCACGATATGAAGGATGTTTCAAATTGAACAGGCGTATTTCGAATGCATACATTTATTGCACTTTAAGATAGAGGTGGACACAAATCGGCTCAATGAGCAGCGCTCCGGCTCAGGCCGGAGAAAGATCAGCGTTCGCGCTCGGCCGGTAGTTATCCTAGTTGCCGCTAGACTGAAGCTCCAGACTGAGCGCTGAAAGGCATAGTAAGTCTCTAATGATAATGATGATGACGCGTGCTGCGACAGAGGCATTTTTCACCTGGTAATTTGTTGCATATTATACAAACATACACAAACACACACACCCACACACACACACACATACACACACGTACTTCACACGCAAGAGGTGGACAATACACTATGAACACTTAACCAATGCAACACATATTTTATTCACATTGACGGAATGTACGACATTAACTGCCATTGAGTAAAGTTGAAAATGTGTACTGTGACGATACTGCTGGCCCCCTCATTTCAATGTTATTGTACGATACCGTCTGCCTGGTCCTCTCATCTCAATGTCATCCTACGATACCGTCTGCGTCGGATCCGGAATCGTGTGGTTCAATAGTGATAGTGCCTCACCGCCTTGCGTGGGGGAGTTGGAGTTTTGTCTTTTGTCGAGTACTTTGGAATCTATGTCAGTCTGTGTTGTGGTAATTTGTGTATGTTATTGTAATGTTTTGGTGGAGAAGAAGTTTGATTTAAATTAAAGAAGAAGTGAAAAATTGTACATATAGAGTATTTATTTCTACCACGACGCCCCAGGAGAATAATGTTGCAGCGCGCAGAACCCCCATACAACGTAAAGTTGAAAAAATGAGTATTATGTTGGAAAGTGGTAGAATGAAATGTAATTCCTTAAAAATATATTAATACATTATAGTACCCACCAAGAATCGAACACCAGTCCCCTGCTCTGTAGGCAGTTGCGCTGACCTCTACACCGTTTTTTTTTTTCTTCTTTTTTTTTTTGTTTTTTTCTTTTCTGGCTTCCCTGCTGAAGAAAAATTGGCTTCCGGTATATGCTGGACCGTGTTAATCTCTTATTATCAGTTACTCAATTTGACTTCTCGCTACTCAGAGCGCTGTACTGCTTACTGCTCCACACTCCCGTTCACGTTGAACCAACCGACGAGGAAGATAACTTCCAAACAAAAATATTTAGGAGTCCTTTACCTCTTCATTTTAAGGAAACCGGAGTGGTTTTGTGCATCGAATATAACTGTGTAACTAAATGATAAAAGTCTCTTCCTACAAATAAAGAGCAATACTCCTGCTATTTTAAAATAAACAAAAGTGACGAACAAAAACTATTCGATGCACATTTTCCTTGGAATTTATGTCCAACAAAACCCTTCTCCCAGTGGGATACTTAAGAGAATAATAGTCTATCATGCTCACGTGTAGTCTAAAATGTAATCTTCACTAATTCGATGGTCACCTTATTTCAAGAACTGCAGGTAAATAGCCTCCCATCATCTCTTTCCATTTCCGGAGTTTAGAGTATTTTGAGTACTCTTGCAAGATATCATGTTGAAATTCCAGTAGAGACTTTCTCTCATTTCCCAGGCAGAAATTGATGAACCTGCCCATTAACCAGTAGGTGGACATTCTTTTTTGGTCTGGATACGGCCACCTGGTAGGCGCTAACAGTTCCTCTACAGTTACATTACTTTCTGATGTACGGTTCATAGCTGCTATCTTGTATCGTATCCATTGCCATATGTCGTTAGCAGCACCGCAAGTAAACCGATGTAGTGTGGTGTCAGTCTGCTGACAATCCATGCATTTTTCAGTGTTTGACATGCCGATCCTGCAGAGGCGCTCATTCGTGCTTATAATGTTGTGAACTGCGTAGTACCACGTAGCCCGTACATGTGATGACGAGGTTTTCAAATGTATATTGTTCCACACTCTATTCCAGGCGATTGTGGGATTGTTCCTTTGTATTTTACTGACGCCACTATCTTCTGTCAGCACTTTGTATATTTCCTTGGTAGTATAGTTTCTTACTCTTTCTTGAATATAACTGTTATCAAGTATGTATTGTTGAACATGTCGCAGCTTGTAATTGATGTGTCCGACCATAACTGGCGCCCTTCTGTCAGGTGGAGTCAATGCGTTTACTATGTACGCTGTAAGATTGCCGTGTCCACTAGCTAGGGCCTTACGTGTTCTAGATATAAGCAGCGCTTTACATTTCTTCTTGACGTTGGTGAGTCCCAGGCCGCCTTTTGCTTCAGGGAGGGTCGATCTTATTTTGATGACTTCCAATGTTGGCGTTTTAAGTCGGTTATTTTGGCCTTGAGTCTATTGATTTCGACGGTATGGCGAGACACATTGACTTCAACGGCATGTAAGTCGCGTAAGCACCGAAAGTAAAATTCCATAGTGTGTCTTTCCCATTGCTTCTTTTCATATGCGTAGCTCTTAAGGAATGATAGAAGTTTGGGTTTCACATGTGTGACCCACCATTTGAGCTTAGATCTATATCGATGTGAGTTCCTCAGACACAGTTCCCAGACTCGCTGTAATTCCGTTTCTAATGCACTGTCCATTAAATGTGCAGTGTTAAATTTGCACACACCGCTACCTTGATATGTCTTCTGTCTGGCCATGTTAATGTTTGCTAAAACTGCCAGATGGTTGGAAAAACTGACTGGACAGGTTTCGACACTGAGTACACTCCGGGTCAGACTAGGAGAAGTATATATTCTATCAATCCGACTCTTCGAGTGCCAGGTGATAAACGTGAACCCTGCATTCGCACGTGGATGGTTGTGACAGATGTCGGTAAGGTGTAATCCTTCCACCAAATCTCCCAGTTGAATACATATATTGGGATTCGGCATCTGATCGTTTGCGGAAATGACACAGTTAAAGTTACCGGCTAGTATGGTGTTTGCGGTCGCAGGATTTATCAGCTCAATTATACTTTCTTGGAAGAAATGTATCCTAGCCTGTCTGGCATTGGAACCCGACGGTGCATAGATGTTAATGATCTGTGCTGTGTCTGTTTCCACTGATATTCCTCGTCCAGTCGCTAGCTTCCTCACGTTCCGCGGTATAATGCCGTTTTTCAATAATGTGGCAGTACTGCTTTCAGTGCCCCGGTTGAGAATTGCACTGTATCCCGCGATGTGTTCAACCCTGTATGTACACACTTCTTGAAGCAAGACAACGTCTATGTCAAAAGCGTAGATAAAATCGCGTAGGCATTCTACTTTCGTTTGGCTTACGATTCGGTCCATGTTAACGGTGGCTATACTGTATGATTGTAGAGGAATATTAGCTGTTATTGCAATAAGATGAAGTGTTCCTATTAATAAAAGTTGTCTTCCATGTCGGAATCAGTCATGTCATGACGGCCCTTTGTATCGCCGACGGACGACTGGCGTTTTTGTCCACGTGACAATGCATGCTGTTAAATGAGGACGCAGATGTGTTGACGCCATTGGCAGGAGGAACTGCATCATGACTATGATGGTGTACTACATCCATCGGTGATTCCTTAGTATTATCGCTGTTGTCAGACGCGGTAGTCACTGTATGTGCAGCCAGAGATGCATGGCGTTGTGTTGGCTTGGTTTTATTTTCTTTCATTCCTAGTCCCTTTTCGTTCGGAGCTTCAGGCATTTCTTGATCTGAAGCGCCACTGTCTTCATCATCCCCCCAAGCTGGCATTTGGGTGCTTTTACGCGTGCACTCTTTTCCCGTCGATGCTTCAGCAGGTTGGTTACCTGTATCGTCTGCAACCTGCAAAATATCAGCGGCCGTTGCTTTCCGCCCAACTTTTCCGTCGTTTCGTCCGTCAATTTCGCCGTCCGTGTTTTTTTGACTGTTTGCAAAGTGTCTTCTTGGCCTGCGGTTGGCACGCCCTGTAATTGTTGTCGGACTTGTTTGGCCTTTTCCCTTAGAGCGGGCGCCGTTTTGTCCACTCCTTGATGGGCGATACGTCTCTTTTTGGTGTCTTTGGAATAGTTTTCAGCCATCTCTTGAACTGTCGGCGATGACAAATTCTTGTCCGCCGACTGCGAGTCAGTGGTGTGTGCGGGGTGCAAGCCCCCATTCTGTGGGCGGTTCCGTGCTGGCTCCGTACTACTGCTCTGCCCCTGCTCAGCAAAATGTTCAGGAAGTGCATCTCCGACTGGTTCGTCTACTTGAACGGTTTCCACGCGTGCGGGTTCCTCGGTGTTACTAATAGAGTCTTGGAGAGGCGCGTCTGTCGTTGCTTCCGTAATTCCGCGAGCTGCCGCTGCATAGGTCAGGGGAAACTGCGTCATAGCGGGTTGTGCTACTGTCTCGCCTCGCGGCAGTTGCGTCACTCGGCGCTGTAAACACTGAGCGCGCACGTGGCCGGTGGCACCACATCCAGAACACGTTCGCGGCTGGCCCTCGTACATCACTATAGCCCTGTATCCACAGACGGTTATATATGACGGAACGTGTTTAATCATCTCAATTGTGACCTGTCTTACGCCGTTTAAAACTTGAAATTAATGAGCAGATGACTATTTTTCAGCTTCATTGCTAAGTACAGTGCCGTACGGTCTCAAAACAGCGTTAATCTCCTCGTCTGTGATTTCGAACGGCAGTTCAAATATACGAATAGTTCTCGTTCCAAGTCCAGCATGTGTAACTTGAACGTCACCGATACTTCCGTCAGGATGTTTAAACATCTACTTGTTCGCATATAATTCGACAATTTGGTCACATTTGGTAGGATTACGCAAAATTGAAAAATTGGAAAATTGAAGCCGGCCGCGGTGGCCGAGGGGACTGAGGCGCTCCAGTCACGGTCTGCACGGCCACTACGGTCGGGGGTTCGAATCCCCCCTCGGGCATAGATATTTGTGCCGTCCTAGTTCATAGGTAGTTCATATGTAGTTTGTAAGTTTAGGGACTGATGACCCCCTAGTTAAGTCCCATAAGCTCTACAAACATTTGAACATTTTTTGAAAATTGAAGAACACACAGAGAAATTTCTATGTAGACTGCTCAATGTCGGTAGTTATCCTAGTTGCCGCTAGAAGTCTGCATCCTTGCTGGCGCACCTGATAAACGTTCGATACGGCGAGTTATAGTACGCCGCGACAGACTCAAGCTTGCGAAAGAACGTTATAACTGTGGACATAGTTCGTCTGCTATGACTTCCAAACTCTGCTTCACAAATTCACCGTCAAAAAATGATCGGGAAATACGGGCTATCAGCAAAGCTATTCTGTAACTAGCACGAACAGCTGCATCGGAGGATGAGGCATCACATTCCTGTGCAAGAAATTAACAGAGTTATCAGTTCAAAGGAAAATAATGGTTTTATTAAACAAAATACTGTGATTGAGTTATCTCCTAAGTAGGTACAGCATTATACTACATACCTCTACTTTGCTTCCTTCCTCGCGTAGATTATTAAGAAGATTAAGTCGCATTTCACATTCTACACTTCCATAATGGTTGATGTGTTCTATAGTGGAGTTCTAAATTCTACTTTTTTATGCCTAGTATTTTACCACATACCAAACATTTTGCTCCTCCTTCGCTTTCAGTGAACAAGTAATCACACTCCCAACTATTGTTGAACTGGAAAATAGAACGCCCTCTTTCCCGGGCCGATTTGACTAGTCATTTCAACTCCACAGCATACTGTACCATAACGTAATATCATAGATTATAACGAAAACCCTTAAGTACCCTGTTGTTGAGAGGCGTACGAACATGTCGACTGAAATGTGCAGGAGCTCCATCGTGCAAGAACTACAGGTTGTGTCGTAAAGGCACTTGTTCTAGCAGCACAGGTTTAGTATCACGTATGAAACTATGTTAACATGCTCCAGTGAGCGTAGGTGGAAGAACACGAGGCCCAATCAAGACATCTCCAACGTTCATAGAAAATCTGTGTTGATGACGTGAATCGAGGAAGTACAGTACATACTAACGAAACAATTGGGTATTTTGACAATGGTCTGCACGTATTATTTCAATTTACATTTAAAGAGAAATACTAAAATGAGCTCTAACATGGAAATTAAGCGTTTCCGGACACATATCCACATAACATATTTTCTTTCTTTGTGTGTGAGGGCCGCGGTTGAGTAGCCGAGCGGTCTGGAGCGTCTCGCTGCGAAGCTCGCGGTTGCTAGCCGTGGAGGTTCGAGTCCTCCCTGGGGAATGGTGTGTGTGTGTGTTGTCCTTCGGTTAGTTTACCTTGGTTTAAGTAGTTTGTAAGTTACGGACTGATGACCACGCAGTTTGGTCCGGTAGATTTACAAACGTTTGATTTGTGTGTGAAAGTTTGGCCGTACCTTTTTGTAACGCCCTGTATATGTTCATCAGTGACAGGAACAATAGAACATCAACAGTCACATTCCTTCCTTACTCCGGCAAACACGCCTTTCGTCACTCATGGTACGGCAGTACGGACCTGGGTATACAAGTCTTGCAGTTTCTGTGTGATTGGTGGTAGAGAAATGTTGTCTTTAAATAAGCCCCACAGGAAGAAGGCATACGATATCAAATGGGGTGACTGTGGAGAGCAGCTGACAAGGATCCTAGGCCATTTTCAAGTGCTGTGCCATTTTCTAAAACATTATTAGAAATAATATAAAGTAAAATAAAATACAAGTATAGGACACATTACAATGGGATAAGTTAGTTACCGAAACACAGGTTTCCTTATGTCGTGGTCATGATAGTAAAAGCAATAAAAATATTTGGAGTTGAGTCAATGTCAGAAGAATAATATGGGAAACACATTCGTCCCCACAACTTAGTTGAAAATAACACAGGTATGTGTTTGCCATAGGATCACAAAGGCTACTGGTTGATCAGAACAGAGGATTTATCACAGACTATCACAAAGAGAATTGCAAAGATATGCCACCATATTCGTATTTGGAGTGATATCTGTTGGAATATATGGCTGGATGGATGGATTATCTTCGGGGGATCAGTACAGTGTTGTTGTTTATACTGAATAGATGGCTTACTATGTTACGTCCAGTTCAGAACTTAAATAACAATCAGTCAAAGCCATTGGGCGCAACTCTCAAAAATTCTCGAGAAAATCGATTTTGTAGTTTTGCATGTACACGTAAGAACCGATAATTAAGAGACTTGCAGCATCAGTTGGTGTAGCTCAGGTGCAGAAGTGTGCGTTTGTTGTACTCACATGTTGAAGTTAAGAAGATAATGTGTTTGGTGACATAGATATCCGCATACAAAATAAACACCGCCAAAAAGTTTCCGTCTATTATTGCATACAAAAATGGCGAATATTACCTTGGATAAAGAGACGTTTTACAGGCGCATGAAACGACTTTATGCTGCTTGGAAGGATTCAGATAATGGGGTCGACGATGTATACAAGAAGATGGATGCACTTGTGTCAGCTGTGGGTGTGGATGAAGAAATTGTGTACAGCAAGTCAACTGCTATACAGACATGGCTGTTTGGGTATGAGCTTACATACACCATTATGGTACTTGCTGAAAATGCAATTCATTTCCTGGCAAGCAAGAAAAAGATTGAGTTTTTGCGCAAAGTTGAAAATGGGAAAGATGAAAATAGTGTTCCACCAGTCAAATTACATACCCGAGACCGAAGTGATGAAGATAAAGCAAATTTTGAAAAGCTTATCAGCGCCATAAAAGGTAGTCGTAAAGAAAAGACGCTGGGAGTCTTTCCAAAAGAAAACTATCCGGGACCTTTTATGGATGCATGGAGAAATGCCTTGAAGAAAGAGAAGTTTGACACTGTTGATGTCAGTGCTGCAGTGGCATATATAATGGCCCCAAAAGAAGACTCTGAATTAGTTACTATGAAAAAGGCTTGTCTTGTCTCAGTAGATGTTTTCAACAAGTATCTGAAAGATCAGATTATGGAAATCATTGATGCTGACAAGAAAGTGAAGCATTCAAAACTTGCTGAGGGCGTGGAAGCAGCAATTACAGACAAGAAGTATGTCACTGGTGTGGACACTAGTCAAGTGGATATATGCTATCCTGCCATAATTCAGAGTGGTGGCAATTACAACTTAAAGTTCAGTGTTGTCAGTGATAAGAACATACTACACTTTGGTGCAATTGTTTGTTCGCTGGGAGCGCGGTATCGCAGTTACTGTTCGAACATTGTTCGTACTTTGCTTGTCAATCCAAGTGAAACTGTGCAGGGTAATTACAATTTTCTGCTGGCATTAGAAGAAGAACTCCTTAAGCTGATGACTGCTGGAACCAAGATAAGTTCAGTATATGAAGCTGGTCTGGAGTACGTAAAACGTGAAAAACCAGCTGTCCTTGATCATCTTACAAAGAATTTTGGGTTTGCCACGGGTATAGAGTTTCGTGAGAGTTCACTTTTGATTGGCCCAAAAACAACAACATTATTAAGGAAAGGGATGGTGTTTAATGTAAATGTTGGTCTTTCTGGATTAGAAAACAAAGATGCTCAAGAGAAAGAAGGAAAAGTATATGCACTTTTCATTGGAGACACTGTTCTTATACATGATGGTCAGCCAGCAACAGTTTTAACAGCATCAAATAAAAAAATGAAAAATGTAGGTATATTTGTTAAAGATGAAGAGGATGAGGAAGAAGAGGGAGAAAAAGAAGAAGATAAGAAACATGAAATACTGGACCGTGCACGACGCACAGCAGTTCTTGACTCAAAACTTAGATCCGAGCAAAGTTCAGAAGAAAAACGGAGAGAACATCAGAAAGAACTTGCATTGCAGTTGAATGAAGCAGCCAGAGCTCGACTTGCCCAACAGTCAGGTGGCAAGGAACAGGAGAAAGTACGAAAATCGACCGTGTCGTACAAAAGCCATAGCCAGATGCCCCGTACGGAACCTGAACTGAAGGAACTAAAGATTTTTGTTGATCGGAAGTACGAAACTGTCATACTATCCGTATTTAGAATTCCTGTACCTTTTCATATTTCAACAATCAAGAATATTTCACAATCAGTTGAAGGGGATTACACATACCTGCGTGTAAATTTCTTCCATCCTGGTGCAACTATGGGACGTAATGAGGGTGGCACTTACCCACAACCAGATGCCACGTTTTTGAAGGAAGTGACATATCGTAGCACTAATGTCAAAGAAGCTGGAGAACTGTCAGCACCGTCTTTGAATCTCAATACTGCTTTTCGATTAATAAAAGAAGTTAAAAAGAAGTTCAAAAGTCGTGAGGCTGAAGAACGTGAGAAGGAAGACCTTGTGAAGCAGGATACACTTATTCTGTCCCAGAATAAGGGTAACCCAAAACTGCAGGACCTGTACATAAGACCCAATATTGTTGCGAAAAGAATGACAGGTTCATTAGAAGCTCATGTGAATGGCTTCAGATACACTTCTGTTCTTGGTGATAAAGTAGATATCTTATATAACAACATTAAGAATACCTTCTTTCATCCATGTGATGGTGAAATGATCATCTTACTCCATTTCCACCTTAAGCATGCCATTATGTTTGGAAAGAAGAAACATGTGGATGTTCAGTTTTACACAGAAGTGGGTGAGATAACTAATGACTTGGGAAAGCATCAGCACATGCATGACCGTGATGATCTTGCAGCTGAACAGTCTGAACGGGAGTTGAGACATAAACTGAAGACAGCATTCAGGAGTTTCTGTGAAAAGGTGGAGGCGATGACAAAACAAAAAATAGAATTTGATACTCCATTCAAAGAGCTAGGTTTTCCAGGTGCACCTTTCCGAAGTTCTGTACTACTTCAGCCTACGAGTGGTTGTCTTGTAAATCTTACTGAGTGGCCACCATTTGTGATCACATTGGAAGATGTGGAGCTGGTGCACTTCGAACGAGTACAATTCCACTTAAAGAATTTCGATATGATCTTTGTTTTTAAGGATTATCATCGAAAAGTAGCAATGGTAAATGCAATTCCTATGAGTATGTTGGATCATGTGATATTAGATGTACTGAAGGTATTACGTCGTTGAATTGGACAAAAATTATGAAAACAATAACAGATTATCCTGAGGGTTTCTTTGAGAGTGGTGGATGGACATTTTTAGATCCAGAGAGTGATGATGAGAACAATGAAGAAGATGTTGATGAGGAGGAGGAAGATGATCCATATGAGCCAACTGATATTGATTCAGAAGAATCGGAAGACGACTCTGAGTATTCTGAATATTCTGAAGACAGTGGGTCTGAAGAGGAGGAATTAGGTAGTTCAGAAGAGTCTGGAAAAGTCTGATCTTGAACGCGAAGCAGAAGAAGCGGACAAAGAGCACAGAGACTTCCAAGACGAATACACGGACAAAAAAGGAAAGAAGAGGTCTGGCGGTTCTTATAATGATCGCAACAGCCAACATGCCAAAACATCACCTGAAAAGGACAGGCATTCATCAAAACACAAAAAGCACAGTTCGAACCACAAGGACAACCACAAAAACAAATCTTCAGACAAAAGCAGCCCTTCAAAAAGTAAACACAGTGATAAACATAGTGACAAGCACAAGTCATCGTCAGACTCGAAGCACAAGTCATCATCATCTGATTCTAAACACAAGTCATCGTCATCTGATTCTAAGCATAAATCATCATCAGATTCCAAGCATAAATCGTCATCAGACTCCAAAGACAAGAAACGACCTCGAGATGACAGTGGTAGCCGTGATCACTCGAGCAAGAAGAAGAAATGGACAATAAATACAACATGATGAACAGTTCCAGTATCATTCAGCATTCCATTGTTATCTCACCTTGTGTACATGGACAGTGTGGGATACCTGGGAAGTGACATCACTGCCTCGTTAGCTGCCTGTGTGAAATAAATTACTACAGACTACAAAACACATTTTCGTGAAAGTCCACATTTTCGTGAAAGTTTTAGAGTTGCGTCGAATGACTTTGGCTGATTGTTATTTTTCTGGACTTCACGTACCACAAATATAACAAAATTCCAAATCCGGTAAACATGTTGTCTCTTCGTGAGGCAAGCTAAGTCGCCAGCTCCTTGACGACTAATCCAGCGGTTCGATAAAGTTTCATTCAGATACTCAAGCACTCGGCGACTCCAGTGAAGTCCCGGAAACAACCAGTTTTTTCACAAAGCGAGATTCTTCTGACCGTTAAGCGTGTTTATATCGAAGCTAAATGTGCGCTAAACAGTTGGTTTGGATATCGCACAAAAGACATTGGCTTTGGGCGAAACTTGAAAATATTCATGTGGGTTGCATGTGGGTTCTATAAGCCCCAAATTCGAACACTATGTTTGTTTACCTGACCTCTAACATGGAAAGTCGCTTCATCACTCAATACCACGCGTTATGCAAAAGTGTTATCATTGTCAATAGCATTAAGAATATCGTTTACAAAATGATCCATGTTTTCGTTTGTCATTAGCACGCAGAGCTCTTAACAGCTGTAACTAGCACGGCTTCATATCCAACCGACGTTTCAAAACACGCTAAATTGTTGTTGTAGGCAGTTGAAATTCCCAGTTGCCACGACGAGTTCGTTTTGGAAGGCTACGTAGAAAGCAGGTAGAATTCGAGCAACATTCGATACCATCTGTGATTGTTCCACCCAATCGTAGGATCTATTTATTTCCTCAATCTGAACGTCTTTGGACTGTAATCATGGAATGGCACTTCCCAAATCCGGAAACACTAAATGATTTCTGCTTCGGAGTAGCCATTTGAAACATAAGACGGTTACCAAGCAAAACGAAAGAGAACCATCTATACATTTCTCCAATAGCCGAACCTAGGCACAACGATCGATAGTTAGGACAAAATAATACATTGTAATACATATATTCGTTTTTGAAACACTCTGTAACAACAATGAAAATTGAAATATATTTAGAGAATAACAGTCTGTCGGGGGGGGGGGGGGTCTAATCCCCCCTCGGGCATGGATATTTCTGCCGTCCTTACTCTTAGTTAGTTCATAAGTAGTTTGTAAGTTTAGGGACTGATGACCCCGTAGTTAAGTCCCATAGACTATACAAACATTATGATATGTTAACAGTCTGTCTCAGACATATATTAAGTCTCACTTTTAGTACGAATCATTAACATCGAATATTGATTTAAGCCTAAGGATGTCTTTTCTGAAGGCATTTGTATGGAGTGTTGCCTCGTATGGGAGTGAGACATGGACGATAAACAGTGCGGACAGGAAGAGGATTGAGGCTTTTGAAATATGATGCTACAGAAGAATGCTGAAGATTAGGTGGGTGGATCGCATAACTAATGAGGAAGTATTGAACAGAATTGGAGAGAAAAGAAATTTCTGGCATACCTTGATTAAAAGAAGGGATAGATTGGTAGGACACATTCTTAGACATCAAGGAATTGTGAATTTAGCATTGGAGGGAAGTGTGTGGGGTAAAAATCGCAGAGGAAGACCAAGAGATGGATACAGTAAGCAGATTCAGACAGATGTAGGTTGCCGTTCTTATGTGGAGATGAAGAGGCTTGCTCAGGATAGGGTATTGTGGAGAGCTGCATCAAACCAGTCTCCGGACTGAAGACCACAACAACAACAACCAAAAAAAGCCGTTTGTAATATAATTGTAATTGAAAATGAACCATTCTTCTGACACGAAAATTGAATAACCTAATTGCTAGAGGGTAAATTTCTCTACAACGTCGCTCAATTATGTTTTTTTCATATCTTGCATCGTTGCAGAGATATTTGCAGAAATAACGGCGATACTACAATGTGTGTCTGTCTGTCTGTAACTTGTTCCCACTTTTTAGGTCGAACCGTTGAACCGATCGGCCCCAAATTTAACAGACATAATTGTTGGCTACCAGAGACTAGAACCTCGCTTTTTCAAATATTTCCGAGAAGAAATGCGTTATTAATACAAAAAAACCGTTAGTAATGTAATTTTAATTGCAAATAAACCGTTCATCTGACGCGAAAATTGAATAACCGAATTTGTAAAGGAGAAAATTCTCTACAACTTTGTTCCCTTATTATTTTTTTTCATATCTCGTATAGTTTGAGAGATATTTGCAAAAAATTAATGGAGATTTGACACCCTCCACTGAATTAACGAAACCAGCCATTCGGAGATGTCACGTGACATTCCTCACCCAGAACTCTGTCTGGCATACGCCATTTTGCGTTCCGTATTTGATGATTTTCTTATTGTAACTTACACGTTGTCATTTCAAAGCACTGGCGCACTGAAGAATTAAGAAAAACACATCGTTATTCGTCCGATAAATGATAATCTAATGTCTACAAATGCCATATTAGCATCAGTTAACAACAGCCATCTATAGTATGAGATTATAAGGCGTAACTTTTGATTGATAAACGTAGCGTAGTGGGCAAGGCGTTGGACTGTGATGCTGAAGGTGAGTCGCGGCCGAGCGGCCGCAGCGAGCGGAAGCGTGGTGTTTACCCCTCGCGGCTGGTGTCCGGGCGCTGTTGGTGAGTTTAACGCCGTAGCGCGTTGCACTCTTGTCTCACATAGAACACATAGTAGACGTAACCACAATGGAACCTAAAAGAAAAGACACTTTGAAGATCTCATTTGATAATACCCTACCGCGACCAAAATCATTTGATGTAGAAGACTTTTTGATGGAAAAATTGCAGTTAACTAGTGACGACGTTATAGGAATACATCTCTCGATTAGTAGCAGCACTTTGTATTTGAAGTTGCGTAATCCTACCAAATGTGATCAAATTGTCGAATTATATGCGAACAAATTGATGTTTAAACATCCTGACGGAAGTATCGGTGACGTTCAAGTTACGCATGCAGGACTTGGAACGAGAACTATTCGCATATTTGAACTGCCGTCCGAAATCACAGACGAGGAAATTAACGCTGTTTTGAGACCGTACGGCACTGTACTTAGCAATGTAGCTGAAAAATGGTCATCTGCTCATAAATTTCAAGTTTTAAACGGCGTAAGACAGGTCAGAATTGAGATGATTAAACACGTTCCGTCATATATAACCGTCTGTGGATACAGGGCTATAGTGATCTACGAGGGCCAGCCGCGAACGTGTTCTGGATGTGGTGCCACCGGCCACGTGCGCGCTCAGTGTTTACAACGACGAGTGACGCAGCTGCCGCGAGGCGAGGCAGTAGCACAACGCGCTATGACGCAGTTTCCCCTGACCTATGCAGCGGCAGCTCGCGGAATTACGGAACCGACGACAGATGCGCCTCTCCAAGACACTATTAGTAACACCGAGGAAGACGCACGCATGGAAACCGTTCGAGTAGACGAACCAGTCGGAGATGCACTTCGTGAACATTCTGCTGAGCGGGGACAGAGCAGTAGTACAGAGCCAGCACGGGTCCGTCCACGGAATGAGGGCTTGCCCCTCGCACACACCACTGACTCGCAGCCGGCCGACAACAATTTGTCATCGCCGTCAGTTCAAGAGATGGCTGAAAACTATTCAAAAGACACCAAAAAGAGACGTATCGCCCATTAAGGAGTGGACAAAACGGCGCCCGCCCTACGGGAAAAGGCCTAACAAGTCAAACAAAAATTACAGGGCGTGCCAACCGCAGGGCAAGAAGACAATCTGCAAACAGTCAAAAAATCACGGACGACGAAATTGACGAACGAAGTGACGGAACAAGTTGGGCGGAAAGCAACGGCCGCTGATATTTTGCAGGTTAAAGTCGATACAGGTAACGAACCTGCTGAAGCATCGACGGAAAAAGAGTGCCAAATGCCAGCTTGGGGGGATGATGAAGACAGTGGCGCTTCGGATGAAGAAATGCCTGAAGCTCCGAACGAAAAGGAACTAAGGATGAAAGAAAATAAAATTAAGCCAACACAACGCCATGCATATCTCGATGCACATACAGCGACTACCGCGTCTGACGACAGGGATAATAATAAGGAATCACCGATGGATGTAGTACACCATGATAGTCATGATGCAGTTACTCCTGCCAACGGCGTCACCACATGTGCATCCTCATTAAACAGCATGCATTGTCACGTGGACAGGAACGCCAGTCGTTCGTCAGCGATACAAAGTGCCGTCGCGAGGGCTGACAGGACTGATTCCGACATGGAAGACAACTTTTATTAATAGGAGCACTTCATCTTATCGCAATGACAGCTAATATTCCTCTACAATCATACAGTATAGCCACCGTTAACATCAACCGAATCGAAAGCCAAACGAAAGTAGAATGCCTACGCGATTTTATCTACGCTTTTGACATAGACGTTGTCCTGCTTCAATAAGTGTGTACCGACAGGGTTAAACAAATCGCGGGATACAGTGCAATTCTCAACCGGGGCACTCAAAGTGGTACTGCCACATTATTGAAAAACGGCATTATACCGCGGAACGTGAGAAAGCTAGTGACTGGACGGGGGATATCAGTGGAAACAGACACGGCACAGATCATTAACATCTATGCACCGTCGGGTTCCAATGCCAGACAGGCTAGGATACATTTCTTCCAAGAAAGTATAATTGAGTTAATAAATCCTGCGACCGCAAACACCATACTAGCCGGTGATTTTAACTGTGTCATTTCCACAAACGATCAGATGCCGAATCCTAATATATGTATTCAACTGGGAGATTTGGTGGAAGGATTGCACCTTACCGACATCTGGCACAACCATCCACGTGCGAACGCAGGGTTCACGTTTATCATCAGCCACTCGAAGAGTCGGATTGATAGAATATATATTTCTCCTAGTATGACCCGGAGTGTACTCAGTGTCGAAACCTGTCCAGTCAGTTTTTTCTAACCATCTGGCAGTATTAGTAAATATTAACATGGCCAGACAGAAGACATATCAAGGTAGAGGTGTGTGGAAATTTAACACTGCACATTTAATGGACAGTGCATTAGAAACGGAATTACAGCGAGTCTGGGATCTGTGTCTGAGGAACTCACATCGATATAGATCTAAGCTCGAATGGTGGGTCACACATGTGAAACCCAAACTTCGATCATTCCTCAAGAGGTACTCATTTGAAAAGAAGCAATGGGAAAGACACACTATGGAATTTTACTTTCGGTGCTTACGCGACTTACATGCCGATGAAGTCAATGTGTCTCGCCATACCGTCGAAATCAATAGACTCAAGGCCAAAATAATGGACTTGAAACGAAACAGTTGGAAGGCATGAAAATACGATCGAGGGATGACTGTGGAATTGAGGACGCAAAACCAGCACTCTTCCATCTCCTGACGGAAGTCAAGAGGGGACGGCGTCAGCATATCAGTGCTCTCACCGCGGACGACGGCAGACAAATCACTTCTCAACGTGAGATCTTAATGTTTGCCCAGGACTATTATGCTAAACTGTATGCTTCGAGCGACACTTCTGACATCACCAGATGTGAAGCGTTTTTGAATGTTATTCCAACAACGGTGACGGACAAAGAAAATGTTGATCTGGAAGCACAATTCACAGAAGAGGAAATCTTCGACGCTTTGAAAGCAAGCCCTCGGAACAAGTCCCCTGGACCCAACGGTTTGCCTGTTGAATTTTATGTAAAGTATTGGTCCTTAGTTGGCGGTAAACTGACGGAAATTTTTAACGAACTACGTACTATTGATATGGTTCCCAGTGAGTTTTTAGAGGGCATCATAGTATTGGTTCCTAAAAAGTGTGGAACAAAAGAATTGCAAAATATGCGCCCTATTTCACTGCTAAACGCGGATCTCAAGATAGTTGCTCGGGTTTTGCTCAAAGACTGAAAGCTGTTGCTGCTCGTATCATCGGTCCCTATCAGTCGTGCGCCGTCCCTAGAAGATCTATACAGCAAGCGCTCGAGGAATACCGCGATATCACGGCCGTCAGCGCGGCATCCAACTGTAGAGCGGCCATCTTGTCATTAGATATGGACAAAGCATTTGACAGGGTTCAACATGAGTACCTGTTTGAGGTGATGTCCAAGATGGGTATGCGGCCGTATTTCATAAATATTATCCGGCGACTGTATACTGGTGCGGCTTCCCGAATTCTTGTGAATGGACATTGTACAGCAAAAGTACCCATTCTAGCTTCGGTGAGACAAGGTTGCCCCCTTTCAATGATGCTTTTCGCCATTTCAATTGAGCCATTCCTACGAACCCTGTAAGTACAGCTGCCGGGTCTGGAAATTGGAGGCCATAAATACGTCTGTCGAGGTTATGCAGACGACCTGGCTGTGTATATGAGTAACCCCTCTGACCTCACTACAATCCGAGAGGTAATCGGAACGTATAGCTCTTGTTCGGGAGCGCAAATCAATCTACGTAAATCTCATATTCTGCAGTTGGGGAAAGGGATAGAATTCGTCGGAAATGGCCCCTTCGAACTGAGCGACGTTATCAAATTACTTGGGATCAGTTACAATAACTGCCCTGTCAAGACGGCAGCTTGGAACTGGAAAATGAGGCTCAACAGCTGACGAGCGATTTTAAGGGAGAATTCCAAACGCTCTTTAAATATGTTTCAGAAAACCATGTTGATTAATCTTGTGATATTGCCAAAAGTGTACTACCTCGCGAGCATATTTCCCTTACCTGCAACAATCGGGGCACGTATTGAATACACGCTTGCGTGGTTTATATGGCGAGGTAGTCTCCTCAGGGTAGCCTAATCCACGGCGACCCTCCCTGAAGCAAAAGGCGGCCTGGGACTCACCGACGTCAAGAAGAAATGTAAAGCGCTGCTTATATCTAGAAAACGTAAGGCCCTAGCTACTGGAGACGGCAATCTTACAGCGTACATAGTAAACGCAGTGACTCCGCCTGACAGAAGGGCGCCAGTTATGGTCGGACACATCAAATACAAGCTACGACATGTTCAACAATACATTCTTGACAACAATTATATTCAAGAAAGATTAAGAAACTATACTACCAAGGAAATATACTAAGTGCTGACAGAAGATACTGGCGTCAGTAAAGTACAGAGGAACAATCCCACAATGCCTGGAAAAGAGTGTGGAAAAATATACATTTGAAAACCTCGTCATCACATGTACGGGCTACGTGGTACTGCGCAATTCACAACACAATAAGCACAAATGAGCGCCTCTGCAAGATAGGCATGTCAAACACTGACAAATGCCTGGACTGCCAACAGACCGACGCCACACTACATCGGTTTACTTGCGGTGCTGCTAACGACGTATGGCAATGGGTACGGCACAAGATAGCAGTTATGAACCGTACATCAGAAAGTAATGTAACTGTAGAGGAACTGTTAGCGCCTACCAGGTGGCCGTATCCAGACCAAAAAAGGATGTCCACCTACTGGTTGATGGGCAGGTTCATCAATTACTGCCTGGGCAATGAGAGGAAGTCCCTAGTGGAATTTCAACATGATATCTTGCAAGAGTACTCAAAATACTCTAAACTCCGGAAATGGAAAGAGATGATGGGAGGCTTTTTACCTGCAGTTCTTGAAATAAGGTGACCAACGGATAAGTGAAGATTACATTTTCGACTACACATGAGCATGATAAACTATTGTTCTCTTATGTATCCCACTGGAAGAAAGGTTTTGTTGGACATACATTCGAAGGAAAATGTTATGCATCGAATCGTTTTTGTTCGTCACTTTTGTTTATTTTAAAGTAGCAGGAGTATTGCTCTTTATTTGTAGGAAGATACTTTCTCATTTAGTTACAAAGTTATTTTCGATGCATAAAACCACTCCGGTTTCCTCAAAAATGATGAGGTAAAGGAATGCTATATACTTTTGTTTGGAAGATTTCTTCCTCGTCGGTTGGTTCAACGTGAACGGGGGTGTGGAGCAGTAAGCAGTACAGCGCTTTGAGTAGCGAGAAGACAAACACGTGAAGTCAAATTCAGTAACTGATAATAGGAGATTAACGCGATCCAGCATATACCGGAAGCCAATTTTTCTTCGAGAAGACACTCTCAAAGCAAACACGTAAATGCGACTGTTCCCTTCCGACGTCCAGCGGTGACATCACAGAAAACGGCATAGATGCCAGGCCGAGAAGGCAATTCATGGAGAGCGAAAGGATGGGCTAGAAGGGGAGTTGGGAGGCCCAAAAAATTAAAAAAAAAAAAGCGTTTCAGACACTCTTGTTAATTATTTTTTTATTATTTAGATTATTATTTTCTTCCAAAATGTTTGCAAAAACTTATAGAACTACAAATGTAAAGAGGGCCGTAAAACACGTCAGTGCGTTTTTTTATACATGTAATAAACCTTATGTTTACAGGGTGTTTCAAACAATACTGTCTGAGGTGTTAGAATAGAAGAATTTTAAAAAATCCATAAAATAAGTGTCCAAGTCTGATTGTTACATAGATAAAGTTGAATTTAATGAATTATTGTTAGGTGTGTGGGTTCGTCGTTCCATATTGTTTGCTATAGACCAGTTTGTCAACCTGTGTGTCTGGACCCCCAGGGGTTACAAAGACTTCGTGAGGATTTTGCTGTATGAACTAGTTGCACCATAAGATAACCAGTCCAGTTCATGTCTGAACACTAGCGATTGAATAATGTAAAACACAGGTCTAATGAAACAAAATGTATTCTACATTAACAGGGAAAGTTTAATTCTACTTTGAATAGAACGTAGTAGAATATTTTATAATAAATACAGTGTTATGGATGAACATATTCAAAGAATGAAGTTGATAACTTACTGGACATGTTGCAGTAAGTGCTGTCAATCAATTCGTTGAAAAAACCTGAGTACTTCTTTAAAAATTGACCACACAGTGAGACATTCCTTAACAAGTAAAATTCCGTTGTGCCTTACGTGAAATAAGAAACACTCATTGCCGAAATGTATTGCACTGTCGAATATCATGTAAAGGTACTGTGTGTTCTGTTGTGACGGAAAGTCAGCGCCACACAGCAGACGTAAGAGGACGATCGTAGAGAAGGCAGCGATCGACCGAAAGCCAATCCCAAGCAGGCGCCGCGCATCCTGGAGGGAGTAACCGAAGATGCGCGCCCTCTACAAGCGGCTATATCAAGGTCGATATACGTCTGGATGCCCGGCAGTTATTATCCAAGACTCAGGTCAGTTACTAGTGAGAACTCGGGCAGTTACCAGGCAGCTACGATGACAGAACTAGGACAATACTGAGTCAGAACGCGGCTACGAATTTAGCAGTAACTAGGTCACAGCGCAGCTACTATCATACGGAAGACACCGCGAGAAGCAAGAAGAGAGAAGAAACAGACTTATTTTCGTAAGCTGAGTATTATCACTTCCATTCAATAAAACTTGTATTATTAATCTGAAGAGTTATTACAGTAAACACAATGTCACAACATGTTCCATTCCAAAAAATGCAATGCACAGCCATTCTATAAGATACAATACTTTACCCTATTTTCTATCAGAAAGTAGTATCAACAGAAGTAAAATTACGTACGTTGGTTCTAAGAGCTCGCAAATACATTACTGACGGTTAAAATTGATACAACCAGAAAAATTGCAAGTATATTATACTAATATTATATAAATATATTATACTAGAACTGACATGTGATTACATTTTCACGCAATTTGGGCGCATAGATCCTGAGAAATCAGTAGTCAGAACAATCACCTCTGGCCGTAATAACGGTCTTTATACGCCTGGGCATTCAGTCACACAGAGCTTGGAAGACGTGTAAAGGAACAGATGCCCATGCAGCTTCAACACGATACCACAGTTCATCAAGAGCAGTGACTGGCGTATTGCGACGATCTAGTTGCTCGGCCACCATTCAAAAATGTTCAAATGTTTGTTAAGCTTATGGGACTCAACTACGAGGCTATCAGTCCCTAAACTTACAAACTACTTACGAACCACCTTATACTAAGGACGGCACAAATATCCATGCCCGAGGGGGTATTCGAACCCCCGACCGTAGAGGCCGTGCAGACCGTGACTGGAGAGCCTCAGTCCCCGCGGGCACCGCGGCCGGCGGCCACCATTGACCGGAGGTTTTCAATTGGTGAGAGATCTGGAGAATGTGCTGCCCAGGGCAGCATTTTCCGTATCCAGAAAGGCCTGTACAGGACCTGCAACATGAGGTCGTGCATTATCCTGCTGAAATGTAGAGTTTCGCAGGGATCTAATAAAGGGTAGATCCACTAGCTTCAACCCGCGGCTCTGCTCGCGTGTTGGTTGATTATGATAGATAATGCGCGAAACGTCAAATCTATTATTTTAAAAGAAATGTATTGAAAGAAATTCCTTTTTTACTGCTTTATTTATTTATTATTATATTTCCTTAGTCGTATGCTTATCCTTACAGAGAAAGAGCTGAAGACATTGTAGCACGCATAGACCAAAGATATGGTCTGTGGCATCACGTTTCGCTGTATGTAACCTCTTGCTATAGAGACGCAAACGTCATCACTAGCCTTCAGTCCGAATGTTTTTATAATTTGACGACTTTCAACCACCATATATTCCACCCCCTTATAGCTACCGGCATGGAACTGTTATGGTGTACAACGGGAAACTTCGGACAACAATTACACACAGACCATTCGTTTGCGTTCTGTAGTTTTCGCTGCAGAGCGAAATATTAACACACATACACATACACGTAGAATTTTATATAGGCCTACACCGTTAACTTTCCATCCCAATATACTCCACCCTTTTATGATTATCAACCCTCAGGCAACAATGCAACCAATAAAACCATTTTCAAAGAGTAAATATAATTTTCAAATATAATTTCCGCACTTCACGTTATATTCTATAAATTACTAAATATCTATCAGGTCGCTATAAAATCGTGCCTGAAACCTTCCACCGGTATAAATTAGTAACTGTACAAATATTTAAGTCTCTGCGTCTTGTCGTTCGGACGTGATAAGCGTACACCGAACAGACATTCACATTATTATATATAGATAAATAGCTATCCGATCGCCATAAAACCGTGCCTAAATCCTTCCACGGGTAGACATTAGTAACTGTACAAATTTGTAGCTCTTTATGCCTTGTGGTTCAGACGTGATAAACGTACACCGAACAGACATTCACATTTATAGATATAGATACTGCCACTGTTCAATGTGCCGTCGATACCAACTGAGTTATCAATGGCACCCCATACCACCACGCCGGGCGATACACCAGTATGGCGCTGACACGGATGCGACTATCACGATGCTGTAAACAGAACCTGGATTCACCCGAAAACATGACGTTTTGCCATTCGTGCACCCAGGTTCGTCGTTGCGTACACCATCGCAGGAGCTCCTGTCTGTGATACAGCGTCAACGGTAACCGCAGCCATGGTCTCCGAGCTGATAGTCGACATTGTTGGAAACGTCACTGAACTGTCCGTACAGATGATTGTTGTCTTGCAAACGTCCCCATCTGTTGACTCAGGGATCGAGACGTGGCTGCACGATGTGTTACAGCCATGCGGATAAGATGCTTGTCATCTCGACTGCTAGTGATACGTGGCCGTTGGAATCCAGCACGGCGTTCCGTATTGCCCTCCTGAACCCATCGATTCCGTATTCTGCTAACAGTTAAGGGATCGCGACCAACGCGAGCAGCGATGTCGCGCTACAATAAATTGCAATCGCGATAGTCTACAATACGAGCTTTATCAAAGTCGGAAACGTGACGGTAAGCATTTCTCCTTCTTACACGACGCATCGCAACAACGTTTCACGAGGCAACGCCGGTCAACTGCTGTTTGTGTATGAGAAATCGGTTGGGAACATTCCTCATGTCAGCACGTAGTAGGTTTCGCCACCGGCGCCAACCTTGTGTGAATACTCCGAAAAGCTCATTTGCATATTACAGTATTCCTTCTTGTCGGTTAAATTTCGCGCCTGTAGCACGTCATCTTCGTGGTGTAGCAATTTTAATGGATAGGAGTGTGTTACCGTCAGGGCTTGAGGCAGGGGAAGCGCCAGCCGATTTTTTATTTTATCTTTTAATTTTTTCTTGTAATGGTAGATGCGTATTGAAAAAGTTGGGAACACTGTTATAAACATATCGAATGTCAGCAGTAGAGTGTTTATGTGCGTCATGCTAGTTTACTTTGATGTTTTTATAGTGAGCAGTTTGCCAAATCTACTGTACTGTACCGAGAAAACATTGCATACGATTTTACACGCCCAGTATGCCGATATGGTATTTATGTATGGATTTTGTATTGGATACGCTGCTGGATCCCGAAACCACTTGTTACTTGCAAGTTTTGACAGCCAGAGAGGGCTTTTGAAAAATGTACAACTAATCGTCGCTTTCGACATTACAAGTTACAGGACTTTTTTTTTTTTTTTTTCGTAAAAACATGGAAAACACGAAGTTAATCGGCACCAGCTGCATTGAATAAATGCTATGTTTCCGCATACGGAAGGCTTCTTAAGGTTTTCCATAGAAAGAAACCTCGCTAACATTTTCAAAAACCTCTCTTTCATCCGATAATCTGGAAGCAAACCATGCATAACGCAGCATTTCCTAAAATATCGGCGCTGATAACTGTTGTTGCAGTATCTAGTGTATTTACTAGCGCCTTCACGACAAACCATCTCTCTTACTCTTCCGATTAATTAAGAACAATTAGGAAGACGCTATATGAAATGTTTAATTGCCTGTAGAAATAAACAACGTACGGTTGGCAAACTGGCGTGGATTTCGGAGGTACGACTTTAGCCGTACATCTTCCAAGTCCTTCTTCATCGGTGAAAGTTTCGTCGTACAAACCAGTATTCAATTTAATCCCCCCCCCCCCCCCACTCAAGAATCTATTATTAATAAGAATTTCTTTCACGTAGGGAAGCATGACGCTAGGTAAAAATAAACTTCATAATTGCGTGGTAAGTTTCTCGGATTACGAACTCGTTACGGCGACATTCGGAAGGTCTTTAGTTAATTGGTGAACGGTGTTCTGAACCTTTGGTCCAAAGTTCCCCGTGGCTTCTCGCAAACAAAGAAACACGTGCAGCAATAATTCGCCAGACAATATTCACACATATATTGCCGTGTACGACTGCGTGACTTTATTTATATTGCGCCTTCCGACAAACACGGTCTTTGAATTTCTTTCTGCGATTATTCTGTTGTATGTGGACTAGTACTAGCAACCTGTCAGGTCTGTGTTGATAGCAAATTTGTTTTCGAAATTTCTGATGATAGCCCTTATCTGCAATTGAAAATTTCTCGCGGCTTCCAGCGTTTCTTCCGCATACACACATTACTTCAAACGCACATACTGCTTGATCTACCTCTGGTGAATTCTGTGCTATAGTTTGAATGCTTTTATCCATGAAAGCGATGCCTTGAAGATGAAGTCCTCAGATTGGAATTGGCCTGCGGCAGCCAAAGCCCACTGCTATAGGTTTCTGGTTGTTACCTGAAAAGTAAAGTCAAAGTTTCATTTTTTCAATATAACTATTTTTTCGAATGAGGTTGCTGAAGATTTAGAAAATTAGATGTAGAGTGATAAAAATGGATACTTTCTTGCTGATAATTTTGGCGACACTGCACGAAACAGTCATGGGTCCACGAAACAATTATCGAATATTTATCGATCGTTGATCCTCCAAATTTTATATTTTCTTACCATCTCTTCAATTCATCTTTTCTTATGAAACTTTTAGACCCTTTTCTCTGGGGAGTTCGGAGACTCTGTTTAGGGTGTTCTTTCACTTGTTTAACAACTTTTATTTTGTTCTCCAACGGAACAGAATCGCCTATTGACGCTTTTCTGCTGGCTCATATTCTTCATCGTCGAGCGAATTTTCTCCGCCTTCGCGGAATTTATCTTGTTCGTCTATTTCATCAAAATGAATAACGTCCTCGTCAATGATGAGTATTTTTTCTTGTAAGATTTCCATGGTAGCCCGATACACTTCTTCCCCAATCACCATTGCATCGGCAGAAATCGTTGCTGATGCTTCTGTATCATTGTCGTCCGCTTCTTCAAGAAGACTCTCACAATATACGAACGCATCTTTCAAGCGCCGTTTCGCAACTGCATTATGTATTGAATATTGATGACATTCCTTGTCCGCAATTCTCGACGAACCGGGTGTCAAGATGTAAGGTTTTATTCTTCAATAACAATTCGCATGGACGTTATTTCTTCCTGCTACATAAGCAAGGTCTCACCGCTATGCGAGTAAACCGTCCATTGATCCCCATTGTACTTTGATTCGAGCGTGGTCCTCCCCTCGTTGTTCGTTTACTAGTCGGTAGTTTGAATATTATATTATTTGGGATAGTAAAACTTTGTAGACGACCAAATAACATTGTAAATTCAATAAAAATCCAGCTAATTACATGTATTTTCCCGTTATATCAATTGTAATATAAATAGAAACGAATATGACTGTGTCGAAAAAAAAAAAAAAAAAGAAATGGGTGATGAACGGGACTCGATTCAGCGACCAACAACCAACGTGTACGGGGTTCGGAGGCTAACCATTCGGCTGCCTCTGCACAGGTACATATTTGGCGACCGACCGAAATTATATAGCGATTTTCTCAACAACTGATGAGAAGTACGTGCTACTTCTTACACATTTTGTTGTGCTGATGGAGTACTAAAAATGTTCAAATTTTCGTTAAGCTGAAGGGACGTAACTTCGGGGTCATCTGTCCCTAAACTTACAAACTACTTATGAACTACCTTATAGTAAAAACGACACAAACATCCATGCACGAGGGGGGATTCGAACCCCTGACCGTAGCGGCCGTGCAGACTGTGACTGGCGCGCCGCTGACCGCTGAGCCACCGCGGCCGGCCATGGAGTACTATGAGTGTACGGTTTGTAGTAAATCCGCATTCCAAACTTCGTGGCCTCTTCTTGTAAAGCACAATGAAAGAATCGTGTTACTCACTAGAAAATAGCACGCATGGAAATAAACAATTGGGGGATAAAAAAGCATTTAAAATTATGCAAGGGAGGAAATGCCAATGTTCATACTGAATTACCAGTTGATCACAAGCGGAGCCCCATTAGCCGCCATGTAAGCGGTTTGGAAGTGCAGCCGCTGGTATTTTGACGCCGCAGCGTAAGAGCGGAGGACCGCCGCTACAGCCGCGCCTATAAACATGGCCCACGCTGCCTTACGAGAAACAGCGCACTGCCAAACCTCTGCGATTCCTTCGCTGTGGAGCAACCGCATTCTATCAACACAGCCTAACACGCTTCAATGCGGAACGCGCTTTTGCTCGCCGTCGGAGGTTCGAGTCGTAACTTGGGTATTGTTGTGTGTGTTTGTCCTTAGGTTAGTTTAAGTAGTTTGTAAGCCTTGGGACTGATGACCAGTGTAGCTGAGCCCTATGCATTTACAAACATTTACATATTTATTGTCCTGTTATAATCTACAAACCTCCTTCCCAAATATCTGACAAACTTTGTAATTAGACTGAAGAGTATAGCAAACAGAATAAACCGTATCATTCTCAATGGAATGAAGTCTTATGTCGTAGAAGGAATTTCTGGGAGCTCTCAAAGGAATGATATAGTTTCATTGATTTTCACACATATAGATCTAGTAGTAGATAATGTCGGTAGTTCAATTACGCTCTGTGCGGAGGATGATGTAGCATACAAAGAAGTCACAATACTGGAAAATTGTTGCGAAATACTGAATGATATGAAAAATAGCGAAGCTTGGTGTGGAAATTGTCGTCGAACGTATACCAATGCAATGTAAATCAAATACGTAGAAACAAAGAAATTTTATTTAATCATTACATTTTTGCGAAAGAATCTCTATAGGCAGTTACTTCCATACAATATCTGGGGTAGGCATAAGGAGAAATTCGAGGTACAACGCTCACATAAAATTAATATTTGTAAAGGCAGATGCCAGATTATGATTCAGTGGAAGCATAATTCACGAAGTGTAGTCCAGCACTAAAGTTAGTACCTCAGAATCAATGTCCAATACCTGAATAATGCACGTCAGTGCCGGATCCCCTTTTGTGGTGACTTGAAAGGAATTATAGATGATACAGAGAAGTGCAGCACGTTTCTTTACAGCTGTATTTACGTATGTGTCAAAGTGTCACAGAGATGATATGGCAGACCGTGAAACGGACTTCATTAGTATCATGGTACTGGCCACTGTCGAAGTTCTGATAATCCATATTCATCGAAGATTCATCAAATATATTGCAGCCAACTACCCATTTCAAGTGAAGAGAATATTAGGATGAAATGAGAGAAATTTGGGTACACTTTCTCTCAATGGCTGTTGTTTCCCCGCCTTTAGATCTGTAATGCTAAGCCAACGTTTAGATTTGCAACGAGTCAATAACGAAGTTATATGAAATTAATTAGTGTCGACGAAATTATTCATCTGCGGCACTATCCAAACAGGTTCCTATTCAAATGTTTGTATGGCTTATGGGACTTAACTACGGGGTCATCATTACCTAAACTTACAAACTACTTATGAACTAGCTAATACTAAGTACGGCACAAATATCGATGCCCGAGGGGGGGGGAGATTCGAACCCACGACAGTAGTGGCCGTGCAGACCGTGACTGGAGCGCCTCTGTCCCCGCGGCCAATGCGGCCAGCCAGGTTCCTATTCCATTACCTTTAATATTCCGAAACTCAACCTGAACAATGAAAGACGTTGCGTAAATCTAACTAAAAAATGTTCTATTTCAAAAGAATTTCAGAAGAATAATTAGTACTGTTACAAAACCTGAGAGTACAGTTAATAACAATTGCAGATCATTGACTATGAACACGCTGTGTAATCATTGAATATTAACAAGCAGTGAATATTTATTTTGTGTGAAGTATTCAATTCACGTGTACTAAACGACACACTGCAACTGTGGTTGAATGGATTAAAGCGAACAATTTAAATTACTGATAAACCTGTTCGAGGGCAGATTAAGTTGTTGATACTTTATGGAACAATAGTCCATGTCGTAATATTACTTCTCAAAATAAACAATTGATCCAATTTGTTAGAAAAACGTAATGACGTAAGTCTCACTAAACAACTCACTTGATTAACTAACTAGTCATTGTAGGCACTGGTCAATTACAACATTTTCAAGTATTATTGCTAATCAAGATATAGTGAAGTGGCTGGGCAAACATTATGGTGATGGTTTGATTTAACGTAGAATTGTTGCATACATGCTTTAACATTGCATTTGTGCTAATTGGTTCCACTGCCTATGTAAACTACGTTTACTGATTTTATATTGCTCTTTGTTTCCTACTGCTGTGTCGCGTGCCCTTAATCTACATTATGTGGTCGTGTTGTCCCAAATTAACCAATAGGTGATTATTGCTATTAGGCTTTACATTTCATTAATTTGTTGCTCGTACATCGAGCTGGCGACCGTATATATTTATCTATTCAAAATTGTTCTTTTGGTACAGTTTTTTTCGGGTCTCTTAAGTCTAAGACAATTGTTCAAGATTTCGCTCAATAATCGATCGTAATTGGGAATTAATTCGTGAAGTGTCGTTTGTGTGTGCAACCTCCACTACGTTTTTGGTTTCGCCTCTGATAGCCTTATCCGGGTAATTCATTCATTAGGCACACGGATCATCTGAAGTCTAACTACTCGCGATTGTCTGTAGCGTAGCACGGTAAGGTTACAGTCGGTTTCATCGGAAAAGGTTAATACGCAGAAGAGGAGCAAGCAGCTGGAAACGTAAGAGCAGAGCCCTTTCGCTAAGCACCGGAGGCCTAACAGGCGGCTAAGACCGCCCGGTTAGGAGGGTAGAACGCGTGGAGAAGGGATCTCACCGTGGACCTGCGTAATTGTCTGCTAAAAGCTTTTCTATTGCCCACGTTTTGGAGGCTGAGTGGTCCAAACAACCGAATTACCAGCGACATGGCGACTTAATGGAGGTGTCCATTAACGATATCCGAACCCATCTCAAACCCCGGGGGATTACCCAAGCCGGCCCTCCGCGCGGTACGGGTCGGCGCGAAGTGCGCCCGCGTTTTCTGTTTACCGAGACCGCCGGCAGGCCCTCCTCTTAAATGGCGGACAGGAGGGGGCGGTGCAGGGGGTGGCCAGCGCGGCGCAAGCCGGCTGTCTGCCGAGTGGGCGCCAAGCGGAGGATTACAAACCTCCACTTCAACCTGAGTTCTCTTATTACTCTATACACTATCGCTCAAAAGATTCCGAAAGCTCTGCTAGCAAACTAAAAAGGAAGTTATCAAAACGGATTAGCACTATTGCTGTCCCAGTTTCATGATCAATAAGACGTTTAAGTTTTAAATAAATTAATAAATTCCGTCTTTATGCTGTTTACGTTCCAAGCATTTCACGTACGACTACATCATTATACAGGGTGTTACAAAAAGGTACGGCCAAACTTTCAGGAAACATTCTTCACACGCAAAGAAACAAAATATGTTATGTGGACATGTCTCCGGAAGCGCTTGATTTCCATGTTAGAGCTCATTTTATTACTTCTCTTCAACTCAAAATAATCATGGAATGGAAACACACAGCAGCAGAACGTAATAGCGTGACTTCAAATACTTTGTTACAGGAAATGTTCAAAATGTCCTCCCTTAGCGAGGATACATGCATCCACCCTCCGTCGCATGGAATCTCTGATGCGCTGATGCAGTTCTGGAGAATGGCGTATTTTATCACAGCCGTCCACAATACGAGCACGAAGAGTCTCTACATTTGGTACCGGGATTGCGTAGACAAGAGCTTTCAAATGTCCCCATAAATGAAAGTCAAGAGGGTTAAGGTCAGGAGAGCGTGGAGGCCATGGAATTGGTCCGCCTCTACCAATCTATCGGTCACCGACTTCGTTGTTGAGAAGCGTACGAACACGTCGACTGAAATGTGCAGGAGCTCCATCGTGCATTAACCATATGTTGTGTCGTACTTGTAAAGGCACATGTCTAGCAGCACAGGTAGAGTATCCCGTATGAAATCGTGATAACGTACTCAAGTGAGCGTAGGTGGAAGAACATGTGGCCCAATCAAGACATCACTAACAATTCCTGCCCAAACGTTCACAGAAAATATGTGTTGATGACGTGATTGCACAATAGCGTGCTGATTCTCGTCAGCCCACTCATGTTTATTGTTAATATTTACAATTTGATCACGTTGGAATGAAGCCTCATCCGTCGCATGTCAACACAAACGCGGAAGTTAACATTACCTTCTTTCAATTGTGCCAACTGGCGGTAAACGGAGGAAGTAGAGTACATACTAACGAAACAATTGGGTATATTGACAATTGTCAGGATGAATTATTTCAATTTACATTTAAAGAGAAATATTAAAATGAGCTCTAACATGGAAATTAAGCGTTTCCGGACACATGTCCCCATAACATATTTTCTTTCTTTGTGTGTGAGGAATGTTTCCTGCAAGTTTGGCCGTAACTTTTTGTAACACCCTGTATAGATACGCTAACACGAAACTGAGGGTACAGATTTTTAATATTAATCATACAAGAAAGCCAATGAAACGTGCGTAATTAGAAAGGTGGTTTGTCATAGATGTTGGGAATATAAAAATTATGTGTCCACGTAGCCTTTAAGAGTCTTAAAAAGAAAAAGAAATTTTAGAATGATACTCCAAATTCTCCATAAATTTTGCCACTACATTATAACCCGTCGTAGGTATCACATTGGTAAGGCTAAATTTTGATCAACCACTTAGCGCTTGAAATTCCGATCCTGAGGTCCCGAGATCGATTCCCGAAGTCTGCATTTTGTTTTAATTCTTCGTAATTTTTAATTCTTAACTTTTAAATGTAATTGAACAATTCAGTATATGAACGCAGTATTGTAATAAGTCTCAAGTACAAACGTTTGAAAAGTTGTAATTGTATTAAGAAAACCAGTATTCACACTTGATCAACTGTATGTTGCAGCACGTAGAGTTCGAGCCTTTGATGGTTAGAAATTTTAGATTTATGAACACAGGGAACAAGGACATTTAGCGAATTCTACAGAAGTTTTCTAATACTAAACTGTCAAAGCAATCAAAGCAATTAGTTCCCTCAGTTCTGTCTTTGATTCTCTCATGTTGCCTCTTAGCCCCTCCTTTCACTTGTTCTCATAGCATTCAAATAAAACCTATTAATTTTCAATGCTCATTAAATTAAAATTATATTAAATTTGCCGCGCGGGAGTAGCCGAGCGGTCTGGAGCGCCACGTTGCGGATCGCGCGGCCTGCCGCGTCGGAGGTTCGAATTCTCCCTTGGGCATTAATATTTCTGTTGTCTTTAGTATAAGTTAGTTTATAAGTGGTTTGTAAGTTTAAGGACTGATGGCCCCGAAGTTAAGTCCCATAAGCTTAATAAACATTTGAACATTTATTATATTAAATTTATTTTCGTTTTCATGACTTTGCAAACACAACCGGGCTACTTTCGACCATAGGCGATGCTAGTTTATATAAATATACAACAAACCACATTTAAGAACATGGCAGGGGGTTCATCGATCCGCTTTTATATTTATCTACCATTATAGTCGCTAATAGCGCGTGAGAAAATGAAGTTACTGTATTTCTTCGTTCTCGAACTGATTTCGCTTATTTTATTACGATGGTCACGGTTCGTCATGTAGGTAGTAATTCAGAAAATATGTTGGCAATCGGATCAGGAATTTGGTGAAAGAAATTTCGCTAACAAATCTAGCCGCAACGAATAACTCCATTCCTTTTGTGATTTCCTCTCCATCTCGTGCATCATTGCCGTGACATTTTGTTCCCTACATCGCGATAATACAAGAAATAGCTGCCATTCTCTCAACTTACTCTAAGTCGTCTGTCAGTTCCATTTGGTTGTGATTCCACAATGCGCAGGAATACTGGTAAACAACACACACAACTGGGTGTAGGCTGTTTCTTTAGTAGAAGTGTTGCATCTTCTAAGCGCTCTGTCAATGAAACGTATCCTTCCGTTCGCCATCCCCAATATTTTCTAGGTGTTCTTTCAAATTTAAATTGTTTGTAATTCTTATTCCTAGCTATATATAACTCAATTAACGGCTTGTAGATTTCACTGGTTTATTTCCTTTGTGAAGCTCCTCTATACTTTCTTTCCAACTTTGAAGAATCAATTCTTTGCGCTGAGGTGGTTTCTCATCTATGTTCTTTATATGCATACAGTCGCCTCTCTTGCCTCTGCGGCGCTATCTACGCTTTACCGTACTCTATTTTACCTGCTTCGTTTGCTGCATTTTTATACCTTCTCTTTTCATCCGTTAAGCTCACTATAACCTGTGATATGCATGGCATTTTGGAAGGTCTTGTCTTGATATTTCGACCTCTGCTCCCTTCGCTATTCCATCCATCAAAGCTACACTTTCATATTGTATTTTGTTATTTTCCTCCATTCTGTCAATTTTTGCCAAAAGCTCCCTCTAAAACATTCTAGAATTTAATTTTCCTTCATGCTATCTACGTCATATCTCCTTATTTTTCTTTCTTTTCCGCAGTTTTTATTTCAGTTTCAGTCTATAGTTCGTGGCCGATAAGATAGGGTTAGAGTCTTATGTCTTACCATTATAACATCTATCTGGCCTCTTCCATGTGTAAAATCTTCCTCCATGAATCTTAAAACAAGTGTTACTTTGATTAAATTACATTCCGTGCAAAATTTTAGCAGGTGGTTTCCTCTTCATTCGTTTCCCCCCAGTTCATATTCACCTACTATTTTCCCTTCCGTAATTTTCCCCTTACCGAATTCCAGTTCCACGTCACAGTAAAGTTTTCCTCTCATTTAACTGTTTGAATAATTTGCTTTGGCTTCTTATACATTTATTTTATGTCCTCATTGTCGGCAAAGCTAGTACTAATGTGGTCGGTTTTGGCTTCGTGCCTAACTTTGCTACGATACTGCGTTCATTGTTTCTGTGCATGGTAGTTTGCCCTGGATCCTACCTTCTTATTTACTATTAGACCTACTCCCGAAATACACCCAATTGACTTTTATTTGTATCCTAATACTCACCTGGCCAGAAATCTTGATCGTCTTTCCATCGAACGTTTACTAATCCCCACTACTTCGAACTTCAGTCTAACAACTTACCTCTTTCAATTTTCCAACCACCCTTCCAAAATAAGATATCTACAGGTCCCTGTTCTGATCCATAGAACTCCTGGAAGAAAGGATATGGTGGAGACATGGCTTAGCCAAAGCCTAAGGGATGTTTCCAGAATGAAACTTTCACACTGCAGCGGAGTGTGCGCAGATATAGAAGTTCCTGGCAGATTAAAATTGTGTGCCCAACCGTCACTCGAACCTGTGACCTTTGCCTTTCGCGGGCAAGCCCTCTATCGACTGAGCTATCCCGACACGACTCACGATCCCGCCTCACAACTTTACTTCCACCAGTACCTCGCCTCCTACTTCCAGGAGTGCTAGTCTTGCATGGTTCGCAGGAGAGCTTCTTTGAAGTTTGGAAAGTAGGAGGCGAGGTACTGGCGGAAGTAATGTTGTGGGGCGAGATCATGAGTCGTGTCGGGATAGCGGCACATAATTTTAATCTGCCAGGAATTTTCATATCAGCGCACACTCCGATGCAGAGTGGAGTATAAAGGTGGTTCGATGAACCCTCTGCCAGGCATCTAAATGTGATTTGCAGATTATCCCATGTAGATGTAGATGTTGAACGTGAATATGCGGCGACCCACTTCTCAGCAGGTCAGCGGCGGTGCCGAGTGGAATCTTATGAACAACAATACTGTTATTTTAGTTCAATTGTAGCACATAGCCTCTTGTTAATTAAACTGTAGAGACTTTTTCCTTGGCTAGTTACATAGAAGCGGCTAAATTATTTTACGATCTGATTATACACATTTCATTTCCAACACGTTTCTCCTCTTCCACATTCAAATTAATGCGAGCCTCTGCATTATATTTCTTGTGCAACTGTTTTTTCGTAGTATAATTTGTTAAATTATAAAAATTACCGAGCGACGTGGCGCACTGGTAACACACTGGTCTTGCATTCTGAAGGATGGTGGTTCAAATCCACCTCCGGCCCTCCAGATTTAGGTTTTCCGTGATTTCCCTGAATCACTCCAGTAAAATGCCGGGAAGGTTCCTTTGAAAAGGCACGGCCGATTTACTTCCACATCCTTACCCATAACCTTCCGAGCGTAAGCTCCGTCTCTAATGACCACGCTGTCGACGGGACGTTAAACTCCAAGTTTCCTTTAAATTATGAAAATAGTAAAAATGAGTCACGGATTAATAAATTCAATAGGTTTTATTTAAAAAAAATATTGACACCCCTCTAGAACCAAATTCTAGATACGTCACTGAACACAGTAGAGCAGTTATAACCTTACGCAAACGCCTCTACTCTTTAAATACGCTACGGTGGAGTAGCCGAACGGTCTAAAGCACTCCGCTGCGGAGCGCGCGGTTGCCGTGGAGGTTCGAGTCCACCCTAGGGCATGGGCGTGTGTGTGTTGTCGTTAGGTTAGTTTACATAGGTTTAAGTAGTTTGTAAGCTACGGACTGATGACCACGCAATTTGGTCCGATAGATTTACAGACATTTGAACATTTTAACTCTTGAAATACAACCCTCGCATAGTGATTTATCCTTGACGATTGATAATGTCTGAGATTTGGTGTTGTCGGAATTCTCGACGAATTCATGGCGCGATTTCTTACGGAATATTGAATTCCAAAACGATTTTCGAAATAGAATGTCAAATGAATAGAATTCAAACTGCTATTTTGCTTCTAATCTTCTTTGAAAAGCCACGTCAGAGACGTTTTCACACGACTCACCAGAGGCAAATCATTGCTTTAAAGGGCGTTTCTGTATCAGTGCTCATTGCCGGCGAATAACTTTTATCACTCCCGTGCACTTTCACTTCATATGGCTTTAATGACCAAGAGGTAATCGTCGTCGAACCTGTAACCGAGGTTTACACACCAAAGCAGTAAGCTAATGAAACAAGTCAGCCGATGTGTTGGACTGATTGCACTGGGACGAGTTGGGCAGTTGCGCCATGGCGCCGCACTCGTTATCGGCGTAGACACCTGCGATGAGCTGCGCGGCAGGTGCGACCGCACAGTAGTTCACGGTGCGCAGTATAACGTGGCGCGGTCTGCAGCGCGACCGCGAGCGCTCACCTGCGGCTGCGGCGTGGCGCGGCTGTTAACAGTGATTTATTGCAAAAAGCGCGAGGTGGCGGCCATTAATATTCATTGGAAATTCCGCGGAGGTGGCGCTGCCGCGATGCCAGCGCCCGTACCGAAAGCGGCGGTGACGCTTCACTTGCCAGCCTTTAATGGCGGCCTTTTTCGGGAGCCCGCGCGGCTGCGGGGGCAGCGCGTGGCTGAGTGGGCTGATGTATATCGGCGAGGGCGGCAGGCCGTGGCCGTGCCGAGCGACGCCATTTACAAAACCAGTGATAAAAAAAAAGCGCCTTCGGTGCTGATTGTTCTATTGTGACTTACTAATTTTTGATGAAATAGCATATGGAAACAAAGTGATATGTGTCTTGCGTCGAGTAAATACGAGGGGCCCAATGAACAGAATTACAGAGTCTAAAGAAACACAACAGAGTAACGGAAATATAGTAGTTCCGTAAAATGGAGCTACATAGTCATAGTTTTCAAGGTTTTTTTTCTCGCAATTGCAGAATAGTATCAGTAACTAACTATAATAAGTAATACCAATAAGTTGCTACAATCTCCTACTATGCGGTGATACGTTTTACAAATCAATATGTTCAACTGTAACCGTTATATAAGTACAAGAAATGTATTCGCATTGCGAATATTAATCAGCATCAGCTGTATGGTGTAATGGTGACATATGAAAATTTGTGCCAGGCCGGGACTCGAACCCGGATTTTACGCTTATCGCGAGCGGTCGCGTTACGTTTATGCTACCCGGGCACGCTTTCCCGAATGATCCAAACCTTTATATGCCACATATTGTGGCACTGCTCGTGAGTGCTCGTACATTCTATGATGTAATTGCCGCAAAGGGTGAGACTTTTTAGTACATTTGTCGTAAGCCTTGATATGGCTGACTTAAATACGATGTGCAGTGTCCGTGTTTATTGATATAACTAAGCGAATGTCCTGCAGATATGCTTGTATGCATTTGCTTAGTTATATCAATAAACACGGACACTGCACATCGTCGTTATGTAAGTGCAACAAGTTGTCACAATGTTGCCTAACCGGGTGGGGCTACTTTGTGACAGGTTCGTTTTTGCTTTGAAACACTTGGAAAATCAACATTGGCACAAAGTTACCCCATCAAATGTTTATTTCCATCAATTTACAAATATTGTTTTATTGTATAGCAACAAAAAATATTGACAAAGGCACTGAATCTAAATTTGAATCTTTGACATTAAGAAGACTTCCCTTTCGTGTTGAAGGTGATATCTTGTAAAAAAAATCCTCCTTAACATAATAAGAGCAATCAACTCGTTCTGACCACTTCAAATATGTTTTGACCTCTCCATGATGCTTACCAAGTAGGTTCCTGGCTTGATATTCATAACTCTTCCAGGGAACATTTCCCCTTGTAAGTTCACGACACAGTCAGCAAGATTGAAAGTGCCCTTTTCAAGTGGTGGACGCTTCTTGTGTCTCGATGTAGGGTCTATCTTAGTCGAGGGTGTGTCTCTGTCTGATGGCTCACATCATCAACTATCATAGAAAACTTCCGAGTCACTGGGATTTTCATCAGTCCACTTGATGCTTTCGCTCTCATCTGAGGTTTGGACGCTATCAAGTAAATTTAATGTATACACTTTAAAACACAGTGGGGTTAATTTGGGACACTCCGACACTGTCACAAAGTAGCCCTGATTTTCTGGTTTTCGATTATACAACTTAAATGAACATTCCAATTAACTTCAAATCATGCCATAATGATTCCGACATATGGACAATCAGGCGTACGTACCTGTTTTCAGCAGTTATATCACACAAACGGATCCAGCACATAAAGTTTACAACAATTTACGCGGTGGCTCTAAAGCAGGTTTAAACAACAACGAACTAGTGACAAACAAAGGAAGCACGGGAGATTGAATCGGCTGCGCAAGATGGTACAGCACTACAGGCAAGCCGCTGGAGCTAATCTTTGGTTTCTTCGTAACTTGGACGCAGCGGGAGGTTCGAAAGAACCGAAAATGAACGAAAGTCACGAAATTGCCCCTACAGTCACAAATAACAAATGTTCAAATGTTTGTAGAACTTATGGAACTTAACTACGGGATCATCAGTCCCTAAGCTTACAAACTACTTATGGACTAGCTAAGACTAAGGACGGCACAAATATCCATGCCCGAGGGGGGATTCGAACCCCCGACCGTAGTGGCCGTGCAGACTGCGACTGAAGCGCCTCAGTCCCCTCGGCCACCGCGGCCGGCCACAAACTTTCGGTAACCTGACTGTTGCAGATAATTATGCCAAATCCAAATAAAAAGTGACCAGGTAGTCGCAGTGAATTTTACGGACCGAGTTCTTGGATACCAGTGGAGTGAACTACTGATCTGCGCTCACGGATGTGCACGCTAGCTCCTCGGAACGGCGAAACCACAACGACGAAGGATCAACAAAATTACATGGCTTTTGAATGACGATGTTAAAATGCCATATGCAACAAGAAAACATTGTACCATGAGTTTCTAGAAGATAAAACACCACCCCATTGGAATGCCTACAAACAAGCCCATAGAGAGGCGGGAAACGCTGTTGCAGTCACAAAAGCAGACAAGTATTGAGAGCTGTATGCGAAACTTGACACGCGTGAAGGAGAGCGTGACATCTATCGACTAGTCAGATCAAAGCGCCGAAAAACGGAGGATATCCGACATCTTTATGACATTATCAAAGAAATTGGGGTGCTGCTGGTTGCCCGAAACCAAACAAGGGCGCTGGCGGAGATACTTTGACACAGTATCCACCAATACCAACCACGTCTGCTGTTGATGTACCAGTTAATTAAATTAGAATTTCCGAACTCACGGCTGCCCTGAAGGAAATTAAGAGTGGAGGAAGGAAGGAAGCTTAGGGTTTAACGTCCCGTCGACAACTTGATCATTAGAGACGGAGGTAACACTCGGAGTTTTGGGTAAGGATGGGGAAGGAAATCGGCCGTGCCCTTTGAAAGGAACCATCCCGGCATTTGCCTGGAGTGATTTTGGGTTAATGACGGAAAACCTAAATCCTCCCGAATGCGAGGCCAGTGCGTTACCACTGCACCACCTCGCTCGGTGAAATGAAGAGTGGGAGAGCCAATGGCCCCGATCACCTCCCAGCAGAATTCTTGTGCTCTCAAAAATGGATTGCAGCAGGCTGGCTAACAGATCTTTCCAACAAGGACATGAGGGAAGGTAGAACACCAGCAGACTGTCAGTGAAGCATCCCTGTACCAATCTTCAAAAGGAAAGGAAGCCCTACTCAGTGCTCTAATTATCGACTAATCAGATATCTGAGCCACGCAATGAAAATATTCGAATGCATTCTCGACAACAAGATTCGCGATGGTGCTGATCACAAGGAACCAAGCAGGATTTGTGAAAAATTGAATCACAACTTACGCAATCCATGCTTCCCGACTGAAACACCGTGAAAAGAACAAGCCACTGCATCTTGCTTTTCTAGACCTCGAAAAAGCTTATGATCCGGTACCACATGACCTGCTCTGGTTACAGCTTCGAGAAAATGGCGTCCCAGAGTATCTTGTATCTTCGTCCTGCAGTCGCGTCTTACAAGGAGACCACATTGGTATCGAATTTTAGAATTTGTTTTATATTTATAGTACGTGAAGTTCAGAACTGAAATAACAATCGGCCAAAGTCATTCGATGCAATTCTCAAAAAATCTTGAGGAAATCGACTTTGAAGTTTTGCAAGTACACGTAAGTACCAACAATTAAAACACTTGGAGTATCTGTCGACGTATCTCAGGTGGAAGCGATCTGGGCACGCTACCATAGAGTTGGTGGTTCGCATCCCGCTATGACACCTTTTTTTCGTTTTAGAATTCAGTCATATAAAACATTTTGGGATCTCTAATTCCTTGTGTTGTGTCGATTTTTGTTTATGTGTATGTAGACCATCTCAACACCTTGTCGTCACGTATTTCTGTGGTTCAGAAGGTTAGCTACTTGGAAAGCCATTAGTAACTACGGAGATAATTGTCCATAAACAGCGTCGAAGCTCTTTAAAAGCCGGCCGCAGTGGCCGAGCGGTCTGCAGCGCGCCAGTCACAGTCTGCACGGCCGCTACGGTCGGGGGTTCGAATCTCCCCTCAGGCATGTATGTTTTTGTCGTCTTTAGTATAAGGTAGTTCATAAGTTTAGGGACTGATGAACCCGCAGTTAAGTCCCGTAAACAAACATTTGAACATTTGAGCTATTCACAAACAAATTGAACAAGCAAAGACTTCCGTCGACCTTTTATAAAATATAGAAAATTACGAATACATAAAAACCTTTAATGATTATGTATGTTTGTTTTTGTACTAAGTCTTGTCCATATTATTTTGTTTTGTTGATATTGCAATACATTCATGCATAGGGTTTCATAATGTGAAATTCATATACCAAAGCCTGTGAAATTTTGCACAAAACGAAATATGCCGACGTGGAAGGAAAAGGTGTAAAATACGCTAGCGTGCCAAATAACGTTAGAGTCTGAGTAGGAGTTGTGTGCTTGCATGTGGCCTGGCCGAACGCACGGTGAGCAGCATACCTGATAGGCAATATTACTTCAAGAGTTGCTATGATTTTGCCTCGGATGACGGGTTACGTGCACTCGCAATTTGGTGGGTTTTGGTTTATTTGTTTCGACGCTTATAAGAAGTTTATAAGCCATCATATTCTGTGCTGATACGTAACACTGTAATACCATGATCAGCCACGATCATCGATCGTCGCTGCACCACAGGCAAAGTTGTTTTATTAAAAATTGTATGCAAGCATGGGCCTCATTATAGTGTTTATTTATCTTTTGCATAATAATAAGAAGTAACATAAAACCAAACCAACCAGCCTGTTGACGTATATATATTCGAGTGTCCATAAAATTATATTTGTGTGAATACAGTGCTCAGAGTTTGTTAATTCAATGTACTTGGATAAATTGTGTAGAACACTGATTCTTATAACTATGTACGTTTAAGTTTTCTTTCTGTGCAGCAATTATGAAAAAATTAGTTACTTAATAATGAGCAAATTAAAAAACTTTTATAAATCAATCAGATAAATTAAGAGTTTTTTTAATTTTATTCAGTTAATGGTAGTTCAGTTTAAGGGCCACCACTAATAATTTGAGCAAAGCTTTAACAAAGAGTTGGTCTTAGCAAGTTAATACAATAAAAGAAATAAAAAATTAAGCACAAAGTAAATTTCTCATTCGAGGTTAAAAATTGTTTCAGTGCTAAGCAGGTATTTTGATTTTCAACAGAACTGAATAGTGATAGATCGTAAAGTGAAATAGGGTTAAATGTAAATCAAACGTCAACAAGTTTACAGCACACTAAAAACGATTAATATGCTTGGTTAGTAATCTTGCTTTATTGAAGAACATAATTCCTTTACATTTAGAATCTTACTGCCAAAAGTAAATTTACCAAGTTTTTTTCATGATATTAACAATATTTTATGGTTCCTGCAACGACATTAGGCTGGGTACCAATATTTTGAGCTTTGTCTGTTATCATCAAAGGAAACTGCAGGTTTGTTTGAGTGCAATTTGTATGGCATATTATTCATATCGTCAATCAGTGTATTTTTATGGTTATATGTTACTACATTTGGAGCATTGCACTGTATGGAGCAGAGACGTGGACCATGAGAAAGAAGGAGAAAAAATACTTAGAGAGCTTCGAAATGTGGTGCTGGAGGAGAATGGAAAAGATCAAATGGACAGATCGCATGAAAAATGATGATGTACTGAGAAGAGTAGGAGAGAAGAGAAGTATTCTGCATACAATTCTACAGAGAAAGGCCAACTGGATTGGACACATAATTAGACACGATGGACTCCTACGCGATGTCATCGAAGGAAAAATAAGTTGAAACACAGGACGAGGAAGGAGGAGGACTCAACATCTGGACGACATGAAAGATGGAAGGAGATACAACAGACTGAAGGAAGAAGCTGAAGACAGGGAACAATGGAATCATAAATTCTCCGTACGAAGACATGGACCTGCCACTAGGCAAAATACCTTATAATAATAATATAATATGTTACTTGTTTCTTATCAAATCAATTCTGTCAAAGAGAATGATCAATTAGTGAAGCCTTAACAGTGATCAGTATAGATAGGTAGGCGACCGTAATTTCGTTGAGTAATTACAGTATTTTACTTCAAATGTTCAAATGTTTGTTAAGCTTATGGGACTTAACTACGGGGTCATCAGTCCCTAAACTTACAAACTACTTATGAACTACTTACGAACTAGGACGGCACAAATATCCATGCCCGAGGGGGGATTCGAACCCCCGACCGTAGTGGCCGTGCTGACCGTGACTGGAGCGCCTCAGTCACCTCGGCCACCGCGGCCGGCGTATTTTACTTGAACTTTGCCACTGTAGATCTGTCTATGTCGGTTTGCATCTTTCGCCTTTCTGCTATGAAATCTTTTGGTGAAGAAATTAAAAATTCCAATAGTAATATCTGTTGGGATTTATCGCGGTCATTTCTAAATCCTCTCAGAGGAGCACATCTTGTACTATGTTGTTTAGAGTAAGTGGTAGCTTGATATCAAATTGTTAACTATTGTTACTTATTTGAGACTGCATACTGTACCGCAGTAGAACTTATTTGACGCAGGTTGAAGCCATGTCGTAACAGCATATTTCAATAACTTCTGTCACCATCACAGTCCGAAATTCGTATCACTCACCAAGTGAAGAGGCACTTTCGTAACACTGTATGACGTCCTCCGATTTCACAAGACTTTTTCATTAACATTAATAACATTACTTTTATGTTTGAAAGTACTGTTTACATTGTGCCACTTATATCGACGCGTCATGTCAGCAAAGACCTTATATGTGTGAAAATTTCAGAAGTTGTAATTAATTAAGTAAAATAAAAACATTATTATTTCCTAAGAGATACACAATTTTAGTAGAAGCGTCGATGGATTGTTTCATTAAATGCGATTTCCAAAATAAATAGGGCTGTATTATGTGTAGAAATGTTACTAAAATGTATGAAAATAGACATATCGAATATACTTGCGTGATTTTAATTTACAAATAATTCTTGATCACCCATTTGAGATATTTCAAATTCATCAGGTGACGTTTACCAATCAATTGTGACAAAAGACAAAACCAAAAGTAATATATATATTATACAACCCGATATGTAAATGCAAACTAAAAGAAACAAGAAAAGCCAAAATGTATAATTTCCAAGTCGAGTATGTTTACAAGTGGACACGCATTCGGGAGGACAGAGGTTCTAATCAACCTCCATCCATCTATACATAGGTTTTCCGTGATTTTTCCGAAATCATTCTAGGCAAATGTGAGGATGGATCCTTTGAATGACTACAGACGATTTTGTTCCTCAATCTTCCCCAAAAACCCGAGCGTGAATTCCGTATCTCATGAACACGCTGTCGACTAGAAGTTAAACCCTTTCTTCCTTTCTTCCACTTTCTTCCTCCTGGTCCACTGTTCACTTCCCTACAATGCTAAACACCAGCATATATTTACAGGTAGGACTTCCTGACATTTAAATTAACATTGGGTGTAAGTAATTCAGCTTTATCAGAATGCCTTTTTTCCCATAGCTATTGGGCAGTTTATCTCATCTATAGTTCGGTTATGAGAAGTTCTGTTGCTGCCTACATTAGAAAACTTATCAACTGCGACTATTGTCTCGTTATCTAATGTAACTCCTTCTGTATTGCATGATTATTTTACAATACCTTTGTTTCGCTCTTGTGAATATTTATCCCATACACTTCTTCCAAGACACTGCCCATTCCTTTCAATTGTTATTCCAGGTCCTTAATTGTTTCTAACATGGTAACTATGTCAGCGACAAAAACATTTCATTTCTTCTCCCTCAGTTTTAATGTTCCACGAAATTTTCCCTTGGTTTCCTTCACTTAATTCTCAATGTAGAGTTTCAATAGTATTTTTGAAATGCTACAGATCTGTTTTACTTCCTGGCCAATCAGAGAATCCGTTTCATGTCCTTCTACACTAATCGCTGCTGTCTGGTTTTTGTACAAATTGAATATAACTTTTCGTTTAGTATATTTTTCTCCGGCTGCCCTCAGAATTTGAATGGTTGTATTCCAGTCAACATTGTCAAAATATATGTACTACACGAAAAATATAGTAGTGAAGCGTTATTTCTTCGGAAAGTGTCAGTTCAGTTCGTTTTGTTTTACGAAAGATCGTTCACTATAATTTTTGTAACTATTTTTGTCATTACATGGACATATATTAAAGTACGGTGGCATATCTAGGTACTTTAGAAACTCACCTGACAGGGATGTTTGCCTGTCGATCGCATTACAGACACGAGTCGTTTCTGCAACTCCCACAGTAGAATAGACACGTTTCATCACAGATTAATTCAGCCTGTTCCGCCAGACTGAATATCTGTGGAATGAAGAAGCTTAAATAGTGTAACGCTAGCACAACTCCACCGGAAGTGGGAACATGGGACCAAGAAGGCGGTGGAGAGCCTGTAAGCCTATCGCACAGTGCCACCTCTCGCTCCACCCACTATATCGAGTACAGAGCGCCCTCTACAAGAAGACCACAAAAGCGACGCTCACTTCACAGTACTGCCCACTCGTATGAAGTCCACGCCGCGGTCTACACCGACAACTAAAGGCAGAAGATAAAGAGAACCATCGCTACTTATTGCTGATAGTACAGTAGATAGTCAAGGGGACGACCGACTTTAGGCACACATAATTGTATCATTGTCTTAGGTAGAAATTTCATCTCTTGGACATTACCAAAGTGTTCTGTATTATGTTATTAATATATTGCCCACTTTAGGTTACGTTAGTAACACTAAAAGAGGGCCTTTGCGATCGTCTTTTGACAGCTCGAAATTTAAATGAAAATACGGGTTAACTATTCATCTGACATGAAAACTGAATAACCAAATTTGTAGAGGAGAAAATTCTCTACAACTTTGCTCTCTTTTATATATATATATATATATATATATATATATATATATATATATATATATATATATATATATATATCGTAGCGTTCCAAACATATTTGCAAAAATAACGGCGCTTTTGTGATGTATGTCTGTCTGTCTGTCCGTAACGTGTTCCTTTTTTAAGACGGACCGTTCAACCGATCAGCATGACTGTAGGCTGCCAGAGACCAGAACCTCCCTTTTTCAAATTATTCGGACAAAAAATACGGTAGTAATACCAAAAACGCTATTTGTAATATAATTGGAATTGCAAACGAACCGTACGTCTGACAAGAAAATAGAATAACCTAATTGGTAGAGTACAAAATTCTCTACAACTTAGCTCCCATATGAAACTTCCTGGCAGATTAAAATTGTGTGCCGGAACCGGGACTCGAACCTGGGACCTTTGCCTTTCACGGGCAAGCGCTCTACCACTGAGCTACCCCGACACGACTCACGATGCCGCCTCACAACTTTACTTCCGCCAGTACCTCGCCTCCTCCTTTCCAAACTTCACAGAAGCTCTCCTGCGAAACTTGCAAGACTAGCACTCCTGGAAGAAAGGACATGGTGGAGACATGGCTTAGCCACAGCCTAGGGGATGTTTCCAGAATGAAACTTTCACTCTGCAGCGGAGTGTGCGCTGATATGAAACTTCCTGGCAGATTAAAATTGTGTGCCGGAATCGGGACTCGAACCTGGGACCTTTGCCTTTCACGGGCAAGCGCTCTACCACTGAGCTACCCCGACACGACTCACGATGCCGCTTCACAACTTTACTTCCGCCAGTACCTCGCCTCCTGCTTTCCAAACTTTCACAGAAGCTCTCCTGTGAAACTTGCAAGACTAGCACTCCTGGAAGAAAGGACATGGTGGAGACATGGCTTAGCCACAGCCTAGAGGATGTTTCCAGAATGAAACTTTCACTCTGCAGCGGAGTGTGCGCTGATATGAAACATTACTTCCGCCAGTAAAGTTGTGAGGCGGCATCATGAGTCGTGTCAGGGTAGCTCAGTGGTAGAGCGCTTGCCCGCGAAAGGCAAAGGTCCAAAGTTCGAGTCCCGGCTCCGGCACACAATTTTAATCTGCCAGGAAGTTTCATATCAGCGCACACTCCCCTACAGAGTGAAAGTTTCATTCTGGAAACATCCCCTAGGCTGTGGCTAAGCCATGTCTCCACCATGTCGTTTCTTCCAGGAGTGCTAGTCTTGCAAGTTTTGCAGGAGAGCTTCTGTGAAGTTTGGAAAGTAGGAGGCGAGGTACTGGCGGAAGTAAAGTTGTGAGGCGGCATCGTGAGTCGTGTCGGGATAGCTCAGTGGCACACGCCGTGCTGTGCGCTGCGCCGTTTGCTGCTTCCGCGTGATAAGTCTCTGCGCTTGCTGTAGCGACCTGCAGTTATTCGTGTTGTAGAAGATGAATACGGAACAGTGATGTCTGAAAGGAATAGAAAGGATACCCTGAAGTTTACTTTTGAAAGAGAATTTGCCCGACCGAAATCTTTTGAAATTGAGGAATGGCTAGAACGATGCGTTAAAATAGGAATCGAGGACATTATTGGCATCCATCTATCGATTGTTAGCAGTGTGGTTTTTGTGAAACTCGCTAGATCCCATATGTGTGCCAAAATAGTCGAATCCTGTGGTGGAGTTATGCAATATAAATATAGTGATGGCAATGTTGGAAAGGTTTTCGTTTCTCATGCAGGCCTTGGAATCAGAACTGTGCGCATTTTCGAACTGCCTTTTGAGATAACAAGTGCCGATATAGATGCAGTGATCTTGCCATACGGTAGAGTGATTAGTAATACTGCTGAATGGTGGTCTACTGCCCATCGCTTTCCGGTACTAAACGGGGTGCGACAGCTGAAAGTCGACTTGCATAAGCATATTCCGTCATACATTCAGGTCTGCGGGTACCGAGCAATTGTGATGTATGATGACCAGCCTAAGACGTGTGCCGCGTGCAACTCTACTGGCCACGTGAGAGCCGAGTGCATGCAGCGGCGCGTGGCGCAGCTGCCGGCCGGCGAGGCGGCCAGGCCGCCCATGTTGTCGACTCTGCCGGTGACGTATGCGGCCGCGGCGCGCGGTCTCCCTGCTGCCGCCGGCCCCGAAGTCAATGCTTGTCTTGACGTGCCTGAGATAGAGATGACGACGGCGACAACTGAACCAACAGAACGGACCCTCCCTCAGACTTCTGTGACACCGACACCTGCTGTAGCCGTGCAAGAAGAGGCCCCTGCAATACAAGAAACCGAATCGACAACCTCCGACGCCCTACCAATGGCCTCTATGGAAACTATTCCAACGTTTGTACAACCCGCACCGACAGTTTTGGACCAACCAACACCTACTGAGAGTATTAAGGAACAGCTCTTTGTCCCAAACACTGTAGAGCACCCACCAGCAGAGACTCATACGCCGACGGAAGCTCCGCTTGGAAATGAACAAAGTCCGTCAAGAGGCTCATCTCCCAAGAGAAGAAGGAAACGGAGGCTTGCGCGTCAGGGAGCGGAAGTCACTGCACCGCCCTTACGGGAAAAGGCAAAGGAGATAGGTGCTCAACTAAGGAACTCAGCACACACGTCCGCCAATGTGACAGGAACAATGGAAAAGGCCTCGACTTCTGTGATATTAAATACTGAAAACACCTCACACCCCGACTCCGAACTTGATGACCGGACTGTCGCCGAACGTTCTCCTGACAAGCTACTCAACACGTCCAAAAATTTACTACCACCTACATGGACCGAAGAAATGGAGTCTAGTACGGAAGAGGAGATGGATACCTCTGTAACCGAAACTCCCACAGCTGCATTCCAAACGGACGGCGACTGTCAATTCCTCCGCGATGGCTCTACAGAAATTAACGCACAACAAGCACTTTCGACTGATCCTTTCCCTAATGACGAATACTATTAAACAGCTCTTGATGTGCCCGATGGCAGATTTTTGCACAAGCATCTTTCGACAAGCGTTTAGACACTTTCCTCTAGACTTACTTCATGGTTACTACCACATTCTTATTCTCTAAGCTTAAATTGCGTATAGCCACCAATCATTCCACTACAGGCCTATAGGCTCGCAACGGTAAATCTAAATAAGATACGTAGTGAGCTAAAATTACAACATTTAAAAGACTTCTTACATGCAGCAGACGTTGACATTACCTTCCTGCAAGAAGTAACAGACATCAGGCTTGACTGTATACCAGGCTATAATGCCTTCATTAATCCTGGTATGGGTTCTGAAATGGGTACAGCCTTACTTGTGAAGGAAGGAATCATTATCAAGGATGTTACGAAATTACCCAATAGTAGAGGTATTGCTGGCACCTTCCATAACATCAGGCTAATAAATATCTATGCTCCATCGGGGTCCAGTAATAGACGATTACGAGCAGAATTCTTTAAGGAAGACATTGTTCCCCTGTTTGGTGCTAACAACGAACACGTCATCTTAGGAGGTGACTTTAATTGTGTCCTCAGCGCTAAAGATCAAATTCCCAACATGAACAAATCTATTGAGCTGGAGCGCATTGTCCGAGACCTGCGATTCATTGACTCGTGGGAGTACAAACATGGAGTGGCACCGGGTTTTACCTACATCACCAATCATTCAGCAAGCCGTTTGGACAGGATATATATCACGTCTGCCTTGAGCACTCATATTCTGCAGTCTGAAGTTTGGCCAGTGGCCTTTTCAGATCACGCAGCATATTTATGTACCGTAAATATGGAACGACAAGGCACATGCAGATACAGAGGCCTGTGGAAATTAAATGTTTCACACCTACAAGACCGGGCATGTCAAGAGGCCTTCCTCAACACCTGGAGGGAGTGCGAGCACAGATTCGCCTCTTATACGTCGGCAATAGAATGGTGGCTAAAGTGTGCAAAACCTAAAATAAGGAGATGTTTTATTAACTACTCTAAAGATAAATATTCATGGCCCAAAAAAACAATAGAATTTTATTTTCACTGTTTAAGAGAAATCTACATGCTAGGCACATCGGCTACTGGTTACTATGATCGAATCAAAAGAATACAGGCCAAAATTTTGGCCCTGCGTCGCAAACAACTAGAAGGATACATAGTTCGATCACGGGTCCAAACCATGGCACAACAAGAAAATACCTCCATTTATCATGTCATACAAGAAAGGAAACGTGGACACAGCAAGATAATGACAGAACTAACAGCGGCAGATGGTACAACTTTGTCCACACATAGACAAATTAAGGAAGCAATTCTAGGCCATTTCACAGCCTTGATGTCTCATAAAGAAGTGGACGAAGAAGCACAAAATGTTCTATTGCAAAATGTGCAAGGCAGAGTCAACCACACGGAAGTAAAACTCGTAGCACAGGCGACCGAAGAAGACGTGGAATACGCCGTTAGGGCAAGTGCCAAAAATAAATCTCCAGGAGCGGATGGCATCCCAGCGGAATTCTACCAAGTGTTCTGGGATCAGATCAAAACGAAACTTACACTCCTCTGTAACGAACTGTTGGAGCCCACAAATGGGATCCCACAAGAATTTCGCGAAGGCATCATAGTTTTTTTTTTCCAAAAAATCCTGTTAGTAAAAAAATTGACAATTTGAGACCTATCACTCTTCTAAACAGTGATTACAAAATCTTTGCTCGACTTTTAGCACACAGGCTTAAATCGACAATTAACAGCGTAACTGGACCCTACCAGACGAGTGTGGGCCAAGATAGGAGACTCTTCCACACCCTGTGCGACTACCGCGACCTCATATCAACGGCCGAGGTCTGTAAACTTAAATGTGCCATAATATCATTAGACTTTGACAAAGCCTTTGACAGGGTCAATCACCAGTATCTCCTCCGTACCATGCATGCGATGGGCTTTCCGCCTCGGTTCGTAACTATTTTGCAACATATGATAACGAACAATACATCCCAAATCATCATCGATGGACAGCCTACCAGGAAAATAGAAGTAGCCAGCTCTGTTAGACAGGGTTGTCCAGTTTCTATGGCGCTCTTTTCCATCGCAATTGAACCCCTGCTTGCCACGCTGATGCAGCGTCTACAAGGATTACAAATACATGGAAACAAAATAGTTTGCAAGGCCTATGCTGATGATGTAGGTTTCCTTGTCATCAACAGACCTGAAATAGAGACCGCTTTGCAGATCGTACAACAGTATGAACGTGCATCTGGCGCGCTGCTCAACAGAACAAAATCTGGAATTTTTAATATCGGCCGTGGTTTAGGGCCACATACATCTGGACATCTACGTGAGCTGACGGTTTTCAAGTGCCTAGGTATTGACTTTCACAATACTATACGTCGTACCATAGCAGCAAACTACAAGGCACTGTTAAATAAACTACGCGCCTGTGCACAGACATACAGTATCAGGAAACTCAATGAAATCCAGAAAGTAACAGTAGCCAACATCTGCCTAACTGCAAAACTTAATTATGGTGCTCAAGTCCTGCCCATACCTTCAACTATGACAAAACAATTCATGTCCGCACTTGGCCACTTTGTCAGTCGCGGTCACATTTTCAAAGTGCATTATGACACCCTAACGCTTCCGCCGATAAGTGGGGGTCTCAATCTCACAGACATTGGTAAGAAAGCACAGGCGTTATACATCGCTAAAACTACTGAATAATGGAAGAATTGTACCAACAGTCTTGTTGCACACTTGTTGGATGAAATAGCTCCGGCTGACCTCAGTCCACCCATCAGTGTACAACATGTCCCGAACGGACTTTATCACTTGAAATACTTTCTATTAGAGTATAGCTATTTACAAGCACGAATACCCGATGTCAGAAAGAAGAAAGTTAAAGACATATACTGTGAATTAATGAAAGATAAAAAGAAAAACAACATAGAAGACAAATACAGATCTCACAACTGGAAGATAATTTGGGAAAATATCCATTGTCGTAACTTACCTTCCACGATGAAGACTACGTTGTACTTAGTTGTAAATCGCAAAATTGCAACTAACACAAAACTTTACAACATCCACCTGGCAAACTCACCACTTTGTGTCACGTGCAACGTATTGGATACCGAAGAACACCGATTCGGATGCGACAAAGTCAAAGAAATATGGATGTATATAAGACGGAAATTGGCATCCATCAGCAGAACGTCGCCAAACTACATAACAGCTTCCGATTTTCTTTTCCCAGAAGACGTACCGTCCCCCAAAACAAAAAGAAACGCCATCAACTGGCTAAAGGGGGCATCGGTCCACTACATTTTTTCAAACACGGACATGAAATTGGAAGATTTCTGGGTATACCTTACCACGGAGCATCACCAGCTGATGAAAACAAGACATTACAAGAAACATTATGCTAATTTCTTAATAAACACATTACCATAACAAGGAAGGAAGGAAACTTTTATTTATACAACATTCCTTATATGTTTGTTTCGAAGACAAATTTATATATCGCCATTGTTTTACCTTTCCTTCAATTCAGGAGTCAAAGTATTATGTTTTAATATTGAGGACAGGATGGTCCCCACGTTTTACCGAAAGATAGGACATGCTTTTAATTTCTGTTGGTTTATTTTGAACAGTTAAATGGCAACATTAACAAGAGGAAAGATTTTAGGTTATAAACGGCAATGGAGCCATAAGACCTTTCAGCTCAACATTAACATGGAGGCAGAAATACTTATTTTTTTCTTGAAAGAAGACATTTAGTTATTTAAGAAGACACAGTTTTTCTTTCTGTACGGCTTTGAAAAAAAAAGGGGGGGGGGGGGTAGAGCGCTTACCCGCGAAAGGCAAAGGTCCCAGGTTCGAGTCCCGGTTCCGGCACACAATTTTAATCTGCCAGGAAGTTTCATATCAGCGCACACTCCGCTGCAGAGTGAAAGTTTCATTCTGGAAACATCCCCTAGGCTGTGGCTAAGCCATGTCTCCACCATGTCCTTTCTTCCAGGAGTGCTAGTCTTGCAAGTTTCACAGGAGAGCTTCTGTGAAGTTTGGAAAGTAGGAGGCGAGGTACTGGCGGAAGTAAAGTTGTGAGGCGGCATCGTGAGTCGTGTCGGGGTAGCTCAGTGGTAGAGCGCTTGCCCGCGGAAGGCAAAGGTCCCAGGTTCGAGTCCCGGTTCCGGCACACAATTTTAATCTGCCAGGAAGTTTCATATCAGCGCACACTCCGCTGCAGAGTGAAAGTTTCATTCTAGCTCCCATATGTTTTTTTCATATCTCGTATCGTTTGAGACATATTTGCTAAAATAATGGAAATTTGACACCTTCCATTGAATTAATGAAAACCAGCCGTTCGTAGATGTCATGTGACATTCCTCGACCAGAACTCTGTTTGGCATACGCTATCATGCATTGCGTATTTGATGATTTCCTTATTGTTACTTACCCGTTGTCATTTCAAAGCAATGGCGCACTGAAGAATTAACAAAACACATCGTTCTTCGTACGATAAATGATAATCTAGTGTCTACAAATGCCATATTAGCATCAGCTAACAACGGCCATCGATAGTATGAGATTAAAGGACTCATTTTTCGATTGATAGCCGTAGCGTAGTGGGCAAGGCGTTGGACTCTTATTAATTAATTTTTTTATTATTTAGATTATTATTTTGGTCCAAAATGTTTGCAAAAACTTATAAAACTACTAATCTAAAGTGGGCCGTAAAACACGTCAGTGCGATTTTTGTGTTGTACTAAAGTGTCGAGCATAATTTAATCTTCCCGAGTAGGCAGATATATGGTGACTACAGTTGTCGCCACAGCCGGTCACAACAGAAGTCATCGAGTCATCCAACGTAATATAGGACGCTGCAGCTCAGCCGTTATCTTCAGAGGAATGCTTGGCACGTTTGACCTAAATACCGCTTTGAGGCATTAGGACATTCGTAAAAGAATATGGTAGTGATAAAGAGTTTTCATTGAGTGGCTCTTTATTTTCTATAACTGCGCTTTTAGGAGTCGTTGAATAGCAATAACACTAAGTAAATATATGGAGTTCATAATTAATTATAACTCATTCTAATGAGAAACAAAATATAATAAACAATTTATACCAACACATATTTAATGCGAACAGTTGCCTGAAATTCGTTTGGAAACTTTGATAATGTTCGATTTGCGTTGTATTCTAGAAAGATATTTTCAATCTTCAGCGGAGTGTGCGCTGTTAGGAAACTTCTGGAAAATTAAAACCTTGTTCAAATGTTTGAAAAGCTTATGGGACTTAACTACGGGGTCATCAGTCCCTAAACTTACAAACTACTTATCAACTACCTAATCCTAAGGACGGCAAAAATATCCATGCCCGAAGGTGGATTCAAACCACCGACTGTAATGGCCGTGCATACCGTGACTGGAGCGCCTCAGTCCCCTCGGTCTCCGCGGCCGGCTAAAACCTTGTTCTGGACCAGAATTCAAGCCTGTGAAACTGCTTTTGCCTTTCATTTTGGTAACATGTCCTATACTGTAGCCAAGCCATATTTCCGCAGTATTCTTTCTTCTAAGAGTGCTGATACTGCAAGGTTCACAGGAGAATTTCTGAAGAATGGAAAGCTGTGAGGTCGGGTCGTGGAGCATGCCAGGATAGCTCTGACAGTAGAGCCCTTCTCAGCGAAAGGTAATATCTGACAGTTTAATCTGCCAGGAAATTTTACGTAAATTTTTTTTTTTTTTTTTTTTTTTTTTTTTTTTTTCTCGTCAGTATGGCGATTTTTCAGTTTTGTTTTTATGAGGTTCATGCTAGGAAGAGCATATTCACACGTAAATTTGGAGCTGAAAGAAGATAGAGCCGCGCTGGAATAGTCGTGTGCTCTAAGGCACCTTGCCGCTGTGTGCGTGGCTGCTCCCAGTTGCATGTCTGAGTCCTCCCTCGAGCAAGTGATGTGTTGTTGCAAGACGACCCGGGTGTAAATTCTTCACTTTGCGTTTTATTGACCGTTATAACAAAGACCAATTGAATACATGTGTCTGCTTCTACAAAACTTCCAACATTAACAGAAAAACAGCAGTAATTGAAACAAAAGATAATACACACGGAGTTTATACACAAAATAGAGTTTATACATCGTCTACTCCGTGAACGCTCTCCTTTTTCTCCTACAATCCACTGTGCAGTGACCGACCACTTGTCATATATGCAACAAAGACATATCTTCGCAGTTTCTACTTCATTTCTAATCTGCTCGTATGCTAATTAATACCTTCATAACCGCACGTCGATCCAGAAGGACAATGTAATTTATTTTGTAACACTACAGTGTATGTGTATGTGTGTGTGTGTGTGTGTGTGTGTGTGTGTGTGTGTGTCTTTTGTCCTTAGCGTAAGTTAGTTTAAGTTGATTATAAGTCTAGGGACGAATGACCACTGCTGTTTGGTTCCATAGCTTTACAAACTTTTGAACATAAGGAATGAGTCTATAAATCATTTGCAAATGTTAAAAATTACCATATCTTTCTTCTCCAAGTTTAGCGAGGCAGACAGTTTGTGCCATGAATTTAGATAAGATTTTTATCTCTTTAATTGTTTCAAAACATCAATGAGACGCATAATTCGTATTTGTAGCTCCAGCAATTGAGTTTCAAAAGTGCCACTTTCAATATCAAGTGAAGGATAGTCTATTTCAGATATGTTAGTGTTGAGTGGTTTCTTAAGAAAGGCAAATGCCTGTTTACATTATCTGAGATCCTTAAGCCTCCGCAGGAAAGCTTCTCTTTAAAAAAGGGAATGTCAGTTATGGAGTTATTCTCTCCGCAAATCTTGTGCAACAAGACACCATTTATTTTGGAGCGAAGTTATGACTCCTAGCATAGAAAAGGCTGTTTCACTATTTCCTTGTAGGTTACGGTTCAACCCAGTTAGATGAGCCCTAAACTTGCACAAAACAACATTTGAAGGAGGAGTTGTGTTAGTTAAGAACAGCCAGTGCGCTTGTGTTGTAGAAACACTTTACATTCCCTTAATAAGCAAGCAAAAATCTATAGCCCTTTCAGACCCAAGTTTGTAGGTGATGTGATATTAATATAGGGAGGAGGATTTAAAATACAAAATACATACAGTAATTAATTACAAAAAAAACAATGTTCAAAGATTTTGTACCCACACAGTTGTCTGTTTTAGGCCTGCACTACAATTTTTTATGATCTACACCATCTTTCAGTAACATGCCTTTGAAACAAATGACATAATAACATCAAATGATCATGTAAAATCAACTGGAAGTCAGATATGGTAGCTTTACATGTCAAAACAAGGATACCAACACCTTGTCAACCAGACTTTTTGCCTCTATTGTAAGAGTATTTGATATTTGCCGAGTGCTGGTATCACACAGTGTAGAGACATGGAACTAAAACACGTTGCGCACGTTACCACAGTCTATCCATGATTATGTGAGGCAGTCCCGAACTTCCTATTGTGAATCACAAAGAAATAAAGCCAGCAAAACCAGAAACGCGCAATTGTACGAGTAGGGCCTGAAAGCGATAGACAGCACTCTCTTGCAGTTCGGTGTCTCTTTGTATAAAGGAGTAGATTTCTGATTTCTCTCTCACTGGGGTCCAATACTAGCAATACCCAGCCGCCCGTGCCAAACTTTAATCACCGGTCTAAATGAACACACTGCGCGTTGCAACGTACATTGTTTTTCCACAGACTCCAATTGATCACACTGAATACGAGTGCGTAAAATGCTGTGGAAATTAAAAGACAATAAAAAAACTGGAGTTTTTGGGAAAAAATAGTATTATGTGACAACGTTGAAATTGCTTCGTGAAAATTCATAGTGCCACGCAATTTCAATTTTTTGTGAGGATACCCATGGTAAAAATTTATATCATCGCATGATTATAGGTGTATCTTTAAATACTGATTGCCTACTCCTACCGTCACAAGACAGTCGTCTATTAAGCGATAGAAGTGAAAAGGATTTGGAATCTTGTCTGGTATCAGAGATTTCACTATGCAGCATAGTTTTATCCTCTATTAACTATTCCATAAAACACTAGGTGCGATCTTCAATTCTTTTATGTTAGCGCATTCATAGGTATCGATCTGTCTTTAAAATATGTTCAAATGTTCGTAAACTTATTGGACCAAACTGATATGGTCATCAGTGTCTAGATTTACAAATACTTAAACTAAATTATGTCCCGGTGGAAACGGACGCCCACTTTAGAGCATGACGTCATAGACCACACAACCATTCCGCGCCGCTCTGTCGTTAACGTACAAATCTCTTCACTTAGGAAAATTAAGAAAAATATTTAGATCTGACAGAAGAACCATTATATAGTCAAAAATGTGAGAAGTACTTTATTTTCTTTGAGACTTGCCAATGACAATTTTATTTTTATTAAGTGTCCGCTGTGATGAAGTTGTATTTGAAAGACAAACTGGATGATGCCTGGATAACCTGTAGAAACAGGTAATCTGAATAAAATAATTGTGTAACAATTCTGAAAGACACATTACCCGCAAGTCAAAATGACGATCTTCTGTTATTTTCGTTAGAGTCTGCTATCTCTTGTGTTTTATCTCTTGTTTAGAATCAAATTCTATGCAGCTGCGACTTAATCTAGAGGCACATCAATGTTGTGATCGATGTGCTATTCCGTCGGAAATATCTCCCACCAGAGCGTTACAGTGTCAGATTGTGAAGTTGGAAGACGTAAATAGCAAAAAAAGTATTCAATAAACAGAGTAGAAAAACATCAGGAATAAAACAGGTTTTATGTTTAAAAAAATACGCACACATACATTTTTGCTGAAATATTATATTGAGTATACTACAGATATCACATACATAGCTTTCTCATTATCCATACAATTTTCTTTAACACAGAAGAATTACCAAACATTGCGACAATACAGTCTGGTTTACTATAACTGATATGTCAAAGGATACATTTTACGCTGGACGTTTTTTGGCCACATTAAACTAGATTAAACATTCAAGTTTTCAAATAATTTATGCATTGTGAACATGTATTTTAGATAAAAGGAGCATTAATTTAAAAACAATTATCAAATAATACTGCGAGTTAATTTCAAACTTTTTATGCGCTTTTAGATGGTGCATTCATATTTATATGGAATTAATTTATTTGCCACCGGTTTAATTAATCATTTACATCCTCCACGTGCATCTTTGATCTAAAAATTTGACTCTGACAAAAACAGACGTTATAGCGTTACGTTATGTTGCTAGCACTGCAAATGCATTTGTATTTCTTTGAGACATATACACATTATGAAATATCTGTTACTCTGTCAGAATCAAAAACACTTATTGTATTGTGGAAAAATTCTTTGACTATGTTACTGCAGAATGTACTTCCTCTCTGACAGATTATAGTTTGTGTATCTGCAATAAATCATATCAGTATCTTAATATTTTACTCACAGATTAGCATGTCGTCGTTTGGAGGTGATCGTTTCGACTAGTTCATTACTTTAGCAGGTATATTACAAGTTGAAAATCTTTATGTATGCTGAGTACATTGCTGTGACTTATTTCGTGTTCCTGCAGACTCCAATTAAGAATAATATACTGGGAATTCCTGATATGTTCATACCTTCCCTTTCCGTTTTCTCTGACTTACAGACACCTCTTCAGGACCTTGACGTATTCCGTTACTATAATTCGTTTTTCCTTGTCAGTGATATCTTTGTCATTGAAGGTGAAATAATTGTATTTACGTGGCACCTGTAATAACATCATTAGTTCGGCAATCTGTGCATCTGATAACACTTTGTTGTTGTTGTTGAAACAGGTTTCCTTCGATAATTATATGGTCAAGTCTACTGGTATGTTAGGTAAAGACGTACAATGCCAAAAGAGACCGTCTTTGATTCAGGGGTGCATTTTACATTCTCTATTTTATGAATCACGTCTGTCCTATTTTTAACAGATAATAATAATGTTCAAAAACAAACGCGTCTTTAAGTTTCTGGCGAAGACGTGCAGCAAGTGTGTGATGTGCACTTCCTATATAATTGACAACGGGTCGAATTGGATGATATTTATTTGTGCAACTTAAACTGGCTTCTAAGAACAGGTGGCGTCGGGTTCATGTCCACTGAACCGTTTTTTTTTTCTTTTTTAAAAAAAAAATATTTTAGTATTGGCAAAACGGTGCCGAATTTATTTTCGTAAATATATGTGAATCATTGGAGGACCTTCGTGATGTTGTTCTTCTCAAAGATCTTTACAGCTTTATCAACGTATTCTGTCACATATGCTTACTAATTTTAACATTAATGTTCGAAAACAAACACGTCTTTACGTTCCTGGCGAAGACGCATAGCATTATCACAACGAAACTCTTTCTTGATATTTGACAGATAAACCATAGTGATTTTCGTCATATGTTAAATACAATAGGTGCAAAACACAAGCAATAAATACCCTCACTAAGTGATAGTAATGGCGATCCTGCCGATGACAGCGCTACTAAAGCAGAGTTACTAAACATAGCTTTTAATAACTCATTCACCGAAGAAGAAGAAACCAATATTCCAGATTTCGAATTGCGAACAGATGCCGTTATGAGTAACGTAAAAGTAAATATCATCGGAGTAGTGAAGCTACTAAAATCACTTAACAAGAACAATTCTTCTGGTCCGGACTGTATACGCATTAGATTTCTATCTGATTATGCTGAACAGCCGAATACAACCGCTCCCTCAAAGAAGGATCTGCACCAAAAGATTGGAAAGTTGCACAGCTCACACGTGTATTCAAGAAAGGCAGTAGGAGTAACCCACTAAACTACAGGCCTATTTCATTGACGTCAATTTGCAGCATGGTTTTGGAACGTATCCTGTATCAAATATTATGAATTATTCGAACAGAATGATCTATTGACCTAAGGTCAACACAGATTCAGAAAATATCATTCATGCGAAACACAACTAGCTCTTTACTCACACGAAGTGATGGGTGCTATCGACAAGGGTTCGCAAATCGATTCCGTAGTTTTTGATTTCCAGAAAACTATTGACACCGTACATCACAAACGGCTTTTAATCAAATTGCGTGATTATGGTATATCGCCCCAAATTTGCAAATGGATAGGGGATTTTCTGTCATAGAGGACACAGTACGTAGTAATCGATGGTAAGGCATCGACTAAAACAGATGTCATATCGGGCGTTCCACAGGGTAGTGTTATTGGTCCTCTGCTGTTCGTTATTTACATAAACGATTTAGGGGAAATCTAAGTAGCTCTCTTAGGAGGTTTGCGGATGACGCCTTCATTCACGTATAGTAAAATCATCTGAAGATCAAAACGAACTGCAGAACGATCTGACTAAGATATCATTATGGTATAAAAATTGGCAATTGGCTCTAAATAATGACAAGTGTGAAGTCGTCCACATGAGTACGAAAAGATATCCGTTACACTTCGTTTACAAGATAAATCAATCAAAAGTGAAGGCCGTAAACTCCACAAAATACCTAGGAATTACTATTACTTCAGACTTAAACTGAAAAAAACCCGTAGATAATGTCGTGGGAAAGGCGAACCAAAGACTGCGTTTTATTGACAGAACCCTTAAAAGATGTAACAGAACTACTAAAGAGGCTGCATACACTACGGTTGTCCGTCCTTTTTTGGAGTTTTGCTGCCCTGTCTGGGATCCTTATCAGGTGGGTTTGACGGAGGACATCGAAAGAGTCCGAAGAAGAACAGCTCGTTTCGTAGTGTCACAATACAGGGGAGACAGCGTTACGGGAATGATACAGGATCTGGGATGGGAATCATTACAACAACGGCGCTTATCGCTGCGGCGTGGGCTACCCACGAAACTCCAATCGCCTCCGAATGCGAAAATATATTATTGACTCCCAGTTACATAGGTAGAAATGATCATCAGAATAAAATACGAGAAATCACGGCTCGAACGGAGAGATTCAGGTATTCTTTCTTCCACGCGCTATTCGAGAATGGAATGGGAGATAAATAATATAACGGTGGTTGGAAGAACCCTCTGCCAGGCACTTAAATGTGATTTGCAGGGTATCCTATGTACTTGTAGATGTAGAACAACTTCATGTATACTACTATTATCCATAAGACTACTCTGTTAATTATGTTTTGTTAGTTAAATCTTCTGAAGAAGGCACAATTATTTTTGCCGAAAGCTGGGTCAAGGTTTTATGCATCTGGTTGCTTTAAAATCGTTCACAATTTGATCGTGTTCCACCGTTGCTAAACTGCAGCCATGTTAAAGATTTTGACATTGCACTTAGTCAAAATACACAATACACAAGTTCTATTACCACCTGCTTGTAACAGACTAGCTGCGAATTGTATCGTACGGATGGGAGACAACCTCATAAATCCATGGACCCTGCATGTCAGCTGGGCACTGTTCAAATTGCTGGAAGTTCTGTAATGCTGTGGCTTGTGCAGTTAGAATGCGATGGGTCCCCTGTTAGGTCGAGAAGCGACTGAAAGGTGACACGTTGCCACGAATTCTTGTTGACCACATTCATCCATTTATGTCTATTGTGCATCTCGAAAGAGTTTTGTAATTCCAGCAGTACACTGTGACACATCACACGTCAATAATTGCAGGTAGTGGCTTCAAGAACAGTCTTCTTTTTTTATACACCATCGCTGGCCAAACTCCCCAGACATAATTATTATTGAGCATATCCCAGATGCCTTGATACGTGCTGTTTAGAAGAGATCTCCGATGGGGGCTCGATTGTTCTGACTTCATCTATTACAGCTACACTTCAATGCTTACCATTCCTCGTGTTTGTTACGGGAATAATGGTCCGATACTATACATAGCATCATGCATGATAACAGCAGATTTTTGGCACACTTGATATTCCAGTGAAAGGTACACTAGTCTATGAAGCTTATAATTATTTTAAAGTAGTTATTCTTTTACCTAAAACGCATGTTCACACTGCATAAATAATCTGAAAACAAGAATATTCATTCAGCTTTAATACAGCCAAGAAACGACCAGCTTAACAAGTATTGTTTCGCATGTCAGTTATAGTATAATAAGCTATATATTCTCAGTTATTGGTCATCTTCAGTATCAAAGAAATTGGTAAGGATGATGACAGTGTAATACATGTGCTGCTCTATTTTCCATACAGTTTCAGAACAATTGTACAGTCATGGTCTCTTCCATCTATATAACCATTCTTCACGACGCTTAAACGAACTGTTCGTGATAGTTAAGCTGTGTTCTGCGCAAAATTTCATCAGGTGACTTCCTCTTTCATTCCGTTCTTTCAGCGCACATTCACCTGCCGGAAATAACTAAAACGTATGAAAGGCAAATTTATAATATAATGGAAATTTCTCATTCCAAGTACCGTAACGATTGGTAGTTAGATTGTACTAACTGCGATAATTACTGTTACATTTCATTGCCTAACGTTTCCCGCGTTTCTTGCGAGAATAATTGTCTAATGTGTGAGATTACCGTCCAATAGAAATATTGATAATTTATAGCATTTGATAATTAAACAGTATGAAGTTCACTGCAAACATTGACCATGCCAATGCACTAAATGTTACACAATTTTAATCTTATTAATTATGGAAGCAATGTATGTACGCAGTTGGGTGACAACATTTATAGTTAGGCCAAAGGTAGAAATTCTCCACGTTGAGATTTGCTGTGTGCTTGTAGCTGACGGGAGGCCAGCGAGCAAGCCGACGTTGGTGGCTTGTTCCAACTTAGGATTTTCCAGTTCGTTTCCGGTGAGGGGAGAGAGGGACAATGGCGAGTGCCAGGCACAGTGCAATGCACAAATATTGTAAAACTACTGGCATTTGAAGTAATACGATGCAGTTAGGAACCTTTAAGACCCTCATTACAAAATAGCCTGTTGATAAATAAACAATACATTAGCTGATATAGTCACATCTAACGTAATATGTTTAACTGACAATGAAAAGTAATAAATTACCAACGAAGACAAGACAGTTACACAACTAGCATGGCAATGTTTGTTTATAAAAATAATATATTAACTATTTCTCATTTTATTTTCAATTAATCTTTTGTATTTTATCTTGAAATATTCAGTTAAATCACTTATCTGTGATATAAGAAATTGCACGATTATAATAAATAGTACAAAGGATGTTTATACTAATATAAAAACGTAAAAAATATACCTCCTATCCTGTCAGTTCCAGTCTCTTCATACATTTCCTCATAGTACAGTCAATTACCTAAGTTTTCCCATCAACTCCCACACTGGCTTAAATGTAGACCTAGCATTTTTTGAGTCACATTACCTCCTATCCTGTCAGTTCCAGTCTCTTCATACATTTCCTCATAGTACAGTCAATTACCTAAGTTTTCCCATCAACTCCCACACTGGCTTAAATGTAGACCTAGCATTTTATTTATTTTATTAAAAAAATCTGGATTCCTTCTTTACCCCCACAGTTTCAAACTACTGTGTATTTATTTATTATGTTTTATTTTTAAGTTTTGAAAATTTGGTCCCAGTTCAGTTTACAACATAACAGTCATTTTCATCTACCTGAATTTTTAGAATATTTTTTCATTAGACAGATTTGTTTAGTTTAATCTAATGAAGTAACTATTCATTTTAATTTCTGGATTCCACTCCAAACCTGGCCTTACAACTGTCATATGCAATACCATCTATAATTATAGTGCATAATTATTAACAAGGCACTTATATATATTTATTTATCAGCATTATCAGTTTGTTTGTAATAGCAGGTAGTTTCAATTCCCTAGTTATATTCAAATCTATTCCTTGTTTTATCCTCCACACATTGTATATTCTTGTACTACAGTTTAGTTTTTAAGTTCATAACTGTAATAACACAAAGTCAAAGAAGTGTTATATTATGTATGTCGATCTAAGTGTAGTCATTTGTCATCTCTTCCCATACTGCTTCTAAACTATGTAACCTCTTTGCCACAGCAGTAAATACTCTGAAGATGGCCTAATAAGCCGAAAACCGGTTAAGTAAGCAAAAATAAACTTGTAGAACACACACAAAATTGTGTTTTTAATTTATTTGGTTATGTTCTACCAAGAAGCGACGGAACAATCAGTCAAAATGATAAAAAATATTTGTTCATGTGTAGTGTAATTATTTTGATTTTAAGTAAAGTTTTAGAAATGTATTGGCTGAGCGCTGTACGTTGGCAAATCGGTTACAACAGATCACATGGGGAAGTTGATGACGTAGGGGAAAAAAACCCGGCAGTTGAGTTTTGGCGCGCGCGCGCGCGAGGGCAGGAAGTGACGAGACGCGAGCACGTGGTGTAGCTGGCCGGGCGGCGTCGCTCTGCATCAGTCGGCATGTGGATCTCGAGGTGGTGACTTGAGATTTGTCTGTGGCAATCGCCACGTGTGGTTGCTCGTCGTAGACTGTTAATTCGAGTGTTTGTGAATATTTAGCTGGTGGAACAAGGTGTGCATCGCATTGAATTAAAGTGACTGTGATTTGTTAATGTAACACGTGTCGTCGCATAGGCATGAACATAAACGGTGTTTGAGACAGCCACGTGGTGTGAAATCAATTCGCGACAAATTTTCATTTTGTCTGGGGGGTCACGAGCTATAACTTTATTTGGTAAATGTGTCGACATACAGACGTATCAGCCACAGGGTTCAAATATTGTGAAATAAACAACATAAAGTGAACTTTCACGTGTTTTCAAAAATAGTAGTTAGTACACCCTTTTCTCTCATGAACTTGATTTTATTATGAATTTGTTTTGTTAATCATATGCAGGGAAGGAAAGCTGCGAACGTGTGATATCATCCCCTAGAAAACGAGTTAAACAGTCGCAATCTCAGTTCCAGTGTTTTTGCATGTTTAGGAATTTGGTTCGCAGCTGGTGGTTGTGAGTTTTAAGAATTAAACTTTCTCTATTTTAAACTCTCACCCCGACCTTCACGCTCGCATTTGGGGGCTCGTCCGGGATAAGTTCACGTTGGACTTGCTCGGACGGAGAGATTAGGGTGTGTATAGGACAGTGAACAGTTACGAACAGTTGCAAGCAGATACGCAATCGCGTCGCGCGGTTAACGACGGTTAGTGACGCAGAGTTCGGGCGCGGGCATCCGTAACCGGCGATCGACGGCGCATCGGACCGGCAGCAGTGAGCGGTGGCGCGTGGGTTCAACGCACTCAAATTTCATCTTCTGCAACGGACGGCAGTGATCGTGGGGATTTCTCAAGTCGCCAACGGAGCGTCGGGGCCCAGCAGCTTCGATTCTACAAAGGATAAGGGATGCAGTGAGGACATATTCCAGCCACAGCTTCTACAACAGACGGCAGGGAGCGTTAGGGACGTCGCAGCTCGTTGCAGCAACTTCTGGCTTAAAAGGTAAGTAAAGCAGCTGGTGCTATAAATTCTTGTGTGTTAATCAAGCTTTCTTGTGGCACACAAAATGGAGCAGGTTTTTAAAAGGTCGCCAAGCGACGTAGATTCAGAGAGTAGCATACCAGAAAGTCCAGAGAGGGTAAATACTGGGGAATGTTGTTGACACCGGAGATGTTAGCAGCCATGTTAGCGAGTTTTAGCTCAAATTTAGAGTCAAAAATAGGATCAATAATAGATAATTCATACTCAAATTTAGCATCAGAAATAGGAACTGTAAAATCAGAATTGAAAGCAGACTTTAAGGCAGACATTGGGCACGACAAAATTCAATGTTTGCATTAAAGGCAGAAATAATCACAGACATTGACAAAAAGATAGGAAGTCTAACAGAACGGTTTGAAAATAGGGAAAATGAGATACATACCAGAATTGTTGCTATTGAGACTGAGGTAGGAGGCAAGTTAGATGATGTGAAACAAATATGTGATCACAGGAATGAGGGCACTATGCAAGCGTTAGCTGAGGTTGACAAGAGGATGGTGGCAGATATTGAGGAAACAAAAACTTTGTTGTCAGGAAAATTAGAAAATACAGAATGTAACTTTAGGAAAAAGATAGAACAAGTAGTGACAGTAAACTATACTGCGATTGAGAAGGTGAACACTAGAATAAATAATCTAGAATTGTGTACTGCATCAGGAAACACTAATTGTCCATGTTGCAGACACCTAATGGAAGAAAGTTTTCAGGAGTGGGTAATTATCATCCAGTGGACTTTTGGCTGCATGCAAGGACCAATTTGTGCCTGGTATGTCAGACCAGTGTAAAATGAAGTTAGCAAAGAGAATGATTGACTGTTCTGCTCAAACTTGGGCAAATCAGCGTGCTGATAAATTTGTAACTATTGAGGCGTTTGAAAAGTTGTTTTTAAATAAGTATTGGGGGGAGGCCAAGCGAGCTAAGATACAAAATGAATTCTTGAACGGGGCAAACTATGTGAAAGGGAGACAGAGCATGAAGGAATTTTGTCAGGAGAAACTTGAGAAACTAGTGCATTTAGATACACCTTTGTGTCTTTTAGCAGTAATCTCCACTTTGTGTAGGAGGTTACCTACATATTTGCATTGGCAGTTAATTCACCATCCCACAGATTCAGCTGAGAATTTCATTGAATTTGTAGAAAAGATAGACCAGGGTTTAGTTATGGAACGACATCTCAGGGGAACACAGCATGTGAACCACAATGAAAACAGAGGCAGTAGAAATGTGGGTCATAACCAGGGAAACCACAATAGAGAGAGGACTTTAAATGAAAATTGGAGAGGTATCAATAACAGAGGAGACAACTGGGATAATAGAAGCCAGAGGGAAACATGGGAAAATGATAGGAGAAATCAAAGGCAGGAAGGTGGAAATACGAATGGGGATAACATTAGGAGAGAAAATCTGAGACAGAATCAGGGAAACTAAGATTTGTTCCAAATGAGGTCCGTTTTGGGACAAGGAGCTATTCTAATAACAGGACCAGAAGATGGGATAGCAGGGGATCAAATGACCATAATTACAGTAGGAATAGAAATGGGGAGAGAAGTGAGGAAAAACTATGTCACATGGACAGAGATAATGATAGGAAAGAGGAAGTAGGAGTTCACAAGGGCAAGGATAAAGAAAAGAGGGAAGAAAACATAAATAGAGTAAACAAGGAAAGGGAGAAAAGAGAGGAAAGTATGTGTCAAATGGATACTGTTATAGGTAGTGAGGAAATTTTTGGGGATTGGTTTAGGCAACATGACAAAAGAAAGGCAAACAGGAGGAGGAATGATAGGAACAAGGACAATAAAGGAGAGTATAATGTGAGAAATTTATTTCATAATAACATTAAAGAAGATAAAAACAGTGTTGGGTTAGCCTTAGTTTTGGATAAGTCAGAGGCACAAGTGTTGACTGAATGTGAAAGTGAGAATGTAAATATTAATGGTACTGGAGCCAGCATAGAGGGTGTTGAGTGTGTGAATGAGAATGAATGGAGTTCTGAATTTAAAAAAATTAAATGTGATCCAGTAAAAACATTAAATGGCACTGGGTCTAGTATGAATAATGAGAGAAGTGTGAATGTTTCTGAAGTAGGTGAAATTGTCAATGCTGATGTACACCCACCTGTAACTGATGATGTGTTGGGACAGGACAGAGGTATTATTGAGAAGATAAAGTGGATTAGGAAGTGGGCACCAGATGATTGGCTATTACACAAATATGAGTATTTGGACCGACGTGGGAAGCAATGTAATAGGGATCAAACTTACTATAGCCTGGTAAAAGACTTAGTGAGTGGGGAGAATGAATACAATGAATTAAGGGGACTAGGCATATGTGCTGTAGACCAAAATGAAGTAGATGAAGGATTTGGTGTATTACAGGAGGGGCTAGATAATAATAAGGAGAGTGTACAAACTTTTGTAGTATACAACAATGAAAATTGTAAGGAAATGGATTGTGATGGTGTAGGAGCAGGGTGGATTGATAAAGAAGTAAGTGAGTATCGTCCAGATGATTGGGTCCATTTCCTTGGACATTTAAAATCAGTGAAGCCAGTGTCATGGATAGAAGAGAAATATGGGTATGCAAGGAAACTTGGGGAGTTGAGTGCAATAAACCCAGAATTTGGGAAAGCATTCAGTGAAATGTTTGAAAATGATGAGGACATACAACGATATTGTTATGTAGGGGAAATAAATACTATGGTTAAGAACTGTATGCAAGAAATTGAGGAGGATTTGTTGGCAGAAAATGAACTTGAGGAAGATGTTATTGAAAATGTACAGCCCATTATAAATGTTAAGGTAGAAGAGGTTAGTGAAACTGCATTGATTGATACTGGAAGTACAATTAGTGGTATTTCAGAGGATTTCTACAATCAAATCAAGAGTACAGGGACAGTAGAGTTTCCAGTTACCGGGGTACGGATAAAGAATGCTACTGGCAGTTATAGCAAACCAGTGAATAAGGAAGTACTGTTAGACTTGATGATTGAGGATGAATTATTTAGTCAAGGTTTACTTGTCATAAAGGGACTTTGCTTAAATTTAGTGTTGGGAAATGATTTTTTGTGCAAATATGGGGCACAACTAGACTATAAGGACAAGGCTATAAAATTGAATGTGGGGGGTCATATGAAGAAGATTAAATTTATGAACTCTGTTGATAAAAAGAATCTGATGGCATGCATACAGATAGCACAATGTGTTGTGAATGAAGCTGAAGTTGAGGAAGAAATACGGAAGAAGGTAGATGAGACAAAGGGGATAAGTGAAAGTCAAAAGGGGGAATTGTATTATTTATTGTCTAGGTATAAGAATATGTTTTCTGAAAAGCCAGGAAAAATCTTAGATTTTGAACATGAAATTAGGGTAAAACCACATGAACCAGTTAAAGCTAAGCCTTATGCTATAGCCATATCTGAAAGGGAATCAGTCAGAACTGAATTACAACGGATGCTGGACTGGGGCATAATTGAAAGATGTAGAAGCGAGTACAGCATTCCCATGGTAGTGGTAAAAAAGGACAAATCTGTGTGGTTAGTGTTAGACGCCAGAAAATTAAACAAAATTATAGTTCCTGAAACAGATCATCCAGAGAACATTGATGAACTGATTCAAGGGTTCCATAATGTGAAACTTATGACCAGCGTGGATCTGACTGCCGGATTTTGGCAGGTGCCGCTGGCTGTTGAGAGTAGGAAATACACGGCTTTCTTATTTGAAGGCAGGGCCTATCAATATAGGGTTGTTCCTTTTGGTTTGTGTATTTCTGTTGCTGTTTTCACTAGAGCTTTGAGTTATATGTTGGGAGATGAACTGATGAGAAGGCTTACAATTTATGTGGATGACATATTGGTTGCTACAGCTACTTGGAAGGAGCATTACCGTTTATTGCAGGATGTTTTTACAGCTTTACTTGCAGGGTGTATGACACTCAAGCTTAAAAAGTGTGAATTTGTGAAAGCAGAAATAAACTTTTTAGGTCATGTGTTATCTTCAGAAGGATTTATGCCTAATGGGGATAAGATTAAGGCAATAGCAGAATGTTCAAAACCTAAGAACCGGAAGCAGTTAAAATCGTTTCTCGGCATGGCTAGTTCCTACAGAAAATACATAAGTAATCAAAGCCTGAATTCTCCAAATTTGTCACGGTTATTGAAGAAAAATGTGTCCTGGGTGTGGTCTGATGAATGTGATAGGGATTTTGAAAGAATCAAAACCAGTCTGTGTAATAGCAAACTCTTACATTACCCAGACATGTCTCTTCCATTTTACTTAGCTACAGACAGCTCAGACTATGGAATAGGAGTTGCTCTCTTTCAAAGAAAAGAACTGGATGGTGAGATTGAACACAGAAGCATATCATTTGCAAGCAGGGTCCTATCAAAACATGAGCGGAGATATGGTATTTCGGAGAAGGAACTTTTGGCTATAGTTTGGGGTTTTCTAAAATTCAGAATTTATGTGCAAGGTCATGAGACAATTGTTATGACTGACCATAAGGCACTAATACTCCAACAGTTTCAGTATAAGATAGAATACATAAAGGGCACTGAAAACGTAGTTGCTGACAGCCTGTCCCGTTTGCCTATTAAAGGGGATGAATCTATAGAACTAGAGGGTAAAGGCACTGAATTCCACATGATGTACATGAAAGGTTGATGGGGAAAAACATATTAGGGACATATGTAAGGACATGAGACGGATACAGAACACTGATCCGATTCTCAAACTGGTCAAAACAAACATGAGTACAAAAGGCCACGAAAAATTATATACATATTACAAGATCTATAAGGGGGTATTGTTTAGGAGAAAGAATGTTGACAAAGAAGAATGGCGGGTATGTTGGCCAGAGGAACATGTCCAGTCATTGATAGAATATATACATTTCTCACATGGTCATTATGGACCACAAAAGTGTTTGGAAATATTATAGTATTATGTTATTTTTAACAATATGGATAGAAGTGTTAGGAAACAGTTAGGTGCTTGTGATAAATGCCAGCGTGTGAAGCATAGCACTGTGGCTAGCCAAGGTGAAATGCAAAGCATTTTACCTAAGGGTGTGGGTGAGTTGTTGGCAATTGACCCTTTTGGACCATTGCCAGCAAGTAGGGGTGGACAAAAATATGTCATACTTACTGTTGATGTGTTTTCAAAATATGTAAGGCTATACGGTATCAAGAAGGCTACCAGCAAAACAATAATCCGTAAGCTAGAGCTAGATTATTTCAAAAAACATGGAAAACCTAAGGCATTGCTGTCAGACAATGGTTCCCAGTTTACATCTAAGGCATGGGAAGATTTTATGCAACAGTCAGGTGTAAAACATATAAAAATTTCAGTTTACCATCCGGCGAGCAATCCTGCCGAGCGATACATGCGCGAGTTGGGACGGTTATGCCGAACATACGGTAGTAATAACCACAAATCATTGGCAGAGTACATTGTTTCATTTGAGGATGTCATGAACAGTGTTAAAAGTAAAGCAACAGGATATACACCATATGAGATAATGATGGGCAAAAAGGCACCGAATCTAATAGGTGAGATTGTAGATTTCCCACCAGGGGATCAGGTGACACCACAGGAACGGATAAAGCTGGCGACCGAGCAGATGGCTAAGGCAGCAGCTCAGAGGAAAAAGAGACATGACAGTAGGTACAACCCAACTAAGTACAAAGTCAATAACCTAGTACTAGTGAAAACTAAAGAAAAGTCTAGTGACATTGATGGAGAAATAAAGAAACTTCTTGAGTTATATCATGGGCCATTCCGGGTAGCAGCATGTCCGTATCCAAATGCTTACCGGTTGGAATACCCCAAGTCTGGAAAACCGTTGGGGTTAAGAAATATTACTGAGTTGAGGCTATATAAGCAACTGGATTAAGCCTGTTTGCAGCCTCATGTGAATATTAGGTTTAGGATCTGTATGTATTTTTTTGTGACTTATGTATGTCTAGATTTAAGAGTTTTTGTGGAGTAACTTGACAATTTGATAATTGTTTTGACTTGGTTTATTCTCTATTTTAGCCTTGCTTTATTTTTGTTGTTTATGTATATGTGTTGGTGAAAGGTGCAATTGTTGCTAGGACTCATTCCTAAAAACAGCAGCTGAGAGGGATATTGTGTTTATTGTGTCATCATAATTTATGTATGAGTAGTGAAACTATTTATTTAGGTAATTCTATGAATGATAATTAAATTGTTTTTATTTTTGTTGATACATACTAATCTGAAATCAGGACTACAGGACGTATATATATTGTATTCAATTGATGTTCACAGGCTACAGGAGTTGTAGTTACTGTGAAGTATAGACGTGCTAGGATAGGATAGTATGGGCCAATTAAATCTCACACCAGCAAAAATAATTTTTTTTGGTGCGAGGGGGTAGGATTTGTATTTATGTTTGTAGGTGTCATTATGATGGAAGAGAAAATTCTCTATGATAACATTCTTTTGGTAGTATTATTTGAGCTTTAAGATATATTTTTGACATAGGCAGGTTTTTTTTTTTTTTTATTTGATGGAGTAATACTCCAAGTAGGCCACATATTCTCTTGTCTGTTTCATTTGAAGCTATGGCTGATGAGAGTGCAGGCATTGTGGTTTGGGTTAATCTGATAATGACTAACACCAGACACTTTCAGTTCTTAATTCTGTTCATTTACATGTTACTGTACATGTCTCAATGGTTAGTTTCAATTGCACCAAGTCTGGATGGCAGGGGGGTGGGATACAAATCCAACCGAATCCTGGTGTCCAGACAAACTTTTGTCTATGTTGACTCATGAGTGCCTTCTGCTCTTCCTGTTCCATGTAGGGTGCATATGACGTCTGGGAACAAGAACGCTTGATCCAGTGCCATGAATCTAAGCTGCAACAGCATGTCGGTTGATATGACGGAGACATAGGACCGTACACCATGGACCAGAGTTGCTGCAACGATGACTCTGGGGTTCTCAGTGTCAAAGTGGTGAGAGATTTCCTTTAAACAAGTGCAGTGTACACCGTCAAAAGTTTTTTATAGTGATGATTCTAGTTTTTCCATGTAGAACAAGGTCCTCTAAAGACTAAAGGTTAATACTATTATAAATTTGGTGCCAATACTGTATATAAACAACAGGCACACTTAAAATTCATGGATGTAATTAGTTATAAGGATTCTTTTCTTAAAAATATGCACACACTATAAGTGGTCTTAATGGTACAAATATTGGGAAATAATCTCACTGCCCTGTTTATTTATTTATTTATTTTGCATTAGTTGAGGTCATAATTGGTATAGTGTTTGAGTCAATCCGATTCCATAATTTCGTAATTTTAAATTTTGCTCATTTGAAAGTATTAACTTTGGTGCTACTTGCGCCATCCTGCGCATGGTTTTGATGCCGCAAGTGGGGGTATTGTGAGATTACCGCGCAATAGAAATATTGGTAATTTATAGCATTTGATAATTAAACAGTATGAAGTTCACTGCAAACATTGACCATGCCAATGCACTAAATGTTACACAATTTTAATCTTATTAATTATGGTAGCAATGTATGTACGCAGTTGGGTGACAACATTTATAGTTAGGCCAAAGGTAGAAATTCTCCACGTTGAGATTTGCTGTGTGCTTGTAGCTGACGGGAGGCCAGCGAGCAAGCCGACGTTGGTGGCTTGTTCCAACTTAGGATTTTCCAGTTCGTTTCCGGTGAGGGGAGAGAGGGACAATGGCGAGTGCCAGGCACAGTGCAATGCACAAATATTGTAATACTACTGGCATTTGAAGTAATACGATGCATTTAGGAACCTTTAAGGCCCTCATTACAAAATAGCCTGTTGGTAAATAAACAATACATTAGCTGATATAGTCACATCTAACGTAATATGTTTAACTGACAATGAAAAGTAATAAATTACCAACGATGACAAGACAGTTACACAACTAGCATGGCAATGTTTGTTTATAAAAATAATATATTAACTATTTCTCATTTTATTTTCAATTAATCTTTTGTATTTTATCTTGAAATATTCAGTTAAATCACTTATCTGTGATATAAGAAATTGCACGATTATAATAAACAGTACAAAGGATGTTTATACTAATATAAAAACGTAAGAAAATATTTGTTAATGTGTAGTGTAATTATTTTGATTTTAAGTAAAGTTTTAGAAATGTATTGGCTGAGCGCTGTACGTTGGCAAATCGGTTACAACAGATCACATGGGGAAGTTGTTGACGTAGGGGAAAAAACCCCGGTAGTTGAGTTTTGGCGCGCGCGCGAGGGCAGGAAGTGACGAGACGCGAGCACGTGGTGTAGCTGGCCGGGCGGCGGCGCTCTGCATCAGTCGGCATGTGGATCTCGAGGTGGTGACTTGAGATTTGTCTGTGGCAATCGCCACGTGTGGTTGCTCGTCGTAGACTGTTAATTCGAGTGTTTGTGAATATTTAGCTGGTGGAACAAGGTGTGCATCGCATTGAATTAAAATGACTGTGATTTGTTAATGTAACCTGTGTCGTCACATAGGCATGAACATAAACGGTGTTTGAGACAGACACGTGGTGTAAAATCAATTCGCGACAAATTTTCATTTTGTCTGGGGGGTCACGAGCTATAACTTTATTGGTAAATGTGTCGACATACAGACGTATCAGCCACAGGGTTCAAATATTGTGAAATAAACAACATAAAGTGAACTTTCACGTGTTTTCAAAAATAGTAGTTAGTACACCCTTTTCTCTCATGAACTTGATTTTATTATGAATTTGTTTTGTTAATCATATGCAGGGAAGGAAAGCTGCGAACGTGTGATATCATCCCCTAGAAAATGAGTTAAACAGTCGCAATCTCAGTTCCACTGATTTTGCATGTTTAGGAATTTGGTTCACAGCTGGTGGTTGTGAGTTTTAAGAATTAAACTTTCTCTATTTTAAACTCTCACCCCGACCTTCATGCTCGCAAATGGCAGATGTAGGAGTGTGCAGGACAACAGCAAATAGTTCGACTCACATTTTTTTCTACTGAAAGGAAAACTAGTCTATGAAGTTCTGTCACCAGCTCTGACAGAGCCAAGGAGTTTAAATGTTTTTGAATTATTTTTTATTTGCGATAATACTGAATTAACTGTAGATGACTGTTTTTTTCTGGGAAGCAGTTCGTTAAAATAGGTTTACTTTGAAAGCCAAGATATTGTACTGAACCTTCTAATAGCACTTACGCTACATTAAATAAATGTAACCTAAATTGAATACGTTCTTAGATATAAAGGAATCGTCAATTTAGCAATGGAGGAAATTGTGAGGGGTAAAAATAGCAGAGGCTGCATCAAACCAGTTCAGGACTGAAGATCACTACAACAACAACAATTTACGTATTCAACTGAGTTTTTTCTCACTATTTCCTGTGAAGCTACTTGCTACTTCGAGGTCACTTGTCGGTCTTACAGTTAAGATATTTCATTAATTATAAATACTGGAATTAATAATGGTCTAACATAGCACCACTAAAATCGAAAGTAACACATACCAGATTCTTGAGTATGCTGTATATCAGTGGGTTCAGATATGTAGGATGACGTAACTTACTCACTTAGAGTGTTGACAATAAAAAATTGAATGGTAGAGAAATCGGACATATCTTAGTTAATGAAACATTTGCGGTGAAATGTTTCTTTTAGTATAATGGTTGATATTGCGTGCAAGTAGAAAATAGTTATTGTTTGAAATTCAAAATGTTGTATCATAAAAATTTGTATTCTTTACAAGTCAACGTATGTTTTCGAGATTTTTGGTAGCTCGCTATGCCAACTGTCATTGTAGTGCGTGCGTGCGTGCGTGCGTGCGTGTGTGTGTGTGTGTGTGTGTGTGTGTGTGAGTGTGACATGTACGAAACAACAAACGTCACTTTTGGATCCAGCAGTTATCTCTATATATAAAAATGTATGATTGTCTGTATGTCCTCTATGAGTTTATAAACAATTCATTCGATTGCACTGAAACTTTGGTGAACTGTTTACCGTAAACACACAAGAAGGTCCCTGACCAAAAAACAAAAGAGCGCGACACATAGCTCAGGAGATATGACATCATAAATAATGAGAGACAACCGTGTGAGAATACCCAGATTTATGCAATAATTATGGGACAATGGGAGTAGTTTGGAACCTGCAACAAAGTATGCATTTAATTTCGGACGTTTACGAAACTTTTTGTAACTGACTCCCCCTCCCCTCCCCTGCCCCCACACACGCAAAGAGATGAAACGAAAGAAGTTTACCGTTCACAACAGTTTCGCTGTAGATGCCGTAAAACTGTCGCATAAGGCATAACCTTGTAACAAATAAAGTTATCGTTACAGATTTGCATGTTACTATTCATTTTTGTCTGCAAGACTCCCTTAATTCTCTTGCATTCAAAATTAAGCAATTAGTTTTCTTAATCTCTATCTATGTAAAAGAAAAAAGGGCATTCATTCACTCACTGACTAAACACGAAATCTCGAAAACTACTTCACCTATGAAGCTGAAATTTAGCAGGAATGTAGTTTATAGGTACAAAACGTTAGCTAAGAAAGTATTTTGTGAAAGGTGCGTGGCGGAGCATACTTCTCCTTTTGACTCACGAAATCTACAGTTTCATTCCGATATTCACTAAATTTCGCACGATTGACCTTCAAAATAAGGGGAAGGTTACCGTCTACCTTAAGTTTCATTCGGTGCATGCGGGTGGGTACTATTCAACATAAAAATGGATCCTTTTTTTCGTTATTCACAGAACAAGATGAAATAAAACTGGAATATTTGAGAACAAAAAAGTGCGTTTTTCAATGTGTCTCTGCCTTTATATTACATAGAAAACTATGGTTTTATTCCGATATTGCTGAAATTTAGCACACTCTACCTTAAAATCAAGAGGAAAGTCACTGTATTTATAAAATTTCGTTTGGTGCATGGTGCAGGGTACATATGGAATTTGACAAAATGCATAGTTTTTCTCCAGTATTTATGAACTTTTACAGACATGACCTTTCAATCAAGTGGAAGATCACTGGGTACATAAATGTTTGTTTGGTACATAACAGAGGGTACCTTGCAGGGAATTTTACCGAGAGAGAGAGGGAAAGGTGGAAACGAACAGAGAGATGGGAGAGAAAGAGGTAGATGCGAAGAGAGGTGGGAAGGCCATGTGGACTACGAGAGTGTAGGATAAATTAACACCCGGGCAACGTCGGGTTTGCTGCTAGTTATCTATACTTTTTCACGGAGTGTATGCCAACAACTGCGCATGGGTAAAGTCAAAATATGTACCGTGCCAGGATTCGAGCCACGGTTTCCTGCATTCTAAGCAGTTCTTCAGATCCCTGCACCACTGGGCAGATGGGGATCACACTTGCCCTCTTCACGAATTACTCAAGTACGCCTTCCATCACATACAAAATGTCCCTGCCACCATTATTGAAACTCGTAGTTTTGTAAACTGATTCTCGTAAGATTACGGGCAGAGGAGTGACGCCGTACATAAGAAAGAATCATTGCCCGTCATCGGTATATATACGGTGTTTGGCCCTTCGGACATGACAGGCAATGATGCTTTCTTCAATGCGGAGGCACTCCTAGGCCCTTACGAGAATCAGTTAAGAAAACTTAAGAGTTTGAGTTATAGAGGGCAGGGTAAAGTTGACAATTTGTATCTGATCACTCTGTTAACAGTGGTGTAGGGGTGAGCGCAACTGCCTAAAAGCAGGAGACCGGGGTTCGAAGACCAGCTGAGTACACATTTTCGACATTACGCATTCGCAGTTAATCTCATATATTCCGTGAATATGAACAGTTATTATATAGCTTACTTCCGCATGGTAAAGGACAATTTGTCGCATTCGTGGCCTTAAAAAAAAAAAAAACGAAATATAATAGACGGTACTGAGTAATTACATAAGACATTGAAAATAATAAAAGTAAGAGAATATAAATTGTGTTTTAAACGTTATCGATTAAACCACTATCTCTGTATCGAGTATAATCTAGACTTGCGTCTCTGCCGATGTACCTCCTATGCAAATGACAATAACCAGTTTTACATAACGTATATATCGTATGTATCTGCCTGTATGGTTAAAAGAGAAGGAGCGAACACCAATAAAATCTCTGCTGGTTTGGCCGATATATCCGACGATGCGTTATGGAAAGCTGTTTAGCAGTGCACCGTTTCGCATAATCCCTTCCGCTCTGAATATTTGAAAGTAGGAGGAGCCACCGATACCGCTCGGCGCCGTACGTTAATCTTATCAGCTGCGGCCGATGCCAATCCGTGTAATTCCCCGGCGGCCTTATCTCTTTCCCAGGCGGGAGCTGCGCCGTGGTGCGATGTGCAGGATTCCTGCGCTACGGGGCTCCATAAACAAGCGCAAGGATTTCGCGCCTGATCCCCGGGAAGCTAACGGAAAGGAACCGGCTGTCCTGCCACAGGCTTTAATGTAGGGCAACGGGGATCGGATAAAAGGGAAGCACACGCCGGAGAGCGTGCCTTTGTTCTGCCCTGGGAATTTCGCCACGCAGTATCAGGTTGAGATGACGTTACCTCTCGCGTAACTTTTCTGTTAGGAATACATGGTATGCTGGTGGATAAATTTTAAGACTTGCGAATTGGAATTTCAAAATATAACATATTTATTCCAATTAACACATGTTATTTAAGCATTTACTGCAAAGTTTTACTCAACCAACATCAAAATAGCGTACGGTTTTCTCTAATATATTTAAAGTTTAATCCTTGAATGGACACTAAAGCATGCAAACAACATTTAAGCTTCCTCATATACCAATGTTCAACTGTCTTTTGCAAAACGTTACGCAATACTAGCATCTTTAGAAACAGTGCAGACATCCGTCATCTGTGTACTATATTCTTTGGATTTTATGGCGCTACTTTGTTCTCACATAAGGAGATTTGCCCATTAACGGTGATAGGAAGTGTTGAAGGTGCGTTATACGTAATAGGTTTAGGTTCTTATGTAGGATACTAAAAATGGATTTATTTTTGTATGGAAGATGAATCCTGGCAGGCCACTATGTAATGGAAAATCAACCCATAAGAAGAAGAAAAAAGCTTATCCTGTACCAGTGAGGCCGGCCGCGGTGGCCGAGGGGACTGAGGCGCTTCAGTCACGGTCTGCACGGCAACTACGGTCGGGGGTTCGAATCCCCCCTCGGGCATGGATATTTGTGCCGTCCTTAGTTGTAGGTAGTTCATAAGTAGTTTATAAGTTTAGGGACTGATTACCCCCGTAGTTAAGTCCCTTAAGCTTAACAAACATTTGAACATTTTTTTTTGTACCAGTGAATGGTGTACGATATGATCACTGACCACATTCTATGCCTTTACGTGTTCTTGGGTAAATGACTGGTAAATGTGGATATAATCGGATTCTTCTGTGCTTTTACATGTAAGAAGTACATCACTTCATTATGTTACAGTTACAACACATCGTTTGCTTCTGAACTTCTTCGGAAGTATGACAATCGAATTTTCCATTGGAAGAAATGTAAAACAGAGTTTCCCTTAATCGAGCAATGTGTTAATAGCTGTCGTTGGGAAAGCTTTGTTCTAAATTATGTCGGAATATAGTAGAATTAGACTACTAACTTGGCAGGTTCAGCCGAAGAAAATAGTCTTACCCAACTATATGATATAATTCAAAGACTATAGCGGCGCGGGAGTAGCCGAGCGGTCTGGATCCCGCGTAACGGATCGCACGGCCTCCCGCGTCGGAGGTTCGAATCCTCCCTCTGGCATGGATGTGTGTATTGTTCTTAGGTTACTTTAACTTAGTTACGTAGTTTGTAAGACTAGGGACTGATGACCAACGTAGTTTGGTTCCACTGGATTACAAACATGTGAACATTTTTTTGAACTTTATATTGGTCTTAGCAGGCAATTACGAAAAAGTGGGCTTTTAGGTACATCTGTTCAAAATAAAGTTCTATGTTTAGTGAGAGGTGTCACCACACGAAGAATATTTCATAACAGACGGAAATGGCAGTGCGCTCTAAGGAGGAACGAGCTGCTCCTCCCCGTCAGAAGTTCGAGTCCTAGCTCAGATATGGGTGTTTGTAATGTCCCTAGCACATGTTTCTTTAAGTATTTTTTAAGTCTACGGACTGATGACCATTGCAATTTGGTCTCATTGGTTTACAAACTATCCAGCAATTTTTATTTAACAACGTCTCTCCAAATAATATACACAGCCGTGGTCGAGCGTTCTAAGGCGACTCGCTGCGGAGGACGCGGTTGCTCACCATCGGACGTTTGTGTCGTCCCTCGGGCATGGGTTTTTGTGTTGTCTTTAGCATAAGTTAGTTTAAGTTGTTTGTTAGCCTAGAGGCTGATGACCAATGTAGTTATGTCCTTCAGATTTAACTGTGACAGTTAATTGGTATCCAAGTGCGACGTAGCTGTTGGAGTCCTCCTGTTGAGTGTTATGTCCGCTCAACTTGTGGTGAATTCTTCCTTTAGGAGTGCACCGCTCGCATGCCCTGCTGTACGTAATGTCTATAAGCTGCAAATGCTGTATAGAAAACTTCCTGTACTATATGCTTCAATAATTTGCCTTTAAAATGTTCAAGTAACAGACTTTGTCCGCTGCAGTTCTAATGCAGTATAGGTGTGGAACTGGGCACAAGTCACACATCATTAGCATACACAGCAATGACCTTTCATGAAGTCCAACAAGGTTTGGTCTTCATTGTCTCAAATATTCAATTACGTAATCTTATCTAAATGAATACAAAGTTACAGATTTGATTATATTAGATTAGCTGCTTGTTCCATAAATCGGTACTCAGGAGATCCTCATAGATGTGGATCATGTCAGTATATAATGCTTTTATATATAAAAAACTGTTTAAAGTGCAAATATTTTTTCCAACTAGTTTCGGTCTTATTTTAGACCATCTTCAGGGGATTAAGCTCCACAACTTCAATGGAGCGTAATTTCCTGAATATGGTATAAAATAAGATCGAAACTAGTTGTTGTTGTTGTTGTTGTTGTTGTTGTTGTGGTCTTCAGTACGGAGAGTAGTTTGATGCAGCTCTCCACAATACCCTATCCTGAGCAAGCCTCTTCATCTCCACATAAGAACGGCAACCTACATCTGTCTGAATCTGCTTACTGTATCCGTCTCTTGGTCTTCCCCTGCGATTTTTTCCCCACACACTGCCCTCCAACGCTAAATTCACAATTCATTGATGTCTAAGAATGTGCCCTACCAATCTGTCGCTTCTTTTTAGTCAAGGCATGCCAGAAATTTCTTTTCTCCCCAATTCTGTTCAATACCTCCTCATTAGTTACGCGATCCACCCACCTAATCTTCAGCATTCTTCTGTAGCACCATATTTCAAAAGCCTCAATCATCTTCCTGTTCGCACTGTTTATCGTCCAAGTCTCACACCCATACAAGGCAACACTCCATACAAATGCCTTCAGAAAGAACTTCCTTAGGCTTAAATCAATATTCGATGTTAACAAATTTCTCTTTTTCAAGAACGCTTTTCTACCCATTGCCATTCTGCATTTTATATCCTCCGTACTGCGACCATCATTTGTTATTTTACTGCCCAAGTAACAAAACACATCAACCTCCTTTATTGCTTCGTTTCCCAATCTAATTCCTTCAGCATCACCTGATTTTCTTACACTGCACTCCATTACCCTAGTTTTGCTCTTGTTAATGTTCATATTATATGCACCTTTCAGCACACTGTCCATTCCGTTCAATTGCTCTTCCAGGTCCTTTGCTGTATCTGACAGAGTTACTATGTCGTCGGCAAAACGCAATGTTTTTAATTCTTCTCCCTGAACTTTAATTCCTTCTCCAAATTTCTCCTTGCTTTCCTTTATAGCTTTCTCAATGTACAAATTGAACAACAATGGAGAAAGACTACAACCCTGTCTTACTCCCTTTCCAACCACTGCATTCCTTTCATGCCCTTCAACTCTGACAACCTCTGTCTGGTTTTTGTACAAGTTGTAAATAACCTTACGCTCCCTATATTTTACTCCTGCTTGCTTCAGAACTTGAAAGAGTTTATTCCAATCAACATTGTCAAAAGCCTTCTCCAAATCTACAAAAGCTAGAAATGTAGGTTTGCCTTTTCTTAATCTATCTTCTAGGATATGCCGTAAAGTGAGTATTGCCTCCCGTGTTCCTACATTTCTCCTGAACCCAAACTGATCTTCCCCGAGGTCGGCTTCTACCAGCTTTTCCATCCTTCTGTATATAATTCGTGTTAATATTTTGCAACCATGACTTATTAAACTGATGGTTCTGTAGTTTTCACACCTGTCTGCACCTGCTTTCTTTGGAATGGGGATTATAACATTTTTCTTAAAGTCTGAGGGTACTTCGCCTGTCTCATACGTCTTACACACCAGGTGAAACAGGTTTGTCATGGCTGGTTCTCCCAGAGACTTCAGTAGCTCTGAGGGAATATCATCTACTCCAGGGGCCTTGTTTCGACTTAGGTCTTTCAGGGCTCTGTCAAATTCTTCTCTCAGTACAGTATCTCCTATTTCTTCTTCATCTACATCCTCTTCCCTTCCTACAATATTGTCTCGAAGTTCATTTCCTTTGTAGAGCCCCTCTATATACTCTTTCCACCTTTCAGCTTTTCCTTCTTTGCTGAGATCTGGTTTTCCATCAGTGTCATTGATATTCATAAAGCTGTTTTTCTTATCTCCAAATGTTTCTTTTATTTTCCTGTAGGCTGTATCTATTTTTCCCCTATTTATACATTCTTCTACATCCTTGCATTTGCCTTCTAGCCACTCCTGCTTAGCCATTTTGCACTTCCTGTCAATCTCATTTCTTAGTCGTCTCCATTTTGCCTGTTTCATTTACTGCATTTTTATATTTTCTCCTTTCATCAACTAAATTTAGTATTTCCTGTGATATCCAAGGATTTTTTGTAGGTCTTGCCTTCCTACCTATTTTGTCCTCTGCTGTCTTCACTATTTCATCTCTCAATGCTACCCATTCCTCTTCTATTGTTTTATTTCCCCCTGTTTCTGTCAATTGTTGCCTAAAGCTCCCTCTGAAATTCTTAAGAACCTCAGGTTCTTTCAATTTATCCAGGTCCCATCTCCTTATTTTCCTACCTTTTTGTAGTTTCTTTAGTTTCAGCCTACAGTTCATAACCAACAAGTTATGGTCAGAGTCTATATCTGCCCCTGGGTATGTCTTACACTGTAAAACCTGATTCCGAAATCTATGTCTTACCATTATAAAATCTATCTGGTATCTCCCGTGTCTCCTGGTCTCTTCCACGTATACAACATTCTTTTGTGATTCTTGAACCAGGTGTTTGTTATAACTAAATTATGTTCAGTGCAAAATTCTACCAGGCGGCTTCCTCTTTCATTCCTTTTGCCCAGACCATATTCATCTACTATCTTCCCTTCCCTTCCTTGTCCTACTACCGAATTCCAGTCTCCCATAACAATTAAGTTTTCCCCTCCCTTAATTGTTTGAATAATTTCCTTTAGCTCCTCATATATTTCTTCGATTTCCTCATCATCGGCAGAGCTAATTTGCATATAAACCTGTACTACTGTTGTCGGTGTTGGCTTCGTATCTACCTTGACAATGATAATGCGATCACTGTGCTGGTCGTAGTAGTTTACCCGCATTACTATTTTCTTATTCATTATCAATCCTACTCCTGTGATCCCTCCAATTGACTTTGTATTTATAATCCTGTATTCACCTGACCAGAAATCCTGTTCATCCTGCCACCGAACTTCACTAATCCCCACTATATCTAACTTCAACCTATCCATTTCCCTTTTTAAATTTTCTAATTTTCCTACTCGATTAAGGGATCTAACATTCCACGCTCCGACCCGTAGAATGCCAGTATTGTCTTTCCTGATGATCACATCCTCCTGAGTAGTCCCCGCCCGGAGATTCCAATGGGGGACTATTTTACCTCCGGAATATTTTACCCGAGAGGATGCCATCATCATATGTTCATACAGTAGAGCTGCATGTCCTCGGGAAACGTAACGGCTGTAGTTTCCCCTTGCTTTCAGCCGTTCGCAGTAGCTGTGTGGCAAAGCCACATTAGTTGATGTTACAAGGACAGCTCAGTCAATCATCCAGACTGGTGCTCCTGTAACTACTGAAAAGGCTGCTGCCCCTCTTCAGGAACCACACATTTGTCTGGCCTCTCCACAGATACCCCTCCGCTGTGGTTGCACCTACGTGCATCGTTGAGGCACGCAAGCCACCCCACCTCGGCAATGTCTGTGGTTCATATATATATATATATATATATATATATAACCCGCGGCTCCGCTCGCCCGCTCGCGTGCGATTCATTATGATAGATAACCTATCTTTCAGTAGTGTGATATGAGACTGGTTTTGAAGGATAACATGAAATACAATACCTTTTTTAGAAACAAACATTTTTAACCAACATTCGAATAAAAAAATAAAATTATGTGAAGTGCTTATTGATTTACAATAAATAATACATACATTATTCCTTGTAGCCTGTGTTGCAATATCTCATAATGTATGGTGAGAGTAATGTCCAAATTCATTTTAATTTCATTTTAGGGCATTCTAGTAAACTATGTTATTTGTAGTATTGTTTGGAGCGTAAATGTAGAGAGTTTTTGGGTTGCCCACTCTTGAGCAAGAGACGTATAATTTAATTGACCATGTGAAAAACATGAGGGCTGTAAATGGATTCCTGCGATGTGTAATGATTGTCATTGAGCTTTGTTAATTGTCATGGCAAAAGCTAGACGAACTGGAAACTGAAGTATTTTGAACTGAAATGGCATATCTGAAGGGATTAAAGGAAATTCATCAATAATGATTGTAATAATATTACAGATCGATCACTTGATGTAATGTGCGAAACGTCAAATCTATATTTTAAAGAGATCTATTAAAAGAAAATTCTTTTTCAGTGCCTTATTTATTTATTCTTATATTTCCTTACAGAGAAAGAGCTGAAGACATTGTAGCACGCATAGACCAAAGATATGGTCTGTGGCATCACGTTTCGCTGTATGTAACCTACTTGCTATAGAGTCGCAAACCGTCATCGCTGGCCTTCAGTCCGAATTTTTTTATAATTTGACGACTTTCAACCATCATATCTTCCTACCCCTTACAGCTATCGGCATGGAACTGATACGGCATACAACAGAGGACTTGGGACAACAATTACGCACAGACCATCGTTTGCGATCTGTAGTTTTCGCTGCAGAACAAAATATTAACACACACACACACACACACACAGAGAGAGAGACACGTAGAATTTTACATACAACGATAATTTTGCATCCCAATATACTCCACCCTTTTTATCATTATCAACCCTCAAGCAACAATGCAACCAATAAAATCATTTTCAACAGTAAATAGAATTTTCAAAGAGTAATTACTGTTCCGCATTTCGCGTTATATTCTTGAAATTACTAAATATCTATCAGATCGCTATAAAACCATGCATAAAACCTTTCTCAGGTATAAATTAGTAACTGTAAAAATATTCAAGTCCCTGCGTCTTGTCATTCGAACTTGATAAGCGTACACGGAACAGATATTCACATTAATATATACAGATAAATAGCTATCCGATCGCCATAAAACCGTGCTTAAATCCTTCCCCGGGTTGACATTAATAACTGCACAAATTTTTAGCTCTTTATGTCTTGTGGTTCATACGTGATAAACGTACACCGAACAGACATTCACATTTATAGATATAGATTTAAATAAGAGTGCTGTTCCCCATAAGTGAAACAAAAATGTTTCCAAAAATATGTGATATAATGTTTTATTCTCCATTATTTCATGCAGCGTGAATAACAGATGATGGCGTTCAGTCTTGTGATGGCCGACGACGAAAGCGAGGCATGAACTTGGCAAACCGGGTCGGGTGCTACACTACATGAAATTGGGCCGAGTGCTAGCTTAAGGCGTTCTTTTCGCCAGCGCCTAAATGGACACTTCTGTCCATCTTGTAGTGGGACGAAGACTTAACCTGTAGTTGTTGCAATGCTCACACGACTCCATATGGCCTATCAAGACTTACGTGCTCGTGGGCAGACATTCCATGACCCATGTGCGAGTAGTGTCTAGCGATCTCACCACGAAAATTTCCTCCCCCTCCCCTTCCGCAACTTCTGGACAGACAAAAGATACAGTAGCACGACGATACCTGAAGGGAGGTGGGAAGGACCCTGTTGGTAGCGATAAGAAAGGAGCAGTAGTGTCCAGTCGTACACTTGGTCATGATTTTATGCCTGGAAGCAGTCCAAAGGATGCGGCTCCGAATTATGATACGGTTGCAGTCATTATGGATAGGGAAAACGATGGGACATCTGAAGGAAATTCCTCATCATTTGAGTCAAAAGAAGCAGTGCGTGGTTTGTAAACGACAGCAAAGGGGAAGGTGTTAAGGCGGCATCGAGGTCCCTCACATTGTGACTTAACGGATTTATAATCCGTATGTCACACAATTATTCTAATTCTAGAACTGTATGTGAGGCAGATCGATTCGTACAGCTCACGTCTAGGAAGTGCAGGCGGGCGATCTGCTTCCTTGGTTCGGCCCCAGTAACTATTTAACATTCAAGTGGCAACGGCAAACCACAGGAAACGGGTAAAGTCGTGTTTCTAAACGGGAGCTGAGACGACTGGAGAATCTCTTTATGGACGCCCTGACAGCCTCTTATTATAAGGACACTCACTTAAGTTTGAAATAAATAATAAATGACTGTGCTCTGTTCCGATAAATTCTGAAGGAAACTACGATATCAGAAATATTAGGTGCATCTCATGAACCAAGAATAATTTTACAATCTTCAAAACTACAAAAGTAAATGTCAACAAAATCTGAATATAACAAAATTAATTTCAATGTGTCGCGTGATTTAAACAAATCTTAGATGATAGGTTATCATCTCCGAAGGAAAGCAATCAATTCATTTAAGGATTTACTTCACTTGTATGAATTTATGATGAAAATATAGTCAGAGCAACGTATCATCCACAGAAACTCAGCAGTTGCAAGCAAAATACGTCCCTTTGTTCCTGTAACTGTTTAATGAATATCTCTCTATCTGGACAGTAACTTCACACAAATAGCATGTAGTGGGATGTCAAAGACGTGCAAGCTAATTTATTTATTTATATATTTCAAATCAAATATTCAAATGTTTGTAAATCTATGGGACTTAACTACAACGGTTATCAGTCCCTAGGGCCTACAAACTACTTAAATTAAAGTAACCTAAGGGCAAGCACACACACCCATGTCCGACGACGAGGAACCGCTTGTTTCTCGGCAAGAGGCCTTAGAGCGCTCGGACACTCCACCGCGTCTTTATTTATTTAATACGTTATTTGCCTCCTGAAAAATAGTCTGAAGGTGAATAAATATTTGTAACTTTACTACTTAATATTATCAAAACGTTGAATGATTATGGAAGTGTACAATTAAGTCAAAACAAGTATATTTACGTTATGAACTTAGACAGTACTATTGGATGGCGATCTCTTAATGAGAGTGGATAGTGCAGGAAACTGACATGGTAAAGTAAAATACTTAGACCGCGCATGTGGCGAGATCCTTGGCGGCAGTGAGTACATTTTGTGTATCGTGCTGGCAGAAGAAGGACCTGCAGGATAGCTGAAGTGCTTCGTTTGTGACAGCGGGGAAACGGCTGCTTCATATGGACTTGGTGCTTTGACTGAGGAGGTGGAGTGCTGGTTTAAGAATTTTGACTTCTCCTATTTCATTACGGTTTGTAAATGAACAGAGTATGTGATTCTAGACGAGAATTTGTGTGTGTTATTCACCGGACTAAGAACTGAACTATTTTGAAATGTTCAAATGTTTGTTAAGCTTATGGGACTTAACTACGGGGTCATCAGTCCCTAAACTTACAAACTACTTATGAACTACCTACAACTAAGGACGGCACAAATATCCATGCCCGAGGGGGGATTCGAACTCCGGACCGTAGTGGCCGTGCAGACCGTGACTGAAGCGCCTCAGTCCCCTCGGCCACCGCAGCCGGCAACTATTTTGAGCTGGCGATTATTTCGTGTTGTGTCGCAACATCGTTGAAGATTCCAGAATGAAACTTTCACTCTGCAGCAGAGTGTGCACTGATATGAAACTTCCTGGCAGATTAAAATTGTGTGCCGGAACCGGGAATCGAAAATGGGACCTTTGCCTTTCGCGGGAAAGCGCACTATCCACTGTGCTATTCCGACACGACTCACGATGCAGCCTCACAACTTTACTTCCGTCAGTAACTCGCCTCCTACTTTCCAAACTTCAGAGAAGCTCTCCTGCGAAACATGCAAGACTAGCACTCCTGGAAGAAAGGATATGGTGGAGACATGGCTTAGCCACAGCCTAAGGGATGTTTCCAGAATGAAACTTTCACTCTGCAGCGAAGTGTGCGCTGATACGAAACTTCCTGGGAGATTAAAATTGTGTGCCGGAACCGCGACTCGAACATGGGACCTTTGCCTTTCGCGGGAAAGCGCACTACCGACTGTGCTATCCCGACACGACTCACGATGCCACCTCACAACTTTACTTCCGCCAGTACCTCGCCTCCTACTTTCCAAACTTCACAGAAGCTCTCCTGCGAACCATGCAAGACTAGCACTCCTGAAGAAAGGATATGGTGGAGACATGGCTTAGCCACAGCCTAAGGGATGTTTCCAGAATGAAACTTTCACTCTGCAGCGGAATGTGCGGTGATATGAATCTTCCTGGCAGATGAAAATTGTATGGCAGATTTTAATCTGTCAGAAAGTTTCAAAAATGTTCAAATGTTTGTTAAGCTTATGGGACTTAACTACGGGGTCATCAGTTCCTAAACTTACAAACTACTTACGAACTAGGACGGCACAAATATCCATGCCCGAGGGGGGATTCGAACCTCCGACCGCAGTGGCCGTGCTTACCGTGACTGGAGCGCCTCAGTCACCTCGGCCACCGCGGCCGGCCAGGAAGTTTCGTTGAAGATTAATTATTACCGCATCTGTTCTGATACTGACTTTATTTTACATTTCATTATTGCTTCACATTGGTAGCCGATGCATAGCGCGTTTTTGTGAAGTATTTGCTGCTCTTGTACCCATTGCACCAGAAAGCAGACATGTACTCTTCAAACTAAGATTACATTGTGCCATATTTCTTAAACAGAGCAATACTTTAGCAGCGTGTACAGAATTGAGTTCTCCTCACTTTCGTTTCCTGCATATTCCGACCTTAGAATCACATTCCACTTGGCAAGACGAATGGTTTGAATATATACTAGACCGGGTACGAGTTTTTTTAAGTATAGTAACTATAGTTTAATATGCAAATTAGAAGATCATGTCAGAAGTGCGACAAGACATTTAAATTGAAGCTCGGGCTCTTTATCGTTGAGCACACACCCCAGCAGTTAATGTTTCCTCTGGGCTCGGCGTCTAAGAGGCAGGAGGCGAGACGAGGCGACTGGCAAAGGACAATGGAGTCTCTACTCCACTGTGTCAACCCGGATGGTCTCTGGGACGAAACCCACTTAAGAATCCTCCTCCCACTCTGAGATACACTGACCCTTTAAATCCTTTTAAACGCGAAACAAAAGCGGAACAAAAGACGTTTACTTGCATCTTTTAGCCTGAGGCAGAAATCCAGACATAATGCTGACGCAATTCCAAGTTGGCACCACCAAAATCGAAAGGAGACACCTAAACTAGACATTAGCCGACTCACAATTGTCTGGTGAGCCATTCAGCGTTTCAAGGCACACCATCTGGTTGCTAGGCGAGTCACTGACATAGAAACGCTAGAGGCATCACCTGATATACATAGAAGTACGAGCAAAATTAACACTCTCTGTCGCTAGCGCCGGCTGTGTGGCACTGCGCAAACAGGCTTGCAGTGCGACTCCCTCACAGCGATTTCTTGTGTGGAGAGGCAATAAAGACTTCTGTACAGTATTTTACAGTAAGCAGCACCTCTGTCGTGCAGCAGGTCTTAGTAAATCTCCTATGGAGAATGCTAAGGTTTATGCACTGTTAATCGTGGAGCAGATCTCAGTAAATGTCGCATGGAGAATGCTAACGACTGTTCACAGTGTTGATCTAGATACCCAGTATCCAGTGTGAACATAGAGAGTGTTAGGTAACACTTGTGCGTGCAGTTTTGAGTGGTAACGCAGTGGATTGGTTTGAGACTGACATACCACGCCAATATAAAGGCAGAGTAGGATTTGAGACCGTTCTTGACTTCATTCTGGTCCGGATTGTATACCCATTAGATTTCTATCTGATTATGCTGAAGCGATAGCGACTTACTTAACAGTCATATACAACCGCTCTCTCATAGAAGGATCTGTACCAAAAGATTGGAAAGTTGCACAGGTCACACCTATATTCAAGAAAGGCAGTAGGAGTAACCCACTAAACTACAGGCCTATTTCATTGACGTCAATTTGCAGCAGGGTTTTGGAACATATCCTGTATTCAAATATTATGAATTATCTCGAACAGAACGATCTATTGACCCAAGGTCAACACGGATTTAGAAAATATCGTTCATGCGAAACACAACTAGCTCTATATTCACACGAAGTGATGGGTGCTATCGACAAAGGTTCGCAAATCGATTCCGTATTTCTTGATTTCCAGAAAGCTTTTGACACCGTACCTCACAAACGGCTTTTAATCAAATTGCGTGGTTATGGTATATCGCCCCAAATTTGCGATTGGATAGGGGATTTCTTGTCAGAGAGGACACAGTTCGTAGTAATCGATGGTAAGGCATCGACTAAAACAGAGGTGATATCGGGCGTTCCACAAGGTAGTGTTATTGGTCCTCTGCTATTCCTTATTTACATAAACGATTTAGGGGAAAATCTAAGTAGCTCTCTTAGGTTGTTTGCAGATGACGCCGTCATTTACCGTCTAGTAAAATCATCTGAAGATCAAAACCAACTGCAGAAAGATCTGAATAAGATATCAGTATGGTGTAAAAATTGGCAATTGTCTCTAAATAATGAGAAGTGTGAAGTCGTCCACATGAGTACGAAAAGAAATCCGTTAAACTTTTTTTACAACATAAATCAATCAAATGTGAACGCCGTAAACTCCACAAAATACCTAGGAATCACTATTACTTCAGACTTAAACTGGAAAGAACACGTAGATAATATCGTGGGAAAGGCGAACCAGAGACTGCGTTTTATTGGCAGAATCCTTAAAAGATGCAACAGAACTACTAAAGAAACTGCATACACTGCGCTTGTCCGTCCATTCTTGGAGTATTGCAGCCCAGTGTGGGATCCTTATCAGGTGGGTTTGACGGAGGACATCGAAAGTGTCCAAAGAAGGGCAGCTCGTTTCGTATTGTCACGATACAGGGGAGACAGCGTTACGGAAATGATACAGGATCTGGGATGGGAATCATTACAACAACGGCGCTTATCGCTGAGGCGTGGGTTACTTGCGAAACTCCAATCGCCAACATTCTCCTCCGAATGCGAAAATATATTGTTGACTCCCACTTACATAGGTAGAAATGATCATCAGAATAAAATAAGAGAAATCAGAGCTCGAACAGAGAGATTCAGGTGTTCTTTCTTCCCGCGCGCTATTCGAGAATGGAATGGGAGATAAATAGTATAATTGTGGTTCGATGAACCCTCTGCCAGGCACTTAAATGTGATTTGCAGAGTATCCCATGTGGATGTAGATGTAGATCAACACACAGGGAAAGTGCGATCGGCAGCAGTCGATCAAGGCAGAAAAATTTTATTTTTGATTTCAATGTAGATGCAGCTAGCAGCCATCGGCACAGTTAACGGTATTGTGTCTGAACGCTGTAAGCGAACTCTCCCCATCCCCAAGCAGTAATTACAGTACATTTTTTAACATTCTGTAACATTTCTGATATCGTGACAGTCTCGATCGTAAACTGACGAAAGTGCATTATCTTGAAAGTAAAGTAGGTGCAGTTCTTCAACCATTCTACGGACTTTAGTTCTGAAATTGTTTATACCTTTCCTCAGGCTTTCATCTATCCAGAACTTGGAATATAAATCCAATTTGTTTCATATCAGGATGCGGCTTTTTTTAAAGTATTAGATTTAATAAATATAAAATTCACAATAAATATTTCATTTCAGTAACTAGCGACATCACTTTACTACCCGAACTGATCCTCACTAGTTAGACTTTGTTAATTTTACGTTTTTTCTTGGGGCAACTGTCATCCAAATATATCCTTACATAAGAGTAAAGTTTCACCAATTGTATACAGACAGCAACTTTCTGAATTCTGCGTGACATGCTGTTGATGTCTTCCTTGCAGGAGCCAAGGGTACATCAGTAGTCAACTAATTCCGTTGCGCACTACAAATAGTTGGAACAGTAGTAGTATCAAAATTACAGCAGCATACTCCACGTCAGAAGCATATGTAGTATATTTTCAATACAGGATCTTTTAGTAAACACGTGAAGAACCCGTAAGCGGTGCTGATCGAAAGTGTTTCTGGCCTGAATATGATGAATGAATCCATAGGTTGCATTAGACTTGTAAGTACAAGGGTCCAGAGTTAGAGCGCGGGGCATCAGGGATAGAATCTCAAATGTACTAATGGCGCAGCTAGTTGCAGTGGCATCTCAACACATCAGTAAGGTGCTGTACGACAACAGCCCTTCCCAGTGATTAAGTCTTCGAGAGGACCTAAAATAGACGATGGTGACAGGGGTATACTTGAAACTTCCTGGCAGATTAAAATAGTGTGCCGGAACCGGGACTCGAACCTGGGACCTTTGCCTTTCGCGGGCAAGCGCTCTACCACTGAGCTACCCCGACACGACTCACGATGCCGCCTCACAACTTTACTTCCGCCAGTAACTCGCCTCCTACTTTCCAAACTTCGCAGAAGTTCTCCTGCGAAACTTGCAAGACTAGCACTCCTGGAAGAAAGGATATGGTGGAGACATGGCTTAGCCACAGCCTAGGGGATGTTTCCAGAATGAAACTTTCACTCTGCAGCGGAGTGTGCGCTGATATGAATCTTCCTGGCAGATTAAAATTGTGTGTCGGAACCGGGACTCGAACCTGGGACCTTTGCCTTTCGCGGGCAAGCGCTCTACCAATGAGCTACCCCGACACGACTCACGATGCCGCCTCACAACTTTACTTCCGCCAGTACCTCGCCTTCTACTAGAGCGCTTGCCCGCGAAAGGCAAAGGTCCCAGGTTCGAGTCCCGGTTCCGGCACACAATTTTAATCTGCCAGGAAGTTTCATATCAGCGCACACTCCGCTGCAGAGTGAAAGTTTCATTCAGGGGTATACTTACTTGTGGGAGGCAGCAAGGGAGCTACGTGGCTTTTGTGGGTGCAGCAAACTGAGTGAGTTGCAGTGAGATGTACATAGATCAATTCCACCAGAGTTGGGCTGTCTCTGGGCTGAGATCAATCAGATATTCCGGTAGGGCTTGGTCTCTTATGTGCAGTGCGGAGCTTCTCTAACAGAAACTTCAGACCCACGCAATAGCAATGGTGATGTGACTTATGACAGTTCTGCTAAAGCAGAATTGCTAAATATAGCTTTTCTAAATTCCTTCACCACGAAAGACGGTGCAAATACTCCCCAATTACAATCAAAAACAGCTGCCAACATGCGTAATTCAGAAGTACATAAACGGGGGATATTAAAGTAACTCGAATCACCTAACAAAAGTAAGTCTCCCAATCCAGATTGTATACGAATCAAATTACTTTCAGAGTATGCTGATGCAATAGCCCTGTACCTAGCTACCACAGACAACCGCTCGCGCAGTGAAAGAACCGTACCCAAATACTGGGAATGTGCGCAGGTCATTACAATATTCAAGAACGTTTAATAGGAGTATTCCGCAAAATTGCAGGCCTATATCTTTGATACCGACTTGTAGCAGGATTTTGGAACAAAGACTTTCGTCCTCGAAGAGAACGACCTATTGTCTTGTAATCAACATGAATTCAGAAAGTGTCAGTCTTGTGAAACACAGCTCTCTCATTACTCACATGATGTGGTGAGTGCTATCGACAAGGAATCTAAAATATATTCCATTTCCGGAAGGTTTTTCGCATTGAATCACACAAGCGTCTTCGAATTACGAGCTTGTGAAATTTTGCCACAGTTATGCGACTCGATTAGACATTCCTTGCCTTCATTGTGGATTTAGGAGACAGGATGAGTAGCTGTCTTAGACTTTTCGCGGATGATGCTGTCGTTTATCGTGTAGTAAAGTCACCAGAAGGTCAAATTTAACTGCAAAATGACTTAGATAAGGTATCTGCATTCTTCAATAATTCGCAGATGACCCTTAATAATGACAAATGTGAAGTCATCCATTTGAGTACTAAAAGAAATCCATAAAACTTCATTTACACGACACATCTGTCAAAGTTACAGGTCGTAAATTCCACTAAATTCCTAGGAATAACAACTACAAAAAACGGAAGTTGTAAATGAACCAAAAATTTCATAAAGAAGACGAATCAAATGCTACTTTTCATTGGTAGAACACTTAGAAGATGAAACTGTTCTTTCAAAGAAATTGCCTACCCTACATTTCTCACATTCTATTACCGTTTATTGTAGTTTGCCCACGAAGTGGGGCTGACGGACGATATAGAGAGAGTTCTCACAAGAGCAACTCGTTTTGCATTATTGTTATATAGGGGAGGGAGTGTCTCGGAAATGATGCAAGAGTTACAGAAAGACTTATATTCTCTACGGCGTTGTTTACATGCAAAATTTCTTTCAACAACTTTTTCATCCCAATGCGAACATAGTTTGTTAACACACACTTACATAGGGAGACAAGATCATCATAAGGAAGTAAGAGAAATGAGATCGAAAACGTTGAGATTCAAGTGGTCCTTTTCCAGCGAACTATTAGTTAATGCAAGTATAGAGAAATATAAAAGCAGTTCGATGAACCCACTGCGAATCACTTAAATGTGATTATCGGAGTATTTAAGCAGATATAGAACATCAATTGAGGGACGCGTTTGGTGTAAAAATCGCAGAGGGAGACCGAGAGACGAATACAGTAAAGAGTTTCAAAGTGATGTAGGTTGCCGTTCTTATTCATCGATTAAGAAGCTGGTACAGGACAATGTTACATAGAGAGCTGCATCAAACGAGAAGGTCCAGATGTTTCTATTATCCGCGCATTATTAGAGAATGGAACTGTAGGGGAATGTCATAAAAGTAGTTGGATGAAACCTCTTCTATTCTTTACAGTGTGCTTTGCAGAGTAATTGTGTAAATATAGATGTTACGCAATTTGACTGACAATTTAACATTGCTGACGTGATGAGCTTCATGCCTCAGGCAGCACCAATCTGTTGAAGATTCAGCACCGAGAAACTGTGAGCCACTGCCAGTCATTACAGCATCCGTTTGTCCATGTAAGAAGATAATCTATTACCAGTCCTCAAACATGGATAGACGTGTTAGAGGTCTGGTCCAGGTTATGAAGTGCTGAGGCCCAGGGACGTTGTAGTTCAGTCCCTACAAAACCGAACAACAACAACAGTTCTCGACCCAAGCGTGGCGCTGCGTAGTCATTTGTTCGATATGGTGATCCATGACTGAATGTGGAATGACCAGGCGCCGGATCTTTACTGCGTCGGAGGCTGCAGTGCTTCTGATGAAGAAGACGGTGCACCACGTGTTGAATCAACGATGAAATCTACTCACGTGGTCTTCGTGTAGGAAAGGATGTAACAGCGTATAAGTCCGTTTTGAATTCGGAAAGATGACCGCGGAAAACCGCTGCAAATGTATTGCAGCAAAGTTCAAAGCAGATTCAGAGGCTGCATAACGAGTTGGTGGCAATACAGAGTAAATTCATGGTCGTTTCGTAGCCTCGTGACTACACTTAAGACCGTGAAACAGTACGATAACAGCCAGAACATTTATGCTTTGCGTCATTGGTACTTCCATTTAGTGACATGTGGGCGGGGGGCGGGGGGAGGGGCGGGGGTTTGGGGGGGGGGGGGGAAGCGTAACCGGCGCACTTCACATTCAGATTGCTGGACAGCCAGCGGGTCCTAGTACCATGACGTGAACTATACCATTTAGATGTAACAAGAGACAAATTCATGACAGCTTCAAAGGTCTTTTAGTTATTAAACAGGGGTGAATAATAATACACGTCCTCCAGCAATTTTCGGGTATGGAGCCGGACTCAGTTGACATTTTGACACGATATTTCGGGCCAGAGACGTCCGGCCATCTTCAGGTGAGTAGGAAAATACTGAAGAGCCCAGGTACGGTGACGGTATTTATGCCCATTTTTGTGTATGCGAAATACGCTCGCGTCTTTCTGCGCTAGTGTTAGGTGGTGACATGCACGGTACGGCCGAGTGATGTGTACTGCCCTTGGTGGTGAAACTGAAAAGTTCCTCTAATGATTGAGAATCGAATCATCCTGTCTATTCCGCTATGCCTCGATAATTTTAATTACAGGGTGCAATCTTTGTCCAGCTGGAAGCAGTTGTCACGATTTATAAGATTCTCAGCAAGGCGTATTTCCACCACTTCTTTGATAACGATTACCAAAAACGAGAAACTAGAGCTAAAATTGTCGTTTTATTCTATTACATGGAGTGTCCCATGGAAATGCAATATTCTGCTACTGCTGACTTCGACGGTTGCACAAGGACGGTGTGTCTTTCGTGCTCCGTACAGCGCTCTTAAACTGTTCGAGTCATCTGGCCTGTGTAAGCAGAAGCACACTCACAGAGACTTCTTTAAACGTCAGATATTTTTCCAGTTGCAATTCAAAACTTGTAATTAAAATTATCGAGGCACGTCGCAATCGACGGGATCATTCGATTCTCAATGATTAGAGGAGCTTTCCACTTTCACCACCGCGGCAGAACACACCACACGGCCATACCGCGCATGTCACCAACTAACACATGTGTAGGAAGACACCTGCACATTTCGCATGCACAAAAATGGTCATAAATACCTCCACCGTACCTGGGTTGCCTACTCACCTGAAGATGGCCGGACGTCTCTGGGCCAAAATATCGTGTCAGAATGTGTCCACGGATTCCGGCAGCAAGCCGGAAAATTACTGGAAGAATAAATATTCCGGAAAAATTTCAAAAGTCACAATATTACACGTCATAACTTAACGAATGATTTTCTAAGGTATAATGAAACATGGTCTCATTCTTAAATTATACAAAATTTCGATTAGAAGCTGTGTGTGTGTGTGTGTGTGTGTGTGTGTGAATTCAGCGTACGTTGCGAAATTGCCAGCAAACCAGATTATCAAAACATATCATGAAATTTTAGCAACTTTATAATGTGTGGGTACTGTTGGAATGCTTCATCTAAGCCAACTGTTGTTATTTCAGTTGCAACAGGTCAGGCTGCACCACGGTCATTCATCAGACTAATTTCATGGGCAATATGACAGAAATTTGACTTCTAGTTTATAAGGGTAACCTCAGTATTAGACGTGGAGAATGAAAACTATGAGTTTAATTTACTCCATTCAGCTACCTTTTGTGCTGTATCCCGCTTCCTCTTCCACTAAACATTTCCTTGTGAGAACATAATAGCGGTCACTCGTCATCAAATGTGTTCAAATGTTTCTAAAGCTTAAGGAACTTAACTGCGGGGTCATCAGTCCCTAAACTTAAAAACTACTTATGAACTAGCTTATACTAAAGATATATATCTGTGGCGTCTGTTCCGAAAGAATAGACGTCACTTCTGATCCTGCAGCTGTTATTATTTAATATTCATAGAATATATGACATCAACTGCGATTGGGCAAAGCTGAAAATGTGTACCCAACCGGGATTCGAACACGGGTCTCCTGCTTTCTAGGCAGTTGCGCTGACCCCTACACCACTGGGGACACAGTGATCACCGCACCTGCAAGGACTACCCATGCACGCCTCCCTGCCTAGAAAGCAGGAGACCCGGGTTCGAATCCCGGCAGGGTACACATTTTCATCTTTGCCCAATCGCAGTTGATGTCATATATTCTATGAATATTAAATAATAACAGCTGCAGGATCAGAAGTGACGGCTATTCTTTCGGAACATACGCCACAGATATATATATAATATGCCGGTGACGGGCAGTGATCCTATCGTTAGTGGGGAGGGGTGGGCAAGTTTGAAGCCCTTACTCTTACGGGAATTAGTTAAACTACGAGTTTGAGTACTATGGGCAGGGCGAAGCTGGGAATTTGTATCTGACGGGAGGCGTGCATGGGTAGTCCTTGCAGGTGCGGTGATCACTGTGTCCCCAGTGGTGTAGGGGTCAGCGCAACTGCCTAGAAAGCAGGAGACCCGGGTTCGAATCCCGGCTGGGTACACATTTTCAGCTTTGCCAAATCGCAGTTGATGTCATATATTCTATGAATATTAAATAATAACAGCTGCAGGATCAGAAGTGACGGCTATTCTTTCGGAACATACGCCACAGATATATATATAATATGCCGGTGACGGGCAGTGATCCTATCGTTAGTGGGGAGGGGTAGGCAAGTTTGAAGCCCTTACTCTTACGGGAATTAGTTAAACTACGAGTTTGAGTACTATGGGCAGGGCGAAGCTGGGAATTTGTATCTGACGGGAGGCGTGCATGGGTAGTCCTTGCAGGTGCGGTGATCACTGTGTCCCCAGTGGTGTAGGGGTCAGCGCAACTGCCTAGAAAGCAGGAGACCCGGGTTCGAATCCCGGCTGGGTACACATTTTCAGCTTTGCCCAATCGCAGTTGATGTCATATATTCTATGAATATTAAATAATAACAGCTGCAGGATCAGAAGTGACGGCTATTCTTTCGGAACAGACGCCACAGATATATATATAATATGCCGGTGACGGGCAGTGATCCTATCGTTAGTGGGGAGGGGTGGGCAAGTTTGAAGCCCTTACTCTTACGGGAATTAGTTAAACTACGAGTTTGAGTACAATGGGCAGGGCGAAGCTGAGAATTTGTATCTGACGGGAGGCGTGCATGGGTAGTCCTTGCAGGTGCGGTGATCACTGTGTCCCCAGTGGTGTAGGGGTCAGCGCAACTGCCTAGCTAGCAGGAGACCCGGGTTCGAATCCCGGCTGGGTACACATTTTCAGCTTTGCCCAATCGCAGTTGATGTCATATATTCTATGAATATTAAATAATAACAGCTGCAGGATCAGAAGTGACGGCTATTCTTTCGGAACAGACGCCACAGATATATATATATATATATATATATATATATATATATATATATATATATATATATATATATATAATATGCCGGTGACGGGCAGTGATCCTATCGTTAGTGGGGAGGGGTGGGCAAGTTTGAAGCCCCTACTCTTACGGGAATTAGTTAAACTACGAGTTTGAGTACTATGGGCAGGGCGAAGCTGGGAATTTGTATCTGACGGGAGGCGTGCGTGGGTAGTCCTTGCAGGTGCGGTGATCACTGTGTCCCCAGTGGTGTAGGGGTCAGCGCAACTGCCTAGAAAGCAGGAGACCCGGGTTCGAATCCCGGCTGGGTACACATTTTCAGCTTTGCCCAATCGCAGTTGATGTCATATATTCTATGAATATTATATACTAAAGATGGCACGAATATCCATGCCCGAGGGGAGGGATTCGAACCCCCGACGGGGAACGGCATCGCACGTCTTAGCATAGCGCCTCAATGCGCACCACCGCTCCACCGCGGTTCAGTCGTAATCGGAGAACGCCGAAGAGACGATGAGGACAGCGGTGCTACGTCTAGATAAGGCTAAGATGAGTTACAAAAGTTGTGTATTCTTTCACATTTGCTGCGCGATCTCCTATTAAGTGGTCAGTCGAAATAGAATCAATAATTGAGATTTTAATTGTAATACATTTCGATATAAATGGGAACTAGAGAACGTGTTAGGTAACAGTATAGTTCTAGCTTGAGCGCTCAGAACATGGTAAACTCTGAGGGATGGTAGAGGCAAATTTTCTTTTCAGTTCGACAGGAATTAATAACATTAAGGTAATTATTCTGGTTGTTTGAAGATAAATTTTGTGTTACTTAATGTATTTCATTTTTGAAATTTGTTTCTTTGTGTTAAGCCTTTGTGCTGCGGTCACGTGGCCTGAGAGAGTGACCAGCGACAATATCCTTAGTTGAGGGAGCATTTCATAATATTGTATTTGTCTGCATTAAAAAGATGTTGCAGAATTATGTTTCATACCTATTAACAAAATAGGTACCAAAATCCACCTGTTAAGCGATCTGATAGAAATACAGCCCCACAAGGAATCTTTCATAAAACCTCATCCTAAGTCATTTCTACAAGAAGCAATTAAAAGCCAAGATAGTGAAAAATGTCGAATTTTAAAAGAATCGTAAAGGAAGACAAGCATCCTTATGAGTTTGATGTCTCTGAGTCAATTTCTTTCTATCCATTTTTTTTTTTTTTTTTTTTCCACAAAAGATTCAAATTTATTTTACTTATCTCGCACACTCAGCTGAAGCATGTTCAAAATTTTCAAATGTTTGTAAAGCTGTGGGACACAACTGCAGTGGTCATGGGTCCTTTGACTTATGTTATGGACAACTCACTCACAAAAATTGCCCAAGGAGGACTCTAACCTACTAAGAGGAACGGCCGCGTACAACAAGGAGCCTTACAACGCGCCCAGACCACTTAATTCATACTATTGTTTGATACAGTTATGAAACGAATTGGCCTAACAAGTATTCATTTGCTTCATGTCGAAGAGATTATTAAATACAATGGAAGTAATAAAAAATTTCTATACCTCCAGTAGACGTTAACTGTGCAATAATAATAGTGAACACTGCAGTACACACTATTGTCCAAAGAAGGGCCGCCCGTTTTGTATTGTCACGATACAGAGGAGACAGTGTCACGGAAATGATACAGGATCTGGGAAGGGAATCATTACAACAACGGTGTTTATCACTGCGGCGTGGGCTACTGAAACTCCAGTAGCCAACATTCTCCTCCGAATGCGAGAATATATTGCTCTCTGCCACCCACATAGAAAGAAATGACCATCAGAATAAAATGAGAGAATCAGACCTCGAAGGGAGAGGTTCAGGTGTTATTTCTTCCCGCGCGCTATTCTAGAATGGAATGGTAGATGAATAGTATAAAGGTGGTTCGATGAACCCTCTGCCAGGCACTTAAATGTGATTTGCAGAGTATCGTGTGTAGATGTATGCATCAGATTATTCTCTGCACTTTGAAAGGAAACTGAACGTCCGTAAAACAACTAGTAAATGTTAGGTTGCAACTTGATTATAAAATCTGCACGTTAACCATTACAATATAATCTCAGTAAGTAGTAAATTAAGAGTATTAGTAGCGTGCGGTTTATCTAGCCACCCCGTAAATATTATCACGCCAAATACGAATTAACAAAGCCTCCCTGCTTGCGCGGGATCGTGGCTGGAGGCAAAGAAAGAAAGTGCCGTGAGGTTTGTTACATACTGTGAAAAGAAACATTTCGTATCGTGAAATAAGCGTGAATATAAAAAGAGTTGACAAAGCTGAATTTATAGCCAGTATTTTTTTTAACTGTAAAAGACGTAATGGCTGGGACGAAATAAAAAATATTCCTTCAGAGAGAAAAAAATTAACCCCAATACTTTCGTTACATTCCTCTTTTTCTATATATTTTCATTAAAAGACAAAATTTAAAATGATTGAGATTGACAGATTCGTTTCACCTTTTCATTATTTCAGTCTATTTCATAACTTTAGTAAACAGGAATGTTCAATAAACAAACATTAAATTGAATTCTTTACAAGTGTGAGACAAAATTTGTTAATACTTAGTAAAGAAATTCCATATGTTTGACAAAAATAGATGACAACGCAAAGAAGGGAGTAAAGAAGAAAGTATAAGAAAATATTGTAATGTTTTGATTTATAAAAATCATTATGAAAATCACCCGGCCTTCCATCAGTTAACCTCTTTCCCATCTTTCATTATCAAATGAAATTACAACTCCTTTCTAATAACGTTCTTGGATATACACACACTGGAACCACTATAATGAACTGATCACGGCATGGAAAAATATTGTTGCAAGTAGCTTAGTAGTATCTCTAGAAATGAGTGGGCACGCACACCTAAGCAAATCAGAGTGTGCCGTGCCGGCAACAGACATTCATCACTCATGAAATTTTAATGGAATCCGTAGCACACTCCTTTCAGATTTTTGAAATGTTCAACATAAAGAAAGCTTGAGCAGTGTTTATTGCAAAGCGTATTGAAGGAAACATACTTCATCTACACATATACTGTGCTAGCGTCCTTGCGGTGCATGGCGTAGGGAACTTCGTGTTGCATCGTCACTTCCAGCTATTCCAGTCACGTATGTTTCCAGGTAAAACATGATAGCCGGTATGCGGGTAATAGTCTCTCTCTAATTTCATCCTCGTCGTAATTTCGAGATATATTCATAGGAGGAAGCAGCATATACGCCGTCACTTCCAGAAATAAATGCTCTTGGGACCTTGACAGAAGCTCGCACCGCGGTACAGAACGTCTCTCTTGCAGCGTCAAGAACCGTATTTTGTTGATCATCTCAGTTATTCTTGCGTGTTTACTGAATGAACGTGTAGTGAAGCTGGTAGCGTCCACTGGATCAAACTCGCCACAGGCTACCTAAAGGGAGACTTTGATGAAAATGGCCAGATATGGCAACTTTCGATTTATTTTTTATATTTGTTACTACAACTCATGGACAATAAGTTCCCAAAGTTTCAATATTGAAATCGTATCCGAAGTGCCTGGAAATTAATTGAAAGTGTGACGCGGCCTCCCTGCCACGCGCACATTTTGTAGCAGCACTTCAATACCAGCTCAGTGAACAACGATTCTGTATTACTTTCAACCAAACATGTGCGGGATACATGTAGAAGGCCGTGATGCATACTCTTAGGTTTTATATATCGTCTTTGACTCTGTTCCGTATTTTATAAACAGTAACGAACTAGCTGCATCGTTTATGACGATGATACTGACGAAGATTTATACAACTGTTCGATTCTTCCTTCATTCAGTTATGCCAGAATCACAAAGAGTGTATACAACAGCGTGAACTGCGTTTGAATAAGTTAGTAAATAGAAGACGCGAGAAACATTGACAAACCAGCAAGGAGACTACGTCCGAAGTAAGAACATCTGCTGAAATGTGAACTCCTCTCCTAGCACATCCAAGCGAAATAATAATGTGCTGAATGGTGCATACTGCGATGATGAATCTCGATTTCTGGCCGATGCTGCACATCTCATAGCAAAACCCAGAACCCAAACTAGTCTCTAAATTCACTCATATAAAAACGATGCCCTAAAACCACATTTGCATCTGCTACAGTTCTCAGAATTGCAACTTATGGTGCAGTTCTTGTATTTAATTGTGGGAACGTCGGAGGATGAAGGTATTAGAAAGAATGGGCTTCAAGATAGGAAATTTTACTCAAGACATCCTGAGAAAAATAGATTTACAGCGCGTCTCTGCAGCTTAAAAGTCTGTTGAAGACCTGATAAAGGAAAGAAGACAGATAACGAAACACCAGCACAATAGCCTTGAAGGGAAATACGACCCAGAGTACAAATGTGGTGCCTTCTGAAAAAGTGACACAAGGTAAAAAGTCAGGTTGAACTTTAAACTGCGTTTCTTGAAACGTTTGTTTTGTAAAGTTTATGTACCTATTACTCAGATTCAATGAATGCTAGAATTCTAATATTTCTGTAAACGTAACAAACGTTGTCTCAAGAGCAAATTTTGAAATTCTGATTGCAAGCTGAGATATGTGGAAAAGTGCTTGGAATCTTGTGTGAATTTAAAATTTTACTTGTGGAATTATAAGTAAAATAATTATGAAAATTCTCCTATTTGACCTATTCCGGAAAGCTCATGATAGAAGCTTCCAACATATAAAGAAATGAAACATAATAATTTTTTTTTTTTTTTTTTTTTTTTTTTTTTTTTAGAAATCTCTTGAATACTTTCTGAGAACTTCAAATTTCATTTAAAAAAGTTGAATATATATAATCAAAGGACTGATTATGTAAATGTGTTGCTTTCATGTAAAGCGTGGAACAAAATTTAATTGCCATATTTCCAAAACTGTGGATTTCGTGAATTTTTGGAACAGTGTGTGTATTTCATCAATATCCCTCCTTAAACTAATTTACGCTAAGGACAACACACACATCCATGCCCGAGGGAGGACAGGAATCTCCATCGGGAGCGGCCACGCAAACTGTGAAATGACGCTTCAGACCACGCTGCCATTCCCGTGCGGCTCCATTGCATCTCCTGTATCTCTTCCATCAATTCTACGTTTTACGAATCGCACACTGATGAGCAACACTCAATCATCATTGTTTTCTAACGTTCTTCCTTTCAATTGTTAAAATGTTTGTAGAGCTTATGGGACTTAACTACGGGGTCATCAGTACCTAAATTTACAAAGCATTTATGAACTAGCTTATAGCCCAAGGGGGGACTCGAACCCTCGACGCGGGCATAGCGCCTCAATGCGCTCGACCGCTCAGCCGCGGCGTTCTTCCTTTGATGAAGGACTATACGTGCTAAGCCGAACGAGGTGTCGCTGTGGTAACACACTGGACTCGCATTCAGAAGGTTCGTGGTTCAAATCCATCTCCGGCCATCCAGATTTAGGTTTTCCGTGATTTCCCTAAATCACTCCAGGCAAATGCCGGGATGGTTCCTTTGAAAGGGCACGCCCGATTTCCTTCCGCATCCTTACCCAAACACTCCGAGCGTAAGCTCCGTCTCTAATGACCACGCTGTCGACGGGACGTTAAACTCCAAGCTTCCTTCCTTCTTATACTTGCTGTGGATTCTTCCAATGACGGCATCTGCTTACTCACGATTAGTCTTATGTGGTTGCTCCAATTCAAATCGTCCTTTATATATGGGACCGTAGCTTCTCATTATATATATATATATATATATATATATATATATATATATATATATATATATATATACCCAAAATATCTCTGGAACAATAACAGCTATTGGAAAACGACTTTCACCGATATCAATGTACGGCTTGGGCCCACGAATGTACATATTTGGAAATATTCTAAAACGAAAGAAAATGTGTTTTTTAACAAAAGCTTACGTTTTATAAATGGAGATTCTATATTTTTCTTCAGCAATCAATAGCATGACAAATCACATAAGCAATGGCGTTGATTGCATCGCAATATTCCAATTACATTCCCAGATATTGCGACGCGAAGTTGACGCTAGAAAAACCCGAAATGCGCTGCTAGCGCACGTCCTGAGGCTCAGGCGTGAACCCCATGCAGCAGACCGTATTATTCGTTTCTGACCTCTTGGTAAGTATAGAAGTGCGATTACGCATGTCAATCACATCGCTATTACGGGCAGCATGGGGTTCACGCCTGAGCCTCAGGACGTGCGCTAGCAGCGCATTTCGGGTTTTTCAAGCGTCCACTTCGCGCCGCAATATCTCGGGACGTAATTGGAATATTGCGATGCAATCAACGGCATTGTTTATGTGATTTGTCATGCTATGGATTGCTGAAGAAAAAATATAGGGTGTCCATTTGAAAAAAATAAGTTTATGTTAAATAACACATTTGCTTTCGTTTTAGAATGTTTCCAAATATGTACATTTATGGGCCCCAGTCGTACATTGATACCGTTGAAAGTCGTTTTACAATAGCTGTTATGGTTCCAGAGATATTTTGGGTGGACAAGATAGCTGGGACACCCTGTATACGCCAATCTTTTGGTGAGAAGACATACTTTGTTCTATTAGCTAGAAACTCTTCCAGTAGTGTGATAATCTTTGAACTCCTTCCGCACAAGAATCCGAGAATCAGGGTAATATACTTGAGTACTAGCACCTTCATCTGCTACGTTGGAAACGAGGCGATCGACAAGCGGCGGAACCAGTCACACATTTCCTCGTCTCATCTTTCATGGTGCGCTGTTTTGCGTCATGGTGCGCTGTTTTGCGTCATGGTGCGCTGTTTTGCGTCCCATCAGTGTTGGGAGTGACGTGTGACAAAGCTGCGCGCATTAGTTCCGGCTCGTCTGTCAGCTTAAATGTTTTGTTATTTCCAGTGACAGATCCCATAACATATCTCCAGATCAGTTACACTGCGTTCGGATCGGAGTAGTAGTGAGACAGAAAAGGAAATCTGACATATTCCCGGAGTACTCGAAGTCGTGAGGATTTTTTTTCCGTATTTCTACCACGCTCATCAGACTGTCTCGTTTGAGTCCTCATTTCTAGCGTAAATCAACTTATACATTCCAACAGAGTTTATTTAATTTTGCAATTTTGTTTCAAGGGTTTTGCATGTGATACTCTCTTAATCATCACCAATCTTACATATAAGGAATGGTGTCCGTTATTTTTAATTGTATTTTTATTTTTTCTCGCATTTCATACAAATCATCTACAGTTTTATTCTGATCTAGATAAAAGTTTGTTCTCTTGGCATTCAAAACAAGAGGAAGACCACTGCGGTGTAAGTGTGACACAAAACACATAAATCTGGAAATGGTTGAACATCTGCCGCATCCTGAGACGCGGAAATTTCGTGACATAATTAATGCACTATTTCAGAGTGAGTCCACTTAGTCACGTGTAAACGACGTTACGCGTTTTCTCATACCTCTTAGAAGTATTTCGTCGCTAAAGAACCCTGCAAAAAGAAAGAAAAGAACTCATCGCTCAGCACTTTTCTGCTCTTCGTAAAATAAAACTGCGGTATTCCGGATGAGGTTACAAATGATGTCTTCTATATTATTAATTGTGTTCGCCACATATTTCACAGCCTTTATGCACACTTACATCACAGAACATACTTTCAAATATATCATATTACAACACATAGTTCAGGAGAGATGTTGCCATAAACAATGAGTGCGTGACAGACTACTCATCCGGTTTTAGAGCTGTATTAGAAAACATATTGCATGCAGTTTCCCAATTCTACTCTATTCCACTGGAAAATCAGGTTATTTTATTACACATTGTTTTGGCGATTGGATTTGATGACGATTGAGCTACTTGTAAACGGAATTGCGATCAGAAATTCAAGACAGAAACGTGTTAAATGGCAGAGTGGTGTGGAAGGTATTTTACTGAGGGTAAGAAACAAATAAACTGACATAAATATGGAATAACTACGTACCGCCGCGGCGGAATGGCTGAGCGCATTGAGGCGCTATGCTGCGATGCGCTAGGCCATTCCGTGTCGGGGGTTCGAATCCCCACTCGGGAGTGGATATTTGTGTCGTCTTTAGTATAAGGTAGTTCTAAGTAGTTTGTAAGTCTAAAGACTGATGACCCCGCAGTTAAGTCCCATAAGCCTATTAAATATTTGAACATTTTGAAGTTCTCACCCAGGCAACGCGGGGAAATAAAGGCACTACCACATAAGAAAAAGACGTTGTTTAACGCCGTTGCCGAAATATTTCCACGACGTTGTTGTAAAAATTAGAACAACAAAGACTACACATCCAATAATATTAAAATAGTAATACTTGCTTGATTCACAACTAAGAATTTATGCTTGGTTGTTTGCAACTGGCATCGATCAGCAGTGTTATTACGATATTTATAAAAAATCTCACATCTGATTGTAGAAAAAGGAGAATGCGCTACTGTTATGGAACTTTTGACAGTTGAGCGGTAAGCTTCTACGGAACCAAATTTATTCAATTTTCCAAACGTATGTTCAGCATAATCACATCTCATCAAGAACTAATCTAAGGGAGGGAGTTAATGCTTGGTTAAATAACAACGGTGCACATTTTTTAATTTACTAGGAAGTACGCAATCACTGAACGAATATTTTAAATATTAAAAATCTGTAATCTTTATGGCTCAGTATGTCAAAGAACATTTATAAATTCAAATTTGAAGAAACAGATCTGAGACTTCAATTCACAGTAAATGCAGACTCCCCAAAACGAAGGGTGCAATTTTCAAAACCTTAGATCTCGTTTACTTTTCCTTTTAGAAGATCATTTCAGATAGCTCTCTTATTCTTTAGAGCACAATTTATGAAACATAGATCCTCATAGTTTAGTCCTACCAAACAAAGCAGTTTACAATATTAATTTTCGCAAATTTTGCATAAAAAACCACGAGAAAGCCGATAGCTTGAAGTAGATTAGAAACGAAAAGCGCGTATGGTAGAAAACATAATAAGGACAAACACATGACAGCAAAATCATTATTTCAATGGGACTGTTTGTACACATCCCTCTAGATGAAATGCTGAACCACGCACTGAATCGCTCTTAAGAGACAGTAACAAGTATTCAGTTGTCATTTAAATCAGTGTTCAGGACAAAACTTGAATAATGGGTGGTCATCAAAACTTGTTTACGCTAGTTAAACACGAACTCAGCACATGGTACTCGCTCTGAAGATTCAACATGAGACGAATTCGTACTCCTCAAACATATGAGGATGCGACCTTCCTATCGGTCCTCACCAATCAGAGCTTTGCAATACATATCTCGGGTAGTAAAAGTTTATGGCTCGTTGTCTCTGTTCATAGGGGTCCGTTATGTATGTCAGATTCTATGCCCTAAACAGCTACCAATCTGTTTAAACAAGAGCAATACTTAATCTGTAGTTTAACCAGTCTACCAATCTGCATATGAAGACCTGAAAATATATTCAACAAACATGACCAACAAAATGGATTCTAAGATAAGTGATGTACTCACAAAGTAATTCTTTATAAATGGAGTTTATCACTCTTATCGGACATGAAATGTGGAAGTGCCGAGGATTTTCAATGGGAAATTGGCTCCGCTCTGAAATTTCTAAGAGGCAGCGAGCTCATTTGCTGCTCTACGATGAAAATCTCGCCGCCTAATTTTCTTATATATACATAACTTACTAATTGTGTGAGCATTGATCATTTCAAAGTCAAGGACGTTACATAAGACACCCACCGGCGATCAGTGGGTGTAAATTCGGACGGAAACTATAGGGTCTTACCATTTGGTCGACTATATCGACTACAACCTCGGTTTCATTATAAAATTTCGTTGTTTCTGGCAGTTTCTTCTCACTATTGTCATTGACATGACATCCAGAATGCATGTTACTCAGAATAAGGACATCATAATTCTAACAAGCAAAGAATAGAATAGAGTGCAGTGTATTGCTCAATAACTGGTTCGAAAACTGGTACAGTGGTAGATGCTTATGTTGTACAAGAAGTCAATCATCGACAGATTTTTGAGATACTGTTTGCCGTTCATTTGATGCACCTGAATCACTAGACATGGAGCTATATGACTTATATTAAAACTGTAATAAAATTTCATAAGGGGTAAAGAATTGCTTCCAAATGTAGAGCCAATTCCATAATTCCAAAAGACATTATAATGTAAGGAGCAGTTATAATTATTTCAGATTATAAAAATTATAGTTATCTACTGAATAAAATGCTCACTGTCTATGTCTAGAATCTTACAGAAAGCTGAAAAATACTGTGTTATCCACATTTTAAGGAAGATGTCCACGTTCAATGAATAAAGGGCTATTTTGGTGTAACATAATATACTTCATAAATATACTATCACTGACAAATAACATTATATTCTAAAATATTAAAGGACATTCCTGTAGAGTTAGTACAACACATCATGTGCCACGAAACAAACGTGAAGAGGATAACATAAAAATACGTATGCCGCGTGGGAGTTGCCGAGCGGTCTGGAACGCCTCCCGCGTCGGAGGTTCGAATCACACCTCGGGCATGGATGTTTGAGCTGTCTTTATTATGAGGTAGTTCATAAGTAGGTTTTAAGTTCAGGGACTGATGACTTCGCAGTTAAGCAGGACCGTCTTAAGCCATGCAGGGGCCCCTGGGCACTCATTGTTTTGGGGCCCTTAAAAAAACTAAATGAAATCATTAGAATGGTGTACATTTATTTGTGACTTAATTGGTTAAAATATTACGAACCAAATACTAATGATTAGTTCCACGAATTAGTCTTCCTTTAAAATTAATTATTTCTTTAAAGATTTACAGAGTACAAAATATACAATATTTTTAAGGATGTCTCTTTCTATGCAGATGACTGACACACAGGTTAGGGGACCCTACAACAAAACAGAAATTTCCTTTGAATGCAATCATTAGAATAATGTACATTTGTTTAGTGAATTTATTGGTTCTTATGGTTAGAAATTCACAAATGGAATACTAGTGATAACTGTTTTGCAAATTGAAATTACGTTGCTGTTAAAGGTTTCTTTCGAGATTTCAGAAATGCAATACCTTCTATTATGTCTTTAAAGTCCAACTGTTGAAGAACGTCACTTTCCATGCACATGACTGACAAATTAGTAAGTCGTTCCTGTAGCATAGTCTTCGTAATTCATTTTTGATTCTCTTGAACTGTGAAAATGAACGGTCTCCACTGCAATTGCTTACCATTAGACAAAGAAATATCCGGGTAGAAACTTCTGTATTCAGAAAGGTTTCTTCTATTTTATTTGTTTTTATTAAATAATGTAAGGAGATTCATTTGGAATGTATTTCAAATAGTGTTTTACATGAAAACATTCTGGCTCATCAGCTTTAACGTTTACATGACAAAATCCTGCAAATTCTTTCCACCTGTTTCTCAACTGTTCTGAATCGATTTGTTTTAACTGAGAAAGGAAACTAAAATGTTTGCTAACTTTCTCGTATGCGTCTGAACGTCACTTCAAACTAGAATCCAATGTGTCGATTATAGGCAGAAAAACTTCTACACGAAATTTTTCGTTGGCACTCAGCTGGACAGTCTTTGACGAATCTTTGGAGTTTACCCGTTACAAAAAGACTCCTAGTTCCAATAACTGGATCTACGATCAAATGACATTGCTCTGTACACTGTAGAGACGGTTCGTTCGCAAATGAACGGGTCCAAAGGAACGGTTGACAGATTGAACGGATGGACCGAGAAACTGGTTACAAGGAACTGTCACATCGGCGGTCACAGTCGCGTGGCCGTTCTCGTTCCAGCTCCAGAGTGGCCGCGCAGCCGTTCCCTTTTAGGTCGAATGTTGCAGTTCCAACTCAGTGTCGACTCGAGATGTCGATATATATATATATATGCCCACGGTGATGCAGCGTACTCATTGTTACGGAAGGAATAGCGATTTATACCGGTGCTACATCGACTGTAGGGAATTAACTTTTGTAAACTCGCAGACGTCTCCTGACGTAAGCGCCTACACGCTGCTTGGCCGATCAACAGCAGCCCCGCATGGCGTCGTGTGAAGGCCACTATTGGATGCAATGTTCCGCCAAGTTATATCTGAAGCAGACTGCACAAGGTCTACTACAACAGTATCGCTGTGTTCTGTAGCTAAGGCCCGCAGTAATAACTACGATTTTGCATTCACTTAAAAAAACTCATTGCCTAGGAGAACAGGACGAGGATTGGGGGCCCTGGGTCTGTGCCCCTTGTGGTAGAGACGGTACTGTGCCTCTTATGGTAGAGACGGTATTGCAGTTAAGTCCCATAAGTTTTAGAAATATTTTGAACATAAAAATACATGAGTAATATTAATATTTTATTTTATTCAGGATCAAATAATCCTACCGCATGAGAACTGTTATCGATCGAATTTAGTAAAAATCAAACAAATAATGTAAAAGAAAATATTTCATGTACAGTTGAGCACTGAAGATGCTTTAGAATAAAGTGAAACACGTTTGGTCTAAAGTAGACTAATTTACAGTTGCATAAGACGGTCACCTAACCTATAAAAATTGTATAACTGCAACTGCGGAGAAGGAGGCTATAGACACAAAGAAAAGTTATGTAAAAGAATAAGAATTATCCAACGGAACATCTACAAATGTTTAAATTGTACAAATAGTACATCTATTCGACATTTCATTAACGTCCCAATACTGCGGTTTGTCCAGTAAATACCACGTTCCCCATACGTACCCGTTGTTGGCTATCAAAGGCCCGGCGGAAACAGACGCGGTCTCCGCGGCTGACACCAGATGGCGACGCAGTTCAAACGTGGAATACCGGCGGCAGCGGCGGCGTCGGCGGCCGAGAGGCTGTACGCAGCGGCTGCAGCCGCCTGCTGGGGCCGGCACCGGCGCCGGGCACGCTCAGCCGCAGCCGCAGCCCACCACAGCCGCCGCGGCCGCGGCCGAAGCCGCAACGCGTTGCCAGGAGACGACACTCTGCGCGCACACCGCAGCGCTGTTGCGGTCTCGCGGCCGCCGGCGAATCAAAGGCTGACCGGACGGAGGGGAATGCTCTGCATCGCCCGCCCTTGCAGACCTCATGCACACAGAATTACACCAAAGGCTGCCCACACACCACTCGATTACTTCTTTGTTCCAATCAACAGTTCTCCAGCTCTTCTGTACTCCTCCATCTCCTCCTTCGTCTACATCCACCGTCTTCTCCTCCAACTCGTACTGCTTCTTTTCCACTCCCCCCCTTCCCGCCCAATATCAATGCCGCCCGCTTCTTTTTCATCTCCTCCTTCCCTCTTCTGATACAAAGGATGGTAGCGTAAGACAGCAGCATCTCCTGCTTAACCTCTTCATCTGTCATTCTGCCTCAAGCACCCTCCCTTCCTTTTCATCTCTTCCTGATACTTGGTCATCACCTACTCACCTTCTCTCGTCCATTTCGCTTTTTCTTTCCCATCTCATCCTTCCTGCTATCAATCCCGTCTTTTCCCTACACTTTATATCGCCCCCTCATTCCTGTGTTCTCTTTCCATCTCCTCTTCAATTTCTCTGTCTATTACCTTTTCTCTCTCTTGGTTATGTCCTCTCCTGCTCCTCTATCACCTCCTCACCTTCACTGTTCCTCATCTTCGGTCAACAATCTACTGCTCACTTCTTTTTATCTCTGTCCTTCTGTTTCTATTCTTTCTATTCAACAGGTCCTCCGCTTATCGCAGTCCCTCTCTGTGTCCAACCACCAAACAATTCAAACTACATACGACAGCCTGTTTATTGCCATGGTAGTCGTTGACAATTTGTCGAAATCTGTTAATCCCTAACGTACTAAACAGTGCATGTATATATAAAAATTCCCTGTGACGATGTTTGTCCCTAACAAAACCCTGAAACTACCCCACCGATTTAATGATATTCTGAACAGTGTTTCTCATTTGGTCAAACTTAATAAACAATATATTTCTATCTCGATTTTTACTTTTCCCCTCAGATTAATTGTTGTTTCAAGCCAGACTCTATCTATCTAGACTGCGTTAAGAACCCAACAGACTGCTGAATGTAATAATTCTATAATTGATTTCACGCTACATCTTCATCCATAATCTAACGCCTGATGTTGTGTGTCGTAGGGTATTTTGCGTAGCATTTCAGTTCTTCATTTTCTACATCTACAGCTACATGACATACACAGCAAATCAAAATTAGAGCCTGGCACAGGGTTCATCGAACAAACCTATTCATCTCCTATTCCAATCTCGAATAGCACGCGGGAAGAAAGAACATCTGAATCTCTCCGTTCGAGCCCTGATTTGTCGTACTTTATTCAGATGATCATTTCTGCCTATGTAAGTGGGAGTCAACAATATATTTTCACATTCGGAGGAGAGTGTTAGCGATTGGAGTTTCGTAAGTAGACCATGCCACAGCGATAACCACCGTTGTTGTAATGATTCCCATCCCAGATTCAAATATTCAAATGTTTGTATAGCTTATGGAAATTAACTACGGTGTCATCAGTCGCTAACTACTGATGCAATAGCTAACACTAAGGACGGCACAAATATCCATGCCCGAAGTGGAATTCGAACTCCCGACCGTAGTGGCCGTGAAGACCGTGACTGGCGCGCCGCAGTCCCCTCGGCCATCGCGGCCCTTCCATCCCAGGTCCTGTATCATTCCCGTGACGCTTTCTCCCCTGTATCGCGACAATAAAAAACGAGCTGCCTTTCTTTGGACTCTTTCGATGTCCTCCGTCAAACCCACCTGATAAGGATCGCACACTGGGCAGCAATACTCCAAGAGAGGACGGACAAGCGTAGTGTATGCAGTCTCATTAGTAGTTCTGCCGCATCTTTTAAGGGTTCTGCTAATAAAACACAGGCTCTGTTTCGACTTTCCTACGACATTATGTTCGTGTTCTTTCCAGTTAATGTCTGATGTAATAGTAATTCCTAGTTGTTTGATGGAGTTTATGGCATTCACATTCGATTGATTTATCTTGTAAACAAAGTTTAGCGGTTTTCGTTTCGTACTCATGTGGACGACTTCACACTTCTCTTTATTTAGAGTCAATTGCCAATTTTTACACCATACTGATATCTTGTATAAATCGTTCTGCAGTTGGTTTTCATCTTCAGATGTCTTTACTAGACGATAAATGACGGCGTCATCTGCAATCAACCTAAGAGAGTTGCTCAGATTTTCTCAGAAATCGTTTAAGTAGACACGGAAAAACACAGGACCATTAACACTACCCGGTGGTACGTCGGATATCACCTCTGCTTTAGTCGATACCTTAGCATCGATTACTTCATACTGTGTCCACTCTGACAGTAAGTCCCCTATCCAGTCACAAATCTGGGGTGATACTCCATAACCACGCAGTTTGAGTAAAAGCTGTTTGTGAGGTACGGTATTAAAATCCATCTGGAAATCTAGAATTACGAAATCAATTTGAGAACCCTTGTTGCCAGCAGTCATCATTTCGTTTGGGTAAAGAGTTAGTTGTGATTCACATGAACGATATTTTCTAAATCCAATCCGTGTTGACCTTAGTTCAATAGATCATTCTGTTCGAGATAATTCATAACATTTGAATACGGGATATGTCCCAAAACTCTGCTGCAAATTGACGTTAATGAAATAGGCCTGTAGTTTAGTGGGTTACTCCTACTGCCTTTCTTGCTGATTTTCTTCTTCCAGTAAGATTGTCTACATGCCTCTTTGTGGGTCGTAAATACTCTAATTTTATCTTTGTGGTCTTTTAGAAGAAATATATAGGAGGAAGCAATATACTGGTTGGTCGAGTAACGTATTCTCTCTAAGCTTTGACGGAAGCCCATAATGTGGCAGCAGAACGTCTCTCCTGCAGCGTTTACTAACAGAGTTTCCCGGTCCACTGTGTGCCATTTTCACTGTTACTAAATGAGCTCGTAACAAAGCGTGCTGGACACCTTTCGATGTTCCCTATATATATCTTATGTCTCGTATTAAGCCTACCTCGTACGGATCCAATTCTGGTGAGAAATACTCAAATGCTACCCGAACGAATGTCATATAACTTCATCTGTTGCCATTCCACACTTCGTAATGATTATTCAAATGTTATAATGTTCGTAAGTTTAAACGACTAAACTGCTGCCATTATCACTCCCTAGACTTGCAAACTACTTATACTAACTTTAACATATGCTAAGGACAACAATATCCAATGCCCGAGCGAGGACTCGAACTTCCGACGGCGACCAACCGGCTGCTCCGCAGTTTGACATCTTAGAGCTGTCGACACTAGACCGCGGGTAATTATTATTCCAATGAATATGACACGCGATTCATGTTACATGGTCTTCCCATTCCAAAACGCTATCTACGACTATCCACGGATTGAAGTAGCTGCCACACGCAGTGGCCGAGCGGTCTGCGGTGCGCCAGTCAATTTCTGAACGGCCGCTACAGTTGGGGGGTTCGAATCCCCCCTCGGAAAGGGATGTCTTTCGTATAAGGTAGATTATAAATATTTTGTAAGTTTAGGAACTGACGACCCCGCATTTAAGTCCCTTAAGCTTAACAAACATTTGAGCATAAAAGTAGCTGCTTCCAGTATTTTTCCAGCTATTGCGAAGTTATTAAAAACGATCTGTCTTTATATATAAAGCCAACACCTTACGTTGAAACTCAAATGCAATTCCATGAAACATTCCCTACCGATACGCTACAGCCGGCCGCGGTGGCCGAGGGGACTGAGGCGCTTCAGTTACGGTCTGCACGGCCACTACGGTCGGGGGTTCGAATCCCCCCTCGGGCATGGATATTTGTGCCGTCCTTAGTTGTAGTTAGTTCATAAGTAGTTTGTTAATTTAGGGATTGATAACCCCGTAGTTAAGTCCCATAAGCTCTACAAACATTTGAACATTTGATACGCTACAGATCATCCTTTACTTCGCCATCCTCTTCTAGTGATGAGTCATATCGACAAACTACATCTTTATCCGTAAAAAGCCTCATTTAATTTCCAACGCTGTCTTACGAGGTGCTTTATATATATTGTGAAAAATAACGGTCTTGTCTGAAGACTTCTTTCCATTGATAACTGTATACTGCGTTCTATTATTGAGCCGCTTAAAGCACAAGTGCTGCAGCTTCAAAAATGTTCAAATGTTTGTTAAGCTTATGGTACTTAACTACGGGGTCATCAGTCCCTAAACTTACAAACTACTTATCAACTATCTTATACTAAGGACAGCACAAATATCCATGCCCGAGGGGGGATTCGAACCCCCGACCGTAGTGGCCGTGCAGACCTTACTGGAGCGCCTCAGTCCCCTCGGCCACCGCGGCCGGCGCTGCAGCTTCATTTTTTTATTTATTATTATTTTTTTGTTAAGTTAGCGATAGGATTTTGTTCAGAAAAAACGTTCTAGCCACTGCACAAACAGTGTACGTTGTAGTTCACCTACCATCCGTACAGGTAACAGTCTGTCTGTTGGTTGGCAGCACAAGTGGTACAAGTACTCCACTAGACACGTAACTGTAATCCAGTTGTGTCATTCACTGTGTAGGTTTGTGGTGTTTTGGTATTCACAGAAATTTATTTGTTTCCCCGAGGGGGCATTCGAATGCACAGCCGTAGTGGCCATGCAGACTGTGACTGGCGCGACGCAGACCGCTTGGCCACTGTGGCCGGCGCCTCCCCCCATCCTCTACCTCATCTACTCCGTTGATATGCCCCAACCCCACCTCCCATCCATCCCTTTCAATATGCTGATGACACTGCCTTCCTGGCCCTAGACCCCTCCCTTATCCGATCCCAGCGTTTGCTCCAGTCTCATCTCACCAAGTTCACTGCATGGTGCAACCGGTGCCTCCTCTCTGTCAATCCCGATAAATCAATGACCCCCAAAGCTGCTACCTTACCGTCACAGTTGTCTTATCCGTCGCACTCACATCCTTATGTGCCTTGGCGTCACCCATCACAGGTCTCTCCCTTGGTATCGGCCTTAACCTCCGAAAACTCCTCACTAGCTGGACGTGGGGCCTCAACCCATCCACTCTCCTGTAAACCTATAAATCAATCATGCGCCCCGTCCTTTGCAGCTTCCAAACCGCCTGAATATCCATCCCCCCCCCCTACCTACTACGCACCCTTCAAATTCTTGAACACTACAACCTCCGCCTTGCATACCAATCCACCTCCCCTCCTCCACGCGGTTCCACTACTACCTCATCCCGTTCCCCCACCTCCTTCTGTTTCTTTAACATCTCTTGCGCCTGTACATTACCCGCAAAATAAAATCCCGCAATACTCTGGTCTACCCCATCCTCACTCATCCCAGGCCTCTGGCACGCCTTCCCCACTGTATCCCTCTCTGCCTTCACCTCCACTCCCTCCACGTCCTCTCCCAGTGTAACTTCCGACACCTCCCCCTCCCAGATGACACCCTCCATCCCGAAACCTATCCCTCATACCAGCCCTAATCATTTCCCTGTGGATTCAACGCCCCTCTTCCCCTCCTCTGCTGGTCACTTCCATCACATGGATATACCCATCTCTTTCCTCTCACCTCCTTTGCCTCCTCCTGCGCTTCCAAATGCTCCCCTTCCCCTTCGGGGCTCTAAAATAAGGCAGTGTTTGCAACTTTAGTGCTCCATTTCAGTGTTGTGTTTCTTCGTCACCAGTGTGTGTTTTTAATAGTGCAACGACCGCCATACCCGACAAGTGATGCAATCGCCAGTTTTAAGCGTTTCTTCATGTCAAGTGTATCGTCTTAATGTGTGTTTAAACGTCGCCGTGGCACAGGCTTTAATCTTGGCACTATATGTGCTTTAACTGCCCTGCAATTTGCATTTTAACTTCAACACTGCTCGATGTTAAACTATCATGCTCACCAATTTTAACTTCGTTGTTACCACTGTTTATTACACCTGTTTAGTCCTGAGGCTAAAGGGCAGCGTCCTGCCATCCTACCTGTATGTATGTGTACGGGTATTAAAATAACAATAAAGGAAAACATATACTTTAATACGGTTGCAAGCATTCCTTACACCAAGTGTATATTAACGCCCAAAACAATTTTATTGCTACAAATTAAATTTCCACTTTCATGCTTCGCACAAAGACACTAGTGTAACGGGTGATCTTTTTGCCAATAAAGTCAAACTCACAACAGATAAAGAAAAAAAACAAGGACCATGAACTTAAGAAAGGCAGAAAACGCTCGAGATTCGATTAAAGTGGACTCTGAAAAGTCAGCTAACGACAACTCATTCTACGCACTTACCTTTGAGATGCAAAAGTTTCTGCCTTTCCCCAAATTGACATGTCGGCTAGCTTGCTACAAACGTAAGTTGTATGTGTACACTTTAGGTGGCCGCGAGCTGTCATCAAAGGCAAGACTCATATATTGCTAGAATGACGTGACTAGATCTAAAGGTTCACAAGAAATATGTGCCTGTTTGGTGAAACACATTTAAACAAGAGCATCGGCAGCAAACCATGTGGTCACGTACGGTGACTCATGTATAGGTCAGAACCGGAACTCGAAAGTTGCCATGAACTTAATTAAAGTTGTTCTTAATGAAGACTACAACATTGAAGTAACTGACCAAACGTTCAGGTTAAGCGGTCATTCTTATCTTCCGAATAACAGCGATTTTGCTTTAATAGAATTTTTTAGCAAGTGGCAACAGATTAACACTCATACTGACTGGTACCAAATCATTGCTAAGCCAAAAAAATAGAAAAAATAAACGTTTTACGTCACTGTTATGTCGAACAATGATTTTATGTTTCTTTACAAGCTGCTAAAGAAAAAAAAAGAAAAAAAAGACAAAGAAACAAAAGGAATAAATAAATAAATATATTTAGGAATACCCTGTGTCATTGTTAGGCATGCAGTGGGTACAGTAACAAAAGACTGAGCAATTCACAATCGTTTTTAAGGACACTCTTTTTGAAGACATGTCATTTCGAAATTTAAACTTTAGATCAGGACTCAAAAGAGAGTGGGCTGTTAGCGTTCATAACGGCAGCCAAGAAAAGCTCTACAGAGGTTCACGCCCTGTCACAAAGAGAAAGATAAATGATGTCAAGGACTTTTGCCGTACATCTCTCCAGTTGATCACCATTACTGGGAGAGCCTTGTTTCTAGTGTGAATGCCGTTGACTTTGGACCACTACATAATTCACATGAAAACAGAGATGATGAGTAGAAATTAATGTTAATTGAGTGTGTTAAACTTATAAATACAGTGTTTTTGCTACCATGAATATTTTTCTTGTCAATAACATCCGTCTTCAGGATGCAAAACAAGTGGTGTAACTACATTCTGACACTTGTACACATACAGAAACAAATGAAATTGTCAAGAAAACGTGAATCTAAGGAATATGTCCATTGATGACATTTAATTTGAGAAAACATAAAAAAGAACGCATCCGATTTTTGTATAATAATTCTAATAAAACAGTAGATCTCGAAACTAAGATAATGTGAGTTACACTACTTGTGCTTTAAGCCGCTCATTTTATGTTTCAATCCATAACTGGGTGAATGTGCAGAGCGATGTTGAAATAACTTTTCATAGTAGCTCAGAGATCAGTCGCGGGGAAGTTTTAATTTCAGATCTACTTCGTCTAGACTCCTAGCCATCACCAGAGAAATATCGTATGTCAACAGGAGTGTTACGCAAGCTACCATTACCACACGCGAGTTATAACGGCAATTTGCTAAGACACCTGCTGAAATACGATATTGCACTAGTGATGGCTACGAATCTAGCCGAATTCTATTTGTAATAAACAGTTTATCGAGACCAAATCAAATTTCTGTAAATCTATCGGACCAAACTGCGTGGTGATCAGTCCGTAGCTTGCAAACAACTTAAACCTAGGTAAACTAACCAAAGGACAAACACACACACCCATGCCCCAGGGAGGACTCGAACCTCCACGGCGAGCAACCTCGCACTCCGCAGCGAGACGCTTTAGACCGCTCGGCTACTCCACCGCGCTTCTCGAGACCGATCATTGACTTCCTCCCAGTTGCTACGTTCTCCTAGCTACAAAACACATGATTTCTTGTTACACATTCACACAGTTTGTCCGATATTCCATATGCTCGCTATTCGTTCATTAGGAGACTGTACGGAACGGGATCGAACGCTTTGCTTAAGAAAAACGGCACTTTCCTCTTCCCATGGAAAACTAGCGCGAGTTGTGTTTCACATGATCACTGCTTTCGGAAACATTCTTGAAACATACGATGGAGATTTGAGGCCTCCAAAAGTCTCTTAATACTGGAGCATAAAACTTCTTCCAGAATATTGCAACTGACCCATGTCACGGATATACTAATAGTTTTGGGTATGTGTTCGTCGATCCTTCTTGAAACAGGGAATGTCCTGCTATTTTTTTCTAATTCTTAGGGACAATTATGTATATAAAGAGAACGTAGCCTTTACTAATATTCTTGTACACACTAGTCTATGAATAAATATAAGCATTACTATGAATTTTATACTTGTTATTTTAACTGATTATATTCATACATGTTATAGCTAAAAACCTATGCAAAAAATATAGTCATAGTTTATTATTCTCTAGTGCACTTTAATATTAACGAAATTATTTGATAACTGATCGCCGCGGTGGAGTAGCCGAGCGGTCTAAAGCGTCTCGCTGCGGAGCGCGCGGTTGCTCGCCGTGGAGGTTCGAGTCCTCTCTGGGGCATGGATGTGTGTGTTTCTCCTTAGGTTAGTTTACCTAGGTTTAAGTAGTTTGTAAGCTACGGACTGATGACCACACAGTTTGGTCCGATAGATTTACAAACATCTTAACATCTGATAACTGATTGACTGTATCATTCACAAACAAAACAAACTTACTTGTAAAAAGAGTGTTATATCTTCGAACGAAAACGTTTGTAAGTAACATTAGTTGTAAAAGCACTTGTTTGACGCTGCTGAAGTGCTGTTGACAGTGTATTATAGACACCAACAGTAAAAAGTCAAGTGATGTGATACCATCATCTAATCACAGGAAACCCGTTAAATGGATATTAATTATAGAAAGCCGGCCATACAGTCGCAATAAGTAAATGAAAAAATTGACGTAAATTTTCAGATATAAAACATGTCCTAAACGACGTGCAAGCTGATTTATTAAAGAATTCTTCTATCTTATCACCATATAGTCAACAACCAACATCACGCTGAAATGAACTTGTAACACATGCATCGTACGAAGATGAACCTGTAAAGATTCGAAAGCCGGTTACTGGAATAAGACAGTATCATTTCAAGTCTAAGTGACTGGTTGCATATTTCTTAAATTATATTAAAAAATCTGGTTTGTTGTAACTGATGATTGAAAAGTTAGTCTGTTAGCCAAAGCATATGACTGGAAGCTACATCAGAAAATACCGATACACTTGAGTTTGTAATTAAAGCTAGGATTTGCATCTCAGTATGGTTTCATTAAACTATAAACTTTAATTACGCAGATCTGAAGACTGTACTTTCTTGTTTGAATGTGGGAAAAAACATGCGGGGATGCGGATTGACAGTCGTCCGTCAACTCATGTAATTCAAGTGAGAAAAAATAAATATTTTCATGAATCTTAAACTTGCTATCTGACTGCGTATTGAAATCTTGTCTTTTGATTATGTAGTTACTATTTACTATTTGTCTGTTAATAGCAGAACAAAGCCTACATCGTAATTGGAAATCGAACTGCGTGACAGATGAAACATATAAATATTTGAATCTGATTGTTTTAATAAGTTCCATAAAACGCTTTGAATCAGAGATAACCCCAAAACTGTTATTAACATTTGACTGTAACGGAAGTATTCCAACAAAACTTGTAACATTTATCTGTCGCCCTATGCACAGGGAAATGCACATATTTTGTCAGGAACATAATTCCTTTCTAAATCTGCAACTATAACTACTTTCATTAACGCACTGCAAATTAGTTTGCTTTATCGTAATTATAGCATAGAATGTAAGACGACCACACTATTACGAAGGAAATGCAACGTCATTCATTTTATCAAGAAACGGGGAAAAAAATGCCGCTGGCTTTAAAAAAAATACAAACTACAATTTTTAATCTTAACATAATTATGATTTTATTAGTGAGATCTTCTCTTACACACAAGACCAACAATGGGTATAACTACATAACAAATTAATCTCACATTACCTATTCATAGATCCACACTAGCGAATTAGTTTCATAAAGTGAATAATGTTGTTCTTTCAAAAACATTAAAATGAGCTTACATTAGTAATACTAACCTCCACAGCTCGGTAGACCAGTCTTCGTATTTAAGACGGGTCTTAGCAATGAACTCCTTCTCAACTGCTACTGTTACTACTGGGGCAGATGTAACATCTCTGACATTTAGCGATGACTCTTCCGACATTGGAGCACGCTATCGATAATGCACAGAACTAAGTCACTAAAATGATATTATAAATAGAGTCATAGAACAGAAACTTTTCAACTGGGTACAATAACTTGTAAAGATTTTTCTAGTAGGCAAACTGATTTCTTTGGAATATTATTTGTTGCATGAAATAAAATGGTTCGTAGTATACGCCAAAGACTGATTAAAACCCCGTGAATCAGAGCGATATCATAGAAGGAGTCATTTTGCAGACAGTCCCTACGGGTGGCCGTAGATCTTTTTGAAGTAAGTCCCAGCGCACATCCATTCGTTGGAGGATTAATTATTTCTCTGAAAGGCGTACAGGCGTCACACACTCCCATGCTGAAAAGACGCATTACTGCCTCTGAAAATCTCTCTCCCACCAGAGCCGAAATCTGTACATTACTTTCCACATCATCCCCAAAATGAAAATCTGTCGAAGCCAGATAACGCATTATTCCTACTACCTCCTCTCTGTACCCTTCTCATTGACTTGAGCTTTAATTTATATATCTATTCAGTTCCATTTCGAAATGGGGACTCTTCCTTCTTGGTCTACAATAATTTGTAATAGTTAAATAGTATTTATGACATCTCACTGGAAATGTGTTCAACGCAACAGCTGCCATATTCAAATTATATATTTAGACTAGGACAGAGAAATGTGGAACGGTAATTTAATATTTGATTTCTCTTAGAAATACACGTTAAGTCGTGCCTGAAAAATATTCTTACATTACATTTTTTACTGCATTTGGGTAATCATTATTTTAGATTTATACGTTCCATTATATCCCATTTTCTTTGTGCTTACTAAAAGTTGATGGAATGTGCTATTTTGTCGAAATAAACGTTTTGAGACCGTTGCTGAGTACAAAATTTAGTTGGTTTCTCGCATTGAGGAAAAGAGGAACCAGCCATTATTGATAGTGTGTATAATTAAGGTTCATTGAATGTAAACTGAATATGTGAACTGGTTCTTCTTTGTAACAATTTTCATTGTCAAATCAATATGTGGTGAATATCTCTGAGAGATCATCTTTTTCACTGTAGGAAAATTCTTATATGTATGTGAAATAAGTGCTTCACAACGTGCACATTATTTTGTGAGCAGATGCAATGGATGTAAGCTATAGGGAAAAATTGGTCAGCTACAAAATTAAGAATAAGGTTTCTTTTACACAACTGTTTTTTTTTTTTCACTCCACAGCTGCTTCAAATTAGGTATGCATCTTGTTTCATTTTGTAGTTACTTGAAATTTAGGCGTCGTGTGCGCGATACTCATATTTAAATTTGTGCCCATTTTTTCTTGGGTTGCGTTTCTGTGAATGCAGGGGACATTTAGGCAATGCATTTTATTGCTCAAAAGCTATAATAAGAAATCAGTTTCCGTGTTTATTTAGTAAAAAAGGGCGGTTTCCAGGTTGTGCAGAGATTGTGTCAGTTATATTCTCTAACAGCATCTAAAGGTTAAATATTAGTGCATTACTAGAATATCGGGTTCTAATCAGTAGGTCATCTTAAAATCCCTCTTTAAACAGAATTTATCATGCACATGTGATACTTCTGCTCTTTCATTGCACTCAGCAGTACTGCAAGTTTTCTTCTTCATTCAGTACGTCTGTCATCAGATAGGTGTCAACTACATATCCACCATATCTCTATGTTCTTGGCACCCTCCTTCCTTTGCTCGTAGCTTCATCTATTTCTCTCAAATCTATCTTCATATTTCGCTCCTTTTTCTATTTATTTTAACCTTGACTGTCCTCTGCAGTTTAGAATTCCTGGCCCATATGTTCCTATCCTCCTCTGTAGCACCTTCATATACTTTACTCTCTTATCGAGCTTAAGTTTTCCTCATTCTGCTGCTCCATTCTATTTTTTTAATCCTTCTCCATAGACACTTTTGAAGGCATTCTAAACCTTTCTCTTGCCTTTGGAGTTACCCAGTTTCAGAAACATGAGACACCAAGCACTACACAAACTATTTGGGGAATATCTTGCTGAGATTATGGTGACTCTCCAAGCTGTCAGGAAATTGTTTACTCTTGCTAATGGTTTATTTACCAATGATATTCTGTACTACCTCTATCGGAAGTTATAAAGCTTCACTAATGATGGAATGATTAAACTGTTGTGTTAAACTTTAAATCCACCCAACCACACGAATTCAGGCAAATACAAAGAAAACACCTTAAATCATCCAAAATTCACTAAGTGACAAACAGAAATATCACATTGTTATAAATTTTAGAAAAGATCCATGATATCACGCAGCCGACCACCTCCAAAAAGTCATCTCAAAACACTACAAAATAAAAATGTGCAATAAAGTGAAAACACAGGCACCGAATGGAAAGATACAGAACATGGAGACACCACACACAGTATAACTGATCTCATTTGACATGGAAAACAGGTACACATTCATCCCTATCAAAGAAACAATAGAAATCATACAACAAAATTTGACAGCCTGCAGCAACCTCGCTACTGAAGGACTATCAGGAGTAACAAGTTTTCTCAAACTAACTACCAAACGATATTATTTTCAGTTCGTGAATTAATATTACAAGTAGAGTGAGGGCTTGCCCAATACCAGGAGTCCTAGCTAAAAGTTTCGTCAGTCACTTAGAAAAAACAGGTATTTGAAAAGGTAGATACAGATGGAATATTCAAAGTTATGTATTGGCCCAGTTATTTAGATGACATTATATATTTGTTAGACGAGATGAATGAAAAATGAGACAATCTTTACTTACAGATAAACAAAGACCACAAAGAATAACGGCCACAGTTGAAAAAGAAAATGACAACGAAATAAAATTTCCTCCATGTAATAATAAAAACAAAAAGAAAAGGGCAAACATTCATTCAATAATTATCAAAAACCAAGAGCGACAGACATGATTATAGATTCTACCTATAATCAGGCCCAAAACCAGAAACATGCTGCATTTAGACACTTGTTGCTTGTTATATAGGGTAAGTAGAATCACTCTCAACAAGAAAAAAACAAACAAAATGAAATTAACACAGTTATACAAAAAGCAAGGAACAGTGGATATGACACACAATTAGTATAAAAAGTCCATAGATAATTTAAAAACAAATACGATATTTCAAACGCAAAACACCAAAAAAGTTACATAATGACATACACACTTAAATTAACACATAGTGTGACAAACATATTAGAGAAACAGAGTATCCACATAGCATATGAAACTTCCCAATCTTTACAAACAATTCTTAAACCAAAAGTCAAGGAAGAATCGGGTGTATACTTACATGAATGCCAAATCTGTGATGATGAGTACATTGGAATAACTAGCAGAGATTTCAATACACAATTCAAAATTACACGTCAGATGTTGGAAATATGAAACAAACTACTCAACAATGCTTAAACACTTAAAACAACACAACAGTTACCCAAAGAGTATAAACAAAGTTATGAAAACCGTCAGGACCAACAACCACAATGCTGCGGGGGAGTAACTACGCATTACATGGCCTCCCGCGTCAGAGGTTCGAGTCCGCCTTCCAGCATGGGTGTCTGCGCCTTTTCCATGGTTTGTTTAACTTGTTTTAAGTAGTATCCTAGTCTAAGGACTGATGACCACACTAGCTTCGTCCCTTACATTACAAACAGACAGCCACAACAAACACGTCATGCAACTCAAGAAAACTACCATGTCCAGAAATCTATAGCCGAGAACAAACAAATAATGAGTGAGCAGACAAACATCAATGGAAACTCACTGCTGCACCTAATCGAAGAAATGAGTAATTAAAAATTCACACAGCCATATACAACATTTCATAAGCAAAAATTTGAAAATAAATGTAACACCATAACCAGGTCTAATATGAACACACAAATCCACATTTTATATCTCTCGTCTTTCCTCCAGCCCTATCCCTTCCTCCCTCCCCCCTCTATCTCTCTCTCTCTCTCACACACACACACACACACACACACACACACACACACACGCTGTACAGCTTCCTTTACACTGATGGATTATTACCTGTCGCTATGCGGTGTTTTGTGCTGGCAGGGAACCATCTGAACTAAGTAAGTTTGAATATTCCAACAAAAAAGTTTCTATAAGTTCCCGTTTACTATCTTTCAAGTGATGAAACCTTTTTTCGTGAAATAGACACATCAACGGTTTTGCTAGATGCTTGGATGTTAACGGAATCCCACGATATCTTCCAGTACCACTCTACTCGCTACAACCAAGCATTTCGGGACATAAAAGTCATCTTTTCCGAAGTTGTATAAACTCACTTGAATCATGTGCTACCTGCTGACGTTGGTTACGCATGAGACGATTCGTAGAATAGAACACTGCATCTCGTCTAATGTCTCATTGTTCTGCAGCGTGTCTCCCACACATATCTCAGAATCTACAGATACCCAAACTACCTTACCTTTACCAGCAGGTACTTTGTCATGCAAAATTATCTTTAATGTACGTGTACGCAGTTTAACGGGTATCACTCTGGCTATCGGCATTCCTTGCGGCATTGAAACATTTACAATTGTCGAAGTGGTTTGACCTCGGCTAGTTGGAGGTCAAAATTGGAACAGATTCGAACACAGAGGATTGGCAGCTGGTCGTTTCCACACCAGTATAAAATATTCTAGAGTAATCTCATTTCCATCTGCGGCAGTGCGGTAAGAACAGTAAATACACATTATTTGTCTATTTTGTTGGGAATATATCACAATATAAATAAATTGAGGGACGAGCTGCGTCCAACGTATTTTCGTTAAGGCTAGGGGACGTAGGAACTCTAACATATCTAGAGCATAAAGGTAGTTGTTAAAGGGATCTGATTCTTACCAACAAGTGGAAAATTTTATTTAAATGGAGTGGGAAACAAAAAATGTGTGTTTACTGTGCTTACCGCACTGGTGCAGATGGAAACGAGTTTACTCTGGAATCTTTCATGCTGGTATGGAAATGTCCCACTGCCAATGCTCTATGTTCAAACCTGGTCCAATTTCGACTTCCAGCTGACCAAGGTCGAACAACTTCTGCTACATATTTGAGAGGGCCGAGCGGTAGGTTACCAGCTTTACGTCACGATACCTAGAGGAGCAAAATATGACGCTAGTATAACGGCATTAGTGTATACAAGTTTATGCAGTTGTTACAATATTTCGTGGCGTAGGTGCCTGTTCGGCAGGAGCTAGATCGGCATCTTGAAGTTGAAGCCCTTTTTAGGTCTGTGTTTGCTTCATAAATATTTAAATTAGTTCCTCCTGCCTTGAGCAAAACACTAGTCTTTTGTTTTTGTATGCCCATACATGTTTCACTGCAGTTGTAGTATCTTCAGTGACCAACATTTAAAACAAGCTAGCAGTTACATCGCCTTAGGCCGCGTCAGCTCGCCGTCTCGCTGCCTCGTAACGTGCTGGCTCTGTGGGTCGTTCGGACAAGCGGTATCCACGCCGCTGCGTGTGGGAGTCGAAGAAGAGATCGCCAGGAGAAGGTATGCCTCGTCCACCTTCAGACTATGCAACTGTTGTGGGTCCATACTTGCAACCACTGGAGTAGGATGCAGTGGTGACAGCAAGTTTAGCACCTGTCGACAGTATCATTTGGCTTTAGGAATCTACCAGTGAATATGAGTTGTCCTGAGGCAGCCACCATAATCATAGTTGTAATGACGGTAGTACCTCTGTTTACCATCTTCCCTGGATGGTAATCAGTTCGAAGTGTAACATCTCCTAGTTGTGACCAGTGGCTACTAGTCTGTGCTGCTTTATATGAGACAAAAGCTGAATATAGGGATTAGATCATTGATCCCAATGACCAAGTGGCTATAGAATCCAAAAGCAGGAGTATATATACAGAAACAGTCTGAATGAATGACGTAAGGGTCGTTTAGTATGGCCCGAATGTGTCCCACTTGTTTGTGCAGCTTCGACTCAATAAACCTATTAACATCTGACTTATCAGCTAGAAATTCGGTCTTTTGAATAATGTGTAGTAGGAAATGTTTACAAGCTAACGAATGTAATTGTCCTTCATTCCAGGAAAACTTTTCTGGGTAATACCAACAAGAAGATGTCTTTTTACTGACAATAAAAGCGAGACGGTATATTTGTTAGTCGCGCTGGAGTAGCCTAGCGGTCTAGAGTGCCACGTTGCGGATCACGCAAGTATCCTAAATTGTACTCTTTGTCTAATATTATTTTTCCTTGCTGACCTTGTTTATCGTTTCTTTCAATTCTAAATGTAAGCCAACGTAAATTATGACATAATATGTTACCTAGTTGTAATTTCAGCTGATATTGATTATTATGGATGCAGTGTGCGTTGAAATAGGATGTTATGACACGAATAAATAAATAAATTACGAATATATTGTTATAAAGTTCATGGGACTCAACTGCAGGGTCATCAGTCCCTAACCTTACAAACTACTTATGAACTAACTTATACTAAAGACAACATAAACATCCATTCTTGTCTTCTGTCATAGTCAACAGACGCCTTCTTCTGGGTATTATCCAGAGAAATATCCAGTATCTGCCAATTGCGACATTCTCCCGAACGTCATTGAGATACTTTGACAATGCGGTCTCACACCGAAAATATTTTCGTTGATTGTGACAACCACCGCGGAAGACTACGCTTACATTTGTGCTCCAACGATTGCTGCATTTTGAACAGCTAGAGAGCCTAATTATACGCAATGTGCAGTACACTGAATTTCTTTAGTCCGGCACATATAGGACCGGGATATGTCGGCTTATATAAATTATCGGATTATTGGAATAACAATTATGAATGCGGTTTTATAATATTAAAACGTTTTGCTCATAGAAGAAAACAAAAGTACTGTATAAAACACAAACCACACGTGAACAGTACTTGAAACTAAAATATCAGCTGTTCCTACGTCTGTTCCATCAGTCAATGTGACGTGCGTTACATGCACTCAAATGATCACTATGTCGTAGAGTGTGACCTGGTAAAGTTTACTGCTCTTCTGAAGAAACCATGTATACCAGGAGTCTTCAGTTAATGAGTAGTCGCCGGTTTTCATCACTTTCCTGACACTGCCTTTGCTGGTAAAATTGGGCACGGCAATTTTATCACTGGTTTTTTTTTATGGTACTGTCTAAAAAGAAGCGAAATCCTAATTTTTTTTTATTAATTTCGTATTTTTCAGTCAAAAATCTTGTATTTATGTTTTTGTATATCTCCTGCCTTAGACATATTGCAGGAGAGAGACGAAACACTCGCTAACAGTATAAGAACAATCTAACATGATCTAACAGTCAAGTTGACCCTTTGAGTCCTAATATGTCAAAAGTAAGTGAACTACTAATAATTTGTACAAAAGTACCAGCACTTTCCGACGTTCCCCATTCACAAACCCACATTACATCGTTACAATGCCATTTTGTTCTGTGAGGTGCTGCAGTGCTGCAGTGGGCACTACGATGATATCGTTCTTGTTTTTGGTATGTGTCCAGACTTAGTTTCTCTCAGGGTTTGTGGAACCGTCTTTTTTAATCGTTTTGTTTTGCGATTCTTCAACTTTCTTGGTGATGTACCATTTGTTGTGGCAATAAGGCCATGAACCTCCGTAATCCCGAACTTCTTCACTCATAGTGTTGTTACAGCGCTGGAACAACAATGATAAATTTACAATGGAGACATCCAACATTAGCCAAAAATGCTAAGCCACCTTCTTTTTCTGTATCTATTTATCTCACACAAAGATTTCAGCATATCTACTTTATCGACGTACACCTTATGAATGGTGTACTGTTTGCCATGTGTGGCACAGAGATTTCAATTACTTGCCCTTCGTTTTGTTTTTGAGACACTGTTATTGTTTGCCGTGGATCATGAAAATGAGGCAGACCTAAAACTACCTTCCTTTCCTTAAACATCAATGCAGACTCGCGTCCTTCAGTGCATCTTCACGCTGAAGATGATTTCAGGCTTCTAATCTGTGGGCATGTCCTTTCGACCTCGTTTTGCTGTCTCACAACATGCACACGACGACTATGAAGATTTTCCATTAGGCTAACATAAGTGAGAAACCTGTCCCAGTAAATATTATGGTTTTTGTTCATCAGTTTCTGAGTCAGTTATTCTACTATCCTTTTGACACAATTATTTTTGTGGATATTTACCTGTTGTTACCAGATGTGTCTGCTTTGCACTAGCATCAGTGGTTACACGCAAAAGCCACTGGTTCTTCCGAACTTATTAATGAAATTGTAGTTTCATGCAGAAACAGTTGGTACTCAAGGGAGGTAGTAATTCGATTGCACAACACACGCAATAATCAACAGGTAGTGGCTGACTACGTATTGTATACCAAAATGTTCACTTAAAGTGACTCCACCCTACCACGTCAAGTGATCTCGAAACACTGTGTCCGACTACTGAGCGTGGCGGACTGGTGAACTGTCGGATTATAGAAACTATACAGTACTGCCATTTAACGGCGTGGATGTAGAATCATCATGGAAAGAGCAGATTTTCGGAATAGTCATAATTTGCGTCTACAGTGACGGACGAACCCGTTATTATATCGCACCTAGCTGGTACCCGGCTAGTTGCTGCCGCAGAAGAAATAATTGTGAAAATAACGTGTGAAAATTGAAAGTGTTAGCTTTTTAATTCCGAATAATGGAACCGAATATTCAGTTTATATTCGATAACAAATACATTTAGTGAAATTTAACTATACATATTCGTCCATCTCCTCCTTTCCTTTCTGTCTGTTCACTTGCCCCCCCCCCCCCCCCGTCTCTTCCTGTCCCTTTCTCTGTCCATTTCCTCTTCCCCTTCCCTTTATTCATCTCCTTTCATCTGTCTGTCACCATCTCACCTCTCTTATTCTCCTCCTATACTCTCTCTCTCTCTCTCTCTCTCTCTATGTCCGTCACCTCCCCACCTACTCCTCTCCCTCCTGTATATGAAAACATTAATATATAAGTCGTTTCATGGTAACTGGTCACGCGGTGTCAAAGTCGATAGGTACCCTACGCCATGCTAAATTCATTGGATTGCATCTTCTTCATGAAAACATAAATTTTTGAGCCCTACTTTCATGGTGACCAGTCATACAATTGGGATGCTGACGTATCGTACCCTCCGCCATGCACATAACGAGCCTTACGAATGGTGGGCCGTGTATTAATTCGAGGTATAAGCTATCTTGACGCCATATTTCATTCAAATCCGTCCAGCCATTTCAGCATGAAGACTAAAAAACGTATTAAGCCATTGTAAGGTACACTTCGCCACGCACCAAACGGTGGTTTACGAAAGGTATCCCATGTATTAATCAGGGTATAAGCTACCTCTGGTGCAAATTCCATTTATATCCGTCTACTCACTTCAGCGCTGAAGGCGTCAGAAAGGAATTAAATAATTGTAAAGCACTCTTTACCATGCATCATTCGAAGTTAGTGTTAGTTTGCCCATAACCTGCGCGCGAGTACAAGCAATGAGTTAACAAAGTTTTATCGGAATTGGATGTCGGTATTCCTGATGCGATAGTTTTACGGCATCTATAGCGAAACTGTTGTGAGCGGTAGATTTCGTTCCTTTTCTTCATTTTGTCTGTGTTTGTTGGGGGAGGGGAGCGGGGGAGGTCAGTTACAAAACTCTTCATAAACGTCTGAAATTACAAGCAAACTTTGTTATAGGTCCCTGACTACTCTCATTTTCCAATAATTGACGCATAAATCTGGGTATTCTCATTCAGTGTCCTCTCATTATTTATGACGTCATATCTCCTGAGCTATGTGTCGTGCTCTTTTGTTTTTGGGTCAGGAACCTTGTAAGACCAGCGTTATTTGTAAAATTAATTCTAGTTAACAGCTTACTTCAAACAAATAGTTCTGGCCGTAAACCCAGTTAAAGGATTCGCGTGAACTACGGACTACTTCCTGCAACAGAATCTTGTTCCCCGGACGAAAATTTAGAACGGACTCAAAATTTACTTTATCAGCAGGAAGACACAGAGACGTTGGCCGATAGGCGTCGTAGTTCACGAGAATTACACACAATCATTAATATACAAGCCAACGCGAACTAAACCCTTTCATGAAGGTGGCTGAGAGAACATTTATGGCGCAATGGAATTAAAATGTGACAATTTGCACCCGAAGAACAACATTAAATAAAAAGGGAGGGTATTCATAAACTAATATTCATAAGAAGGATGAAATTTCACTGACAGTAAATTATTTATTCAGTTTAAACATGCGTAAATGGGGGAACCAATTTAGTTACACAATAAAAAAGTATCCCATTGCAAATTAATCTAAAGTAATCTGAACTGAACATCTTCGGGGGAGGGATTTACAATCAACAAGCATTCAGCCACTCACACGCGCGAAGCAAAGCGAAACTCACCCAACTCTGCGTGCTGATACGAAAAAGAAGCAGGCGTCGCTATCGTAGGCGAAATTCAGCAAACCACACAACACAAGCAAAATAAACTTCGTAGGTGGCTCTGGTCTGTCTTTCTTTACTGGAGATGGTACGCAATGACAGCGAGATTAATTTCCATTTAAATGAAACCGTGAGCATGCAGACTTAATGAGACACACGGCATGTGTCTGCTACATTACATATTCGCACCCCAATGAAGGCGAACTGCTTAAATATCAGATTAATTTTCAAAAAATCAACGGAATCATTGGTTAAGAAGCAAGAATACAGAATTATAAGGCACTGGTATGTGAGCAGTGGCGAGAACTCAAGTGACTAGCTAAAACCCTTGAAATCGGCGTTCGGAACCACGTGGTTCCGAACACCATTAAAATATACAAAAATTCAAATTCCGAAAAATAAAGATAAATAGCTACGGCATGCAACCCTTAGAAATACATAGGATATCATAAGGAAGCTAAAGAAATACAGCCAGACGCGATTGTAATGGTTTATACGGATGGAAGAAGTTCACTCATAAAAAATCAGAAAAGTGGAATAAATTCAAATTAGGAGTAAATCAACTACGAATAGTATTTCAAAAACAAGCTAATAAAGGGGGTCGTACAACGCTAGAAGAGAATTTACTGACCGAGTCCGAATGCAAAGTACAAGTTTGGAAACAAAACAGCAATTTAAAATAGACGGAAAGGAGATCGCGATGTACTAATGGAAATCAGAAAGATACATGCATGTTTTCCTGCCTGAAGGTCATAGAAACAGACACAGGGGTAGCTGAAGGCTGTGTTCTAAGAACACATGACGTGGAAGAACATATCACTCGCGGAAGGAGGAAACGTAAAGGAATATTTCACATACACTACACAGGATAAAAAATATTCCCGCATATTAGTCACGTCCCACAAAGCTAGAAAGGAACTAAACAGAGTTCTTACACCGCCAGCTAGTCTCACAAAGGTTACCGATACCCTGTCATTATCAAACTGAATTAGTAACGTATTCACTGCGTTTACCTAGGCAAAATCACCGACATGAAATTTAATACAGTTCCACACATGATCAGAGAAACGTATTCCAAAAAATGAACCTAATTTCTGAAGTCTAACTTGAACAACTCAGACAACAAATCTCTACCATCTCAAGGAAGGAAAGCAAATCAGATCGTCTTACCAGGTCGAAGCTCAGCCACAGAATGAGGAGACCGCCAAGGAGTCGCCTGCCAACACCGGAAATCGGTAAAAACCCCAGAAAACCGAGATGGTGGAGAGAGCCTAGACTCGCACGTCCTGCCGAGGCTCGCTACCGGGCATTGCCAACCCAACTTGTAACTAAATGGTGCAGGAACCTCTTTGGTAGCATCAAAAGCGGAAGTTCGTAACTACTTCCTATCGACACAAAGTCAGAGAAACATGCAAATCTAGCAGCCAGCAGCCGATGACGAAAAATCTCATACATAGACTGCCATGCTAGAAGATGCTCATACATGAACATACAGACTAAAACAAGTACACATTCTCAAAGGGACAATGGCGTCGCAGAGAAACCGCTCATATTGCCACATTCATAGACAAAGTGATAAATTATTAGCACAATAAAATCCCAGCAATATTAACACAGTATTACAGAAACTAACATTTAAAAACATGAAATGAAATGCTACTCCTCATGCCTCCGAAGGAAAGAGGTTTTCGTTTAGCAAAAAGCCCGTCTAGTGAACTCAGATAAATTACAAAGTTAAAAACCTAGGGAAGACGGCAGACAGCCGTCTTTCAACCTTCGTGGGCGAACCGTGAACAGTTCAGCAAAGTTTCATTGCAATCGCAAGAATGGTTTATGAATACAAAGAGGAAATACAGACAAACATTCATTTTTATATATATAGATACACAGCGCTGCTACCTGTATAACGGCGGTACCAATCACTTTTTTTTTTCTTTATTGATATTTTAAAGGCTGGCAGCAGCTTTAGTGCTGCTCTTCAGCCGATCGGTTGTCGAATTTCCAATTTTGCACTAAACATGGAACGGTGATAAAATTGCAGAATTAATAACTTAATATGTGATGTAAAAATGGAGACGTGTACAGAAAACAAATAATTTTGAAATACATATTCAGAAATTAAAATAGCTACGTTGGTTAAAACACACATATGCACAGTTAAAACAGTCAGAGAATAAAACACATTTATTGGACAACAGAAATCAACAGGCGAATGGTTTAATTTCCCCCATTGATTTTACACTCGCACGAGGGTAGTTCAGAAGCTGCGAAAGAAATACTCGGCTGAACTTGGTTAAAATAAAGTAGGTGAAACATTCGAAGCCTACGCTCTTCACGCCGCATAAAGGGCCGTGTAATTCTGGAAATACAATATTCATGAAGTGCGTTATAAATATTTCTGCCACGACCCGCAGCTTTGGGAACTTCCACCTTGGCCCCCCAGGAGGCGTTATCTATTTCTTGCATGTGCGGCGAGAGTTCCATAACAGTTTCAGGAGGCTGTTTGCTTCCCATTTCTGGAGATTAATGGTCTCCTTATTTCTAAAGGTTCCTGTCCAGGAGGCGCCGCGAGAAAAAAGCGTGCAGTGAATGGCCAATTTCCTATTCTGTGTCAAGAGGCCAGGCCGCCGGACCGTAAAACCTCGCCGCCAGGCTTTTCCTCACAAGCGGCCTTCTGCAGCCACGAGCGAACGCCTCTGTGTGTTCGACGCAGCGCAGGCACGGACCACGCCGGCTTCGTACACTGTGGCACGTCGCTCGCACATTCGACGTGCATGTCGCGGTCAAAGATATACGATGCTTTATTTTCCCAACTACAGTGTTGCTCTTTTTAAAGGCCTTATTACGCGATACACCTGAGGCGGACGCCTATGCAGCAACGCCCCAAGCGTGACTATCTGGAACTACTTACTGCTTCACGTAGACCTATTAACACGAGGCACGGCAGATATTTCTTGACGCTAATCCGCGCACGGGCAGTAGACAGCAATAACGCGTACGAAACGAGATAAAAACTGAGTTCTTGTAAATCGTTCGTTCTAACCGCACAAGAACACGAGGGGAAATTGATATCTTGGAACGTCATAGAAATTATTTCTGTGAGGTTAAGATTCATATTTAGTGAGAAGATTTATTTTTTTAAATTTCTTTTATGAAGTACGGTATTTATTTTCTCTTGTTTAGTCCGCACGAAATTTAGTCACTATTGTTTTGAATTACAAACTGAACAATTTTGTTTTAAAGTTGAATGTTTGTGTAACTAAGAGTCAAACTGCTTAGGACATAGATCCCTAGATTTAAATCAACTTATACTAGGAGCAATATGCACACAAATGCCCGAAGGAGGACTCGAACTTCCGAAGGGAGCGGTCGCGATATTCGTGACAAGTAGCTTCAGACCGCGCGGTCTTTATATATAGCGTCACTTGGTTGCAGAATGTATGTATATCTAAATTTACATTTATGCAGCGTTTTGCACATACGCGACTCAATTTTTGGAGTTGTGACGTAAATCTTCAGATTAGAGCACAACGACGAAAAGCATGACGTGGCCGGAAAGAAGGATGCAGGGGGTATATACTCACAGTTAAAGAAGGGAGTCCCCTAAATAAATAAATAAATTAAATGTTTGTAAAGCTTATGGGACTTAACTGCGGTGTCATCAGTCCCTATACTTACAAACTACTTATGAACTACCTTACACTAAAGACAGTACAAACATCCAGAGGGGGGATTCGAATCCCTGTTGGGGAACGACCTCGCGCATCGTAACATAGCGCCACAATGCTCTCAGCCGCACCGCCGCGGTCCTAAATCGGAAAGAATTTCGGAACGAAGTGTGGCAGGACGTTGCCCCTCTTGAAGAGCTGGTGACTCTAATGTTGTATCGATATTACTGAGGAACAAACGATTGTTCACACAACTCATTATGATGCATGGGGGCTTGTGGTTATACGAGCACTTATCCTTCGCCACGGCGGAGTGGTCGAGCGGATTGAGGCTCTGTACTCCGATGCGAGAGGCCGCCCTCCGTCGGGGGTTCGAATCCCCCTTTGGACATGGATGTTTGTGTTGTCCTTAGTGTAAGTTAGTTCATAAGTATTTTGTATGTTTAGGGACTAATGACTCCGCAGATAAGTCCCATAAGCTTAACAAACATTTCAACCTATCCTCCCTGAATGGTTGAATGAAGACTCAATGGCTCTCTATTCCATTTCGTTTCTGAAGTATGAAGCTTCCAATATAAAAACTCCTTTTTCTTAAAATCGTAGTTGAAAGTATACTGATAAACAATTATTGTTTCTGTTTAATTTCTGCATTTGTGAAAATATACTAACTGAGAAAAAATCGGTAACACGGAAGTCTGAAGTCAGACATAACCACAAATGTCCTACACAGATAACAAGCAGAAAGCTTCCTGCAGTTCCAGCTGCATGCGCGTGCGCGGATTCACGGAGGTTTGGAACTGGTCTCTATTCCGGCGTAGGAGAAAAATGTCTGCTTCCGCCGTAGTTCCACGTGTATTGCCCCTAGACGGCTGTCGCGCTAGAATCATACCTTTCGCGGCGGATCGTAGCGTAACACCGCCTTAATTTTCTCTGTGTTCACATAGTGACGGTTTGTGTAGTATTTCTTGTCATGATAAATACAGATACAGACACATATAAACACAAACGAAGACACATGCACAGAAGAATACAAAGAGTGAATTTTCTTGTGAACACCGGACTAATTTTCCACTCCTGTTTAAATCTACAACCGGCACTGCCGTTACTTCTTCTTCCACATAAAGATTCAGTCCTATAGTAGCTTAAAGAGTAGTATACGCAAGAAAGAAAACTTCATCCATATTGCACATGAAGTAATGTTATTATAACAAGGTATCATCCATGTGTGTGTTTAAATTTTAATTCTTTTTATAAGTTTCTACATGTATAGGTTATAATTAAATAACAGTTCGTTTTACGTTTTCAAACAATAAACTGATTATATAAAAACACTACAATATCTTTTTGATATTTGTTGTCTACATGTTGCAGATTTACCGGTAAAATTATTGTTTTACATATTTGCAATGCGTCTGGTATTTCTGTGTTCTGAGTGACACTTGTCATTAGTTGTCAACTTTCTCGTATTGTTCAACAGTATATTTGTTGATGTCAGTTTCGTGTGTTCGTGTATCTTTGCAGGTCTGTTGTGTGTGTGTGTGTGTGTGTGTGTGTTTTAGTGAGTAGTGACAGATGGGACCGTGATTTGTAACTATATGCTGGAATTTATATCTCTAATGTGAGATATGATAGCCTCACAAAACCATTTTCACTGCAAATTAAATAATGATCGTCAAAGAACCTTTTGAAAACACGTGTCCCAGAATGACGTCCTAAATTCATGATCTGTTAATATATAGTCAATGACAGATATGGTTCCCCTGCTTTCATAAGTATGCAGGTGAATGTTCTCATCCTGAAAAAAAAAAAACAAGATATTTGAGATAACTGGCACAGAAATAAAAGAGCTTTTCCGTTCCCATTTGCCCCCATATCCTCTTCAATCTAACCCGTAACCTTTTCTTACCTTACTGTTATATTTTCTATCGTGACGTCGAAATCAACTATGAGCAAAACACTGTCCTTTACACTAAGAACTACATCACTAAGGTGCATTGTAAAACCTGTCCATCTTGAGGTCTCCTTTCTCAGGGCGAATAAACGGAGACAATCCTTATTTTCTTGATGGAGACTGCCAATCTATCCTCATTATCCGGATATGTAATTACTCTAGGTTCGATTGCTTTCATGGTGTGAAACCCAACACTCCACTCTCCTGCTTTGACTCCTGACAGGTAGACAGTTTATTCTCCGACTTTGTCTTCTATCTCCTATAGCACAACATTTCGAGAGGCTCTATCCTTTCCTGTTTGAGCTATTTATCTTCCATGCTTCCCGTCATACAAGACAACACTTCTTACAAATGCATACAGAACAGACTTCCTTACTCTTAAATTCATATTTGAAGTTAAGAAGTTTCTTTTTTTCAGAATCGCCTTTCTTCTCACTGCCATTCTGTTCTTTATATCTGTTTATAAGTACGAACATACTACTTTATTTTACTCCCCAAGTAACAAAGCTCATCTACCACATTTATTGTCCTCTTGCCTAATCCCTTCAGCACTGCATCATCTTATTAGACTGCATTCCAGTATCCTTATTCTGCTCTTGTAAATATGTTATACGCTCCTTTCAAACACTATCCATTGCGTTCAATTGCTATTCAAGGTCCTTTTCTCCCTCTGACAGATTTACAATGTCATAATCCAAACGCAATGTTTTTATTCCTTCCCCCGGAACTAAAAATGTTCAAATGTTTGTTAAGCTTATGGGACTTAACTACGGGGTCATCAGTCCCTAAACTTACAAACTACTTAACAACTGCCTTATACTACGGACGGCACAAATATCCATGCCCGAGGGTGGATTCGAACCCCCGACCGTAGTGGCCGTGCAGACCGTGACTGGAGCGCCTCAGTCCCCTAGGCCACCGCGGCCGGCTCGGAACTTTAATATCTGTTATACGTCTGGTTTTTGTACAAGTTGCAAATAATTTTCCGTTTCCTATATTTTACGTCCGATGGCTTCAAAATTTTAAAGAGCGTATTTCAGATATATTATCAAAAACGTGGTCCAAATCTATAAAAGCTAGAAATGTATGAGTGCATGTTTTTGCTGCGGTATCCATTAACAAAATCTTCTCGGGTTGGAATCCGCGTCATGTAATTTTCTGCTCACGATCTTTCGACAGAGACCTCCGCTGCTAATGTAAAATGGATGACTGTCATTTAGAGGCCGCTGCCGTGCTTACATAGCCGTGCCGCCACCAATGACGTCACTGGTGCCCAGTTGATATATGGCAATACTTTGGTCGCGCGTACGCCGCGCCCGCTTCAACTCCGCAATTACTAAGATGCAAGCCACCATCATTATTGACGGTGTTTTCAGAAATTTTGATCTCTATGGCCTCGCTTATTACGTTGTACAAGAAGCTGTTCGTCCATTTAATAACTGATGTCTCGTTGAAAGCAATTCGATGTAGATTTTCTAAAGCATGTTCCACCACTGCTGACTTTTCGGGATAGCGTAATCGAAAACACATTTTACGTTCTATGCGTCGCTGCTTAGTAGTGCGTATAGCCTGTCCGACATGAAACTGCCCACACTCATGCGGAATTTTATAAGTGCCTGGTGTTCTGAGACATACATCATCTTTCACAGAATTCATTAGCTGCGGGTACTTGCTGGGATTGTGTATTTTCAGGAGCTGGATAGTTCCCCTGCTATGGAGCCACAAAACATTAAAAAAGTGGTCTTCTTGATGTCCTCTTCAAGTGCCTTCTGAGTAAGTAACTTGGGTGAAACTGTCTGAGGTATTTGTTTCTTATCGTAGCCGTTAACCTTGAAAACCTTACGTAAGTGGCTAAGTTTGATTGGCAGGTTTTAAGCATTTGAGACGGTTTAGGCTCTATGTACCAGGTCCTCAGATTAGTGTTTCTCTGCTGGGTGATGGTAGCTGGCGGCATGCAAATGCCGATCCGTGTGGGTGGGCTTGCGGTAAACGCTGTGATCCATGGGGTTTACGGCAGACAAGAACGTCCAGGAATGGCAAGGTACCGTCCACCTCTACTTCCATCGTGAATTTTATGTGCCAATGTATGCTGTCGATGTGCTCCAGAAATTCTTCTAACGAGTTCTGTCCATTAGGCCATATGACGAAAGTATCGGTAAAAGCAGCTAGGCTTTGCAGGAGCCGTCTCCAAAGTAATATCATAAAAATGTTTCATGAAGAGGTTGGCTACAAATGAAGCCACGCCATCTGTCTGGTTAAAATACTCTCCACGATATAAGAAATACGATGACGTCAGTGTGTGCTTAAATACATCCACGATGGTGACGTCAAATAACTGGGCCAGCAAGTCTATGGAGTCCGTGAAGGGAACACACGTGAACTACGAAGATAACCACAATATCTTCCTCACTGACTCGCCGTCTTTTAATTCGATCGATGAAGTCCGCCGTATTATAATATGATGTTCATGATTTAGATGTTGTATATTTAATTTAGTGTGACGACTAACTGTACAATTTGTCAGTAACACACGTAAATATTGCGTGGCATGAACGGTCCAGCTCATGAAATCTGGTTTGTCTATTGATTTATTTCAGACTTTATGTAATACTAAGAGTCCTCTTTTGTATGTAAGTAATATATTTTTATTTGTTTCACAAACTATAGCCTGTGCATAGTTTTAATTACAGGATCGTAGGTAATAGATAATATCTCCAACTAAGGCAGTTGCTGGGGCATGAATGCAGACACGTACGGTCCGATGCTAACATGATATCGACTCAAATTTCTAAATCACAACCATGCAGAGCCCAAAACGCAGATTCTTACAACATATATTTGCTTTAATCTTAGCTGTGATAAATGCGGTGCAGGATATTGCGCAATGTCGCAACATGAAATAAGAGCCTTATATCAATTCAAGAAACCATATCAAAAAACCCATTGGAAAACAGGACGACGTAGAACTCCGTCAGTTGGAACAGGACGAGCTGCCAGTTCAGGAGAGACAACGCAAGTATCAGCCGAAACACGTGTGTCAGGATGGGAGCTGTACAACGAATTTCAGTATATGAAGAGACAACGTACAGGGATTCAGAAAAACTCGAACGGAACACAACGCTCCACCCGTCTCGCCGCAAATCTATGTTACTCAAAAATCAAACGTATTCCTTTCAGGAGGCGCAATGCCGGATTCAACATTCATTACATGTCGAGTCACAGCAACTGGACCTCAGGTAACGTAACTGCACTAAAGCAATCTGACATGTTTGTATTGTCGCAAAGTACTAACTGTCAGAATCTAAGGGAAATGTGTTTTGCTTTCAAGCACTTCCTATCCATCTAAAACATCCAGAACAGCCGTAATTCAGGCAATATCTTGAAACCAAAAATCTTGCATAGCACACACTGAAATGACCTTAACGCCATCATGGCCAGTGGTGTACAAACTGAAATTTATTTGCTGATATATAGAGGGATCCGTCGCAGAAAACACGCGTGGTATGAAACAAATTGCTATACGTCCGAACAATTCAGCAAAGCAACCCTTTACAGCTATTGTTCAAAGGCTACGGACAGAATAAAGCGTAAAATAATTATCTGCAGAAACTTCTAATCCTCAGGTTTCAAGCTCCCTGTTAATCCTTCTGAATCGTAAGTTCCTAGACAGCTAGACGCACCGCGCCGTCAAAATGAAACAATATTCGGTTCTGCTACATAAAACTTTCATTCCATTCCCAACAAACTCTTGCGGGAAGATGCGGCTACGACATCGCCCAAAATGAAAGGGAGAACGGAAGGAACGTAAATACCAATAGATAGGATCAACGAGGCAATAATGAGAACCGTGGAAATAACAACAGGAACTGACGCTTGGGAGGTTTTGGCAGAGAGACAACCTACGCGGTTATGGACCTTAAGGAGACATGCGACAGATCTGGAAAAATCGGCCAGGAAACCAGCAGCAGCATCATTTGTCCACTAACTGGAGAGAGCCAGCTGAAAACCAACAGCAGCAATTCTCCCGCGAATTGCGCGAATCGGTGTTGAAATCATCGAGATTCGTTGACCAAACCCATCCGCGGAACAACACAATGGTAACCAATCAAAGAACTGGCTAGCATTCACGGTGGAAATCGCTCGTAACACCCCCACGCATATGATCGGTATGATCGTAATATAAGTATCAGAGAATGAATCATCGGAGGAAGAAGTAACCAATGTAAACACAGAAGATTTTGTGAGCGAGACGACGGAGGCTCAGTTAGCGCACCGCGATGGAGTGGCCGATCGCTCTAAGGCGCCTTGCTGTGGATGGCGCCATTGCTCACCGTCGGAGGTTCGAGTCCTGCCCCGGCATGGGTCTGTGTGTTGTCCTTAACATTTTTTTAAAAGTATTATGTAAGTCTAGAGACTGATGACCATAGTGGTTAACTACCTTAGGTTTACAAACATTTGAAAATTTTAAGAGGAAGCGCAAGAAGTATTTGATATGGAGAATATTCATGACGAGAATACTGAAGATAAGGAAACGATAAAAAGCGAGTCTGAATTGTAACTTTGGATGGAAAGACCAAAATAAGTATAATTAATAGCCTGCCTAGTAACACGGAATAAGAAGAATCATTTAGTAAACGTGAAAGCGTTACGGAGATGATCGATAAACTCCAGTGCAACACTCTGCAATATATACGCTCTGCAGCTCGCTACGGGCTTTTGTCGAAGTTTCGTGGACACACCTTTACCGAGTCAAATAGTATGTTACTCTCCGCTACGTATATCTCGCGAAGAGATCATGAGGATAAGATCAGAGAGATTAGAGCCCACACAAAGACATGCGGGCAATCTTTATTTCCACGAACAATAGGAGACTAAAATAGGAGGGAGAACCAATAGTAGTACTCAAGGAACCGTCCGCCACACACTGTCAGGTGGCTTGCGGATTATGGATGTAGATGCAGAAGGAAGATTACAGCTGAGAGAAGAAAGAGGTGCTGTTACGGTTACGGGAAACCTTGCGGGCATTATGTGCGTTACGGCTCATCAAATCGACGAGGAATTTGTGGAAGTAGAAGTAGCATTAAAAAAAATCACCACGATGAAGTATAATCGCTAGAAGACGTGAATAATGAAGATAAATGGGAAGATGAGAGTGTTGATGAAAGTAATGATGACGAACCGTGGGGCAATATGAATCATGGGCAGCATCCACGTGATATTAGTGGAGATTAATCTGACGCAGTTGACAACGCTAGGAAGAGTAACGAGGGAAACACGGTGAAAAGTGTGAGGCAAATTTCAATTTGTTGCCTATCCTTCAGTTTAATATCTGTAATTGGGACAGTGTTCAAGAGCCTACAGTTATGGACGTGGTGTTGAAAGTAGACAGCAACTGGAAGAGAGAGACCCGCGATCGTTAATCGAATATTATGGAGAGGAAGATATCGACATGTAGGAAGACAGAGAGGCGGAGAGCCATGAACCTCCATCTGTAACCAAGGAGCCGGAGAAAGGAGGATGCGTTATTGTGGCTCGGGAAGTGCGATAGCAGTGACAAACGCCGAAGAACTCGAGTCTCTGACAACACACAGGTCCATGGGCGCACACCGTATTACTCACATAAAATCGTATGTAGAATAAGTGATAAATAATAACGAACCTAGAATAAACTTCAGTGTGTCAGCTGTCAATATCCACGTTCTATTGTTGTGTAAAATATTCAGTTGTTGCTCGTTCTAAACAGCGATTGCACTAATTTGTCAGTGTTCTTAGTCCTATTCATATCTAAGTCAATATTGTTTCAGGCTTTGTGGAAATAGTAATTTGGATTTGACGTTTCCACGTTCTTGTAACCGCAGAACAACTTCTGCCTGTGGAACTCTATTAACTGAAGGATTGATTAGTGGCAGTTTTACGTCCAACGTGATTTTGTGGAACCGTAAACATGAGTTTACATGTTTGATATTCATGCAGCGACTATTTTTGTCCGCAAACGTCTGTTTTATTTTCCTGTAAGTCGTATCTATGTTCCCCGTAATCATGCGTTCTTTTACGGACTTGCATTTGTCCTTCTGCCACCCCTGCTTAGCCAATCTGCATTTCCTGTGAAACTCATTATTTACCCCTCTGTACTTCCTTTCGCCTAATTCCCTTGCTGAATTTTTGTGTAGTACTTTCATCAATTACGTTCAGTATCTCCTACGATACCCAAGGACTTGTAGTAGGCCTCATCCTCCTACCTGTATGATCATCTGCGGCCTTCACTACTTTACCTTTCAAAGCTTCCTCTTCTTTTTCTGCTGTATTACTTTCCCCAATTTCTGTCAAACGAAAGACAAGGTATTGGAATTTTGCCGTTTGCTACATGAAAATCGCAAATTAACCCAATTTTTAATTTCTACTGATTAAGCTACTGTCACCGTGAAGGCAATATGAGACAACGAGTGTGAACTACGAGTTTTGTTGCTCGTAACTGACTTCAGTAGTGCTATGGAAGTCAACATGTCTTTGTAAAGACATATATTCTGTCTGGTTTTGGTTTGATAGACAATCAGTTGATTGGGCCTGTTGTGATCCTGCTTGATGCGCCCTGTTATCTGCTTCTGTAATTATTAGAAGAAATTCCTTTCGCTACAAGAATGCGTATTTTCTTCCAGCATCACCAAACCCATGCAAACATAGGCGCGTTTCTTGCCCATCGAGGTCATTGAACCTCATGTCTTTGGATATTTACCTGTTCAAGAGCGAGGTCCAAGATTAAAAAAAAAAAAAAGAATAGATAAATAAATAAAAATTAGAGAGAAGACCCGATCTGATCGGATTTTAAATAGTACAGCTGTCTTAATACTAGGTATGTATTTCCGTTTTGTTATATAAAACGATTATAGACACAAAAATATTTATTGTACAAAAATCTACGACTATTAAAATACTTTTCCACATAGCTTCCGAAATTTTGTAGGCACTTACCATGGTGTGACACAGGTTTTTGTATGCCTTCTTCATAGAAGATTGCCTTCTGTGTATTCAACCATGTGGTAACATGTTCTTTCAGCTCGTCATCATCGTTGAAGTGTTGACCACCAAAGACAAATTTTAGTTTTAAGAAGAGATGAAAGTCCCTTGGTGCGAGGCCCGGTCTTCACGAAGGAAGATCAAACTCGTCCCATTGAAATTCCCGTAAGAGTTGCTCGAACACATTCCCGTGTGAGGTCGGGCATTATCGTGGAAAAAGACAACACATTTTTACAGTAATCCTCGGCGCTTGTTCTGAAATTCCATTGGTTTAACATTCTTTGCATTTAGAAAACCAATTACAGAGCTGACGTCATACGCGTCAGCATTTTCAATTACGACTGCTATTATGAAGAAGCGCTACAATGCACACGTCTCCAGCAGGGATCTGGAGATGTCGGACATGTCTTCTCCTTGATTCAGAGTAACTGCCGCGCCTGCTCAGAACTGCGATCGTAGCGCTGCCGATGATAGAAATAGAAACGGAACTTACTTGGTGCACAACCCTCGCAGAATGCAAATGTAACCCGCATGTGGTGTTATCAAGTGGAATCGAAATAGCTTTGCATTTGATAGTGGATTTTTGGAAAATCAACTTTGACCGTTCTCATTTTTCTTCGCTTTTAGTTTGTGTGGTTTATATAATAAAAATTGTTACTCTGTCCTCAATAAGAAATGGACACACGTCATACGGCATCTGTATTGCCGTTCTTTTATACTGCCACCTCCTACATATACATCTACATGGATACTCTGCAAGTCACATAGAAGTGCATGGCAGAGGGCTCATCGAACAACTTTTATGATATTTCTCTATAGTTCCATTCTCTAATAGCTCGCGGGAAAAAGGAAAACCTAAATCTTTTTGCAACCAAGACATTCTTTTAGTCAAGAATTCCTAAGTCTTTCTACTTTAGATCTGATTTCTTTGAAATGTTGAAATGTTTGTAGAACTTATGGGACTTAACTACGGGGTCATCAGTCCCTAAGCTTAGGCTCTGATTTCTTTAATTTTATTATGATGATCATGTCTCCTTACGATGGTGGGTGCTAAAAACATACGTTCGCATTCTGAAGATAAATTTGGTGAAAGGAATTTCGCAAATCTCCCCGCAATAAATAAAGCCCTTCTTTTAATTATTTCCATCCCAACTCGCGCATCGTTTCCGTGGCATTTGTTCCCCTGTATTGTGATAATACAAAACTAGCTGCCCTTCTCTTTATTTTCTCTATATGGTCCGTCAGTCCAACCTAGTGTGGATCCTACAATGCGCAGTAATACTCCAAACTAGGACGCACAAATGTAGTGGAGACAGTTTCTTTAGTAGAACTGTTGCATCTGTTAAGTTTCCTGCCAATGAAACGTAGTCTTCGGTTCGCATGCCCTACAATATTTTCTATGTGTTCCTTCCTTCCAATTTAGTAGTTACTTCTAGGTATTTAGTAGAATCAAAGGCCTGCAGGTATGAGTGATATATCGTGTACGTTTAACGGATTTCTTTTACTGGTCATGTGGATGGACTCACATTTGTCATTATTAAGGGTCAACTGCCAATTTTTTCACAAGGCAGTATCTTATCCACACATTTTTCATTTGATTCTGATCTTCTGGAGACTTTACTAACCGATAAATGACAGCATCATCTGCGAACAGTCTAAGAGAGATGTCTTCTAAATAATTTGTAAAAACAAGGAACAGCAGGAGTCCTATAACACTTCCCTGGGGATCGCCAGATTTAATTTCTGTTCTAATCGATGACTTTCCGTCAATCACAACTTACTGTGTCCTTTCTGACAGGAAATCACGAATTAAATCGTACAACTGTAGTGATATTCCATGAGCAAACATTTTGGTTAGAAGACGCTTGTGACGTACAGTGACAAAAGCCTACCGGAAATCTAGAAATACGGAATCTATTTAACAACCCTTATCGATAGCACTCATCACATTATGTGAGTAAAAAGCTAGTAAGTGTTTTTCACAAGAAAGATACTTTCTGAATCCGTGTTGACTATCATACAATAGGTCGTTCTCTTCCAGGTAGTTCGTAATATTTGAGGAAAGTATATGTTCTAAAATTCTGCTGCAAACTGGCGTCAATGATCTGCAATTTTACGCATCACTCTGATTGCCTTTTCTAAATATTTACTATACCTCCCCTCCCGAAACTCCACGTAATATCAGTTATGCACAGAATCTTCGTCTCTACGCTAACATCTACATCTAAATCTACATGGGTTATTCTGAAAATAACATTTAATTGCCTGGCAGAGCGTTCATCGAACCACATTTATAGTTCACATGTACCATTCCACTCTCGCATAGCATGCGGAAAGAAGGAACATCTGAATCCCAGAGTTTGAGCTCTGATTTCTCGTATTTCATTCTGATGATCATTTCTACTTATGTATGTAGGAATGAACAATATATTTTCGGATTCGGAGGAAAATGTTGGTGATTGGAGTTTCGTGACAAGCATAGCATATTGAATCACTGTAGTAGTTCTGTTGCATCTTTTAAGCACTCTGCCAATAAAACGTAGTCTTCGGTTGTCTTTTCCTACGACGTGTTCTTTCCAGTTTACGTCTGAAGTAATACTAATTCCTAAGTAATTTGTGGAGTTCACGGCCTTCCTTTTTGATTGGTTTATCTTGTAAACAAAGTTTAACGGATTTCTTTTCGTACTCATGTGGACGACTTCACACTTCTCATTATTTAGAGTGAATTGACAATTTTTACACCATAGTGATTTTATATCCTTCTGCAGTTGGTTTAGAACTTCAGATGACTTTACTAGACGATAAACGACGGCGCCATCTGCAAACAACCTAAGAGAGCTGCCCATATTTTCTCCCAAATCGTTTATGTAAATAAGGAACAGCAGAGGACTAATAACACTACCCCGTGGAACGCCGGATATCACCTCTGTTTTAGTCGATGCTTTATCATACGTTACTACAAACTGTGTCCTCTCTGATAGGAAATCCCCTATCCAGTCACAAATATGGGGCGATATGCCATAACTACGCAATTTGATTAAAACTGGTTTGTGAGGTAAGGTGTAAAAAGCATTCTGGAAATCTAGAAATACGGAATGAGTTTGAGATCCCTTGTCGATAGCACTCATCACTTCGTGTAAGTAAAGAGCTAGTTGTGTTCCACATGAACAACATTTTCTAATTCCATGTTGACCTTGTGTCAATAGATCAATCTGTTCGAGATAATTCACAGTAAATTCACGTGAATGAAATAGGTCTGTAGTGCGTTACTCCTACTGCTTTTTTGAATGTAGGATTGACCTGTGCAACTTTCCGGTATTTTGGTACAGATCCTTCGTTGAGCGAGCGGTTGTATATGGCTGTTAAGTAAGGAGCTATCGCATCAGCATAGAAATCGCATCAGCATAGAAATCTAGTGGGTATACTGTCCGGACCAGAAGACTTGTTCTTATAAAGAGACTTCACTTGCTTCACTACTCCGATGATATCTACTTCTACGTTACTCATTCTGGACTCTGTTGGTAATTGTAAATCTTGAATATTGATTTCGTCTTCTTGGGTGAATGAGTTTCGAAAATCTGTGTTTAGTAACTCTGTTTTAGTAGCGCTATCATCGGAGGGATCACCACTTCTATCAAGGAGAGAGGATATTTTTTGTATTTTGCCTCTAATATATTTGACATACTAACTGAAATCTTGCGTTGCCCGGGTATTTATTTATTTATTCCTAGCATTTTTCAGGTATATATTCATTCGTATAAAAGCTGTATGACTGTAAAATCTCTTAGAATTACAATTAGTAGTAAAGAAGTAATAGATAAAATCTTTGTGCGGGAAGGGGGGTTTGTCCTCAAGTCCTCATATCTCATGAGGTACGTGTCATACTGTGATACAATTTAGAGGGTGCACTCAACTATATGCGTGTATACTGCCTGTAGAATTTACTTCGGCTACAATTTGTATTGGATAAATTATAAGTTGTCATGCCGAAAGAGCGGAACGTTACAGCTTATGTGCTGATATCTCATGTACTATGTGTCGGAATGCGATACAATTTAGATGGTACATTCTACTGTATGTTTGTATACTGTCTGTAAAAATTTCCTGCAGCTACAGTATGTAGTGTAATCATTATAAATTGATTGTATTTATTAATTATAATTATAAATTGAATGTCGTAGTTTTACTTCATAGATAACGGAAAAGTAGTAAGAGAGAAACTTGTTTTCTTTCGTCATTTTGCTATGGTTGTCAGCGAGAAAGAGTTTAATAAAGATTTAAAATTATGTGTAAAGTTTGTTGTTAGTCGATAAGTAATCTCATTTTCATATAGCTTATTTTGAAAGTCTCGCCGCATTATGTGGTAATTTTTTTGCGATTCCTACTCTTTATGACGTCATATCTTCTGACCCATTTGTCGTATGGGTTTCTTAACCCTGCAGCAATTGTTAACTGACGGTAAGGAATGTGTGTACCAAATTTTGTTGTAAAAGGTCCAGTAGTTTAGGAGGAAATAAAGAGCATTGTCGATAAATGCAGCAGTTTTTCACGTATCTCATTGATTATGACGTCATATCTCGTGAACGATGTATCGTACGTGACTTCTTGCAGTTACGCCGACCGTCCTCGTGGATTGAAGATTACGTGTACAAAATTTGAAAAATATTGGAGTCAAATCTGTAGATTTGTATGCAACACATACACAAAAATTCAAATGCTTGTAGAGCTTATGGGACTTAACTACGGGGTCATCAATCTCTAAACTTGCAAACTACTTATGAACTAGCTAATACTAAGGAGGGCACAAATATCCATGCCCGAGGGGGAATTCGAACCCCCGATTGTGGTGGCCGTGCAGCCTCTGACTGACGCGCCGCAACACAAACACACAAATATACAGACACTATGCTTTATACAGGGTGTTTCACTGTGTTTGCCTCTGTAACTTACAAAATAATAGGTGACGGGAAATTTTAATGCGGTAGGTCAACACAAGAAATGTTACACTTTCTGCGGAGCTATGAACATAGTTTATTGTATCATTTTCCAAAGAGTTACACCACAAAGATATATTTTTTTTAAATGGAACAATAGTTTTTTGTATCGTGCGTTGGATTCGTTGAAACCAGCTGCGACGAAATCAATTCAAACTACATTCCTAGTTTAGGGGGCGGAGGCTACGACAGCGTTGCTGACTGGCTGGTGGTCATGAGACAGTGGGCCGTGCCCCAGGGGATAGCCACTCGGCCAGTCAGACACGCTATCGCAGCCTCCGCCCCCGGAACTTCGAAGGGTTGTAGCGCCCAAACTAACAGTGATGGGAATGTAGTTTAAATTGATTTGGACGCAGCTGGTTTACACGAATCCAATAAACGACAGAAGAAACTATTGTTCCATTTAAAAAATTATATGTTTGTGGTGTAAGTATTTGGAAAATGATAGAATAAACTATGTTCATAGCTCCGCAGAAAGTGTAACATTTCTAGTGTTGACCTACCGCACTAAAATTTCCCGTCACCTATTATTTTATAAGTTACATAGTCAAACACACTTAGTGAAACACCCTGTATATTAGATGAACAAAATCTGTTTGGGTTCTCAGTCAAATTTCGAGAAACACTCTCAACAATTTGTAGGATAGTGCATGGCGTTGCTAAATTACTTTTCCCACCCCGCGTACATTGTAAGTAACGGTGAGAGCGCTGCTAAACCTGTGATTCTGACGAGGACGGAGTAAGTTACGGGCAGCGCGCACAGGGCCGGGACCGACGCGAAGCAGTCCAGCGGAGGGCACGGCCAGAGCTGAAGCGCCGGCGTCCAAGATTAGTTGCTCGGGAGTTGGTTGGCGGCGCTCGCCTCGCTTCGTCCGGGATCAGGGAGCGCTCTCTGCTTCCCCCACCCCACAGCGTCCACTCACGACCGCCTGCAGCGCTTCGAGGCAGCCAGTGCGGCTTCCTCAGAGCTGTTATACCAGCGGCAATCCTCGGGGCTTAGCCGCCGTGCTGTGCTTCCCTCCGTGAGATGGGAGGAACGACACGAAGAAAGACGCCTCCGGCACCAACGCTGACAAACGACACCAGAAGTAGTTAGGAAGGGGTCTCGCAATATCAAGTGCGGTCGGCTGAACAAGCTGATCACACTCACGCACCGATGTGGCTGAGTCTGATATGAAATCAACGGGAAAACAATTTAACACATTCTGGGAACGTATATTAACAGGGAAGCAACTTCAACCAAATCATAATGTCCCTACAATGTAGAAGAAAAGGAAAGATACGAACATTCCTCATTAATTCTAAAACAAGACTAATGACCAATTTTTTGTCCGTCTTTGTTGCATGAAATATGTAACAGCCCTTGAGAAAAGTAACATTTTTTTCTCTATTCTGTCCACCAAATCCTAAACCTCACACTTAACCCCCCCTCCTCATCCCTCATCTCTATAAAAATCTCTTTCTCCACTTTCGTTTCTCCTCTATCAGTTTGTCGAGTCTACGCCTAAATCTTCATCATCCTTCTCTCTACACTTTCCCTTTCCTTCATTGTAAGTATTATAAATCAACTAATTTGAGGATGGAAAATTACTTCACTTTTTGTTGTGACAACGGACATGAACACGAGATTTCTCTCAAATATGATTCAATAATTAAAAATCGTCACTTTTGCAATTTCATCAATTTGATGAACAGCGAAGCATTTTACTCTTCTCAAAAATATCTTTCGTTTATCTTAATACGCGGAAGCTGCATTTGTCACGATTGAAACCATCTAAAATTATGGTACTGAAGCGGATGGACCGTTATGTCTGTTTCTTAAAAGATTTTACTCATCAAAAGCCGCACTGTTCGTGATTGTAATAATTTATTATTATGATGGGACTGATGCGAATGATATTGACGAAAGTGATTATTCGATTATTCGTCATGCCCGTGGCGGAGTAACCGAGCGTATTGAGGCGCTACGCTCCGATCTTCGAGACCGTTCTCCGTCGGGGGTTCGAATCATACCTCGGGCATGGATGTTTGTCTTGAGTTTAGTATAAGTTAGTTTATAAGTAGTTTTAAGTTTATGGACTGATGACCCCGCAGAGAAGTCCCATAAGCTGAACAAACATTTGGACATTTTATTCGCCATGACTACCGAGCCTCATATGGGTCCGCACTATAAAGTAAGTAGCTCTTTCAAATGTTCATAAGTTTCAAAACTTTAGGGACTTAACTGCTGTCGTCATAAGTCCATAGACTTACAAATCATTTATACTAACTTATGCAGTGGACAATACTCATACTTTTCCAAGGGAGATGACTCGAACGGCTACGCAATCCAGAGAACATTTGAAACATTTTTTGAAGCTTATGGGACTTAACTTCGGGGTCATTAGTCACTAAACTTACAAACTACTTAGAAACTAACTGATACTGAAGAGAACACAAACATCCATGCCCGAGGGAGGATTCTACCCCCGACAGGGAACGGCCTCGCGCAACGGAGCATAGCGCCTAAATGCACTCGGTCACTCTGCCGCAGCAATCGTGATGTGATTCGCGTACATAACCATAATGTGAAAATGTTCAAATGTTTGTAGAGCTTATGGGATTTAACTACAGGGTCGTCAGTCCCTAAACTTATAAACTACTAACTAGAATAACTAATACTAAGGACGGCACAAATATCCATGCCCGAGGGGGGGATTCAAACCCCCGACCATAGTGGCCGTGCAGACCGTGACTGGCGCGCCGCAGTCCCCTCGGCCACAGCGGCCGGCCCATAATGTGACTATTATCCCATGTAACACAAGGTGTCTTAAGTTATAGTCTTCACTCAAATACACGTTTTACTTTTGCGTTAAATTGACGATTTTTGGAGGTCTTTCTAAGGGTATGCTTTACACGTTTCCTCACAGATGTAGGAGATACGTGGTGGAGGTTACATCATTTATTTAAGCATACACGTACCCTGTGCAGTAGCTATTCAAAAATGTCAGACTGCAACAATACATACAAGAAATTAGTAGGCATGGAAATTATTAGTAGTACCTAACGTCTTTCATGAGCATATTAATTAGTGCACTTCTGTAACTAAATGAATCAACCCCGTCAGGAAATGTTTGACCAGCGTACACGTCACTAATAAACACTGGCTGCAACAGTAATTCACTGCGCAGGAATTTAATCGTGTTATTGTACAGTACCATAATGCAGAACATGTTACAAAGTGGAATTAACATGGTCCAGTCTAGTAACGTTTACGGTGATACTACCACTACCTACCAAACAGAGCGTTTGTATGTCATGCTCAAAATGTTTTCCATTGGCGTTGTGACATCGGGACACACTGTAGGAGAAGGACGTCTTTCATCGTTCGACTACGATCTTCATGATGACTGTGAGAGCGTCAATACTTCATGTTCTCTGGTTTTTTGGAGTAGTTCAGTAGACAGCATTCTTGACTGTTCCCCAGCGGTTTAGGTCCGGAGATCGGAAAGGCCAACTAAGTGTCACACCAAATCTAACCCAGTTACCAGGATATTTGTTGTTGTTGTTGTGGTCTTCATTATGAAGACTGGTTTGATACAACTCTCCACGCTACCCTGTCCTGTGCAAGACTCTTCATCTGATAATACGTTCCGCAACATACATTCTTTTGAAACTGCTTACTGTATTGATCCCTCAGTCTCTCTCTAAGATTTTTACCCCACCCACCAACCTATCCCTTCTCTTAGTCAGGGCATGCCAGAGTACTTCCCAAATCTGTTGAACACATCCTCATTAGTTACGTGATTCTAATTTTCATCCTTCGTCTGTAGCACTACATTTCAAAAGCTTCTATCATCTTCTTGTCCGAACTCCTTTTAGTCCACGTTTCACTCAAATGCAGTGCTACACTCCAGACAAATGCTTTTAGAAATGACTTCCTAACATTTAAATTAATATTGGATGTTAACGAGTTTCGCTTCTTTAGAAATGCTTTTCTTCCCATAGCCATTCTGAATTTTATATCCTCTGTACTTCGGCCATCAGAAGTTATTTCGCCACCCAAATAACTGAACTCATCTACTACTTTTATTGTATCATTACCTAATCTAATTCTTTCAGCATCGCCTGATTTTCTAACACTACATTCCATTACTTTTGTTTTACTCTTGTTAATGTTCATCTTATATTTTTCTTTCAATACACTGTCCATTCCATCCAATTGCTCTTCCAAATGCCCTGCAGTCACTGACAAAATTACTACGTCTTCGGCAAAGTGCAAAGCTTTTACTTCTTCTCCCTGAATTGTAATTCCCCCTCCAAATTTCTCCTTGCATTCCTTCACTGCTTGCTCAGTGTATAGATTGAGCAACATAGAGGAAAGGCTAGAACCCTGTCTTACTCCCTCCCCAACCTCCGTGGTAATTTGCCGTCTGTGGAACTGTTGCTAGTTGTTGTGGGTGTTTGTGGGAAGACTGATCGACACTGGGTTGGTGCTCTGTATGGCTTCGAACAGCGCCAAATTTTGGGTGGGTTCCTTGGCACCTTAACATCAGGCATGGTCGTGTGCTCTTTTAAGCAAGTATAAGAGTGTGACTTTTGTATTGAGACTTATGTTGTGGTGTCGCACAAGTACAAAGTGCGCGCCACCTACTTTCGCCGCGCGCCGCCATGCACGCACGGCGCGGCGATCTGACGACGACAGCCACGAGCGCCCTCTGCGACAACTCCGCTCGTGGCCACGACTGAGTGACATCGGTCACTTCGGACTGAGATAGCAACGAGTTAGGACCTTCGTAATCAGATAGGCACCAGTGAAGACTTTGCTATTGTACAGGCACTAGGCAGGCCTCTAACAACTATGTATCAACATTCTGCAGTACTATGTAAAAGTTAAGTATTGTTACATTCTGTGCAATATATATATATCTTTCTAATTTACTCTAGTGTTTGTAGTTTCTGGCTGCTCCCCTCCGTACCTGCACCAGCGTGTCGGTCTCATTCCACTCGGCCACCGACACCTACGACGAGGCTGGGACGCAAAAGCGGCGACGAAGTCGGGACACAAAAGTGGCGACGAGGAGTGATAGAACCTTGGACCAGCCCGCTTACAGCAGCCAGACAGCAGCAGTCGGAGCACGCAAAAAATTGCTCCCGCCCACCCACCCTTATTATAAGATTTTTGGGGGGAACATATTCTGTTACGTATTTTGTGGACTTTTTTGTTGCAGAGCGTCCTCTTTCATATTGCATTTGTGTTTTGTTATAATTTACTTGTATGCGCGGCGCCTAATCGGTCAGCATGGCCACTACCCCGAACCCAAACTTAATGGAAATTATTCAGTTACAGACGGCGCAAATTACACAACTTCTCCAGGCAGTGGCGCAGTTGACGACAACTCAACAACAGCCGTCGCATCAGCAGCCCATATCTGCCGCCACAACGCTTCCTACATTTCGCCAGTACAACGAACGTGAGGAAGAATGGAGCGACTACTTCGCACAGTTTCAAGAACTCGTCGCGGCTCATCAACTTCCAGGTCAGACTGTTAAGCATCTTTTATTGTCCGTGGTGCGCCCTCAAACCTTCGTCTTACTGCAGAAACTATTCCCGCAAGCATCTCCTCGTGATGTAGACTTTGAACAAATAGTAGATGCACTGAATGCTCATTATGAGAGAAAAGTTCTTGTAGCCGCTGCGCGGTACCGATTTTTCAGACTTAGAAAATTACCGCAGCAGTCACACCAAGAGTGGATTACGGAACTGAAGGGCTTAACCCGCCAATGTAAATTTACTTGCTCTTGTGGACTTTCGTATAGTGACGTGATGTTGAGGGATGCGATTACGCAGAATATTCAGGACCCCAGAATTAGAGCAGCAATTCTAAAACAGTCAGACCCTTCATTAGACAGTGTACTGCAGCTTACTGAAGCGCATGATACTTTTGACTTAGCAGATGTAGAAATGCAAAGCCACAATGTTAATTCAGTGCGCCGCAACGGTCGCTTTCCTAGCCGTAGTTCTCAGTGTAGCGCTAGTGATTCTTACAATAGTACAGGCCGTGCTGCACAGACAGTGAACAGTAGCCAGAGTAAAAGTGCGACGCAAAGGTCGCCCCGTAGTGTTAGACACAGTAATTTGCATAACGGGCGCCAACGCTCATTTCAGAAAAATGTTCGTAAGTCTTGCCCCCAGTGTGTGTCTCGCCACAAGCGTGCTCATTGCCCTAGTCGCAACGCAACCTGTTATCAATGTGGCAAATCGGGACATGTGCAGTCTGTGTGTATGCAAATTAAAAGCTCAAAGAACAGTAACGTTAGAAACGGTGCTTCGCAAAGTGCGAGAACAGTTCATTCTGTAAATGTTATACGGGCTGTGGAATTGAACAGTGCTTTCCTTGGATCTCAATTGCACGAAAGTAGTTCTGCGCCTATGGCAAAACTATATAGTGCACCACGTATCAAGCGCCGACGAGCGCGTAAAACAGTGCAACGGAAACGGGTTCGGGACAAGCAAAATGACTATGAACAGTGCATTCATGTAGTGAAAATAGTGCCTTCTGCAACTGCTCCTTGTAATAGTGCCCAGTACTGTGTAGCTAGTGACAGTAGACATCAAGTAGCTACTCAAAAGTGTAGTGCAGTAGTTAGTGACTCTGTAGTAGCCTCGCATTGCGCGGACGCCGATCCGGCGGTAGTGTCATCTAGTGACAGTGTTGTTAATCCGCTGCGTGCCGAGTCTGCGCCGCTTCCTTCACTATGCGGCCCGCGCATACGCAGTAAACGAACCGTAGCAGACGTTGCCCACATTCGCGCACCTGTCGTGCGCCAGAAGCACAAGCTGTTTGTTACTCTCTCTATAGAAAATAAGACTGTGCAATTTCAGCTTGATACTGATTCCGCTGTCACATTAATAAATAAAGATACTTATGAACTTCTGGGTTCGCCAAAATTGTCACCGTCACAGAAAGTGCTAACAGCGTACACAGGTCAAAATATTCCCGTGCTAGGTACGTGTAGCCTGCCTGCCTCTTTTCAAGGTGTTACAAAAACAGTTGCTTTTGTAGTTCTTCAGGCCAAATCGACACAGAACATTTTTGGACTAGATGCTTTTGACTTGTTTGGTTTATCAATTCAAAGAGATGTGCTTCAAATTTCGTCAGTAGTGCCTCAGGATCAAATCAATGCATTGTGTGACAAATATAGTGACTTGTTTTCGCCGGAACTAGGTTGTGCAAAAGACATCGTGGCACATGTAACTTTAAAAGAATCTGCAGTTCCAAAATTTCGTAAAGCTAGACCAGTGCCTATCGCATTGCGTGATTCAGTTGCCGAAGAACGTAAACGTTGGCAAGATAGTGGGGTGATTTCTCCTGTTTCTGCGAGTCAGTGGGCCTCGCCTATAGTAATTATACCCAAGCCGTCAGGAAAACTTCGTCTCTGTGCGGACTTCAAATCAACAGTGAACAGTCAAACAATTGTAGACACTTACCCCCTGCCCAGGCCTGACGAACTAATGGACAAATTAGGACAGTCTCGTTTCTTTTCTAAGATTGATTTAGCAGAGGCATACTTACAAATTCCGCTTGATGACGAGTCAAAAAAATTTTTCGTCATTAATACTCACATGGGCCTTTTTCAATTTCAACGCCTACCCTTTGGCAGTTCTTCCGCCCCCGCTATTTTTCAGCGCTTTTTGGAACAGCTGACAGTTTCTGTACCGTGTTGTTCGAACTATTTAGATGATATTGTGGTATCCGGACGTACAGTTGAAGAACATTTAGCAAACCTGGAGTGCCTTTTCAAAGTTTTGACTGCAGCAGGTCTACGTTGTTATAAAGCAAAGTGTTCGTTTCTTCAGACTGAAATAGAGTACCTAGGCCATGTGATTAATGCCCAAGGAATCCATCCCTTACAGTCACATCTTAAAGCAATCAAAGACTTGCCTCCTCCTAAGAATGTGCACGAATTGCAAGCAGTGATGGGGAAGCTGAACTATTATTTCAGATTTATTCCCAATGCCTCTCAGATTGCAGCTCCACTGCAACACTTACGTAGGAAGAATGTTCCTTTTGTATGGTCCAAAGATTGCCAAGTTGCTTTTGACAAATTAAAGTCTGCACTACTCAGTGATGCATGTTTGATTCCCTTTGACCCACAGAAGCCTGTAGTGTTAGCAGTTGACGCCTCGTCGTACGGTGCGGGTGCAGTTCTGTCACATCGTATTGGATGTCATGATCGTCCTATTGCCTTTGCATCCAAGCTACTGACGCCAACGCAACAGAATTACAGTCAGATAGAAAAGGAGACCTTAGCAATATTTACGTCGTCACAAAGTTTCATCATTATCTCTATGGCAGAAAATTCTATTTGTTGACTGACCACAAGCCTCTCACGTCGTTGTTCTCACCCACAAAGCCAATTCCGCCACGAACGGCACAAAAGCTTCAGAGATGGTCCTTGATATTGTCAAATTATCAGTATGAGATTTTGTACCGATCTACCACTAAACACGCCAACGCGGACGCACTTTCCCGACTTCCGGTTGGCCAGGATGTGTCGTTTGATTCTTCAGAAATGGCATGTTGTTAGATAGACTCCAGAGATGCTTCCGCTGTCGCAGATTTCCCTTTGAACTCTCGTCGGGTTGCACAGGAAACAGCTGCGGATGTAGACTTAAGTGTGGTAGCACGTTTTGTTCGCTCAGGGTGGCCTGCCAGAGCCAAAGACATTGATCGGCCTCTGGTTCGACGTTATTTTGCACACCGACAACGACCAAGCAAGAGTGATTGTTCCTCGTTCCCTGCAACGAGAAGTGTTACGCCTCCTGCATCAAGGACATTGGGGCATTGTTAGGACAAAGCAATTGGCCAGACGTCATTGTACCTGGGTTGGTATGGACGCTCAGATAGAGAGCATGACATCACAGTGTACAGTTTGTGCGGAGCATCAGGCGGCTCCTCCACAGCGTTTCTCAGACTGGCCACGCCCCAAGGGACCATGGCAACGTTTACATATTGACTTTGCCGGACCTTTCTGGAATACGCGCTGGTTAATTGTTGTAGACGCTTTCAGCAAGTTTCCTTTTGTGATTGCCATGAACTCAACGACGGCGTCTAGTGCCATCAGTGCCTTAACATCAGTGTTTTGCATCGAAGGTTTGCCTGAAACTATCGTCAGTGTCAATGGACCTCAGTTTGTTAGTGCGGAATTTCAACAGTTTTGTCGTGTGAATGGCATTCAGCATATTACCACTGCACCTTTTCACCCTCAGTCCAATGGTGAAGCAGAACGTTTCGTTCGAACATTCAAGTCTCACATGGAGAAGATGAAAGGTCAGCACTCCAGGCAGCAAGCTCTTCAAATTTTCCTGTCCACGTATCGGTGCATGCCACGTGACGGCCCGTCTCCTGCCGAGCTGCTACACGGCCGCCGTCACCGCACTCTCCTTCACCTGCTGCAGCCTCCCACGCACCGAGTCGGTTCGTATGGCGCTACGCGTTTTCAGGTTTCTACGCCGGTGCTGTACAGGGTGTTTGCTGGAAACAAGAAGACATGGTTGCCGGGCACCATTCAACGCGTGCTTGGTCGCAATATGTTTGTTGTACGTTCTTCCACAGGGTCGGAGCTGCGGCGCCACGCAAACCAATTGCGCCTGCACAGGCCGCGCGATCCTGTCTCCGGTTTCTTGATTCCAGACCCAGTTCGCCGCCAGGGAGCACAGCCACATCATTCGTCCCCGGACTACGAGATCCCTATGGACGTCGACGTACATCCGACGCAGTCGTCGCCGCCGCTGTCGCCGCCGCAGATGACAGCGTCACCGAGAGGGACTCCGGGACCGTGCGGGCCCCCCCAGCTTGGGCCACGCACCTCAGAAGAAGATGACCTGCTCCCTCTGGGCGGGGGCGGGCGCCCTTCCCCAGGTTTCGGCGGGTTCCCTGGAGGATCGCAAGGCGGATGCCGGGGCGCGGACGGCGTCTCGATCCCGGCCTCAGCTACGACGCCCGTCCCACCAGTAACGCCCCCGCCCAGGCCCTCCTCCCAGTGCCGTCGCCGTGGCCCTCAGCCCTACGCCACGACGGCGCGGCGTTTTGGGGGGGAGGGGTGTGGTGTCGCACAAGTACAAAGTGCGCGCCACCTACTTTCGCCGCGCGCCGCCATGCACGCACGGCGCGGCGATCTGACGACGACAGCCACGAGCGCCCTCTGCGACAACTCCGCTCGTGGCCACGACTGAGTGACATCGGTCACTTCGGACTGAGATAGCAACGAGTTAGGACCTTCGTAATCAGATAGGCACCAGTGAAGACTTTGCTATTGTACAGGCACTAGGCAGGCCTCTAACAACTATGTATCAACATTCTGCAGTACTATGTAAAAGTTAAGTATTGTTACATTCTGTGCAATATATATATATATCTTTCTAATTTACTCTAGTGTTTGTAGTTTCTGGCTGCTCCCCTCCGTACCTGCACCAGCGTGTCGGTCTCATTCCACTCGGCCACCGACACCTACGACGAGGCTGGGACGCAAAAGCGGCGACGAAGTCGGGACACAAAATATGTTTTGCAGTATTCGGCGATTTTTTTAATGTGGATTTTAATGTAAATAATTTAGCCGTACGTCGTGTACCCCAGCATGTTGGTTATCACTCTCCAATGAATTTTGGCAGCTAGTGTGGTAGTGTTGTATCTCACGGGTGTTTTGTCAGATTACCACATGTAATTGCTTTCTAAACTAAGTTGGTGTGGAAAAAAAGGGGAGCTTGGTGCTATTGCTCGTCCGGCTGCCAGGCGGCGGTATACTGTGCATCGGTTGCTTACGCGCCCCACCCTGTTACTCGGGAGTGGCTGCATTGGGGGAGACTCTTGCTGCTGCACATACCCGATTTGTTGTAATAGGGCTTGATAGTGTAATTTACAGAAAATATGATGTTCTTGTATGGTGTTTAATTGTATTTAGAAGTAATATAGGAGGTACATGCATGTACGTTTATTGTTAAGGTTAAGTGGGATTTTTAGTTTGGTTACTAGTTGATGGGCGATTAATTGCGCTCCCTAAGACCGGTGTTCAGTGCGGTTAGAAGCACTCGAACTCTGTGGTGCATTTCACTAACAGCAGTTGTCCCCTTTGCTGGGAGCGGGTATTATATGTTATTGTGTATTGATATATTGTTTTACCATGGTTGTGTATTAATCCTTATGGTATTTGCAGGTTTTATTTCTAAGTTATTAGTCAGGCATCTTGTGTGAAAATTCAGAGGCCGGCAGGCCGATTGCATTTTAGTTTCTTGAATGTTAAATTATTTTGGCCCTTCAGGCACAGTTGAGGATTATTTGATTTTAGTTGCTGGCTGTTTTGCCCCTAAGGCTAGTGGCTTACTCTTACGTGTTTGGGCCCTTCTGGCCGGATATTCATAATATTTTGCAGCCTTAAGGATTTTAAGCAGTTCCTTGTCGCTACTTAGTTAAAAAGAATATTGTCTGGTCGATTGCTGTAAATGATTATCATTGTTTTAAGGTTAATAAATTTGATTATATGTTACACTTTCGATCACTTCCGCTAGTAATGGACCTTGCTTCCTCGTCCGGTTCCTGTGGCGCCTAGCTCTGTATTTTCTTTTCCTTGCCCCAATTTCCGGTATCAGAAATGAATTTCGAGACAACATTGTAGATAGGGAAAGGAAAGGGGAGAAAATGAGATAGCAGGTACCATACTGACTTGGCTCGAACAAACACATATACACCAAAATCGTATGAGAAATAATATAAAGGTCCCTTATTGCACTAGTGATACTCCCGCATCTGCAAAACTCTGCAGTCGTCCGTGTGCCTTGCCACATTGCACTTTGACCTGTCGGTTCGCCAGTAGGGACGGTGCAGTGTGCCTCCGAAGTTGCGTTTTGTGACGTTATTTGTACGGTGAAGCGTCAGATGGAGCGGCGATTGGTAATCAATCCTGCTAATGTATTGCGACTGATTGAGATGAAGTTCCGAAGAACCCTTCTTCCTGAAGATGGTATTAGTGTAGAAGATGAATCATTCGCATGCTTTCTCGTATCTGTTATGGTACAGAAATATGAGCATCAGTTAGATACTGTTGACACACTAACATATAATAATGATAACAGGGAAGATAATGATGAACAACTCATTGCAATATGTAGTGCAACGGTAAGTGCGGGAGGAGGCGATGGAAGCAGTGGCAGTTAATACCAACAGTCTTCCGAGAAGAAGGTTAAAGTTGCAATATAGAAATTCCCGCCCAGCACCCATGGAGCTCACATCTTGGAGAGGAAGAGAGAATTAGACGTGGAGCAGTACAGGCATGTTTTGAATGGTCTGACCTTGCATAGCAAACTTGGAAGCGTACAGAACTTTTTGTGTCTGCTTCGGATTTAGAGACGTGCAGACCTGTACTGTCCTTCGCACTTCGATAATGCTATAAGTTGCATTGTATCAGTGTTGGCTCAGCGATCCTTTAGCAAGTCTTTGAGACCTTTTTGGTTTTGTTCTAAAAAGACGTAGTTTTACCTCCGATTTTAAGAAACTTTTGCATTGTGTGCAGTAATTATTGGAACCTAGCTGCACTGACATTCAAGTATCGAAATGAGCTTGCATCTCGGTTTTAGTGAAGGAAGGGGTGCCACGACTATTACGTTGTTGGCACTTTCGTAATGGACTGTAGACACAGCGCCGCAGTGTAGTGGTCGAGCGTTATAAGGCGACTCACTGCGTGGCGTGCGGTTGCTCGCCGTTGGAGGTTCGTGTCCCCCCTGAGGTCTCTCTCTCTCTCTCTCTCTCTCTCTCTCTCTCTCTCTCTCTCTCTCTCTCTCTCTCTCTCTCTCTCTGTGTGTGTGTGTGTGTGTGTGTGTGTGTGTGTGTGTTGTCCTTAGGTTGGTTTAAGTGAGTTTAAGTAGTTTGCAAGTGTAGGGACTGATGGCCATAGTAGTTTGGGCCTGTAGGTTTACAAACCATTGTGTAGACACAAGTTGATTTACTGGTATATGTCGGCAGACACACGCTCCTGGTAGGGTAGCAATCTACAGAGATGGGCATGAAACTCTACTGTGTCTTTCAGGTTTTCAGCTAACGGTTGCTCAACGGGTCAAGTCTGCAAAGCATACGCAACATTCAGTTTACCTCTCATCGACGTAATTTGCTCTGGTGACAGTAATCTGAGGCTTCTTGCTAGGCGGTAGTACGTGGTAGCCTGTTTAACCACCCTTTTCTCAGGAGATATTCTGTTTAGAAAGTAAAAGGCGAAGTACTGCAAGAATTGAAGTTGTGAGGACGGATGGTAAAGCGTGCCGGGGTAGTTCAGTCGGTACACCGCCTGCCCACTAAATGGAAAGGTCCCAGGTGGAATACCTGTTCCAGCACACAATTTTAATCTACCTGCAAGTTTCATATAAGGGCACACACCGCTGCAGAGTGAAATTTTGATTCTGGAAACCCTATAACGACCCATATTAAAATGCGGTGCCTACTTAATGAACAGGATCAATTTACTGCCCCACCGAATCCAATGCTTTTCCAACCTGAGAGTGTAATCTAATTTGATGTCAAAATTATCAAATTTTTTGTTGCAGTTGTTGTGCTCTTCAGTCCGCAAACAGGTCTGATGCAGCTCTCCATGCTGCCCTGTCCTGTGCAAGCCTCTTGATCTGGAAATACGTACGGCAACCAACATCCTTCTGATTCTGCTTCCTGCATTCGTCCCTAGGTCTTGCTCTACGATTTTTATCCCACACACTTCCTTCTCAGAATGCGTCCTACCAATCTATCCCTCCTCTTAGTCAGGATATATGAGAAACTTCTTTTCTCCACAGTTCTACTGAGTACCTCCTCATTAGTTACGTGATCCACCCACATAATCTTCATCACTCGTCTGCAGCACCACATTTAGAAAGATTATATCATCTTATCTGAACTCATCGTCCATGTTCTACTGCCATACAATGCTACACTCCAGACAAATGCTTCCTGAAAGGGCTTCCTAACATTTAAACTAATATTTGATGTCAACAAATTTCGCTTCTTCAGAAACGCTTTTCATCCCAAAGCCTTTCGAATTTTATATCTTCTGTACTTCGGTCATCAGAAGTTATCTTGCTACAAAACTCAACTACTATTATTGTCTCATTACCTAACATAATTCCTTCAACACCGCCTGATTTTCTGACACGACTTTCCATTACCCTCGTTTTACTTCCGTTAATGTTCATCTTGTACCTTCATTTCAAGACACTTTCCATTCCGTTTATTGCTCTTCCAGGTCGTCAGCAAACCATAAGGTTCTTATTACCTTTCCCTGGTCCCCTTTTTTGTTTCTGTTCTAATGACTGAGACCTCAGAGCTGACTTGACAGTACCTGTATCTTCATTTACATGTTTACGTGGTGTCCTTTACTTGTCTCATAAGAATAAATTAGAGATAAATGTAAGTATTTTCTTTAATTTCCATCCCCCAAGGCACAAAATTTTTATTACGAATGTTTCGATTGATAATGAATTCCGTAGTACATTTCTGTGTGTTGAATTTGCAGCTCTACTTGAATCCATGGCTCTCAGCCATCTGCTTTAAATATTTCAAGAAGAAATGTGTCCATCCTATTAAATTTGCAAGGATTTCATTTTTTTCATTGTCCTCCCTACAGAATTAATTAATGTTCCCCCTAGCACTATCGAGTAGATTGCAGTATATGACATCCTGAGCTAGTAATTATATATGTAATTGATCATAGGCAATTCTGGAATACTTGAATACGCAGTCGTTTGCAGTTAGTGTGCTAAACTATGAATATAAAACTCGAGGGTTCGATACCTGCCTGAACCTAGCATTTTTTTCACATTCCAATCATTTCCTCTCTGACAGTATAGCACAAAATGAACATTAAAGCAAATAAACCGCGGATTGCATATTAAAGTTGGGCACCATACAAGCAACAGCGCGTTATAAAACTTACGGAAAGCATCTAGCTTTATCCTGCACTTCGTATTGTAGAAGCTGGAAATGATAACTTTTATGTCTTATTTAATAAATGAATGTTCGAGATACTTTCCGTAGGAGATCAATGTTCAGACTGTTAACTTCGCTTTTCATTGTTGTGTGACCGTGGGTGGAACATGAAGCTACTGGTAATGATAGAATAATAAAAAAAAAGAGATCGGACTTCGTGAAATTACAAAAGAAATGACTGCAGGTTCTAAATTCAAGCAAAGTATAGTATAAGGATGATTGATTGATTGAAATTTGGCAGACAATGCGAAGCGATTGTCATGGCGTCTGAACATTAAACTATTACGGGCGTAGAGGAGCTGAAAACAGTAGAAAATAAGTATTTGACACGGAGGGATTCATTCAAATAAAAGGCAAAGAGAGGGGATGATTTTAAATTTAAGTAATATATTTTTAAAACATCTTGCATCACATTTACATTTAATGGATACAGGAATGGCAGACGTCCGTACAGAACGAATATAGACAAGAGAGTGAGTCAAACTACTATTTCGGTTCCGTCTTCTCGCTTGTTTTTAAGTAAAAAATGAAGAACGAAATTAAATTAGTTGTATTACGAGTTAGAGGGAACCGGAGGCGATAAGCATCGCTGATCAAAGATAAACAAAAAATAAATAAAAATCTCAGTGTATCGTTACAAGGTCTCTCTATAAATGGCTTGGTGAGGCAATTGAAAGGTCAGAGGTAGGTGGGCCACATAGGAACTGGACCTTTACTGTGGTATTCACACCAGCCTTCGTAATGTTGGCTGTAGTTTTTTTTTATTTTTTTTTTATTTTTTTTTTTTTTTTTTTTTTTGTGCATTATAACTCTAAGAAGATTCACTTGAGTGACAAATGTGATAGCAGCTATTCCATGTTAGTGTGCGTGTGTGGGTGGGGTGCTATTTCTAGTGGAGATCCAAAGTAATATACGACGCTAGCTGCTAATGGGCCCTAAACAGCTCGATGGGGTAAATTGAAAATTTAAAACCAGCCTTGCTTCGAACTCAGTTATCCTTCTTACTAGGCAGTAGTGTTGACTACTAGTGATCACCACGACTGTACGAAATGCCTCAGCTCTCTTCTCGATAGACGTAAATTTTCAACTTATCTTCACACTACCAGTGACATAGTGTCCGTGTAAATTGCATTTACTACTGGAGACATTTCCCCGATTCACCTGCAGGACGGACAATGACCCAGTCTTCAGTGTGGATGTAAACCAAGCCTGAACTCTTTCGGTAATCGGCGAAATGCAGCGAATAAAGGGTGTCAACAGGCAGGGTACTACATTACTAAGCTTAATTCTTCTTAATGTTTGTGTGCGTTTTGGATCTTACAAAACGTTTTTGCAGCTATCAAAAATATAAATACAGCAATGTTTCCCTGAAATTATAGTATTTTCAGTGGGTGTTGCAACATTTTTATTAAGTGGATCGTGTTTCAACACTTTTAGCCGAATGTGTTAAATCTTCACATACATGAAGTATATTTACAAGACCTCCAGCAATTTTTTGTGTATTTTAAGGTCTTTGCTCGAAAAGTAAGATTAAGAATTAATTGTCACAGGCCAAAAACTCTCCCAATAACCGAGATTTTCTTGAAACGTTTCAGTAGTTTCTCTGTCTTACTTGCAGATATTTCTTTTATTATCGATATTTAAAAACAGTTTCTTTTAGTATTCTGCATCTTATCGGGGATTTTTCCCTTGCTCAGCTACTCTTCAAAATGTTTGATTAACGTTTAGTCAATGTCGTTGTTGTGGTCTTCAGTCCGGAGACTGGTTTCATGCAGTCCTCCACCCTACTGTATGTCGAGCAAGCCTTTTCGTCTCCTCATGCGAACGGCAACCCACATCTTCCCGAATCTGCTTACTATATTAGCCTCTTAATGTCCCTCTGCGAGTTTCCCCCCACATACTTCCCTCCAATGCTATATTTACGATTCCTTCATATCTAAGAATGTGTCCTACCAATTGATCCCCTCTTTTATTCAAGGTATGCCAAAAATTCATTTTCCCCTCAGTTCTGTTCAGTACCTCTTTATTAGTTACGCGATCTACCCAGCCAATTTTTAGCATTCTTCTGTAGCACCACATTTCAAAGGACTCTATCCTCTTTCTTTCTCAACTACTTATTGTCCAAGTTTCAGTCGCGAAAAAGGCGACACTCCTCACAAATTCCTTCAAAAACGACTTCCTTACACTTAAATTAATGTTTGATGTTAGAAAATTTATCTTTTTCAAAAACGCTTTTCTTCCCATAGCTTTTCTGCATTTTATACCCACTTTTGGTCTTACACTTTAGAATTGTAAAAGGCTGTCTTGAAGAGTATGATTTGTGGTAGCGCTCTTCAGAACACATGCTAACATGTAACAAATTTTTCCCTGGGAATATTTCATAATTATGAATAGACTCAACTAATTTTTGTTCGTTTTCTTCTAGAAAGAAACAAGGCCATAATCTTGAACTCATTTCAACAAAAATTGTATAATATAGCAACTGAAATTGTAAGACTGGTTTCAGAAAACAAACTTGTGACTTCCTGTAACAGATCTAATTAAGAGTCACAGCAGCTTTCCACCAAGGCATGGAAGCTTCAGTAAGTATAAAAACGTTATATGTTTCTCATGTTTTGTACGCCAGAAATGTCTCAACAGCTGTCAGGTGTTTCTTGCCTTCCAAGAACTTGTGTTCTCAGAGAAGAAAAAAGTACTATCAAACCTGCTAGTTCAAAATTTCTAGCTTGAAAGTCATGCTATTTCCTTCTATAAACTGGTGGTCAGGCGGAGCTAAGAATGGACTCTAAACAATCAGTCTATAGAATATCTATTGCAGACTGTTCGTGCCATTCTTATATGTTCCATTTACTTAACTTTCATGTTTGTTGTATACTAGCACTTTTGCGGAAGGGTGAAGGTTTAGTTGTTTTTACGTTTAATTTTCTTTTTTAATTATTGGATATGCGTCAAGCTGTACTTGTTTTCCTAAGAACTGTCAAATGCGTGTAGATATCGGAAGGCCTTGCAATGAAACTACTTCAAAAACTTCTAAATCACGTGTGATGTAAATATTCTCCATATACATGGTTCAGAAAATATCTACATCTACATAGATACTCTGCAAATCACATTTAAGTGCGTGGCAGAGGGTTCGTTTACCACTTTCATAACCTTTCTCTACCTTTCCATTCTCTAATAGCGCGCGGGAAGAAAGAACACCTAAATCGTTTGGTTTTCGATCTGATTTCTCTTATTTTATTCGCATTCAGAAGTAAAAGTCGGTGATTGAAATTTCGTAAATAGATCTCACCGAAACGAATAACGTCGTTCTTTTAATGATTACCACCTCAAATGGTGCAATATTCCCGTTACGCTCTCTCCCTGGAACGTGGTAAAACAAAATGAGCCGCCCTTCTATGAACCTTCCCAATGTCTTCCGGCAGTCCCACTTGGTGAGGGTCCCACATTGTACAACAGTACTACAGGAAAAGGACGCCTGGGGTAACATTCCAAAGATATATTAAATTGGTCCCAATCCCCCGGTTCCGACCAAGGTTTTCGGGAGGTTTTGCTTGGTTTTAAGGCTTATGCCGGAACTGGTAAGCCCCTCTCACCTATTCCCAATTGGGATCCCATCTTTGCCCACTATCAGCTTGTCTGATAATTGGCTGAATAGAACCACGACTCTTTATGCGCTGTATCTCAACAATCCCGTTCCACTCCTCGGAGTGGAGAATAAAAAGATTAAGTTTTTTTTTTTCATTTTTTTTCATGTTATTGAATTTCAGCGGATTTCTTTTAGTGTTCATGTATGTTACTTAACACTTTTCATTATTTAGTGTTAATTGCCAGTTTTCGCTCCATTTAGAAATTTTATTTAAATCTCTTTGTAGTTGCTGTCGACCCTCTGTTGACTTCACTAACCGATAAACAACAGCATCAACCTCGAACAGTCTAAGGCAGCTATTCAGATTCACCTAAATCGTTTATAACACAAAGAAGAGTGGGAGACCTATAACGCTTCCCTGGGGAACGCCAGATATCACTTCTGCTTTGGTCGATCACTTACCGTCAATTACTACGAACTGTGTCCATTATTTGTTGTGTCTTATATTTCCACGTAAGCCACTTTTCCTTAGCCTTAGCAGGAACCATGCAGAGCAGTCATTTAAACCAAGCATTAGCAGGTATGGCGGAATGTCCAGTGCAGCAATTTGCAGAGCAGCCTGTGCCTTTAACTCTTTACACATTCCATCTTCTCACAAATGTATTTTCTGAAAAATGTCAAAAACTTTGTTCATCTCGTATCATTTCTGGTGAGTACTTATAGCTGACGGCTAGGATAGAGCAAAAACTGACAAAAGAGTAGTTGGTCGGAGAAGGCTTGGTAGCTGAGTACGTGATTCACTTCTCAGGCCACCAAGCCCAACACGAGAGTCGTATCAGACATCAGACCGGCTTCGTCAGCCCTGCATACAGCAAATGAATCCGGGCTCCCTCAGGTGCTCGCCATTTTCAACATCAAAGTCAGCACGCGCGGCCTTATTGAAAATACCACGATCTCAGCGAAGAGCACCCCTTTGTACTCTTGGCGATGTGGAGAGTGCGATACAAGTACTTGACATACCATTCCTCGGATTTAATTGCAGACGTTTGTAGGCAGACACGTGGTTTCGTTTTGTGGTACATTACACTGTCAAATTAGTCTAAGTGACACCAAGAGCTCTTTGAACTACGAGATGCGTCAAAAAATATATTTCCAAAGTCAGTAATGAAACTCTCTGGCTCACTCACTTAACTGGACGAAGAAAATAAAGTCGATTAACAACATGGAGGTAATTAGAGGACGTACAAAGCGAGAAATCATCACCAAGTAGTTTCTACCATCTCCTTTATATCCAGCAAAGGTTCACTGTCCGAAAGAAAAAATTATAAGTACACACACATCAGTAATTTACTTCATAAATACTCCAAATCCATTTCATTCATTAAGCAGTACTTCTATCCTGCTGAACAATACGCCCTCCTTTAAGCAGTTTCTTATCACAGAGTATAATACCTATCATTAATTTGCAGCCTGAATCAAGAAAACTGATATGCCAGAACCCCAGAACCCAAAACAGGGTATAGACATAAACTCGTGAACCCTTTCCAAGCGGATAGATCCGCCTCATCGATCACTACTAACTTCAAACCCATTCAAGTATAATATCCTCCTCAGATGACTCTAAACTCCCCCCAACACTCCGCGAGGGCTGCCAACCATTTTGGGCATTTCATGGAATCTTAGTCGTTGGACTAATTAATAATCATCAGACGTCTTACTCGTACCTTTGGCTTGGTTGGTCCACCACCTCCTCCACCATCTCCTTCTTTCCCCATAAGTCTGTTCCCTCACTTCTCCTCCTCGGTACTTCTATACAACTCTTCCTATTCCTCCTCTCTCCATGCCTATTTGCATTCTTCTCTATCTCTGCCAATTTCTCCTTCCTCCTCTCCAGCTCTCCGTGACGTAATCTCTCTGACCGTCTCCTCCTGTCCATCCTCGCTACCCCATGCTATTCATCACTGCCACCTCCCTCTCGTAGATCTCTTTGCAGTCTGTTCCTCGCTACTTTTATGTAACACTATCGATCTCCCCCCTTCATTTCTCCATGTCTCCTCTTCCACCTGCCATATTCCCATCGCTGCCCCACTCACTGTCCATCACCTTCTACCCCCTTTCTCCTGCCCACCCTTTCCAGCACCCCCCCTCCCAAACAAACACCTCATCTCCTCTAACCGTCTCAGTTTTCACTTAAAGATGTACTGCCACGTGTTTACTCTTGAACAACAGATGGATCAATCAGTCTGACTCTCATCCCACAACAGTATTGTCCTGAAGGGCCGAGTGAACGTCAGTGCTTTTAAACAGATTATATTCCTGACATACAGGCTGCCCAGCAAACCTGGTGGCTGAAATACAAAGTACCCTACATTAGGTCAGAAGTCAATACTTTTGTATCTATATCTCTGCTTGTATTGAAGATTGGAGGTGTAGTAATAAAAGAAGCAGTGTAAGTTTTATATATGGTTGGAATCAGTCGAGACATTGGGGAAGAGCTTCCAGACATGCGCACTTACACATTGATGTGTACAAGATTAATTGCTTCTGTTCAGCCACTGTAAGGAGTAGAATGAAGGCATCATAATTGTCATTTCCAACACTCATACCTTCACGCTGGAGAACTCCTAATTTCCCCTAATAAAAGCCCTGTAAAGAAATGGTGCAGTACGTTTAACAAGAAGAACGCAACTGAGGAACATTCTCGACTGAGTTCCTCAATCCGACTTCCGTTTACCTATACATCTGGGATGCAACACGAAGATTCATATGTTTATTTGATAATCATTCCAGCAGTATTTATTAACTGGAATAGTATGAATTGCAGGGATGATAAGAAATACTTCGTTTATATGCAGCAGGAAATGAACAGATGAATGGAAAGACCGAAGAGCGTGACGGACTGGGTGCGAAAAAAATCGACCGAGAAAATGGCAGAGGAAGAATGAGAGGTACGAGCGGGTGAATATAAACAGGGAGAAGAGGACATGAACTAATGGAAGACGGAAATAAAAGCATAATGTAGAAAATGCTACTGTGAATTCACACACCACCATTTATACAAAAGGAGGGGACGAGATTTACAGAGAGTGATAAAGGAGCGAGGATGAAGAGCAGGAAGAAGGTGAGGCGGTGGGTGCCACAGGGTGCGAGGGTAGGAGAAGTTGGTCAGAAGAAGGAGGGAATTGTGGAAGGACCGAGAAGATAGCAGGATATGGACAAGAAGAAGTTTGCAACAAACATATAACTTGGCAGGAATACATTAATTCTTAAAGAATTTTACCGTAAGATAAGAATTATGTTCTTGAGGTCTTCATACTATGATGAACACATAGCCTACATACACCATGTTGTACCATAAAATAGAAGGGGAAATTGAATTACGCTCGAACGTATTACAGTAGTAAATAACCTGCCGGTACTAACAATTCTGTATTCGGAAATGGTAGTTTGTTTTAATTGCTTTTAGTTTGTGATTTTAAAATGCCGCAGCTGACAACAGTGGACCTTCGGTGCCACACAAGTAGCTATAGCCAAAAGCAAAACTGGGACTACTCTCACACACAGCAGAAAAGTGAACTACCATAATGGAGCGGAACTCAAATATGCGCATGAAAGGTGGATGAATTAGAAGAAGGGACAAACTGAGAGATTAACGATATTTATCAAATCACCTTCCACATCTACAACTACACAGATAACCTATCCCTACCGTTCCATTCTATAATAGCGTGCGGGAAGAAAGAACGCATAAATCGTTCCGTTAGGGATGGTCATGTCTCCCTATGTAGGTGGGTGCTAGCAAAATATTTTCACATTCAGACATGAGAGACGGTGAGCGAAATTTCGCAAATAGATCTCGCCGCAACGAATAACGTCGTTGTTTCAATGATTTACACCTCAAAGCGTGCAATATTTCCGTGACGCTTTCCCCTCTATAACGTGATAAAACAAAACGAGCCGCATTTCTCTGAACCTTCTCAATGTCTTTCATCAGTCCCACCTGGTGAGGTTTCCACACTGGGCTACTCCAGAAGATGACGCACACGTGTGATGTAGGAAGTCCGTTTGGTGGAGCTGTTGCATCTTCGAAGCGTGGAAAACATATGCGCCCCACATCAGTAGTCGATTGTAAAGAAGTTAATTAATTGCCGTTGAAATAAAAAGATTTCATCGCCGCAAATTCAGTCTGAAATTAATGCATTGAGTTTGGTTAATTAATAGATAAAATCTATATCTGCTCTAGCAAACACTGTATTTCAAAAACGACATTGTAACTGACTACCCATTTTAAATTAAGATCGGTATTCTTTTATTTTCACATAGTAGTATCCGCACGTACGTGGCACCAAGAGAGAGGGAGATGAGAGAGAAAGAGAGACTTTTTTCTCAACGACATGGATTTTAAAGACCTCTCACAAAACGACGCATTTCGAAGGATTTTTACATAATTTCTGTCTTCCCATTGGCTAACCAAACCAGTGGGTTCGTGATCTAAGTAGACAACGCATAATTGGTACATCAAAACAGGTAGGAACTAAGTAGACTGGTGAAGGAAACTTACGCACGCATTAGTGACAGGAAAGCAGAGAATTTTCATACAGACCACTTGGTGAAAGTATAAAAATAATTTTAAGTGACGGACGTAATTTTTAGCTAGAAACATCTGACCTGAGAGAGGTTAATACACTTTTAGTAAATGTCTGGAGGAACAACCACATCTAAGGGGACTCTTGGTGGCAGCAGGTCACGGTCGGCATTCGAGAAGGATAGCAACACCACGCTGAAGCCAGTTGTGATGGTGATAGCTGCGTTTCCTGTCATTGGCATATTACAGGCGTGCTAACGTCAGTCAGCATGTTCTACGATTAAGGGAAACTATCTGATGTAACAGAAAATCATCCCAGGATCATATTTGACTGACTGTCCAGGCAAAATGTATGGGTTACTTTGTATCGCCTTCTTGCCTCACTGTCCTTATCGTTGTACGACTGCATCTACTTAATGAATTTTTTAATAAGAAGTTATAATTACCACGTGTATATGTGTAATTACGTTTTCTTCACGTGTGTGTAATACACAGGCAACGAGAGCTACGGGATACACAGCTATCATGTTGCGTACACGTTGTTTAAACGACAGTACGTTAGTGGAGCTTGCGTACGTGTTCCCAGAAAGTTATGTGAAAATGTTTCTGTCATTATAAAGATTGCTCAACAGCAATTATACACTTCTTAGTAAGATGGGTAGTTGTAGCTAGAGACAAGAGCCATTCTGTTCCATAAAGCGAAAGGTGCCTTACCACTGACAGCGCAGTTACAATAACAGTAACTAGGAAGTGTGGTGATCGTTGGAAGGAAAATGGGGAACGAAGTGAAAGAAGGAGCCGAGAGAGAGATGAGGGAGGGATGATCAGATGGTTGGGGGCAGGAGAGAGGAGAGAGTTAGAGGGTGTCATAGGGAGTAGGTGGAAAAAGGGCAGGGGCAGAGAAGAAACCGACGAATGGATGACTGGAATAAACATCCGAAGAAACGCCAGACATTGCGGCTACTTTATAGCAAAACTCGATATTTCCATGTGTCATGTTTTTTGTTTCGTTATTACTATCCTTGTCACGCAACTAATTAAGATATAATTCATGGAAATGTGAGTGCTTTGACATCAGTGTCTGGGCCTCCCGTTTCATTATCATTTGCATTCAATTAAATCCGTTGTAAAATTCATTAAGAATTCTAATTTCGAGAAGATATCTGCTTCTCCATTGGCACTATTGATTCACACAAGAATACGCTCGCACCTGCAATTTCTGGGCTTGGGAGAAGAAGAAAGTTCCTCACAGAATGACCGTGTGATATTCCTGGCCTATGGCCACTTCATATTTCTGGCCGCTGGCCGTTTCTTTCCTAACATTGTACGTGTCTTAAACGCGGAAGAAAATTTTTCAAATGTTTGTTAAGCTTATGGGACTTAACTACGGGTCATCAGTCCCTAAACTTACAAACCACTTACCATCTACCTTATACTAACGACGGCACAAATATCCATTCCCGAGGGGGGATTCGAACCCCCGACCGTAGTGGCGCGGAAGAAAGACAGAAGTGCAACATATGTTGAAATGTAGGGTGGGAAGCAGTAGTATATGGTACAGTAGGTGCTTTTTCCCATGGGAAAACCCGCCTATGTTACTGGTGCTCTCCTCGCATTAGCTGCTGCATTTCACGTCAAATGATTTCTTTTGAAATTAGTTTTGTATATAATATATTAAATATTAATTATTCAGAGCTGAGAATTTGTGATAAATATCTCTCAAGGACAGGCTAGATTAAAAAGATTAAGGTGCCTTCTCTTATTGTAACAAGAGAAGAGCGATTTTGCAGAAGGCGCGCGACGGCCATGTTTTGGCGTGAAAAAGAGCGTCAGGTGCCCTCTCGCAACGCACCGTAGTTGCAGTCTCGAGCTGACCACTATACGCGCCGGACCGCACCGGTCATGAGTAAAGTTTTGTATAATTGTGATAAAAGTCGAGGTCTCAACATGAACTACGGGCAGCATAGGCCGTGCCGTATTAACAATAGTTGTTCATATTTTATTATTTATTTAATAAATGGCATCCCTGACAATTAAAAATCTCGCGAGTCACTTCTTATGCTTCCATCCTACAGTACTTATCTTAGCCTCACTTGTATGCTGTAGAAGAACCAACGACCTGTGTGCTGTCATCTGCGCTGGGGACACAACTATAGAAGACAACAGGTTAGTCAGAACTCTATGCTTTCCATACAGACGTGGACAGCAACTACGGCACCTCGTGCGTACTGTAGGGCGGTACAAACGGACACTGCTACGCAACAGCATCCGCAAAGTTTTTGAGGTTTTTGGGGGAATTGTGGGGGAATTCACAAAAAAAAAAAAAAAAAAAAACGCGGCCGCGGTGGCCGAGGGGACTGAGGCGCTCCAGTCACGGTCTGCACGGCCACTACGGTCGGGGGTTCGAATCCCCCCTCGGGCATGGATATTTGTGCCGTCCTTAGTCTTAGTTAGTTCATAAGTAGTTTGTAAGTTTAGGGACTGATGACCCCGTAGTTAAGTCCCTTAAGGTATACAAACGATCGAAACATTTTTTGAAAAAAAAATCATCATCATAATTAGAGACTGATTATGCCTTTCAGCGTTCAGTCTGGAGCATAGTACCTCTAATAAAATTCCTCCATGATCCCCTATTCAATGCTAACATTCATGCCTCGTCTGATGTTATACCTTTTACTTCAAAATCATTCTGCACCGAATCTAAGTACTTTCTTCTTGGTCTACCTCGACTCCTCTTACCCTCCGCTGCAGAGCTCATTAGTCTCTTAGGTAACCTTGCTTCTCCCATGCGTTCAAATGATTGTAGAACTTATAGAACTTAACTACGGGGTTATCAGTCCCTAAGCTTACAAACTACTTTTGAACTAGCTAACACTGAGGACGGCACAAATATCCATGCCCGAGGGGGCATTCGAACCCCAGACCGTAGTGACCGTGCAGACCGTGACTGGAGCGCCTCAGTCCCCTCGGCCACCGCGGCTGGCTCTCCCATGCGTGTAACATGACCCCACCATTTCAGTCTGTTCGCTTTGACTGCTTCATCTATGGTGTTCATTCCCAGGTTTTCTTTGATTTCTTCATTATGAACACTCTCCTGCCATTGTTCCCATCTATTAGTATCTGCAACCATTCTTGCTACTTTCATATCTGTAACCTCTACCTTATGAATAAGATAACCAGTATGCACCCAACTACCCATACAACAAAGTCGGTCGAAAGATAGAGCGGTGCAATGCTAACTTAGTCTTGATACTGACTTCCTTCTTGCAGAAGATAGTAGATCGTAGCTGAGCACTCACTGCATTAGCTTTGCTGCACCTCGATTCCAGTTCTTTCGCTACGTTGCCATCCTGTGAGAAAATACATCCCAGGTATTTGAAACTATCTACCTATTCTAACTTTGTTCCTCCTATTTGGCACTCAATCTGTTTGAATCTCTTTCCCACAGACATTACTTTCGTTTTGGAGATGCTGATCTTCATATCATAATCCTTGCACCTCTGACCGAGCTCTGAAATATTGGTTTGCAAACTTTCAATCGAATCGGCCATTACAACTAAGTCGTCCCCATATGCGAGACTGCTTATTTTGTTTTCACCTATTTTAATCCCTCCCTGCCAGTCTACTGTTTTCAATTATGATCTGATGTATCACTCTAGATCGATCCTTGACATTCAAAGAACAGTGCTTAAAGCTTTCAAAGAAACTTGCCTCAAGGGTGAACATGCTTCGTAAGATTGCTGGCAGCAATTGGGGTGCAGACGCCAATACCCTACGCTCTGCTGCGCTCGCTTTTGTGTATTCTGCTGGGGAATACTGCGCGCCAGTGTGGGAAAACAGCGCTCACACAACAAAGATTGACGTCCACCTGAATGAAGCCATGAGGATTATCACTGGCACTGTCAGATCTACGCCCATTCAGTGGTTACCTGTCCTGGCTAACATTGCTCCGCAAGATCTGAGGAGGAAAGCAGCTAAGGTGAAATTAATAAAGAATGTCGAGGCGCACAAGAATTTTCCCTTGTATGATGCTCTAAGGGATCCCCCAGCATGTCGTCTGAAATCACAGAAAGCACCACTTCCTTCGACGTGACCTCCAAGTGGCAAGAACGCTGGAACGAAAATCCACCGCACAACGGCCACCTCGTGCAAGATCCATCCAAGAATGTTGAGGGCTTCCATCTACCACGCCAAACCTGGTCGAGACTGAACCGCATCAGGACTGGTCAAGGGAGGTGTGCTTACAACATGAAGAAGTTGGGTTTCCTTCCATCTTATGACAGTGACTGCGGGGCAGAGGAGCAAACCGTAGGGCACATCGTCAAGCAGTGTCCACTGCGAGCATTTAATGGTGAGTTTACATCAAGTGACAGAAAGTGCTCTGGACTGGCTGTTAAATTTGGATGTTTCCATTTAACTGCATGTATATATTCTTGTATACTTGTGAAAAGCATACGATAAATAAATGAATAAATAACATATGATCCATGAATAGTATGAACAACAGTGGTGACAGGTTACAGCCTTGGGTTACCCCTGAAACTACCTCGAGAGCTTAATTTGCCATCTACTCTAACTGTTGCCTGACAGTCTACGTAAAGCCATTTGATTGCCTTAAAAAAAAAAAAAAAATCTAGGAAACACACATCGCAGTGCTAGTACATTGAAATGTAATGTTTGTATATCTATGGGACCTAACTACTGACGTTATCAGTCCATAGGCTTACCAACTACTTAAGCTAACATATACACCGATACCCGTGGGTGGACTCGGAACTCAGACGGGGAGCGCGATCAGCAGCAAGTCTCCTGAGAGCGCTCGCTCACTCAACCGCAGCCGTGCGTTTGGAGATAACCGTTTCGTCGCCTCGAGGTTCCCGGTGACGCCGGTGTGTGGCAGCCTGGGACACGGCCCGCCGCCCTCGTTTCCGCACGCGCCTGCGGTGGGGGGCACTGGGGGGTGGAAACGCCGGGGGCGGCGTGGCGCGGGATTCCGGTCACGCGCGGCCCGTGTGGACACCCCTCAGGAACTTGTTACGCCGCCTCTCGCCGGTTTATGGGCCCTGAAAAGCGGCCTGTTACCCGCGCCGCGCCCGTCTCCCGCAGCCAGTGTTTCCGATCAAATATTTCCCGCGACAAGGCCAAACAATAAGGCGGGCCGGGCCGCCTACCGCCTACCGCCGCTCTGTTTGCCAGCCGGGAGACGCCCCGCGGTCCATTCCGGCTTTTATGCTATCGTTTACCTTATAGAATATTCACCGCTGCCGCATTTCATTCACCCACACGCACGCGGCCGAGGTCACCGTCGAATTTATTCGGTGTTGCTGAATACGTGCATAAGCGTAATCGTGTACCTTCGCCAACGGTAATCTTTTTTACCCCTCTGCGTTTGTTCGGTGTTGAGTATTGACACGTTTTATAAACCCGTGCTGTATTATATATCGATTACTCAAAGTATTGGACCATTCTCACGATATTATTATTATTTGGTAGTCTTCTAATATACAGGGTGTTTCACTAAGTGTGTTTGCCTCTGTAACTTATAAAATAACAGGTGACGGGAAATTTTAATGCGGTATGTCAACACAAGAAATGTTACACATTCTGCGGAGCTATGAACGTAGTTTACTGTATCTTTTCCAAAGAGTTACACCACAATGGATTCGTTGAAACTAGCTGCGTCCAAATCAATTCAAACTACATTCCTATCACTGTTAGTTTGGGAGCTACAACCCTTCAAAGTTCAGGGGGCGGAGGCTACGACAGCGTAACTGACTGGCTGGTGGTCATGAGACAGTGCGCCGTGCCCCAGGGGATAGCCACTCGGCCAGTCAGCTACGCTATCGCAGCCTCCGCCACCGGAACTTTGAAGGGTTGTAGATCACAAACTAACAGTGATAGGAATGTAGTTTGAATTGATTTGGACGCAGCTAGTTTCAACGAATCCAATGCACGATAGAAAAAACTATTGTTCCATTTAAAAAATTATATCATTGTGGTGTAACTCTTTGGAAAATGATACAATAAACTATGTTCATAGCTCCGCAGAAAGTGTAACATTTCTTGTGATGACCTACCGCATTAAAATTTCCTGTCACCTATTATTTTATTAGTTACAGAGGCAAACACACTTAGTGAAACACCCTGTATAAAGCATAGTGTCCGTATGTTTGTATGTGTTGCACAAAAATCTACAGTTTTGTACCAATCTTTTCGAAATTTTGTACAAGTAAGTTTCAATCCATGAGGACGGTCGCCGTAAGTGTAAGAGTCACTTCGATATATAGTTCACGAGATATTTCGTCATAAACAATGAGATTTTGCGGCAATGCTGCTCATTTTCTCCTAAACCATTGGACAGATTTCACCCAAATTTGCTACACACATTGCTTACTGTGAGGTAACAATTGCTGAATGGTTAAGAATCATATACGGCACATGGTTCAAAATATATTACGTCATAACCAATAGAACTCGCAAATAATGCCATATAATACGGCAAGACTTTCGAAATACACTGTATGAGAATGACAGTACTTAGCGACTTGCAACAAACTTTAAAAATAATTTGAAACCTTTATTAAACTTTTTCGTGCTGGCAACGATAATAAAATGATGAAACGAAAAAAGTTTCTCGCTTAATACTTTTCCGCTGTTTATGGAATCAAAGCCACCGCACTGGAGTAGCCGAGCGGTCTAAAGCGTCTCGCTGCGGAGCGCGCGGTTGTTCGCCGTGGAGGTTCGAGTCCTCCCTGGGACATGGGTGTGTGTGTTGTCCTTAGGTTAGTTTACCTAGGTTTAAGTAGTTTGTAAGCTACGGACTGATGACCACACAGTTTGGACCGATAGATTTACAAACATTTGAACATTATTTGTATTTCAAAAACGACCGATTGTAACTGACTACGCAGTTTAAAATTAAGATCGGTGTTCCTTTATTTTCACATAGTAGTATCTGAAATACGTGGCACCAAGAGAAAGTGAGATGAGAGAGAAAGAGAGACTTTTTTCTCAACGACAGGGATTTTAAAGTCCTGTCAAAAAGCGACGCATTTTTCGAAGGATATTTACACACCTTTTGTCTTCCCATTGGCTAACCAAACCAGTGGGTTCGTGATCTAAATCGACAACGCATAATTGGTACATCGAAACAGGTAGGAACTAATTAGACTAGTGAAGCAGACTTACGCACGCATTAGTGACAGGAGAGCAGAGAATACTCGTACGGACCACTTGGTGAAAGTAGAAAAATAATTTTAAGTGACGGACGTAATTTTTAGTACGAAACATCTGACCTGAGAGACGTTAATACAATCTTAGTAAATGTCTGGAGGAACAATCACATCTAAGGGGACTCTTGGTGGCAGCAGCACACACCACGCAGTTTGGTCCGATAGATTTACAAACATTTAAACATTTTTTTAACATGGAATAAAACTAAGGCTCTCGGTAAAACATTACAATTTTTAATTTGAACACCAGAAATTGTAGCGACAGGAAATTTTACAGACAGTATACACACATACAGCTGAATATACCTTCTAAATTGTATCACACTACGACACGTAGTTCATGATATATGAGCACATAATCAGTAACTTTCTGCTGTACATGGACTAAAACTACGGACTTCGGTACGACGTTACAATTTATAATTTCTACACTACAAATTGTAGGCGCAGGAAATCTTACAAACAGTATACACGCATATAGTTAAGTGTACCTTCTAAATTGTACGACAGTACGACAGGTAGTTGATGAGATATGAGCACATAAGCAGTAACGTTCATGGAAAACCGCCGCACCACGCACCAGGTTTTAACCCATTACTTCTTTACTATCAATTGTATTCCCAAGAGAATTTACAGACATACAACCCTCATACAAATGAATACAGACCAGAAAAATGGCAAAAATAAATAAATAAATACCCGGGCAGCGCCGGGTTTTCAGCATAATACTATCCAAAAAAAAATTTTTGTTCACCAAATATCTAGAACACTGGAATGAAACTTTCACTCTGCAGCGGAGTGTGCGCTGATGTGAAACTTCCTGGTAGATTAAAATTGTGTGCCGGAACCGGGACTAGAACGTGGGACCTTTGCCTTCCGCGGGCAAGCGCTCTACTGACTGAGGTAAATCGACACGACTCACGATGCCGCCTCACAAGTAGGAGGCAAGGTATTGTCGGAAGTAAAGTTGTGAGGCGGCATCGTGAGTTGTGTCGGGAGAGCTCAGTCAGTACATGCTCGACCTTCGATGACTGGCGCACTCAGGGCTAAGAGACGACAAGTTGAGAGAACGCACGAAGACAAATGGGAGACCAGGAAAACGAGACCAGGCATACTGCCTGGGGAAACATAATAAAGCACATATCGAGAAGACGAGCCTTGAGTGCTGTCGATATGCTGAGATTGAAGTAAGGAGAAAATAAAAAGAACACAAAATCAATCAATGACTTAAGAGGTATTGGGGGAGTCGGTAGAGCACTTGCACGCGAAAGGTAAAGATCCCAGGCTCGAGTCCCGGTTCCTGCACACAATTGTAATCTGCAGGGACGTTTCATCTAGAACACTTCATCAGTGGTGCAATTTTTTTAGGTGATACACTAACGGACATTCTGCTAAACATACACCTCAAATAAGGTACATGCGTATGTAATTGACTTCCTCGTCGTTGCTTCATAGAAAATTACAGAAAAATTTCGATTTTTATGATAAGGGTGCATTGAGAAAAATCCTAGGAGTCTTTAACTTAAACATGTACCATCGCAATTTCAGCACCATCACTAGTCTTTTTATATTCCTATAAATTAAACAACGGAAATAATTTAGTCTATAAATGCATAGATTGGTTTTAAGTTCGTATTGGGCGGACGTACTTGCTGACTCAAAAAAAGGAAATGGAGTTTATGTTCCTAAAATTTGCCAAAATCCTAAGAGAATTTAATCTAAAAATTAATAAGAAGGAAGCAAGAACTATGTTAGTTGGGAATACAAAAGAAAATTTTAAAGTTAATATTAAACTAGAAGATAATGTTCTAGAACAGGATGAGAACTTCTGTTATTTGGGGAGCACAATCACTGACGACAATAAACGTATCACAGATATACGGAGATGAATAACCTTGGCAAAGCAAGCTTTCCAAAATAAAACGAATTAACTAACGGACAATCATATAAGCCTAGAAAGTAGGAAAAAGTTCGCCAAAATTTTTGTTTGGAGAGTCTTAACATAAGGATGTGAAGCGTGGACTCTGAGAAAGGCAGAGAAAAAGAGACTGGAAGCAATGGAAATGTGGACATGGAGAAGAATGACGAAAACAAGCTGGATAGATAGAAAAAGTAATGAACAGGTCTTAAGAGAAGTGAATGAGAGCAGAACTCTGCTACATTACACAGGAAGAAGACAATAAAAAATGATAGGTCACATAATGAGACACAACCAGTTCCTAAAAAATGTATTTGAAGGAAAAGTTTTAGGAAAAAAATCAAGAGGCAGGCCAAGAGCAACGTATTTTAATAAGATCAAAGAAGATATGGGGATAAATCGTATGAAGAATTGAAGAGGATAACAATGGAAAGAGGGACGTGGCTAAATCGACAAGGCATAGCCTTTAGTTTATCATGATGATGACTGGTCAGACTTTCAGGCCGAAGGTTTGAGACCTCCCTCGGGCATGGATGAGTGAGTTGTCCTTAGCGTAAGTTAGTATAAGTAGTTTGACAGTCTATGAACTGAAGGCCACATCAGTTTGGTCCAGAATTTTTACATACATTAGAACTTTCAGGTTCGTATTTATCAGTTACTAGTTGAAAACCCGGCGTTGCCCGGTTATTTATTTATTTATTCGGACCTTGAGTTAGTACTTTTCGTATCCACTCTCTCTCTCTGTTCATCTCACTTTTTATAAAGACATATTACATTTATCAGAGAATATATAAGTAATCACAGGTAAAAATGCACTCGTTTCGAAGAATCCAATCACGAAATTTAACAATAATGATTGTGATAATATCACAGATCGATCACTTGATGTAATGCGCGAAACGTCAAATCGATCATTTTAAAGAGATGTAATAAACGAAATTTCTATTTTACTGCTTTATTTATTTACTCTTATATTTTCTTATTTGTATGCTTATCCATACAGAGAAAGAGCTGAAGACATTGTAGCACACATAGACCAAAGATAGGCTCTGTGGCATCACATTTCGCTGCACGTAACCTCCTTGCTATAGATTCGCAAACGTCATCGCTGGCCTTCAGTCCGAATTTTTTACAATTTGACGACTTTCAATCACCATATCTTCCACCCCTTCATAGCTGTCGGCATGGAACTGCTATGCTGTACAACGGGAGACTTCGGACAACAATTACACACAGACCATTCGTTGCGTTCTGTAGTTTTTGCTGCAGAGCAAAATATTAACAAACACACACACATAGAATTTTATATACATAGATAAGTTTCCATCCCAATATACTCCACCCATTTATCATTATCAACCCTCAAGCAACAATGCAACCAATAAAACAATTTTCAAAGAGTAAATATAATTTTCAAACAGTAATTATTGTTTCGCATTTAGCGTTATATTCTTCAAATTACTAAATATCTATCAGATCGCTATAAAACCGTGCCTTAAACCTTCCTCAGGTATAAATTAGTAACTTTACAAATATTTAAGTCTCTGCGTCTCGTCTTTCGGACGTGATAAGCGTTCACCGAACAGATATTCACATTTATATATATATATATATATATATATATATATATATATATATATATATATATATATATATATCCGATCGCCATAAAACCGTGCCTAAAGCCTTCCCCGGGTAGACATTAGTAACTGTACAAATTTTTAGCTCTTTATGTCTTGTGGTTCAGACGTGATAAACGTACACCGAACAGACATTCACATTTATAAATATAGGTTATGATCGCAAAGGATTTTGGATGGTTTGTTGGTTTTTTGGGACTTGGGGACCAAACTGATAAGGCCATAAGTTCAAAAGCAAATGTTCAAAAGTTTGTAAATTTATGGGACTTATTTGCTTGGTTGGTATGGGGCCTCAGTGCGCAAGGGTATTCCGCCGCGGCAAGGCTATCATTCCCCTGCTGGGGATGCACGGTGTTACGTAAGAAAGAAGAAGAAGGGAAAGGAGAGGCAGTCCAGGGAGGGAAGCACGGGGCCCCATGCTGGCCACGCACGGACTCACGAAAGAACCGTGAGCCTCCTGGAAGGGGGACGGGGGGGGGGGCGTTAAAGATTTTCATGTTCCTTCTTTCGGTCTGCAGTCCGAAGACGGGATTGATGCATTTCTCCACTCTACTCTCCCTGAGAAATTTGTATCACATTTCAGTTCCTCAAAAGAACGGCAACCCACGTCTACTGGAACCTCCTTCTTGTATTCGTCTCTTGGTCTCCCTTTGCGACATCTGGATCACACACGTCTCTCCAATGCTACAATGTTAAAATGATGATTCGTTGAAGACTATGAACGTGTCTTAAATCGATCCCTTCTTTCATTCGAGGAATTCCAGAAATTTCTCTCCTTCACAATTCTGTTTTCTGTAACTCCTCATTAGTTATGCAATCTACTCACATAACTTTTAGCATTCGCCAGTGGCACTACATTTCAAAAGCTTCTATCCTCTGTCCGAACTATTTATCGTGCACAATCGTACAAGGCAACATTGCTCACAAAAGCCTTCAGAAAGACTTCCTAACACTAAAATTAATATTCCCTGTTACATATTTTTTGTAGTACGACTATCGTATGTTGTTTTACTGTCGAATTAAAATCACTCGTGTACCACCTTTATTCTTTCGTGACTAACCTAATTCCTTCCTCATTACCTAACTTTCATATACTACATTTCATCACTCTTCTTCAACTCATCTTAAAGTTCATCTCACATGCTCCATTCAATTTTGTACTATTGCTCTTCTCAGTCATTTGCTCTTTCTGAAGAAATACAATGTCACCATCAAACCGCTAAATTTGTATTTCCTTACTCTGAACTTTAATAACTTCTCAGAATTTCTCCTTTCTTTCCCTCACAGCTTGCTCGATGTACAGATTGAAAAAACTTTGGGGATTGGCTACAACCATGTTTCACTCCCTTTCCAATTAGTGCTCCCCTTTCATGCCTTCATGCCCTTCAACTCTTATAACTGGTTTCTGGTTTCTGTACAAGTTGTAAATAACTTTCCGTTCCCTTTATTTTACCCCTGCTAACTACAGATTTCAGACTCTATTTCAGTCAAAATTGTGTAAAGCATTTTCTGAATTTACAAAAGCTACAAATGTAGGTTTCCCTTTCCTTAAAGTATATTCTAAAATAAGTCGCAACATGACTATTGCCTTGCGTGTTCCTACATTTATGCTGATTCCAAACTGACCGTCCCCGAGGTGGGATTCTACTAGCTTTCCCTTTCTTCTATAAAAAAATTTTGAAATGAAGACTTATTAAACTCATGGTTCCGCAAATTTCACACTTGTGCACCAGCGTTCTTTGTGATTTTCTTGAAGTATGAGGGTATTGCTCCCGTCTCGTAGACCTTGCTCTGCTGGCTCTCGCAGGGACTTACGCAGACAGGAAGTAGCCTACACCAGGGGCTTGTTTGATTTAGGTCTGTCAGTGATCTGCCGGATTCTCTGTTTAGAACAGTACCATCCATTTAATCTCTACCCACTTAATCTTTCTTTCATAAAATATTGTGCTCAAATTCATTTCCATTGTAGAATTACTCTGTGTATTCCTTTCTCAGAAATGTTTTCCTACTGACTCCTGGACATTCATATAGCTACTTTTCTTTCATATCTCATAGTAGTTAATTTTTGTAGCCTCTCCTGCCTAGACATCTACCACTGCCTGTCACCACATTTTCTAATTTTCTTTATTCCATTGTAACTGTTTCATTTACTGAAGTTTATACTCTCTTCTTTAAAAACTTAAATTCTGTATTTCCTGTGACCTCCAAGAATTTTTTGCAGGTCTTGTGTTTCTGTCTATTTGGGCCTCTGCTGCCTTAACTATTTCATCTCTCAAAGCTACCCATTTATCTTGCACTGTGTATTTTCTCCATTTCTGTCAATTGTTATTTAAAGCCTATTCTGAAACTCTGAACTATAAATTCCTTCACATTAAGGTTACGTCTCCTTATTTTACTTCCTTTCTTCTGAATCTTCAGTTTTAGGCAACAGTTCATTACCAATAAACTGTTATCGGAGTCCATATCTGCTCCCGGATATGTTTTAAAGTTTAAGACTTGGTTCCAAAATCTATGTCTTAGCATATATATATATATATATATATATATATATATATATATATATATATATATATATATATATATATCTTAGTATCTATCTGGTAATTTCCGGTGTTCCCTGGTCTCTTCCATGTATATAACCTTGTTTTATGGACCGCGAGCCAATTGTGTATTACAATTAAATTTTGTTCTGTACAAAATTCTACCAGGAGGCTTCCTAAACCATTCCTTTTCCTCAGTGGATACTTACCTACGACTTTCCTTCCTTTCCTCTTCGTACTACCGTATTGGAGTCCCCATCACAATCAAATATTTCTCTCCCACTATAATAATATTTCTTTGATGTGCTCATCATCGCTAGAGATTGTTGGCGTATAAACCTGTACTACTGTGGTCGGAGTTGGCTTCCTACTTATCTTGGCTATGATAATGAGATCACTGTATACAAATATACCTGGTGTTTTCATGTAGTGATATTTCAGTTTCTTTTCTTTTTGCCGTAGGTCATTCTTTACATTTTGTTATCTGAAGCAACTATATGGCCCTTGTGTACAAAACTGTTTTTATTTGACATATTCGTTATGGGGTTTTACGGTTACGCCTATTACTGTTTAATAATGACTGGAATGCGTGTGTGTACTTGATTAGTAATCAAGAATATTATCATACACGTAACGCAGTTTTCATTGGTGGATAATGAAAGAAAAAGCACGTTTTCAGTATCCTATGTCACTAATTGTGAATTTTGACAATACGATGCCAGGCAGACAAAATAGTTTACTCTGTATTAAATAGGAAGTTTGAATGTTGATGCTGTGTGTTATCGTTAGTTAAAAAATAGATTGCCTACGAAAATTATGACTTTTGTAGTTTGTGAGCAATTTGTGTGCTTTTATTGTTTCTAGAATTTTTTTCACTGAATCGATTTCCAGGTCATTAAAGAAATTGGAAAGTATCACGTATAAACAAAGTTCTATTTGAGAATTATGTTCTTCATGTCATACAAAAATAGCATGAAAACGCTTTCCGTTTCTTCCAAAACATTCCATGATTAGGATCGACTTCCATCGCAGCCACCTGCTGGAAATATTGGAAATCATGGAACATACTATAAAACGTTGCAGGGTAGTATTAAATGACCAGACGTGTTTCCTATTTTCTCCTCCTTTGAATTAAGTTTAAATCATATATAATCTATTTATATATCTCATCAATTCGCTTTTGTAAAGGCATTACTCGGACTTCTAACAAGATGTGTCAGAAATTATCCAGATCCGTCTAACAGTTCTCGCTTGATGTCGTTACCAAAGAAAATAAATTCATTTTTATTTATTTACAAACGGGCACTTTTCAAGTTGAGAGGATTTGTTGTCAGCTCATTGTAACAGGATATATGTTCTGTAAACTCAGAAAAACTATAAGAGCAAGTATTTTCTCACTCACTCCGTGACACAAATCTCTTTATAATTATGTAATAATGCTATTATAATAAAAACAGTTTTTTAAATTGCTTTAAGGGTCTCACGGATCACTCTGACACACAAGGTGCTGTGTGAGGCTAACTGAATCTTCCCTTTAGAACTGCAGTGCACGTCTCTGCTGGAATGGCATACCTTCGGAGTGATCCATAGCACCATTTTCACCTATCAAATTAGTCCCGCTACCACCAATGTAGTTTCTATCAGCAAGAATGTCCTGGACTGAAACACAAATTTCCTCACGTCCTGAATAAGGTTGCATTTTGTTCTGAAAATGACGGCGCGGTACTGCAGTGAATATCATTCAAAAGTCACGACTCGCGGCATCAGCACAATTCTCGTTATTATAGGTGCAGTGTTATACTCAAGTGTAAACTGAATGTACCCGTTAAAGAAGTCGACTCGTACTAACGAGGTTGGGTTAACTGTTATAAGAACGTTGTGAAGAAGCCAGAAGCGAGGAAGATAATTCGCAGGCAGGCCGGCTAAACTGCTCTCGAGATAACACGCGCTCATAAGCGGCAAGAGCCCGCTAAATACCCCTTGGAGTTTCTTAATGCGGGCCACGGTGAAAATGACTCACTCCCACCCGTTTACTGTTTCAGGCTTACAGCGGGAAACTTTCGAGATCGACGATAATGTGAGAAACAAACTGAGCCAGCAACTCAGCATTACGGGTTGAGCGTGGTAACTCTTGCCGACAATGCAGACAATCTAACAAACAGTGGTATTTAGAAAAAAGAATATTTTTCTAATATGACAACACTTCCTTATGACATTGCGTAGCAAGTTATACCGAAGTTAATCACGCTATATTTCTCTCCATAGCTTACCTGCAATTGATGCTACATCTTGCAAAATTTACACATCATTACAAGGCTAGTGAATTATCATGTAACTAAGTTAGTCCCTTAGATCGACACGTATATCTCATATGCACCCCAGGAAATTAATCTTCGAATTTGAAATTAAAAATTATAATATTACTACATATAACTTCTTCTTCTCCAGGGAGTTAGACTCAATTTCCGCTTACCCTATGCACCTTTGCCATGTCTTACTCTCTGACTTCTTCTTTGAAATTTATAATTTTCAAATTTTATGGTAGTCTTCAACTCTGTTATTTCTGTATTTCATTTTCTGACATATGCAAGAACATTACCCTGTAGACTAAAGATGTCAATCTACCGTCTAATTTCTTCTTTCCTTAATGTGAGTTAAAAAAATTTATTGTCTTGCAGACCATAGTATTAACCACCTTTCTCAAAACACATTACATTAGGAGCTCCTTTTGAAAACGACAAATGATATTATAGAAGAATCGCAAAATCTGAAGTATATGGTGCATACAGTTGCATATTTGAGTTTGGAATGACAATATAACGAATGGTGTTAAAAACCCATAGTGCACAATAATTAGAAATGAATAAACAAACTATATAGAAAAAGGAAAATTATCGCTAAAAGGAAACTAAACGAACAGGAAAATAATTTGGTTTTGTATATTTCCATTATAGTCATGACAAATTGCATATAATGTTTTGATCCTATCATACACAACAGAAAAATATAAGGTACAAACAGACTATTGTCATAAAGAATAGGTAAATTATTGCAAGGGGTAACTGTGCGATGACGCACCACAGAAAATCCCTCATCTTTTGTCTAAATATGAGCTCGTGTAATTGCTGCAATGTGAGTGACAGTTCATTAAATGTATTTATTTAATTATTTACGAACGTATGTAACAAGTTCTTCGCGTTCATGGATTGACTTGTTACAAGTTAACACAATATAAATATGATGGCTTTTTAATAGGATGTACAGGTATAACATATGATGATCCCAACGTAGTTTTGCCGATATTGATCATCAATAAAACAACAAATAGCGGATTTTTGTTTTTCTTAAAAAAAGTAATCCTCTGTTTTCATTATATTATAGATCCTCCCCAAAATTTCAATGTGTCATGTATATTCATCAGCTTAGTTTGCACCTATACCTGAATAGAAGGGAGGAGAATAGTTTGATGAAGTAAGACTAATATTCTCATGATTTAAGTACATAAATGTGAAATGAAGGAACGATGTTAATGCCGGATTGTTAAAATATCAAGGGATGAAATAAAGGTAACAACTACCACCGGAATTGAGATCATTTGTTCGAAAAGAGGATCATTGCCTTTCGAGTAACTATTAATGAATACGTTTATTGGATTCAGCACGTAAAATTTACGCTGAGATTTTAAATCCACAACTTACACAAAATTTGTATGCTGTACTGTTGAGGAGTGAAGGGGTCTAGGAAGAGATTCTACAGATCATGCAAAGAAGCAAGGAATATATAACGTAACCAACATTACTTTTACTGGTTTAAAACAAAATAAAATTAAAGATTTGTCACTGTCATAGGATAGCAACTTTGGAAGGTAATTATGGACCATGTGTATCTCAAGCATTGTGAAATGTAAATAAATAGTTTGTATAAGAATACGACTGACACTTGACATCTCATCTACTGAGATAACAGTTAATAAAGGCGTACTACGACGTCTTGGTTTCTTCGAACTTTGGTTAGAATTTTCATATGAAATACGGAAAGAAAGGGTCGTCCATTTTACATATTTTTCAAGAGAGCAACTTCAAAGTTTAAAACGTTACAGTTTCATTGGTTATTGAAATAAGCTTTTGTAATTTGTACAGTACATTCTATGACCTTTCTTTACTATACCTTTAAATTATAAAACAATTTTTTTTAACTGGACCCTTTACGTCTTTTTATCTATCTATCTATATATATATATATATATATATATATATATATATATATATATATATATATATATATATATATATATTAATTTCTTAGTGTAACACAAAAATTCGATTGTCAAAGGCAGTTTGTTATGCGATATTGGGATGATATTTCACTATATAACTTCCCTGCAATACCGCTGACAAAATAGTATTTATATTTGAGTGTGGTCATTATCACACAGGGCATTTTTGACCAATCAGGTTATACAACACTATTTATCAGTATTCTGAATTCTGCATTCTCAAATTATGTATCTTTAAATCACCTGGTGTACAACTACTAAAAATTATTTAAGAAACTTTACAACACAGACATTACAAAATAATTTAGTTACTGAGACATAATTTTAGTTATTAGCACAAATATCAGATTTATAACCCACAGTCTTCTGTTCTCACTTATTAATAATTAGAAACAAATAACACAATATGTGTTTGTAAAATCATTGCCGCTAATGTGTATTTGTAAAGCATTCTTGGGAATCTGTGACACGGAACACTTTCAATTCCTGCAGATCACTATACATTTCCTTGATGATAGGTAGCAGTTCTCAAACACTGAACATGCAGTTATTAGCATGGTATCTCAATAGGTTTTTATTTTAAAGCAGCCACTGCTACCTCACACACTGATATGATCTAGTTCATTTTAATTACTGTGACTAACTTGTTTACCAGCTTAACTTCATAGCATGGAGAAGGGAGTTCCGCTTCCTCTTCAAGTAGTCCATCAGAAGCAGTAATTACTGATGAGTTCCAATGTCCATTGTAACTGTCACGATGAAATACGACATGGATGGTGGAGGTCTACCATCATCTTCCTAATAATTTGCGATGGGAATGGGCATTTAGGTCGGTATTTTGGCTGCAAGAAACCAGTCAATTCACGTATCAATGAACCATCAACTTCAACAGCCTGAAAAGGAGTAGGTTTCGTATGTGCATCTGTAATTATGCGTAGCCAGTCCTTTGGGAGCTCAGCTTTTGTTTTACGTCTAATGCCGTCCATGTCTTTGTCGCTTTACAGGTAATAATGCTATCTAATTGGGAATGTCACACAAATTGATTCAAATCGCTTTGCATGATCGACAAGATAATCGATGAACCTGAAAATGGTGGAGTTTTATTTTGACCTACTGTTGAGTCGTATAGTATTTTCAAATTTTGAACATCAGGATCCAGAATCGAAGTAACATAATGATATAGGAAAGAAAATACTTAATTTCAACTTTTCATTCCTACAGTTTCAGGATAAGCATAAAATACTGCTATATTACCTGAGAATTGTTCAATGTTAAATATATATACAGATAGCTGTCACTTACAGTAGACAAAGTATAAAAATGTTTTTTAAGCTTAAGAGACTTAACTGCGGGGTCATCAGTTCCTAAACTTACAAACTACTTAAGAACTAGCTTATACTAAAGACAGCATAAACATCCATGCCCTAGGAGAGATTCGAACCCCCGACAGGGAACGGCCTCGCGCATCGTAGCATAGCGCCTCAATACGCTCGACCGCTCCGCCGCTGCTAGACAATGTTGGTGCTGATGTTTTGACATGGAAGATGTAGTTGTAAATCCATATATATCGACTTCGTGTTCATAAACTTTTTGATTCTCTGCCGAGATTGTCTTTTACGCTGATAGAATGCAACAGCTTTACGGGGGTGCTGTCCTGTTCAATCTCCTCGCTCTTCATTTTACTGTGAACGACTGATCATTCCTTTTCATCTGTTGCATGTGCCTCTAGAGCTTCGAAAGTTACAGAAAACTTATCACAAGAATGGCATGTGACATTTAGAGGGAACCACAATGAAATGTTAAATTTTGTATTACATATTTTACGATAAGTTTCATATGATACTGAACCAGTAGATGTGTCTCTGGAAACACCTTCCACATCTTCTTGAATGGGAGTTCTTGAGGTAAATATATTTTTGTCTGTTTTATTTAAGCTGCAATGACTGGACAGTCCTTTAAATGACTTGATGTGAAAGCAGATGATTTGCTCTGTTTGAGTAGAATCTTTGTGAACATGGTTTCTATGTTTCTCTCATTCAACAATGACATTGCATTTAACTATGTCAACTATGATACTTCCGTAAGAGCAGAAAAAAATTACAGCTGAGAAATCGACACTGGCTGGACTTCAACCTTTCTTTCCGTGTTTCGGATGGACTTGACCCGTTTTCTCAGTTTATACCATATTTTAATCTCGCTATAACTCCGAGACTGAACCCATTCATTTACGTCCACCAGCAGGGCCGGATTAATGATCAAAATGTCAGCTGACTGTCCAGCAAGATTCGTACAAAACCAGCGGATGGGCGGCCCAGTGTTCCAACTCAGCCCCCCAGTATTACTGCGCTATCCCGCTGAATGAAAAGTTCTGTTTTCCATTTAATTACATCATGTCCTCTATCAATACAGCAGGAAAATTAAATCACTGCATATATGCATAATCTAAGGTAGAAGTCATATAATAAGTTATATCTGTCTGTAATCTCTGTGTGTAGAGTCCTTTTAAACTTTTCACCAGAGTAACAGCCCGTTTACTTCAGACACAATTATAATTATGTCCCTGTGAGATGCATTTACCCCACACTCGTTTTTTTTTTTTTTTTTTTTTTTTTGTTGGTGCTTTCTTCGCTTGCCCTTTGTTGTCCATTACTGTAGAGTGAAACTGTTGATTCTTGCGACAATATTGTTTGGAGCGATGTACACTTTGTTTGCAGACCAGCTGTGTTTCGTAAGTGAGGTGATATTCCTTATTGTAATCAATTAGTGCATTATTCGTATTTGAGTTTCATTTATGGTATTCGGGACTTGAAATTGAATCGTCTCGTGTGAGAAATTTTGTTAGTGGTGCTAGTAAAAGAAAAGCACAGAATGAAGCAGCAGAATGTTTGAAGAAACTGCCAAAAGTTACTTCGTACTTTACATAGAAAGAAGAATCTGTTGGCACTGTTAGTGAAATTTGTAGCGAATCAGACGCTCCCACGCCTGTGTGTACTTCTTCGCGTGATTCCGAGATTATTGTTGAGCAGCATAGTGTAGCTGAGGCGGTGGTGAATGTTAGCGTTAAACCAGGCAGTCATAACACTGCAACCAGTGGCAATACTGACAATGGAGGTGAATTATTGAAGCCTTCAGTATTGGAGAAAGATTCGGCGAAATAAGAAAACATTGACATCGAATTCGTGCAACAGTGTTTAGCGAAAGGTTTAGATTATTTCAGGAACACTTTAAATGAGCTAAGTAAATCTGAACATGTCTACAAATCACAAAAAACGTACAAATCCAATAATATGTTTTTCAAAAAACTGCAAAAAAGCTGTTGTATTCCGAATCTACGGGAAATTTATTTTCTGTAAATTATTCAGCGACAGCATAGGCTCAGAGAAAATGCGTAATCTTTTGTCAGCCTTCGGATTTTCTGACTGGAAGAAGGCGGAAGAGGAAGTTACTTCTCATGAAAATGGTGAAGAACGAGGGACGTATCGATAGTGAATTGTAGCATATGATTAAAACTGGGGTTAATTATTAGCAAAAAGTGCTTCGCCGCTTGGTGGAAGTCGTTAAACATTTGACAATACGAGGACTTCCTTTTCGTGGTAATAACAAAATTTTGGATCCCCTAATAATGGTAACTACTTAGGTTCAATTGAACTAATTGCTCATTTTGACCAATTTTTAAATAAAGATCACGGGTCTAAAGGTCGTGGCCATCCGTCATAATTGTCGAAAACCATTTCTGAGGAATTTATCAGCCTTATGGGAAACAAGGTACTTAGTAAAATATTTGACGAAATTCAAACTGCAAAATACTACGGATGAGTTGTAGATTCAACGGTAGCAACGGCGCATAAAGATCAGTTAGCCGTTGTAGTAAGGTACTGCTACGAGGGCAGAGTTCACGAAAGATTTTTGTGTTTTGTTCCCACACATAGTCATACAGGAAAAAGTCCTAAGATGGTAATAATAGATATATTTAGAAAACACAATATCAGGATAGAAGACTGTGTGTTCGCAGTCCTATGACAATACCAGTAACATGAGTGGGACGTATTCATGTTTAAGTGCAAAAATAAAGGAAATGAATTCATTAGCATTTTATGTGCCCTGTGCTGCGCACTCTTTAAACCTCGTGGTCCGAAACAGTGCACAGGACTTCTTATCATCAGTCAATTTTTTTTTACAAATTCACCAATGATTATATGATTTTTTGTAGCGTCTACTCATCGTTGGCACATTCTAGTAATGAGTAATAGGTGACTGAAGACATTGTCTGATACCAAATGGTCGTTCCGTGAGGAACAATATCAGCTATTCGACAGAATTTCGATACCATTTACATGTCACTTGAAGAAATTGCCAAACCGAAGAAGAAAAGACAGAGACAAGAATTGAAGCAGAGTCCCTTCGTAAGAAGCTTATAAAACTGGAGACTGCTATATTAATTGTGTTTTGGAATGATGTTTTATCTCTAATTGACACAACTAACAAATATTTGCAAAAGCCTCGTCGTGATTTATTTAGCGGATGTCAAGCGTTGCAATCATTGATTACATTTTTCAGCCGTATTAGGGAGAATTTCGATGACTTTGAAAACCAAGCGAGGAGCTTAAGTGAATATGTACATCAAGAATATAGAGACGAACGGAAACGCAAAATAAGAACTAGATTTTCTGATGGAGAAAAGTCAGAACTGGCTGGACGCAATAAATTTCGTGTATCACATATTACAGCTGTTGACAAACTACAAGCAGAACTAAAAAAGCGAGAAGAAAAGTATAGTGAAGTAGTCGATATTTTCCGACCATGAACAAACAATATTGTGAAGCACGAACAGAAGAAATCTTAGCGAAAACGCCAATACTGTGTGAGAAATACCGAGGTGATCTCGATGAAGACAGTTTTCGTTCTGAAATTCTTCATTTTATTGAATATTTTAAGTGTTCTCTCAAAGAAAAAGCTACTGACCCTTCACCAACCGAATTATATGAATTAATGTATCAAAATGATCTTGGTGCTGTTTTCCCATACGGCTTATCGGATCTTCCTCTCAATACCAAGCTGAGAGAGGATTCTCCAAATTAACCCTTAAACAAGTTACGTTCTACAATGCAACAAGAACGCAATTCTGTTCTTGCATTGTTATCACTTGAACATGAGATTACCAGCTCTCCTGATTTCGAGGATGTGATAGAGGACTTCGCAAGGACGAAAGCCAGGAAATGAAGTTTTTAAGGTAGACTTAATCATTTTAAATTTATCACATCGATACTTCTTTGAGTGATTTGAGAACCTACATTCGGTACTATATGATTGAATGCATGAAATGGTTTCTGTCGTAGAAGTATGAGTATTCTTGAACTTACCTGCTGTACTTTCACAGAACTATATTTGGCCTAAATGACGTTACTAGGGCCACATTTTTTTTCTAGTCCCGAGCGTCCACCTGGGTTAATCTGGCCCTGTTCACCAGCTGAAAGTACATTTGATGTGAACAATGTCTCTTCGTTTTTGTCGTCCTCCGCCTGAAGTCCTACTACGATCCTGAAGAGCAGGTAGGCGAGAATGGCTTCTTGGCCAAGGTCGCTGAGGACGGTAATGATACTGATGAAGCCATGACAGGAACCTCTGTCGTCGATAATCGTGCAGAAGGGAAAGATTCTCCATAATTGACACACAAAGGACTCATGACAAGATCAAGATCCAGGACATTGCAGCTGGCTCCAAAGGGAACCTAACAGCGGGTCGCTGTTTCTTTCAAGAGAGGGAGCAATGTCGCGAGACCTCACGTTAGGCATTTGCCGGCGTGGCGCAAGGGAAAGCACCACGGACTGCGGTGCTGAAGGTTGCGGGTTCAATTCCGTCCACCGGCAAAAATTTATTTCTTTGTAATAAAATTTCCAGAATGTTCTACATGCTACTTATGTTCACTTGTAATTTCTACTTGTTGCTTATGTTAAATATTCTTCTAATTTCTGGTACATTCTGTCAAGTGTCTTCACGAACCCCAGATGACCGGATATTGGAACATCGTGGAAATACTTGATAATAGTTGGCTAAAGATGAGCTCCTGTCTGCACCGTCAATCGCACCTGACGTGAAGAATGGCGTAACCCTGCTATGACTTACGCCGCAGCCGCCAAACGGCAGTCTATGAACCGACCGACGCGGCCACAACCAACTCCCCCGGTAACTATGACGCCCCACAGAAGAACAGACGTCTGGAGGACGGAAGACAACACACCACTGTGTTTCCACTGTTGGAGCCCTGGACATGTCGTACGCTACTGCAGATAGAGGAGACGAGTATTCGACGATTATTTTGCAGTAACACATCAGCCGTCAGAGCAGTTCTATCCCAGGCAGTCACCTGCTGATGAATTCAGTCGACCTATAGGAAGAAGCCCATCGCCGTACCCTGGACGAGGTCGCTCCCTGACGCGCCGCTGCCGTTCACCGTCGCCGTACAGAGGTACCAGACGCTCCTCTAGCCGGCGTGCCCAGGAAACTAAGTGATGCGACCATCTACGGATGTGAGGCTGCAGATGAAAAACCTCCATGGACGAAAGTCGGGAAACTCATCGACGTCATAATCGACGGCCAACCTGTCCGGGTACTGGTTGATTCAGGAGCGTCTTTCTATGTATTGTCGGATAATTACCGCCGCACACGGCGTTGAACGTCGCAAATGGATAGTACGTCCACCTAGCAGGAACGTGTGTCGCAACGTGGGGTCTCGCGGCAATATACACTAACATATACCATATGACGTCGCCTCAAAAATGGAGGGATAACCCCACCGTGTGGATATATTTTTACTCGTCAAGAGTCGTTCCACAGGTATGCAAATGTGCAACATAACAGATATGCAAATTAATTTTAAATTTAATCCTCATTAATGATAATATCAAGGGTCGCCATCATATTTTTATTAAAAATGGAAAAAGATCCAACACCGTAAATCTACAAGCACGGTGGCGAGATAATTTATCAGAGTGCACCAAACAATAAACATAATCCTCTACCTATTTATCTAATTACCCCTCCAAAATAGTGAATTAGGAATTTGGAAAATAAAGCAAATTTATGCTTTAAACAAATGGTTTTTTTTTCATTAAAGCACACAGAAATTATGGGGAATATACAATCAGTATAAGGGATTTTGTAAATGAAATCACAGTTTAAATTGTAGTCAAGCAGTGGGTTTCACATGAAAACAAATATTCAAAGGACATCAAATGCAGTGAAATCGGTAAACACTGCGGAATATATATGTGACCAGCAAATTGTTTGAGTTTTAAAAACTAAGTTGACAAATAAATTTACGAAGACTGATAGAAGTGAAACAAATGGAGCCGTAACTTTTACATGTAAAGTTTTTAGAACTAAATTATTCAGTACAGTGAATTATCTGGCTATACATGTGGCGTTGTCCTATCGTGACAAAATAGAAAGGTGTACAGAGGCGAAACGATATTAGTTATAGGAAAGGGAAATCAACCTCGATCGTAAGCATGCACATACTCACTGATGGGTGATTACTGCAACTATATAAAACAACCCTAGGAAATAGCGAGTATCACTTTACCAATAACATTGAGACGGCTTGATCCGTCGACGCTCGAGCTCGCTGGCGACTGGACGATGTTGAAGGAGTGGATCTGAAAGAGGATAAATTCTTCCGCCCGGTAATCTCACTACGATCTATGAAACAGTATCGGCATTTAACTATAACAGCCCCATTATCACGCCAGATAGCAGTTGTAAGGTAAATGCTTCCAGTGTCGGCTAGGACGTACACTCACTAACTCAAGCGCAAAACGCGATTATTGAGCACAAGAGTCCCCAGAATGGAATTGCATATACCACTAGCACGTAGGTATAGCCAGTACGACGGTGGCTGTCTAACGTCTCGAGTGAACAAGAATAAAAAAGACAGCTGTTTCGCTAAGTTGTCCTGGTCGCACGTGATGTTTTCGAAGTCCGCGATCCGCTGCAGGCGGATACCTAAGAAAACTATGTAAGTCCCACAGACGCTCAGGACTCTGTCCAGAAGAGGGAATGAACTCTTCAGGCCCTATCTGAAAGAAGACTTCCGATCTAGCTGGTGCCTACACGAGAAGTCTCACGCCAATCATCGTCCGCCCACGCGAAAAACTGGGCGTCACCGCCCCCCTAAACTCGATATACCAATCACTGGAGAGCTCTAACCTTCCGGCCAATAAGATGGACAGGCAGCTATGACAGATAGCTAGACCTGTGGCCACCAAAAACGGAGCTAGTTGGATCGCCTCCAGAGGATGAGTCACAACCGTACTTTCAAAAATTCCACACGCCCACCGTTTCCCAGCCTTTTGCTCTAAAAGGAGTTTAAAGTCTTATCTAACGAGCTTGTAGTCCAAATTGCTACAGATAAAAGAGCAGAGTGGAAAGGGGAGATGAATCACCAGACAAGAGAAGACTTCATTGCCAGCCGAAATTTCTCAGGACACCAGGCAGTATATCACGCCGATAAAACATGGTCCGAGTTAGCCCCTGGCTGTAATTCTGCAAACAAGGAAGGCTGACGGACACTAAGAAGATAACCTCACCAAAAGCGTACACTAATAGGCTCCGTAGTGATTGGAACCTCACAGAATGCGGACCACACTGCTCCCTATCTAAAAGGGATGCGATAAATTATCGAGTGTTTTCTAGAGCTTTGCAGTCACTTCAGGTAGTGAACCTACCGACAGATAGGTACCGCCTCGCAAACTGCCCCCATAAACGTGTCGCCAGCGACCATTCTCCCTCAAAAACGCCAGGCCAGCTCTCTCTTCTGCAGGGGGGACTGATGACCATTGTAGTTTTGTCCCCCTTAAACAACATAACAACAACAACCTTCTTCAGGCAGGGAAAACGCATAACAGCTAACTAATATAATTCCCAAGAACAATGAAAAAATTGTCATCAAGGCACATACTGCAGATTCACCAAAACAATACATTCTGAGGCACACCCATATGACATGCAAGAATAAATAAAAATAAAAGGACTACCAAACTACTCCCACTACACACAGCACACATAAAGGCATCAGAAAGAGAGAAAATAAATGAACAATACAACATAAAACACGGTCAGCCACCGCGGCATCGTCAACTGCAATTGATGGAAGCATAGTTGGCAGATTAAAGGAGTGTCTCAAGGCAGCTAAAAGCGAACAGCGAAAAGTACCACATCGGCACTTTGGTGGGTCCTCTAGTCGAAGGAGATGGCCATGTGTTAACCACCTATGGACAATACACATTCGACATAAACAGATTCCTGAGGAGAGAACCTGAGGAGCCATTCAGCCCTACAGAGAGCAGTGAGGCAAGAGGTCTGGAGGCTGACACTGGAGAAGAAAAATTTGGACAGGGATGTGGTCGCTACCAAAAAGGTCATCCTGGACCCCCCACCCCCCTCCAAATTGCAGCAGATGGCTCGGACTGCAAAGAGACAGGTCATAACCATGTAGATGCCATACGCTACAATGAAATGAGTGGGGGCACCTATATACGAGTACGCAGCACTCCAGCTGTGCCATTAGAGCTGATATTTGAGTGCCCCCCCCCTCCCATAAGGGGTTGTGGGCATTTGTGACGGGGGAAGTTGTTCTATCAAGGGCACAAGATCTGCAGGAGACACTGCCTCGTCCAGAGGAAAATAGATGGAACAGATGGTAATGTGCCGTTGTGTTCTGGATTCTCACAGCCACTGCCTTGAGCACCTTGCGAAGTGGCACTGGTGGACTGGGGACAGTGGCGAGGAAGTACATACAGACACCTCAGGATGACCTTTCATATACAACACACATTTTGTAGTAGCTCCTGAAGCCACAAAGGGCAGGGGTCCGCTCGGCAGGAAACCAGGTTTCCTTTAGGGCTACACAGAGAGCTGAGTAGCGACACAGTAACAGCTACATCTCGGCCAAGTGGCGGAATAAACCGCCACAGTTCCACTGGAGAATCACACTATTTTGATATGTACAGGGCATACTTAAATGGACTGTAGTGCAAATTACACAGAACTATCTGTCGTCAGTGATTGTGGAGGAGGAGCCTCAATGTCCATGGCTTCTGAGATCCTGTCAATTACCAAGTCCATAGGGGACGCGAAGATCTCCACCTCGTCCTCAGAAGCTGAGGTATGTTGTGGTGGCACAGTAGCCACCTGTTAGTCTTTCTTCTTGGCCGTTTTTTTTCTTGTCTCTCTGGTCCTTCGGTTTCTCACGTTGGGAGTGAGTTGCTGACTCAGTCTCAGGGACTGAGGATGCCCTAGATGCCCTTCGACCACCAGTACGTGGTTCTTTCAGCCACTGACTGGCCTCCACTGTACCAGTGTGAGAAACCGTGGGAGAAAGGGTTTCATGCAACCCCTTTCTCGCAGGAGGAGCCAGAGCAGACTGTTGTGTCTCTGGCTCACGTGGAAGCAACAGAGAGAGTGATGTCCGCTACCACTAAGGGGCAGATGATGACGGTTGGGCTTGAGGGCCCACTATGACTGACTGAACAGGTGGAAAATGAGTCTGCTGAAATGAAGATCGTGTCGCGGCTGCTGCATAGGACGTTTTGATGCTGATCGGGTGGAGTTTTTCATATTTTGTTTTATTATCGGAATAAGACAGCTGATACAAGGTTTTATATTGTCTGATCTTTCTTTCTTTGTGCAGTACTGAGCAGGTAGCGAGCAAGGTGGGTGTTGCTATCCACAGTTAACATAGATGTAAGGAGGTGTAAAAGGGAGGTCTGGGTGTGATACACGGCCACATTCCCAACAGGTTGAGCTGCCGGTACACCTGCAGGACATTTGCCAAGACCTCCAGTATTTAAAACAACGCATAGGGAGAGGATCATAGGGCTTCACGTCTCAATGGTAAATCAGCACCTTGACCTTCTCAGGCAATGAATCACCCTCGAAGGCCAAGATGAAGGCACTGGTGGCGACCCTGTTGTCCCTCGAACCCGCATGGACTCGCCGTATAGACTCCTCACCGCTCCAAGTTCTTGTGAAATTCGTAGTCCGACTTCAAAAGGAGGTCCCTATGAAAAATCATATCCTGTATGATGTTCAGGCTTTTGTTTGGGGTGATAGTAACGGGAACATCACCCAGCTTGTCACAGGGGAACAATGCCTGTGACTGTGCTAGGGATGACGTCGTTATTAAAACCGATCCCGATCATATCTTCGACATGCCTTCTCCGAACTTGTCTTTCAAGTTCTCGACGAAAAAGAGAGGGCCGGCCGCGGTGGCCGAGGGGACTAAGGCGCTACAGTCACGGTCTGCACGGCCACTACGGTCGGGGATTCGAATCCCCCCTCGGGCATGGATATTTGTGCCGTCCTTAGTCGTAGCTAGTTAATAAGTAGTTTGTAAGCTTAGGGACTGATGACCCCGTAGTTAAGTCCCATAAGTTCTACAAACATCTGAACCTTTGAATTTTTGAAAAAGAGAGGCTTTGAGTTCGTGAAAGTTTCGCCATCTATTCTGGCACACCTAAATAAACTGTTTGTAGAACTTATGGGACTTAACTACGGGATCATCAGTGATAAGTGAGACTGAACAGTTCAAATTTCTAGGTGTTCATATAGACAGTAAGCTGTCATGGAAAGCCCATGTTCAGGATCTTGTTCCAAAACTAAATTCTGCTATATTTACCATTAGAACAATATCTGAGATAAGTGATTTTTCAACACGAAAAGTAGTCTATTTCGCTTACTTTCACTCACTTATGACGTACGGCATTGTTTTTTGGGGTAACTCGCCTGATGCAAAAAGGATATTTCTGGCTCAAAAACGGGCGGTTCGAGCAATATCTGGTGTAAGTTCGCGAACGTCATGTCGACCTCTTTTCAGTAGTCTGGGAATTTTGACTCTGGCGTCACAATACGTTTTCCTTTAATGTCTTTTGTTGTTAATAATATCAGCTTATTCCCACGAGTTAGTAGCTTTCACTCGGTGAATACTAGACAGATGTCTAATCTACATTTGCACCACACCACCTTAACACTTGTGCAGAAAGGGGTGCAGTATTCTGCGGCATCCATTTTCAATAAGCCGCCACAAGAACTAAAGAATCTTAGCACTAATCCACATGCTTTCAAATCTAAATTGAAGAGTTACCTCGTGGCTCACTCCTTTTATTCTGTCGAGGAGCTCCTAGAAAAGTTAAACAATTAAGCTAATTCATTTTTTCTTTATTGATTCTTTTCACTTTGTCTTAAGATTGTCGTGTGCAAAGGACTACTTAAAATTTTTCTATTACCATTCTTGTGTAACAATGTATTGACTTGTTCCATGAACATGGAGTCTTACTCCTCAAGTGGGTCCTATGGAGCAGAAAAAACAAATAAATAAATAAAGAATCTTACAAACTACTTATGAACTAGCTAAGACTAAGGACGGCACAAATATCCATGCCCGAGGGGGGATTCGAACCCCCCCCCCCCGACACCTAAATACCTTGGATATATTGCTGTCCTTGGTTTCGAGCCCTTCGTTCCTCCCATGGCGTGGCCAAGGAAGGGAACGATTGGGGGTCATATTTATCAGGATTGAAGTATACCTTGCCTTTCTTAGACACTCTGGGATCTTTTCATGGTGTTTGCAAGAACAACTAGGGATCTAAAGGTATAAGGTATACCCAGGCAGAGTCCTGCTTGAATGGGTTAGCCTTATACAACTGAGGTGCGGCAGGTTCCTCAGAGGTTGCTCGCTTGCTACTGTTCCACAACAGCCATGCATCTCCACAGCACGTAGCACACCTTTAGATTGAGTATTTTAATGTGTTTGTACCGTCCTCGCGACCCGGGCGATTAAGCCAAGATCCCCAGGCTCTGAAACGTACAACGTTCCACCGTCGCGCCTAACGATGGTCGTTGAAGCACGCACAGAGCGTACGGTGTAGCGGGCTGTTGGCGCGACACAGCGCACGGCTCAGGACCCCGGGTTTGCCAAGCCCGTACTCAGCAAATTAATGCTGAGCCCCTGAAGGGTCTTCACAGGAAGTGATGGAAACAACTACACAACGGATATACTCCAATGTCCTAATCAGATTTTATCCGGAAAAGAAATTCAACAGTGTGAGTGGCTCATGGTTCATTATGTCAACTATAAAATCATAAAAAATAGCAGTGATAGTGCTATTGAATTTTACAAGTAATCAGCTTACTGGCTATCAAGGAAAATAGGTAATTGAAAAACTCTATTTGGTAACATGGTTGTCATAGCTTTAGAAGGAAAGAACCAAGAGTTTAGTTACACTGAATCAGAAACCACGTGCTCGCGGAAGAAAGTAATTCTTTGTACATAAGAAGTACCAATTACGGTTTAATGAAGAAGTAATTTTATTTGAAATTCAAAGAAGTGTAGGTATATTTACGTTTCCAGAATTGTTTGATTTGTGTAATCATAGTTAATACAGAAACTAGAAGCGCTGGCTTTGGGATCCGGAGATCGATCGCGTGGCACTGCTCCTGTGGAAAGGACCAGACTTGCAGCATGACCAAAGAAAGGAGAAATTTAATATACGGTGCAATCAGGAAATAAATTAATTTATCGGTTTACCAAGAAGAAGACTTATTTTAAGTAAAAGGAAGATCGAAACGCGGAGATTATAGAATAAAAGTATTCAGTTTTCTCCAGAAGATGTCAGATATACGTTATAAGAAGAAGTTGACCAAAGAAGGCACAAACTTGGGAGCGCAAGGACAGGTTGAAGAGGGAGAAAGAGACCCGAAAAGAAGGGTTAAAGGCGACCGTTGGCCCGAACTGGGAAGTCCGTGTACGAATCCAGGTCCAGCATACGTTTTCAACGCCACCATTGCAATTATTTCAATGCCCTGAAACGACCTAAATGTTTCTATATTTCGAATTCATCAATAAACAATTTGTCCACACTACCCCTGTGGTTGTTAAATCTGGACTACAGCCTAATTACTAGCTTTTTTAACATTTCATTCCTTTTTTTCCGAGCATGATGTATCACCTCTATTTTTCATGTTATTTTTAAATAGATGATGGGAATCCGCGTTTATTGAAACTAAATGTGAGAATGCTAATTGGCATTTTGTACTATTCATCTTGTTTGATTGCTGTTTTTGTTGTGGTGGTCCGACCAAAGGATTGTTTGATGCAACTCATCACGCTTTCCTATCTTGTGTAAGCCTCTTCATATCTGAATAAGAACGATAATTACATCCTTTTCAACCTGCTTAAGTATGCTTCTTTCTTTCTCCCTCTGTGATTTTTACCAGACACTCTTCTGTCCTTCCTCGCCACCAGTCTATCCGTTCTTTTAGTCATTATAAGCCGGAAACAGTTTTTTCCCCAATTCCGTTAAGTACTATCTAATTAGTTACATGATCTACGTATCTAATTCTAAGCTTTCGTTTGTATCCCCATATTAAATAAAATTCTGTAACGTTTTAATGTATGAACAGCTTTTCATCTACTTTTCAGTCCCACACAACGCTCAGACATATTTCAGCAATTCCTCTATTTTAAGAATCATAGCTTTGATTTGGACGCCATTGTTATTATTTTATTGCCGCCATAACTTTTTAAAGCTTGTTACTTTTCATTAATCATCATTCGTTTTCCGATTTAGTTCAGATCTTGCAACTTTCCTTATTAATTTCGAAGTACGATTCGATCGCATTTGTCCTCTTCACCTAATGAGAAATAACAGGAGGATTTGAGCCTCCAAAGGAAAATATGCGGTCAGGTTTTGACCAGGCAGTAAAGCAGACAAGCTACTTTCATATCATGAAGCAAGGAGGGTACTTTCTTTTATTTCGTGGATAAGTACAGTCTCTCTGCCTTATAGTTTACGTCTTACATTTAATCCCACTTATCACTTTTATAATTTCGCAGGCAGTTCAAAATTAATGTCTCATTTGGCCATAGAGGCAAAAAGGTTGAATTGTTTCTTATTTAATTGCCTCGATTCAATTCGCACAATTTTTCATCCGTGCTCACTTTTTCCAGTAATACTCAAGCGTACTAAAAGCAAGTAACTTTATACAATCCTTTCCTGTAGCTAAATCTGGAGACTAAAACTGGCATATTCTAAACTGAAATTCCAAAGAAGCTGGTACAGCAATGCGAGTAGGTATGGACTCGACTAACGTCTGATGTTGGGTTTTTAAACTCAAAAGAGTGTTACTGGAGCCATTCTGTAAACATTATGAACGTGTCGCATTGTCCTGCTAGAATTACCCAAGTCTGTCGAAAAGCACAAATGACATGAATGAACGCATGTTATCAGCCAGGATGCGTACGAATGTATCACCAGTAACAGTGGTATTAGATCTATATCTACATAAATACTCTGCAAGCCACATTGAAGTGAATGGGAGAGCGTTCATCGAAACGCTCTTGTGATGTTTCTCTACGGTTCCGTTCTCTAACAGCTCACGAGAAAGTGGAGCAACTAAACCTTTCCGTTTTCGATCTGATTTCTGTTATTTTATTCTCATGATCATGTCTTCTTACGTAGGTGGATGCTAACAAAATATGTTCGCATTTGGAATAGAGAGTTGGTGAAAGAAATTTCGCGAAAGATCTCGTCGCAACCAATAACGCCTTTCTTTTAATGATTTTCACCCAAACTCGTGCATCGTTTCTGTGACACTCTCTCTCCTATATCACGATAGTACAAAACGAGCTGCCCTTCTCTGAACTTTCTCCAAATCGTCTGCCAATTCCACATTGTGGGGATCCCACAATGCGCAGCAATACTCCAAGATAGGACGCACAAGTGTAGTGTTGGCAGTTTCTTTAGTAGAACTGCAGCATCTTCTTTCTGTCAACGAAACGTAATCTTTGGTTCACATTCCATACAGTATGTTGTATGTGTTCCTTCCAGTTTCTTTGGAAATTCCAAAGAAGCTGGTACAGCAATGCGAGTAGGTATGGACTCGACTAACGTCTGATGTTGGGTTTTTAAACTCAAAAGAGTGTTACTGGAGCCATTCTGTAAACATTATGAACGTGTCGCATTGTCCTGCTAGAATTACCCAAGTCTGTCGAAAAGCACAAATGACATGAATGAACGCATGTTATCAGCCAGGATGCGTACGAATGTATCACCAGTAACAGTGGTATTAGATCTATATCTACATAAATACTCTGCAAGCCACATTGAAGTGAATGGGAGAGCGTTCATCGAAACGCTCTTGTGATGTTTCTCTACGGTTCCGTTCTCTAACAGCTCACGAGAAAGTGGAGCAACTAAACCTTTCCGTTTTCGATCTGATTTCTGTTATTTTATTCTCATGATCATGTCTTCTTACGTAGGTGGATGCTAACAAAATATGTTCGCATTTGGAATAGAGAGTTGGTGAAAGAAATTTCGCGAAAGATCTCGTCGCAACCAATAACGCCTTTCTTTTAATGATTTTCACCCAAACTCGTGCATCGTTTCTGTGACACTCTCTCTCCTATATCACGATAGTACAAAACGAGCTGCCCTTCTCTGAACTTTCTCCAAATCGTCTGCCAATTCCACATTGTGGGGATCCCACAATGCGCAGCAATACTCCAAGATAGGACGCACAAGTGTAGTGTTGGCAGTTTCTTTAGTAGAACTGCAGCATCTTCTTTCTGTCAACGAAACGTAATCTTTGGTTCACATTCCATACAGTATGTTGTATGTGTTCCTTCCAGTTTCTTTGTAAATGTTACTCCTAGGTATTTAGTTGAATTTACGGCCTCTAGTTTCCACTGATTTATCGTGTAAATGAAGATTAACGGGCATCTCTTAGTGGTCATATGGATGACTTCACACTTCTCATTATTAAGCGTCAGTTGCCATTTTTGCACTATGAAGATGTTTTATCTACATCATTTTGCAGTTGCCTTTGATCTACTGGTGACTTTACTAACCGATAAGTGACAGCATCATCCGCGAACAACCTAAGACAGCCACTTAGATTGTCTCCTAAATCGTTTATAAAAGTAAGGAACTGAAGGGGCGCTATAACACTTCCCTGGTAAACGCCAGATGTCAGTTCAATTCTACTCGACGACTTTCCGTCAGTTACAACGTACTGTGTCCTGTCATACAGAAAATTATGAATCAATCCCACAATTGTGATGGTATTTCATAAACACGCCGTTTGATTAGAAGACGCTTGTGAGTTACCGTGTCGAAAGTCTTCCGGAAATCTAGAAATGCGGATTATATTTGACATCCCTTGTCTATAGCATTCATCACATCATGTGTTTCACTTTCGGAATCCGTAATGACTATGGGTCAATAGGTCGTTCTCTTGGAGGTAGTTAATAATATTTGGGTAAAAGTGTACTAAAATCCTAATGCAAACCGACGTCAATGATATAGGCCTGTAATTCTGCGGATCTCTCCTACTGCCTTTTTTTGAATATTGGCGTAACCCGTGCAACTTTACAGTTTTTGGGTACGGCACGTTCGCTGAGCGAGCGGTTGTATGTGATAAATAGATATGTGGCTGTTGCATCAGCGTACTCTAAAAGAAAACTATTTTGTATACAATCAGGACCGAGAGATTTACTTTTGTTGAGTGATTTAAATTGCTTTAAGACAACACGCGTTCCAACTTCTAAATTTCGCACGCTGGCAGCTGTTCTTGATACGAATTCTGGATGATTTCCTTCGTCTTCTTTCGTGAAGTAATTTCGGAAGACTGCGTTAAACAATTCCGCTTTTGCAGTAATGTCATCAGTAGCATCACTGTTACTATCGCGTAGTGAAGGTATTGATTGTGTTTTACAGCTGGTATACTTTACATACGACAAAAATTTCTTATGATTCTCTACCAAATTACGTAACAGGTTTTCGTTGCGGAATTTGTTATAAGCTTCTCGCTTTGAAGTTAGAGTTAAATCTCAGAGCCTCCAGCAGCTTGAATAGTCCTCTGCTGACATGCAGGTTCCGCGGATTCACGAGGTTCTCTCACTGTCCGTACACGTCTATCTGCTTGATGCAATTGAAAACAAGATTCGCCAGTCGAAGCAACATATTTCTAGTCAGAAACAGTCCGATGTCAACGGGTCCTGGCCAGGGGTAACGCTTTGGAAAGTTCCTACCATGACACTTGTTGACGGTCCAGCATCGAAATACGTTGCATCTGAGGAATGGGTGCACTTCTGTCGCGTATAAATATTCTCTGCATTCGTTGTTGGTTCAGTTCTTTCGAAATCTTTTTCCGACTACCGTGATGTCAGAGATTTGATGTTTCACGGGATTACCGATAATCATCGCTACGTTGAAGATGTTGTATCCCACTCTTGTTCTCCAAAAGAACTGCAAGTTCAAACTCACTTAAATTGTATTTTAAGCTAAGTATTCTTGTTTTTTTTTTTTAAACAGAACGCCTTTGCTACTGAAAATCAAGGTTTTTTTTTTTTTTTTTTTTTTTTTTTTTTTTGGACACATTCGCGTTTCGACTTTTTCACAGGGCATCATTACTGGTTGTTCTGAAATATTTACATGTTTTCGTTTACAAATATATGTTATTATTTTACATATGTACGAAATATTTCGTATCTCATTCAATACAGTTCGTTTTTTGGTATAAAATGGTGTACTTAAAGCATTTGCTACTCAATCGTACCCTCTTACAGGCAACCAGGTCGAAATATTGCATTATTTTGCGAAAAAATTGCATTTTCATAGTCGTACTCCCGTCTACTGCCACAACTGTGTCCAGTGTAGCTGGTTTTGTAAGAGTTTCCAACTTTGTTGGCTTATTTGTAATTCAATTGTTTTTGCTGAATGTATATCTAAGGTATCTTTATGTGTGTGTGCTTTTGTGTGTGTGTGTGTGTGTGTGTGTGTGTGTGTGTGTGTGTGTCGGCGCGCATGTGTGTATGTTTGTGTGTGTGTGTGTGTGTGTGTGTGTGTGTGTGTGTGTTTTATTTGTTCACCTTTTCTTTTTTTAATGTGTATCTGTGTATGTATCTGTGTGTGTGTGTGAGAGAGAGAGAGAGAGAGAGAGAGAGAGAGAGAGAGAGAGAGAGAGAGAGAGAGAGAGAAGGGAGAATGAAAGATAGAGAGTGCGTATGTGTGTGGGGGCGGCAGTATTGTGGATTTGTGATTATGTGCTGAGATTTGTATCTGTCATGTGGTGAATCAGTGAAAATACTGATTGACTTGTCAAGTTTATTTGGTCATTTAATAGGAACTTATTTCACCTTTACTTTTATATATGATAATTTTCTTGTAATGTTACGAGGCATTTTTCATTATTTATTGAAATTATCTTCATGTATTGTGGTGGGTTTGTAGTTATATTCTTTCCGCAAAAAAAGGAGAGGCTTGTCTCATATTTCCATGCCCTGATATGTTATTTGTATCGGGCATGAATTCTTCTCCTGGTTTGTCCTACGCACATTCAATAATATGAATTACATTGTAGTTGGTAGTCCTATATTCCAGTTGTTTAGTAGATATGTCTCTTTTTTATTTTTGAGATACATTCTAGGATTGGGCTGTCTCTCACTTTAATTCTGATGATAAGCAGACAGTGTAGCAACAGTATCCGGTATCAGGCTTGCACCTGAACCTGTTGTGTTATGTATCGGTGGCCGCGACAGCGTCGACCTATGAGTTTTCACCCATTCATGTGTTTGCGTATTCATGCCTATGCCTATATATTCGTTTGGTCTTCCGTGAACTGCACATGGTATTTTGAGGCCTCCACAAGCTACGAATACACTACGTGCACCACCGAATGGTGTCCTCTGAGGGTATTCCCCGCGTTACGACGGAGGACGGGGGAGGCTGCGGCGACAGTGACGAATATGGACGCCGCACCTGGCGTTTTCCCCTCCATTCGGGGAGCGGATATCTAATTCAAGAACCGCAGGCTGCAGGGGCGTCAGTAGATGGGAGGGTTGGTTGAGGTGACGCTGGAGGGAAAAGGGGGTTCTGCGGGGAGGGGGAGTTGCAAGAACGAGTGCAGAGAGTTCGAGAGTTCATCTGATAGGACCGGGGGTGGGGGGCAGCCGGGAGGTTGATATGTCGAGGGTGAAAGCGGGGTGGGTTTGGTGTGTAGGGCGGGGCGACCGCGTGACGCCTGAAATGGCGAGTGAAACCGCTCTCTGTCTCTGCCGGAGGCGCTATGAATTATTCAGCGAGCAACATTTGATGACCGCTCCGGTAACAGAGCGGATGGGAGGCTGGCGAGGCGGCGCGTGTCAGGACACGGGGGATTCCCCGCACAGTGTTGGCGGCTGCGGCGTCTCCGCCGCGGTGAAACTTTTAGCGGCCGCGGAGGGCCCCAGTCCTCCGACAACACGCGCGTCAATTCCGGGCCTCTTCAAACACTTCCGCCTCCTCTGTTATTTTAACGCCACTGCCGTCGTTTCCTTTCCGCCTTTATGCCCCTCGGAGGTTCGAAATAAAGGTAACAATACTGCTTTCGCAGAAGTCCGGCCGCGAGAGTCGTAAAAAAATTACTTCATTCTTTTTTACGATTAAGTTACGCGGAGCAGAAAGAGCGGGCGGAGGCTGCCGCACTTCTTATTTTACGACAAACGGAGGCGGCGTTACGGCGGGCGCGAGTGCGGAACACAATGGCCGGGTCGCTCTGCGCAGTGCTCAAGAATGTATTTCGTGCCCGGAGACTCGGAGAGATGCCTGCGGCGTCCTTACATTATTAATTTCCACTGACAGTTAGTCGCACCTCAACTTCGGCAGCGTGGTCAGTCCCGGACGCTAAGACGACCGTCCTCTATTGACACATGGATAAGTACTGAACCACAGATGAGATACTAAACAACAATTATTTTTCCATTTAATACAAATAAACAATCCCTCAGGCGGATTTTAGTCTCGAATATGTCAAAGACATTATTGATAAATCTGAAGCATTTAATTAAAATTTATGCTGTGGTTGGGAATCGAACCCGGACCTCCATACTCACTTTTTTCATCTTGTAGATCTATGGTTCGCGGTCGTTCATTCAGTTTGTTCGTGGTTGTTCGTTGCAGGGTTGGCTCAGCTTTTTTATTACAGAGGGCGTTTAGCCCCCTGACCGGGCGCGCTGAGCCACGGCGCCCGGCAACCGTTAGACCACCACACTGCGCTGCATGCTGAGCCTTGGCAGTCGTGGCAATTATCTTTGGATCACAGAAGCTGAATTAATGTTTGTCACATGGAGACAAGGCGCCTTAATCGTTACTGGTGTGGTGTGCTAACAGTGAGACTTCTGCCTTATTAAGCATGGAAGTCCGGGTTCGATTCCTGGCCGCACCACAAATTTTAATTCAGTGCTTCAGATTTATCAATATTTTCCATTCTATATACACCATTAAAATACTTTTATACTCATTACTAGCTAAAAAGCATGAGTTTCCTGGGTATTTATGTACAGGACTATCAAAATATAGGAACATATTTCATAAAAATAATTTCTTTCAAACAATAAAATATAGGCACACAACTTCAACTACCCTGGAAAGCGAATAGATCCATTTCCTATACGTTCAATATGAGCACTATATGTTACATGGCACATTGAAGCAGTGACTCATTTATTACCACGCATAAAGCTCCTTGTTTCTCGTTATAAAATTCACATTCTCAACAATTTGATGTAGCAGACTTTTAAAGGTATCAGACAACATTGGGATTAGAAACAGTATCGTTTTCATAACAGCAAAAATAAATGTGTGGGGTCCGGAAACTTTGGATGATATGGTTGATGGAGTAGATATTCTGCTGCTCCTCATCGAATCGAACACCCTGCAATAGTATCATGCATGTAACGTTCAATGTTGGTATAGAAGTTAGAGATCCACCTTCAAAGAAGATGAAGCCATCTGAATCCTCTTCATGTTGAGGAAACAACTAAGTTTGAACCATTTTTTTGATTGGTTTGTCCTGTCACAGTTTTCTCCATGAACAGGAAAGGCCCGTAAATTTGATATATGGCACTTCACACATAAGTCTTCAGGGAATCTGCTTCATGTACAAACTTTACACTATTGTCTGTCCAGGAACATTGTAATTATGGTTGTATCTTTTGCAGTTTAGAACATTTAAATCTTTGAAACATGTGCCATCTTTTTGAATAGACCTGTATATCCCAGTCTTCTGTTACTGCTTCTTCCGTTTCTTCCTCTCTCTATGATAATCTCCTCTTCACCCCTTACTACGTTCAAAGCCAGCACCTCATCTCCATCCCTTCCTTCTCTTTCGATCTGCTCTTCCTCTCTCTCTCTCTCTCTCTCTCTCTCTCTCTCTCCGCAGTAGAGTGACCAAGCGCTTTAAGGGTCATTGCTGCGAAGCACTCGGTTGTTCGCCGTCGGAGGTTCGAATCCTCCCTCGACCATGGGTGTGTGTGTTGTCCTGCGGCTAGTATTTTGTGAGCCTAGGGACTGATAAATACAGTTTTTCAAGTGCCATAGATTTTGACACATTTGATCATTTTAACCCTCTAATGCATAGTGTAGCTGATCAGTTACATAACTTGTTTTTCCTGTTATCTCTCAGACTGCTCAACATTTTACCACAAATTTATTTGTAGCTACTTGTATATATATGATTAAAGCTCATCCTAGAAATTATAAATTGCGGAGAGCTACTGAACCATTTCGAAAGTTAGCTGCATTTACTCCCTAACATGCGCGTTTGTTTATTAGTATTCTTCCTTTGCCACAATAAAGTAGTCAATCACATACTACTGTTGCATTATGAGTTACTTTCTGGGAAGATGAAAGGCATAACAGGGACATTTACTACATCGCTTGCATCATAGAAGCACCATATTGCTGACCATCTATGAACTTCTGTTGCAAGTAGTTCATAAAAATTTTAAGATTTTTTTTTCATTATTTTTCTCAGTATGTACGCACTATATATTAATCGTGGTATTTTCTAAAGCTTCAAATAAGAAGTCATGCATTCAAGGGTTGATCACGAGGCATTCATTACTTTCTCAACCGTTTAATTGATATTTCTATGATAACCTCTTACTTACACTCAAGAATCTGAAGAAAAGTAAAATACATTGAAGCCACGGAGAAAGGAAGTAGATATTCAAAGGATATGTACATTAAAAAGTTATACAATAATAAACAGCTTTGAATTACTTTACAGCGCGGGTTCACAGTCAACATAGATATCAGTAAAATGTGAATACAGAACGTTGTCATACTTGCTAGAAACCGTAGGTAATGGATCAATGTGATCTGAGAAGTCACGCAGGTGTATCGAAGGCGTATGCTCGAAACATCAGTCAACTAAGTGAGTTTGAAAGAGAGCAAGAGAGATTGTGATGCACCCAGCCGGTAAATTGCTGTGGGACGAACTGTTCCGGCTTGCAACGGTTGACAGCTAAATGGGCCGCAAAAGACGTCGAAACGGGTCACGCCTCACTACTCAGACCACCCATTCTAGAAGATCGAATTTCATGCGACTGACAATGCAGAATTGATCTACGTCCTCTCTGAATAGGGCGAGACAGTGTAACGCATCCTATAATATGAGGAAGCAGAAAACGTAATTGTGATGGGGGACTGCAATTCGATAGTAAGAAAAGGGAAGGAAAAGTAGTAGGAGAATATGGATTGGGAAAAAGGAATGAATGAGAAAGCACCCCGTAGAATTTTACACAGAACATAATTTAATCAAAACAGACACTTTGTTAAAGAATCATGGAAGAAGATTGTATACGTGGAAGAGACCAGGAGACACCGGAATGTACCATATATATTTTATAATGGTAAGATATAGATTTAGGAAACGGATTTTAAACTGTAAGTTTTATCCTAGGGCGGATATAGACTCTGAGCATATTTGGTGATTAACTGTATACTGAAACTGAAAGAACTGTAGAAATGTAGGAAAATAAGAACACAGGACCTGGATATATTGAAGGAACCTGATAGTTATTGAGAATTTCACAAGGAACTTAAGGCAATAATTGACAGAAACTGTAGGAAATAAAACAGTAGAAGAGGAGTGGGTAGCTTTAAGAGATGAAATATCAAGGCAGAAGAGAACCAAATAGTTAGAAAGGCAAGAACTACAATAAATCCTAGGATATCACAGGAGAAGCCAAATTTATTTGATGAAAGGAGAGGATAGAAGATGCAGTAAATGAAGTAGATAAAATGGAGTACAGACGATTAAGAAATGAAATTGCCAGGAAATGCACAGTGGATAAGAAGGCGTAGCTAGAAGCCTAATGCAAAGCTGTAGAAAAATTTTTACGTAGGGGAAAATAGATACCGCCTACAGGATAATAAAAGAGACATTTGTGAACAAGAAAAAATAGCTGTATGAATATCAAGAACTTAGATGGAATACCATTTGTGAGTAAAGAAGGAAAATCTGAACGGTGGAAGCAGTATATAGAGGAGTTCTATAAGGAAAATTAACATATAGACAAAATTGTAGGTAGGGATGAGGAACTAGATGATGATGAAATAGGGGGTACTATACAAAGTGGTAAATTTGACATAGCACTGAAAGACTTAAGTCGAAACGAGGCCTCTGGAGAACATGATATTCCTATAGAGCTACTGAAGTCTCTGGGAGAATCAGCCATGACAAAACTATTTCACCTGGTGAGTAAGATGTATGAGACAGGCAAAATAACCTCGGACATCAGGCAAGATTTAATAATCTCGATTCCAAAGAAAGCAGGCACAGACAGGTGTCAAAATTATAGAACCATCTGTTTAATGAGTAATGGTTGCAAAATTCTGACACGAATTATTTACAGAAGCATGGAAAGGATGATAGATACTGACCTCTGGGAAGATCAGTTAGTATTCAAGAGGAATGTAGGAACACTTGAGGCAATAAAAACGACTTTTCTTTTTAAAAAATTATCCAAATGCTTGTAAATGTAAAGGACTTAACTACGATGGTCATCAGGCCCTAGGCTTACAAACTACTAACACTAACTTAAACTAACGTATGCTAAGGACAACAGAAACACCCATGCCCGAGAGAGGACTCGAACCCCGACGTCGAATGGCCGCAACGACTTTTCTTGGAGGAGAGATTAATGAAAGGCAAGCCTACATTTCTAGCTTTTGTAGATTTGGAGGAAGCTTTTGAGAATGTTTATTGGAAAACACACTTTAAAATTCCATAGTCAACAGGGGTAAAATATAGGGAACGGAATGTTATTTACAACTTCTACATTAACCAAACAGCTGTTATTAGAGCTGAAGGGTATGAAAGGGACCTAGTACTTGATAATGTCGTAAGACAGAGTTGTAGTCTTTCTGCAATGTTCTTCTGTTGGAATATCGAGGAGGCTGTGAAGGAAAGCAAAGAGATATTTGAAGAAGGGATTAGAGTTTAGGGTGAAAAATAAAATGATTGCTTTCTGCTGATAACACTGTAATTCTGTCAGAGACAAAAAAGGAGAATTTGAATGGAATAGACAGTACGTTGAAAGGAGCGTACAAGAGGAATATTAAAAAGAGTTTTGTTGGGCAGTAAAATAACCTACGATGGTCGCAATGTAGAGGATACAAAATATACAATGGCAATGGGAAGATAAGCGTTTTTTAAAATGAGAAACATCGAATATTGAGTTAGGAAGTCTTTTCGGAAGGCATTGGTGTGGAATGAAACTTGGACGATAAATAGTTTAGACAGGAAGAGTGTAAAGGCTTTTGAAATGTGGTGCTGCAGAAGAATGCTGAAGATTATTTGGATAGATCATGTAATTAATTTAAAGGCACTGAACAGATTTGGGGACAAAAAAGAATTTTTGCATACCTTGACTAAAATAAAGGGTAGATTAAGACACATTCTTAGACATCACAGCCGGCCGCGGTGGCCGCGGGGACTGAGGCGCTCAAGTCACGGTCTGCATGGCCACTACGGTCGGGGGTTCAAATCCCCCCTCGGGCATGGAAATTTGTGCCGTCCTTAGTATTCGTTAGTTAATAAGTAGTTTGCAAGTTTAGGGACTGATGACCCAGTAGCTAAGTCCCATAACCTATACAAACATTTGAACATTTAGACATAAAAAAATCGTAAATTTAGCATTGCGGGGGGGGGGAGGGGGGGAAGTGTCTGGAGTAAAAGTCGCAGAGGGAATCCAAGGAACAAATGCAGTAAGCAGATTCAGATGTATATACTTTGCCGTTCTTATGAGGAGATAAAGAGGCTTGCTCAGGACAGAGTGGGGTAGGTAGCTGCATCAAACCAGTCTCTGGTATGAAGACCGCAGCAACAACAACACGGGGAGGGTGACAGTCGGCTTGTTACGACGTGGGTAATGTGTGCGTCGAACACTTACCCCATATATTTGACTGATAAGCAAATATCTGCAATGGTGTGTGTAACGGTGTTACTGGACACAATAATGACTTCTGATAGTGTTATCGGACGAATCTGTTAGATCGAACATAATGGCGGAATTTTGGTTCGCTATAGCTGGGGGGGGGGGGGAATCATAGTGACTGCTTTCGCACATGCTGTATAGGTAAAACATAATTCCCTCTGAAGTGAGGAGCAACTGGGTACAATCAAAAATCACAGTTGGTGCGTTTTAAAGGGGTTGTAAGTAGTTTGACGAACGTGAATGACATGCTCCGTTTAGTAGCCACATTCGTTCACTACGACAACCCAAACGTCAATATCCAGTAAGACAATGCGCGATCACAAGCTGCTGCGTGAACCTATACCAGTCACTGTCACGGGCTGTCAGCCTGTGTCCCTGGTCAGCCAGATCACCAGACTTGTCGGCAATCGTGTGGTAGGCCTACATGGTAAAAGGACGGGTGCAAGTCTCTGACAGCCACCACAGCTTTGGAACCAGGAGAATTCGGAATGGGTGGCTACACCAGCCTCGTCTGATATGCGTCGAAGCCGTTATTAACCCTCATGTCGGACCCTGTGCGTACCAGACAACGCGACACAGTTTGACACAAAGTGGTTTCTACAGGGTAATCGATTGTTAACGCGACCGTGCGCTGCTGCCCGGTCATGCCTTTCGTGGTAGCCGACCGCCGGAACTTGTTGCTCCTTTTGTTTTCACCATTGAACAGAGTGGAGCTGTCAGCTTCACAATAAGGTCTTTATGTGTAATGAAGTTTAGAGCAGGCAGCACAAGTATTTTCATGCATCTGTTCAGTGTATTCAGTGAATTTGAAAGTTTTTCAGGTTAAATCCAAGTACTTTCTGGCAGATTAATATTATGTGTCGGAAGTGGGACTCAGACCTGCGACCTTTCCATTTCGCGGTAAAGCGCTCTTCCGACTGATCTATGCGGGCACCCTTCACGGTCAGTCCTAACAACTTTATTCTATCAGTACCTTGCCTCCTACTTTCTAAACTGCGAAAGGCAAAGGTCCCAGGTTCCAGTCCAGTCCCGGCATATAATTTATTCTGCCAGGATGTTTCATAACAGCGCACACTCCGCTGCAAAGTGAAAGTTTCATTCTGGAAACATCCCTTAGGCTAAACCTTGTCTCCACCGTATCCCTATTTCCAGGATTACTGTTCCCGCAATTTTCGCAGGAGAACTTCTGTAAAGTTTGGAAAGTAGGAGATGAGGTACTGGCGGACGTGAAGTTGTGAGGATCGACAGTGAAGTGTGCCTGGATAGCTCAGCCAGTAGTGCGGTTTCCCGTGAAAGGCAGAGGTCCCAGTTTCGAGTACGTGTTCCGGCACACAATATTAAACTCCCAGGAAATTTCATATCAGCGCACACTACGCTACAGAGTGAATATTTCATTCTGAAATCAAAGTATTCTGTTCGCCAAAGAGAGTTCATTCATGATTCATACGACCATACAGAATCAGCACGGGCAGCAAGGAGACTATTTAAAGGGGAGTTTCCCAATGTTCTGGCTCCTAATTGGAATACGATTTATGTATTCGTCAATAAATGTCGTGAATCTGGAAGTGTAATTGACGAGAAACTTTAACAACCTCTGGATAATGTTGGTCGTGCTCTCGGTAGGTCTCCCAGAAAACTAACTTAATGTAAAATAACTGCTTGGCGATTATTGAAACCGGGTTATGCTGGATAAAAATTGCAGTTTTGGTACTTGATTTTAAAGTTTACGCATGATGGAGATATTGATCAGTGTCTGATTTTCTATTCTGTTGAATCATTATTCCACCAAAGTGGTTACGCTATCATTGTAACCGTTAATGAAATAAATCGCCATTTGCGATCATTTATGGCATCACTGTACTAGGTTTAGATGGAATACCAAAGTGCGGCGATTTATTTCATTCAAATAAACGCTGTAACGTCGTTAAAAATATATAATTGTATACAAGCCGAGGCTGGGCTCCTGACGACAATTAACTGTGTCTCGATACCTCATGGTCTGTTCTCCCTGATGCGGGAATACAGTATTGTGGCTGCGAGCAGTACAGAACAAACAGGCTGTGGTAATAGGAAAGCTTACCGAATGGAGATTTGGGTGTGGCGGGAGACGTGCATGGAAGACTCCTCTGCAGTCCGAATGGACACTCTGTCTTCGGTGGCGGAGTAGTCAACGCGTCTGCCTAGTAAGCAGGAGATCCCGGGTTCGAATCCCGGCCGGGCACAAATTTTAATTCGCCGCACTTTGGTATTCCATCTATACCTAGTACAGTGATGCCATAAGTGATCGCAAATTGCGATTTATTTCATTAAAATGAACGTTGTAACATCATCAAAAATATATAATTGTTAACGGAATTCTCAAAAGCATAGCTTAATACACGATGAAACTCTTAAATAAATAAAATATAGTTCAGTAGATCGACGTGATCTTTCTACACAATATAATAATGAACAAGTCGTATGAATACGACATAGCTGTCATTTTGGTAATATGAGTGAAACGGGAGCCCATCGCAACGCCTTATCACCCCTATCAGCGGCGGAGACAACGCGGCCGCCGCCAGTGGCTTCTGACTCGCGCGCGGCTGCGGCGCGAGAAGCGCTGATTGGCTTACCGCCCCCGCTAACGAGGCGGCCGCCCCCGCCGCCCCCGCGCGCCGCCCCCGCCGCCCCCGCCGCACTCATTAGCGCGCGTGCCGCCCCCAACAGCCGCTGCAGCCCCCGGCAAAGGCCGCGGTCCTCGCTGCCACAGGTCGGCGCCCTGCAAGCCCGCGGATCTGCCACAAAGGGAAATGCGCCGCCCGGCTTTAAAAATAAATCTCGGATACGCGGGGGTTAGCTGCAACAGGGATTGCCGGCTGCAGCCCAAAACTCAGTTTCACTGACTACCAGCTCCGCTATTACCAAAGCGAGCGTTCGTCGTTATATCAATATAAAACGCTGTGCAATGATTGCAGTAGACTTGGTAAGCTACTTGGCTCGTTCCCCAGCTGGCCCGAACTCTAGGTTAGATAAGGCAGTGATAGGACTGGAATGGGAAGTGCGAATGTCTGGCCTGGACAGGATATGATCCCTGTGTAAGGGGTTGGGATTGGAAGTGACATATGGATGGACAAGGATGTTGTGGAGGTGGGGTGGGCGACGGAACACAACTATAGGATGGGTCGGTAGGCTCGTGGGTAGTACATATCTATTCTCAGGGCATTATGACAGATAATCAAAGCCATGACTACGGATGATATCTAATTGTTCATTCCAGGGTGGTAATGTATTAAATGGAGGACACTTCTTTGGTTAATGGGATTGAAGGGACCATTGGAGGTTTATGGAGAAATGGCACGTGTTTGTGGGCTGGGCAAGGAGGATAATGTCTGACTCTTAAGGCCTTTGTGAGGCCATCGGCATCTTGGGTAAGGGATTTATCATCACTGCAAATTCGCCAACCACGGGTGCTAAGGCAATATGGAAGGGATATTTTGATGTGGAATGGACGGCAGCTGTGGAAGTATAGATACTGTCCGTAATAAGTAGGTTTGACGTGGTCGGAGTTGTGGTTGGAGCCATCAGTGACGTGGAGATTAAAGGATCAAGTGAAACTGATGGTGGAGAAGGAGTTGAGTTTGTGAAAGATAGAGGATTGGCTTTCCTTGCCCTGAGTCAAAATCACGAAAATATCATAAATGAATATAAATCAGACTATGTGTTTCGGGTTTTGGGAGACTAAGACTGTTTCCTCTACACGACCCATAAGTAGGTTGGTACAGAAGCGTCCCCCCACTTGTTACTGGTAAACAGCGCCGAAACTGCCGAAAATGACCCGCGAATCTGTAGTTTAGTTAAAAGTATTCTTTACATTGTCATAATTACTACAGTGTGACAATAAAATTGATATTTGAATAATATAGCCTCAAAGACCAATCTTGTGTCGTTCGAAGGTACCATTGCATGAATAAGTAGTTTTAGCTTCCAATCCTTTCATTCCCAGCGTTGTTCCTGGATAATAACATATTAAAAGTTGACTTATTTTGTGCATCAGTCCTTAAAGTTGCATTTTTGGTGATGAAAAACATGCTTCTAGTACGAAATTTTGTCGCTTGGTACGGCGTGTAGGCTTTTCTGAGGCATTAATCTGTCCATCTTGTAAGTTGTGTTGTTGTCTGTACGTGGCTGAAAGTGTGAGTATGAGTGTGGTTCGTTTTATTTCATTCCAGCAGTGAACTGTCTTGTCTTTGGTGCTGTGGCAAAATTTACGCTAGCATTATTGATCTGGCAGTGTTACGTATCAACAAAATAACGTCCACGTAATAAAATACCCCGACAGAAACGTCTGTTTTGTACATGAAATACATGACATAAGAAATCAACAGTTCGATCCAAAATTTTAAAACACGTATTATGATGCTTACTGCACTGTATTAATACAGGAAACACTGAATTATAATTTTTACAAAGCTGATTTCATAATAAAGGGTTAATAATTGTATGGGATTGAGGCACGACATAACGTCGAAGGAAGAAATAAATAGTATATCAACAATAATAACCATTGCATGATGCTGTAATACGTAGGGCAACGTCAAAAAAAAAAAAAAAAAAAAAAAAAAAAAAAAAAGTAGGTTTCCTCGGATGACAGCAGTTATGTTAAAAATTTCTTCACTTGTAACATTTGCGAGCAGATAGAAGGATGGTGACTTAATACAAACCAATAAAGGAGAATAAGATATTACCGTCAACTTAAATTTCTAGTCGCAAACAAAATACGTACATATAACAAGAAACACAGAATACATGCCCTCTTTGTGAAACAACTATTAACTTGAAACTTCCTGGCAGATTAAAATTTTGTGCCGGAACCGGGACTCGAATCTGGAACCTTGCCTTTCACGGGCAAGCGCTCTACCACTGAGCTATCCCGGCATGACTCACGGTGCCGCCCCACAACTTCAATTTTGCCAGTACATCGCCTCCTACTTTCCAACCTTCACAGAAGTTCTCCTGCGAACCTTGCAAGACTAGCACTCCTAGAAGAACAATATGGTGGCGACATGGCTTAGCCACAGCCTAAGGAAAGTTTCCAGAATGGAACTTTTACTATGCAGCGGAGTGTGCGCTGATATGAAACTTCCTGGCAGATTGAAATTATATGCCTGAACCGGGACTGGAATGTGGGACCTTTGCCTTCTGCGGGCAAGCGCTCTATCACAGGAGAGCTTCTGTGAAGTTTGGAATGTAGGAGGCGAAGTGGTGGTAGAACGGATGTTGTACGGCGGCACCGTGAGTCGTGTCGGGATAGCTCAGTAGTAGAGCGCTTGCCCGCGAAAGGCAAAGGCCCCAGGATAGAATCTCGGTTCCGGCACACAATTTTAATCTACCAGGAAGTTTCATATCACGCACACTCGGCTGCAGAATGAAAGTTTCATTCTGGAAACGTAATACATGTAATACTAATGAGAAGTGTTGAGTTCAGAAGTAACTTAGTACTTTTCTAAAAGAAAGAAACGCGTGTTTTCATCGTTCTCTAATTCTGTTTAAATGTTTATTTATCAGCAAATCGATGTTTGTTGTGAGAGTAATGTTTATTGACCGCGTTTTAATAGTCAGCTGAATGTCAATAAGATTGCTCTTCACCTTATATTTCGTCATTTTAATTAAAAACAAAAACACTTTCACAGAAATATTTTGTTGTAGTCATTCTGCAGACTCGAGAACCTAGTCTAAACAGCTTTGGGAAAACTTTTCGAGGGAAATTCTTGAGAAATATTACGATTTTTTCCTTGCCTCTTACACTGATAACACCATCTTGATGACATGAAGTAACAGACCCGTCTTCGCTCATTAGCACGTAGGTGGATGAGAAAGTGCATGGTGACAGTGCCTGTGTGCCTGCAGCGTGAGCGCTCGCGGGCACCTGTGCTCCCATTAGCATATTTGCTCTCTCGACGTTTCCACTTGATTGCAGCCTACAGACGAACGTGCACAGCATTCTCAGAGCCATTTGTAGCGTTGAAAGCAAGCGGAATTAGTGCAGCTTGTGCAGAATGTTATGCAACATGCGCGAAGGACATTGTGTAAACAACAAGTAGCCGGCCGCGGATCAGCGGCTCTGCGGCTTAGGACGCGTCACCTGGCAGACAGCTGGACTGAGCCAGCGATCAGATGCCGCCGCGCAAAGCCGCCCAGATTAAGCCACGCCAGTAATGCTAATTGCCACAAGCAGGCCACTATGAATCTGATTATGGCCTCAAGAAGATGCGAAAGCTTGTGAATGAGGTGTCGAATTTAGCCGTCGTAATTTACGTCTTCCATATTTCAATTCATGTATGTTGTATTACTGTTATTTATTTGGAAACAGGATGAGAACATTGAGGAAAGAATCGTTATATTCAACTCATACAAAAACCAGGCAGTAGTTAATAGAGTCGAAGGGAATAACACAGGGTTGCAGTCATTTTACAATTTCGTTCAACCTGTACGTTGAGCAAGCTGTGAAGGAATGCAAGGAAAAATTTGGAGAGGAAATGAAAGTTCAGGGAGAAGAAATAAACACTTTGAACTTGGTTGATGACATGGCAATTCTTTCACAGACAGCAAAGGAACTGGAAGAGCATTTGAACGAAATAAACAGTGCCTTGAAAGGAGGGTGTAAGGAGAATATTAACAATAGTAAAACGAGGTTAATGGAATATAATGTCAGAAAATCAGGTGATGCTGAAAGAATTACATTAGGTATTGAGACAAGGGCGTATTTTTGTTTAGTGGGGGGGGGGGGGGGTTGGGGGTCACAGCGTAGTAACCATTTACACTATATATCTGCCTTTATCGATGCCACATGACCAAAAGGTAATTAGCAGAGGAGAAGTCAAATATTGCCCCTGAATTCTTTGCTCTATAGGTATTTGGCAGCCTGTCAGTAACAAGTGGCAGCGATTGTATTTGACTCATAAAAGCTGCATGGACGATTAATATTGAAGAAGAAAATAGTCATGGAATCTATATGTTATAATTTCTATGTTAAGTTGATTGGATTTTGTCATTACTGTTAGATTGCTGTGGAAGTTCATACTAAGACAAAGATGTATGAAGTGTCTAACTGTAATAGTGGGAAATAAATCCCATTGTATTTCATTCATCTGACCTTGTGGACTACAGTTATTTAGTACTTAATGCCTACAAATTAAGAAGCAGATCTCCCCAATTATATAAACTATAGTAAGGAGAAGTAGTATGACTGTACAATCAAGAAGAGTACATCGAAGTATGGAGGTACAGCGCAGTTGGTCCTCTGGTATATCAATAACTGTCTAGGAAGTACATTTAATGAAGTATATAGAAATTACGTGGTGGGTGTAAAGGAGACAAGAACACGGTCGCACTACATAATATGGCGACAATGCCATAGGACCCGAACAGAGAAAAGTTGGGGGACCGGAAAGGAAACAGAGAAAGAGAGAGAGAAAATAAATCGTGAGAAAAAGTGGAATAATAAATTTTTCTCCGATAGGGAAAATTTCCGAAATAAATGTCTGAGGGAAACTTGGTCGCTGCCCATAGCAACCGCAAAATAAAACGTAAAATACTAATTGGTGAGAGGTAACAACATTAAAAACCTTCCTTTTACTACGAAGAAGAATTAAAAAACCTGAAAAGTGGACGTCAGATCGGGAGGGCGGCAACTTCACGAAGAACCAGGCTGGAACAGCGACGGAGCGACACAAAAAGGGCCGCGCCGACGCAGCTAGCCACTGTCGCCGAGCCGTCCCAGAAATTCCACCTGAATGAGCGTACATATTTCATACAAATGTTAATTTGAGTAAAATTGTGAAATGCATTGTATCACGTATGTGACGTTTTAAAAAAGTGTGATAATATATGATGTTTTCAAAAGTGTCATTATTGAGAAGATAGTGAGGCAGTGCCCTCCTGGCTGTTACAGTTTACGACAATTTAGTTAACGATATCAAAAAAACAATCTGACGATTTAACTAAAGAAATTAAAAAAACAATCTGAAGTTCTTAAGCAAATATGTTTAGATATTAGCAATAAATTGGTGGATCAATCAAATAAGCTAGACTCTTTAACAAAACAAATGGATGCTTATGTACAAGAATGTAAGGAAAATAATGTACGTTTGGAAAGAGAGTTTATTAGCATTAAACAGTTCTTATTAACGAGGGAAGATGTACAGGTAATAGATAAGCAGGCTGCAGAAGAAATCTATGCAACATTTTCTGGAACGGAAGTTGAAATCGCAGATAAATTCCAGTCTTAGATTCAGAGTTGTCAAAAACAAATAAAAGATTACAAATTCTAGAATCCACCTCCAAGTCTAAATTTTCCCAGCCATCTAAAAGAATAACTGATACTATTAACAAAATAAACTCAATTGATAGTAACTAGAATATTTTCGAACGTAACCTGTCAGACGTTGAAGTACACAACTGGGAACAAAGAGAAGGGGATATTGTGGAAAGGATGGATCTAATTTGGTATATGCATGAAGGTTACGGACATTTCGGAATACGGAAGTGTATTAAGCACGTGAATAAATATTATTATTTTAAAAAGTGATAAGAAAATTGATAACATGTGCGCTATGTCAGAAAGTAAAAGACAACACACGACATACTGGTTATTTGTGATACCCTATTATCCCGGAATTTTTAAATGATATCACTGCGTGTGACTTATGCGAGCAACTACCATGCAGTAGGGAAGGAGTAGATTATATTTTGTAGTGTAGAATGCTGGTCGAAAAATGTAAGATTATACCCAATAAATAGACTAACATCAAAATCAGTCATAAACTGTCTGAAGGAATATTCCACAGACATAGAAATTCCCAACAGAATTGTATTTAAGGAGTTTTTAAACTGGAATGGAATTAGACATGGGGCTATTTCTAAGTATTATCTCCAACTAACCATGCAGAACGCATTATGAAAGAAATTTCATGTCTCTGTTGGACATACTGTTCACAAAAGCACGCTACGTGGGCTGACTTGATACCGGAATTCCAAGCATTACTAAATGAATTACCATATTTATCTATGGTTCTGACACCTTTAGAAATATTAAATCGAATGTTTGTTGGAGAGCCTTTGTTGAAGTATTTTACGTGGCCACCTACTTCAGTAAACGATGGTCAACAGTTAATAGAGAAAGTTAATGTTTTCCTAGAAAAGGCAGCACAAAACCGACTTCACCAACCAAATGAAGGAGCGGTTACTGTGGAGTATAGTGTAGGTGATTTTATATTGGTAAGCAACTTTCAGCTTAGCTCCAGCGTGAAAAAACAAACAAGTTATTTTACAAATGGTGTGGTCTGTACAAGCTCATTGATACATCACATTCTAGAGTTGTGTATCTGCAAGAACCTGATACAAAAGCAGAAAAGGAATTATATAACATACATATTATTCTACCTTATTAAGACGTCACCTCAGGCTAATGAGTATTTTATGCTAATTAGGGGTTTCACGATCCCCGGGTAGCCAGTCATTATTTTGTCCTATTCCTTCGATTTCGTTTGCTGTAGGACAAAACTTTATTACCTTTTTCTTATCCTATAATCTGTTTTGTCCTAATGCCATCATTTTCTTATTCGTAACTGGGTTATCGATGTCGCAGATATTATAAACACAATAACATAATTATTTATGATTACCTCTGTATGTTTAATGTCTCTAAATATACACCTATATACTCTAGTAATAACCGATTTATAACCTTTAGCTAAAGATTGAGCTTCATGGAGCAGAAGAGAGAATAATGGGTACATCTTTTCGAGTTGTTGAATGGATGTTTGAGAATGGTGTAAGCTTATTCTGGTATCTTGAAGTACCATAGGAGATAATATTCTCTCTTCTATATGATCATTAGATTTAGTTAGTGACGTAAGGTTTTTATGAGAAATTTTATACCTTTTATAACACAGAGTTATTATACAAACAGGGTTGGTTTGTATATACTTTCGATGACTGGGGAGGTTTTTAGTTACTGTGTGTGTGTGTGTGTGCTGTAACTTAGGGTAGGTATACAATGACACACAATACGTAACATATATGCAGATACACACATACACATTGCACAAACAAGCAACACGAAATACTCTTCCTGGTGTTTATAAACGATTTAGGAGACAATCTGAATAGCTCCCTTAGATTGTTCGCGGATGATGCTGTCGTTTCTCGGTTAGTGAAGTCAATAGAGGATCAAAAGCAACTGCAAAGCGATTTAGACAAAATTTCTGCATGGTGCGAAAATTGGCAATTGACAAAAAATAAAGAAAAGTGTGAAGTAATACACATGACCACTAAAAGAAATCTGCTGAACTTCAATTACGCGATAAATCAGTCAAACCTTAAGGTCGTAGATTCTACCAAATACCTAGGAGTTGCAATTACGAACAACTTTGACTGTAGAGAACACACAGAAAATATTGTGGGGAAGGCGAACCAAAGGTTACGTTTCATCGGCAGAACGCTTCGAAGAGGCACCAGCTCCACCAAAGAGACTGTCTACATCACACTTGTGCGTCCTCTCCTGGAGTACTGTTGCCCCTTGTGGGACCCTCACCAGGTGGGACTGACGGAAGACATTGAGAAGGTTCAGAGAAGGGCAGCTCTTTTTGTTCTATCTCGTTACGGAGGGGAAAGCGTCACGGAAATGTTGCACGAATTGGGGTGGAAATCATTAAAAGAAAGACGTTATTCATTGCGGCGTGATCTGTTTGCGAAGTTTCAATCACCGACTTTTAGTTCTGACTGTGAAAATATTTTGCTAGCACCCACCTACTTAGGGAGACATGACCATCCTAATAAAATAAGAGAAATCAGATCGAAAACGGAACGATTTAGGTGTTCTTCCTTTCCGTGCGCTGTTAGAGAATGGAACGGTAGAGAAAAGTTATGAAAGTGGTTAATGAACCCTCTGCCATCTATCTATGTAGATGTAGATGTAGATTTCAATAGCAGTATTTGGAGATTTCTTCAGGGATTCTGAAGGCAGTCTAACACGTCCCTTCTGTAGTGGGTCCGTGAATATCTTACGTGCCATTGTGTCACCCTCTGGTGTGTTAGATGACATGCTGAATGCATCTGGAGTTCCTGGGGAGGGGGGCGGGGAATAGGTTATCTGTCTTTTGGGCTTTGTTCTTCCTTTATTCAGCTCCAGTTTCTAGTCCTTTTCTTCCTTTCTCACTACTCTTTTACAAAGCACCTGTCTCTTAGTCTCCTTTCCATATTTCATTAGTGTCTACAGCTGAGATCCTTCTTAATTCCATGTCAAGCTTTTGCTGTTGCATACACACAACTTTATACACACACATTCACACAAACAGATTTCATACGATTTTTACATTATCAAACTTCTTTTCCAACAGTACAAATAAGCTACAAATACACACATGAGGTATTAGGTTTAAGTAATAGAAGCTCGTGGATAATATGTATGGGATGCAGGTGAGGAGAACCAAACACAGTTCTTACAAGTGGTAAGAAATTTATTAAGGAAGAATAGCAGTTTAGCAAATTGTTTACTCATTGGTTCACTCATTTCCAAGTGGTGGGGTATGGAGGAGGAGGAATAGTGAAAGTGTTTAGTAATGAGTGCACATTCCTAAAACATTTAAGCTGTGTAAGATAGGGTTGACTTTTTTGTAATTTAGTGAAAGCTTTGGATATAAACAATATTTATAGTTGAAAGTTATAAAGGAAGGAGAGAGGTAGCTAGAAAGAATTGTTCCTGGTGGGGTAGAGGTTGGTGTTGGATGTAGGGATAGGTAGATCTAGCGAAAGACTACCACCTTTATGTGTGGGTCAAGTGCCTCTAGAGTGGGGTCTGATCAGGTTTAGGTGCCCAGAAAGTGGATCTAACTTTTATGTGAGGAGAAGGGGTAGACAGGCAAGTAGAAGCTTGCTGTTACCTAATTTTTTTGAACCCACTAGTGTATATGTATAGAAGGAATTTACCTTACCTTAAATCTTCTCTCTTTAAATGATGTTTTCTTCTGATTCCCAGTTGGTTAGTTCATGTAGGTAATGGACAGAGTACCCTAACGTTGATGTAGGAATGTGTCACTCTAATTTTAAGACTATCAAATACCTAGGTGTGTTCAGCCTTGGAAATAAATAAGTAATGAGATCGGTTAAAGTAAAAGGCAACCTTTGGATTTAATTGTTCATCCCATCAAGTATACCGTTAAGTAAATTCCTATTGCAGTTCCTTACCTGAGCTTCCAAATAGACAAGTAGTTGTCTAAAGTTTATATTCCTTAGAGAGTCGATCATAGTATTACTTAAATACTGTCAAAACCAAATGATACTTGAAGGATTATCGAAGTTTTATGTATCTTCAGAAAGAATATTTGAAGAATTGTGTAAATGAAACCGAAATTAAGAGGAATAATAATTCATAAATAAACTGAAGTGCTTACACATGAGAAAGGACATGTAGAGTTAAATTTAAAAGCACACATTTAGTATGAAAAGATAAAGAATTTTTTATGTTTTGGCATCTTTCATCTGATGAACCATTTACACTACACATCTGCCTGTATCGATGCCACATCACCAAGAGATAATTAGCAGGTATGAGCTCAAATATTGTCCCAGATCTCTTTTCTGTTTAGGTATTGGGCAGCCTGTATTTTAATCATAAACGCTGCAGGGACGATGAATACTGAAGAAGAAAAAATAGCGGAACCTTCATGTCATAATTTCTATATTTAGTTGATTGGCTTTCTTCATTATTGATAGATTTCTGTGGACTTTCATACTCAGACACGAATGTATGAAGTTTCTAATTGTACTATTGGGAAATAAATCCCAATGTATTTCATTCAGCTGACCTTGTGGGCTACAGTTATTTATTAGTTAATGCCTACAGATAAAAAGCAGTTCTCTATTTATATAGTATCTTTAATAAGGAGAAGAAGTCTGACTGTGCAATCAAGAAGAGTACATTGAAGTATGGAGGAACAGCGTAGCTAGACCTCTGCTATAGGAACTACTGTCTTGGAATTACATCTAAAGAATTCTACAGAAATTTTGTGGTGGGTCTATAGGAGACAAGAACACGGTCACACTACAACAGGAGACAGTATTTTTTGACCACGCTAAGTTGACGAATCGTGCGATGGCTGCTGGCAGCGACAGAAGGCGTGCAGCATGGATGCAGGGAAGCGAGGAGCAGTGAGCGGAAGGCAGCGACAATATTTCGTGTCTGGAACAGCGTAACGTTGACAGCGCTCCGAAATAAATGATTGTCCTGCAACTAATGCAGCTGTTTTCTGTACCTGGCATCACCAAGTAAAATCGTCTTCACTTGGAAAATTAAGATACTTCGATCTAACTACCAAGGCACCACTAGTTTCGGTGCACTATGGAGTCATTCTAAGAGACTATGATTAATATATATATATATATATATATATATATATATATATATATATATATATATATATATTACAGTGATTCAACCACATTAAACAGTAAAAAAATACATAAAAAAGAGTTTTGGAAGTATGGAACTCTACATTTATCAAAATGACAATCAAACCATTTATGCCGTGCGGTAATGGCCGTTTGATCTGGAACCTAACGTCGCGGAGTACGCTCTGCTCCCGCCAGTGTTTCGAGCCCTTCCTCGGTAATGGGTGTGCGTGTTGTCCTTAGAATGCGTTATTTTAAGTAGTTTGTAAGACTAGGCACCAGCAGTTTCGTTCCATAGGATTACAAAAATTTGAACACTTTTTATTTGTTTATTTTTTTTTTTTTTTTTTAATTTGTGAACCATATGCCCTAGGTTTTGTACAGTTCCCATTAATTCATTTGACACATTTAATATCATAATCCTATGGGTATCATTGTACCAAACGAATTTTTCGACCGTATTGTACAATTGTTTGACTTTTCATGTGGTCAGTCTCAGAGTCCAATTATCTGAAAGTTGTTAATATACGGAGAAACCAATGCCAATTTCGCATGGCATACTCTGTACAGGGATTCGCATATACCCATCTGGTCAAGCTGGGAAACAGTAACAAAATGAATGAAATTCAGAGCCTGAATGCCTTTTTTTTCAGCTGTGGGCAAGATTTTCACCCTTTATAATGACAAAGGATGAAACAATTATGCCCACAGCTGAACGAACGGCATTTCAAAATTAGTCACACCTCTTTAATGATTTGTTCACCCTCATCGGCCTTGCGCCCCCCCCCCCCTACCAGAAAAAAAATTCTGTATCTGCCACTATATTGAGAAAATGAAAGTAGTGGATGGATGTTGTTATTTGGTAGCAAAATAAAGTCTGATGGCTGAGGTAATGAAAATACTAGGGTTGGAACTTAAATGGTTGCAACACTGCTGTGAATACACTAAGCAATCGGATCAAATATTTTCGCTATGGCACAGGATATTGACCTACCTACCTTACAACCGAGCAAATGGACTCGCCCATCCTACGTCATAGGCGTGCGACCAATCGAGAGAAACACAGTCACTTTTGAGCGAGTCGTCTGACGTAACGGTGCCTCTATTTTTGGAACAACAGAGCTGGATGAAAATTGCATGTGCCAGAGATCGTATAACACGACAGTGACATCAAGGTCTTCAAGAGCCCCACTATGGTGATTCTCGTGTACGATTTTGATGGTGTTACGCTAACGCATTACGTTCCTCCACAACACACCGTCAATGTACTGTATTACTGTTCGTTCAAAAATGTTCAAATGTTTGGAGCTAATGGGACTTAACTACGGGGTCATCAGTCTCTAAATTCACAAACTACTTATCAACTAGCTTATACTAAGGACGGCACAAATGTCCATGCCCGAGGGGGGATTCGAACCCCCGACGGTAGTGGCCGTGCAGAACGTGACTTGCGCGCCGCAATCCGCTAGGCCACCGCGACCGGCATTACTGTTCGTTCTTGGGGCATCAGCAACAACTAGCTTTGCGAAAAAAAAGCGGTAATTTACCCGCCCATCATTATGTTCGTTAATGCGCGGGTGCATACAGGGAAAGCTGTGGCTGCTCTGTTCGATAGATGGGACTGGGAGGTACTTTACGATTCACCATACTCCGCGAACTTTTGTGCCTTTCTTTGATTCCGAAGATGAAGGAACTTTGAAGCATTCACTTCAGAAGTGTTCCAGAAATTCGACATGCAGTAGACCGTGTCATTTGCACCATCAACACAACTCGCTCTGCTAACGCTATACTACGTCTTCCACATTGGGGGAAACAGGTTCTACACAATGCGGGTGACGACTTTGAAGGACAGTAACAGATGCACATTTGTAAGTCATTTGTATCAGTTGTGAATAAGGCCACTATCTTAGTTCCAACTCTCGTGTAAAATTCAGAATGACTATGAGAAGAAAAGGGTTCCTAATGAAGCGAAATTTGTTAACATCCAATATTAATTAAATGTTAGGAAGTCATTTCTGAAACCATTTGCCTGGAGAGTAGCATTGTATGGTAGTGAAACATGGATGATTAGGTTGTTCAGACAAAAACATTATATAAGCTTCGGAAATGTGGCGCTACAGAGAAAGGATAAAGGTTAATTGTGTAAATCTCGTAAGTAATGAGGAGGTTATCAACAGAATTGGGGAGTAACTGTTTTTCTGGCATATCGTGACTATGAGAAGGGATAGGATTGTGGGACACTTTCTGAGACGTCAAGGAAACGTCAACTTAGTATTAGAATAGGCATGGCCAACATTTCCGCCTGGCGGGAGCTCCCGCGCCCCGTGGGCGAATACAATGTAGTTGATCGCCTCGGACATGACCGTGTGTCACTACTGTTCCACACGCCGCTGCGCACAGTGCGCGGGGCAGGAGCGCGGCAAAGGCCGCCCGCGCCCGCGGGGCGGTGTTTGGCCTTGCCTGTAATAGAAGGATGTGACTGGATTAAAAATTTTATAGGGAGACCGAGGGACAAAGTAGGTCGCCGTTCTTATTCTCAGATGAACAGGCTTGCACAGGACAGGGTAGCGTGGACAGCTGTATCAATCCAGTCTGCTGACTGAAGACCACAACAACAACAACATAGAAGTTGCCGTCAAATATTTTGAATTCTCCTAATTGCATAAGACAACACCAGCAATTTAATCTAACGATAAGGCAATGGAAATTTGGATTACAGTTAATGTGCAATTTTTAACTAATACAATATAATTGGTTAAGAAAAAGGTTTTACGTGACTCGTTATTTTTAAGCTGAACTAGCGCCTTGCGTAGTCACACTGAATTTCTTAGTAGTGTAAACTCTGTCTGGCGTTGCAGTGGAGTTTTTCACTAATGCAGAAGGAAGGACGTTGTTCCAATTACACTTGTTGTTGAGAAACTATTTTAAATGTTAAGTTTCATGTGTGCTGGCGCTGCATCTAGTCAAAGTGAGATGAAGTGTTTGTGTAAGTTCTAAATAGACATCATGTAAAACCATGAATTAGTGTAGAGAAAAATGTTCTTGTTTCAAAGTAATTGTACGTGTTTACGCAAGAGGAAGAAATGCTTTGGCTAGTAGTTAATGTCAAGTGGGCATGTTAAACGAAATTATAATTCAAATTATGACCGGAGACATCTCTCTCAAGTTTCTGAGATCAAGACTGTCTACATTTATGGGTTTGTTCTACATAAAATTGACGGAATTTAAAATTTACTGCATGTAAAATGTGATTTGTTCAGAACTTGTTGCATTTATAATTAAGTTGTAGGACTTGTTACACTTCAGTTCAGTTGCACATCAATTTTGTTACATCAAGAATTTGCGACTTTTAAAATTCGTGACATATGAGTCTGTTGCTATTAAAATACTCTCTTTATGATATTCCCAAGTTTTAAAAATTGTTGCATTTAAAATTTGTTACATTAAAAATTTGTTGCTCCTGAAAATTACTGCAGCAACGATTTCAGTTTGGTATTTTCTACTGTGAGTTCTGTTAAAGGAATTCACATTATATCCTAATTAATTTCTGAAGGAAGTTCATAATTCAAATGAAACCATTCGACTGATTTGAGTCGTTCTGTAACTGATCTGATAAGAAAATGTGCTTCTTTGTCTAACTGACAAAGCCAAAAATTCTCCCTTGACTTTCATGTAATTACACATATTGTGTATTTTATGTGTTGCTGTTGTATGTACTTTCTGTGTTTAACGCAGAAAATCTGTTTTGAAATATGCACATACCAATATATGCATAGGTATTACTATAACCTACTATTTGATTGCACAGTGATTTCTACTTAAGGATATGTGTATCCAAACTAATCAGATCTAAGGGTATTAAGAAGCCTTAAACTTTCCAGCTACCATTAAATTTTCATATTTGTAAATAAAAAAAAACAGCATAATCTGAAATGCTGTTCTTATTTTCAAGAAATCAACATACTAAAGAAGCACATTGTATAAAAACAATGATATGACATAAATCAGTTACATTTACAGTAACAAGCAACGTGATAACTCCTGATGAGAAGTGGAATAGAAGAGATAAAATGAAACATATTTTGGTAGATTCTGAAACAAAGCTTCGACAAAATGTTGGAAGAAATCAGTTTTGGTTATTTGCAGTAAACAAAGATACGGAGCCTGAAAAGATTATTGCTATATTTTTGACTGGCGTTCACAGTTACATAAACAATTTTCAAAGCTGTCATTCTCATTTTGACTCATACCATTATATATTTACCAAGACCGTAGATGCAATTCCTCAGGGTGACCAGTTTAGAACGAAGAATTGTGAATATATCCCACAATACCTCATCAAATTTAACAGAGTAGAAAGCGATGAAAACGCAATAAACACACATCATTGACACATAGTCAACGATCCATGACATTTTTTCCAAAAATAACAACGCCGCACTTTTCAATTTGGTAGCAACTCAAACAAAATTTACGATTATAACAGTAATGTTGTGGTTTCTAAAGCTATTTGACCATACTGCTATGGTCATTAGTCGATAGACTTACAAAGTAATTAATCTCAATTACACTAGGGAACAACACACACACACACACACACACACACACACACACACACACACATCTATGACAGAGGGAGAATTCTGACCTTCAGCGCGGCGTTGTAACAGTATTCAACATAAAATTTTTAATACAGCAACGTCAATGCTTTCATAAGAGTTGGAGGTAAAGCCACAAAAATGATTAAGACTAATTTTCCACTTTATTCTAGGGTCTCTGTATTACAACGGTAACTTCATACGCTTCTAATTAGTTGTGTAAAACATTCTTCTGAGTATCCATACAAGCTGTTGATATAATCAAGTGAAAACAAAGTCATCGGAACCATCACGCAGATTTTTTATTCATTTACTTAGAGACACACTGGTTTGTAAGACTTTCAGTGTAAAACACTAATTTTTGCGGATAAAAACTGTTTATTATGGCGAGCCATGAAAGGAAGTCATTTTTAACGACAGAGCACACGTTGTTCCATTAGAGTGTTCCAGGAAAAGCAACAATAGATGGAGAAAGATATCTGTGAAACACTTACCATTTCATGGTTTGTGTGAAGTGCTCTGCCATAGAATGGAATTCGAAAATTGCTATGCTGATATTATATTGCTATGTTGATGCAAAACTTTGTTTACATACGAAAATTAAGTGCATTTATAAGTAGCAAAGATGATAAAACAGAGAAACTGTGATATTGTCTAAGCGTCTACTAAGTGAAGTGACATGGTTTTCGAGCCGCATTTCACAATTTATTAAAACGATAAATACATGAATTTTCTCCAGAAGTAATTATTCTAGTAATTTAACCGTTGAGATTTAAAAATGCATCCAATGTAAATAAGTACGTTTTATTTTCAAAAATTAATTCTTAATTTTCGCATTATTTAATTTCAACCCAATCATTTTATTTGAAACAAGAACTCGTATGAATCAGTGACACACGGATTACAGACAGATCGGAGGCTTCGACAAGGATTTTATTAGCACCATACACAACTGATTACCTACGTGAGAAATCATTGCATAACTGAAATTGATACGTTTTCTCAAATTAAATAGATCTCGAAGTGTAAAGGTCTTTAGGTCTACAAAATATTAAAGAACGCAATATCCATGCTAGAAAAATAATTTAATTATGGACAAACTACAACAAAGTGCGAGGTGATACGTTAATATACATAGAAATCTGATCAATGGAATACGGCACTCGAATATCTCATCTTTTACTGCCCTGCTGTATTTTCGATGTTCGTTTTATAGCTTGTACGCTGGAAGATAGCTGTTGTAAATTCCGATTTATGACACAGTACTCCATAAAAAAGAAAACCAACACACACAAACCAATCGATATAGTATGTACAAGTAGTAGAGTGTGAGGGCTGGTGGCGAAAGATAATGCGTAAAATATTGTTTTCGTGGTGCAGCAGCGTACGGTACCGTGATAGGCTGTGTTGCGCTGTGCAGTTTTAACTACGTCTACCTCGGTCATTGCTCTTGATTACTGTCTACAGTTGACAGTTTATGTTCCCATAAAGGTGGTAAAACTTAACTGACGACGGTTGTTGCAAGCAGTGATAAGGATTCTTCGTCGCACTTATTTCTATAGGGAAATATACCTTTCTCTTTTCCTCTGTTTCATAAATAAATGTATTGTTATTTACACTAGATTTTTTTAGAGATTTATTAAATTATTTTATTACGTAATACTCACTTAAATCTCGTTGTAGATCGGTAGATACTTTGAACCGTATCGTATATTCCAAAATTCAAAGTCATAACTGTGAGCAGTATTCCATAGTCCACAATTTAAACAATAATGCCACCATTTCTCAAAAAGTGTTGCATGAATCAGAGTAATTTTTGATAACTGCTTACAGTGAAACTATAATTTTCCGCCTGACAGGTACAGAGAGTAAAATTATATAATACTAATACGAATTCTGCGAATATTTCTTTAGTGGGCAGAGAATGTCGACCAAGGCATCATTCTTCTGCCCAACGTTTCGTCTTCAATGAAGGAGGTATCATAAGAAGCTTTGAGTATACACAGGTTTGTTGCATATTTCATTTCCTTTGGGCCTGTAGTATTGTGTATGTCTTTTAAGGGCATATTAATTACACATATAATACCGAAATGCTGATTTACGTTGTAAATGTTATTCAATGCTTATAAATACAGCCTATTTAGCCTATTTAGGCTCTGTGGCCTTCTGCATATAAAGTTTTTAGGTGGAATAGAGCTACTTACAATATTGGAACATCTGTTCATAACATATTAGTCCGTACTTACGTCCATATTGCATCTTGGAGGTATAATTCTATTTTATTTCCTTCTTATAATTGCAGTCAAAATATTGTTTTCATCGTATTTATAACACGTGTTGCTTGTCACGTTATTAATTTATTATTTCTTTTCTGACACTTGTGATTGACAGATCCTCTAGCGATACTCTATGGTTACAGTATGTTTATAATTGTTTGTCGTGGAATCTGTGTTAGGTACTCTGACGATTATCTGTTTTATCTCGAATCAAAAATTTCAATATAGTTCTCCGAACTATTTTTGTGCTTCAGTTCTGTTTGTTCATTTAAAATTTCGTTAGGGCTTTTCTTTGATTGTGCATAAATTTCGATCTCCTCCAGAATGTTCATGCGGTAACATTTCGGTGTTATGAGAAATATTTTCATTGCATTTGTCATATGATCGACGTCGTCATTTTTCGTTTCTAAGTGGCTAAAGAATGCTGAAAGACTTGCGCCGTAATTTCTCCTAGGTTTCTGTATCGAAATTCAAAGTTTCTGACCGTTTCTCCCGTATAAAATTTCTGACATATTCAGAAAACTGTCACAAAACGCAGATGTTCACACGTATCCAAGCAAAGGTCTTATTATGACGTTATCATATCGGTGTAGTCATGCGCTACATACTGAAATTGTTTCTTTTATTCTGTACAGAGGCCGACAGTTTTTTAAATCATACTATATAGAAATCTCAGAGGTTAATACAAATGTACATTGTTCAGTGTTAACAAAATTCACAAATCACCTACCTGCACATAAGTTATACGTGGGTAGCTTAAATTTGCCTAAAGATATTCTACTTGCTGATCCTGAATTCTTCATACCAGGAAGAATTGATTTGCTGCTAGGCACAGAGATATTATTTCATATACTGAAGTAAAATCGCAGGATTAGGAGTGATGACTGGCCAGTTCTACAAGATACCGAGCTGGGATATATTTTAGCAGGAAGATATCAGTCACCCTGTTATGATGTAGCAACCTAAAGGAATGTTCTTCTACAACTTGGACCTCTCATTAATGCGCAACTCAGAAACTTCTTGGAGTTAGAAGAAATTCCAGTAACATGTGAAATACATTTTAAGGAGAACACATTATGTGATGAAGAAGAACGTTTTATTGTTCGCTTACCCCGTAAGCAATTTGAAAGAAACCTTGGATATTCTTAGTTTAATGCCTTGAACAGATTCCATCATTTAGAAAGGCGTTTCAAGAAGTAGACAATCCTGCAACAGCAGTACTGTAACTTCATGAAGGAGTATGAAGATTTAAGACACATGAAACCAGTAGATGAAGTTTGTGAACACGGCATCCATGAGACCTACTACATTCTGAACCATGCTATTTTCAAGGAGCATAGTACTACCAGAAAACTCAGAGTTGTATTTGATTGTTCCAGTAAATCTACTACAGGAACTTTTTTAAAGGACTTGCTAATGGTTGAACCTGTCCTGCCGGAATATTTGTACTCGATAGTACTCCGTTTCAGAACTCCTCCCATTGCTTTCGCTGCAGACATAGAGAAAATGTACCGGCATTTTCTTGTAGACCCAGATGACTTGAAGCTGCAGCGTATATTGTGGAGGCCAAACGCAGATCTGCCATTTCGTGTGTATGAGTTACAGTAAAGAAACTGCGTCAGGTCAGAGGGGATACATAGACCCCCTCGACGTCAAAGATAGGTGTCAAGAGAGTTAGGGAGGAATCTAAGACCCTCCTCTCTGGACAAGCGTGATCCTAAAAGGCTGAGGCAGGAAATAGGAAAACAGACCTATAGTACTGCAGTCTCGGTCTTTAGAATGGCGGTTGTCCAAGAAGGATACCCACTGGTGAGCATCACCTCGCAGCAGGAGGAGATCGTGCAATGGCCCTCTTTGAAGAGATTGGAGGGGGGGGGGACGCTGGTCCAGGACCCAAATTCAGGAGGGTCTATCTAGATCGCGGTGCCCTCATTTTTGTCTGCGAGGGGGGGCCACTCAGTAGTATGGCTTAAGGACAAGGTGCCCATGATATCCCCGTGGGAGGACGCGAAGCTGCTGGTCAAGACAACAACCGAACTCCTGAAGACCGCAAGGGTATCAATATGGGTACCAAAGATCCTTAAGGATGTCCCTCCAAAGACTCCATTCGAGAAAATAAGGGTACAGAACCCAAATGTCTCGACAGAAGATTGGAGGGTAAATAACCAAAAGGTCGTTCCGGAAGGACGAACCCTGGTGGTGGAAGCCGGAGAGAAGTCCCTGAAGGCAATGCGAGAGCAAGGCCTGAAACTGTTTTTAGGATTCTCACAGGTCGCCGTCAGGGTAATCAAAGACCTTAAAAGCAATTATGGCAGCAAGATGGGGACTGGAAGTGCTGCAGGTAAACCTGCAGCCCAGTAAAGGGGCCGTTGCTGCCCTGAGCCGTCGCCTGGGGAGACAGGAGGTGGACGTGGCCCTGATACAAGAACCCTATTTACACAAAGGGGGTGTATCGGGCCTCGGTGGTACTGGAGGTAAACTGATTTATGACAGAAATCTAAAAAACTCCAGAACATGCATTTATGTTAAAATTGGAATACCTTTCACACCAATGATGGATTTTTTTTTCTAGGGACCTGGTGACTATCAGGATGCAGCAACGTGAGGAAGGTATCACGAGGGAAATTGTTTTGGCCTCAACATACCTTCCTTAAGAAGACAGCTCTCCTCCTCCTTTGGAAGTGAGGAGACTGATCGAAACCTGCCATCGGCAAGGTGACGAACTGTTGGTGGGATGTGATGCCAATGCCCACAATCTATCGTGGGGCAGCAAGGACACCAACAGTAGAGGTGAGCACCTTCTTGAATTTCTCCTATCTAACAACTTGGAGATCCTGAATAGGGGTGATGAACCTACATTCAGGAATAGTAGAAGGGAAGAAGTAATTGACATAACTTTTGTTTCCATGATGATGGGAAGTTACGTCAAACAGTGGCATGAGCCATCCTCATCAGATCACATGTATATTAAATTCAAGGTTGAAATGGGAACCAGACAGACCATGGCCTATAGGAATCCCAGGAAAACGGACTGGGAGACATATAGGAGAGACCTTGACTTCAGCCTATCGGAATCCAGCAGAGTTTGAGGAAGTAGCGGAGGCCATAACCTCTGCTATAGTGACCTCATACCAGGATAACTGCTCAATCACCAAGAAGTGCACAAATAGGAGTGTGCCTTGGTGGAATAATAACCTGGAAATGCAAAGGAAACAGGTATGAAGACTGTTTAACCTTGCGAGGTGCAAAGGACAATGGGCAAAGTATCGTGAGGCCCTTGTCAATTACAACCTTGCCATCAGACGGGCAAATGAGGCATCCTGGAAGGTATTCTGTGAGGAAGTGGAGGACACGGCTGCTCAAGCGAGACTTCATAAAATCCTCACTAGGGTACCAACTAATCCAGGAGGAACATTGAGGAAGGAGGATGGGGAGTATACAAAGACAGCACATGAAACGCTGGAACTGCTCCTCAAGACTCACTTTCCTCAATACACTCTGGGGGATAACTCAGACCAGAATGCGTTTCCTAAGAGACAACGGTTCTCAGGTATTCGCAAAGAGGACTGGGATCTGGCCAAGGAGTGTGTCGATTTCAGTAAGGTCCGATGGGCGGTGGAAACATTTCAACCGTTCAAGTCACCTGGCCCCGATGGAATTTTTCCAGCTCTCCTGCAACAAGCGGGAGAAAATCTTATTATATTTCTATGCAGGTTATTCAGGGTTAGCCCAGCAGCAGGAATCATTCCCAATGCCTGGAGGGTGGGGAAGGTTTTCTTTATTCCAAAACCAGGGAGAATTGATCATACCAAGGCCACGTATATGAGACCAATCAGCCTGTCCTCCTTCATTCTTAAGACATTGGAAAAGCTGGTTAATGTGCATGTTGGAGAAAGGAGGTTAAGTAGGGCTCCTCTTCATTCAAACCAACATGCATATCAACCAGGTAAATCATGTGAGACGCTCTCCACCAACTCGTTGGGAAGTTAGAGGAAGCACTAAACTTTCAGGAAATAGCTCTCTGTATCTTCCAAGAAATTGAGGGGGCTTTTAGCTATACGACCTTCGATTCCATGGTTAGGGCAGCAGAGGTGCATGACCTAGGGACTAGGTGGACTAGGGCCATACTCAGTGGAAGAAAGGTAGAGGCTACCATGATGGATGAAAAAATGGTAATCAACACCACTAGGGGTTGCCTGCAAGGAGGAGTTCTTTCCCCTTTATTGTGGAATCTAGTGGTGAATGATCTCATTGGAGAATTAAACTCTAGGCAGTACTTTTGCCAAGGATACACAGATGATCTTGTCTTAGTAATACTTGGCAAATTTGCTGACACAGTGAAGAATATGGCACAAGGTGCAATGGACATTGTGCAAGACTGGTGCAGAAAACAGGATCTGGGGGTTAGTCCTAAGAAGACTGTTGTTGTACCATTCACAAGGAAACATATCCAACACTCAAGTTGGAATCTAAAGCTTTTCAATGAAGCGCTACCTGTGAAGGGGACAGTGAAAAATCTAGGGGTTACCCTAGATGAGAAACTGACATGGACCCCTCACATTAGGAATATTTACTCCAAGGCAAAAGGTACTCTTGTGAGTACCAGGAGAGCTTGTGGCAAAAATTGGGGCCTGAGCCCCAAGGGTATGCACTGGATACACACCACAGTGATTAGACCCAGGATTACCTATGGGGCGGTCGTGTGGTGGAAGAAGGTAGAACAGCAGGTTGCTGCTAACGAGCTTGGTAAGGTGCAGAGATTAGCCTGCTTAGCCATAACAGGCGGAATTTGCAGCACACCAACTGCTGGGATGGAAACCATGCTTTATATGCCCCCATTACACCATTGGGTCAAGATGGAGGCAGCGGCTGGTGCATACAGACTCAAATCTGGCAACAACTGGAACTCTTTGGGATATCCAGAATCACACACTAAAATAGTGAGTGAGGTAAATATAGGAAAGGTTGGGGAAATGCCAGCTGACTATATTATAACCCCATACTGCTTCAACAAGCCTTTCAATAAACAATTGGAAGCAGGGAGCAGTGGGAGAAAATAGTTCGACACCGTACGGGGGATATTGTCTGGTTCACTGACAGGTCAAAATCAGACCAACGTGTTGGGGCTGGGGTATATGGGGTGCAGCCAAGACTGGAGGGCGTCATCTCTCTAGGAAAACTGGCCTCAGTATTCCAGGCGGAAATCACTGCCATCAGGGCGTGTGTGGAGAAGAATATGCGTAGGCGCTACAAAGATTGTAGTATCTATATCTATTCAGTCAGCCAGGCAGCCCTGAGATCACTGGCAGCTCCTGCAACAAAGTCTAAAATTGGTGCATAATGTCACAGGGTTCTAGTGGAGCTAGGGGAAAGCAATAGAGTAAACCTATTGTGGGTCCCTGGCCACTCGGGGATCAGTGGCAACGAACATGCCGACAGATTAGCCAGGATGGGAGCAGAGACTCCATTTATTGGACCGGAACCTGTCCTGACAATCACCAAGGCAATACTCAAATTGGAGCTACGTAACTGGCTCAGAAGCAGAACATAGAATATTGGACCAAAGTCCATGGCAAGGTAATGATGCCAAAGCAATGTTTTAAAAGAAGCTCTGCAAATCTGGGTGTTAACAGGAGAGAGATTAGACTCATGGTTGGATTGCTGACAGGCCATGGGAATTTCAAAAAACACCTACATACAATGGGAATAACAGAAGAGGACCCTAAATGTAGGATCTGTGATGACGATGATGAAACTGCATCACATCTAATCTTCGAATGCATTGCATTGGAGAGTAAAAGGCACAGAACATTTGGGACAACCAGACCCGAAGAAATTGTGTCTAATAAAGAAATAAAGAACTGGCAAAGGGACTCGTTGCACTCTTCAAGGGCATTGGTTGGCTTTACTAGACATACAGGGAGCGATACCGCACAATAAACTTAGTTTCGGTGCGGACAGTGGCGGGTTGGACCAACACTGTTTTGGCTTCCCTGAAAAAATCAAATCAAATCAAATCAATGGTCAGACTGTTGTTTCATATGAAGGACATGAAGATTGATAGATATGTATTGACTTTCTCATATGTAAAGGATGTTCAAGTGCATGCCTTCGCAGATGCTAGCGAGGCTACTTATGGTTGCGCTATCTATGTTTGATCAATCAGCAATCAAGATTAGGTTGCAGTCAGATTGTTATGTGCCAAGTCAAGGGAAGCACCTATCAAAATCACGGTGCCTAGGTTGGAATTATGTGGTGCGGTACTGATGACAACACTGGTTAGCAAAACTTTCCCTGCCTTAAATTTAAGAATTTCTGAGGTGTTCTACTGGACTGATTCTACCATTGTTTTCTCTTGGCTAAGTGCACCACCATATTGGTGGAAGATATTTGTTTACCATCACGTGGCAGGAATATAAGAATTGATTGATGTGCAACAATGGAGACATGCTTCCTCTGCAGAAAACTCTGCTGATTTAATATCGCGAGGCAAGAATGCAGAAACACTAAAGGATTCACTCTTGTGGTGGCAAGGACCACCCTATTTGAAGAACCCATCTTCTATGTGGGCCGAGGGGAACATGAAGATGAAGGAAGACAGCATTCCAGAAAGGATGATGTCAACAATATCCCTGTCTACAACCATGAACCATATAGGTTTTCAGCACTGAGGCGATTGATTAGAGTCCTGGTATACTGTCAAAGATTTATTCATAACAAATTCACTGGCAGCCATTCTTCAGAAGAGTTGAAGTATACACTTTGTACATAAAGATGGCACAACAGAGTCCCAACAAACAAGATATTGAAGCATTAAGATTCGTGAACAATGTATCAAACAAAAGTACGCTACTCAATCTCCATCCATTCTTGGATAATGAAGGAGGACTAAGAGTGGGTGGAAGGCTTAGCAAATCACCATTACCATTTGAAATGAAACAACAGATGATTTTACCACCTAATCACCATTTAACAAGACTCGTAATACAAGATGAGCATGTACGTTCACTTCATGGAGGATCACAACTCTTGACTACAATGTTACGTCAACGATATTGGAGTCCAAGAATTCGTCAGACAATTCTATCAGTGCTTCATAATTGCTTAACATGTTTTGACTTGAAGAAATAAATATCTGAGCAGCTTATCGGGACAGTTACTAAGTCCTCGTGTGCAACCATCGCGTTAATGTTTAATACTGGTGTTGACTACAATGGACCATTAATCATGAAACTTGGATCCCAGCGAAGTAAATCTGTGGTGTCGCACAATACAAAGTGCGCGCCACCTACTTTCGCCGTGCGCCGCCATGCACGCACGGCGCGGCGTTCTTACGACGACAGCCACAAGCGCCTTCTGCTGCAACTCCGCTCGTGGCCACCACTGATCGACATCGTTCACTTGGGACTGAGATAGCAACCAGTTAGGACCTTCGGAATCAGATAGGCACCAGTGAAGACTTGGCTATCGTACAGGCACTAGTGTTTCTAGTTTCTGGCTGCTCCCCTCCGTACCTGCACCAGCGTGCTATCTTTATTCCTGTGTCGGTCTCATTCCACTCGGCCACCGACACCTACGATGGAAACGAGACACAAAAGCGGCGACGAGGCAGGGACACAAAAGTGGTGACGAGGATGGGACACAAATGTGGCGACGAGGAGTGATAGACGAACCGTGGACCAGCCCGCTTGCAGCAGCCAGACAGCAGCAGTCGGAGCATACAGAAATTGCTCCCGCCCACCCACCCTTATTATAAGAATTTTGGGGGAGATATTTTGTTACGTGTCTTGTGGACTTTTATTGTTGCAGAGCGTCCTTTTCATATTGCATTTGTGTTTCGTTATAAGTTACTTGTATACGCGGCGCCTAATCGGTCAGCATGGCCACTACCCCGAACCCAAACTTAATGGAAATTATTCAGTTACAGTCGTCGCAATTCACGCAACTCCTGCGAGCGGTGGCGCAGTTAACTTCACAGGCTGCTCACCAACAACAGCCGTCACCTCAGCAGCCCACACCTGCCGCCGCAGCGCTTCCTACGTTTCGCCAGTACAACGAACGTGAGGAAGAATGGAGCGACTATTTCGCACAATTTCAAGAACTCGTCGCGGCTCATCAAATAACAGGTCAGATAGTTCAAAATTTCTTTCTCGCCGTAGTTGGCACAAAGACTTTCGTGCTACTGCAGAAACTCTTCCCCAACGCATCTCCTCGTGATGTAGACTTTGAACAAATAGTACAAGCACTGAATGCTCATTATGAGAGAAAAGTTCTCGTAGCTGCGGCTCGGTACCGATTTTTCAGACTTAAAAAATTACCTGAGCAGTCACACCAAGAGTGGATTACGGAATTGAAGGGCTTAACCCGCAAATGTAAATTTACTTGCTCTTGTGGACTTTCTTATAGTGACGTGATGTTGAAGGATGCGATTACGCAGAACATTCAGGACTCCAGAATTAGGGCAGCAATTCTAAAACAGTCAGACCCTTCATTAGACAGTGTACTGCAGCTTACAGAAGCGCATGATACTTTTGACTTAGCAGATGTAGAAATGCAAAGCCACAGTGTAAATTCAGTGCGCCGTAACGGACGCTTTCCTAGCCGTAGTTATCAGTGTAGCCCTAGTGTTTCTTATTTTTCTACCGGCCGTGCTGAACAGACAGTGAATAGTAGCCAGTGTAAAAGCGCGACACAAAGGTCGCACCGTCGTGTTCGAAACAGTAATTTGAATAACGGGCGCCAAAGCTCATTTCAGAAAAACGTTCGTAAGTCTTGCCCCCAGTGTGTATCACGCCACAAACGTGCAAAGTGCCATAGTCGCAACGCAACCTGTTATCAATGTGGCAAATCGGGACATGTACAATCTGTGTGTACGCAAATTAAAAACTCAAAGATCGGTACCCTTAGAAACAGTGCTTCGCCGAGTGCGAGAGCAGTGCATACAGTCAATGTCATAGACGCTGTGGAATTGAACAGTGCTTTACTTGGTTCTCAATTGCAAGGAAATTCTTCTGCACCTATTGCAAAACTATGTTTTGAGCCACGCCGCAAGCGCCGACGAGCGCGTACATCTGTGCAACGGAAAAGGGTTCGGGACAAGCAAAGTGACAATGTACAGTGCAATCCTGTAGTGAACCTAGTGCCTTCCGCAAATTCTCCTTCTAATAGTGCCCAGTACTGTGTAGAAAGTGACAGTAGACTTGTTGTAACTACTCAAAAGTTTAGTGCAGTAGTTAGTGAATCTGTAGTAGCCTCGCATTGCGCGAACGCCGATCGGGCGGTAGTGCCATCTAGTGACAGTGTTTTTAATCCGCTGTGTGCCGATCCTGCGCCGCTTACTTCACTACGTAGCCCGCGCATGCGCTAGTGCAGCAAACAACCGGTGTCAGATGTTGCCCACATTCACGCACCTGTCGAGCGCCACAAGCAAAAGCTTTTTGTGAATCTTTGCATAGAAAACAGGACTGTGAAATTTCAGCTTGATACTGGTTCCACTGTCACTTTAATGAATAAAGAGACGTATGAACTTCTGGGTTCGCCAAAATTGTCGCCGTCACAGCAAGTGTTAACAGCATATACAGGACAAACTATTCCTGTGCTAGGAACGTGTAGCCTGCCCGCCTCTTTCCAAGGTGTAACGAAAACAGTTGCTTTTGTAGTTCTTCAGGCCAAATCTACACAGAACATTTTTGGACTAGATGCGTTTGACTTGTTTGGTTTATCTATTCAACGAGATGTGCTTCAAATTTCGTCAGTAGTGCCTCAGGACAAAATAAATGCATTGTGTGACAAATATAGTGACTTGTTTTCTCCGGAACTAGGTTGTGCAAAAGACTTCGTGGCACATGTAACTTTAAAAGAATCTGCAGTTCCAAAATTTCGTAAAGCTAGACCAGTGCCTATCGCAATTCGTGATAAGGTTGCCGAAGAACTTAAACGTTGGCAAGATGGTGGGGTGATTTCCCCTGTTTCTGCGAGTCAGTGGGCCTCGCCTATAGTAATTATACCCAAGCCGTCAGGAAAACTTCGTCTCTGTGCGGACTTTAAATCAACAGTGAACAGTCAAACAATTTTGGACACTTATCCCCTGCCCAGACCAGACGAACTTGTGTGTCGCACAAGTACAAAGTGCGCGCCACCTACTTTCGCCGCGCGCCGCCATGCACGCACGGCGCGGCGTTCTCACGACGACAGCCACGAGCGCCCTCTGCGACAACTCCGCTCGTGGCCACCACGGAAAGACATCGGTCACTTCGGACTGAGATAGCAACCAGTTAGGACCTTCGTTATCAGATAGGCACCAGTGAAGACTTTGCTATCGTACAGGCACTAGGCAGGCCTCTAACAACTATGTATCAACATTCTGCAGTACTATGTAAAAGTTAAGTATTGTTACATTCTGTGCAATATATATCTCTTTCTAATTTACTCTAGTGTTTATAGTTTCTGGCTGCTCCCCTCCGTACCTGCACCAGCGGGCTATCCTTATTCCTGTGTCGGTCTTATTCCACTCGGCCACCGACACCTACGACGAGGCTGGGACACAAAAGCGGCGACGAAGTTGGGACACAAAAGAACTAATGGACAAATTAGGACAGTCTCGCTTCTTTTCTAAGATTGATTTAGCAGAGGCATACTTACAGATTCCACTTGATGACGAGTCAAAAAAGTTTTTCGTCATTAATACTCACATGGGCCTTTTTCAATGTCAACGACTACCCTTTGGCAGTTCTTCCGCCCCCGCTATTTTGCAGCGCTTTTTGGAACAGCTGACAGTTTCTGTACCGTGTTGCTCGAACTATTTAGATGACATTGTGGTATCCGGACGTACAGTTGAAGAACATTTAGCAAACCTGGAGTGCCTTTTCAAAGTTTTGACTGCAGCAGGTCTACGTTGTAATAAAGCAAAATGTTCGTTTTTTCAAACTGAAATAGAGTACCTGGGCCATGTGATTAATGCCCAAGGAATTCATCCCTTACAGTCACATCTTCGAGCAATCAAAGACTTGCCTCCTCCTAAGAATGTGCATGAATTGCAAGCAGTGATGGGAAAGCTTAACTATTATTTCAGGTTTATTCCCAATGCCTCTCAGATTGCAGCTCCACTGCATCACTTACGTAGGAAGAATGTTCCTTTTGTATGGTCTAAAGATTGTCAGGTTGCCTTTGACAAACTAAAGTCTGCACTACTCAGTGATGCATGTTTGATTCCCTTTGACCCACAGAAGCCTGTAGTGTTAGCAGTTGACGCCTCGTCGTACGGTCTGGGTGCCGTTCTGTCGCATCGTATTGGATGTCACGATCGTCCTATGGCCTTTGCATCCAAGCTACTGACGCCGACGCAACAGAATTACAGTCAGATAGAAAAGGAGGCCTTAGCAATCATTTACGGCGTCACAAAGTTTCATCATTATCTCTATGGCAGAAAATTCTATTTGTTGACAGACAAAAAGCCTCTCACGTCGTTGTTCACACCCACAAAGCCAATTCCTCCACGAACGTCACAAAAGCTTCAGAGATGGTCCTTGATATTGTCAAATTATCAGTATGAGATTTTGTACCGACCTACCACTAAACATGCCAACACGGACACACTTTCCCGACTTCCGGTTGGCCAGGATGTTTCGTTTGATTCTTCAGAAATGGCATGTTGTCAGATAGACTCCAGAGATGCTTCCGCTGTCGCAGATTTCCCTTTGAACTCTCGTCGGGTTGATAAGGAAACAGCTGCGGATGCAGACTTAAGTGTGGTAGCACGTTTTGTTCGCTTTGGTTGGCCTGCCAGAGCCAAAGACATTGATCGGCCTCTGGTTCGACGTTTTTTTGCACAACGTCATGCATTATCTTTAAGTCAGGGTGTACTGTTGTTGCATACCGACAACGACCAAGCAAGAGTGATTGTTCCTCGTTCCCTGCAACGAGAAGTGTTACGCCTCCTGCATCAAGGACATTGGGGTATTGTTAGGACAAAGCAACTGGCCAGACGTCATTGTACCTGGGTTGGTATGGACGCTCAGATAGAGAACATGACGTCACAGTGTACTGTTTGTGCGGAGCATCAGGCGGCTCCTCCGCAACGTTTCTCAGACTGGCCACGCCCCAAGGGACCATGGCAACGTTTACATATTGACTTTGCCGGACCTTTCTGGAATACGCGCTGGTTAATCGTTGTAGACGCTTTCAGCAAGTTTCCTTTTGTGATTGCCATGAACTCAACGACGGCGTCTAGTACAATCAGTGCCTTAACATCAGTGTTTTGCATCGAAGGTTTGCCTGAAACTATCGTCAGTGACAATGGACCTCAGTTTGTTAGTGCGGAGTTTCAACAGTTTTGTCGTGTGAATGGCATTCAGCATATCACCACCGCACCTTTTCACCCTCAGTCCAATGGTGAAGCAGAACGTTTCGTTCGAACATTCAAGTCTCACATGGAGAAGATGAAAGGTCAGCACTCCAGGCAGCAAGCTCTTCAAATTTTCCTGTCTACGTATCGATGCATGCCACGTGACGGCCCGTCTCCTGCCGAGCTGCTACACGGCCGCCGTCACCGCACTCTCCTTCACCTGCTGCAGCCTCCCACGCACCGAGTCGGTTCGTATGGCGCTACGCGTTTTCAGGTTTCTACGCCGGTGCTGTACAGGGTGTTTGCTGGTATGAAGAAGACATGGGTGCCGGGCACCATTCAGCGCGTGCTCGGTCGCAATATGTATGTTGTACGTTCTTCCACAGGGTCGGAGCTGCGGCGCCACGCAAACCAATTGCGCTTGCACAGGCCGCGCGATCCTGTCTCCGGTTTCTTGATTCCAGACCCAGTTCACCGCCAGGGAGCACAACCACATCGTTCGTCCCCGGACTACGAGATCGTCCCGATGGAGATCGACGCGACGCCGCCGCTGTCGCCGCCGCAGTTGACAGCGTCACCGAGAGGGACTCCGGGACCGTGCGTGCCGCCGCCGCCTGGGCCACGCACCTCAGAAGATGACCTGCTCCCTCTGGGCGGGGGGTTTCGGTGGGTTCCCTGGAGGATCGCAAGGCGGATGCCGGGGCGCGGACGGCGTCTCGATCCCAGCCTCAGCTACGACGCCCGTCCCACCAGTAACGCCCCCGCCCAGGCCCTCCTCCCAGTGCCGTCGCCGTGGCCCTCAGCCCTACGCCACGACGGCGCGGCGGTTTGGGGGGGGGGGGGGGAGGGGTGTGGTGTCGCACAAGTACAAAGTGCGCGCCACCTACTTTCGCCGCGCGCCGCCATGCACGCACGGCGCGGCGTTCTCACGACGACAGCCACGAGCGCCCTCTGCGACAACTCCGCTCGTGGCCACCACGGAAAGACATCGGTCACTTCGGACTGAGATAGCAACCAGTTAGGACCTTCGTTATCAGATAGGCACCAGTGAAGACTTTGCTATCGTACAGGCACTAGGCAGGCCTCTAACAACTATGTATCAACATTCTGCAGTACTATGTAAAAGTTAAGTATTGTTACATTCTGTGCAATATATATCTCTTTCTAATTTACTCTAGTGTTTATAGTTTCTGGCTGCTCCCCTCCGTACCTGCACCAGCGGGCTATCCTTATTCCTGTGTCGGTCTTATTCCACTCGGCCACCGACACCTACGACGAGGCTGGGACACAAAAGCGGCGACGAAGTTGGGACACAAAAGAACTAATGGACAAATTAGGACAGTCTCGCTTCTTTTCTAAGATTGATTTAGCAGAGGCATACTTACAAATTCCACTTGATGACGAGTCAAAAAAGTTTTTCGTCATTAATACTCACATGGGCCTTTTTCAATGTCAACGACTACCCTTTGGCAGTTCTTCCGCCCCTGCTATTTTTCAGCGGTTCTTGGAACAGCTGACAGTTTCTGTACCCTGTTGCTCGAACTATTTAGATATTGTGGTATCCGGACGTACAGTTGAAGAACATTTAGCAAACCTGGAGTGCCTTTTCAAAGTGTTTACTGCAGCAGGTCTACGTTGCAATAAAGCAAAGTGTTCGCTTTTTCAAACTGAAATAGAGTACCTAGGCCATGTGATTAATGCCCAAGGAATCCATCCCTTACAGTCACATCTTAGAGCAATCAAAGACTTGCCTCCTCCTAAGAATATGCACGAATTGCAAGCAGTAATGGGAAAGCTTAACTATTATTTCAGATTTATACCCAATGCCTCTCAGATTGCAGCTCCACTGCATCACTTACGTAGGAAGAATGTTTCTTTTGTATTGTCTAAAGATTGTCAGGTTGCCTTTGACAAACTAAAGTCTGCACTACTCAGTGATGCATGTTTGATTCCCTTTTACCCACAGAAGCCTGTAGTGTTAGCAGTTGATGCCTCATCGTACGGTCTGGGTGCAGTTTTGTCGCATCGTATTGGATCTCACGATCGTCCTATTGCCTTTGCATCCAAGCTACTGACGCCAACGCAACAGAATTACAGTCAGATAGAAAAGGAGGCCTTAGCAATAATTTACGGCGTCCCAAAGTTTCATCATTATCTCTATGGCAGAAAATTCTATTTGTTGACAGACCACAAACCTCTCACGTCGTTGTTCTCACCCGCAAAGCCAATTCCGCCACGAACGGCACAAAAGCTTCAGAGATGGTCCTTGATATTGTCTAATTATCAGTATGAGATTTTGTACCGACCTACCACTAAACACGCCAACGCGGACAGACTTTCCCGACTTCTGGTTGGCCAGGATGTGTCGTTTGATTCTCCAGAAATGGCATGTTGTCAGACTCCAGAGATGCTTCCGCTGTCGCAGATTTCCCTTTGAACTCTCGTCGGGTTGCACAGGAAACAGCTGCGGATGCAGACCTAAGTGTGGTAGCACGTTTTGTTCGCTCTGTGTGGCCTGCCAGATCCAAAGACATTCAACGGCCTCTGGTTCGACGTTATTTTGCACAACGTCATGCATTATCTTTAAGTCAGGGTGTACTGTTGTTACATACGGACAACGACCAAACAAGAGTGATTGTTCCTCGTTCCCTGCAACGAGAAGTGTTACGCCTCCTGCATCAAGGACATTGGGGTATTGTTAGGACAAAGCAACTGGCCAGACGTCATTGTACCTGGGTTGGTATGGAGGCTCAGATAGAGTGCATGACGTCACGGTGTACTATTTGTGCGGAGCATCAGGCGGCTCATCCGCAACGTTTCTGAGACTGGCCACGCCCCAAGGGACCATGGCAACGTTTACATATTGACTTTGCCGGACCTTTCTGGAATACGCGCTGGTTAATTGTTGTAGACGCTTTCAGCAAGTTTCCTTTTGTGATTGCCATGATTGCCGGCGTCTAGTACAATCAGTGCCTTAACATCAGTGTTTTGCATCGAAGGTTTGCCTGAAACTATAGTCAGTGACAATGGACCTCAGTTTGTTATTCGGGATTTCAACAGTTTTGTCGTGTGAATGGCATTCAGCATATCACCACCGCACCTTTTCACCCTCAGTCCAATGGTGAAGCAGAACGTTTCGTTCGAACATTCAAGTCTCACATGGAAAAGATGAAAGGTCAGCACTCCAGGCAGCAAGCTCTTCAAATTTTCCTGTCTACGTATCGGTGCATGCCACGTGACGGCCCATCTCCTGCCGAGCTGCTACATGGCCGCCGCCATCGCACTCTCCTTCACCTGCTGCAGCCTCCCACGCACCGAGTCGGTTCGTATGGCGCTACGCGTTTTCAGGTTTCCACGCCGGTTCTGTACAGGGTGTTTGCTGGCAATAAGAAGACATGGTTGACAGGCATCATTCAGCGCGTGCTCGGGTGCAATATGTATGTTGTACGTTCTTCCACAGGGTCGGAGCTGCGGCGCCACGCAAACCAATTGCGCCTGCACAGGCCGCGCGATCCTGTCTCGGGTTTCTTGATTCCAGACCCAGTTCACCGCCAGGGAGCACAGCCACATCCTTCGTCCCCGGACTACGAGATCCCTATGGACGCCGACGTACCTCCGACGCAGTCGTCGCCGCCGCTGTCGCCGCCGCAGATGACAGCGTCACCGAGAGAGACTCCGGGGCCGTGCGCCCCCCCCCCCCCCAGCTTGGGCCACGTACCTCAGAAGAAGATGACCTGCTCCCTCTGGGCGGGGGCGGGCGCCCTTCCGCTGGTTTTCGCGGGTTTTCCGGCGGATCGCAAGGTGTATACCGGGGCGCGGACGGCGTCTCGATCCCAGCCTCAGCTACGACGCCCATCCCACCAGTAACGCCCCCGCCCAGGCCCTCCTCCCAGTGCCGTCGCCGTGGCCCTCAGCCCTACGCCACGACGGCGCGGCGGTTTGGGGGGGAGGGGTGTGGTGTCGCACAAGTACGAAGTGCGCGCCACCTACTTTCGCCGCGCACCGCCATGCACGCACGGCGCGGCGTTCTTACGACGATAGCCACAAGCGCCCTCTGCTGCAACTCCGCTCGTGGCCACCACTGAACGACATCGTTCACTTGGGACTGAGATAGCAACCAGTTAGGACCTTCGGAATCAGATAGGCACCAGTGAAGACTTGGCTATCGTACAGGCACTAGTGTTTGTAGTTTCGGGCTGCTCCCCTCCGTACCTGCACCAGCGTGCTATCTTTATTCCTGTGTCGGTCTCATTCCTCTCGGCCACCGACACCTACGACGGAGACACAAAAGCGGCGACGAGGCAGGGACACAAAAGTGGCGACAAGGATGGGACACAAAAAAATCTATACAGATGTGTTATATTGCTTTGTTTATTTGCCTCTGTACTAAGGCTGTATATTTGGAGCTAGTGACTAATTTATCATCTCAGGCTTTCATTGCAGCATTTCGAAGATCTGTCGCAAGAAGAGGGAAGTGTCTCCATCTCTATTCAGACAAGTGGACTAATATTGTAGGTGCAAACCAAGAGTTGCAGGAAATGGGAAATTTGTTACAAGATAGTGCTTTCCAAAGGGAAGTACAGGAATTTGCCTCTACTGAGATGTTCACTTGGCATTTTATCCAAGTGCTCAACATTTTGAAGTTTTATGGGAACTAAGGTCCCCCTGATGGATTCACTGGCACTCACTGACAGGAGGATCAAAGCTGACATAACAACCTCGGTTGCACAGTGGTAGAATGCCAGACTATGAATCCGAAGGTTATGGGTTCGATTACCGCCAGGTCCCAGGATATTTATCTGTCACTTTCCACTTCTTCCCACATGGGAAGCAGACGAGGTTGAGGTGGACAAGATATATATGAGTAGATAGAAGCGGTGTTTTAGAAAATGGAGAAGGTCAAATAAGAACAGTGATGATATGAGATTGGAACAGTTTTATATGAGAGGTATGTACAGAAATGTGAGAAGGTCAAATAAGAACAGTGATGATATGAGATTGGAACAGTTTGATAGGAGAGGTATGTACAAAAATGTTGTTGAAAGTTATGGACTAGGACAAAGGAAAGGAAGAGGAGATAAAATAATAGGGTTTTGTGGGAGATGTGGGTTTTGGATAGCCAACACCTGGTTCATAAATCAAAAACAACGAATATATACTTGGAACAGCCATGATGATAAAACGAGGTACAATTAGATTATATCCTAAATCATCAAAGACGTAAAATAAGCAACAGGATATGGATCAGACGTCAAAACAGATTAAATCTTGCTTGTACCAGGCATAAGTATCAGTCTTAAAATTATTAAAAAGAAACAACTAGTAAAGCAGTGGACTCTGTCAAAACTGAAAAATGAAGATGCCAGCACATTTACAAATGGTATGGAAGGGAAGCTTGGAGGGGTAATACCGAGTCTGGCTGAAACAGAAGAATGGGTTACCGTCAGAGCTGCAATACTGGAAACTTTAGAGAAAGAAGTTGGAAAAGTGAAGAAAAGGAGGAATAAAAAGAATTGTATAGCACAGAGTCCATTAGACAAAATTAATGAATGCAGTGTATGGAAAAAGACTCTTCAGGGACAGTATAGAAAGTTGAACAACGGTCTGAGGAGATCTACTGAAAAACGATAGAAGAATGGATAAAACACTATGTGAGGAAATATAACAGTTGGAAAGACAAGGAAAAATAAATAAAACTATATAACATTGAATGATCCATGAAAAATTAGGAAGCAAGGAAACCTAAACAAGCGGGCAAAGATAAAAAAGCATACCGAAAAAACATTTATGTTTGGAAGCATACATACAAGATGTATATGGTTCTGCAGCTCATCATGAAAGTTTGAGCTTAGAGGAGGAACGAGAATGTGACAAAAATCAATGGGGGACCACTAATGGTAAATGGGAGGTGGAGAAAGCGATGCAGTATCTCAAGGGAAGGAAAACAACAGGTAAAGAAATTTTGGTAACCTGCACTAACTTCTGCCTCGTTACACACTATGAGACGCTGTATTTCTACATAACACCAAGTGTTTGCAAAAATATGGTTTCGTATTTGACAACATAGTTTTATTGCAACTTTTAATGAGATTTTTACGGAAATATTGCTTAAACGATAATTGCTCCTGATACGCAACAAGTTACTCAACAGAAACGCCGCATGATAATAAGATATATTTTCTGCAAGGTTCACAATTTCATGATAAATTTCTTACTCATACTCAACACGAATTACCGAGTCGAACACTACGGAAAATCACAGTTTCAATAAACATCAACTTGTATTTTCTAAAATGTTCAAATGTTTGTATAGCTTATGGAACTTAACTACGGGGTCATCAGTCCCTAAACTTACAAACTACTTATGAATTAGCTAACACTAAGGACGGCACATATATCCATGCCCGAGGGGGGATTCGAACCCCCGACCGTAGTGCCCGTGCAGATCGTGACTGGAGCGCCTCAATCCCCTCGGCCACCGCGGTTGGCTTGTATTTTCTCATAATTTTTACGTTATACAATAAAGCGTACCACTTTGTCAGTTGTGATGAAAAAGCATCTCACCAATATTGTGTTTCCCAGCAGTGCCCTTTTGGCAAAATGTCTTCTTGTTTCACTTAGTGTTACTATTTAGATTCCGAGAAAAGAAACAGCTATTCAGTGTGTCAAATTCAACACTAAAATGCGGTTCTAATACTTGAATAAAATAATATTCTCTTTTTAATCCTTACCATGTTCAATTTCAAACATATATCTCACGGATAAATCGTCATCATCCTATTCGCTAAAGAAGTCAAATCTGTTTGAGATTTGGCAGCGAGAAAAAGAAAACTTCTATCCTCCTTTATTTTAAGGGAAGAAAAAACTACATACAAAAATATTCGTAAGTAATTCCATTTCGACAATAGCGCAAGAATAAACGGTATACTAAATTATTCAGATATATTTCCATTTACTTTGGTGCAAATAATAAAGTATTTTATTCGATCGTTTCTCCGGTACTTCTCGTGAAAAGAAAAATCTAACTCGTCTTCATTCACGCAGCATAAAAAACGCCATCACTCGTGTAAAGTCTGACGCAGAATAATGGCAGTTTAACGAGAGAAATGATGCGAACTATCACACTCTTACAGACTAAAATTCAAACAAAGAAGAGGCAATGTCATATGTTTCGTTTCGCGCTCATGCGAGCATGGGAATTTATCAGGATCAGTAATAAAGCTCACAAATGTGAGATGGTGAAAACACAAAGTTTGAGTTTCGTCACTCCCTCCCAGTTCGTATCCGTGCGATTCATAGTACCTGCACTGCTGTGCCACAACTCTTAATTGGTTAATGTTCATAATAGTTACTCTAGCTACTAACAAAACACAAAAGAATCCTAGATTAGGATGCAAATCGTTTTATTCATTTGAATCATTTATTTGTACAATCAGTTCATGCTTAAAATATTAACGATTTTAAAGACAATGAACGTAGGTTAAAATGGTGCATCAGCATTTCAGTGTTGGCGATACAGTTAACTTTTATGTGGACTTGTAACGGGACAAAATGATGTTTTTTGTCTTTGTTCCTTTTATTGTTTTTTTAAAGACCTACGCATTGGGCTCAAGGTTTTGCTGCAACGTGTTTCGAGAATAATAATATTTATTATTTACTGTTATTCTTATAAAATTATTATTGTAATTTTTATTTATTGGTTACATTGAAGTATAGATGTTGTAGATTTACCGTCTGTGAGACGGAAACACTGGTGGGTATCCAAAGATGAACTTCAACCGATCTGTGTGCGCTCAACATACTCCCTGTACAGAAGACACCTGGTCGCAGCTATGAATTTAAGCGACGAAAAGGAAACTAATACTTATCGTTACGTACATTAAGTTGAATATATTCAAATATATTTATTGGTTCCAAAAACAAGTTGAATTTTAGTTGGTTGTAAGTTTGTCGTAGAGCTGTAATGTTTCCGTCACGCAGTTGAGAAAGTTCTAGTCTATTTGGATCATTATCATTAGGTGCGAACGATTAAATTGCAGGTGAAGCGGCCCATATTCAATGGTTTGGAAGGATTTAGTTCCTTACTGCGGAAATTTACGGTTTATACTCGTAACAGAATCTTCTTCTTTCTCTAATGGCGTTACAACCCTGTGTGGGTCTTAGTCTCTTCTGCAAGTTTTGTCCATTCTGCTCTCTCCAGCGCGGTTCTTCTCCATACTCTGATTCGGAAGGTTTTTATATCATATTTCACAGTTTCTATCTACTGTTTTCGTGGTCTTCCTCTTTGCCTTCTTCCTTTTGGCCTTCATTCAAAAATCTTTCTAGTTGTTCTGCCAGTATCCACCGTGAGGGCATGTTCAGGTCAGGCTATTCTCCTACGTTTTACTATTCGAATGATGTCAGCTCCTTGTATGAGGTGATCCAGATCAGCATCCGTCCTAGATCTCCAGATACCATTGTTATCCTCAACTGCCCCATAAATCTTGCGCAAAACTCCACGTTCAAATATCCTAACCTGCCGTTCATCAGTGCTTCTTAGCGTCCATGTTTTTCGCATCCGTAGGTTACAACTGTCCTGTACGTAACATTATATATTTGCATTTTCAGTTGCCTATTTATTATCCTACAGGTTAACAGTTTCTTAAATGTGTGGCAGCATTTATGACAACTTACGATGCGCTGTTTTATTGACATGGAATTTGTTGTATCGATTTTAGAGCCCAAATAATCAAAGTTCTGTACATGTTCAAAATTGAACCCTGCCGTTGACAATCTAGCCAAATTGCTGTGTCTGTCCTGGAGAACTTCATGTACTCGGTCTTATTTTCGTTTATAGAAAGACCACTGACTGCCGTGGCTTCTTTCGGCTCGCCTATTGACCTCTCTAGTGATACCGATCTTCGGCTAATAATTTCTGCAGCATCATCATATGCACATATTAGGGTTGACATTGTGCCTATGTGACGACATATTTGGTGCTTCCGAATGGCTGCTTCGAGGGTCAAATTGAATAGTATTGTAGAGAGTGCATTCGCTTGTCTGACTCTTATGCTAAACCATTTGCTCAGTTCTTCATACACTCGCACTGCAGCCTTGGAACCAGCCAATATTGCTTGAATAAGTGAGACATACTTCGATGGCTTACAAAGTAGCAGCAAACCATTTGGCATTTGTGCTCTATCAAGACTGTCAAAGACCTGCTTGACGTCGACATAAAGGTTATAAAGTTCCATATCCTTTTTCGTGTATTTGCCTCAGAACAAATATCTGGTATGTTGTTAGTCTGTTAGGCCGAAATCCACAGTGATAGTCCCCCAGAATCTCTTCTGCATAGGATGCTAACCTGTTGTAAATAATACTAGTGAGGATTTTATAGATTACATTCAGCAGGGTAATTCCCCGATAATTTCAGCAGTAAGTCTCGTAAGCCATCCAATGACTTACGTGTGTGTGTCTATGTTTCATAGCTGATTACGTCTTGCACAGTAGACAAGAGTACAGTGAAGCACAATAAACGTTTTAATGCTTGTACAGTATTAGAATCAAAATTAATTCAACAATCAACGAATATAATTGTTCCCACGGACTGAATTAATTTTCTACCGCGGAAACGGCACTTTTATTAAAATTCTGCAGTGACGTCATCCCACGGCCAGCTAATAAAACTGCGCTGGCTATGTACCCTCCCCCCTCCACCCCCTGTTGTGGACCAACCGTACAGCACGCTTCCAACCAGCCTGGCGCTGTCGCCGAGCCCGTGTTCCGCCCTTTGGAGCCAGAGCAGAGAGAAAGTGACAAAAGAATGCGGAATGAGGCATTTTTATGTTAAACGGGAAGGGGCGTCGCCGCGCGCGTGGAGACGTCTGCGGGCTGCGTAATCACTGCGGACTGCGCGGGCAAGCGGCCGCGGCGTTGCCTGCGCGGGCTGTCTCTCGCGCCGCCGACGAATTAAAATGCGGCGCGGCCGGCGCGCGCGACATTAGCTGCATGTAAAAGCAATTCCTGCGCGCGGCTGCGGCTGCGGCTCAGCATTAACAGACATGCGTAGCCTACTTCTATCGACGCGGGCTCTCCAGCACTTCTGTTACAAATGAATCGCTAACGGCCGAAAGCCAACTACTCGACTTTCCTGAAGTTTACAGGAGAGACAAAAAATTGATTAATACATTACATAACCACAAGTAATCATTCCTGAGCATTTCATTATATTGTACCATGCAAAATTACTTATAACATTCGTGTAAAAGATTTTTTATCTGCCATCAGAAAGTAACAAGACTCCCTTAGCAGGAGTCCTTTGGTAAATGAATGTACACAGACGTTAAATTGAATTTGGATTACTAAAACGTATTGGTTATCATTTAGTTTATATAACGACAGTATAAAAACTATTGTAGTCTGACTGGAAGAATAGGGTAAGTTGGTACAAATTCGATAGAGGTACAACTCCGATCAACATACATTTTCGCGCCATTTGTCAGTCCCGTTGTGTGGAGTTGTAGTGTAGCAGGTTTGTACAGCTCCTGCCTTTTCCAAGAATACCCCACTTTGTGCTAAGGAGATGTAATTTTTTTTCTTCTTAAGAGGTAAGTGAAGCTACTTACTGTAACACGCTCTTACAAATTTTCTAATTAATGTTGACTGGATAGGCGGCCGCGGTGGCCGAGGGGATTGAGGCGCTCCAGTCATGGTCTGCACGGCCACTACGGTCCGGGGTTCGAATGCCCCCTCGGGCATGGATATTTGTGCCGTCCTTAGTATTAGTTAGTTCATAAGTAGTTTGTAAGTTTAGGGGAAACTACAGCCGTTACTTTTCCCGAGGACATGCAGCTCTACTGTATGAAAATATGATGATGGCATCCTCTCGCGTAAAATATTCCGGAGGTAAATTAGTCCCCCATTCGGATCTCTGGGCGGAGACTACTCAGGAGGATGTCAATAGAATGCCAATACTGGCATTCTATGGATCGGAGCGTGGAATGTTAGATCCCTTTATCAAGTAGGAAAATTAGAAACTTTAAATAGGGAAATGGATAGGATGAAGTTAGATATAGTGGGGATTAGTGAAGTTCGGTGGCAGGATGAACAGGATTTCTGGTCAGATGAGTACAGGATTATAAATACAAAATCAGTTGGGGATATCACAGGAGTAGGACTGATAATGATTAAGAAAATAGAAATGCGGGTAAACTACTATGAGCAGCACAGTGATCGCATTATCGTTGTCAAGATAGATACGAAGTCAACACCGACAACAGTAGTACAGGTTTATATGCCAACTAGTTCTGCTGATGATGAGGAGATAGAAGAAATATATAAGAAGATAAAGGAAATTTCAGACAGTTAAGGGAGAGGAAAACTTAATTGTGATGGGTGACTGGAATTCGGTGGCAGGAAAAGGAAGAGAAGGAAAAATAGTAGGTGAATATGGACTGGGCAGAAGGAATGTAAGAGGAAGTCGCCTGGTAGAATTTTGCACGGAACATGATTTAATCGTAACAAACACGTGGTTTAAGAATCACAAAAGAAGGTTGTATACGAGGAAGAGACCAGGAGACACAGGAACCAAGTTATAAACTGTAAGACATACCCAGGGGACGATATAGACTCTGACCATACCTTGTTAGTCATGAACTGTAGGCTGAAACTGAAAAAATCGCAGAAAGGTAGGAAAATAAGGAGATGGGACCTAGATAAGTTGAAGGAACTTGAAGTTCTGGAGAATTTCAGAGGAAGATTTAGGCAACAATTGACAGAAACAGGGGGAAATAAAACAGTAGAAGAGGAATGGGTAAAATTGAGAGATGAAATAGTGAAGGCAGCAGACGACAAAATAGGTAGAAAGGCAAGACCTATAAAAAGTCATTGGATATCACAGGAAATACTAAATTTAATTGATGAAAGGAGAAAATATAAAAATGCAGTAAATGAAACAGGCAAAATGGAGTACAGACGACTAAGAAATGAAATTGACAGGAAGTGCAAAATGGCTAAGCAGGAGTGGCTAGAAGCCAAATGCAAATCTGTAGAAGAATGTATAAGAAGGGGAAAAGTAGATACCGCCTACAGGAAAATAAAAGAGACATTTGGGGGCAGAAAAAGCAACTCTACGAATATCAAGAACTCAGGTGGGAAACAAGTTCTCAGCAAAGAAGGAAAAGCTGAAAGAGTACATAGAGCAGCTCTACAAAGGAAATGGACTTAGAGACGATGTTGTAGGAAGAGAAGAGGAAGTAGATCAAGATGAAATAGGAGATACTATACTGAGAAACGAATTTGACGGAGCCCTGCAAGACCTAGGTCGGAACAAGGCTCCAGGAGCAGTTGACATACCCTCAGAGCTACTGAAGTCTCTGGGAGAGCCAGCAATGACAAAACTATTTGAACTGTTGTGTAGGATGTATGAGACAGGCGAAATACCCTCAGACATTAAGAAAAATGTAATAATCCCCATTCCAAAGAAATCAGGCGCAGACAGGTGTGAAAATTACAGAACCATCAGTTTGAAAATTTTAACACGAATTATCTACAGGAGAATGGAAAAGCTGGTAGAAGCTGACCTCGGGGAAGATCAGTTTGGATTCAGGAGGAACGTAGGAACCCGGAAGGCAATACTCACTTTACGTCTTATCTTAGAAGATATATTATGGAAAGGCAAACCTACATTTTTAGCTTTTGTAGATTTGGAAAAAGCGTTTGAAAATGATGACTGGAATATACTCTTTCAAATTCTGAAGTCAGAAGGAGTAAAATACAGGGAAAGGAGAGTAATTTACAACTTGGACAAAAGCCAGACCGCAGTTATTAGACACGAAGGGCATGAAAGGGAAGCATCAGTTAGGAAGGGAGTAAGACAGGATTGTAGCCTTTCTCCGATGTTATTCAATTTGTACATCGAGCATGCAGTGAAGGAAAGCGAAGAAAATTTGGAATAAGGATTAAAGTTCAGGGGGAAGAAATAAAAACCATGCGTTTGGCTGATGACATTGTAATTCTGTCAGAGATAGCAAAGAACCTGGAAGAGCAGTTCAATGGAATGGACAGTGTGTTGAAGAGAGCGTATAAAATGAACATTAACAAGAGCAAAACAAAAATAATGGAATGCGGTCATAGAAAATCGAGCTATGCTGAAGGAATTAGATTAGGTAACGAAACAATGAAGGTTGATACTTGGGTAGTAAAATAACATGCGATGGTCGCAGTACAGAGGATATAAAATGCAGAATGGCAATGGGAAGAAAAAACATTTTTGAAAAAGAGAAATTTGCTAACATAGAATATTAATTTAAGTGTAAGGAAGTCTTTTCTGAAGGCATTTGTGTGGAGTGTTGCCTTGTACAGGAGTGAAATATGGACGATAAGCAGTGAGGACAGGAAGAGAATAGAGGCTTTTGAAATGTGGTGCTATAGAAGAATGCTGAAGATTAGGTGGGTGGATCGCATAACAAATGAAGAGGTATTGATCAGAATTGGTGAGAAAAGAAATTTTTGGCATACCCTGACTAAAAGAAGGGATCGCTTGGTAGGACACATTCTTAGACATGGAGCAAGCGTAAATTTAGCATTGGAGGGAACTGTTTGGGATAAAAATCGCAGAGAGAGACCAAGAGGGGCGTATAGTAAGCAGATTCAAGTGGATGTGGGTTGCCGTCCTTATGAGGAGATGAAAAGGGTTGCTCAGGATCGAGTAGGGTGGAGAGCTGTATCAAACCAGTCTCCGGACTGAAGACTATAACAACAACAACAACGCATGAACTAACACTTCACCATAAAACCTTGACATAATAGTTTTCTTTACTACACCAATTTAACAATTAACACCACAAAACAGTAAACATATCATCCATACATAAAATTACAAATACACAAATTGCACACCATCAAAAGTCATCACCTCGGGCATGGATATTTGTGCCGTCTCTAGTCTTAGCTAGTTCATAAGTAGTTTGTAAGCTTAGGGACTGATGACCCCGTAGTTAAGTCCCATAAGTTGTACAAACATTTGAACATTTGAAAAGTCATCACAAAGGTATTCTATTGCACACGTATGACCACTATAGGATTCGATGCATTTGACATTGCATACATACATTTGATACAATAATAACAAGAAATTTACCTATGGTTTTACAACCTGCCTGAATACTGACCGTTTATATCCGTCCATCATTGATAACGACTTGTGGTATAGCATTTTGTGATTGAAGTGACATCTCGTTTTCGTGCGATATGTGTTGGACGGGATGTATGGCGGGCGATCTAGGGCCCACAGTCTTCGTAAGAATAATCAAATATAATTTCTTGTGAATGATGGATTGCGTTGTATACAATTTAAAAACAGACCGAAGTATCATAGAACCACAACAAGCTTGTACAACGCCCTGTCAACAACTAGCGTCCATGGCTTCGTGCGCTTGCTTCTCAAATGAACGCCATCTTCTGACTAACTGAAATCTGGACTCATTCGACCATGTCTAGGTTTTACAGTCGACTCGGTACCAAAATATGTAAACGCGAAATCAAATGTTCAAATGTTTGTAAACCTATTGGAAGAAACTGCTATGGTCATTAGTCGCTAGACTCACAAACTATTTAAACTAACTTAAAGTAAGTGAACGGCAACACATACACCCAAGACCGAGGGAGGTCTCGAACCTCCGTCGGCGAGCATCCGCGCTCTACAGCTGGGGAAGAAACTGCTATGATCATTAGTCGTTAGAGTTACAAACTATTTAAACTAACTTCAACTAAGTGAACGGCAACACACACACACCCAAGACCGAGGGAGGACTCGAACCTCCGTCGGCGAACAACCGCGCTCTACAGCTGGGGGCCTTAGAGCGCTCGGACCCTTCACCACGGCGGTGTCTGCCAAACTGGCAGACACTCAGCACGGGGTGTCGTTCTGATAACAATGGCGCACTCCTCGGTCGTCCGCCCCGTAGTCAAATGTTTCAAATGTTTGTATAGCATATGGGACTTAACTACAGGGTCATCAGTCCCTAAACTTACAAAGCACAAATATCCATGCCCGAGGGGGGATTCGAACCCCCGACCGTAGTAGCCGTGCAGACCGTGACTGGAGCGCCTCAGTCCCCTCGGCCACCGCGGCCGGTCCGCGGTAGTCCAGTAATACCAAACTGCGCCTCACAGTTGTAACGGATCCTCCCGTCGTACGTCCGCTCTGGTTTCTACGGTTTCTTTTCGCAGTTTTGCCAGTTTTCGACGACTGACAACTCCAGGTATACGCGGCCGATGTCGGTCACAACTGCGGTCCGTCGGCCACTGCGCTCTCTTTGCTGATGCGTAATGCCTGCAATTCCATATTCCCGGAACACTTGACACTGTAGTTCAGTGAATACTGAATTAGCTAACGATTTCCACGCGTTAAACTCCAACAATCATTTCGCGCTCTAAACCTGATAATTCCTGTTGCGCGGAGGTAATCACATTGGAGACCTTTTCACACGAATCAACGGAGTCGAATGACAGCTCTCCCCGATGTAGCGCGCTTTCATACGTCGTGCATGCAATACCAGCTCCATCAGTATCTGTCCAATTCGCGACCCCATGACTTTTGTCACTCGAGAATCGCCAATAGAAACCTGGCTGTTGCCCTAAAAAGGCTTCACGAATGGATTTTTGCCACAAAAGTTTCGATATTCCCACGTGTACGGAAATACATGATTTCAGCTGCCCGCACGTGGATCCTGGACAGATTGAAGAAATTCCTTCGATACCACAGAACATGATGAATAAAATAATTTCACATATGTTTCTAGACAGAAAGAATCGACAAGTAGTTCGTTTTGAAAGTAAAATACGCAATTGTAATATATTTCTTCATTCTAGCAGATTTTTTACTTTTTAAATTAACAATTTGCTTTACAATTCGTCTCGTTTGGTATAACTGATTGCTTTCGTGTGGTTACAGTTTGACATTGCATAATGTTGTTCAGTGTTGGTATTTTTTAAGGGTTTGTACGTGGGTATCGTGTTCTTTGTATGGTATAGAGCTGTAATTCGTTTTGTATGTTCTCATATCTCCTTTGTTTCTAACTGCTTCCAATCTTAAGCCTAGACCAAAAGAGAGTATGTGTGCGTGTGCGCGGTGTGTGTGTGTGTGTGTTGTGTTTCTATGTTGTGTTTTTGTATGTGAATGCGATATGAGTCATTCACTGATAGAAACGTGAAGTGTTGTATCATTGCAGTTTTGTTTTAAAAGACTTATAGAAGATGTTACAGGTGTGTCTGCATCGACAGATGATTCGAACTGTTCCCATAAACGAGGCCACTGCTCAGTGTCCCCGGAAAATCAGAGCTAATCTGTGGTAGTCGAACACTGTGACTGCTCGACGTTGTAGAAACCCCAGAAGGCATTCAGCCGTCCGTTTCGTCTGACAGTCACGCCTCAATACCTTCAGGATCGCACGCTGCGCAGTCCTTTTTTATTTTTATTTTTTTATTTATTTATTTTTTACGCTTTACTCAAATATTACGCCAGCAATAATTTCACGCGCAATAAGGTAATGTATTGCATTACTTTGTACTGAATGCAAGTTATTTGAAGATGACTTAACTGAGAGCGTGCGTCAGTGGAACGTTACAATTGAAGATATTCTTCCGTGTAGTACCTCTAGATAGATGCAAAAGTCGTCTGGATGTATCGTAAACATTCCATAAATTCCTAAAGATTTTCCTCTGTCGTGTTGCCCGGGTTTCGGCAACAAAAATGTATGGGGATAGTTATGAAAGTGATTTGAACGTCTAGTCCCGTACAACAACTTTACTAGCACAGAGGACGGCAAGAAATCACGGAAATTATATAACGTCTGTTATCAACAAATCAAACTATAACACAAATCAAAGACGGCATTTAGCAGGTCACCACAGAGGAGTTAATAGTACACTGATGGGAAAGAGCTTTGTAACTACTTTATTAATGTAAACAGAAGTACTTTTATAAGTGCATTTGCAAATTTCTTTTCTGATTTTAATTGTTGTATCTAGTACTTTTCATGTTGTGTCATAGAAAGTGGTTTCTACTTTTTTCTATTTATTATAATGTTTTCTCTGGAGGTTGGTTTGGGATTTTGTTACGTAAGATGTTTAGCAAATGTGACGTGATTCCTTCAGACTTGCAGGCTCTCACGTATTCACTGTGTCTCACATTAAACGTTTTTCTTATTTTTCCTCCACATCTGCCATCACAATATAAACTGAACATTCCTGCTTTTTGTATATAACCGTGTCTTTTGTTAGTATTGTTCTGCATTTTCGAATTGAATTATTTTCAGTGTATGCTCTATTTTTAACCATATTTTTAAAATATTGCTAATTGTATGTGTGAGCTTCTATGTCATTGCGTATCGTCCTTTGTCATCTCTTATATGTTTCCTTCTTCTCAGTAATTGTGGTGATATCGACTGTTTGGTATTGTGTTTAGTTCTCATTTCTGTCTGTCTATGTGTTGTTTCTTTTTCTTTTAACATTGTATTAAGACATTGTTCTATCTCTGTTTTCAACTATTTGAATTATTAGGTACATCATTTTATTTTACTTTATTACTATTATTTGTAATTTACTTTGTTAAGCGATATTGTACTGAACTCATTGAGTATCCGTAGGAGTGTGGCCAACTTCTGTAAGTGAGTGACTTGACTATTTATATTTTGTACCTATTTTCATAATTTATAATTCTCTGTACAGTCCGTCTGTGACATGTTTCACATCGACTACCTTTGATGTGCATAAGTTTGCAAATATTTGATCTTTTTACAGCTACAGAAAAATTGTCTCGTCTGATTTAGATCAGTAACACGAAATCCGTTCCTATCCCTAAGCAATTTCAACAATCCTGTGACCGAACGGAAATAAAAATCTCTTCAGTCGCGCATTTATTGTAAATAATGATTTGTTTGGCAAGATAAAGGATGGCAGTGGACCGCGGCAAGCGGTTGGAGCAGCTGCCAGACAGCCCAGGTAGTATCAGGTTAAACCGAAAAGTCTATCAGGTATATATCGTCGGGAATCAGGGGAAAGGCCCATACGTTGTACTGAAAACTAATGAGGTCTGTTAGCTGATCGTTTGCTAATGGGTGTCTGGAGGACATCTGTGGTTCCACAATTCAGTAATTCAGAATAAGATAAAGTATTCCCTACAATTGTTTACCGTCATCATTTAAGACATCTACGATCTCGAAATAATCGTGCAGAACTCATTATTCTAAAAACAGTTTCAATATCTCAAAAATTACAAATGTTTGTGTTAATTGTATCAAAATATATAAACATCAAGCTTAAAATAACGAACTTTTGAATGTATCATGCAATTTCGAACCAACTCTAGTTTAGATGATAGCTCATTATCTGTAGCTATCATCTTGAATGCGTCACACTTGTATAAATTAATTTTATGACTGATTTCAAGTGATATTGGAAATTAAAGAGCTCATTATATTCTCCACAGTAACACTGCGAGCAGCAGGATTTACCTCTCGTATATTTTATTTAGCGTGTCGATTTACCTTTCAATTTGGCAGTAAAATTTTGTGGCATGAACTGTCAAGATTATGAAAGATGGTGTGTCTATTTATTAATTTTAGATTTTATGTAATACTAATTAACAGTATTTTTGTATTTAAATAATGTTATATTAGTATGGCAGTCGTTTCAGATGGTCAGTCTTTACGTAAAGAAGTATCGCATGTTATGATGTATACGATTTTGGAATGGATGGAGATCGGTCAATGAGGATGTGGCCAAGGGAATGAATGAACTGGTGGAGAGTGTATGTTGCAGGAAGGAGATGAGCTAAGAATGTTCGCGGAAATAGAGAACTCCATGGCTAGTCTTGGCAGAAGAAAACCTCTCATGGATGATAGGAGTGATTCGATCAGAGAGAGTACTGATTTGAGCAGCGAACGCTCGCTTCTCGGGACTCTAGATTACGCGAGAACTAATTAACGCCACTGCAAATCAAATGAGCTTATGATTTTACACGTAGGAGTGCACAAATGGTGTTCGGGTAGCTTCAACTATTTTGAACTGTTGACAATTTCATGTTAAATACTCGCGAAATGTACAGAGCTTCTGTGTTTCTTAAAGTTATGATTACTTAGTGGGAAGTGCAACCAATTTCTTATCGCAGACACTGGATCTCATTAACCATTTTATTCAATTTATGAGAGATATTTCAGCTGACCACTTCCATGCGAAACTGTGTATACGAGAAATGCATGAATTATGAGTCAAATCATTTAGACAAATTCAAAAAAAAAAAAAATTATCCGGTAAATAAATGGCATCGTACGTGAATAAACAGATTAAATGGTAGATTTAACAATCAAGGTTGAGATATCAAGCTCGAAATAACACTATAAAAAAGTGGTCACAAATTACCTCAAAATAACTGATAAGCTCACAGGTAGCTTTTTCTGGTGAAAGATAACTGATAGGTTATTTAATTTTATTTTACTGCAGAAATGAAATATAATAAGCAGTAAAATTAGTCATTTGGGATTAATGATTATGTGAAGTGCAAAATAATTCGTAATGGCACCCAAACATATCGCTTGTAAAAGAATTACAATACTGAAAAACAGCTGTGTGTAAGGATGAGGAGCTGAATCATGAATGAAACTCTGTAAGCTGGTTGATGATTAATTATCGCTTGTTTAAATAAAGAAAGAAGAGGAAACACAGGCAATATCAGTTCATACTTACATAGTTAATATATGTTTCGAAGAAATAGCGGCGCCTAACTCATTAAAACCTGAAAAACGAAAGACAATGACTGCTCCCGTTCTCCTTCCAAGTAGTAGGTGAAAGTTGAAACGTGGAAACAAAAACTCGGCGGATGTTTATTGCGAAAGAAGAACGGAGTCGAAAGCGACAAGCACCACGTTTATCTAGTAATTATTGTGTGCATCTCTACTGATGCTACATTCATCTGTTTGACTTTTTTTTCTTTCTTCAACATAACATTTTCTGTCTACTTGATATCTAGTATAGAGTCACTTTTGAAACTCCAAAGTTTTCCTTTTACGGGCCCTACTGTGTAATCCGACCAATTTGTTTCTTCCTGAATTTACATACTATTGCTGCAAGACATTTCTTTGCCACATCTAGTACTGTGCGCTGCACTTCGTCTTTTTTGTATCCAATGACTGTACTTGACCACATTCAACTATCTGGTTCATTTACGGGATAATTGTTATGTACTTGCACCTGACTCTCTTATCTGAAACTTTTACGCATTTTCCCCTTTGTATGAACATGACGTCCTGCACCTCAGGCTACACAATACAACTTTCGCTGCAAATTAATTAATGATAACCGTTATCAAAAACTCCTCTGACGACTGATTGCCTTATTCAAGATCTGGTTATTATGCCTTTCCTAGTATACTGGTGAATGTTATTATGCTTAAAAATGTGTTCGTGCTTACTAAAGTCATACTGGAACAGAAATGCAAGAACTGTTTTCCGTTCCCGTTGGCCTCCAAATCCTCTCCAAACTTATCCATAACATTTTCATACCCTTCTGTCTCATATCCTAACCTCGCACTGAAATAATTTATGAGCGAAACACTGTCCCAGTTATTTACTCCAACAACAACATCACAATGAGTGCTTAATTAAATCCGTTTATCTCATCCCGATCTTCTCTCCATAGGTTGAATATTCTGACATTATAATTGAAAATAAATGAGAGATGGAGAGAGCGAATGGGACGGATGAGGACGGGTGAGGAAGTCTTGCACAGACAATGGGGGACAGCAGGATATGAAGAGAGAGAGACGGAGAGGGGCCATGAAGAAATTCTCAGAGGCCGGTGAAGGGAATAGATATACAGAGGGAGGATGGAAGAGAATTGGTCTAAGAGGATCGGTTGCACGATAGGCTGGTCCGAGAGAGACGGAGAAGATGGACAGAATGAGTGAGGGGTGACATTGTCGTAGAGAAGGGCGCATCTGAAGGATGAAGAGATGGGGAGGACGAAATATTTGGAATTCATCTGTGACTTGCATGTGCAGATAGGCATGGCTGAGTTGGTTCGCTAACACAGGAAGGGGGGAGAGAAAAAGATGGAACGTTAGAGGGGAGGGTAAGGATTATGTATACTGTTAAAGTGGGAGTAGGAGGTGGAAATCAGTACCGATGGAATTGGACATAGAGATAGGCAGGAAGTGATTGACAGAAAGAGAAGTGGGAACAGAAGTTTGTGCAGAAGTAAAAGTGTGCATTACTTTGTGCTTTAGTTAGAACCTACCATGAACGTAGTTCCGAAGACATAAAGACATGAAACATAAGAAGGCAAAATATGTCTCATCGTGCGACGAGAATTTATACATACATTGTATGAGGATGATAGTACTTAGCGGCAGGCAACAAAATTTAAACAAATTACATTATTTTATAATGTCTAACCTGTTTCCATAGGTACATGAAGATAATTTTTTCCGAATTTTTCCTTTTGGTTTCTAATATAAAATTGCAAAAATAAATACCTAGCAGCAGGAAACATAATTTAAACAAATTACAATATTTTATAATGTTTAACCTGTTTCCATAAGTACATGAAGATAATTTTTTTCCGAATTTTTCCTTTTGGTTTCTAATATAAAATTGAAAAAATAGATACCTAGACAATGTTATGCAGCTAGTAATTTCATACATTTCGCATTTTTTTCAGCCATTGGCGCACGACCGACACACCCAGAGGAGACGCAGCAGGATGTTTGCTACAAGGAAGGCATAGAGCTGTGTACCAAGCATCAGCAACCTTTCTTATTCAAACATAGCATCCCTCGCAGTCACTAAACATCAGTTCTCATGAAACATCTAGGCGCTTTAATAAATAACAAACAAAGAAAAGAGAGGACATGTATCAGTATTACATCTCCGTAATTTTGCTGAGTTAGGCGTAAAATAAGCCTTTTGAATATAAAAATCTTCAAATGTTGAAACGTTTGTAGGCCGTGAAACGGTACAAGTGGGAGTTTTTGTGAGATTAGCAGTGACTCTCATTTGCCACAGGTTTACTAGGAAGATTACATTAGAAAAATTTAATTGATTCTCAGAATAGTTGAATTAAGATTATTGATTGACTTTAATTATTAAGAAGAGATGGGTTGCTTAATCCTAGTAAATGAGAAATCAGAAGATTCTGTTAGGAATATTTAATTAAAAGTATTAAAAAACAAAAAGATTAAGGTGCACATTTCAGGAATGCAATAGTGATTCAATAGAGATGGTTACCCATATGATAAGATGACACTACCTCTAACAATTACAAAAGTGTTTGATACTGAAGACGTGTTAGTTTTGTGGAAACTTATCGCTACCCAACCTCGTAAAAAGTATAAAAAGCTCATAAACTTAGCAAACTAGTGGAACGGTATTTTTATCTTGAAGATGCACCTTAATAAATGCAAACTGCATATATTCGTATCGTCCAAATGGTAGTATTGCACTGGTCAGACGGATGGTGGCAAGGGAACGGCCCCAGATCAATTATGCCCAGTGGATTAACGAAGGGGGTCGGAGTGCTGGCCAGCGTGGATGTGGTATTTAGGTGGTTTTCCACATCCCCCTACGTGAATATTGAGCTGGTACCCAAGTTCCGCCTCCGTTACACGATTCGAAAGCATTTATTTACACTTTACACTCTCATACATATAACACTATACGCAGACATATGGGATATACGTTTCCTCCAAGGAGCATGGGGTGGCGACAGGAAGCGCATCTGGCCACCCTGTAAGTAATAAGACGCCAAATCTGAATTAATAAACGTCGACCCTGCAAGTGAGAGGAAAACGGTCGAAGAGAAACAAAATTGTAAATGAGCACCGGCACTTCTAAATGCAAAGTACTCTGCAGTGCAGCAATTATGTGTCCCTATAAGAACAAAGAAACAATAACCCTTATACTTCAAGCAGTGCATTCCACACCTTCATAATAATTGTGAGACTAGTACCCAGAACACACTACCATCGCCTAAAACTGAATCCCCAAGACGCAAGCCCTAGTGCCGCATATGACACAGCTAATCACGGATCAAGGTTCAAATGTATTGCCTCCACTATTTTCTACCATCCGAGCGTTTGCCCACCAGAAGGAAGCGTCTTTGACTTTCTAGAATACTCTCGATTAATTCGACAGAGACAGTTGAAACCGTCCAATTGAATATTTGCAGTTCCGGTGCGAAGGCGCCCATGGCATTGGCAGATCATTCATCTCTGACTTTGCTTCATTTTGTCAATGATCTCGTCACCCCATGAAAGCATTGCTCTAGGCAGCGGCCCTCTCTGAATTTCCACTTCGTTAGCCGCATTTCGCATCCTGTCACCTTGAAAGAATCAAATGTAATTCTCTAAAGTTAAGCTCTGTCGCTCAGCATCAACCAGATTTCTTTATTATGAAGAAAACATATATTAACTTTCCCAATCTTTTCCCCTAAATCAAAACCTTACAATCCTGATTTAAAAAATGGATAAATATTTAGAAAACTACTTATCTTGAAATATTCCACATAACATAAGTGATCAAATTGCTAAGATTATGGGACCCTAGACTTACAAACTACTTAAAGTAACTACACACCTGATTCTGAAACATCAGCCCTGAATTATGTAAACGTTGGAAACGTTGGAACGGACTTGGGGGTTAAGTTTTCTGAAAAAGTTTAACTTTGAGTTCACAATCAATTTCGTAAATCGTTCGTAAGCTCCGATTGGGTTAAAAATGGTGAAACTTTCGTAACTAATACTTTCACATGTAGGAATTTCTGAATTAATGGTGGAAATAATGTTGATTCTTTAAAAAATTTTGAAAATAGAATGGTGGATGTTTCCGGCAGTTACACAATAAACAGAGATGGAGTTTCCCTTCTACCTTCTATAAACATGCAAGAGCGTATTCTGTTGGTGGCTGTAATAAGAATTCATGTACATTAAGTAAAACACCGCCGTGATATGGGGTTGGACAAGTTACGAGGTTTGTTCGTGCAGCGGAACGTGCGTTAAATTTTACTTCTGTGTCCAGTCGGATTTGCGGGAAAAATATCACGCGGAAAAATATCGGACTTCGAAATTTAACATTTACAAAATGAAACAAGATTGCAGGATCTAAAAGCCGATTAATCTTTTAAGGGGAATGATTTAGTTGGTAAATTAATAAAACTTGTAACAATCATATCACGAAATCTCGTCAGCCGTAATGGCGTTCATACCCAACACACAAACTCAATGGTCGGAATTTTTACGCCAATATGAAATGGCGAGATGCCAAATGAAAGAAAGTAATCTACGGTATATTTCATAAAGAATAGCACTATACTCACTTCATTCATTACATGTATTACAGGAGCCATTACAGATATGCCTTAACTAATCATAGGCCAGGTACAGACAGATAATACAGAACGCTGTTCTTTCTTTTCCTCCAATTAGGATAAGTAAAACCTCTATAAAAGCAATTGATAATATTTTTATAGACAAATCAAAGGAACAAAATCATATCATAAAACCAATAATAAATGGCCTATCTGATCATGGTATACAGCTCCTTGTTTTAGGTATAGATTCTAAACAGATTATGAAGACTGCAAGATCTACATACGGGAGAGTAGTAAACCCACCAAAAATGAAAAATTTTAGAACACTCAAAGACATAAACTGGAAAGATGTGTATAGTGCTCAAGGCATGAATGAAAAATATAACGTATTCATTAATAATGTTAGTAACATGTTTGGATACTGTTTTCCTCTAAAAGTAACTCGAATTAAACAGAAATCTATAATAAAACCATAATTACACATGGAATAAGGATTTCATGTCAGACAAAAAGGAAAATGTATCTATCAGCCAAGAGTAGTTGCAATGATGATGATTTAGCTAAATATAAGGAATACTGAAATATATTTAAAAAAGTTATTCAGGCATCTAAACAAATGCACTATAAGAAGAAGATAGCAACATCAAGAAACGAAATGAAGACAATATGGGATATAGTGAAAGAAGAGACTGGTAGAACCAGAAAGGAACAAGAGCAGGTAGCATTAAGAGTAGATGATACATTAGTATCTGATGGGCATAGTGTGGCCTATCTATTTAACAAGTACTTTATATCTGAAATAACAGGTTTTCGCTTGGTAGGCGATGTGAGATGTTTCTTTTATTTAGCTTCAAAACATATCGATTTCGTCCCTATGATGGGACATCATCAGTGCAGAATTGCAAGTCATGATGACCTATGTGCTCTGCTTAAAAACATTTAAAGGTCTTGCCGGTACAAGTCACAACAAGCTAAATAAAAGAAACATCTCACATCGCCTACCAAGCGAAAACCTGTTATTTCATTATAATTCTGTGGTGGGCTGGCACACAAAATGGAATCTAGTTACTTTATATCTGTTACTGATAGTATGGGATTGTCTGGGTCAGTAAATATTGCCCTTGAATATTTGAAACGAACATTTACAAATAACTTCAGATACATGAATATGTCACTCACTACACCACTAGAAATAACTTCCATAATAACATTTTTTTAAACAAAGCATTCTAGTGGTTACGATAATATATCAACAAAATTAATTAAAGCGTGGTTTTGTGAATTTAGCACAATTTTAAGTTATTTGTGTAACCAGCCTATTATAACTGGAACATTTCCTGTTTGGCTAAAATATGTGGATATTAAACCTCTATTCAAAAAAGGGGATAAAGAGATACCATCAAACTTCACTTCTGCCTGCAGTCTCAAAAATTCTAGAAAAGGTAATGTACAAGCAGCTTTTCAACCACCTGACAAGAAATGACATATTGTTCAAAACACAGTTTGGATTTCTGAAAGGTTCCGATATCGAGAAGGCTATTTACACTGACAGTGAGAATGTTCTGAATTCATTACATAATAAATTGCAAGGTGCAGGTATTTTCTGTGATTTGTCAAAGGCACTTGATTGTGTGGACCATAACATCCTTTTAAGTAAATTTGAATTTTATGGGATCAATGCTGCAAAATGGTTCAGGTCGTACCTCACTAACAGGAAACAAAGGGTGTCAGTGCAAGTGACTAAGTGAATTAAGCCTACAGTCATCATCAGATTGGCAAGAAATTACATGTAGTGTCCCACAAGGAACCATCTTAGGGCCATTGCTTTTTCTTGTGTACATCTTCATCAGTTACACTACCAGAAGCAGAGTTTTTTTTCCACATGATACAAGTACTGCAATAAAAAGAACGTCAAGCATAGTTATATAAGTTATAAAAAGGTCTGCCAATGCTAATGATATTTTCATGAACATTAATAAATGCTATAAAGCCAACTCATTGTCATTAAACTTTGAAAAGACTTTCTACATGCAGTTCAGAACATGTAAGATATTTCCCGCCAGCATATGCATAAAGTGTGAAGAAGAGCAGGGAGAAGAGATTGACAGTATTAAATTCCTGGGATTACGGCTTGATAATAAATTTAGTTGGGAGGAGCACTCCACAGAAGTGCAGAAACGACTCAACAAATCTGTATTTTCAATACGCGTGTTATCAGACATAGGAGACATAAAAATAACAAATACAAATGGTATAATATTTTGGGGTAACTCTTCAAGACAGTCAAAAGTCTTCAGAATCCAAAACCGTGTAATACGTATTATTTGTGGAGGAAATTAACGGACTTCCTGTAGAAGCCTCTTGAAAGAACTGGATATATTAACCACTGCCTCTCAGTATATTTATTCCTTAATGAAATTTGTCATAAATAATATATCCCTTTTCCCTACAAACAGCTCAGTTCATACATACAATACTAGGAATAAAAATGATCTACACAAGGACTTAAAAGCACTTACTTTAGTTAAAAACGGGATCTACTACTCAGGTACACACATTTTCAATAATTAACCATCAAATATAAAAAATATAGCTACAAATAAAGATCAGTTTAAGAGGGTCGTAAAATACTTTCTAATGGCCAAATCCTTCTACTCCATTAGTGAATTTCTAAATTGTGTCAAATGATGCATGTATCAGTACTCTTACTATATTAGGCTAGTATTATTGTATTAACAGCTAAAAAAAGACAATAATGTATGTATCTATATTTATATTATTAGTGTTATCTATTACTCAGCTTGTAACTTTTGTTTCTTGACATGTTCCACATCCACGACGATCTCCTCAACATGGATCACGGAACGAAAAACTTATCTAATATAATCCAGAAAACAAGGGTGGCTTAAGGTACAGATATATACGAGAGAAGGAAAAACGCTCCTTGATTTAAAAAATCTCCGGCTAATCAATAAATGTTACTTGTGTCGTTTCACACAGCGTAGGTAGACATCCTGATATTAACATAAAAATGGCATTTATGAAAATACACATGGAAATTTGTTTCAAGGTGGAAAATGGGGAAGTAGATTCTCAACCTATCTGGCATCTTATGAACATTAACAGAAAATATTTTGATAATCAACTAGTTTACCCTGTTTTCTCAGCTCAGTGACTTCTTTGAGGGGTAGGAGAAGAAAGAAGTGCAGTTAGTTATGTTGTAAAAAGTATCCCTGAATTAAAAAGTATATACTGAATAACATACGACATGTGCTTTTTTTTCGTGTTACTGTTTTGATTAAATTCATAACATTATATTGCAAGTTATGTTCATGTAACGGCATGAAGTATTAGGTGAAGTTTCGTTTTAATTCAGTAAACGAAATATGATTATATGAGCTATGCCTAAATTTTTGTATACACATATACACGATTCACAATCTTATTGGAGGGAAGTGTGTGGGGTAAAAATCGCAGAGGGAGACCAAGAGACGCGTATAGTAAGCAGATTCAAGTGGATGTGGGTTGCCGTTCTTATGAGGAGATGAAAAGGCTTGCTCAGGATAGAGTAGGGTGGAGAGCTGCATCAAACCAGTCTCCGGACTGAAGACCATAACAACAACAACAACAACATGGGTTAATAACCCTTTTCCTTCAAGTGGAACAAGTACATGCACATGTATAAGTACACGAATAGAGGGATTGACTAGTTGTATGACAATAAAGAAGACTTCCTTCATTTTGTTCCATATTGCTGCATACACCAGTAGCCTTCATACACGGTATCACACGCTACTGCACTGATTCATGCCAGTATTGTTTGTTGCATACAGTCCACTAGATAATCAAGAGCCAATTGCTCCTGATTGTCAGATGCCTCAACGGCAATTAGACATGTATCACACAGATTGGTTGGTGGATCGTCTTGTAATTAGAAAAAGCGCTTTTTCATGTATATGAGGAATGTTGGTAAAGGTTTACGACCAATAAACATGCTCGCCATTATAATCTTACAATGTCGTTGTCGTGAAGGAACGATTTCACGAATGTTTACAATGAGAGCGATGACTGTCGCCAATTAAGACAAATACACAGGTCAAGACAATTAGGGGGTCTGTTGAAATATCTAAGTTCTGACTTATTGTCATGGAGAGCCATAGGAAAGTCGGAAGCAGGACATACCCGGTGGGAAGTTACTGTAGGTATTGAAGTGTGTAAGTCTAATTTCCTGGACGTGGAAGCGATTTCAGGCAACAGAAACTGTTAAAAGAAGGCAAGGCCAAGGTTGTACATGGATAACATCAGCAAGAGTTGGCCGTTATCTCTGGTTAACAGCCCGTCGAGACAGGAGGCTGAATGCAAATCAGCTGCATCGCACCCTCCAGGCATCAACAAGACGCGTAATATTAACGCAAACTGTCCGAAATTCCATTCGTGAATGTGGAATCAACGTAAGGAGGCCTCTGGTGTGTGTTCCACCATAACACGACACTGTTTAACAGCAGAAACTGGGTGGACGACCATCCGGTTTGGAGTCGTAAAGAATGGGACGGGATTCTTACTCCTCATTTTATTGCTACTTTTCTTTTGGCAATGAGATGTGATTGACAGTTTTCACAGTTAGCATGAATAAGCAGACGTCGACCCTAACACAACAATTAAAGCAGGTCATGAACAACGAACGATTGTCGCTCGACGTACGCCCAACGCAGTCTTACTACTTGATCGTAGAAGTCAATGAGATCGACGAAAATCGTACACAGCGCTTGGAGGTAAATGTAAGAGAAAATTCGAAGCACGATCCAAAAAAATGTTCAAATGTTTGTGAAACTTATGGGACTTAACTACAGGGTCATCAGTCCCTAAGCTTACAAACTACTTATGAACTAGCTAATACTAAGGACGGCACAAATATCCATGCCAGAGGGAGGGGGGGATTCGAACCCCTGACCGTAGTGGCCGTGCAGACCGTGACTGCAGCGCCTCAGTACCCTCAGCCACCGCGGCCGGCAAGCACGATCCGTTATGACTCTCGAACAACGGGTACAGTCGAGTTCGATTCGCTCGGTTGCAGCTTATGCACAAAATAATTTGGATCGTCGGCAAAACAGACGGCCATGTGCGACGATTAAAACTAAACGTTTGGCGTTCAGATACGATCCAGCAGTCGATTACGCAGCGGATGCATCGGTGAGTTGGCTTCGGAGAAATCTGTCGCTGTCTAAAACGGAAAAAAAAGTAACAAACCTCCGGGTGCAAACATAGCTGTACCACGCATGTGTCGGGGATTGCAAACTGTTACCGGTATCTTGTTAAGCGTGTATCAATCGGATGTCTAATAAATTCCTTACATAAAGACTTTCTAAACGTTGTATTTCCATTTCACTTATTTTATATCAATTAATTGTTTTGTTTCATATGAAATTAGTATCATTTAAGTATGATCATGTATTCAATTCATTCATTTCAAAACCTCTCTCTCTTTTATTATTATTATTATTATTTCTTTAATTTTCTTTTATTTTTTTATGCAACAAGGTAGACGAAGTATCGTCGTCGCTAAGTGACCTACACTTCATAGGAGAACGGGATATGGGTTGATGTGATAACTTTATTCATTATCTGTAGACTTCGGGGAGGGACTTCTGAGAATTCACTGGCGCTCGTAAGCCACCTTGAATGGTGTCGTATTACTGTGCTTCATTTGTTTTTCGATCTATGTCGGTGATGCGTCGGTGTCTCGCTGGAAGAACCTTCACGCGAAGACCCGAAGATTGTGCCCGGCATCTCTTCATTCAGGGTAGAGCTGTTGGTCTTGAAGGTATAGGCGGGTCACTGGACACAGATGTTCCTGTTGGGCTATTGTGAGCGCAGGGTAACTATTAATGGTGCTATAGCCCTTGCGGCCTAAAAGCGCCCAGATGGGCCTTTGGACAGATTCTGATAAAGCGGAACGGAAGTGGGGTGTGGGTTTTTTTGGCGGGGGGAGGAATGGGTAAGGATTGTTAAAATGCGGCTATGTCATGTCCTGGATGTATGAGGTGACCATGGACTTGTTGGGCGTTATTCTTGTCCCGCATGGGCAAGACGTCGTCTTCGTCACTCCTCATCTCCGGTCCCTTCGTGTGCGGCAGCCGCCCCCATCGGGGCCGCCTGCGTGTCATCCATTAATGGCGGAGGCGCGTCCACCTCCATAGGTGCCGAGGTGCCGTTACAGCCACCCGCACCCCAGCAGCGGCCTGTACAGCGCCCTCCGGTGCAATAGTGTCTGCGTGGGAACATCAGTCCGATTAATCAATCTCACTCCCGGAGCGAAGAAGTGAGGGCTCTCAAGAAAAACCATATTCTTTTCATTTTTTATTCCGAGCAGTGGAGCGGACTGTTTGAGATCCAGCCCATAAAGAGTCGCTGTTCTATTCAGCCAATTATCAGACAATCTGATAGTGGGGCAAAGGGGGCATCCCAATTGGGAATAAGTGGGAAGGGCTTACCAGTTCCGGAATACGCCATACAACCAAGGAAAACCACTCGAAAACCTTGGTCAGAACCGGGGGATTGGGACCAATTAAATTTATCTCTCGGACGTTGCCACAGACTACAAATTGATCATCGGGAGAGCACGAGTGCACTCACGGAAGTCAAGGCTCGAGCGACTCCAAGTCACTCTCGTCACTCGTAGAAATCAACTCGACCAACAGTGGGCAAGCTTTCACCCTAGAGGAGTCGCACCCGTGAGCACAGTATCCCCGGGTTCTCAAGAAGATGTATACATGTTGTAAAACACATTCTATTCTTCTCGCTGCGAGAAAAACATTGTAAGTCGTTCTACAAACATGTGCGGTTTTCTTTTCCTCTTCCCACATTTTTTTTTTTTTTTTTTTTTTTTTTTTTTTTTTTTTTTTACATGAAACAGGAAGGTTGTTTATATGTCTAAATTTATAATCGTACCTCGTCATACAATAAAACCATTAAAAGTGCAGGTGTAAAAGCTACTTACCCCCAGATAGAGCAGCTCGGGATGTCTCTCTAATAACCCGTTTCCTATTGATTTACCCATCTATTTGATGGATTAAAAAAGGCGGGGTGATATAGACGCAGAGAGGTGGGGTGGGAGATAAATATATTGCGGGAGAGGGAGTGGTGTGAAGATGAGGGGAAAAGATAGGGAAAGGAGGAGATGGACAAAGGAAGGGGGAGGAAGGGATAGACATAGGGAGAAGAACAAAAACGTTTACAGCTACTGCGAAGCGTGTGATATTCCTGGCCTATGGCCACTTAATATTTCTGGCCGCTGGCCGTTACTTTGCTAACATCGTACGTGACTTAAACGCGGAAGAAAGACAGAAGTGCAGCTTATGTTGTAATGTGGAGTGGGGAGCAGTAGCATATGGCACAGTAGGTGCTGGTTCCACTGGGAAAACTCGCCTATGTTACTGGTTCTCTCCCCGCATTCGCTGCTGCATTTCACGTCACGTGATTTCTTTTGAAATTAATTTTGTTTATTATATACCAAATATTAATTATTCAGAGCTGAGAATTTGTGATAAATATCTCTCAAGGACAGGCTAGGTATTGACGGTTTAAAAAGTTTAAGGTGCCTTCTCTTATTGTAACAAGAGAAGAGCGATTTTGCAAGAGGCGCGCGACGGCCCTGTTTTGGCGCGAAATAGAGCGTCAGGTGCCCTCTAGTCTCGCAACGCGCCGCAGTTTCAGTCTCGAGCTGACCACTATACGCGCCTGACCGTACCGGTAATGAATAAAGTTTTGTATAATTGTGATAACAGTCGAAGTCTCAACATGAACTACGGGTATCACAGGCCGTGACGTATTAACAATAGTTGTTCATATTTTATTATTTACATAATAAATTGCATCCCTGACAATTAAAAATCTCGCGAGTCGCTTCTTATGTATGCATTCTACAGAACTTATTTTAGCCTCACTTGTACGCTGTAAAAGAACCAACGACCTGTGTGCCGTCTTCTGCGCTGGGGACACAACTATAGAAGACAGCAGGTTAGTCAGAATTCTATGCTTTCCATAAAGACTTGGAGAGCAACTACGGCACCTCGTGCGTACTGTAGGGCCGTACAAACGCACACTGCTACGCAACAGCATCCGCAAGGATGTGGAGGTTTTAGGGGACTTATGGGAGGAAGCCGTACTAACTTCTCCGTCCGCAAATATAAAACCGTGGGAAACTTATAATTTCCCTAAATCATTGCAGGCAAATGCCGGAATGGTTCCTTTCCAAAGGGCACGACCGATTTCCTTCCCCATCCACACCCAAAACTCCGAGCGTTAGCTCCGCCTCTAATGACCAAGCTCTCGACGGGCGTTAAACCCTAAGCTTCCTTCCTTCTGTAGATGCAGAGAGGAGGGGAAAGGAGATAGATGTGTTGCTGGAGAGGGAGTGGTGTGAAGATGATGGGAAAAGGTAGGGAGAGGAGGAGATGGACAAAGGAAGGGGGAGGAAGGGTTAGACATAGGGAGAAGAACAGAAACGTTTACAGTATCTATCCCACACACATTAGCTACCGCGAAGCGCTGCCAGGTTTGCTTGTTACAAGATAAATTTTTTAATCTGTTTGAAACATTTCCGCAGAAGAGAGTGTGAAGTCGCCGTGTTGCGCAACACAGCTCGGCATCGGAACAGCGCGGCCGTCGCCCCCACTTGTCCCCGCCGCCCCCGCTTGCCCCCTCCCCCCCCCCCTTATTCCCGGTAAAGGCGCAGCCCGGCACAGGTCACGTGAAGACCCAGCGCGGCGGCAAGACAAAGGAGCCGCCAGCAGCCATCGCGACCATAATTAAGGGCCGCGGAGCAGCGGCGGGGGCGGCGGGGGCGGCGGGGGCGGCGGGGCGGCGCGGGTAGCGGGGGCGGCGCGCCGCCTCCCTGCCCGGCCGGCTTCGGCTTTGCAGACGGCGGTGGCGGTGGTCCCCAAGGGCTGGGGCTTCGCCACTGACTTCTGCGCGCGCACATCTCTGCACAGGTTCAACAGGGGGAAGCCCCGCACTGACTGCAGTATATATATACGACTGCACATTCATTTAATTTCATGTGGACACAGGCTGAGTCAAATAGAACTCTACTCCTTGGAAATGTTACACAAATTTACTGACACAGTTTACACAGTTGGTAGATCAGTCACTTTGGCGCAAAGAACCTCATGTCTTAACCCTTTAATGCATGACATTTTATTATAAGCTCTAAAAACTACCACGATTAATATATACCGACTGTTATTGTTGTTGTGGTCTTCAGTCCGAAGATTGGTTTAATGCAGCTCTCCACAATACCATATCCTGAGCAAGCCTCTTCATCTCCACATAAGAACGGCAACCTACATCTGTCTGAATCTGCTTACTGTATCCATCTCTTGGTATTCCTCTGCGATTTTTACCCCATACACTTCCCTCCAACGCTAAATTCACAATTCCTTGATGTCTAAGAATGTGTCCTACCAATCTATCCCTTCTTTAGTCGAGGTATGACAGAAATTTCTTTTCTCCCCAATTCTGTTCAGTACCTCCTCATTAGTTACGCGATCCACCCACCTAATCTTCAGCCATCTTCTGTAGCACCATATTTCAAAAGCCTCAATCGTCTTCCTGTCCGCAATGTTAACGTCCATGTCTCACTCCCATACAAGGCAACACTCCATACAAATGCCTTCAGAAAGGACTTTCTTATGCTTAAATCAATATTCGATGTTAACAAATTTCTCTTTTTCAAGAAAGCTTTTCTACCCATTGCCGTTCTGCATTTTATATCCTCTGTACTGCGACCATCATTTGTAATTTTACTGCCCAAGTAACAAAATTTATCTACCTCCTTTATTGCTTCGTTTCCCAATCTAATTCCTTCAGCATCACCTGATTTTCTTACACTGAATCCATTACCCTAGTTTTGCTCTTGTTAATGTTCATCTTATACGCACCTTTCAGCACACTGTCCATTTTGTTCAATTGCTCTTCCAGGTCCTTTGCTGTATCTGACAGAATTACTATGTCATCGGCAAAACGCAATGTTTTTAATTCTTCACCCTGAACTTTAATTCCTTCTCCAAATTTCTCTTTACTTTCCTTTATAGCCTGCTCAGTTTACAAATTGAATAACAATGGAGAAAGACTACAACCCTGTCTTACTACCATTCCAACCACTGCATCCCTTTCATGCCCTTCAACTCTGACAACCGCCTTCTGTTTTTTGTACAAGTTGTAAATACCGACTATATACTGAGAAAAATATTGAAGAAAATCTCGAAATTATTAAGCGGTACAAGCAACAAACCGATAGTAGATAGTCAGCTATCTCGTGCTTCCATGATGTACAAATGTATTAAATGTCACTATTGTACCGCTGATCTATTCATACAGTAACTCTTAATGGAACGATATGTCATTGATTACTTTTACATGGGAAGGGACGTATACTAAAGTAAACAAACGCACATGTTACGAATAAGTCAATCATTCAACATTAAGGCTTTACCAATGTAGATAGGTACTATAGCATCTGCACACAAACCTTGCACACTCACACACGCCAGTTTCAGTCCCTAATCTCGATCATAATTACTTACTTTATTTTATATTGCTTATTTTATTTAAACATATAAGTTTCAACAGCCGTTGCCGCTGGAGGGAGTGTTGACGGAAAAAGCACTAAGAGGACGGAGGTGTTTGTGGTCCAGCTCTGCAGTTGGCCGCTAGATAGTGGCGCTTATTGAAAGGTGGTAGGAGAAGTCCTGAGGGGTATAACCAGCGTGATATCAAATAACTTGGTCGACGTATGCAATATCCCGTACATAATAGTCGTTAAAAAAATGCCCGGACGTGTTTTACGGCCCACTTTAGATTTGTAGTTTTATAAGTTTTTGCAAACATTTTGGACCAAAATAATAATCTAAATAATAAAAAAGGGTGTCTGAAACCCTTTTAGGAAAAATAAATATGTAGCGGGCTTCGAACCACTGACCTTTCGCGTCACACTCCAGCTCCTGACCCGTTACGCTATGGCTAAAAATCAAAACAGGAGCTCTTTAATCTCATACTATTCATGGCAGTTGTTAACAGCTGTTAATATGGCATTTGTAAACATTAGATTATCATTTATCGTACGAAAAACGATATGTTTTTGTTAATTCCTCAGTGTGCCGTTGCTCTGAAATAACAACGTGTAAGTTACAATAAGAAAATCATCAAATACGCTAGGAATGTCACGTGACATCTCCGAACTGCTGGTTTTCGTTAATTCAACGGAGGGTGTCAAATCTCCGTTATTTTTGCAAATTTGTCTCAAACGATAGGAGATATGAAAAAAAACATAAGGGAGCTAAGTTGTAGAGAAATTTCTCCTCTATCAATTAGGCTATTCAATTTTCGTATGAGATGAACGGTTCGTTTGCAATTACAATTATATTACAAACGGATTTTTTTGTTTTACTACCGTATTCGTTGTCCGAAAAATTTGAAAAAAGAGAGGTTCTAGTCTCTGGCGGTGTACAGTCATGTCTGTAAAATTTGGTGCTGATCGGTTGAACGCTTCGTCTTAAAAAGTGGGAACACATTACGTACAGACAGACAGACGGACAGACAGATATACATACATCCCAAAATCGCCGTTATTTTTGCAAATATCTTTGAAACGCTACGAGAAATGAAAAAAAAAAAAACCATAAGAGAGCAAAGTTATATAGAATTGTCTCCTATACAAATTCGGTTATTCAATTTTCGTGTCAGATGAATAGCTAAGCCGTTATTTTTATTTTTATTTCGAGCTTTCAAAAGACGATCGCAAAGGCCCACTTTTAGTGTTACTACCGTAACCTAAACTGGGCCAAAAAATGCTGTACATTCGTTTAATTTCATGTGGACACAGGGTGAGTCAAAAAGAACTCTACTCCTTTGAAATGCTACACAAATTTACTGACACAGATTACATAGTTGGTATATTAGTCACTTTGTATATTAGATTAGGTTAGATCAGATTGTCGCAAAGAACCCCATGTCTTAACCCTTGTACTATTACTGGTGTGCTGCATATGACCCTTTGTTGAATGTCTTCCAAAATAGACAATATCTGTAGATGCTTGGCAATTCACCCTACACCTACATATACATGGGATACTCTGCAAATCATATTTAAGTGTCTGGCAGAGGATTCATCGCACCACCGTTATACTATTTTATCTCCCATTCCATTTTCGAATAGCGCGCGGGAAGAATGAACACCTGAATCTCTCCGTTCTGGCTCTGATTTCTCGTATTTTATTCCGATGATCATTTCTACCTATGTAAGTGGGAGTCAACAATATATTTTCGCATTCGGACGAGAATGTTGGCGATTGGAGTTTCGTAAGTAGCCCACGCCGCGGCGATAAGCGCCGTTTGTTGTAAGCTACTTAGATTTTCCCCTAAATCGTTTATGTAAATAAGGAACAGCGGAGGACCAATAACACTACCCTGTGGAACGCCCGAAATTAGCTCTGTTTTAGTCGATGCCCTACCATCGATTACTACGAACTGTGTCCTCACTGAGAGGAAATCCCCTATCCAGTCGCAAATTTGGGGCGGTATACCGTAACCACGCAATTTGATTAAAAGCCGTTTGTGAGGTACGGTGTCAAAAGCCTTCTGGAAATCAAGGAATACGGAATCAATTTGCGAACCCTTGTCAATAGCACACCTCACGTCGTGAGTCAAGAGCTAGTTGTGTTTGGCATGAACGATTTTTAATGAGAAACAAGCTAACAGCTCTTCTTTAAGAAGAGTGGAATTTTAACTTGCATTTTTCCTTCATGTTTCAAAGTATCAAAATCTTTAAAAATGAGGTCCAGCAATAGCTGTGCCTCAAAACAATATTATTCATTAGTTAAACTTCAGAAAAATCTGTCAAGCCTCTTCTGCTACATACTTAATGAATTAAAGAAAGTCTTTTAAACTTTCAACTCCATATTTATTACTATTCAAGAAGTCATCTTCTTCATAAGTACATTGGTTATACATCTCATAACAGATTTCAGACTTGGAATGGAATACAAAATCAACAATAACCGTAGCAACTATCATGACACACAAATTCTTCAATGGAATACTAAATTTCTTTGGCTTGTTAGACATAATATCTGAGGCCACTTGCTGCTGCCACCATATCCAGAATCTGAAACAAACTGATTCTGGAGGCAGCTACTCTTCCTATCATGCCTAATTAATTTACTAACTAAATTGATAAACATTTGGGTATGTCAAGGTATTGACGAAGTGGGGAAAAGTGACTTGTACCACTTCACCCTTTAATGCATGACATTTTATTTGAACCTCAAAAACTACCACGGTTAATATATATCAACTATATTCCGAGATAAATATTTAGAAACAAATTCTTTAAAATTATTATGCACTACAAGCAACAAACTGCTAATAGCTGGTCAGCTATATAGTGCTTCTATGATGTACCAGCTGTAGTAAATGTCACTATTGTACCGCTAAACTTCTTGTAAGGTAACTCTTTATGCAACGGTAATATGTGATTGACTACTTTTACATGGGAAGAGACGTATACTAAAGTAAACAAACGCACATGTTACGAGTAACTCAATGAAGGTAACGGTTGAAATGATTCAACATTAAGGCTGTACCAATGTAGATAAGTACTGTAGCATATGCACTCAAACCTTGCACAGTTTCAGTCCCTAATCCCGATCATAATTAATTATTTTATTTCACTTATTTTCTTTAAACATATAAGTTTCAACAGACGTTGCCGCTGGAGCGAGTGTTGACGGAAAAAGCACTAAGAGGACGAAGGCATTTGAGGTCCAGCTCTGCTGTTGGCCGCTAGATAGTGCCGCTTATTGACAGGTGGTAAGAGAAAGTCTTGAGGGGTATAACCAACGTCAAAATTACTAAAAATTTCCGGGCTATTATGCCGTGGTCTAGTGGATTTATTGTCGAAACCCAACGTTTCGTACCCGACTGCGGAGGACATTCTCAAGGGGGACTGACTCAGTCAGTAGCGAGCCAGGGTGTGTATCGCACATTGAAAGTGCTACGATCCCCCTTGAGAATGTCCTCCGCAGTCGGGGACGAAACGTTTGGTTTCGACAATAAATCCACTAGACCACGGCATAATAGCCCGGAAATTTTCAGTAATTTTGACCATTCCGGCCGTGAACGTTTACATTTTACTATAACCAACGTGTTATCAAATAACTTGGTCGAGGTATGCAATATCCCGTACACAATATTCGTTAAAAAGTTGTAGCATGAAACTGTCATTACAGTCCAGAAGAGTATACATCAGTGAAAACATTGAGATTTTTCCTGTAAAACGTGAAACAACTGAGCTACTGTAGGGACAGTACTATTAAAAGAAAGGCGACATAATAACGATTACTAGGGTGTAAATAGGCAAGTATTACGTAGTACTTTATGTTCTACTATTTGTGAAACGATTTAAATTTGAAAGTCAATAAATGCTGATTGTTTCACCGATATTTCTCACTAAAGAGTCTGTGGGTAGGTCTCACAGAGAACTATTAGAGAATCAATCCAGGGTGGTAAGAAACATTATTTCTGATTTATAGGTCAACTGTGTATTCCGCTCAGCGTAATCGGTAATTCCAGCTAGGAAATTAATATTAAGTATCAAATGTGTTGGTTGCATTAAAAGACAAACGCAATTAGGAATGTACAAATAGGGTTAATATTATTTATTCATGTCTTTTAACGAGAGTACAATAAAAATCAACGATTCCAATGACAAATGGGAAATGCAAGGAAACTATTTAATTTACTGAAAAAGTAGAACTGAAGAACAGGAAAAATTTCAATTTCAATAAATATATGATACACTTATATCTCAATATTATATTTGTGTGTGTGGCAAACTTCAGCAGTTACAATTAATCATAATCGTATTTCCGTCTTTTGGTTATAGTTATAACGACATTGCGTTTTGCTTTTTATTTATAAAGCATCTTGGATGGTTCTGTAAACGTGGTTACACAAGTCTGTTCTTTATGTTTTAGATACGTTGATACATGTATTCCAAGTAATATTTACAAACGAAACAGCACTGTTCTATGTGAGGAAACCACAATAAACGTATCCTTTGTACGAGGTTTAATATAAGCCTAGGATATGTAACATTTCATCAAAAGGGAGGGGACTGAGGTAGGTTCATGGAAAGACGGACAGATGGACAGAGAGATGAGGAGTTGGTTGTTAAAGCATCGAGGTGTGGTGGAGGGGATGAAGAGAGAGGCAGAGGTAGAAGGAGTAAGAGAGGGTACAGATATGGGTTCCAATAGTCTTTCAGATGTTTGTAAAAATATCGGACTTAGCTACTGTGGTTATGAGTCCCAAGCTTCTGAACTACTTAAACTAACGTATTGACAGCACGCACACCCATGCTCAAGGAAGGACTAGAACTTCCGACGGGGAGCAACCGCGCGCTCCGCAGCAAGGTGCAATAGAGTGCTCGGACGTTCCACCGCGGCCCAATAGTCCTTGACACTTCCAGGGAGGACAGTGCACACCCTATCATACACATCGCAATCTCGTCTTTTATGCATGCTCTATGATGGGATAGTAAAATATGACAGTTATTATTAAAATTTTGCTGTTATCAGCCAGATTTATTTATTATAAAGCATTTTAAATGTCTGCTTTAACAACTCTTTATTAATGATCATTGTCTACGACCGACAGTACTCGTTTTTAGGTGTTAATAATAAACAGTTAATTCTTTAAGATGCGTTTTATGAAGGAAAAAGGAGTGTCTGAAAATGAGTCGAGAAATTATTAACTTCGTGACACTCGGTTTATTTCGCTTCTCCGTTGCGTAAAACTGTTTTTGTGACGTAACCGAGCGAGTTGCTGATACAACAGGTCTGCCACCCTTCCGTATTGTCGCTAAAAATAGACTTTTTAATTATTTATTTAAACTTTTTTCATTTGACGCTGTTGGCTGTGCCGCAAGTGGTTTGCGCGCGAGAGGTCAAATGTGTGACATTTGTTTGGATGTATACGCGTTACACTGTGAGTTTCGAGTGTCACGTTTTTTAAAGGACAATCGATATCATACCAGATGGCAGTAGATGATAGTGAACGTAGGTTCGTTTCAATAGTATGCGTGAAAAAGTTCCCGAAATAACTTACATACGTCGAGAGATCAGAGCCGGTGAACTGTCGGAAGTGAATGTTCGAAGTGACACTCAGAGCTGCATGTGTTCGGCGTGCCAACACACACACAGCAATGCAGGGTGTAATCTGAGGTACGTACATTGATGTTAAGGGTCTACAGCGCGGCTTCCCACAGAGCGTGAAATGTGTACCGGGGCAGCAGAAACTTCAGTGTATTTTGATAATCTGTGCCCCAATGTGTAGGATACCATAGACGTGAAGCATGCTTCTATATTTCGAAAAGTGAGGTGATGTATCCTCCTCCCGACATTCGCGTCTTTCATCAGGCTTGCTCTAATAAATATAGGCAAATGTTTCTGGTATGGCGAGCCTCTATAGCACATAATTAAGACTTCATTTTTGCGTGTAACGAACATTGTTTGAATAGTGCTTATTGTAGACTATTTAATTTTTTCTCCAATTTTTTTTTAATTTTTTTAATTTATTTATTTATTTACTTTACTGAAAGAAATCTTGTCTCTCATCTGTCACCAGAACAATTTTTTTTCCGCGCGCTAACGGTTTTGAGTCCTAGAGGTGCGTATCGGAATGGTAATTACAAAATTTGCTGAACACGTTCCCCTACAACTACAGCTACGTACTCCGCAATCCACCGTAAGATGCGTAGCGGGGAGTATACTGTACCACTAGTAGGCAAATCCTTTACTTGTCTACTCCCAAATAGAACGAGGAAAAAAGTATGGCTATATACCTCCATACGAGCCCTAATTTCTCTTGTCTTGCCTTTGCAATCATTATACGAAATGTAAGTAGGCAGCAGGAAGATCATTTACGCGCAGCTTCAAATTCCGGCCCTCGAAATTTCCTCAACAGAATTTCTCGAAAAGCACGTCGTCTTTCTTCCAGCGATCCTCATTCGTGCATTTCCGTGGCATCGCGCATTGGTTGAACCTGCCAGTACGATTGTAGCTGCTCGCCTCTGAACTGCCTCTATGTCTTCCTTTAAACCGATCTGCTGCGGGTCCCAAACATTTGAGCAATACTCATGACGTGGTCGTTCAAGCGTTTTATACGCGGTCTCCTTTGCAGGTGAAGTATATCTTCCCAAATTCTCCCAATAAACCGAAGCCGGTTGTCCGCTTCCTCACAAATGTCCTTAGATGTTCGTTCCATTTCATATTGCTCTGCAATGTTACGCCTAGATATTTGAATGACGCGACTGCATCAAGAAGCTCACTACTAATGCTGTAATCGATCATTATGGGATTGTTTTCTTCTACTCATGTGCATAACCTTACATATTTCTACATTGATAGCTAGCTACCATTTCGCACAAACTAGAAATTTTGTCCAAGTCTCCTACATGCTATTACAGTCAATTAAAGGTGACTCCCTCCCATACACCACAGCATCGTCAGCAAACAGCCCCAAACTACAATTAAAAGTTACTCTATCCATCAGATAATTTATATAGATATAAAACAATAGCGGTCCTATCACACAACCCTGGGGCAGGCCTGACGATACTCTCGGCTCTGATGAACACTCGCCGTTGAGAACAACGTACTGCGTTCTATTACTTAGGAAGTCTTCGAGCCAGTAACAAATCCGTGAACCGATTCCATATGCACGTATCTTTGTTGACAGTCTGCAGTGTGGCACCGCGTTCAATGCCTTTTTGAAACCGAGGAAAACATAATCTGCCTGTTGCCCTTCATCCATGGCCCGAAAGATGTCATCTGTGAAAAGGAAAACCTGAGATCACATGAACGATGTTTCCTAAACCCGTGCTGATTCGTAGAAAGCTTTTAGCGTCTCAAGGAAATTTTCTATACTCGAACTGAGAACATGCTACAAAATTCTACAGGAAACTGATGTCAACGATATTGGCCTGTAATTATGTAGGTCAGTTCTCTTTCCTTTCTTATAAACACGAGTCATTTTCGCTTTTTTTTCCGATCACTAGGAACTTTGCGATGAATTAAAGATTCGTGATAAATGCAAGCTTTACAAGGAACGAATTCCTCGCCAAAGTTCCAAATATATATCTAACATGGTCGAGCCCGTGGCACATGACCTGTGGTCAGACACAAAAATTAAAAGGTCGTAGCCTTGTGACTGATGACCAGGAAATAAAACGTTGTACGACGAACGTGGCATGTTATTAGTGCGCATTTAAATTATCATAAATACTGTCTACCTCAATTTTTAATAGTATAACAGAAAGCACTGCATAAATAGAAAGTATGAAAGCATTGTAAGATTTTGTTGTTGTAGTCTTCAGTCCGCAGACTGGTTTGAGGCAGCTCTCCACGCTACCCTGTCCTTTGCAAGTCTCTTCATCTGAGAATACGTTCGGCAACCTACATACTTTTGAATCTGCTTACTATATTCGTCCCTCGGGCTCCCTTTACAATTTTTTAGACAACACGATTCCTTCTAATGTTAAGTTGACAATTCCTTGATGTGTCAGAATGTGCGCAACCAATCTATCCCTTCTCGTAGTCAGGATATGCCAGAAACCTCTTTTCTCCCCGAATCGGTTAAGTACCTTCCCATTAGTTACGTGATCTACCCATCTAGTTTTCATCATTCGTCTGTAGCACCACATTTCAAAAGCTTCTATCATCTTTTTATCGGAACTCCTTATCGTCCATACAATGCTACACTCCAGACAAATGCTTTCAGAAAAGACCTCCTAACATTTACATTAATATTGGATGTCAACAAGCTGCGCTTCTTTAGAAACGCTTTTCTTCCCATAGCCATTCTACATTTTATATCTTCTTTACTCTGACCATCAGAAGTTATCTTGCTTCCCAAATAACAAAATTCATCTCCAACTTTTATTGTCTCATTACCTAATCTAATTCCTTCATCATCGCCTGATTTTCTGACATTACATTCCATTACCTTCGTTTACTCTTGTTAATGTTCATCTTATATCTTCATTTCAAGACACTATCCATCCCATTCAATTGCTCTTCCAGATCTTTTGCGGTCTCTGCCAGAATTACTCTGTCATCAGCAAAGCGCAATGTTTTTATTTCTTCTCCCTGCACTTTAATGCCCTCTCTATATTTCTCCTTCCATTCTTTCACTGCTCAATGTACAGATTGAACAACATTGGGGAAAGGCTACAACACTTTCTTACTCCCTTCCCAACCTCTGCGTCCCTTTCTTGCCCTTCGACTCTAATAACGGCTGTCTGGTTTCTGTAAAGGTTGAATACAACTCTTCGCTTCCTATATTTTATCCCTGATACCTTCAGAATTTGGAAAAGTGTATTCCAGTCGACATTGTCAAAAGCTTTCTCCAAATCGACTAACGCTAAAAACGTAGGTTTCCCTTTCCTTAGCTGATCTTCGAAGATAAGTCGTAATGTGAGTATTGCCTTCCGTGTTCCTACATTTCTCCTAAGTCCAAACTGATCTTCCCCGAGGTTGGATTCCACAAGTTTTTGCATTCGTCTGTAAATAATACGTGTTAGTATTTTGCACCCATGAATGATTAAACTGATAGTTCTGCAATTTTCACACTTGTCTGCACTTGCTTTCTTTGGAAATGGAATTACAATATCCTTCTTGAAGTCTGAGGCTATTTCCCCTGTCTCATACATCTTGCATACCAGGTGATACAATTTTCTCACGACTGGCTCTCCTAACGACATCAGCAGTTCAGACGGAATATCATCTACTACAGGGGCCTTGTTTCGACTCAAGTCCTTCAGCGCTCTGTCAAATTCTTCTCGCAGTATGATGTCTCTATCTCATCTTCCTCCACTTCGTCTTCAATTTCTAGAATACTGCTTTCAAGTTTATTTCCTTTATATAGGCCCAGTATATATTCCTCCCACAGTTCAGCCTTTCCCTCTTTGCTTAGTACCGGTTTTCCGTATGAGTTATTGATATTCATACAGCTGCTTTCTTGTCTCCATATACCTGTTTTATTGTCCTGTAGGCAGTATCTATCTTTTCCCAAGTAATGCATTCTTCTACAGTTCTGCATTTACCCTGTAGCCACTCCTGCTTAGCCAGTCTGTACTTCCTGTCAATCTCATTTTTCAGACATTTGTACTCCCTTTTTCCTGTTTCACTTGCTGAATTTTTATATTTTTTCCTCTCATTAATTAAGTTCAGTATACCCTGTGTTATCCAGGGATTTCTATTAGGCCTTGTCCTTCTGCCTATATGGTCCTCTGCAGCCTTCACTACCCTATCTCTCAGAGATACCCATTCTTCTTCTACTGTATTACTTTCCCCCATTTCATCTAATCCTTGCCTAATGCTCCCTCTGAAACTCTCAACCACCTCTGGTTCCTTCAATTTGACTAGGTTCCATCTCGTAACAGTTGTTAACTGGTTGGACCTAGAGTAATGGTTTCTAGTAAAAAATGTTTGTAGAGCATATGGGACTTAATGGCGGGGTCATCAGTCCCTAAACTTACAAATTACTTATGAACTAGCTAATACTAAGGACAGCAGAAACATCCATGTCCGAAGAGGGATTCGAACTCCCGACCGTAGTGGCTGTGCAGAACGTGACTGGAGCGCCGCAGACCACTCGGCCACGACGGGCGGCTAGTTTCTAGTCTGGTTGTGATGTGTTGTAATATAATGCTATTGTTTATTTTTTAAAGATTTTATTATTATAATTATTAAAGAAAGACTTTCAAAATCATTTCCGGCCTGTCTTTTTCTTATTATTGCAGACATTTTCTACAGGTTTCAATACGAACAACGTCGTTCTACGATTTTCTCGAGCCTAGATAAATAACTCTCTTAGAAGAAAATCTTGTGGACTTCATTAACTTTTTACAACGTCGTGCTTCATGGATGTTAAATAAAATTGAATTATACTGGGTCTGTTTTGCTCGTAAGCCCGTTGCTACCGCGCTAAGCAAAGTCACATGTGAACATTTTGAACGACGACTATAATTGGGTATATCAAAGATTTTGCAAGTGCGAGCCGCTGAGAATGTTCTCAGCCAATACCCCACCCTTTCCATTTTCCAATGGTCCGTTCTAGGTGAAAACATTACGAGTTTGCAGGCTTCACTCTACTGAACGGTTTGCAATACTAGAAAACATTGCAAAATATCCTAGTACTTTTTTCTTAAAAATGTAAGTATTCAAGATTAAGCTCCACGAAGCGCATCGTTGTAAAACGTCAATTAGTCTACTCTAGATTTTATTAAGAAAAATATCTCGGATCTAAAAGGTCGTGGAAGAACATTATTAGTTACAAAATTTGTAAAAAAACGATATATTTCTTTAATAGTTCCTTTGAGAATAAAAATATAGGAATAATTAGTTTAAAAAACAGGCACATAAAAGTGCAAGTTTTCCGTTCTTGATACTCATAATTAACAAGATCTCAACACTGTTTAATAGTAAGATATTAAAACTCTTCACGATGAAAACAGTTAAAAATATCAATACTGTAGGTCCATCGCCTGTGCAACTAGCCAAATTTCGAGAATGCCCAGTTTTTAAAAACATCCATATTTTCGAAAAACACATCATATATTTCGAGATAGTAATTTTTTTAACTATCTTTCCTCATATTTGCCGCAAATAAGTTAGGAAACGTAAATGTTGATGAGTTATATAAAATCAAGTTTTTAAGAGTTTTAGATGTGTTTCATATATATCTCGAAACGTAACAATGCAAACGATATGTACAAAAAAAACATAGACAATGTTAAAGCCTATAACTATGTCATTTTCTTATGGGACATACTTTTTTTTATTCAAAAGACCGTTTTATGCAACTTTGCGAATGTTTTTAGCAAATTTCGTCATCTTGGCTCGAGGTTAATGAAATACTATATTTAAGATTTATTTTCGTTAGACGATTTTATTTTGAAGAGAAATGTAATATTACGCCATCACAGAATGCTTGGCTTACTTATTTCATGGCCGTTTGTTTGCACGATGGAGACCTTCTGATCGCTGTCTCATTGAGTGCACTCGTCCTAGACACACGGACCCCACTCTAGGCCCTACGTACTGGGCTGCGATAAGATGCTAAGATAAAACTGCAATTTACTTTTAGAGGATGCAACGTTAACCAGCGCCGGGCACATTAAGAGTGTTGCAAGGCCCGTTTATTTGACACGCTTGCAACAGCAAAGTCATGTACGAAGAGGAAAATGCTCGGGCACACACAGCTCGTGAAACTCAACAATCAAATGATACAGAACCATATCCGGACTTATCTCCAATCAATCATATGAATCTTAGTAACAGTTGATGGATGGATGGATAAGATAATCTGGGTGTACGACAACTAGGTCTTTAGCACCCTTACTAGGACAGTACCGGTTTAGCTATTGACCTATAAATGTAATCATTTCCTGCACACGATCAGCACTCTTAAAAAAATCTATAGAGACTGTAATAATTTCTCCTTTCGGCAGCGTATATCCAGCGCTGTAGATCGCTCTACATGAATACTCAGCAAGTCGCAATGATGTGCATGGCAGAGGGTTAGTAGAACCGCTTTAATGATGAAACTTTCACTCTGCAGCGGAGTATGCGCTGATATGAAACTTCCAAGCAGATTGAAATTGTGTGGCGGAACTGGGATTCGAACCTGGGACCTGTGCCTTTCGCGGGCAAGCGCACTACCGACTGTACTATTGCGACACGATTAACGATTCCGTCTCACAACTTTACTACCGCCAGTACTTCGCCTCCATCTTTCCAAACTTCACAGAAGCTCTCCTGCGAACCATGCAAGACTAGCACTCCTGGAAGAAAGGATATGGTAGAGACATGGCTTAGCCACAGCCTAAGGGATGTTTCCAGAATGAAACTTTCACTCTGCAGCGGAGTGTGCGCTGATATGAAACTTCCTGGCAGATATATCATTTCATATCAGCGCACACTCCGCTGCAGAGTGAAAGTTTCATTCTCGAAACATCCCTTAGGCTGTGGCTAAGCCATGTCTCCACCATACCCTTTCTTCCAGGAGTGCTAGTCTTCCATGGTTCGCAGGAGAGCTTCTGTGACGTTTGGAAAGTAGGAGGCGAGGTACTGGAGGAAGTAAAGTTGTGAGGCGGCATCGTTGGTCGTGTCGGGATAGCACAGTCGGTAGTGCGCTTGCCCGCGAAAGACAAAGGTCCCAGGTTGGAGTCCCGGTTCCGTCACACAATTTCAATCTGCCAGGAAGTTTCACTTTAATGATATTTCTCTACAGTTCCATTCTATACTAGCTCGTGGGAAAACGGAACACCAAAATCTATCTCTTTTCCATCTGATTTCTCTTATTTTATTATGATGATCATGTCTCCACATTTATATTTGTGCTAACAATATAAGTCCGCGTTCCGAATAGAGAGATCACGAAAGAACTTTGTCAAATACATCTCGCCGCAACAAATAACGCCTTTCTTTCAATGATTTCCACCTCAACTCGTGCATCATTTCTGTGACATTCTCCTCCCTATATCGCGATAATACAAAACGAGCTGTCATTTTCTGAATTTTCTCCAAATCTTCCGTCAGTCCCACCTGTTGTTGATCCCACAATGGGCAGAAATACTCCAAAATAATGTCTAAGAGTTTGTTAAGGTTAAGGGACTTAACTGCGGGGTCATCAATCCCAAAACTTACAAACTCCTCATGAACTACCTTATACTAGACGACACAGACATCCATGTCTGAGGGGGGAGGGGATCGAACCCCCGACGGTGAAATAATAAAAATGTTGAAATGTTTGTAATTCTATCGGACCAAACTGCGTGGTCATCAGTCCGTAGCTTACAAACTACTTAACTGCGTGCGCTTGGCCACTCCGACGCAGCTACTCCAAAATAAGACGCACAACTGTAGCGTAGGCAGTTTGTTTAGTAGAACTGTTGCATATTCCGTTCTACCAATGAAACGTAATCTTTGGTTCGTCTTTCCTAGGATATTTTCTACGTGTTCTTTCCAATTTATGTTGTTCGCAATTGCTACTCCTAGGTATTTAGCAAAATTGACAGGCTGTAGGTTTGACTGATTTATCGTGTAACAGAAGTTTAAAGGCCTTCTTGTTGTATGGCTGACCTCACATTTATTATTATTAAGAGTCAATTACCAGATATGTTATCTAAATCATTTCTCAGTTGCTTCCGATCATGTAGTGACTTTACTAACCGTTAAATAACAGCAAACCGTCTAAGAGAGGTACTCAGATTGTCTCCTAAATCGTTTATAAATATAATGAACAGTAGGGACCCTATAACACACTTTTGTTCTACTCGATGACTTTCCGTCAATTGCAACGTACTGTGTCCGTTCTGACAGGAAACCACGTATCCAGTCGAACACCTGTGGCGTTGTTCCATAATAATGCAAATTGATTAGAAGACGCTGTGAGCTACAGCGTCAAAAGCCTTCCGGAATTCTGGAACTACGGAATATATTTGACATCCACTTATCACATCGTGTGTTTCACAAGAACTATACTTTCTGAATCCGTGTTGACTATGGGTCAATAGGTCGTTCTCTTCGGGGTAGTTCATAATATTTAAGGAAAGTCTGTGTTTTAGAAACCTGCTGCAAACCGACGTTAGTGATATAGAGTTGTAGTTTTGCGGATCACTCCTTTTTCTGCAATGCTGGAGTGACCTGTGCAACTTTCCACTCTTTGGGTACGGAACGTTCGCTAAGCGAGCGGTTGTATACGATAGTTACGTATGGCGCTATTGCATTAACATACTCTGAAAGGAACCTAATTGTTATACGGTCGGGAGCGGAGGAGTTACTATGAGTAAATATGATTAATTAGCAGAAGAGTGTCATTGGAATGGAGAGTGTGCTGAAAGGAGCATATCAAATGACCATTAACAACAGCAAAAGAAGGGTAATGGAATGTAGTCAAGAAAGTCGCGCGATGGTGAAGGAATTAGATTAGAAAACAACGAAGGTGATGTGTGAGTTTGTTATCTGGACAGTAAAATAACATATGATGGTCGCATTAGAAAGGATATAAAATGCAGAATGGCAATGAGAAGGAAAGCATTTGTGGAAGAGAGAAACCTGTTAATATCAAATTTTAATTTGTTTGGAATTCTTTTCTGAAGGCAATTGTATGGAGTATTGCCAGGTGAGGGAATGATACATGGACGATCAGTAGTTCATCAGGAAGAGGAAGACGCTTTTGAAATGTTGCGCAACAAAAGAATGCTGAAGGTTAGTTGTGTAAATCGCGTAGCTAATCAGGAGGTACTGAACTGAATAGGGGATAAAAGGAAATTCTGGCATATCCTGAGTAAAAGAAGGGATCAGTTGGTAGGAAACATTCTTAGTCATCAAGCTGACGTGAATTTAGCATTGGAGGGAAGTATATGGAGTAAAAATCGCAGAGGGGGACCAAGAGACGAATACAGTAGACATATTCAAATGAATCTGGGTTGTTGTTCTTATGAGGAGACGAAGAGGCTCGCTCAGGTTAGAGTACGATAGAGGTCTGGATCGTCCGGACTGAAGAGCACAACAACAACAGCAACAATTTTTCTGCATGATTTTCGACGTTTATTTCTTAATCTATATGAGAAAAAGAATTTAGTAGAGTTATAGAAGATACCAGTTAATGATTCCAGTGTGTAAGACTGTCTTGTAAACATCAATGTGCTCACTATTCTCGCTCTGCTTGCTACAAAAAATTACATGTGGTGATTACATTAAAATTCTGCGAAACATGCAGTAGTTGTGTCAATGCCGCACAAACCATTTAAAGGATAGTTACTTATCAGGTATGGGGAAAGGTCTGGCTACGTTATCTCCTGTTAGTGAACATTGGATTGCAACATGTGTTAGCTCTGGCTGACGTTATCATATTAATTTTACGCACTAGGAATGTCGAAATGACGATGAATTATTCCAATGCATAGGCTTAATTACTGCATTCATTGTGAATGGATGAATACAGACTCGGGTAGACAGCCACATTGTGGCGTGGAAGATATACAAACTATCGGCACCTGTTGCTTTCATGAATATGTAAACGTACGCATTATATTTTACAATGAAGTATGCTGCCCCTTAATCAAGCGTTGCATTTGCTCTTTAAGCTTCATTTCGCGTCTGATTCTCCTTCTGTATCTCCGTATAGTACCCGAATTCCTTACGTTGTCGTTGTACTTCTTCCTGTCCTCTCTTGGTCATCTTCTCTTCCCTCTTCACTGTCTTCTCTCGGCACTCTCTGGTCTTCTTCTCCTATCCCTATCGCTGTGTATCTCCTCCTCACCCTCTGCCAGGAAATCGTCTACTGCAGTTCGCTCCGGTGTGTGATGATTCCTATTCTGGTGGGTGCGTATTGTAATTTTATATACGTAAGTACATATATCCGTATATCCGAACCCAAACGGACAAATTATTGACTCATATTCAAGAAGGTTAAAACTAATCAGGTAGCAATTATTTTCAGTGATAGCAAGTGGTGTATTTGAAGTGTGACACTTGTTACACGTTCGCTGATCAAAATATCGCTCTAACCTACTTCTGGAATTAACGTACTTAATTTATTTCCTGCACACTTCGTCAAACCCTGTAAGGGCATATGGCCACACGCATGAGCTGTTCTTTCAATATTTTAGTCAATGATTCATCACATGATTGCCTTTTAGTAAAATTAAAAGTCTAGCATTAAAAGCCGCGGCGGAGGGGCCGAGTGCTTTGAGGCGCTATGCTACGATGCGCGAAGTCGTTCCCCGTCGGGGGTTCGAATCCTCCCTCGGGCATGGATGTTTGTGACGTCTTTAGTATAAGCTAGTTCATAAGTTGTTTATAAGTTTAGGGACTGATGACCCCGTAATGAAGTCCCATAAGCTCTACAAACATTTGAACATTTCTAACATTGAAAAAAATCTTAATATTCACTGATCTATGTCCTCCATTAACGAAAAGGCCTATCACTCCTTTTTAAGAAACATGAAACATTTTCGTGCCGAAACTCCATCTCTAAATTTGTGCAAACATCCACTGCACCTTTAGCCGATGTCTTTCACGCTCTGAAATTACACTCATCGCGGTAAACTGTTCGCAGAAAGTTGAACCAACACTTCGTGCAGAGGAGCTGTCATCACGTTCATTCCATCTGTCAGTAAGTGGCAAACGATATTTTGAACTAAATAGTTTGCATGTTGTATTATCTGAATGTGCCCTGTCTTTTGAATGTAGAACAGTGTGTAGCTTACTCTGTAACAGTAACAGTAGGAAACACATGCTTTGACACTTGGACTAAAACTGTACGTTTTAGTTCAAGCGCACATATCCGAGTTCGCAATACTCGGCAGCTAAAATGGCAAACGAAGAAACAGTTGCAATGCTCTAAAACTTGAGGCGTAAAAGAACACGGGCGAGGACAAACATTACAAGTTTCATAACAGCTATTAAAGCATCACAGCACACATCGCTTGATGACAGCAAATTGTATCGCTGACAACAATGATGGATTTAGACAACAATATTCACGATCTTCTTGCAGACGCTGACTAAGAAACTGATGTCGCCGTTTACGAAGACTATATTGATAACGCCAAACGCAGTATTTTAAAGACAACCAGCCGAATAGAGAGGCAACTGCCTGCTACCTCTGCTGAGTTGCTATAGGGTCACACTCCCGACATTCTCACGCCACACACACGCTCCGTTAAACCCACCAGAACAGAACCATTTTCAGGTGATATTGAAGCCTGGTCTCGTTTCTGGGAACAGTTTTCGTTGTCCATAGCTCAAAATACTGAAATTTTAACGGTTCAGAAACATGTATATTTAAGAGGTAACTGGGAGGGAAAGCCAAAATATCAAGTTGACGGTATAGCTAAAATAAATCCCGGCATTTTAAATTAATTTCCTGTGTAAAGTTCCTACCAGGCCTACATACTGTCAGGATGATGAGTGCATGGACACTCAAAGTTCCTTAACCCTTTATAAACTTTAGATTTTGTCTTGACTCTGTTAATAATAAGTCCTTTTAATATCTGATTATGGAAGAATTTTAAAATTATATAATGCATGGACACTCAAAGTTCCTTAACCCTTTATAAACTTTAGATTTTGTCTTGACTCTGTTAATAATAAGTCCTTTTAATATGTGATTATGGAATAATTTTAAAATTATGTAATCGTGTTTGTTTAGAAACAAGTACAAAAGAGCGTCTATTATCCTGATTAATGGCTGTTACTCACGAAAACTGTTTCTTCACATCATATAACTGTATCCTTGTATTTTACAGAAAAAAAACTAAATACATTTATAATAAGCCGTATCCATTTGATTACTGGAAAGGCGGAGACAGTAGAAACAGATATAGCAGAAGAGTATGTAGGGTATTCGGAAAGAACGGTCTCATCGACATTTTATAAATTTCTCAGGAGATGATCTGAAGTGTCAGATCTAGAAGGGGTTCACTGATATCGTAGAAATTTCTCAGGATACGTAGTTAAACATTTAATTCCATGTAGCCGGCCGCGGTGGCCGAGGGGACTGAGGCGCTTCAGTCACGGTCTGCACGGCCACTACGGTCGGGGGTTCGAATCCCCCCTCGAGCATGGATATTTGTGCCGTCCTTAGTACAAGGTAGTTCATAAGTAGTTTGTAAGTTTAGGGACTGCTGACCCCGTAGTTAAGTCCCATAAGCTGTACAAACATTTGATTCAAATTCCATGTAGAACATCTATTTACAAACTATTCACTGATATCGTAGAAATTTTTCAGGAGACGTAGTTCAACATTTAATTCCATGTAGCCGGCCGCGGTGGCCGAGGGGACTGAGGCGCTTCAGTCACGGTCTGCACGGCCACTATGGTCGTGGGCTCGAATCCCCCCTCGGGCATGGATATTTGTGCCGTCCTTAGTATAAGGTAGTTCATAAGTAGTTTGTAAGTTTAGGGACTGCTGACCCCGTAGTTAAGTCCCATAAGCTGTACAAACATTTGATTCGAATTCCATGTAGAACCTGCATTTACAAACTATTCATCTCTCTTTAAGTAAAATGTCTTAGAAATTTTATTATAAATGATTATATACTCCTAAATTAAGCATAACATTAATAGTACTGAAAACTAATAACTTTATTTAGATAAGTGCACAATACTAAATTACGAAATAGCTCTTTGCATAATGTCATTCTGTAAATTCTTTCAACTTAACTCTCGATTCCAATACGTTTATGAACTATTACACAATCTAGTCATAAAAAACATACAGCTACTTGTGTGCAATGAGCCGATTTTTTTTTTTTTTCTGGAAAATGTCGTGGGCCTCATATTTCCCTGTATGAGATATTTTTGTCATTTTCTGCGCAAGGCATTCCTTTTCTCATAATGACAAGAGTACTTATTGAAGTACACTCTGACGGCTACATACAGTAGAGAGAACAGGATTTTGCAAGAAATGACGTTCAGCCCCTTCTTCCCATGTAGGCTTCCTTCAACTTGATAGTAATAATCAGTAAACATTCATAAGTATTATTGCTTTGTAGAATGTATGGTCAATTAGCCTATTTCAGTAGGTTATAACAATTATATTAATGGAAAGTACAGCGAATTGAATAGTTTAGTTGTTAATATTTCATATATCTTTCAGATTGGATATGCAAATTCTGGAACCAAATGTCATTGAATGGAAGATACTTTCAAGTTTGAAAAGTCGATATGAACCCAGTTGCTGCATTGTATGATTGTGAAGTCACTGTTGGCCCACCTACATTAATTTGCATGTTTTCTCATCGTATGTAGACGACAGAACTTTAAACCCTTAGCTTCCTTCGCATGTAGGTAATGTTACCGCCTGTTCTTCCGAATGTTCAGCTGCCGCTGGTGGTACTGGTAGTGATATTGGTAATCCTCATACTTCAGTACGAGGGAACGAAATATTATAGGATTTGGATGTCAGCGATGAAATGGATGTAGGGAGAAAAGAAAATGAGATGATATTTTAGAAGAGTTAGGTAACACTATTATAAAAAGAAAATAACAAAAGCCATTACAGAGGAAATGGAGACAGAAGAATGATAATTTTGGCTGAGGAGTTACTAATGAAAAGAGAAGAAACGCTGATGAGAGTGAAACAAAATGAGGAAAAACTAAACTGTTATAAGTACAATAAAAAGAATATTATTGAAAACTGAAAGATCTTTAATATAAAACTAAACTCAACAATTTGAATTATAATCACACTAATGTAACACTTCTGAATACTATACAATCCTAAACTTAAAACAAAATCAATAATAATTAATTAAGAGTTTATTAAATGTAAAATTATTTTGTACCTGATTTTTTTTTTAAATTATTGTGTTTGATTTGAATCTCCACATTATATGGATGGAGTTTGCACCTAAGCAGCTGGGATATTATTTCATTGACTCTCGGATACGTTCTCTTCATGTAGTGGTTCCTCATAATATTGTTCAGTCTCTAGATTAGACACCTCTTCCTTTTTCATTAGAGCTTTGTTATCTGGGACTGCACATGGCACTATTGACGCTAAAGTTGTCTTTTGGTAAGAAATCACATTACAGGAAATGTTCTTTTTAAAACACGGAATCACTTCTTTTATGCAATTTCATGTTCTCATATTCACACTATTATTGCGTTCTTATTAAATATTTTGAGGATTTTGAAAGAGGGTTGAAATGAATTTATTTTTCCACGTCCATTATTACCCAGTATGTAAGAGTTCATAAAATCTCCTTTTTGTAATATGCCATACAGTAAAGAAGCCCTAACAATGCTACTGTCATTGATAGATTAGAACCAGTCTGCAACGATGTTCATTACGATAAATTTCCAGCACAAGCTGCCTGTATGAATGTAAAAATGTTTTATTCTTTTATTTTGTTGTCACCACCTTAAGACTTAATTCTTACATTGGTACAATGTGTGCACCCTAGAGATCGGAATCTGCCAATCACAGAAATAGAATTTTTTTAGTTACCAGTATCTACTGGATTTGGGATATCACTATGTATGCATAGTACAGAGCAACAATTTGTGGTATCACTGTGCTTATAATATGACAAGCAGATGATGTATGATCATACATGTCGTCATGTAAGAAAATTTTTAAAGCACCAGTTGCCAGATATCTGTAAGTTGCTACAGGTTGATTTATAGAACATACTGACTGGAATCGGTTTGAAATTATTATACACAATGTTTTGCAATAACATAAGTGCAGTTTGTGTTTTGAGATAGGGTATTTCCTCATAGGGACTAAAATATGCTATTTTAAACCATTTCATTCAAAAGGATACGCCTCTGATGTCAGTAACTACTGACCAATCACACCTTTGACAGATTTTCCTTACGTTCAGCTCGTGAGAAAGTAATGGATTTAAGAATAGCTTCCTATATTTCTAACAAAATTGTGTCAACAAAATGTCAGTTCGGTTTCTAGGAAGGATATTCAACAGAAAATTCTATATGTGCTTTCACTGTTCGAATATTAAATACTCTGAATAACAGGACGTCACTCATTGGGATTTTTTGTGATCTCTCAAAGACATTTGATTGTGTAAATCAACGAATTCAACTAGATAACCTTAAGAATTGTGGTTATAGTGGAGCAGTGCATAAATGATTTACTTCATACTTAACTTGAAGAGTGCAGAATGTTGAAGTAAGTGGGTCAAGTAAACTGAAAACATCAGTTTGTTCCTCAAATACTGGGGGTCTATGAAGAATGGAGTGTCACTGGATCTAGTCTTGTGTCCTTTGCTGTATTTGATATATATATATATATATATATATATATATATATATATATATATATATATATATATATATTAATGATTTGCCATTGTACATTCATGATGATGCACATTTATTTTTCCTGACGATACAAGTATCTTAATCACTCCAAACAAACGAGAGTGAACGGATGAAATTGTAAATAAATGAATGAATTGTTAAGTTGTTCTCCTGAAATGGACTTGTATTAAAACATAGATAAAACTCAATACATACTATTCCATAAGGCAAGTGGCATTAATGAACACAGTCTGTGAACTAAAGTCGTTAACTAAGGTACAATATTATATTTTTATAGATGTGTGCACTTAGGAGAAATTGAATTGGAAGCAACACATTGACAATCTACTGAAACTTTGGAGTTTAGCAACATATAGTTTTAAGGTTATTCAAATTATGGTGACAAAATCTCAGTAAATTAGCTTACTATGCTTGTTTTCATTCACTTTCATAATTGAGCAAAAAGTATTCATTGCACGAAAGCATGTAATTAGAATAATCCATGGAGGCAACTCGAGATCATCTGGCAGAGAAATAACGATCTAAGAATCTTCGCCGTAGCTTCACAATGCACTTATTTCCTTATAAAATTTGTGAAATTTCTTATTAATAACCCATCCTACTTCAAAAGTAATTATAGTGTACATAGCTACAACACTAGGAGAAAGGATGATCTATACTATTCATGCTTATGCCAATTTTTGGCATAGAAGGGGGGTGAATTATCCTGACATAAGTGGTGAGATTCGGTAACATATTGGTAGAGTGCCATACTATGAAACCAAAGACGATGGTTCGATCCCCGCCAGGTCGTGGGATTTGTATCTGTCCCTTTTTTCTCTTTCGCCTCTGGAAATGTTGCTGATGTGAAAAATATCCAGCGGCATCATGGTTCAGAACCCACATTAAACTGTAGGTCCCCCTATAACTGGCTAGGTAAGGAGGTAAGGCAGTTGGAAGGTCTTAGGAAGGCAACGGCATACCACCTACAATCAGGACCATGCCTAGTAAAGCACTGTGCTGTTCAAACCAGTCTTCGGATTGTTGACTGCTTTACCTTAACGTCTTTGGTCACTTAGCAGATAACATCAAATGTCTGACATATAGCCAAGCAGCATTTTAAAACAAATAGAAATAATTTCTGAATTACACCTCTTTCTACTCAGTAGATGAAATTTTAGATAGAAATTATTACTTTTACCAAAAAATACACAATATGTATTTCATTTAATACTACCTTTTACTAAACTGAGACGTTTCACATCATTATGAAACCTCGTATTCGTGATCTGTGGCAACAGGTATTAATCTAATCTAATCGAATCTAATGTATGAAATACACTTTCATTACACTTATTAAAGGGTTGGTCAGTTATCCATTAGACGCCTATTACGTTGCAGGTTACTACTACTTCGGAAATATCTGCTTCTTCGACAGTGGGGCTATGCGTCGTAATTTCGAAACATTATGTGACATCAATTTTTATGTAAGGAAATACATTAAAAGAGCGTGGGAAAATTGTATGTAAAGGATTACTTGGCCTGCTGCCATAGCTAAATCAAACTATGAAAAGAAAACTAAAACATAATTTAATAATATAACACGGCATTATCTCTTACATAGTCACTCTTAATAGTCAGTATGTACGATGTCGTTTAAAAGGATGGACTTCTAAATGTTATTTTTTACCGTCTAGAAATTTCAAGTAAATTGGACAATAAAGTTTTTGGATTTCTAAGCACATTTTCTTCCATCTGTATTAATTATATTTACAATATAAATGTAAATGTTAATACCCATGGAGGAAAATTTGTTTCCTATATATAGTATGTTCCATACAGTATTTAATACGATTTTCAAATCAATAGATAAAATTCCTTTCATACTTTTTGTAACACTGTGTGCACTGTTCTGTATGTGATCGAACTGTTTACAATAATGTGTAATGTAAGCACGCTATGAGGCATTCCAAACTTCTGGAAACCTATTTGTATTACGGTAACAGTAGATACTACATCAGTTCGATGTTTAATACATCAATTTAACATGCCATGGCTTTTACAGGCAAATCGAGCATTGCGGAGATTACTCACTTATGAGTTGCGATAGTGAAATCCACAATGAGAATTACGTACAGACTTTGTGATTAGTTTATAACGCTCTTAACCTACCTGAAATATCCGCTTTGCATAATAACTGTTATGGAACGAAATTGTTTTTGGTGGTATGAAGAGCGGATTTGTCAGCAAGACGGACAAATGTGGAATATAAATAAGAGGAACCAAAGCACGCCAACAAGACCCAGTAAGCTCAGCTTCCTAACTATTCTGATGCGTGGCACAGTCCGGTACAAAAACTAAGTTCCACTAACTAATTTATGTTCATCTGCAACTGCAGAGTGCCCTTTTAGTGGGGTACAGACGTAATTAAAGCCAAAAACTAGGCAACAGCGAAGCTTGGTCATTATCCGCTCTGGAATGTACACTGATCTGTTCATAATACGAAACTTATCTTATCTCTTAAGGGGAGACGCTTAGTGCCGATGTGTAAAACGTCACGGTTAAGCGCAGCTATAATTTCAAGTAATGTACTACAGTAAATTGTATTGAGCCTATGTAGCGAAATGTTTATTAACGTCATATGGAAATACAAGTATATCGATTAAGAACTAAATATTTCGTTACGTAATACTTAAAATTTTCCATTTTTGTTTTGATGTACATGGCTATTTTATATACATTTAAAATGTGTTTTCTATTAATATCCTTATCTGTGGTATAATATTGAGTAAAAATTCGAAGTAAACTGGCCAAGAGCATTTTGAGATATTTCACATGCATCATATCTCTACCTGAATATTCATTAGAGTACCCATAGAAACAGAAATTAATTTGTCAAGTACGTTTCAGGAATTGTAACAGTATTACTGTTTGTTATAAGTGGTATATTTTCACAAGAATGTTCATTATAGGATTTTACACATTAGTAGTTATACAAGTTTCCTCTATGCTTTTTGAGCGCCATTCAAACTTAATCGGTCATGTTCTTTTTCAAATTAGTGATAACGCAGTTGCTCCGTTTGCCTATCTGTCCCTCTCTCTCTGTTACACACACAGATACCACACACACACACACACACACACACACACACACACACACACACACACACACACACACACACACACACAAACACACATACATTCACAAACACCGCTTTTATGATGTTTCTCTACAGTTCCATTCTGAAATAGCTCACGGAAAAAAGAAACTTTTAAATCTTTCCGTTTTCGATCTGATTTCTTTTATTTTGTTTTGGAGATCATGATCTCCTATGTAGGTGGGTGCCAAGAAAATATGTTCGCCTTAGGAAGAGAAAGTTGATGAAAGAAATTTCGGAAATAGATCTCGTCGCAACGAATAATGCCTTTGTTGTAACTTTTCCCACCGCAACTCGTGCATCATTTTTGTGAAACTCTCTCTCCTACATCGCGTTACTACAATACGAGCTGTCCTTCTCTGTACATTCTCGAAATGGTCCGTCAGTCCCACTGTGGGTATCACAGAATGCGCAGCATTATTGCAAAATTTGTCGCACAAGTGTGGTGGAGGTAGATTTTTTATTAGAACTGTTGTATTTCCTGCGTTCTGCCAACGAAACGTAGTCTTTAGTTCGGTTTCCCTTCAATATTTTCTATGCGTTGTCTGCAATTTCAGTTGCTTGTAATTGTTACTCCCAGGTATTTAGTTGAAATTACGGACTGCAGTTTTGATTATCGTCCAAATGAAACTTAACTGGTTTCTATTAGTAGTCATGTGGATGACTGCACACTTATGATTATTAAGGGTCAATTGTTATTTTTTAAACCATGCAGTTGCTTTTGATCTTCTGGTGACTTTACTAACTGATAAGTGACATCATCATTAGCGAACAATCTACGAGAGCTATTCGGATTGTCTCCTAAATCGTTTATAAAAATAAGGAACAGTAGGGGCCCCACAACACTTTCCTTGGGAACGCCAGATATCACATACATTCTATTCAATGACTTTCCGTCAGTTACAACGTACTGTGTCCTTTCTGACAGGAAAGCACGAATTCAGTCGCACAACTATGACGTTATTACATAAGCACGTGGTTTGGTTAGAAGACGCTTGTGAGGTACCGTGTCGAAAGCCTTACGGATTTCTAGAAGTACGGAACCTCTTTGACATCCCACGTCCCACGTCGACATGATACATTCTGAATCCGTGTTGACTATGGGCAAACTGGTAGTTCTCTTCGTAATATTTGAGGAAAGTGTACGTTTTAAAATCCTGCCATAAACCGACGTCAATGGTAAAGACGTTTAATTTCATGTATACGGACACAGCATAGATTGCTAATTTGCCGATTGGGCTAGTCGCAAACATGGCGAGTTCAGATGCTACAACGGTCATAGAGCGGCCCCTGTCTCGAGCAACACTCACGGCACATTGGTGTACCGGGAAACACACTCAAGAGGCTGCACCATGTCCAAGTAGGAATATCCAGTGATAATTCTCACGGCGAAAGAGAATGGCCTGTACAGATTTACACATGACAAGGCAATAGCTTTGGGGAGTCACGCCCAGATTAAATGTATTTGTGGGGATGCTTTTACCCGGCTTTCTACAATTATGTCTGTTTACTTTCACATTGGCTACGGCGCTAAAAGAATTGGCGTTCAACATTCAATTGTTGCAACTATGAAGAAATCGCAAAACCGCTTGTGTTTGTCGTCGTCACTGAGCTTCCGCATTAGCTCCAATTTGAATGGTTTCATAAACAGCTTCTTTCGCAGGACTTTCCACACTGTCACTGGAACCATATTGCATACACAGGTACACGAAGCACAGATGTCTCATCAATTGAAAACGTCTGGTCAATGGTGGCCGAGAAACTGGCTCGTCACAATACACCAGTATCTACTCTTGACCAACTGTGATATCGTGTTGAAGCTGCATGGGCAACTGTATCTATACACGCCATCGAAGCTCTGTTTGACTCAATGCCTACGCGTATCAAGGCCGTTATGACGGCTTGAGATAGTTGTTCTGATTTCTCAAGATATATGCACCCAAATTGCTTGAAAATGTAATCACATGTCAGTTCTAGTATAATATATTTGTACAATGAATACCCGTTTATGTCTTCTAGGTGTAGCAATTTTAATGACCAGTTGTGTACTTTCTGAATTTCAGATGGAAGGAAGGTAACTGTGTTATTTGACGTCAAATACTGACAGACGACAGTGCAATAACAAACGTGTGTTTTTATACGAAAGTAAGTGCAACCAAGATGCCAAACTAGATTATTGGAGGAAATTCAAAAAAGGAAGACGTTAAAGAATTACACCACAGAAATGTTCGAAATCCTTTAAGAGGCATACTTACTGTAACAATTTATTTTATAAAAGACGGTGTTAGTTTGAGCAGAAACAATGCCTGACTTAAAAGAAAAGTACAACAGAAAATAGTGATATAGACATTGTTACCGAAATAGAAGCCAGCTTAGTTTCTGAGACTAAACCAACATTAATAAATATCGGTACATATCTCATTTTAGTTTTAAAAATAAGGCTGAGCAGTTATCAGGAACGATTCCACGCGATTTTCATATTGCTGATTTTGAAAGGGGATTTCTAAATAGATTTCGGTGTGAATTTTAAGAGGCAAGACTAGTGTCTGATTTTTTAAATGGACCTTTTTACCACGATATTTTTGGAGGCACTGGTTGCAAAAGCTTGCTCATGTAGGAAAATCTTTTGATACTAAGATCCATATAGATGCATTAAAGAGAGGTTGTCATCGAAACTAGTAACTCAGTTGGAGTATTCTTGAATTATTTAAATCATTTGGTTAGGGTTTTTGAGAAAGGAAACAGAGGGAATACTAATTTGGGAAATAACCAAAACGAGGGGTTGTATCAAAACAGAATAGAAACAACTTTGATACAAGGAATTTTGGAAATTATAGGAATAATGGTGTACTAAGGGGTAGTACATGGAATGAAAATAGCGATACATATGAGGACCATGAGGACAAAAGGAACTTTAATAGTAATATCAAAGACAGAAATTGGCATAGGAATGATGACAGAAACGGAAGGTGGGAAAAAGTTCAGAATGATAATAATTTTAGTGACGGTATACAACAGAATTTGGTCAGTGGGTCAGAAAATGGGAAACTGCCCCACTAGACGTCTTTAGTTCTGCGGCAAGGCGTAATGGATAAAGGGCAAATTTTATGAATACCGACCGACATAACTGGCACAGACAAATGTAACAAGGTAAATATACTAGAAACGTTTTTGATTAAAATGTGAGAAAATGAAGCTGAGTTAAGTAATATCAAACATGTTAATACTGAACGTGTAGTTTTAGAAACTAATGCCGTAGACTGTTTCCACAGTCGGTCTAAAACAGATGTAAAACCTGAGTGTGTTTGTGTGTGTGTGTGTGTGTGTGTGTGTGTGTGTGTGTGTGTGTGTGTGTGTGTGTGATGCACGACGAACAAATACGTTCTGAGTTTTGGGATTTGTTTGAAGTAAAACAAGTTGAGAATGTGAGTAATTAAACCAATGGCAAAAGTAGTGAAATTCAGAAACCAAACGATCATATATATATATATATACATATATATATATATATATATATATATATATATATATATATATATATATATATATATATATATTAGTAATGAAGTAGTTAGTACTGTTCTTGAAGAAGCAGTTTTACGTAATGGTGTACAAGAGTTTGATGATGAAGTCAATGTAGGCACATTTGTTGAGTTTAAGGAAGAAGTGGGTGAGGAGGAATAAAGTGAAACAAGTGATGTAATTTTGAGTGGTGATGCATATTATGATCAGTCGAAACCCATTAGTGTATGTGATGCACAGGTCTTAGAAAACCTACAAAGGGACGTCAGTGAAAATTTAAGTGAGCTACAGATAAGGGGCAGCCCAGAACGTAAGGTGAGATGTTTTTAAAGGTATTATGGAACAACTATAGGAATAATTCTGGTAATGAAAACTTTTGTAGAAAATTGGTAAGAACACGTGCAGAATTATATCCTGTCAGTGGGTAAACTTACGCAAAGTATGTGACTTCGTAGGTCTTCCCGCGAATATCCGATTCAAGGTCTGTTGGGCAAGCAGCTGTTGCTGCACGACGATCAGTCTATCCGGCTGCACGCCTGAGAGACATTCAATCATATTTAAAGGAATTCATGAACGGTGGGGTATGAACAGTGGACTGTTAAAAGTACAACTTATTGTAATTGAAGTTAGAAATAAGAGTGATTGTACACCTATGAATGCCTTGAAAACAGAAAGAATGAATAGAAAGGGAATGTCTTATCTTGAATTTAATAAGGTTAAAATGATTTATTATTCCAAGTTTCTGAAGGAAACGAAAGCACTAATAAGTTTGGATGCCCGTACGTCAAAGTGAAATTGGATACGTGGGAAAGTAACTGTTTTCTTGACATCGGCCGCCCTATCTGAGGCATTTCTACCAAATTTAGATATCAGCTGAAAAAAAGAAGAATTTTCTTGAAATGCCAGTTATAGGACTTAAGGCGAAAGAAGCTATAATTGAAAGTAGTAAGATAATTAAATATCAACTGTTACCTACTTTTTCAGAAGAGAAAAACGGATTACTTAAATGAAAATATTCTTCTTCTAGATCGACTAATTAAAGTCAATGCTGATATTAATAGTAGTAGAGGTAATGTACTAATACTGATCTTAAATATGGATAAACTGTGACAACAGATATGTCAATGACAAACAGTGAAATTAGCTCTAATCACATAGATACAGTAGTGAGTAATCATGAGGGAACATATTTCACAAAATAAGTGCAAACAGATGATTTAGATGAAGCACAATTTGAAGATGTTGTAAAAAAGAAAGTAGAGGCAGCGGTACATGTAACTAAAATACAACTACATGATTAAAAAAAAATGTTGCAATTCAAATATGTGTTTTGTGAGCAGTCTGGAAAATTGAAATATTTTGCATGTAGTTCACACCTTAACCCACGTCAGCCGTTTTTGGTAAAGCCTTATGTAATAACTTTCTCGCGAAGAGAATCAATGTGAAAGGACAAAATATGGATAATCGGGGGGTAGCAGGAGTGATTACAACAGTCCAATAGTGGTAGCGGGAGAAAAAGGATAATTGAGTTTGGATAGTTCTAAACTCTAGATATCTCAACAAATATCATATACGAAAGAATGACCACCCACAGAGAATCGATGAATTACTTAGTGTTTGAAAGTGTCACTTATATGATTAGTGTTCATTTAACTGCTGGTTTCTATTAAGTAGATTTAAATGAAGGTTTCATAAAATACACTGGATTTCTGTACATTGGTAAATGTTACCATTACTGTGTTCTGCCATTTGGTCTGAAAATGTATAAGTTGCTGAATTTGTAAGAGCAGTGGTAGTGTTACAAACTGTTAGAAGTAACTACAGAACATTCTAAAAACGTCACATTTCTGTGCACAATGTGGTAGAAATATGAATTTCAAAACTATTGTTGGAGTACGCTCAGCGTACGATAGAAATGGAAAAATGAAAAAGAATAATAATAATATTAATGTCAACATATTTCTTAGTGCTTCCACACAGGAAAATTCGTGACGATTCCCTAACAAATCACTTCTGAGAGTTCCAATTAGATAATGTGGTCACTAAAGAAAAATAAATGATAAAAGTCTGGATAAAAAGAAGTAAATAACACCATTGATCGTTTATCAAGTTATAATTCAATCCAATCTGGTCCATACGAAGAATAAAGGAATCTACATCCGGAATTACTTAAACAAAACGCCTGTACGTTCCTGAAAAGTATTCTTATTGATAGCATCCCTGTTCACCATCTTTCACTATGGTTAGAAATCAATCATTTGAAAGCTCTTTAACACTTTGTCGCACAACCCACAAAACGTTAACATTGATGGTGAAGCGAAACTTGAACTTACAATAAAAGCCTCGTAAACTTGGAATTCCCATCAAACTCAACGAAATAGGCTAGTCTGCTCCAAACCTCTAAAATAATGACGCCTGAAAAACACAAGTCTGATCATCACAGATTAATGGAAACTGAACAAGATTTTACAATTAACACTACACGAAAGTTATACAAGTCATTCAGAAAAGAGCTATCAAAATATCACAAACCTGTCCTTGTCTCAAACGTCTGGAGAGGCAACTGGAAACTAATTATAAGAAAAATATAAAATTTTAGCTGTTTATTTCTGTGATCTATTAAACTGTGAATGCTGTAAAGAAGCTCTTATCTTTCAGAATCCTCCTATGCTTCCAAGATTCAGAAACCAAATCGTTGAAAGACACTGAAATAATCCACTGATACAAAAGCAGTACAGCCTCAGGAGACAATTGTATTCGTGTCGAAATGCTGAAGGTAAGTATTACGAGCGTAAACCAGAAAATTCATTCAATTTATGACAAGAAGTGGATTACTGAAAAAAAATCCCTGATTATTGGAATGTTCGCTAATCCATCCACTAAATAAGAAAAGGTATAAAACCAAGATCAATAGAGATGTTTCCTTGATACTACTTATTTATAAAAATTCCAATGCCTGACTCACTAGACTTGGGAAACAACCAGACCATGTAACTGATCATACCAGGCTGGTTTGGAGAAGGAAGATCGTTTGCAAATAAAAATCATAATCTGAACGCAATCTTACGAATGCGAAAAACCTCAAGAGTCAATGACTTTGTAGAGTTCAGAGATGTTGGAATCTGTAGACTGTCACTTATCAACCCCTAGTTTAAGAACCGGATGAAGTATCTGAACATTTTGTAATTAACTCTGTGGTCCGCAAGGAGGTGAATTATATCAGTTGCTGTTCAACCTGATACTTGACAAAATAATCAGAAACTGGAGGAAGGAAATTAAGGGCATTATTCTTTGATAGACTACTTGAAGATAGAATTCACGTGCAGTGTCTGGCCTTTGACGGTCGGATACCAATTGCAAGAAGCAAATTCACTAATTGGACAATCACATGAAATTGCCATCATAACCGGACTTCAAATGGGAAAACTCAGCACACGGAAGCCGCCTTACGATGGACAACCTGTCATGCAAAATTTGCAAAATCAGTTCAGTGAAAAACCTTGAATAGCCGTGGGAAAATATTCAGCGTTATGGTTTGAAACGAGAAGTAGTCTAAAATTGAATTCCGTATCAGAATCAGTTGAAATAGGTGTTATACGAAAACAATGTGCGGGAAAGCAAAACTTTACTTATGTAAAACTGTTATTTGCGACAGCTGTATAACCTGCTACGGTGTTTACTTTTAAGATTTATTTAAAATGTTTGAGTCAAAAAGATCCCGATATATTTTTTTTTTCTTTTATTGTCAGTATGCTTTTACACAGTTGTGAGTTGACACCATGTATCAGCTATAATTTAGATAGTTTAATGTCTGAATAACTAAAACTGCCCAACCCTTCAGTACCATAATACACAAATCGAACGTTATAATTATGTGTGTGTTCACTTTACTAGACTATTATCCAAATTCTGCAGATCCTATTTGGCAGATCCTTACTCCTAGTATCATTTTCTTCAGATATGGGTGGTGCAGATTAAATGATATTTTTCTATCTGCAACTAATCCTGGCGTAGTTCCTCTTCAAAGCTTTCAGAATCTCTTCATATACTAATGAATAAGCTTCTCGCCAAAAGTATCTAGAATTATTCTCCTTCATTGTGGAGTATTTTCATTTCGTTGGGAGTAAATTGCCTTGTATAACTAATGAGACTTATATGCAGGTATGTCTATGAGAAATGAGAACAACAAAAGTTCATCCGTTTGTCTATCTCTACAGCTCAACCATGTAGTCAGTGTGTACACGGTTCCTTTCGTAGCTTTGTAGTCTAAAATATTTTGAATCTCTTTCTTGGTGCTGTCACTGACATTTACCCCGTGGTGCAGCGTGCTTTGTACATAACACATGTGGTTTTCTCTGGGATGTCTGATAAAAGCGTTATGTCCTTCGTAGCAAATATTCATGTCTAATTAGGAAATACCCTGGTCTGCCATTATTTAGGAGGGATGCAAAAAAAAAAAAGTTCAAATGTTTGTACATCTATGGGACTCAACTACGTGAATATCGGTCGATGGGTTCACAAACTACTTAAACTATGTTAAACTAACCTAAGGATAAACAAACACACCCATCCCCCAGGGAGGACTCGAACCTAAGTCAGCGGGCAACCGCGTGCTCCGCAGCAAAGCACCTTAGAATTCTTGGCCACTCAACCGCAGCTTGGAGAGAGGGAAAGCTTGTTTCATCCGATAGCTCCAGTCATGTTTCATCAGCATGTGACCTATCTCGCAGGACATTACAATGGTCGTAGGTAAGTTAATGCCCTTTCAAGCCAGAAGGTTAGTCAATTTAAATTCTTTGTCCTTGGTTATTTTCAGAGTTACTACCTGATTGCTTCCCATTATATGACTGAGTATTCCATACATACAATGTATCCAAAACGTGATGTCATACTAAGCCAGTTTACTATGTATATACAACTCTAAAGAGCAGTTATCCCTGAATGGAACACGTTGTGTGACTACTGTAACAAACATAGCTGGATTATGTAGGTAATAGCTTTGCCCATGTCTGACACAAATTCGTTTTATGTGAAAACTTATCTAGTTCACGTTTTTTTTTTAGTCCTGTCTCGTGGCCATCAAACCGAAAAGCTTTCTGAACGTCTCTAGTAACATTGTCGCTCTTGAAACTGGGTGAGATTAGTACTCATCCCAAAATCTTTCAGTAGTTTCATTATATGTCTTATACACTCGTTCCAATAACGACAAAAATATGTAAGCATATAGGTATGGAACATATAATTTTTCCCCTTATCTCCAAACATTCGCATTCCTTTAGCATTAGAATGCGCCAGAGTAATGTTTTCGAATGATAACTACTCATTTGCCATATCAAGTACATGTAAATCTAAGGGACTTCACTTAACTTCACTTGTGAACCACATCAACTAACTTACGTTTGGCACAACACACACACACACACACATACATACATACATACATGCGCACGCGTCCGTGAGAGGAATTGAACCTTTTACGGGAGCGGCCGCGGAAACTGGAGTGGCACCTTAGACCGTGGGCCATTCCCGCGCTATTAATTTACAATGAAATAAGTTGCTTGCCATGATTGTTCTGGACTCCGGTGAACAATATTACATAGATGTGATAGGGGTTCTGTCTTCTAATTAGCTGATATATCCTTTGACATCTTAATTTCACTGGATATTTTTTGCTTTTATATAGTACTATCAGCGATTTTTATTGAAGATGAAGAGCTTCTTTCCGAAACATGATCTTCATCTTTCAAAACAATTATTAGATGATTTCTTCATCTTACAATAAGGCCTTTATCTACGGAAAAGTAAGTCTTATAAATCATATGAATTGTGTTAGTCGAAACCCAATGACCTGAGTAGACATAAATAACTGTAAAAATTGATATAGTTGTAGCAAAACAGAATGGCTAGCACACTGCCTTCCATCCTTCCCAAATATATAGGCATACCGTTCTTCAAAACCACAATTTCACTTTGGCACTCGTTTGGCATTTGTTCCACTGTCGACAAATTCAATATGGCCAGTAATTTCTGCGATAATAGAGATTAAAATAAACAGGAACGAAATACACGAACTGCATGAGATATACTACTTCTGAGGATGTCAAACTAACGTTCCAAAATATCCTTTTTTATCTCCTTTTCCAATTTTTTCTCTTTTGTTAGAATATACCTAACTAAGTGTCAAAAAAAGGAAATGAAGACCCAGTTTGTATAGAGTGAATCAGGAGGAAGTAATCATACCAGAAGAAATAATGCCATTGTGAAAAATTATGTCATAAATTAAAGAAAAAAGATGATTGAAGTAATTCAGGTACATAATCAAAATAAGCAGACTTAATAAAGGAATCTCAAGCTGACTCATTCATTAAATGCCATAAACTGCTGGATTTCGCAAAGTGAAACTAATCTCCAGGAAACTAACATCTTACGTTTCGTTACAGGACGGATGTAAAATTATTACTTCTATCGACAGTGACCAATTTGAAGGCACACACCAGGGGCACTGTAAGTTGGACAGTAGACCAACTCAAGCGGCGAAGAAAGAGAATGAATAAATTTGGAAAGAAAGAGAAGGCTAACACACCAGTTAAACAGATTGTATAGTGGTCCTGAGTCGGTCATTACAATACGAAAATTTTGAGGCCTTTCTTGGCACTACTGAAAGTGGTCGATTGTTATACATAAAGAAATGCCCCTGCCAACTTCAATTTCTTCACGGTGTACTTTTCATCCTCGTGGACGTGTAGCTAGCTCCAACATTCGTCAGGTAACTGTGATTTCGTGTGTATGAATCCTGTGAACATAATTAGAATTCAATCTGACTTACTGTTTTATCTCTCTCGTGCACAACAGAAAGTAGTTACTAACGACGACAAATAAGATGGTAGCAGATGGTTTTTAGAGGACTGAACTGAAATGTGAGCAAAAAGAGATATAACTATCAATGTAATCATGAAAATGCCCCACAGTGATGCGCCAGTAACTACTTGCACTGAGTACAGTAAATAGTTACATAGAGATAAAGGAGTCACTTGTTAGTCTGGATAATAAGGGAAAATTAATATTCACGGAGAGAAAAAATTAATTACAACGGAATACAGAAAAAATATAATTAGAAAACTCCACACACGGAACTGCCATTTAATTAATAATGTCTCCTAACGTACCGTGTATTTTCTCACAAACGTAACATATCTATCATTAAGCACGGAGAGCAATCACGTTTCCAAACAAATATTTAATTGCATAATACAGCTCGGTAAACAGCAGTGACAAACAGAATTTTTCCCAAGCCACTACCTTCACTTAAAGCGAATGAAAAAATTCACCTGCTCACTCAATCACTGCGGCCGATGGCGCATCACGAAAATAACACGTATATATCTGTGTGACAGTAAAAAAGCTGAGGTAGTTGCTTTAGATATTAATGAGGAAAAGAAATATAATTAAAAATTTAGGATGTTAGAGAGCAGTGCTCCATTACGCAAGTATATGGAAATATGACGACTGGAGCTCATGTGAACATCTCGTGGCCAGATATACGATACAAAAGCCGAAATGAAATTTTAACACTATCCAGAGATTTCTAAGCTGTCATCCTAATATGAATTAGATTTAAAACAAAATCTTTTGTTATTATTATTAATAATATTTTGTTTTGTACTCTTTGACTAGTAGGAAAAGAGTTTCATTCGGTATGTGTTGTACTATGCAATTGTACTAATTCTCCACTCGTATAAATCCTAGTACGAGCCTAAAAATTCATATTTGTCCCATTCTGACAGGTTTGTGCCTAAAAGTGGACAATGTACTTACTGCTGCATATTCATTTACATAGCAGCTGAAAAACCGACGTTGCCAGAGAATTTATTAATTCTGAATCAAATAACCATCTCCCTTCCTTCCCTCTGTTTATCTTGTACCGTAATTGAAGTAGGTAGTTCCTGTGAATTTATACGAGGATAGGTTATAATTCACAACAAGAATAACTTAATATTGGCTTTCTTACCGACCCCCTGACTCAGATGATTCGACTGAAGAAATGTTCAAAGAAAGCTCGGATTAAATTTCAAAAACGTTCCCTCACCATACAATTTTAATTGGTGGCGACTTTAACTGAACGTCGATATGTTAACAACATTACATGTTTTAAACCGAAGGAAAGCATAAAACATCGTCCAAAATCGTATTGAACGAATTCTCCGAAAATGATCTCGACCTTTTAGTTCAAATGTTCAAATGTCTGTAAATCTATCGGACCAAACTGCGTGGTCATCAGTCCGTAGCTTACAAACTACTTACAACTAGGTAAACTAACCAAAGGACAAACACACACACCCATGCCCCAGGGCTCCACGTCGAGCAACCGCGCGCTCCGCAGCGAGTTGCTTTAGACCGCTCGGCTACTCCACAGCGGCTACCTATTAGTTCATGAACCCACCAAAGCAGTAAATAGTTGTGTAAATATACTTGTCCTGTTAACGACTAATAACGTGGATCTAATCAAGAGTATCAAAATACACACAAGGATTAGTGAACACAGAGTAATTCTAGCGAAAATTAACATCGGATTTCTCAAATCTACCAAAAATTAACGAAATAAAGATATATTGAAAAAAAGTAGATGAAAAATCAATTCATGCTTACCTGAGTGAGAACCTCCAGAAATAATATCGACTATCATTTAAAGATTTATACCAGACAAATTAACAAAAGTGTGGTCAGACCCGCCGTGGTACTCAAATAATGTTATATCACTCCTGCAAAGGAAAGAAAAATGCATGCCTAATATAAACGGACACAAAATCCACAAGACTGGCTGTCTTTTACAGAAACTCGAAATTAAACTGGAACGTCAGTGTGAGAAGCTTATAATAAATTCCACAATGTAAACCTATCACGTAATTTTGTAGAGAATTCAACGAAACTCTGGTCGTATGTAAAGTATACCAGCGGTTAAACATAATCAATACCTGCACTATGCGATAGTAATGCTGATGCTACTGATTACAATGTTGCTAAAGCAGAATTGCTCAACTCACCTTCCGAAATTCCTTGACGAAGGAAGACGAAGCAAGTACTCCAGAATTCGTATCAAGAACAGCTGCCAAGCAATGGCTTTCAAAAACTTGCACTTTTTTGGGCATGGTTTCTTCTAGTAACTACTTCTCTTTTTTCTTTTATGACAGGAACTGTTAAAGAAATATGTTGCTGACATTTATTAACAGATGTTAAAACAAATAGTGTTGCTCTGTGACCTTCTGAAGCGGAGATAAAAAAAAATTCTTTAAAGAAATCTAATGGGCGTAATTTACATTTTACAGCGATTGTGCGATTGTTCCATGGAGCCTAATATTGAATACTTCTACTAGTAAGTAAAAATACTTTTATATGTTACACTGATTTCTAGTGTTACTAATCGACTGGTAAATTGAAGTGTGGGCTAATAAACTGGCCTTTCACGCAACTGCTTCTACACGAGTTAGTCTCCAAATGGAATGTTTCTGCTCCATAGCAGGAAATTGTTTTGCGCTGTTGCTATTGGTTTTGCTCTACGCAATATTGCATCAGCCCATTCCTTTATAATTGGAAATAATGCTTTGTCTTTTTCCTTTTTTACCGTCTCATCTGAAGGCATAATCTTCTAGTTGTCTGCCTCGCCGCGGTGGAGTTGCCGAGCGTTCTAAGGCGCCTAGCTGCAGATCACGCCGCTAGTTGCCGTCGGATATTTGAGTCCTCCCTCGGGCATGGGGGTATTTGTTGTGCTTGGCGTTAGTTTAAGTAGTTTGTTAGCCTGATGACTAGAGTAGTTCAGTACATAGATTTACAAACCTTTCAACATTGCCGGCCTCTGTGGCCGAGGGGACTGTGGCGCGTCAGTCACGGTCTGCACGGCCACTACGCTCGGGGGTTCGAAACCCCTCGAGCATGGATATTTGTGCCGTTCTTAGTGTTAGCTAGTTCATAAGTTGTACGTTTAGGGACTGATGACCCCGTGCTATACAAACATTTGAACATTTTGATTTAAACATTTTTTGTCCGCCTCGCTATCAGGTGTTGCTGGAAGTTTCTCTGTCATAAAATTAGAGCGGAAGGGGGACCTACAAAAGCTGTTTTTTCTGTCTAAATAATATTTTCTTGCTCGAGCCTCAAATCTGTATTTCAACGCGCACTTGTAATATGCATACACGATCTGCATATGCGAGTAGTTATACTGCCTCAAATAGTGTGTGCTATGAAATTAATCGTTACGATCAATATATTAACATGGTATGCTTAGAATATGAACGTATAGAGGTCACAATACCCTTGTTGCATACATTTGTCAACAAGGTTATTATAATTCAAACATTTTTAATTGGATGTTCGTGTTATGGTCTTTTTGAGTTGGCTTGAGACCTTTCATTGTTATGTATTAAATTTTAACATCAATTCCCTTAACTGAATTATTTTAATCTAATATCTTTAATCTAGTGATGCTTGTGAAGTTACTGCTTGTTAATTAGGCTACTGTAATTAAAAAAAATTACCCAGTCATTTGTATTGTGCGTATGCTGTGCTTGGCCTAAATACTTTCATTATTATATATTGAAATGCAACAGAAACTCCTTCAAATGAATTACTGTAATTTAACATTTAAATTATTTTTGCTATAATTGAAGTAACTGATTCTGAATGAAGTTATTGCAATTGAAGCAAATTTTATTGCATGGAATTGTGTTTTAGAACTAAAATGGAGTTGATTAAAAGAGGTAATCTGTCTTATGCTGACTGCAATTAAGAGATTTATTTTACACCAGACGCGTTTCGCTTTTTTATTTTAAAGGCATCTTCTGTGGTCTGTAAATGATACAAAAGTTTGTAGAGTTTGTTTTCGATAAATAGATTAAAAACAGTTGAAAAAAACATTTTGCACGTTAGGCCTAAGTGTTTTTAACTTAATATTTGGTCAAATCACTGTGTTGATGTCTCTTCTTTACATGTTACTACTGTTTCTCCGTATTGTTGGCTGGAGTTCGTTTGTTCCTGGCGTGTGTTTGTCGGCTGTGTAAAGCACTTTTCGTGTGTTTTTGTTTCGTTTCTTCCTTTTCATCCCAGCATAACACATCACTTCACTTTTTGAAATGTATACAGATTGCATATCACCTGTTATAAGTGGAATACCTGTCTGTTTATTTATCATTTCACTACAGCGTGGCTATGTTTTCGTCTGTTCATTTGTTTTTCGTGTTGTCTGTGAGTGTGGGCAACGTTATATGTTTATAATACATAAATACGACTTAATTCAACATGAGTGTGTGTGTGTGTGTGTGTGTGTGTGTGTGTGAGAGAGAGAGAGAGAGAGAGAGAAATATTTAATTTCGTGAATAGGGTGTTAAGACGTTTTTTCAGATGAGTAAATGCAGGTTTAATTGGGTTGTAGTGTTGGGGGGGGGGGGGAAGTGAGGGTATCGCGATTTGTGTTTTTATGAACGGGGGATTGATTCTCATAATGTGTATATTTATGTTAGGTGGTCAATAAGCTTGAAAAGTGATCACGCCAGGAACAAACGAACTCCAGCCAACAAGACGGAGAAACAGTAGTGACATGTAAAGAAGAGACAGCATAAGAAAGATTATATCCTATAATCAATTTTAAAAGCTGCTGCGGAATATGGCCACACAACCAAACATTGTAATATGGAGTCGTTTAAACGGCAAAATGACGAAACAAAGTCGGTTGGTATCTCTTTCCTCCTCTTTGATTCCTCTGTTAAAAGTAGCTTACAACAGGTAGTAGACCTTTGTCGCTTTGAGGCGAATTAATAGATAACATTATATTGTCACTTTATTTAACTATTGGACACTGTTCCGTTTCAGGTTTTTTAAGTGATTATGTAACGTAGGCGTTGCCCTCGAGTTGACTTTCTTCGAAGGACCAGCTTCAATATGAACTGCATGACTGTGAGAAATCGACTGACGACACCATGCCAGAATAGACGGTGCGTCTCTGTACAGCCTTTGGCAGTCCTGTCGTCATCTCCAAGCCGTTTGTGGATGAGGTAACTGCTGCTGCCAATTATCTAACTTTGTCGTTGTACGGTGCTGGGGGGAGTTATTCCTTTTTCGATGACCACGGCTTTAAATATCAAGGTTTCGGATCGCGGTTCAATCCATCGGTATGCGTGGTCGGTTCGAGCTATTTGTGCATGTGGTGATCAAAACTGCTTGTATGTATGTGCAGCTAGTTGCGATGATGGTTGAAGTGTAGTTACAAATAACCATGTATGTTTGTGTGGTGGTGCTCGGTTGGTATGTTGGTGGTTCAAACTATCGTTGGGTGTTTGGGTAGTCAAGGCTATCTGGTGGTTTGGCCTGTCAGTGTGTATTGGTGCTTCAGACTATCGGTCAGTGGCTGGTAGTTCAAGCTGGAGGGAAGGAGGTTGAACCATGCCAGCTTGTTTCTAGAGGTGAACTTAGTCCTCATCTGAGGATGGAGAATTTTTATATTGTTTTTAAAATACGTTTCTAGTTGTACTGAGCCATGATTGCTAATTTCCATTAAATAAAAAAGAAAGTCATGCTGCCTTTATGGCATCTTTCCTGGTTGGTAATTTGATACCGAACAGTATCGGATAAGGAAAGGAACGTAATTCGGGATTGGTAGTTGCACAAATCTGTCATTAATGGATTCGAAATTTCTAAATTTTATTATAATTAGATATATAAATACAATAAGTCAGAAGAGCTTGCCCTTGAAGAAGGACTTATTTATAACAGTAATTCTTTAAATATTTAACAATAATCAGTTGCCCACTAAGGAAGGCCAGCAAGGAATACAGTCGTCAAGTACAGCAATAAATGACGTTGAAAATATTTCAAGATTTCACAATAAAACCACACCCCTGAAATACACTTAAAAGTAACAATAAATACGCTTTGGGAAATGTTTCAGAACATAAGGAGGGAGAGAAGCATAGGAAAGACGGCACCCCATCAACACATACAAACTGAAGTCACGTCAAATAGCCAGGAAGGGCAGACCAAGACATCAAGCCACGGAGGGATGTTGACCCCACAGAATACTCCAGAAGCAATCTGCAACATCAAACAGAACAAATAAACAGGGCGGCAACGCAATTCGCAGATATAAATCCATAAAATTGAATAATAATTAATGATCTGACAATATAAACAGTAAAACCCCTCCATGTAAAACACTCGACGAAAATTAGCCACCGCAATGTCTCGGTTAAACACTCCGCGCCACGCTTAACGGGTGCAACTCAATAAGGCAGACAGTTTAACAGAAAACTCTACTGTGGTGGCTCAGTATAAACATCCGGACATAACCTAACAAATACATGAAAATAGTGCACTACCACTCTGGCCCAAAGACCTAGATGAATAGATGTAAGTGGCCAATAGTAAAATATACCACTGCTTACATAAACTAATTATTGTATAAAACACAGCGGATGTAGATAATTCGGCCAAGATAGATTATGAGCACTGTTGACCGTAAAACTTATGGTACAATTACTGAGCACACTCATAACACTATACAAGCAACATCACAATACCTGAGAAGCATAGTACCATTATCCAAAGGTGCGATCTAATACACATTACCCGATCAAACAGTTAAACGTTAGCTGCCGAATCCAAACTGCAATATCACATCAGTAGTTTCATATCGTTCAAGTTTTTAGATTAGACACAAAATACAACGCCAATGCTCGTTGACCACATAGCAGACACGTCTGTGAACAACACAAGAATAGAAAAATCATAAAGTAGTAACCGTCCACGGAACATACATTAGAATAGAAAAATCATAAAGTAGTAACCGTCCACGGAACATACATTTCGCCTAAAACTGGTGCAAACACATCATGGTTGGAAGAACCCCACATTGCACACGTAACTGTAAACGCAATCGGAGCTAAGTACAAATTGCCAAATAACAAGTACAGCTATGAAACAACAACAGTCCCATTCATTCGAATGCTCATTTCCAGACAAACGTACACCAACTTCCACCCCAGAGCTCAGTCCTCCGAAGGAAACATCAAAACCATACGGAGAACGATCTACCTACGTAGCAGGGAGACATTGTCGAGAGCGACAAGAACGCAAACCTCCACGGTTCATAATTCTTTTGGTGCAGAGGCATTGTCTTACAATTTCGATATTTAATTGCCGCCTTCGCCGTCAGGGGCGCTGTGCTGTATCGATAGTCGGCGCGCATGAATCAATGACGGGGCAGTGTGCGGTGGACGGTACGATCTGTGCCGTCTTTGAGCCCGGGGATAAATGGACTGGAGTGTAATCTGTGACCGTCGGCGGACGTTATGGGCGAAAGGGGATATTCCGCCGCGTTGAACATCCGATGGAGTCTTATGTGTAGTGAGAGCTGTGGAAGCTGTAAAGGGCACTGCATTGTTGGTTGGAATGTTGGATCGGGAACTGGACCGCTGGTGTGACGGTTGCAGCATGTTTTGATTTAATTCCTGTCATTACCATGGACTGGATGTACTTGCTTGAGTCTCTGTCCGGATTTACACCAATGCCGAAATTAATTATTACACCTTGTGGGCTCGTAAGAGGTGAACAGTTGCAGGCGACGGTACTTCCTTCTGGCCTTGTAATCCTTCAGAGTTGCTAGTGGTGTAAATAAGGCTATTGTAATTTAAAAAATTTGAACTGGTCGTTTGCATTGCGTGTGTGTTGTGCCTAGCCTATGTCCTTTCATTATTTTATATTCAATTTCAACAGAAAATCCTTTAAATGAATAATTCATAATTATTACTATTATGTAACATAATTGAATCATTGTTCTTATTAATTAACTGCTTGGAAATGAAGTAATTGTAATTCAAGGAAATGTAATCGTAAGGAAAAGTCTTTTAGAAATAAAATGGAGTTTTGCTCTTCTATTCCCCTATTAAGTCATATTTGTTTATCCGGCCCTGTACCTAACAATAGCTTCTTTAAATTCGTATTGTGGTTGTTGTTAGTCTAAAGTTTCCAGCTTCATACTGGGTTGCACCGTTTTCTGCCCTCCCATCTTTCTATTTTCACTCTGCCCAAGTCTTCCCTTCATTTCTGCACTCGCCAACATACTCCCACAATCGAAAAGATTTCTTTGCCTTCTTCTCCATCACTTGTCCTCCATTTCCGTTGCATGTACTTTTCTTCGTATCCTACCACCCTTCATTCTCTTAACATGGTTGAATCGTCTCTCTCTTGACTCCTCTATGTTCACCTGTATACGTCTGTCCCCTTCTTATATCACATAACCTACTTTACTGGAATTTAATTTCACTGTCTTAGTCTTCTGTCACATATATCACCTTTCTGATGCATATGTGACTACTTCAGCTTTTGTAGATGTGGAAAAATCATTTCAAAATGTAACTGGAGTAGAATATTTGAAATTCTGAAAACCGCAGAAGCAAAATAAATGAAGGCAGGAGATTATTTTTAATACTTGTACAGGAAACAGACAGCAGTTTTAAGAGTCGAAGGTCATGAATGAGAAGCAATTTATGAGAAGGAAGTAAGCCAGAATTGTATCTTTTCTCAAATGTTATTTGTGCGTATAGCAAGCTGTGAAGGAAAATAAGGATTCATTTGAGGAAAGGAATAAAGTTCAAGGTTTGCCTATAACATTAGAAAACTCTCAGAAACAACAAAGCACCTAGAAGAGCAACTGAACGCAATAGTGTCTCATAAAAGGAACAGAATAGTAATGGAGTGTAATCTATGAAAATGAAGTGTTGGTGTAGTAATTACTTTAGGTAACTTCATAATAAAGATGGTAGGGGAGTTTTGACACTAGTCAGTAAGATAACATACGATGTAGTACAGATTATATTTAATTCATAATGGCAATTGTAAGAAAAGCGTTTCTGATAAAGAGTAGATTCTTAAAAAAGAATATTAATTTAAATGAAACTTCCTGGCAGATTAAAATCGTGTGCCGGAACCGGGACTCTAACTTGGGACCTTTTCCTTTCGCGGGCAAGCGCACTACAGACTATGCTATCCCGACACGACTCACGATGCCGCCTCACAACTTTACTTCCGCCAGTACCTCGCCTCCTACTTTCCAAACTTCACAGAAGCTCTCCTGCAAACACGCAAGACGAGCACTCCTGGAAGAAAGGATATGGTGGAGACATGGCTTAGCCACAGTCTAAGGGATGTTTCCAGAATGAAAGTTGTGAGGCGGGATAGCACAGTCGGTTGTGCGCTTGCCCGCGAAAGGCAAAGGTCCCAGGTTCGAGTCCCGGTTCCGGCACACAATTTTAATCTGCCAGGAAGTTTCATATCAGCGCACACGCCGCTGCAGAGTGAAGTTTCATTCTGGATTAATTTAAATGTTAGAAAGTCTTTCTTCAATGAATTTGTGTAGAGTGTTGCCTTTTACAGGAGTGAAACATGGACGATATACGTGAAACAGTCAATACGTCCTGGGACTTATCAGCCGGAGTATAGTTTCCTCCACGACAATGTATGTTGCACATATCGCCGCATTCGAGGTTCTTGACTGTCGTTACACTACATCATAAAGGAAACACCATATTTCGTTTCCAATTATTATCCGGTAGAGAAACGTCGGAATATACAATGCCCAAATGGTTAGGTTCCAAGAAATCGGCATGTGATCATTACATTGATCTTACAACATGATTCGTGGCACACTGTTCCGAGTATCGCGAGACATGTTGAGGTCTTCCGTCACCGTTTCCTGGCAAGTACCATGACTGAACCCCACTACTACTGCGAAAGAGTGTATCGTATATTGGAGTGACGTAAACAGAGCACTACAGCTATATGCGTCCTCAACTTTCACCTTCTGAATCATTTCAAACGTTTCAGCAGCGTTTTTACTCAATTTCTAGCAGAACTTGATGTTTGTCCTTTGATAAAACTGCGAAAAATCAAGGCCCGACTGCCGCAATCATCTCACTGTCAAAACTACCGCACCTCTGCTTCCAATGCATGCACTCAACTGTTGCTTGCAGGGGCGGGAGACTAACTGACATGGTACATATCGAGTGTACATAAGGTCCGGGAACACTTTCAATTATTTATTGCACAAAAACTAAACATTATACAGTTGCCAGACATATTGTATTTTGATGATAAATTCTGAAAGTTTATTATTATTATTATTATTGTTTTATTTTTTCAAGCATTCGATGTGCGAACCATGAGTGACCCGACCGACGTCAATACTGTGATCGAATTCTTGCCATATCCGCCCCAGCATGGCATCGTCGACTGTGGCAGTCGCTTCTGGTATTCTCTCCTGGAGGTCTGCTACATCACGTGGTACAGGTGGTACTTACACCAAATCTTTAAAGTGTCCCTACAGAAAAATGTAGTAAGTATTGAGATCTGGTGACCAGGGAAACAATTTCATGAAACAGCTGTCCCCTCCAGTCCCACTTGTTAAGAAGTTTACTTAAAGCCCGTATCAGCTTGGGGTTCCTTGAAAATTTTTATTATATTGCCTAAATTCTCAGCTTGTTTGGTCTCACTATGATACTAATTTTTCCTGAAAATTGTTTAAAAGGCAAACCCCTTTTTCTAGAAGTAAATTTTGAACCATCCCTAGACTTTGTTTATGAAGAACGTGGCAAACTTCAAAATTTGTGTGAAACCTATTTTAATAACTGTTGTTCCTTTATATCTGTTGTAAATGTATTAAACTGTAATCTGCTCATGCTGAATGTTGTATCCTTAAATATTAATACGAAGTTGTTTTTAAACAGTTGTGGTTGAGGTTTGCTGATTTCTGAGGCCTTTTGTTTTTAACTGTTGTTCCTAATATTTGTTCTTAAATGTGCCTACCGTTATTAAGAAGTTTAGATAAAGCCTATGGGTATTGAATTATCAGGGGTTTCTTGTAAATTTTTATTATATATTTTAAATTCTTAACATTGTTGGTTGCACTATGACTGTAAACTTTCCTTAAAATTGTTTAATAGGCAAAACACTTTTCATAAAAATTTGTTTAGCATTTCTAAGGGTTGTTTTCAAAGAATTTAGAATACTTCAATAGTTTGATTTATTTTTAAGTAAGTGTTATTCTTTTAGAAGGAAATGTTTAATTTTATTGCTTTTATAAAATTGATTACATTGTTCCGCATTAGTAAAAACATCTATCAGCATCATCCTTGTCTTGTCTGAAACACTTATTAAATCTGATTGGTGGTATAAGAACAAGCTTGGTTCTCGAATTCCGGGTCTCACGTGGCAAGTGAGTGGGGTAAAAATCATAGAGGGAGATGAAGAGACGAATACAGAAAGCAGATTCAATTATAAGTGTTGCCACTCTTGAGGAAATGAAGAGCCTTGCTCAGGGTAGTATTGGGGGGACAGCCGCTTCTAAATATTCTCTTGACTGAAGACCACAACAACAAAGTGGGACTATTTACTCTATACAAAATCTCTTAGAATGGGCGATATTTCGGAGTCCTGTCCTCCTCTTTCACTGTACTCCCAGTCATTCAGTGACATTTCTTAGTGGATTCAGCAGCAACACATATTTTTAGTGTTTGATCATTTCCATAAAATGACTAAGACATTTTCTTTAAATCTACATTTATGGGACGGTGGCATGTATTTTAGGAGTATCCTAAAATTTTTAACAAATACATGGTCATTTCAGAATGACTGCAGTGGAAATCATGATTGAGATAAATTAACGAAAGTAGACCAGTGGCATAATTACATTCACCATAACGATGTTTTTTTTCTCCAAGCCTGTGACTGGGCTATTTACAAATTATATAGAGAAAACGCACCAGTTTACTAGTTTTTGGTCAGCAATATGTATTTCGAAAAATTATTTCATTTTCAGATGAATTTTGTTACATATTTATTTTGATGTATCAATTTCTGGTGTTTAGATTTCCCTGCCATGTGGTATTGACATGATAAGGTATTGTGGCTTCTTCAATGTACTGAATCTTACACACATAAAGAACATCACTACTCTGTTCTTGTAAACATGCTACATAGATCATCTACGTATCATGTACCTAGATCATCTATGTAACATATACATATATTATACAAGTAACATGTTTGTTAACTAGGACAGAGTAGCAACGTTCTCTATATGTGTGAGATTCTGTACAATGAAGAAGTCACAATACATTGTTGTTGTGGTCTTCAGTCCGCAGACTGGTTTCATGCAGTTCTCCATGCTAACCTGCCCTGTGCAAGGCTCTTCATCTCAGAATACGAACGGCAACCTACATCCTTTTGAATCTGCTTACTATATTCGTCCCTCGATCTCCCTATATGATTTTTACCCCATACGCTTCCATCTAATGCTAAGCTGACAATTCCTTGATGTCTCAGAATGTGTCCAACCAATCTATCCCTTCTTTTAGTCAGGATATGCCAGAAACTCCTTTTCTCCGCGATTCGGTTAAGCACCTCCTCATTAGTTACGTGATCCTCCCATCTAATTTTCATCATTCGTATGTAGCTCCACATTTAAAATGCTTCTATCATCTTTTTATCTGAGCTCCTTATTGTCCACGTTTCACTCCCATACAATGCTACACTCCAGACAAATGCTTTCAGAAAGGACTTCCTAACATTTCAATTAATATTGGATGTTAACAAGTTTAGCTTCTTTAGAAACGCTATTCTTCCCATAGCCATTCTGCATTTTATCTTCTTTACTTTGGCCATCAGAAGTTATATTGCTACCCAAATAACAAATTTCATCCACTACTTTTATTGTCTCATTACCTAAACTAATGCTTTCAGCATCGCCTAATTTCTGACATTGCATCCCATTACCTTCTTTTTACTCTTGTTAATGTTCATCTTATATCTTCCTTTCAAGACACTGTTCATTCCGTTCAGTGGCTCTTTCAGATCTTTTGCGGTCTCTGGCAGAATTACTGTGTCATCGGCAAACAGCAATGTTTTTGTATCTTCTCCCTGCACTTTAATGCCCTCTCCAAATTTCTCCTTCCATTCCTTCACTGCCTGCTCAGTGTACAGATTGAACAACATTGGGGTAAGGCTACAACCCTCTCTTACTCCCTTTACAACCTCTGCGTCCCTTTCTTGCCCTTCGACTCTAATAACCGCTGTCTGGTTTTTGTGTAGGTTGAATATAACTATTCGCTCCCTATATTTTACCCCTGATACCTTGAGAATTTGAAAGAGTGTATGGCAGTCGACATTGTCAAAAGCTTTCTCCAAATGCTAAGAATGTAGGTTTCCCTTTCCTTAGCCTATCTTCTAAGGTATGTCGTAATGTGAGTATTGCCTCCCGTGTTCCTACATTTCTCCTAAATCCAAGCTGAACTTCCCCGAGGTCGGATTACACAAGTTTTTCCATTCGTCTATAAATAATTCGTGTTAGTATTTTGCAACCATGACTTATTAAACTGATAGTTCTGTAATTTTCACACTTGTCTGCACTTGCTTTCCTTGGAATTGCAATTACAATATTCTTCATGAAGTCGGGGGGTATTTCCCCTGTCTCATACATCTTGCTTACCAGGTGATACTGTCGTGTTTCAGTGGAATCAGGCTTGACTTCGAAGGCAACTGAACACAGCACTTGTACTGAAAGCACGTTTATTACGAACTTAATATACACACAGTGCCGACTGCTGCACGGGCAGAGTGCTCTGCTGTTTATTCACAAACAGAATGTACCAGAAATTAGAAGAACAGTTAACATAAGAAACAAGGAGAATTTACAGGTGAACATAAGAAAGATGTAGAACATTCTGGAATTGTTAATTACAAAGAAGTAAATTTTTGCCAGAGGGCGGGATTGAACAAGCAACCTTCAGCACTGCAGTCAGTGACGCTATCCCCTGCACTACGCCGGCAGTCGGTGTACGTGGTCTTTAGTGCAATACAATGTTTCTACGACTGGCTCTCCTAACGACATCAGCAGTTCAGACGGAATATCATCTACACCAGGGGCCTTGTTTCGACTCAAGTCCTTCAGCGCTGTGTCAGATTCTTGTCGCAGTATCATATCTCCTATCTCATCTTCCTCCACTTCATCTTCCATTTCTAGAATACTGCCTTCAGGTTTATTTCCTTTGTATAAGCACTCTATATTTTCGATCCACAGTTCAGCTTCCCCCTCTTTGCTTAGTACTGGTTTTCCATCTGAGTTCTTGATATTCATACGGCTGCTTTTCTTTTCTCCGAATATCTGTATATTCCTGTAGGCGGTATCTATCTTTCCCCTAGTTATGCATTCTTCTACGGTCTTGCATTTGTCCTCTAGCCACTCCTGTTTAGCCATTCTGCACTTCCTGTCAATCTCATTTTTCAGACGTTTGTACTCCGTTTTCCCTTTTTCACTTGCTGAATTTTTGTATTTTCTCCTCTCATCAGTTACGTTCAGTATATCCTGTGTTATCTAGGGATTTTACATTATCATGCCCAATCCACATGACAGGAGAAACAAAACACCACAAATCGAGACTCACAATAAATATGTAACAAAATACATCTGAAGACGGGAATAAAATTTCGAGCATTAAAAACAAGTATCTGTTGCGTTATGTTTAAACAAATTGTAGGCAAGTGGCAGTATTTCAATCTAAACATTCCAAGTCATTTCTTCCACTCCCTTCAAAACTCTTCTTGTTAGGTAGTCCGTGTATTGGGAAGTCATAAAAGTGAAATACGGTGGGGCCATGTTTAATGCATGGATCAGAGAGGTACCTGGGAGCGGGCAGCGCTCAGCAGCCCACTGGTGGGCCAGACGCGCGGCAGTGTGGAGCAGGGCGCCCGCGCCCGCCACCGCGCAAACTGCCTCTTCCGGCGAGGAAATCCCGGCTCTTCGCCGCCAATCGAAATCCGATCGCCTTCCTTTCGGCATTCGGCCGGCGTGGCGCCTCAGAATAATACAGCCCCCGCGCCGGCTGCGGGCTGTGGGCTGCAGGCTGCCTGCCCCCAGGCGCAATTGTCGCCGCAGCCTGCTGCTGTGCTGCTACTGTGCTGCTGCTGCTACTACCGGCCGTGTTGCGCGGGTCTGCGGTCTGCCGCAGCGCGCGCCGGCGCCGCCTGCCACGCGTTCACACCCACTGCTCCTAACCACTGCTGCACTCGCACTCGTTCGCGACTCTTTCTGTGCCTGCCAATGTAGACCACATTAAAAATTTTGCTCAGACCCACCTAAGTTAGAAGCTGAATGAATAAATCGGAGTTTTGACAGATTTATTTATTTTATTTTTATTAATTTTATTTTTCATTCTTTATGGATACAATAAACCCATCACCTTTTACCAAATGGGTCATATGATGTTACATTTCAATTCTATTATACACTTACGGTTACTGACTTATTTCTAAGACGTTTGATTTGCTTTGTTATTGTTTGTTTCATGTTTGTTATGCTGATATTGGGGTACTTATTGTGGATGTCCTCTGCTGGTTGTGTGATAGGACCGCTATTGTTTGCTATCCATATAAATAATCTAATGGACAGAGTAACTTGTATTTTGAGGCTGTTTGCTGATGATGCTGTGGTGTATGGGACTGTGGTGTAACTGACTGTAATAGCATACAGGATGACTTATACAAAATATCTAGTTGGTGCGAAGAATGGCAGCTAGCTTTTAATGTAGAAAAATATAAGGTGCTGCACATGAGTAGGAAAAACAATCACATAATGAAACTTCCTGGCAGATTAAAATTGTGTGCCAGAACCCGGACTCAAACCTGGGACCTTTGCCTTTCGCGGGCTAGCGCACTACCGAATGTGCTATCCCGACACGAATCATGATGCCGCCTCACAACTTTACTTCCGCCAGTACCTCGCCTCCTACTTTGCAAACTTCACAGAAGCTCTCCTGCAAACACGCAAGACTAGCACTCCAGGAAGAAAGGATATGGTGGAGACATGGCTTAGCCACAGCCTAAGCACACACTCCGCTGCAGAGTGAGGTTTCATTCTGGAAACATCCCTTAGGCTGTGGCTAAGCCATGTCTCCACCATATCCTTTCTTCCAGGCGTGCTAGTCTTGCGTGTTTGCAGGAGAGCTTCTGTGAAGTTTGGAATATAGGAGGCGAGGTACTGGCGGAAGTAAAGTTTTGAGGCGGCATCGTGAGTCGTGTCGGGATAGCACAGTCAGTTAGTGCGCTTGCCCGCGATAGGCAAAGGTACCAGGTTCGAGTCCCGGTTCCGGCACACAATTTTAATCTGCCAGAAAGTTTCATATCAGCGCACACTCCGCTGCAGAGTGAAGTTTCATTCCAATCAGATAATGTTCGAATACAGGACTAGTAGTGAGCTTCTTGATGCTGTGGAGTCGTTTAAATATCTATGCATAACATTTCAGAGCGATTTTAAATGGAACGAACATGTAAGGACAGTTGCGAGTAAGGCGGACAGACGACTTCGGTTTATTGGGAGAGTTTTGGGAAAATGTACTTCATCTGTAAAGGAGACCGCATATAAAACGCTTGTACGACCTCATCTTGAGTACTTCTCAAGTGTTTGGGACCCTCAACAGATCAGTGTAAAGGGAGACATATAAGCAGTTCAGTGGCGAGCAGCTAGCTTTGTTAGTGGTAGGTTCGACCAATGAGCGAGTGTTACGGAAATGCTCCGGCAACTCAATTGGGAATCGCTGGAGGAAAGATGACGTTCTTTTCGTGAATTTCTGTTGAGGAAATTTAGAGCGCCGGAATTTGAAGCTGAGTGTATTACCATCTTGCTGCCGCCTACTTACGTTTTGCGTAGTGATCACAAAGACAAGATAAAGAGACATTAGGGCTCGTACGGAGACATATAGGCATTTTTTCCTCGGTCTATTTGGGAGTGGCGTAGGAAAGGAAATGCCTATTAGTGGTACAGTGTACCCTCCGCCACGCACCTTACGGTGGATTGCGGAGTGTGTATGTAGAAGTAGCTATAGATATTTTGTGTTGCGTGTGTTGTTGTTGTTGTGTGAGTATCTCTGTGTGTGTGCGCGTGTCCCCCCATCTGCAGTGTTACAGGTGTGCCAGACGATACAAACTAATGTGACCAGTATTCGCCGAACTAATTATAGCGAACGTGCCCCTGGCACTTGGCTGAGCCTTTACACTGCAGCTTCTTGTATTGGTGTCCTGTGTTGCGTTATTGTAGTATTGACACCCAGTGTGGGATCTTTATCAGGTGGTTTTGACGGAGGACTCTCGAAAAAGTTCAAAGAAAATATATTGTTGACTCCCACCTACATAGGTAAAAATGATCATCAGAATATAATTCGAGAAATCAGAGCTAGAACGGAGAGATTCAGGTGTTCTTTCTTCCCGGGCGCTATACGAGAGTTGAATGGAAGATGAATAGTATAAAGATGGTTCGATGAACCCTCTGTCAGTGACTTAAATTTTGTTAGCAGAGTATCTCATGTAGATGTAGATGTTGATTACATCTGAATTATGTCTAACGTAATACTAGCCTCTTGTCCGGTTTGGGCTGCAGCCAGTCCTCCTGAACCAGGGTGCTGCGAATTCCGGCCACCGCTGACGACCATTCCACACTGCGGCGGCATGGCTCTGGTGCAGCTGTCACATCATGGAAAATATTAGACTTGATTCATGAATTCGTCATCATGAACTCGGAGATGATGTTACTCATTTCATTCAATATTTTAATCGTTCCTTCTGACTTTAGTAATTGTGTTGTGTTGTGTCTGTCGTTCCTTCTGACTTTAGTAATTGTGTTGTGTCTGTGTATGGCAGTTGTCTATGTTGTGATACCAGATTCTCGTATGTGGGGCATTCAAATACGACATGTTCTCGAGTAACCTCTGGATTACCACAGTCACACATTGGAGATGCCCGGGCCATGGCCAGTGAGTTTTGACAGATTGCGTTCATTTCGTCACCGAATAGTACAACAGCTAATTAAAATATTTTATTATTAATTATCTGTGTGTCAGAAACAGACGTTGGATTTCTCACGGTATGTTATCATTATCCCTTCATTCCGTGGCTCGGAACTGTAGGTCCTCCCTATAATAGACTGTGTAAGTTGTTTCGTGGGTCGGAGGAAGGCAACGGCGCACCACCTCCAAACAGAACCATGCATAGTAAATCACTACGGCGTTCAAACCAATCTTCCGGTAGTTAACTGTTTTGCCTTTTTTAACATCCTCGTTAGTTACAGGATGTACGCACCTAATCCTCCTGATTCAACTGTATCATCACATTTCAACAGCTTCTACCATTCTCTGAACCAATTATCGTTGGTGTTTTACTCAAATACAAGGCATCACGGCACACAAATGCCTTGGGAAAAGACTTCCCAACATTCGATAATCGATGTTAAGCAAATTTCTTATTCGGAGAAACGCTTTTTTTACCATTGCCATTCTGCATTTTATGTCATATGTATTGCAAGAATCGTAGTAATTTTACTGCACAAAAGCAAACTACATCTAATACAATCTAATTCCTTTAGCGTCACCTGATTTTCTTAGACCACATTCCACAACCTTGTTTACTATTTTTTATTTTATGTAACACCGTCCTTCCAAGACATTATCCATTCCGTTCAATTGCTCTTCCAGGGCTTTTCCGCTCTGCCAGAATTACAATGTCATTGACAAACTGCGAAGTTATTAATCTTATCACCCTGAAATTTAATTGTTTCACCGAATTTCGCCTTTCTTCCCTTCACAGGTTTCTAACTGTACATATTAAATAATATTAGGGAAAGGCTACAACTCTGTCTCACTCCCTTACTGATCGTTGTTCCCCTTTCATGCCCTTCGACTCTGGTACTGTTTGGTTTCTGGTGAAATTGTAAAAGCCTTCAGTTACTCATATCTACCACCTGTTGACTTCAAATCTTGAAAGTGTGTCTTCCATTCAACATTCTCAAGAGCTTCCTACAAATTTACAAAAGCCCTAAATGTAGGTTTGCCGTTCCATAAAGTATATTACAATATACCGTCTTCTAATATACGTCGTAAGTTGAGTATTGCCTCATGTGATCCTGCATTTCTCCGAAATTGAAACTAATGTTTCCATAGGTCTGCTGCTACCAGTTTTTTCTATTTACCTGAAATAAAATCTTATAAGAATTTGACAACCATGCTTAATAAATTGACTCCTATGTAATTATAACACCTGTGTGCACCCACTTTCCTAAGAATTGGGATTATTGCACTTTCTTTAAATTTTGAGCTTATTTCACAGGTCTCACATCTTGCCATAGGGACTCTCCCAGAGTCATCAGCAGATCTGAGGGAATGTTCCCGGCAGCAGGGGTTGTTTCGACTTCCGTCTTTCAGTGCTCTCTCAAAGTCTTTTCTCAGTACAGTATCTCCTGTCTAATCTTCATCTACTTCCCTTCCTAAAATTTTGGTTCGAAAATAATTTCCTTTGTACAGAGCCTCCATATTTTCTTTCCACCTAGCAGCTTTCCCTTATTTTCTCAAAACTGGTTCTTCATCTGAACCCTTGATATTCATAAAGCTGCACTTCTTGTCTTCATATGTCTCTTTTGGTATCCTGCAGGCGGCGTTTTTCTTTACCATAAGGAATTACTTAGCAATTTTGCACTCTTTGGTTTCAGTTTAGAGTTGTCTGTACTTCAATCTACATGCTTCATTTAATGCCATTTCCTATTTTCTCCTTTCACCAATTAAAATTTGTCAGTGACTGTTTGTAGGTCTTGGTCATCTACCAATTAGGTTCTTTTCTGCCTTCAATATTTCATCACTGATAGCTACCTATCCACTTTCAAATGCGTTACTTGCCCACGACAATTGTTGCCTTACAGTTTGGTTCCGAAATCCATGTCTCATTAATATCGATCTGATACCTTATGGTTTCTCCTGGTCTGTTCAACGTAAACAGTCTTCTTTCATTGTTCTTACACTAAGTGTTAGTTGCGAATACATTTTTTGCAACCGGCTTCCTCTTTTATCGCTTTCCCCCATACCGTAATCACCTACTATTGGTCATTCCATTCCTTTTCCAACTGCCGAGAGTAATTCGACATCCTCATACGTTTACTCAGTCTTATCATGATCGGCTTAAATAGTTACTGTACCACTGAACTTCTGTGGTGGGTGTTGGCATTTTATTTATCTTGGCTACGATAATGATACCACTGTGCCGTTCATGCTAGTTTACCCGCATCCATATTTTCTTATTGAATTATAGACCTACTTCTGCTTTGCCCCCGACTGATGTTGAATTTATAATACTGTATTCGCTTGATCAGAAATGCTGTTAATCTTTCCGCCGAACATCCCCACTACATCTATCATCAATTTATCTATTTCATGTTTTAAGATTATTAGCCTCCATGAAGGAAGCTAAAAAGCCGGCCGCGGTGGCCGAGGAGACTGAGGCGCTCCAGTCATGGTCTACACGGCCACTACGGTCGGGGGTTCGAATCCCCCCTCGGGCATGGATATTTGCGCCGGCTTTAGTATAAGGTAGTTGATAAGTACTTTGTAAATTTAGGAACTGATAACCCCGTAGTTAAGTCCCATAAGCTTAACAAACATTTGAACATTTGATTTGGAAGCTAAAAATATACCCTCAGATGGATGAAATGCCAGTGTTGTTTTTCATCATGACTTGATCCTGGTATGTGGTGTCCGCCCAGATATCCGAATGGAGACTATTTTACCTCCGGAATATTTTATTCAAGAGAATTCCATTAACATATTTCATTCCGTTCAGTAGAATGCCCTCGGGAAAAGTACTGGGTGAGGTCTAACCTCACTTTCAACCGATCTCACTTACCGTACTGGAAAGGCACATTAACTGATATGAGATGTTCAACTCATACAATCATCCAAACTGTTGGCTCTGAAACCACTGAGAAAGCAGTTGCTCTTCTACATGAACCACAAGTTCGTATGGTCTCTTCACATATACAAGTTCGTTGGAGTTGCACCAACCGTACTGATTTTTTGTTGGTATTTTGTTGTACCACTTATATTTTATCTACCGTTTCATCCATTAATGCTTACCTTAATGCGTACGTTTTGTGACTTAGTACGTGAAACATACCTGTTCGTTAAGGATACGCAGTTTTCACATTACAGCGACACGGAAAAATGAGACAGGAATGAGATAAGGCATTGTGTCTGTTGGCGGAATGCTGACGTCCGCCTGACTTGAGACCGGCAGCTTTCCGGCGTTGGTGAGGCGGTGGCTGCTCCGCTTTAAGGCAGCCCACTGAAGAAAGAGCAGCGGGCGGCAGCCGAACCGCACGGAAAGATCAACATTAAACACGCCGCGCGATGGGGGGCGGGGGGGGGGGAGGTGGTAGGAGAAACAGCGCGCGCTGATACCGGGCAGCGCGGGAGGAGCGCCTTTATTTATTGTACTTGGAATAACGCGCAAACTCCGGCCGGGTTTTCGATTTGGATGTGAAACATACGCTGTACTTTAATCTTAGAATCTCTGTTTACAAATAAAAGTTCCGAAAGCAAATACGGTGCCTTCAGCAGTTACTCTTATTTCTTATTTTAATTATTTTGTCAAGTAGGCTCAACCACAGAGATCGTGTAAAGAACACTAAAGTATGACGCGTTTCAAGGGTCAAGCCCTCATCATCAGATGAACTACAAAAAAATCTTAAAACCCGAAATAATAAAAATCTAAAACGTAATAAAAGAAAACGTGGTTACTTCCCTTGTAACAGCGTCTCCGCAGAAGGCTCCTCAGCATACTGTGCTTCGTCAAGATTTAAAACATACCCCAGCACTGGCGGCGCATAACACTAGTGAAATGCACGGAGTCAACAACACGAGTGGGGCGCACTTATGAACATGAAAAGAAAGACCTCTAAATACCAAAGATCTTCTACAAAGTAGTGGGTATTTTCAGAAATCGTTTGCACAATAAGACAGAGGTTGAAATTTAAAATAAACGACTTTCGTTATAATAGGTCCACAAAGTTTTTAAAAAAGTTGTGTGTATTGCCTTGAACTTGTTCATTTAATGAAACGTCGCTTTTAGCGTTTTGTATTGTAATCTCCAGCTGTTCTAGCTGATCTAACTTTCTCCCCTTATCCTGTTTATGCAGAATCTTAAGGTCATCTTCAATCCGCTTTAATGGGTGGCCAGTTTCGCGGATATGCGTAGCTACAGTGGACTTGTCAAAATTATTAAGTCGGAAGGCATCCATATGTTCCTTGTGCCTAACTTTAAACGATCTACCGGTCTGACCAATGTAGTTGACATTGCAACTACTACACTGTATCTTATAAATCCCTGCTTTCTCATATCTATCAGTCTTTTGGTTTAAGTTATTTCGTAATTTATGATTTAACGTATTATTAGTTTTAAAATCAGCTTCTACTTTAAAAGGTTTTAGTATGTTGGCAACTTTCTGAGATAGATTACCAAAATACGGAACCATTGCCCTCTTGATATTATCCGTGCCATTTATATTTGATTTCACACGTTGTCTTTCGTATTAAGCTATTCACTACGTTTTCTTGGTAACCATTTGCCTTAGCAAGCTGTCTTATAATGTTAAATTCAGTGGTTCTGTCTTTTTCGTTCATTGCCACTTTGCAGGCTCCATCGACTAAACAGCGTTGGGCAGAAAGTTTTTGGCTATTAGGGTGACAAGAGCTGTTATGTATTAGAATGCCGGTTGTTGTAGGTTTCCTATATACTTTAAATAAGTGTCTGCCATCCTGCTTCGTAATGTTAAGATCAAGAAACTGAAGTGTGCCATCCTTCTCTTGTTCAACGGTAAATTCGATTTTCTCATGTGGGCTGTTATATTTATTAACTCTTATTTCTTTCGAGAAATGGTTTTGAATACATATTTTCTAGCCGGATTGTTAGCCTATGTATCTGCTCTTACGCAGTGAGTATATTTAACTGCAATACAATTGATATTTAACCCTTAACTGTGCTGGTGGGGTCTATGAAACCCCAGCGGTCTTTTGTTTCTTAATATTTCTCGTACTATGCCCTACATGTCGTGGAGGCTTTTCGTACTCTTGGTACACATTATCATTCCACCGTTGCAGAAAGCATTTCACATTGTTGGTTCTCAAAGGCGAAATATCACAATTTTTAAGCGCGTGAACCTCACCAGCATGTAAGAATATGTATTTCTTTTTAACATCACCGAGTGAACCGATCTTTCAAGAACTTATATTTTCTTAATATTTTCCTCATATGACAGAAGTCATTCATTAATAATTATATTTCATGGGGCAACAAAAGGCTGTGTTTGCTTTTTCAGCACAATTCCTCGCGAAATCCAGGAAGTAGGCGATGAAAGTGAGGCTGAACAAAATCAGTTTATCGTGAGTGAACGTGATTCCGAGTCTGAAGCATCCAAAGATGGATTAATTGAAGACAATGAAAATGAAAATCCCAGTGGAACAAACTATTACTATAGCAAAAACCCAAATTTGAAATGTTCTAAAACGTGTAAACGACGTACTGGAACTCGTGCGGAAAATATAATTGTCCACCTGCTAGGACTGAAAGGTGGTGCAAGAAATATTGAACCTGCAAATGTGTTACAATCCTGGAACTTATTTGTTTCTGAAGACATGCTGAATACTCTTTTGATATATAGAAATTATAAAATAAGATCAAATAGGGAGAACTTCAAGGAGCCACACCCATACTACACAAGTCTTGGATTTGATTGAGCTAAAATCTTTTATTCGGTTGTTATATTTATCAGGATGTATTAAGTCAGCACATGAAGATTTTGCAGACCGGAAAATTAAAACACGGTTTGAAAAGTATGGTGTATTCATTTGTGGCGAACATATCCATTTCCTATGTGACAATTTCAAATAACTGTATGTCACCAGATACTATATAACATTTTTTTGTATGTTTTTAATTGCATTTATTGAATCTGTCTACTGCCAGAAGGTTGAATCTGATAATTTATTTGATAATATCATAATTCCTACTGCTAAGTTATTTGACCATTAACTATGTGAAATTATGAAATTTGTTGACAAATTTGCGTCATCATAAATATTATGATGTATTGTTTCATAATATTACAAGTTATATAAAAAAAAGTGTTGTATTCTATGTTTATTTTTCTTTGGGTAGGTTTTTAAAAGGGTAAAGAGAAATGTACTTCGTATGTGTGCAGTGGCGCAGTCACGGAGATGGCTGTTGGGGCAGAAGCTGCACCCCGGCACGTCTCAGAGATTTTTTAATTTTATTATTTTTATTGTTTCACTGTTTTAATTCTTTTTGAAGGGGCGGCACCAAGAACTGGAAATAGTACACATGTAATAAATCGCAACTTAACTATAATTTTCCAAGCACAAGTGAAAGTCAAAGTGACAGTGGGTCGCCAAAGTGATGCCGCCACTGAGAACGTGTGCTGCTGTCACTGTGAGCGGTTTTAATGCCGCCGCAACCAGCTTTATTGCTGCCGCTATTGTCACTGCCATGCTGAAGTTACGACCCGATTATTCATATGCGGCGACCCGCTGCTTGGCAGGTTAGCGGCGCCACCGGGTGGATTCTTATGAACAAGGATAGTGTTATTTTAGTTCAATTTTTAATGTTAATTAAACTATAAAGACATTTGTCTTTGGCTAGTAACATAGAAGCTGCTTAATTATATACAGTCCATTTCCACCACGTAGCTCCTCTTCCACTTTCATATTAATGCGAGCCTACTCATTTTATTTCTTGTGCAAGTGTTTTCGTAGTATAATTTGCTAAATTATTAGAAGTGTAAAAATTAGTCATAGATTAATAAATTCAATAGACGTTAATTTTTTTTAATGAGCCACCCCCAGAACCAAATCCTAGCTGCGCTACTGGCTGCGTGACTGGTTAGCACGGTGGTAGCGGGTACGATCAACGCAAAGTCCTAGAATTTTTATCTGTTACTTTCCACTTTTTTCACCTCTGGCAATGTCGCCGATGTGAAAAATAACTAGCAACAGAGTGGTTCAGATACCACGTAAGTCTATAGGTCCCTCTATAAATGAGTGGGTAAGTCAGTTCGAAGATCAGAAGATGGCAACGGCATACATCCTCCAAATTGGACCAAGCCTAGTAAAGCACCGTGGTGTTCAAACCTATCTTAGGACTGTTGATTGCTTTACCTACAGTTGATATTTCTTGGTCCTCAAGTGTTGTCATCGGCAGAAATACTGAACTGGTTCGACGTATTTCTGTCTGTTTTGCAGTGCAGACAACAACATTACGTCTACCGAGATACTGGTAATAACAGAAAGTTGCTGGAGACAGAAGTTGGATGTGAAACATACGCTATACTCAATCTTAGTTGAGTTCAGGTAGTGCAGTAAGTAGGTGGTTCAATGCAAACAAAGTCACTTAAGCGATGCTAGGACGTGGACAGCCATAGAAACGTTGGAAGCGGGACAGATAAGGAGTTGGCTACAGCTTTCGGAGTATCCCAAAGTGTAATTTTCAGGTTCTGGACCCAATTTCAGACAACAGTCACCGTTAGAAGATGGCAAGGCCAAGGTTGTCCACGAGTAACATCAGCGAGAGTTAACCGCTATCTCCAGTTAACAAAATGTTCAAATGTTTGTATAGTCTATGGGACTTAACAACGGGGTTATCAGTCCCTATACTTACAAACTACTTATTAACTACTTACGAACTAGGACGGCACAAATATCCATGCCCGAGGGGGGGATTCGAACCCCCGACCGTAGTGGCCGTGCAGACCGTGACTGGAGCGCCTTAGTCCCCGCGGCCACCGCGGCCGGCTCCGGTTAACACACTGTCCAGGCAGAAATCTGAATGACACCTAGTTGCAACGCATACTCCAGGCAGCAGAAGAACGTGCAACATCAACACGAAATAGTCGTAAATTTCCTTCGTCAATGTGGCTTCTACGTACGGAAGCGTATGGTGTGTGTCCCATTAAAACTGGGACACTGTTTAGCCCTTAGAAACTAATCGAAGGAGGATTGGAGTGGTAACGACTGCCGCCATCCTGTATTGACAGATGAGTCAGGATTTTCTGCTCTCTCGATCACGGATGTTTTGTTATCTATAGTATAAATTAGTCTAGGAACTGATGACCCCGCCGTTAAGTCCCATCGACTGAACAAACATTTAAAAACTGGATTTTTGTGTTCAGGTGGACAATAGTCGTTCCCTGATCTGGAGAGAACCTGGACCTCGGAACAATCATGTTTATGTCAACGAAACATCACCGTATTGGTGGACGAATGGTGTGGGCACGAGGCAGTATTGGCGGATGTTCGGACCACTACATCGTTCCTTATGGCTCGTTGACTGCTCAGACGTGTTCTTGTGACTTACGGTGGTGCCATAGCTGATGCATTCTTTCTGGTGGAAGCTCGACTGCTCCGCTGCTGGACAACATTCATGAAGCTTAGGTAACTGAAGGAGTGGAATACCCAACTTTTTTGCTGAACGTAAACCCGATTGAGCAGGTATACAATGCCCTTGACAGATGCGTTGCAGCCAGGCTAGTACCTCCAACAACGTTTGCAAAACAATTGTGCATATACTTGAAAATATAAGAGACTTAACTGTGGGGGCTATCAGTCCCTAGGCTTATAGATTACTTAAACTAATTTATGCTAAAGACAAAAAACACCCCCATTGCCCGAGGGAGGACTCGATCGTCCGCACATTCCGCAGCAAGGCACCTTACTTTGCTCTCCCACTCTACCACAGCACAACGGTTGCAGAGCTGCGTATTCCACTCATGGAAAAATGGCCAAATAGCCCTCAACAGGTGATTGATAATCTCATTCTGCGCAGGTATACAACTATTCTGGACGCCCGATGTGAGCACACACAATATTAGGAGGCAACGAAAATGAGTCATCATTGTGTCAGCCACATGGTAACTCGCTCTAAGTAAACGCCAGGTAAACCTCAAGTAAATAGATTCGAAATATTGTACTGTATCACACGCAAATTACAATTGTAGCCAATGTAATATATAAAAATGAATGTTTGTGTGTTTGTATTTTATGCGCGGCCATACCGTTCAACCGACTTTGGTGAAACTTTTTTAACATTACTGTTATCATTTTAGTGATGCTCAAAGGCACCATTAAATGATTGTACGACAAATAGTTCAGGAGATATGAAGTCATAAACATATGGTTGAAAAACTGCGCAATCATGCAACATGCAAATAAGGATACTTTATTTATTCTAAAATCTTCATGATATTTTGGATACTTTACCTGAAAAACAGGAGGAGGGTCACTGTCAACACTGAATTTAGGATAGTGCATGACGGAGGATACTCTAAATATGGATTTAGTCAGATTCTACAGTTGTATTACGATCCTGATGAAATTTTTTAATGTGGTTGAACAATTCAGTTTATCAGTGCAGTATTAATATATTCAGAATAATATTCATTTCAATTAATTAACGTGACTAAACAGTTAAGTTTGAGATTTCGGCGAAGTTTCGAATGAAATAAAATTACTGAAAATTCTAGCAGCTGCCTATGGAAGTTAAATTCTTCAGGGTAATAATCATCAAAGAAACATTTAAAACACAAATAATGTTCACACCATACGAATATTATGTAAGCGGTTTGAAGTAAGAAAATATTTTAAAAGTATGCTTCAATGGAAAGGATACTTCATTCAGATTTTTAAATGACTGTTTTTTGGCTGGCAGCTTTGATGCATACCAAGCATACCGAATCAATGGGGTGAAAACCACAAGCAGAAGTAATTTGTTGTCACCAACGTACGGTTTTAATGCGAATTTGAAAATAAATACATTAATCTAATATATAAAAATTAAGGTTTTTTATTTATTTTATTTTTTTGTTCGTATTTTATGTCCGGCTATACTGTACACCCGATTGCGGTGTAAATTTGTTATCTTATTGCTTGCACTAGCGCGAATGTTGTAGGAATACTAAAATTAACTTCGTATGGTGCATAGCGGTGGGTGTTTTACGATTAGCTAACTCGTTTCTTACGCATTCACGCTGTAATGGCTAGACGGATGTGCATGAAATTTGTTTGATTGATTGATTGGTCTGGGTTTCAAGGGACCAAACTACAGTGGTCATTGGTCCCTAATGAAATTTGGAACAGAGATAGCTTGTCCCTTGATTAATACATTGGCTGCCTTTCGTAAGCATGGTGCATGGCGCGAGGTACCTTACAATGGGGTAATATATTTGCTATTCCTTCATGCTGAAAGTGGTGGACAGACGTATTTTTTACTCTTGACGCTGAAATGGGTGGACGGAATTGAATGAAATGTGGAATGAAAGTATCTTATACCCCGAATTAATAAACGGGCTACCTTTCGTAAGCCTCCGAAGGGTACAAACATCCCAATTATTTGAGTGGTCACCATGAAATTCGGTACATCAGTGTATGTTTTCATGAAGGAAATTTTTATAATCTGCAAGCCAGTGAATTTAGCATGGCAGAGGGTGCCTTCGGACTTAGAAACCGTTTGACAAGTCACCATGAAACTTGGCTCAGGTATGTATGTTATCATATATATAGGAGGGAGAGGAGTAGGTGAAGGAGGAGACGGAGCGAAAGTGAAGGGAGGAGACGGACAGAGAGAGGGCAGAGGAGGAGACGGCCAGAGAGGGGAAGAGGATGAGAATGAGAGGGAGGGGGAGGGGGTAGATGAACATAGAGAGAAAAAATCATAAGGTGTTCAGAGGGAGAAGAAGGGAGGAGAGATGTTCTAACTGAAAATTATAAGTAACTAACCTGGCGACGTCGGGGTTTCAGCTAGTATCTGAATAAAATATGTTACTGTATGATACCTCACACGATCCCTTAATTGTTTTGAGCATTGTATGTAAAGGGTGCACCACGTATTCGCGGCCGGTGTCGGAATCTCTCTCCCTCCCTCCCTCCCTCCCTCTCTCTCTCTCTCTCTCTCTCTCTCTCTCTCTCTCTCTCTCTCACACACACACACACACACACATACACACACACAAACACACCCACCAGTGCCGTAACAGCTCAGTACTGCGCATGCGCAAATCCCGTGCTGCGGCTTACAGAGATGCCCAGAGGTGCCTCACACAGAGTGCATCCCAGAGTACCCCTGACATCTACAACGCCAAGAAGAATTGCCTCTCCGCTTTTGGCAAGATCAATGTGTAGGCTTTTTAATATTGAAAGAAAAAAGAAAAAAAAAACAGCCATAATTTAAGAGTAAATTATATTTTAATTACGATAAAAATATTCAACCTCACCAACAATTTTAAACTTATAATAATTACCAGATCCTTTAAACCAAATACAAACAACTTAATTTTCATTTATTCTCCTATAATTTATAGTTCTAACATCGAAAGCCATATTACACGTATAATAAGATTTAACGAAATCTCTACTTTAAACTTCAACGACTAGGAAAGTTCTAAAAGCATAACTTTCCAAATCAGCTATTGCCTTCAGAGTTGCACCATGGAGGAACAACACCTGCAGTAATCTAATCCTTGTAGTGTCCATATCAGTAACAGCATTATTGATAAAACGTCCGCAAAAGACAGAAGTATTACTTGGGCACCAAGTCCGCCGCTGTAGTAATCTCTACATCTCATATAAAGAAGGCGTGAAAGCCTATCTCTCTTCCTGTAACGTGGCATCTCTGAAGCACAATAAAAAGCCGAGAAGACATTCTTCTTGGTGCTGTAGCACTCCGCATCTACACTAGATATTGAAAAACGACATTCATGGTCATGAACTTACGGCAGGGTCTTAAGTAACTGAGTCTAACATATACGCCAATATTATTTTCAACTATCATTTATAATGCATATTCCATAATATTTCTTTCGCAATCAGTAGCATGCCAAATTCAATAGTATCACGTTGGTTGCATCGCAATGCGTCAATTACATCCGGAGAAAATGCGAAGCGAAGTTGACGTCTGACATATAAAAAAGCGCGATGCTATCGCGTGTGCCGTGACTGAACCGCGAGTCTCGCATTGAGTTTCGCCACGCGCCAGCTTCGCGTTTCGTGTATTTCAAACGTCAACTTCGCTTCGCAATTTCTCCAGATGTAACTGACGCATTGCGATGCAACCAACGCCATACTTTTTGCGATTTTGCATGCTACTGATTGCATGCGGGTATCCATTTAACAAACGTAAGTTTTTGTTATAAATAATATTTGTTTAAGTATTAGTCTGTCTCACTCTAGTAACTGCACTGCCGTACGTTTATGAATGTGAAAGTCGTTTCTCAATATCTGTTGCAGTTCCAGAGATATCTGAGGTGAAGAACGTCGTGTGGGACAACTTATATATTGATGACATTCAAGGCTATGGAAAAGTTTCGAAATGAAAACACAGTATCCAACTAGCAGTGTTAACTACCTAAACGCGTCTTGAATTAACTAAAGTGAGTGTGACATGCATGTAATTGTATTAGAACTTTTATTGTAATATTCAGTCACAGTTCATTACCACAGTCCTTATAGCAGATTGCTTAACTAATTCTTAACTGATAATGAAGTGTTGCTTCTCTCTTTACTACAAACATAGTTAACTGTTTGATATGGCTTACGTCAGCAGAGATCCAGCTACTTAACTTGATGAATGCCGAGGAATACCAGGAAAGGATGTTACACGTTCTTCCTACTTGCGCTCAATCACATGTTGGGAGTCAAACCTCCGAAGTGATCGGCCACGCTATGATTCAAAGTATTTCTTCAGTTACTCAAGGCTACATCGCAGTTATTCTGATAGTACCTACATTTGCCTCGTCAAGTGAACTGCCTGTCCTGGCATTTCCTATTGCAGCATTCACTACTTACGAAAGTCAGAATGAGTCACATCATTCCTCGCTACTTCAGTACTTCCACCTCCATCTACAGTTTCAACCAGACTATTTTCATAGACATGTTTCTTCTTTTGTTTCTTGGCCTCCTTCTCGTCAGTTGCAGTTATTCAGTTTTTGTAGGTTAGATTACCGTAATATACAACAGTAAATTACTCTGAGACCAGACGCGTTTCGTTTTATTTCGAAGAATCTTCAGTAGTCAACCGTAAAGGAAATATTTTTCGTTAGACATTTTGGTGTGGTTACCATTAAATTCGATCACAAAACTTCTCATGCTATGGGTTCATTAAAATAACCCGATAGTATGAGAACTGTACAGGATAGAATTTAGCAAACTTAGTAAAATAAACCAATAGCATGAGAACTGTTCCTGATCGAATTTAGTATAAACCACACAAATATGTAAAACAAAAAAAATAGTTCTTGTATAGTTCACCACTGAATATGCTTTGAAGTAAATCAAAACGCGTCTAGTCTGAATAAGAGTAATATTAAGTTGAAAAAGACAGTACTGTAACCTACACCTAATGTATGTTCATAAACTTCTGGCTATTCTTTATCAGTAATGAAGTCCATATTTGCTTCCGGGAACGCTAAACAGTTCAGTATCTGATTCTGAATTTCCTATGATATAATTATGTAAGCCAGCGGAAATCATGCCGTGTATCTTGTCATTTCAAAACAGTGGTATTTCGCTTCCTTGGAAGATTTTACAGTAGTAAACAAGCCATTCATCTGTCTCATTACGACTGACAGACCAAAATTCTTCGGTAATGGTTTCCTCTGTTTGTCACACAACCATCTTCCAATACACCATGACTTTTACCCTCGTTTTGCGCACTGAATTAAACGTTGAACATCATCTTTCAATTTTTCAACATCTTTATCTGCAATTTGCGACGATAGCATGTATAACTTAACTATTGTTGGCCATGTTACTATTCTGTCGAAGGTGATGAGATCATCGTAGCTTTTACTTGTTCAGACATACTCACTTTCTACGCTGTTTTTCCTTTTATAACGGATCTGCTGCTGTTGTTACTGCCCCATATTCATGTATAGAAATGTTAACTTTCTTTCCATCGTACCACTTTAAGCCCTACAGTATTCAGACTGAGCCCTTGGAAGTTCTCGGCCTCATAGAATTCTATCAGTAAGTTTCTCAGTGTTTCTTGCAAGGTCACCTACCATTTGGCAGTCCTTTATTGGAGCTCCGAAATGGAGACAACTGAGGATACATCATAACGAGCGTTTTCCAGTTACAGGCCATATGCCTTCTGGATAGACAACATCCGCCTATAATGTAATAGTTTTCATTGCATTCTGTTTGCTAGTGCCGTCGATCGTTGCTGATTCCTCCGTCAGTTTCCCACCCCAATGGCAAGAGATTTCTCTGAAACTACATCCGCTCTACTATCCTCTTCCTCGAGGCTGTTGGCCGAATGAGGGTAACTTGTTACATATCGTACATATAGAGCATGTACAGGATGTAAGTGCAAATATTTTTTATAACTGATATGTTCCGATTTCTTTGTATTGGTTCGTTTTCTCTTAGTCAACCAGTAGTCGCACACAAAGAAATATTAAAACCTCATATATCCGGTTTTACCGTACCAGAGTTTCCAGCTATACCTCTGTTCTCAGGGAATAAGTACTTCTTAGCTCTACACATACCTAGAGATCCAACTTTACCTGAAAATATGCTACCCTTAATAGCTACCGTATTTTAAAAGTCTCCAAACGACTAAACACCCTTACACATTGGTGCGTCACCTTGTTTACATTTATACGTCATTCGGACAATATGCATGTGGATTTGTAATTGACAGTGGCATATGATTCTTTTCTTCACAGCTATAAAGTAGGTTGATTTGGTGCGGAAATCCGAAGGGCACGTGTAACAGGAAGCGAACTAGAGGGTGGCAACTAAGGCTTTGAGGGAATTAGTGGTGGACGAAAAGCCTGTCCTGGTAGCTTAACGGTCAAGTCGACCACCAGCGCGAAGCGGAAAACACTGATTCTAGTCGCCGTCGGTTACAAATTTCTAGTCGTCACCGCTGAATTGTTTGAAATCTAATGATTGTAAATGTATGGGACTTAACAAGTCTGGTCATCACTACTTAAACTTATGCTAAGGACAACAAACACACCCATTCCCGAGGAAGGACTCGAACGGCGAGCAGCGGCGCGCCCCGCAGCAAGGCGCCTCGAAACGCTCGGCCATTCCATCGTGGCGCTGTATTCTTTCATCTCCACAGTGGAGCCACGATCATTCCTTTTTTCGTCTCCGTCTTCCTTCCTCTCTTTTGAAGTGAAGTCACTTCTGCAGGCAGTGTGACTAAAACGAGTGCAAACATCTCCATCGCTTTGCAAAAGAATATCAGATGTATGCCGATTAAAGGAGGAGATATTCAGTATCTCATTATATATTTACATAAATATCTGATGATCCAGAATCGTCTATCAATTACTTTGTGAGTGAAAGAGAAATATTCTGTATGTCAGAGAAGACGTACGTTTCTATTTCATCGTACTTGGAATGTTACATTTGCAAAATTACTCGTGTTTCTCTTCAAAAATGTCAATGCCACTTAGATTCCGCCTTCAAATATCCAGTGCCGCTCTTAGATTTAGAGAGTCCCGTCGGAATAATTGTAAGAGTTACGGTTCTCAGAATGTATAGGCACTGCGAATCAGTGATGAGCGACACATTTGCAATTCTCTTTCCTTTCTAAATCTTTACGAGAAAGAATGAAAATGAAATTATTACTGCCATCTTTGAGGACGCCTTTGGGCACTTCAAAATATTAAAAAATATGCCAGCAACTACGTGAAATTCCTTTTTGAATATAATCAATATGTGCCAAAGTATGTACATCCCCAATAGGAAATTTACGAGGCGCGTCCGAAAAGTAAGTTCCGTTTGGTAATATAATGAAATTGTTCACAAACACAGAAGAAAATTTTATTGCATAAAATTCTACAACTCTTAAACTACTTTTCCACATAACTGCCGAAATTTTGTAGGCACTTGTCATAGCGTGCCACAAGTTCTTGCATGCATCCTTCACAGAAGGTTGCCGCCTGTGTATTCAACCATGTGGTAACAGTTGTTTATGATTGTTGAAGTGATGACCACCAAAGACAGATTTTAGGTGTAAGATGAGTTGAAAGTCCCTTGGAGAGAGGTCCAAGCTGTATGGAGGATGATCAAACAGGTCCCATTGAAATTTCGGTAAGAATTGTTTGGTCACATTCGGCGTGTGAGGTCAGACTCTATCGTGAAAAAAAAAATCTCCTCCCCTTATAGACATATTTTCGTTAAAATATCTGCAGAATTTCTTACCTCGGCTTGTTTGCGCTTGCTTCAACTCGAGCTGAGGCGTCTGCCTACCAAGCTTCTTTGTTTCACACTTCTTTTCCAAGCTTAAAGCTAACAAATTTGTTTCTAAAAGATAACATTGTTCATTTTTCTCTGATAATAAACACCAAGAACACATGAATATACACATGAACAGTAAAACACAGTAAGTAACTGATTACAGTGTTAAGTCACTGTAACAAAACGAATCTTACGATGAAGGGACAAGCTATTTCGGGTCACGTGACACTAACGAGCACCCCCTCATAAAGTTAAGCATGCGCAAAGGCTGCTCTCCCGCACTTCTTCTCAAACAGTTAAATATTTGTTACAACGAGGAGTATAAATGCCATTTACTCCCAAAATCACAACTCATTTGCAAAAACGTCCAACGTCCAATATGTGGCAAGTAACAATAAAACTTATTGTTATTCCTGTATCTGTTAAAAAGAAGAATGGGTTTAAAAAACTGCTTCCAGTCGAAACCACTTCCTTCGACATCGAAGAGCAATGCCGCTAACCACGCGGCTATTTTTGCTCGGTGGAGTATCCATGATCGTATCTTCTGAAGACTTTTACAATTGATGCATTTTTAATTTATTCTTACAAGACATTTTACCAAATATGACGTGCTCTTTGATGAATATGCAATGTTTAAAAACAAAGTATTTTGCTATAGCTCCACAGCCTCTGTTTCGCGACTATTCGTGCATAGCTGCCAGAGATCGAGCAGCCAGGAGCTCCAACGCCAAAGTCAAAAGCGGCGGTTCCTCTCCCCCCTCCCTGCCGCGGGAGCACGCGTAGCTGCCTACAGGGGGTGCAGAAGAGAAACTGAACCTCAGCCGCGCATGCATATTGCAACACTGCGGCCATATGAGGCGGTCGCGATACGACTGGTATACTTGCTGCTGTCTCCGCAACGTAAAACGTATCTTTGATGGAGAGTCCACTGTCTCCAGTTGTCGCCAACTTGTACATGGACATTTCGTGGAGGAAGCTCTAGATTCATGGGAATGGGAACGAACCTGTTTTTTTTTTTTTTTTTTTTTTTTTTTTTTCATTTATGTCGACGATACATTCGTCGTATGGCATCATGGAAGACAAAAATTAACTCAATTCCTGGACCATCTTAATTCCAGACACCAGAATATAAAGTTCACTGTGGAAGTGGAAGTAGATGGGAGCTGCCCTTTCTGAATGTTCTGGTTAGAAGACCTGATGGGACACTGGGGCAAAGTATTCTCCGTAAGAAGGCGCACACCGACTTATACCTTGCACGCAGACAGCTGCCAGCATCCGGCGCTAAGGAACGGTGTGCTGAAAACACTAGTACAGAGGGCGCATACCCCTTTGGACAGTGAGAGACTCAGTGAAGAACTTGAGCACGTAAAGACTGTATTCCAGAAGAGTGGCTACACATAGTGGCAAATTCAGAGAGTCCTACGTCACACACCAACTGCACCACTGCCGGAAACGCGGAACCTCAGGAGGATATTGCCACAGCATTTCTTCCATACTTTGGCGCATTATCTAGCAAGATGTGGCGGATTCTGCGAAAACGCCAAGTGAAGACGTTTTTCCGCCCACCACCCAAAAACTAAGGCTTTGCTTGGCAGGATTAAGGATTACCTGCGTCTATGTAAATACGGAGTTTATGAGATGCCAATGTGGTGATATTTACAGTCGTCAGACGTTGTGTAGTCGAAGATCGCTGTCGTGAGCATCAGCGACACACAGGCCTACAACAGCCACACAAATTGGCAGTCGCAGAACACTGTCTTTCTGAATTGCTTCACATGGAGTACGAAAATACGAGAGTTCTGACCCAGACGTCCAGCTTATGGGACTGTATAATTAAAATCGAGATCCGAATGATGAAACCGCAGATAAATCGCGACAGGGTTACACACTTAGTGAAGCATGGAAACCTGCACTGAGCACAACTAAGAAAGGAAATAAAATGTTGGATAACAGTCGTCAGCCGGGGTCAGGGCTACAGAGCAGACACCGTCAGCGAACTCCTCTAAGCGCGGACGTCATAGGGAGCGAGGTTTCGCGAAGACGCCGCCAGCAAAAGTCGCCGGGAGCGGACGGCGTATGAAACAGCGGAGGGAGGGAGGAGATAAAACCATCGTTACCGCTGCTAGGCAGTCAGTTCATCAGAGCAACTGGTGATGGCAACAGGTTTGGTTGCCGAAATATTGTGCCAGTTTGACACATGGATAAAAAAAATGTTCAAATGTTTGTAAAGCTTATGCGACTTAACTACGGGGTCATCAGTGCCTAAACGTACAAACTACTTATGAACTACTTACGAACTAGGACGGCACAAATATCCATGCCCGAGGGGGGATTCGAACCCCCGCAGTGGCCGTGCAGACCGTGACTGAAGCGCCTCAGTCCGACACAGGAATACCCGTGAACTTTTTCATCTAGAATTACGCCGGGAGAAGCTACAGAATCACACTTTTTATTTAACTTATTTAATTATTTCACGAGGAGCTTTTTTCGGGGTTTCACTGAACCAGTGAACGCATAAGACGCGCCAACACTGGTAGAATACACTACTGGCCTTTAAAATTGCTATATCAAGGATAAATGCAGATGATAAACGTGTATTCATTGGACAAATATATGATACTATACCTAACTTGTGATTACATTTTCACGCATTTTCGATGCATACATCCTGAGAAATCAGTACCCAGAAATGGCTGTAATAAAGCTCTTGATACGCCTGGGCATTGAATCGAACAGGGATTGCGTGTACAGGTACACATGTCCATGCAGCTTCAGTTCATCAAGAGCAGTGACTGGAGTAGTGTAATGAGCCAGTTGCTTGCCCACCATTGACCAGACGTTTTGAGTTGGTGAGAGATCTGGAGAATGTGCTGGCCGTGGCAGTAGTCGAACATTTTCGGTATCCAGAAAGGCCTGTTCAGGACCTGCAATATACAGTCGTACATTATCCTGCTGACATAAAGGGTTTCGCAGGGATCGAATAAAGTATAGAGCCACAGGTCGTAACACATGTAAAATATAAAGGGCACTGTTCAGAGTGCCGTCGATGAGAACAAGAGGTGACCGAGACGAGTAACCAATGGCACCCCATACCATAACGCCAGGTGATACGCCAGTATGCCGATGACGAGTACACGCTTCCAATGTGCGTTCACCGCGATATCGCCAAACATGGATACGACCATCATGATGCCGTAAACAGTACCTGGATACATCGGAAAAACTGACGTTTTGCAATTCGTGCACCCAGGTTCGTCGTTCCGTACACCATCGACAGGCGCTCCTGTCTCTGATGCAGCGTCAAGGGTAACCGCAGCCATGGTCTCCGAGCTGATATACCATGCTGCTGCAAAGTCGTCGAACTGTTCGTGCAGATGATTGTTGTCTTGCAAACGTCCCCATCTGTGGACTCAGGGATCTAGTTGTGGTTGCACGGTCCGTTACGGCCATGCAGATAAGATGCCTGTCATCTCGATTGCTTGTGATACGAGTCCGTTGGGATTAAGCACGGCGTTCCGTATTGCCTTCCTGAACCCATGAATTCCGTATTCTGGTAGCAGTCATTGGGCCGTGACCAACACGAGCAGCAATGTCGCGATACGATAAACGCAATCGCGATAGGCTACAATCCGACCTTTATCAAAGTCGGACACGTGATGGAACACATTTCTCCTCCTTACACGAAGCATCACAACAACGTCTCACCAGGCAACGCCGGTCAACTGCTGTTTGTGTATGAGAAATCGGTTGGAAACTTTCGTCATGACAGCACGTTGTAGGTGTCGTCACCGACGCCAATCTTGTGTGAATGCTCTGAAAAGCTAATCATTTGCATATCACAGCATCTACTTCCTGTCAGTTAAATTTCGCGTCTGTAGCACGTCATCTTCGTGGTGTGGCAATTTTAATAGCCAAGAGTGTATTTGTAGAGTCTCACCTGTCTTGGTAATCGTGTTGGAGCTCTAAAGTCAATAGAGCACACACAGAGAGGAGTTGGCAGCATAAATGCCGTCCGATCAAAGGGTCAGTGTTACACTCTGAAGATGGGAGTACTCAATAAAATGGGAGTACCAGTTCACCTCATCCGTCTGATACGGATTAAATACCTTGACCAAGAATCCACGGTGAGAACTTTATATGGCACAACAAAATGGATAAAGATTCAGAAAGTGGTCCGCCAAGGCTGCATATTGTCTCCCTTCTTATTCAGTGTTTTTGCAGAGCACGTTATGAGGAATGCCGGCATAGATGAAGAAGTGATGGGAATCGAAAGAGCTGGAATAAATGTAAACAGTCTCAGATGTGCAGATGATACCATACTGCTGGCAGAATGTAAAGAAGAGTTATTCTCTTTTTAAGGTAAGAGACGAAAGTGAAAAGGCCGGCCTCAGGATAAATCTGAAAAAAAAATCAATATTACGTAAACTACACCTATTAATCCATGGGAAATAGGAGGAGAATCCGCATATCACAGCATCTTCTTCCTGTCGTTTAAATTTCGCGTCTGTAGAACGTCATCTTCGTGGTGTAGCAATTTTAATGGCCAGGAGTGTATGTTGTGATGTAAGGAAACCATTTCGCATCGAGTGTCACGGGCGCGTTCACACGTCGATTGTATGAAATGACGTACGCCTTCCCATCCCACGGTCGACAACGGCCATCGGAAGACCGAGTGCCCCCTCGGCGGTCGCTATGCGTTTCGCGTTTCGTCGGTTAAATTTCGCGTCTGTAGCACGCCATCTTCGTGGTGTGGCAATTTTAATAGCCAGGAGTGTATTTGTAGAGTCTCATCTGACTTGGTAACCGTGTTGGAGCTCTAAAGTCAATAGAGCACACACAGAGAGGAGTCGGCAGCATAAATGCCGTCCGATCAAAGGGTCAGTGTTACACTCTGAAGATGGGAGTACTCAATAAAATGGGAGAACCAGTTCACCTCATCGGTCTGATACGGATTAAATACCTTGACCAAGAAGCCACGGTGAGAACTTTATATTGCACAACAAAATGGATAAAGATTCAGAAAGTGGTCCGCCAAGGCTGCATATTGTCTCCCTTCATATCCAGTCTTTTTGCAGTGCACGTTATGAGGAATGCCGGCATAGATGAAGGAGTGATGGGAATCGAAAGAGCTGGAATAAGATACGTTTTACGTTGCGGAGACAGCAAGTGTACCAGTCGTATCGCGACCGCCTCATATGGCCGCAGTGTTGCAATGTGCATGCGCGGCTGAGGTTCAGATTCTCTTCTGCACCCCCTGTAGGCAGCTATGCGCGCTCTCGTGGCAGGGAGGGGGGAGACGAAACGCCGCTTTTGACTTTGGCGTTGGAGCTCCTGGCTGCTCGAGCTCTGGCAGCTATGCACGAATAGTCGCGAAACAAAGGCTGTGGAGCTATAGCTCTCCTCGCCTTGCGCATGCGCAAAATACTTCATGAGGGCTACATCCGCCCTTCATATTTGTTTTTTAAACATAGCAGATTCATCAAAGAACACGTCATATTTGGTAAAATATCTTGTAAGAATAAATTAAAAACGCATCAACTGTAAAAGCCTTCAGAAGATCCGATCATGGATACTCCACCGAGCAAAAATAGCCGCGTGCTTAGCGGCATTGCTCTTCGCCGTTGAAGGAAGTGGTTTCGACTGGAAGCAGTTTTTTTAAAGATGTGCAGATGATACCATACTGCTGGCAGAATGTGAAGAAGAGTTATTTTCTTTTTAAGGTAAGAGACGAAAGTGAAAAGGCCGGCCTCAGGCTAAATCTGAAAAAAAAAAAATCAATATTACGTAAACTACACCTATTAATCCATGGGAAATAGGAGGAGAATCCGCATATCATAGTATGTTCTTCCTGTCGGTTAAATTTCGCGTCTGTAGAATTTCATCTTCGCGGTGTAGCAATTTTAATGGCCAGGAGTGTATGTTGTGGTGTAAGGAGATCATTTCGCATCGAGTGTCACGGGCGCGTTCACACGTCTATTGTATGAAATGACGAACGCCTTCCCATCCCACGGTCGACCACGGCATCGGAAGACCGAGTGCCCCCTCGGCGGTCGCTATGCGCTTCGCGGACAGCCGGGTCGCTAAGTACGCCACGCGATGCATGCAGGCCGCACATACCTCGCTCTTCCTCTGCACAGAGGCCGCGCGCTCTGCTGCGCGCCACTTAATGTTGCATGTGATGTACTCCACAGAGCTGACCCGGCGCGGCATCCATTGTCAAGCCCTGACCCGGCCTCGTGGCGGTGGCGGCACGCGCCAGTAAACAGCAGAGTCAGACGTCACGGCCAGGGTTGCAAATTACTCGCAACGCGTTCTAACGTCGCGGCCGCATGCGCTTGGCTAATGTTTGCGTTTCGGCTGTTACGATTGTGACGCATATCTGATGCAGCTGCCACCACACGGAAATAACAAGATTTACTCTCTAAACGAACGCTTCTTCGTTTACGTGTTGCACATCATCCGTACGCCGCAGTGTGCACGTATTTATAAATTACTCGCTTAACCTGGCTACGCATTGCTGTCTCGTGCTACAGACTAAATAGAAATCTTTTCCCCTTTCTATTTTCTATCCGATTCCCTTATCCATCATTTTGTACTACAAAAGAGCTAACTCTTTCATTTTTGGAAAAAAAATGTTCAAATATTTGTTTAGCTTATGGGACTTAACTATGGGGTCATCAGTCCCTAAACTTACGAACTACGTATGAACTAACTAATCCTAAGGACGGCACAAATATCCATTCCCGAGGGGGAATTCGAACCCCCGACCGTAGTGGCCGTGCAGACCGTGACTGGAGCGTCTCAGTCCTCTCGGCCACCGCAGCCGGCTCATTTTTTGAAACTAATTCGTTGATTATCGTTCCGTTTTGGAAAGTGCTCCTTTTCAGCTGGTTCGGCGTTCTTTTTATATCCACTTACTATCCAATAACTGATAATCAAAATAGTCAGAATTTAGTCTTATTGAATGCATCATCGGTGGTGGAAACGGGACAGCGGCTGGTGAAGAGTCTCAAGGAACTGAGATACCAACAGCCGTATGTATAATAAAATATTTATTGTATCACAAACAGTTTCGGCATTCCACTATGCCATCTTCAGGTCCCTAGATCGGAGCATGATATCCAAAAGTATGGATACTAAAACTGGATTCGTGGACTTCGTCTCTTAGTTGCAAACAACAACAACTGTTTACGATTGTGACGCATATCTGATGCAGCCGCCACCACACGGAAATAACAAGTTTTACTCTGTAAACGAACGCTTCTTCGTTTACGTGTTGCACATCATCCGTACGCCGCAGTGCGCTACTTATTTATAAATTTACTTGCTGTACCTGGCTACGCATTGCTGTCTCGTGTAACAGACTAAATAGAAATCTTTTCCCCTTTCTATTTGTCTACCCGATTCCCTTACCCATCATTTTGTACTATAGACGGGCAAACTAGTTCATTTTTGGAAACTAATTCGTTGATTATCGTTCCGTTTTGGAAAGTGCTCCTTTTCAGCTGGTTCAGCGTTCTTTTTATATCCACTTACTATCCAATAACTGATAATCAAAATAGTCAGAATTTAGTCTTATTGATTGCATCATCGGTGGTGGAAACGGGACAGCCGGCCGCGGTGGCCGAGGGGACTGAGGCGCTCCAGTTACGGTCTGCACGGCCACTACGGTTGGGGGTTCGAATCCCCCCTCGGGCATGGATATTTATGCCGTCCTTAGTTGTAAGTAGTTCATAAGTAGTTTGTAAGTTTACGGACTGCGGACCCCGTAGATAAGTCCCATAGACACTACAAACATTTGACCTTTTTTTTTTTTTTTTTTTTTTTTTTTCGCAAACGGTACAGCGGCTTGTCAAGAGTCTGAAGGAACTGAGATACCGACAGCCGTAAGTATAATGAAATTTTTATCCTATTACAACCAGTTTCGGCATTCCACTATGCCATGTTCAGGTCCCTACATCGGAGCATGATATCCAAAAGTAGGGATACTAAAACTGGATTCGTGGACTTCGTCTCTTAGTTGCAAAGTCCACGAATCCAGTTTTAGTATCCCTACTTTTGGATATCATGCTCCGTTTTAGGGACCTGAAGATGGCATAGTGGAATGCCGACACTGGTTGTACTAGAATAAATATTTCATTATACTTACTGCTGTTGGTATCTCAGTTCCTTCAGACTCAGAACTTAGTAATGGGTTTATAAAAGCTACTTCTGAATAATAATTTCTGAGATAAAACGAAATGCGATATTACTGCTGTCTGCGTCTTCCAGATCGATCTTTCACTACTCAGCCTGTCACATTTTTTACGTAAAACAGTAGGTATCACAAAGGAAGAGCCACTAGCGCATAATTGATGATACCGCTGCTTACCTAACTCCCGGCAGATTAGCTGCTAAGCTGATGCGATACTCGGGCGGTTCGCTAAGCTGCATTTCCACATGGGGCTTGTATTTTGGTTCAGTATGGTTAGGTGCGTGGAATGTACACATTTCTCCCTCTTAGCAGTGCCGATTTCCTACCTTTTCTTTTTTTTTTTGTTCCGGTTCTTAACTATGGGACATAATGTTGTACATGCAGACCCTGCCGTGTGAGTAGCTATATAGCGCCCAAATTGTCTAGACTGCCTCCCGGCTTGTTTCATGTACCAGAGACAATTTTAAACAGTTCCTATATGTGAAACTTCCTGGCAGATTAAAATTGTGTGCCGGAACTGGCACACAATTTTAATCTGCCAGGAAGTTTCATATCAGCGCACACTCCGCTGCAGAGTGAAAGTTTCATTCTGGCCAGTTCCTATATGTAATAGTTTTACGGTCTCACTAAGTACTTATACTCCCATTGTACTGAATAATTAAAGATGTAGGGTAGCCATTTTATTAGATGATAGACGTCTCTAATTCATATGATTGTATGTTGCATATGTACCTGATAAGATATAGATCTCGAAACTCGGGAAGTGCATAAAACAAAAATGTTTAAAATTAACAACTATTGTGAATTCCATTATTTATGATGAATACAATGAAATAAACTTAAACAAATTACTGCCAGCTAAGTATCACGTGTACGAGAGAAAAAAATCTTTTTATTTGAATACTCTTACACCACATATTACGGATATGATGAAAAGTTACGTTGAAAACGAAGTATTAAATGAAGGAGATGAAATCTAAAATTGTGGGAATAACAGTTAAAAACTCCAAAGATTTATGTCTTCTGTCGCTCATAGAAGCTATGAAGAAATAAGATTTGTCTATATGCTGCCAGTAAAACGTATCTATTACACAGAATGCTAATTTGTGTGCGTTAAGTTACAATATTTAAAAATGTAATTTTATGCTGACTGATACAGTCAGCAGTGAAAAGTTCTAGTCAGAAACACAATGAAAATGGTCGAGCGCAGTGAACAAAACGAACGATACCACGATACTGAGAGTAAACTATAACTGAAACAAGTGACATACAGGACCGGCCATGCGGCCTACCTCGAAGTGGAACGGAAACTTCCACGCGGCGGTTACTGGAAACTACTTATCGCCACTACCGTTCCATCGTTCCGGACCGAGACAATCGAATGGGGCCGAATAAGAGGACCGGTCTGTTTTGCAGCTTTTGTGAACCATTCCAATGCAACCGTTCGCGAACGAACTATCTATATTCGGAACATCTCCCCCGTATTTCTCTCCTTCTCATCGTAACGCTCTTCCTGTTCATTCCCTCTCTATATATCAATCTTCTATGGCTCCTCAATATGTTCACAACTGTATCTAGCCTAGAAACTTGGTTAGAGTTACAATCTTATACCTGCCAAAGTTCTGGACCGAATACATTCAGAATTTAACAGAACTTAACTAAACAGGCGTTTTTATATTACTTAATCATCAATTGAACATCAACATAACTTTCACCCGTTCCATATTTCTATGCACCAGGATTTGCAAGGCGAAGACTTTGAACGTCGTGTACAGTTTTGTCACTGGGCACAAAATAAATTACGGGACAATAACAGATTTTTTCACGCCTTCTGTTTAGTGACGAAGCGTCATTCACAAACATAAACAGGCATAATATGCACTACTGGGCAACGGAAAGTCCACGATGACTGCCACAAGTGGAACATCAGAGACCTTGGCGGGTTAATGTATGGTGCGGCATTATGGGAAGTAGGATAATTGATCCTATATTATCGATGGCAATCTAAATGGTGCAGTGTATGCTGATTTCTTACGTAATGTTCTACCGATTTTACTACAAGTTGTTTCACTGCATGCCAGAATGGCGATGTACTTTCAACATGATGTGTTTCCGATACATAGCTCGCGTGCAGTTGAAGCAGTCTTAAATTGAATATTTAATGAGAGAAGGATTGGTCGTAAAAGCACTATACAGTGACCCGGACGTCAACCGGATCTTAAATACCCGGGCTTTCCTTCTGTGGGGAAAACTAAAGGATATTTTATTTAATATTCACAGAATATATGACATCAACTGCGATTGGGCAAAGCTGAAAATGTGTACCCAGCCGGGATTCGAACCCGGGTCTCCTGCTTTCTAGGCAGTTGCGCTGACCCCTTCACCACTTTTTTTTTATATCGTAGCTCTTTACAAAAGAAGGTGCATAACTTTTTTCCTTCAGTGAAGTCACTGCATAGAAACTTACATTTACAAAGGAAACTTAAGATTTCTTCGGGAAAGAAACTTGGAAACGTTGCCCCGCAATACTTCTTAAGTCATGGGTTTAATGTGTGTTCTTTTTATTTTCTCCATACTTCAACCTCAGCATAACGACAGCACTCAAGGCTCGTCTTCTCGATATTTGATGTATTATGTTTCCCCAAGCAGTACGCCTGGTCTCGTGTTCCTGGTTTCCCATTTGTCATCGTGCGTTCTCTGAACTTGTCGTCTCTTAGCCCTGAGTGCGCCAGTCACCGAAGGTCGCGCATGTCCTGGTCATGAGCAGGGATAGCAAGTTCCTTTGTCTTTCTCTATGTAATGGAGAAGAATGTCTTTTGAAAATAAAAATGAAAATATAAAAGAAAGGTAACTCAAACCCTCTACGTCGAGGTTAGGGAAGGTGAACGAAACCATCTTCTAAAGAAATTGAAGAAAAATGATCTAAATGAACAGTAATAGATAAAAGGTGGCAAACCTTGAATAATGGATGCCACACGTCCCTTTATTTCCACATTCGTCTTTCTTCGTCCTTTGCTCGTTTCTTTTTTTTTTCGTTTGTTCTTTTTTCCTTCATATCCTCGTTATTTGTAGCGCCGTGATGTAATTCGCAAATCTTTTCCTGTAGTTAGCACCCTTCTCCGAGAGTTGGGCTCTTGTAGCGAGGTACACTCTGTAGCCTGAGTATGAGGCCTTGTCTTGTGCACTGGTTATGTAGTATAGTGTATGCCCTACTAACCAGGTCCACGTGTTTTTCTTGCTGATTGGGTAGTAATTGCTGTCAGGTTTCAGTAACGACATGAGAGAAATGTGTTGCGGTGCTGCTCTGCATATTGAAGCCAGGATTTTCCTGCACCATTCCCATATAAGTTTATTTTCTCCACAGACAAATCTGTGTTGCAAGGTGTCGATGAGATGGCACTCCCTGCATTCGTCAGTTACGGACAAATGTATTTTGTGAAGTTTTTCTCTTGTTGGTATCGTCTCATTCACTATTTTATACCAGGTTGATCTTATATCCGTATCGAGCACTTTGTTGTTGATGTTTTTCCATAAAACAGTCCAATCCTTATCGGGGTATTTTAATTCCATTCGGTTCGCCCTTTCACTGTCGTTCATAAGGCGGTACAGTTGAGCGGTGGTAAGTTCAGGTAGTGGGGCGCTCGATTTCATTCGGAGGTAGCTAATTTCTAACAGAAACATCCTAATGTGGTTCACCTTGTAGTGCGTGTCGCCAAGGTGGATTGGTACTTGCATACTCTGAGGCTTATATATCCTTATGGCCATACTTAGCGCACTATCCGGATATTTGTGACACAGCTGAATAATGCGCCTTATCAGAAGTGCCTTGCATTTAGATGAAACATCGGTGAGACCAAGGCCTCCTTTTTCTGGTGGAAGGGTAACTACATTGATCCCCACCTTGAATATATCTCCCCTCCAAATATACCAACCTATTGCCGACATAATTTTCCTGGCAACACTGTCTACCACAGGTATTATCTGTCCAATGTACCATAGTTTCGAGAGGATTCTGGTGTTGACGAAGTGTACTTTCTGCACCAAGTCCTGTTCACGTCCTTTGTTGTGTTGTAAGTAGCCTCTCGTCATGGCTAGAAGGTCCTTCCAGTTGCCTGCAGTTGTTTTCAGAGGACAACTGCTCATCTTGATCCCGAGCACCTTCATGGTATCGCACACTCTGTATGGGCAGTTGGCATCTGTGCGAAATCCACTCCCTATCGGCATGAGATGAGTTTTCCTGTAGTTTAGTGTAGAACCTGATGCTCGTTCATATTCAGCCATATTAGAGGTAACGTTTCGAAGGTCCTGCTCTGAGCGTACAATGACACCCACATCGTCCGCAAATGCCATGCATTTTATTGTCGTAGAATAGAGGGTTAGACCATGAAGCGTGCAATTAAGCATTCTAACCAAAGGCTCAATTGCTATAACGTATAGGGGCATAGACATAGGACACCCCTGTCTGACTGACCTTTGGATAGGGATCTGACGGGTGAATTGACCATTGACGATGATTTTAGAGCTGGCAGAAGTGTACATATTTTGAATTATCGTAATAAAAGGTACACCAAATCCGAGATGATTCATGATATCGAACAGGTAGCGATGTGAAACCCTGTCAAAAGCCTTAGATTGGTCTAAAGCTAAAATTGCTGCCTGAGGGCGTGTTAAGGCACTGAAAGATATGATCTCCCTATAATCTGCTAGACTCTTGAAAATAGTGCGTCCCGGTACTGCTGCTGTCTGGCTGTTATGTATGATGTTTGCTAGAACATTTTTAATTCTAGCTGCTATGACACGGGCTACAATCTTATAATCAGAGTTCAGGAGAGAGATGGGACGGAATTTAGTGATATCTTCATGTGGGTGTTCTTTCGGAATCAGTACTATTACACTGTCATTGAAGCCTGCTGGTGGTTGCTGACCCGCTTTGATTTCATTGCACATGCTTACAAAGCATCGTTCCATGAGATACCAAAACTGTTTGTAAAATTCTATTGGTAGTCCATCATTTCCGGGTGATTTATTAGGCTGAGCCTTTTTCAGTGCCTCCTGAATCTCTTCCGCGGCGATGTCACACCTTAATGATTCCCTGTCGGTCTCTGCAAGTGTCATTGTAAGATAACTTTTCATTGTACGTATTGCTTCGTCATCCTCCAGCTCTGCTGTGTACAGTCGCTGGTAGTAATCGGTTATATACTCTTTTATTTCAGCCTGAGTCGTTGCGAAATTACCGTCTTCTTTCTTTATACGAGTGATAAGTTTTTGTCTTGCGCGACGCTTCTCTCTCCCGAGGTGGAAGGGGGACGTATGTTCGTCGGAGGTGCAATTATCATCTCTGGAACGGATTTTAATTCCTTCCATTCGTTTCCGTTTCAGAAGGGATAACTTTGCTTTAATCCTTTTAATTTGGATGAACTTCTCCGGCGTGATAGGTACATAAGAATACAGTTCACGAAGACATCGAAAGTAAAACTCAAAAGTTTCTTTCTGTAGTCGGTTCCTCTCATAACTAAACGCCTTCAAAACGCTGATTAATTTAGGTTTTGCGCAGTGGCACCACCACAGCAGTACCGATGGGAACGTGCGTTGTCGGCGTAAACAGGAATGCCAGGCCTCTTGCATCCGTTCTCTCAACTCTTGCTCCTTGAGAATATCGACGTTTAACTTCCATCCTGTTCTGCCACGGAACGTTTTCTGCCGTGTCATGCGAATGGTGCAGTGGTATGCCGAATGATCTGAAAAGTACAGTGGCCACGTTTCCGTTGCAGATACCGTCCCCCGCAAGGTTTTACTGACGTAAATTCTATCCAGGCGACTCGCAGTTGTCGCAGTATGATACGTAAAACACCGTTGGTCGCCGTTTATTATTTCCCAAGTATCCTCTAGTTCTAATTGGTGTACCATTTCTGCAAGAGTTGGACAGCCATTAAAGTTCGGCCATTGGTCCTTGTGCTTCAAGACACAATTAAAGTCGCCTCCAACTACAACGTCCTCCCGATTTCGCCGGAGGAGATACAGAAAATCACTGGCAAAGAACTGGGCTCTACTTGTTCTATTTTGGTTCCCGGAAGGGGCATATATATTTATGAATCTAACTCCATTAATGAGACACGATATCCCTCTGCCATTTTCCAATCGCTCGACATCCGATACAATCACACCCTCTTTGGTTAGGAGAGCAGTTCCCGAAGTACTACCTGGGGTGGTGTTCCTGAGTACTTCGTATCCCGGAATATCTGGGTGAAAGTCGCTGTCTACCTCTTGCAGCAGAGCGATATCAGCATCACAGCTGTATAAATAATCACGAAGACTGTGTATCTTCTGTTGTGAGATGATCTTGTTTATATTTACGGTAGCTACCTTGTAATCCTGAAACGCAGGCATTCAGTGTTAGAATTACACTCTCTAACCAGGGCGCAGAGGTACGATGTCGATAAAAGCATTAATGGTTGTTAGAAACGGTACTCTGTATCACCCGACGGGACTGGAGAGGCAGGTCGTATAATTCTTCTCCCGTTGCGGCTGATATATCGTCTGTTGTTGGCCCAGCTCTACCCGTTTCTTGCTCCATTGTCACATCTTCCCCGTCATCTGTCCAGTTCAGTATACGGACTGAGGCAGTCTTGTTTTGTGTGCCGTTTTCCGTTTGACTTGGCCTCTCCCTACCGACGGGTTGTAATCCCGGTGGGTCTTCCATACCTTCATGGTCCCTCGGCTTGATATTAGGTGGGGAGATTTCCGACACCCGTTTGCTACCATTCTGCTGCTTCGTATCGGAATTTGCTGATGGGGTGTCAGGTAAATTGAGACCAATTTCCGTCAGTTTCTCGGGCAATATTGGCACTGTCTTATCTGCGTGTTGATGGGCTATCCCTCGTTTTTTGTGTTTCTTGAGAGAGACTGCTGTTTGATTTTCTGAGGAGCAGGTTTCCTTTCCCGGAGTTGGTTCTTCGTTTACCACTTGGTCGGGTTCCAGTTCGCTACTGGGACTCGGACGCTTTCCGTCGTCTTGGGCTGGAGCACCGTACTGGAGGCCGGCCGAGCTCGTGCCCTCCGGTTGATCGTGTTCCATTGTCACATCTTCGGTAGAATTATCTTGAGTGGGAATATCCATAGACGTCTCTTGAACACCTTCTGTAGTACCGGAAGATTCACTGAAATGAGGGTGCTCCGGCGTGTTCGGGCGCAATCGGGCCGCAGCCACATAAGAGATCGGGAGGGTCGTCATCCAGTCAGCTGGCGCTGTTTCGCCTGTAGGTACCTGTTTCACCCTTCTCTGAATACATTGGGCTCGAACATGACCAGTTGAACCGCAACCAGAGCAAGTACGCAGTTGACCGTCGTACATGATAATCGCCCTATAGCCACAGATCGAAACATATGATGGAATATGTGTCTTTAATTCGATCTTCAACTGCCGAACACCGTTCAAAACAGGTACTTTAAATGACATCCATTTTTCAGCAACATTGCTGACGACCTTTCCATATTTCGCCAAAGCGGCATTAATGTCTTCTGCAGGAACTTCAAATGGTAGTTCGAATATTCGGACTGTCCGAATACCAAACCCTGCGTGCGTCACTTTAACTTCACCAACGTTCCCATCACAGTGCTAGAATTTAAGATTTCCAGCACGGGACTGCACAATTTCGTCACAAATTTCCGGACTTCTGAACTTCATATACACAGTACTGCTAACTATTGAGAGATGGACACCGATAATATCGCCAAAGGAACTTTTCAGTGATTCCTCAATCCATGCTTCAATTTCATATGACTTCGGTCGTGCATAGTTGCAATCAAATACAAACTTCAAAGTATCTCTTCTTGGTACTTCAGTCATGTTCGTGTTCTAGTCATGATTCACACAATAACACGTTATTGCGGCCGCTACGAGAGCGTAAACTCACCCGGAAACAGCGCTCAGAGGACAGCAGCAGGGACGTAAACACCGCGGCGTCCGCTCGCCACGGCCCCAGCCGGCCGACTGCGTTAAGTTACAATATTTAAAAATGTAATTTTATGCTGACTGATGCTAAGTTCAATACAGTCAGCAGTGAAAAGTTCTAGTCAGAAACACAATGAAAATGGTCGAGCGCAGTGAACAAAACGAACGATACCACGATACTGAGAGTAAACTATAACTGAAACAAGTGACATACAGGACCGGCCATGCGGCCTACCTCGAAGTGGAACGGAAACTTCCACGCGGCGGTTACTGGAAACTACTTATCGCCACTACCGTTCCATCGTTCCGGACCGAGACAATCGAATGGGGCCGAATAAGAGGACCGGTCTGTTTTGCAGCTTTTGTGAACCATTCCAATGCAACCGTTCGCGAACGAACTATCTATATTCGGAACATCTCCCCCGTATTTCTCTCCTTCTCATCGTAACGCTCTTCCTGTTCATTCCCTCTCTATATATCAATCTTCTATGGCTCCTCAATATGTTCACAACTGTATCTAGCCTAGAAACTTGGTTAGAGTTACAATCTTATACCTGCCAAAGTTCTGGACCGAATACATTCAGAATTTAACAGAACTTAACTAAACAGGCGTTTTTATATTACTTAATCATCAATTGAACATCAACATAACTTTCACCCGTTCCATATTTCTATGCACCAGGATTTGCAAGGCGAAGACTTTGAACGTCGTGTACAGTTTTGTCACTGGGCACAAAATAAATTACGGGACAATAACAGATTTTTTCACGCCTTCTGTTTAGTGACGAAGCGTCATTCACAAACATAAACAGGCATAATATGCACTACTGGGCAACGGAAAGTCCACGATGACTGCCACAAGTGGAACATCAGAGACCTTGGCGGGTTAATGTATGGTGCGGCATTATGGGAAGTAGGATAATTGATCCTATATTATCGATGGCAATCTAAATGGTGCAGTGTATGCTGATTTCTTACGTAATGTTCTACCGATTTTACTACAAGTTGTTTCACTGCATGCCAGAATGGCGATGTACTTTCAACATGATGTGTTTCCGATACATAGCTCGCGTGCAGTTGAAGCAGTCTTAAATTGAATATTTAATGAGAGAAGGATTGGTCGTAAAAGCACTATACAATGACCCGGACGTCAACCGGATCTTAAATACCCGGGCTTTCCTTCTGTGGGGAAAACTAAAGGATATTTTATTTAATATTCACAGAATATATGACATCAACTGCGATTGGGCAAAGCTGAAAATGTGTACCCAGCCGGGATTCGAACCCGGGTCTCCTGCTTTCTAGGCAGTTGCGCTGACCCCTTCACCACTGGGGACACAATGATCACCGCACCTGCAAGGACTACCTAAGCACGCCTCCCGTCAGATACAAATTCCCAGCTTCACCCTGCCCACTTGTATCTGACGGGAGGCGTGGTCAGGTAGTCCATGCAGGTACGGTGATCACTTTGTCCCCAGTGGTGTAGGGGTCAGCGCAACTGCCTAGAAAGCAGGAGACCCGGATTCGAATCCCGGCTGGGTACACATTTTCAGCTTTGCCCAATTGCAGTTGATGTCATATATTCTGTGAATATTAAATAAAATACACAACTGCAGGATCAGAAGTGACGTCTGTTCTTTCGGAACAGACGCCACATGTATATAAAGGATATTTGTTATCGTGATTTACCGACAACGCCTGAAAACATGCGTCAGCGCATTGTCAATGGATGTGAGAACATTAGTGAAGGCGAAGTACTCGCTGTTGAGAGGAAATTTGTTACGCGTATTGCCAAATGCATTGAAATAGAAGGACTTCATGTTGAGCATTTATTGAAGTCATGAGGTAATTACAGGTAATCAGCAGTAACATCATGCGTTCTCAGAAAGTATGATAATTTCACAAAAAATACATGTATTACATTGGAACAACCGAAATAGAGTTCAAACGTACCTACGTTCTGTCGTTTAATTTATAAAACCTACCTGTTCGTCTAAAATTTTGACCAATATGCTTGTGAATATTACAGCGCCATCTATCATAAAGCGACAAAAGTGATCCAAATAAAACATTCATATTTACGTACTAGAAGAAAACGTAATAAAATGGATATAAAAGTCCAAATGTATTACTCAACTCAATTTCGGCATTGTCAAAACGAATACGAAAATTCCTGTCTTGGAAAAGAAATTAACGTTTCCTGTTTCAGTTTAAAAATGTTCAAATGTTTGTAAAGCTTATGGGACTTTACTATGGGGTCATCAGTCCCTAAACTTACAAACTACTTATCAACTAGCTTATCCTAAGGACGTCACAAATATCCATGCCCGAGGGGGGATTCGAAAACCTGACCGCAGTGGCCGTGCAGACCGTGACTGGAGCGCCTCAGTCCCCTCGGCCACCGCGGCAGGCTATTACAGTTTAAAAACCACGGATAACACACTGTGTAAAGTGCACTTCAACGAAAATTTTATTTTGGCACGATTGGTACCTCGAGACACTAAAATGCTTTTAAGTCCACAAATGAATCTTTACGGCTTTTTACTCCGCGAATCACACCACAAATCAAGAGAATTCACACGTCTAGAAGGCTCGGGAGCTATGTACCAAAAATTAAGGTGACCGACCCCTGTGTATAGGAATTCTCTGAACTGAAAGATATTAGAGGAACTTCAAATTGGACTTGTTCAGTACAAGTTTTATATCAATTAGATAAGAATTTTAATGAGCATTCCACTGCTGTAATTACTTTCCTAGAACATTAGTTTTTCAAATTAATGTATATTTAGTTGTGATTTCATATATAGTTAAGTAACATAAACAATTGATTTATCTACTCCACATAAGTTCTAGTTATCGTTATTTATTTGCAGAAGTAACTAAAGTAAAGAACAATTAAAATATATGTTATTGAATGACTCATAAATGGTAAGGTTACGGCACTTCTGAGATTAGAGACCGATAGAGCTCTGTGAGACGTATCCATTGCCGCTTTATACGATTACATCGGATAACTGGTTCTCTAGTTATAATTTTTTTAAGTTTTATGTATTACAAAATTGTTAAGTGTTAAATAGTTGAAATACTAATTGTATTTATACCATCTTATACCTATCAGAATTCTCTTTAATCTGAGGTTACTGGCTTTCCAGTAGAGCATTTGGTTTGCGAGTAATTAATTCTAACCTATTTAATACAAATAAACAATCCCTGAGACGGATTTTCGTCTCGAATATGTCAAAGAAATTATTGATAAATCTGAAGCATTGAATTAAAATTTGTGATGCGGCCGGGAATCTAACCCGGACCTCCATGCTTACTAGGCAGAATTAAAGTTTGTGACATGGAGGGAAATCACACTTACACTATTCCAAGGCGCCTTAATCGTTAGTGCTGTGGTGGTCTAGCGGTAAGACGTCTGCCTAGTAAGCGTGGAGATCCGGGTTTGATTCCCAGCTGCATCTCAAATTTTAATTCAATGCTTAAGATTTATCAATAACTTTAACCTGTTTTTGCATTTATCCTGGCTCTCGGCCATAGTGGTCCAGCCCCAGACACAGTTCATAGCAACACCCATCTGGGTGTTTCACCGGTCACGTGACACCCGTCCGCTCGGCTCGGTGGTTGCACTGTTACAACCTGGTTGGTCAGCTCCTGACAATGGCGTCGCCTACAGCCTTCAGCGACTGCGGTCTGCGCCATAGAAAACTAAAATGAGGTTGGACTAATGTTAAGAAGGAATAAATATACACCAGAACAACGTTGGGAGCTGACCCTTGTGTTTCCATATTTGTGCCCAACATCCTTAGTTCCGTTAAAGGAACGCCACTCCCTATAAAAATCCTTTCAGCCTGGGTTACATGACGGTACCCTTCAAGGCAACAGACCAACGGTTAAAAATTGCTTAAAGGAATACTAGCCTGTGTTATTGATCTCTTTGAGGGAAAACTACCATATTTGTGTGCGATGTGCTGCATCATTCTCCATGGATTTTGTACTGTCGGATTATTGCTCGATTGATCTCATAAAGAAATTTCTTGCAATCCAACCTTTCGTTGACGGAGGTGGAAGTGAAAACAGAAGTTCACAAATGACAGTAAACAACCATACGGACTACTAAAACGAAGCCTACTGAAATCGGTACTTGTAACGGTACGTTCTTAGTTCCATCTTCGATATCAAGTAAACAAAGCTTTTAGATCTTAATGTCGTCAGTTCGCGCGTAATATACCGGTTAAAACAGATGCAGGATCAGTGGTGATATCTCGATTCTGAAGGAATGTCTGCGGCAGACTGAACTAAAATGGTTGGACGTCTCTGTCATTTCTACGGAGTGGATACAACAACATTACGGCAACCGAAATACCGGTAATAACAGATCGTTGCTGCAGAGGGGTTATTGCTTACTTGTGTTTACTCTACCAAACGAATTACACAAGCAGTTTGGTTCAGATAGTGTAGTGAGCAGCTAGTGCAATGCAACGACATGACTTAGACGAAGCTATGGCATGGATAGCCATGGGAAGGTTGGAAGCGGAACAGACACTGAGGGAGGTTGCTGCAGCTAAAATTGGAGTGTCCCATAGTGTGGTTTCCAGGACCTGTACGCGATTTCAGGTAATAGTAGGCGTTAAATGAAGTCAAGGCCTAGGTAGTCCACGGGAAATAACAGCGTGAGAGAGAAAGAAGACTGAATGACAGACAGTAACAAGCTGCGCAGTATGAATAGAAAGTCCGAACTCGCCTTCGGAAATGTGCCCTCTTTGCAGAAAAACATATGGTATCTGTCCCGTGATAGCCGCGATACCGTTTAGCCCGCAGAAACAGGCGAACGAATGTGGGGATTGGAGACGTAACGAATGGCGCCGGTTTCTGTTCACGGTTTTTATGCTTAGCAGGACAAACGTCGTCCCCTCATGTGGATACAACTTCGAACAATCCTGCTTATGTGCCGGACACGTCTTGTCATGGTGGTGGACGAATGGTGTGGACAGGAGTCACTATTGCCGGCCGTGTGGATCTCTTTATCATTCAGAATTGCGCTTCTCATAGATATAGAAGCGAGATCGAAGTTTGTTGTGCCGTACGCTGTTGCCAAAGATGGGTTCCTTCTGGTGGACGATACCGCTCGTCCCCACAGAGATGAACTCTTGGACAACCTGTTTGAAACTGAGGGAATAGAATGAATGGAGTGCCACTTTATCCACTGTACTTCAACGAGGTTGAGCATTCTGTGGTCCACTGTGCAGACGCATTGCAGCCAAATCAGCAGCTCCGTCAACGGTTACACAGGTTGATATCGCTCTCATGGTAGAATGGCCAAATATCCCTCAACAGCCGATTGATAACATTAAGGCAAAGTGGAAAGTACGTCGCTAGCAACCCATGACCACGCAGTAGCCGATAAATGTAATTGTACCTATCATGGAGAAATTTTTACACTATAATTTGGCTTACCCTATCCTTTTTAGTCGCAAGGAAATTTTTTCTATTGTTTCCAAGTACTTTATTAATAGAGCGTTTCATGCGGGTATCATGAATGAGCAATATTACGGCAATTTTTTGTTAATGTTCATCAGAAAGGAGATTTTCTTATTTCCAGCCGTCTGAAACGGACTCGAAGTAACTGTTGATGATATATGGTCATTCAAGAAAGTAGACAAGAGTAAGTTTTATATTATTTATGTATAATTAAAAACATTAGTTACAGAGTGCTACAAAATTATTACAAACAGCAACTTTGCGACAGTTATTCCTGTAATTGTCGTAGTCCATCACAATCGATTTCAGTTGTTAAAGTAAAAGAAACATATTCTGTCATTTATAATACGCATTTAAACTTGCCATTCTGAGCATATTAACTTGGTTTTAGCCTTGCAGCCCCTGTTTTGGCATCAAATGTTCAAAGGTTTGTCAAGTTTATGGGACTTAACTGCGAGGTCATCAGTCCCTAAACGTAAAAACTACTTATGAAGTAAATTATACTAAAGACAGCACAAACATCCATGCCGAGAGGGGATTCGAACCACCGACGAGGAACAGCCGCATACGTCGGAACATAGCACCTCAATGCGCTCGGAGGCTCCGCCGCGGCTCGGTATCAAATCCGTTTATTTTTGTCTGTAATTGGGCAGAGGTAAATTTCAGCGTCTGTGAGTCTTTCATTGACGCCTGAAAAAAGTGAGAGGAAAACTAGTTGTGAATCTTTAAAATTAATTACTGAATGATAAGTAGGAAATAATTACAATTTCCAATGCACATTTGATATCACACACATCACTAAGTAATGAGAAGCGCAGGTATCAGAGATATTATTTAAAGATCAACGTAACAGCAATCATTTGTCCAGCCGGCTGACTTCATTATTTACTCTTTGAAATAATAATAACTACCGTATGTAAGTTACTAAACAGATTGTAATATAATTTTGTGATCTACTAACAACATCAATGACTAGTAAAAACGGAAAATTGAGTATGACATTAATACTTACGTTTCTTTCTGGAAGACATCGCAGAGGTACTGTCAGAAGCAGCGCTGGGCAGAGCCTCTCAATGTATCCAACAGCAGGAACTAAATAACATGAAGGAAAATAACTGGTCATGTGGTTACAGTGTAGAAAAAACCGTAACTTCTCTGAAACAAATATAGAGAAGTAGCGTCCAGACCGCTGGACACGGGGACAGAAGAGGCTGTACTGGCGGGAAAACTGCATGGTAATGACACGGCGGTCACCTTACAAAGTGTTTAATCAAATCTTCCTCCAACTTTTCGGGTATTACTTACATGTTTTCCTGCATCCTGCTTGCAGCTAACGACTGTCTCCTAAAAGCTATGCAACACTGTAACACATCCTCTACCAGGTGAATTACTGAATGAAAGTGAATCGGACACAGCACTAACAAAATGATCATATAATTTTTAAGCTTATGGGATTTAACTGCGGTGTCATCAGTCCATACACAGCCTTACCAAAGAGTATGGAATGAGAGGGTGCTAGGGCATGACGCATGGGGAAGAGTAACACCCTTTTGGAGGACATCATCTTATCCACAGGCTCTGTAACAAAATATTATTGAATAAATTGTCTGTTACATTAAAACCATGCATTTCCTGACGTAAGCTCATTAAACTTTTTTGGCCCACTTTAGGTTACGATAGTAACACTAAAATGGGCCTTTGCGATCGTCTTTGACAGCTCGAAATTTAAATGAAAATAACGGCTTAACTATTCATCTGACATGAACATTGAATAACCGAATTTGTAGAGGAGAAAATTCTCTACAACCTTGATCTTTTGTTTTTTTTTCTGTCATATCTCGTAGCGTTTCAAAGATATTTGCAAAAATAACGGCGATTTTGGGATGTACGTATGTCTGTCTGTATGTCTATCTGTCCGTAACGTGTTCCCTGTTGTTAAGACGAACCGTTCAACCGATTGTAGGCTGCCAGAGACCAGAATCTCCCTTTTTCAAATTTTTCGGAGAAAAAATACGGTAGTAATACCAAAAAAAGCCTTTTGTAATTTAATTGTAATTGCAAACGAACCGTTCATCTGACACGAAAATTGAATAACCTAATTGGTAGAGGATAAAAATCTGCACAACTTAGCTCCCATATGTTTTTTTTCATATCTTGTATAGTTTGAGACATATTTGCAAAAATAACGGAGATTTGACACCCTCCGTTGAATTAATGAAAACCTGCCGTTCGGAGATGTCACGTGACATTCCTCGCCTAGAACTCTCTCTGGTATACTCCATCTTGCGTTGCGTATTTGATGATTTTCTTATTGTAACTTACACGGGCCATTTGAAAGCAATGGCACACCGAAGAATTAAGAAAAACACATCGTTCTTCGTACGATAAATGACAATCTAGCGTCTACAAATGCCATATTAGCATCATTTAACAACGGCCATCAATAGTATGAGAATAAAGCAATCACCTTTTGATTGATAGCAGTAGAGTAGTGGGCAAGGCGTTGTACTATGACGCTAAAGATCGGTGGTTCGGAACCCGCTACTACCTAAAAGGGTTTCAGACACACTTATCAATTAATTTTTTATTATTTAGATTATTTTTTGTCCAAAATGTTTGCAAAAGTTATGAAACTACAAATTTAAAGTCGGCCGTGAAACACGTCAGTGCGATTTTTTGTTCTGTGTCCTCAGTTCCAGCAATCCGTAGAGGTTGTACATGGTGGAAAAATCATCCATATATGATTCAGGTCATTCCTAATTAGGAGAAAAGAGTATTTGAACGGAACGATGGCAGAAAATTGTAAAGAACTATGGTGACTGTGGAAAATGAATATGGATGTTTGTTCATTACCTTGTTTTGTTCCAATTTTACCTTTTTTGCAATTAAATTGTTGTCCGACGTTTTCCAATCTTCCCTCTTAATAATGTGAATCCTCAAATGAAATTCATCAGCACACCACCCTTTAGAGAGTTGCGCATTTTTCCCACTCTGTCTACCTGCGCAGTGCAGCCCTCGCTATATCGCCTCATCCCGTGCGCACGCACGTGCGTGTCTCAGCACGCGTGACGGACGTCTGCCGGTGTGCCACTCTTGCTCCTCCTGGCCGACATGAATATCCCACGATGACCTGCGCTACTTTCTCTTCCTGCCGCCGCAGAGCGTGAAAAAATAAAAGGCGTTCCCGCCAGTCAGAATAGCCGAACCCCTCCCTCCCCCAACACCCCCTCATCCAATTGGCGCCGTTCTTATTTCCACTGCTGCAGTGTTACCACGTAACCCCGTCTCCACCCCCCGCAACCGCCAACAGAAAAAGCGAGAAAAAAAGCGACGGAGGAGCGAGGAAAAGAGAGAGTAAAAATTAAAATTCTCCCCCGACCACCCCGCACCCCTCCTCCCGAACATCCCTCCCGCCCACGTATTGGCCTGCGGGCAGCCTAACAACCGGTCATTAAACGCTACTTTCGCATTTGCATTTGAATTAGGGAAATTTCAATAAATTATGCGATTAAATGTGCATTACGAGGCAGTGAAAGCTGAATTTACTGACGGAATTATTCGACGCACCCGCCGACTGCAATGTCGTCGCGTTGTAGAGTTTCAAAGTTCAAGTGTTTCCCAGTTCCCGACGATAACCTCTCTTGTTTTTTCGTGTAAAACCAACCTCATTTATGGCACATTTAGTTACCTAACTTTGTGTTCTACGCGTAATTCCATTGACGTTACCTTGCTTGCCATTTTTGTGCCAATTCCTCTAGCTTCAGAACATCTGCCGTATTTCATTTCTGAGAATAGAAGAAAAGTTTGTATTGATACTGTCGTAACTTATCCCTTCACCGTCTATTATCACAGACATACTCTAGGCTGTAACATCTAGTTCGCGAATTTTCACATCTCTCACATTGCTGAGTGATATTTAGTTTGAAATATGTATGATTTAAAATGCAATAATCATATAATATTTAAGTAGTTACTGTAACTGTTCGGTCCGAAATCGAAATAGTAATGAAATGTTCAAATGTTTATACAGCTTATGGGACTTAACTACGGGGTCATCAGTCCCTAAACTTACAAACTACTTATGAACTAGCTAACACTAAGGACGCCACAAATATCCATGCCGAGGGGGGATTCGAACCCCAGACCGTAGTGGCCGAGCAGACCGTGACTCACGCGCCTCAGTCCCCTCGGCCACCGCGGCCGGCGGAATAGTAATGAATCAACTATGATTTCATTGTTACGTTACACAAAAGTAATGTGAATATTCATTAAGTACTAGAGAGCCTCAGCAGTTACCGCAAAAATAATTTCTTAAAAATTTAAGTAAACTATGCGACAACAAACAATGATTTCCAAGATGAAATTTTATATCGATGTATGACGGAGAGCATTGTTTGTATATGGTCCTGCACAAGAATCTATGTCAAAGTACACTGGAAAAGAAGGGATTATTGAACGCAACAGCAAGGTACTATAATGCTCAACACACCAATATTAGAATGGAAAGTCAATAGCATAGTATCAAACACAAATTTAGGTTGAGCTATAATCAGTTACAAGAAACTAACAGTAAAACGAAAACGTAAGTGAAAATTTCTTATATAGCAACAACTACTAAAATATTGTACATAAAAAGCATTGAAATCATCCGGTCAATCGTATAATCATTTAACAAACTAGGTACCCAACGATTATTAATGATGTTGCATGTTTGACAGTAATCAGACAATTTACTTTCAAAGAACTGTTTTGCATGCTGGTTTTCAAAAGGATATTCAAATAATCTCAGCTATCGTAGTATGGCACGTACAAAACATGACAGAAATAGAACATAGCTTATGTAACAATGACGAGCGAAGCATTGTTCGGAGTTCGCACTAGTATACCACGTCAGTATGAGTTAATGGACGTGTTCCTGAGGACATTGCTCTTCCTCATATCACATCGAAGTACGAGTTTAGAAAACGCAAGTCCTGCAACTGGAATAGTGATACTTCACAACGATATAATTTGAAGTATGCACTAAAGACAGTATTTTGTCTTCATTTTAAATCCTGAACTACGAAACAAGACTGGCCGGTAGATTAGACTGTGGTCAACTTGTGAAGATCGGCAAAATTTAATTCAATGTTTGTGGTTTGTTGTGTTTACAATTATAAAGTTAAAAATGTAAAGCAGTCAATAATCCGAAGATTGGTTTGAACACCACAGTGCTCTACTTGGCATGAATTTGGAGGTGGTGTGCCACTGCATTGCCTACCTCTGACCTTTTCTTTTTTCTCCAGTTTTATCGGTGCTTTTCAGACGTTGATTCGTTCTGTTCTATGATGATGGTGTCGTTGTTCATGCAATTCTTTTGTTTTCGTTTTTTGTTACAGATGGAGTAGAGCCCTCAGACCGAACGCACTAACTCACTGACTTACCCAGCCTATTATATTGGGACCTAAAATTCAGTAGTACTCTGGATTCCGAACCTCGATGCTATTCGGCATTATTTACATTTCCAGATAGTCCAGTATACAGAGGATCCAAAAAGTGCCTCAGCTAACATTAATTGGAACAAAAGATTTTTAATTCTAAGATCGTTTTGTATGGAGTGGGTATGTCAAATCTAAGTTTCCGACCTCGAAAGTTTCTCCCTTATAACTCGAAAACGGTCGAAATTTAGGAAAAACCTGATCAACAGTGAAATAAACACGAAACAATTTAGCGCCGATAAAAGAAGAAATAGAAAATCGATCGAATACTTCGACTTCTATGGCGATTCAAAGAACAGAAATTTTTCCAATTTCGCCAAAAATTTTGTTATTCCAATTTAAAATGTGTTGTAATGTCCCAGCATCAAATATCAATACCCCATTACCTTATGTTGTAGAGCATCAATCCATAAATATGTATAAAACACAAATTTTATTCCAATTTTGGGCAGATTTTGAATTTTTTTTTTATTTAACCATAACTACCACATAGAGAAACCTTAAATTCACACTTTGGTTTTAGCAGTTTTTAGTTTTTTGAGAACTGAATTCTATATTTATTCTGAGGCTATTTTATGTTATCTGTATGCACTTTCAATTGGTTTTAAGGAATTTTCTGAAAATTTACTGTTACTTCGACCCATCCCTAAAATTTAATGTATACATTATTCATGAGATTGACATGTAAACCTTACTTCTTGTTCCCTACACATGTATTTACATCCTAAAACCTTTTTCTAAATGCATTAGGGATTTTATATGCTATTAAGTACAGATTATACTAAAGTAAATGGAAATGCGATAATTAAGTTAGAACTTATAAATCTCGTTTAATTTACAATATAAAAATTTCAAATCCAAAATTACACAAAAGGTTTTGAACTATACTTTTTTACAAGAATGATTACAATAACAGATAATCACTATTTAAAAATTCGTTCGTTTTGATGGTCTCGGGTCAGGCTCTTCTACGCGAGGCTTATTGCCGTTATTTGCTGCTTTAGGGTAATCATCGCCAGACTCTTCCTCCTCAACTTCCTTGCCCCAAAGTTCCTCAACAGGTTCATCATCATCTTCCTCCACATAGATATCACTGTCAAAATCTACGTCAAGTTCGATACTTGGAGAATTTATGCAAATGCTCCCCACAGTATTTTTGCAGCTGCAGAACACGAGTTTCAGAAGCTCTTTAGGAGCAGCTTCTTTTGTCATAGGAATGGGAGTGAGTCCGAGGCTGTCCCGCCTCTAACCCCATTCAAGTGGGTCTAGTGAGTTTCCCATCCTCCACTAAACCTGGAGGAATGCTCTATAGCTGTGCAGGTCCGCAGCGTCGTGTGTTGGAGGAAGTCGCGGTAAGATGAACTTCGCCTTTGTAGACATCTTCACAAGGAGATCATACCTCAGCTCATTGATGCTATCAGTGGACATTCATCCTGTGCCATCCACTGCCATATGCAACAGAGCGAATGTGTTACAGAACTATTTCTGCTGTTGCTTTCACAATCCTGCTTTGTTCTTCTTCAATGTTTCGGTTTTCGCTTTTGTAGAATGCGTCAGTGAGGATTTTGTGCCCAACATTCCGGAAACAAATGACGCAATTTTTGTGATTGTTCAACATATAGCAAATCATCGCCCAACACTTTGCACATACGAGTTTTCATTGTCCTTATATCTGGGCGATTTTCCTCTTCCACCTGATTCATTAACTCGGCAACAGCAAATTGGCATTCGTCTGAGTGTTCTTCAAGGTACGACATTATTTTTCCATTGCCCTACCAATTTCGGCAGTAGGTTTACGTCCTCTCCCCTTCTGATCCTCTGATGGAAGCCTGACCTACAGTTTATTCATACATACATGCGTCAACTGCAATCAAGTGTAACTGTTCATCATTCAAACGATCTACTATGTTTTGATTCTCACGAACAACAGCTGCATTAATCACGCTCTGTCTGACTTCACGTTTCATGGCTTGTGAAGTTGATATATCGTGTCATTCTTCTGTGAGTCCCTCACCACATAAAAAACAGTGTTCTCGAAAATTGAAAGTACGACTTTTACCACGAACTCTTCCTACTACTGTTGACTGTACATCTTCTTTAACCCACAGCGAACGTAAACATCAATCAATTTAGGATTACAGTAATGTTTCTGACATGTAATATGAATATTTTCCTCTCAAAGTCTCTCCAGCAAACGGATGTGTGTCAGCATTCTCCCTTTTTCTACTGCTCTTCAACAATTTTCACACACCTCTCTCTTTGACAACTGTCAATTTACCTTTCTCAACACTGACTTTATACAGATGAAAAAAATGTTTCCACTCATGTCGATACAAAAACATAACAACTGACTCAACACGTTGGTATCCATTCACGGTGATAGAGGCGCTTTCAGAGGGCAGGTTGATGGGGTGCAGAGGGAGGAATGTTGCCTTTGGTGGGGATGTCTGCTACCTGATTCCTGGCTAAATTTCTCCGGTCGGCGCCATCCTCCTGCCCCACTCGCATCCCTGCTCACGTTAACAGATCCTACCAAGGTTTCTCGTCGGTATATCATTCACCCCGTTTACATGGGCTCCCAAAACCGGATTTGGTAAACCGGTTTCCCAATTCCGCTTTTGGTTAGCCATATATACATTCCAATAACTATTCTGAAAATCCAATTATGTAAAGCGGTTTTCCAGTTCCACAATCGTTTTTCGTGCCCATGTAAACGAAACCGTTTTTGAAGCGTTCTTGGCTTGTCAGATTGTATTTTCTTGTTAATAATTTTCGCCACATGTGGACAGAGTGACATTTACTTCCGTGAAATGAAAGTATATTACAGTGAGCATGAATATATGTATTTTAGTAAAGAAAAATAGCAATTATTCTGCCTAAATCAGGAACTGAGCTGTTTTTCAGCCGCACATTTTAAATGCGATAGGAAATTCGATTCAGGCTATAACATGTAAACACGACAGCGAAAACGGTTTACGAAAATCGGTTTTCGTCTTCCGGAAGGTGTGTTGCATGTAAACGTGGTGATTGTGCCTTCGGTCTCATTAAGGCGCAATGGGCACAAACGAGTGGAACCAGCTACTTCCTCATTCGTGTAAACACTAAATACTCGGCGGAAATTATCAAATAATTAAATTTTTAAAATTTTCTCAAATTTTCATTAAAACCAATTTAAAGTGCATAGAAAATGTTCAAATGTTCAAATGTTTGTTCAGATTAAGGGACTGCGGGGTCATCAGCCCCTAAACTTACCAACTACTTATGAACTACCTTACACTAATGACGATTCAAATATCGATGCTCGAGGGGGATACAAACCGTAGCGGCCGTGCAGACTGTGACGGGAGCGCCGCAGACCGCTCGGCCACCGTGTCGGGCTAAAGCGCACACAGATGACATAAAATAGCCTCAGAATGAAGTTAGAATCAATTCTCTACTAAAAAGAAATATTAACAAATTGCTAAAACCAAAGTGTGAATTTAAGGTTGCTCTTTATTGTAGTTTATGGCTAAAAAATCATTTCAAAATATTCCCAAATTGGATAAATTGTGCTTTTTAAATATCTGGATTCATGCTCTACAACTTTAAAGTAACGGGGTATTGATAATACTTGATGTTGGGACATTACAGCACATTTAAAATCGGAAAAACACAGTTTTTTGCAAAGTTGGAAAAAATTGCTGTTTTTTAAAACGCCATAAAATTGAATTATTCGATCGATTTTCAATTTTTTTCTTTTAATCGACAAAGACGTTTTTCGTCTTTACGTCACTGCTGATCAGGTTTTCTCCTAAATTTTGACCGTTTTCGAGGTATAAGCGAGAAACCGAAAAATTCCAAGACTTTCGAGGTTCTTCGGCCACCATAAATTATCCCCCCCCTTTCCACCTCCAGCCCCCACCCCTCACTGTCGAGGTCGAAAACTTAGATTTGGCATACCCACACCATTCCAAATGATCCTAGAAAATTAAAAGAAATTTTTCCAATTAATGTAAGCTGAGACCCCTTTCATATACCGGACTAAGAACTGAAAGAGTGAAAACTGTCAAAAGTTCTAGGAATTAGGGGGGAGAGAACCTGCGACTTTTTGATTTATTATTTGGCACTCTACCAGTTTGCTACTAGCCATTCATGAAAAATCCTTCAGTGCATATTAAGTAAATTACTGCGGTCGAAGGAAAATGTATAAAGATTTATCACATGTTGAAGTTAATGTTTCAGAGACTCAAGTACAGACAGTTACCGCGGTCTCAACGTGACAATGGACGGTAGATTCTGCCGATCACCTATTACCACACATCTGCGACTCCGAAAAATGTTTAAATGTTTGTAATTCCAGGGCACAAAACTACTGATGTCATCGGTCTCTGGACTTACAAACTGTTTAAACCGACGAGTTGTGAAGACAGCACACACACACACACATACACACACACACACACACACACACACACTTGGTCGATGGAAGACTGGAACCGCGTGGTCCGTAACGTGTCGCCCCAGACAGCACGGCCATTCGCGCGTGGCTAGGCTTCAACAACTCCGATGTGCAGAACGTGTAACAAGTGGCTCGTATCAACGACTGGACAAATGCAGAAGCTACTGATAGGACAACGATAGCCCACTGCGGCATGACAGCTCCACGGAGGTGCTGCTCACGGGTTTCGACAATGGTCGCGTTTTACTCAATTTGAGAAACTGATATCAACGACCATGAGGCCAGTCACCACCACTGAAACATTGCAACGTCAGCTGAACGGCCGAATGCATCTGGCACAGCGGGAGAAAAAGTGTTCATTCCGATTTGGATTCCTCGGGTTGAACGTCAGGCAACGACAACAACTAAGTTGTCTCGGCGCTGCCAGAGTGAAGAAGTTACTGCTACTTTTTCTGAACATTGGTTGAACGTTGAAGATGCAGTCCTAGATCAAGTGAAGTACCCGAAGTGAACAAGAAGGACCACTCTGGCATCACGCTAAGAGATAGTGCCGCAGTTATCGACCGACCTGTTCCACTGAATGGATTCGTAGGTAAGGACCAGCGTCTTAACTGCTATGCATCGAATCTATTACCCATTGTAATCGGATCTTTCCGCCACGACTGTGTCGTAGCAGACCCCCAGAGATGAGATTCGATGTACTTTTCCTTCCATAATGTCCAAACTGAGGCGATACTCTTGGATGTACAACACCTTAGAAAACAGATACACAAAATCCAATTACTGAATTGCATCAGAGGTGTTACTGTACCTTCTGCATCCCAAATGTAATTCTCCTTGTGAGTGTGGAATTAATCAGAGAAGACAAATTTTAAAGGACCTACAACTTATTACTACACACAAAATATCATTAATGTGCATATGATAATTCTAAGGCTTTTTACTTTGATCTACAACTCTTATTTAAAATTTGGCAATAAAATACAGTCGTGGTTGTAACTTTTTTATTTATTTTTACACGTTTCAGCCTTGTGGGGCATCGTCAGAAAGTACGGAAAATAAATGAAATAGGGGGGCATAAAACTTGAAAGCCCAATCTTACAGTTCTCAGTCCCATTAAAATTAATAGAATGTTTACTAACCTTAAAATATCACATCGAATGAGTAGAACTAAATCAATTAATAGTGACAATCTGGCAGCGTCAAATCATTACAACTGTTGACAAAACTATTGAGAATCAACATAGGAAATACAGAAGACATTAAGATGCAGTCTTATCCTGCACGATCGTTATAAAGATACGATAAAAATCTTAACTAGCATTATTGATTTAGGCATAAAGTAAAAAGAAGCGGAGCATGAAGAAGAAAATTTTCAAATGTTTGTTACGCTTATGGGATTTAACTACGGGGTCATCAGTCCCTAAACTTACAAACTTCTTATCAACTACCTTATACTAAGGACGGCACAACTATCCATGCCCGATGGGGGACTGGAACCCCCGACCGTAGTGACCGTGCAGACCGTGACTGGAGCGCCTCAGTCCTCTCGGCCACCGCGGCCGGCCATGAAGAAGAAATAACCGATAAAAGCGTAAACAATGAAAAAAAAAACGATGTAAATGAATTGACCTAAAACAGATCAGCAGCGGCGGTCACGATTGTGCAATGATAGGAGCATATTCACACTTCTGGTCAACACGACGATGTTTAGAATACTACGTCAAAAAATAATGTTGGTAAATCTATCGGACCAAACTGCGTGGTCATCAGTCCCTAGCTTACAAACTACTTAAACTAAGTTAAACTAACTTAAGGATAAACACGAACACACCCATGGCCCATGTAGGACTCTAACCTCCGCAGCGAGGCGCCTTAGACCGCTCAGATACTCCATTGCAGCCAGAATACTACGTGAACACTGCCGTCACAGTCTAAGGCAGACAGTCGCGAAACTCAGTAGAGAAAAAAATGCAACCATTTGACAGCTGAAGCGATACTAGCGTTCCAAGCGGCTGGGTAGCAAGCTCAGTACCAGAAAATAGCACTACCGAAACGAATAATTTATTATTGCTGTTGTTTATATATTTCCTATGCATTAAACGTGGTACTGTATTTCGTGACACAAATACGAAAACATTATTAAACGATAATCCCGTTTCCTGTTTATGTCAGTTTGTAATAATAACATGCCAGTACATTGAAATACATACGGCTCACACTTGCACAGTCGTAATCGTAACATCGAAATACGGTTTAAGACAAGAAGCAAATTGTAACCTGGTGTTTATGATCAAAAGCAACTGATTTATAGTTATATAACGTACTGGTACGTAGTTACACGTTCTACATGTATTTTTTCTGAAGATTTTGAGCATCTTAATACATTTGATGCTGGTATTAGACACGATTTTTACGTTCTTAGAGACTAAGTATTACGTCTTATAAAAGCCCTTTTCGCTTTGTTATTGCTCAGATGGCTTGCATGTGCCGTTCCTGTCATGTTTTCATCGTATCTACTCCCCAGGAATGTAAAGGTACTGTAAATCTTTAAGAATCTTTTCCTGCTAAAATCTCAGTTTGTCTGTACACGTTAAACTACAGTTAGTTACGTTTAATTTTACATTTTGTACAAAAAAAATCCCTGTTAACTTTCGACTATCATTGCTGCATCACCAATAGTAGACTAATGTGCAAAAATTTGTTTTGACTTCCACAAATCTATCAGTAGACTATCAAAAATAACTTTGAAGAAAACTACTGAGTTAGTTACCTCTCTATCTCTCTCTTTCTCTCTCCCTCTCTCTCTCTCTCTCTCTCTCTCTCTGTGTGTGTGTGTGTGTGTGTGTGTGTGTGTGTGTGTGCGCGTTTGTGTGTGTGTTACAGATTCCATACACCCTTACAATTTAACACACATTATTCTATCCTGCATTGTAAGAGCTTTTCATATTTGAGAAAATGTACATTTTCTTAGTTTTCCTGTAACTACAATTTATCGCGCCGCAATATGCTCCGAAATGAAGTCGCATTTTAAACGTGTCGTTCGACTCCACAATGGTTTCTTGCCTTTTGGATAGTTCTTAAGACCCGGCCGCTTGGCAGCGCTGCAGTCGCCAGGTTGCAGAAAACTACCGGCAGTTTCGTGACTCTTTATGCTAGGTTCTGGGGCATACTATGAAGTTAATACGGCGAATGCTCGGTGGTGGCGCCCATGTACAATACGCCAAACAGCTCAATTGGAAAGTAGTAGGGAAGCTACCAGAAGCATACAAGAGAAGCTGATACAGACCATTGATACCGTATTTGCATGAGAATAAATTAAGTGCTCGTGACCAGCTAACATTTTTATATTAAATAAAAGCTTTATACATGGCCACGAAGAGCTTTCTTCTTGTTCAAATGAATAAAAAAAATTAAGAAAATTAAAAATTTCGCTCTTATATGTCATAAGATTAAAATTGACAGTAAACTACTAATCAATCATTGGACTTGTGGAACTACAGCTCAGCAGACAGACCACTAGCTAAATACCCAAGTTGAAAACGACTACAACACAGAAATTAATTTGTGCATTACCCAGTGGAACGTAAAAAATTATAAACAGTCATATGGAAGCATCAGAAGTGATTAAAATTTTTTAGAACAATCATAGGGTAAAATACGACTGGTTGCAGCTAATCAACTGATCGTTATGCACCCGTTCATCAGATCTGCAGGTATATTTAACAATTTCAAGCTCTTCCAATAAATCAAGCTTTTTCCTTTTCTGTCACAATGCAGGATGCGTAAGTCTTCTAGTACGGGTGCTTGATGCCCTGTAGCCTTGATATGCCCAGAAAAGTAGAATGCTGCTTTATTTGTCCTCTTTTTCGTAAGTACGTTCTGTCTGAATCTCGTTTTAAACATTCAACCCGTCTGACTAATATAGAGCTTCTGACAATCCTTACATTCCACTTTGTAGACACCAGAAGGTGCATATAAAACTTTATAAAGCTGTTCATTATGCAACAGTGATTTTTGAACTACGTTTTTGGACGAAAACGATACTCTGACATCCACGTTTTTAAACACGTTCGCTAGCTGATAGGACAACTTACCCACAAACGGAAGTTTTGTACAGCTCTGAGGAGATACATTACGTTGTTGGGTATTCTCAATAAGTAACAACTTCGTTTATTACATTTTATCGACCATCCGTGGATTGTAGCCATCCGAGCGGCAATACGTCACACGTTTTTCAACTCACTATTAATGGCTAAAGTACTAAGGGTGACTTTGCAAAGGCGATCAATCATCGATGGAAAGAAGCCAATATTGGGCTGATACGCTTGGCATGAAGAGGCGTGATAATACCATTAGTGGTGTTTGTATTATGAAAATTGTCAAAGTGAACAACATTGTCTTGTAACTGTAAATCTATGTAATTGAGGTATCTGTCACAATCCGTAACTCCATTAGTAAGTGACAGCGACCGCAAAACATAGATCTACCGGAAGAACAAAAGAGAAGGCAAAAAAGCGATCTGCAGCGCTACGTTAGGGATCGCCCGTCCTCCCGCGTCGGTGGTTCGTCTCCTCCCTCGGGCATGGATGTTTTTGTTGTCTTTAGTAAGTATGTTCATAAGTAGTTTGTAAGTTTATGGATTGATGACCCCCAATTAAGGCCCATAAGCTTTGCAGAAATTTGAATTTCTTGAAGTTACCCATGGCTCAACCGTCAATCTGATTGAAAATTTTATTATTAAAGGAAAAGGAGTTGTATGAGGTGAGCAAACTGAGCAACGACATAATTTCAGTGACCTCTTCATCTGTCTCACTATAATGCCTACGGAGATTCTTCTCTACTATCACAAATATGTCCTCTCCAGGAATATTAGTATAGAGATTTTTAATGTCAAGGGGAAAGCATATGTGAGCCAGAGAGACTGTCCTTGTTTTTGAGTAACTCAGGTAACTCACTGCTGTTGGAAATGGAATAAATTTCTTGGTATACGATGAAATTAGGCAAAAGCTGCAGCAAAAACTTAGAGTTATGCCCTTATAGGTAACCAATACCATTTACAAGTGGACGAATTCCAAGAGTTTGTTTATGAATCTTCAATTGAGCACATAGTGTTGATGCTTTAGGCTTCATCACTTTTAGCCTAGGTAGGAGGTCCGGACAAAATATTTTCACACTTGTCTATGCGCAGATTTTTCCAGTAAGTCACGGTTTGCAAACTATTTTTAGCTATTCTGACTAATGCTATCTATTGGTTATTAATTTCTCATATAACTTTGGCTGAATCTACATGGGATATTCTGCAAATCGCATTTAAGTGCCTTGCAGAGGGTTCATCGAAGCACCTTTATACTATTCATCTACAATTCCATTCCATAGCACGCGGGAAGAAAGAACATCTGAATCTCTCCATTCGAGCTCTGATTTCTCGTATATTACTCTTGATCATTTCTACCTATGTAGGTGGGAGTCAACAACATATTCTCGCATTCGAAGGAGAATGTTGGCGATTGGAGATTCGTAAGTAGAACACGCCGCAGCGATAAACCCAGCGTGCACAGAATAACATAGAGAGTCCTTACAATGACAGTGAACTGAAGCCGGCTGAGAGCGCGACACCCAACCAACATGGCGGCCGAGCGCCACCCGGCCACAGTTTCGAGCACAGGGTAGTTAACTGAGTTCCCTCTCTGTTAATTCCTTTTTCATATAATTAAGGCGTTCCTTGTTTGACAATCTATTTTGGCCATAAATAATTAAAAATTTCAGCTATGGGTAGCAAATCATGCTATTATATAAAACAGAAGCAAATTTTTCCTCTTTCTGTCCCTTTAACCTTTTATAACTCGAGTAGTACCGCACGTATCGTCATGCAGTTTCTTTTATTTCCTTCTTCAGAATGACGGGACAATATTAGACTAAAATTGTGTGCCGGAACCGGGACTCGAACCTGGGACCTTTGCCTTTCGCGGGCAAGCGCTCTACCGACCGAGCTACCCCGACACGACTCACGATGCCGCCTCACAACTTTACTTCCGCCAGTACCTCGCCTCCTACTTTCCCAACTTCACAGAGCCTCTCTTGCAAACACGCAAGACTAGCACTCCTGGAAGAAAGGATATGGTGGAGACATGGCTTAGCCACAGCCTAAGGGATGTTTCCAGAATGAAACTTTCACTCTGCAGCGGAGTGTGCGCTGATATGAAACTTCCTGGCAGATTAAAATTGTGTGCCGGAACCGGTACTCGAACGTGGGACCTTTGCCTTTCGCGGGCAAGCGCTCTACCGACCGAGCTACCCCGACACGACTCACGATGCCGCCTCACAACTTTACTTCCGCCAGTACCTCGCCTCCTACTTTACAAACTTCACAGAAGCTCTCTTGCAAACACGCAAGACTAGCACTCATGGAAGAAAGGATATGGTGGAGACATGGCTTAGCCACAGCCTAAGGGATGTTTCCAGAATGAAACTTTCACTCTGCAGCGGAGTGTGCGCTGATATGAAACTTCCTGGCAGATTAAAATTGTGTGCCGGAACCGGGACTCGAACCTGGGACCTTTGCCTTTCGCGGGCAAGCGCTCTACCGACCGAGCTACCCCGACACGACTCACGATGCCGCCTCACAGCCCTTAGGCTGTGGCTAAGCCATGTCTCCACCATATCCTTTCTTCCAGGAGTGTTAGTCTTGCGTGTTTGCAAGAGAGCTTCTGTGAAGTTTGGAAAGTAGGAGGCGAGGTACTGGCGGAAGTAAAGTTGTGAGGCGGCATCGTGAGTCGTGTCGGGGTAGCTCGGTCGGTAGAGCGCTTGCCCGCGAAAGGCAAAGGTCCCAGGTTCGAGTCCCGGTTCCGGCACACAATTTTAATATGCCAGGAAGTTTCATATCAGCGCACACTCCGCTGCAGAGTGAAAGTTTCATTCTGGAATAGTAGACTATATTTAATGTCAATACAAAAACGTAAAAAAATAAATAAAATAAGAATCAAAATCTAGAATCGTTTACCGCTTCTGCACTTTACTCAGCTGTGGACCCAAAACTATAAGAGCTAGGCCAGAGCACATGGTATAAACTTGCAAAACTCACAAACATAAAAAAAAAATTGAAAGAAACCCATGAGAGCATGTGTGTAACTTTTACGAGGGAACCACATTTATCATTTTTCTTTTGCAAAGCGTTGGCACCAGATGGTCTCATATATAGTGATGGCGGGAGATCTGTAAAAGACATATGACCTCGCTGTTCATTTTTATTTTATTTTATTCATTTATTTATTTATTTATTTATTGGTACTTTTGCGCAGGTTTCATAGTTTAAGCTACAAAGGTCACGAAAATGCGGTTGTGGTAAACCATTCTAAGTTAATATGCTTATTTCAATTATTTCTAATTTTCGTATTGGACTACGTATTGGCCTACGTTGAACATAGTGCGCCTGTGTTGCACAGTGGTAGCGTGCCAGACTACAAATCCAAACATCGTGGGTTCGATCCCCGCCAGGTCCTTGAATTTTAATAAGTCACTTTCCACTTCTTTCACCTCTGGCAGTATTGCTCATATGAAAAATACCGAGTAGCACCGTTGTTCGTAACCTATTTTAAAACTGTAGGTCCCCCTATAACTGGCTGGGTAAGTCAGAAGGACGGAGGAAGGCAACGGCATACCACCTCCAAATAGGACCATGCCTAGTAAAGCACTGTGGTGTTCAAACCAGTCTTCGGATTGCTGTGTGCTTTACCTGTTTTATGTTGAACATAGCATTATACCGAAGAAATTGACAGAAACCGCATCGCGATACGTTCTGCAGGTCTCGAGTTAAAGTAGTTTTACCCGTGAAAAACCGAAGTGGCTCAGCTAGTCAGTAATAAAATAAATAAAATGTGTCAAGACATAATTATTGGATACCGAAAATTGTTTCCCAAATTACGAATGTTTATCAATATCGGTCACAAAGTATAAGGTGAGTGGGCAACAGAATCTGCGCTCACTGGTGGGCATGCTCGCTGAAAGTAAAGAGTAGAATTTGAAAAGTTCCACCGCTTTATTGTATTCAAATTTGTGAGAAAACCAGGTGAGCTATAAAAAGTTGTTTAAATAAAAGGAAAAGTTCATTTCATTATCTACAACTTTCTCGAAGACGAAAACAAACAAAAGTGGCAGGCGATTACCGTCTGAATCTCAAACAGCCGGCTCCACTCCTCGGACTTGAGAATGGAAGGAATAAGATTACCGTTTTAATGTCGTAATTTTTATTTCATATCAAAGTAATAGTTTCAATTATTAGTTTTATACACACATATACGTGTTGTACTTTCTAAGAATACTGTTACATTCCTTCAGTATTCACTTGCCTGCGTGAAAAATTTGGTAATATTTTTCCAATTCTAAGGGGTTCACTGCCAATGTAATTGAAGCGAGCGCCACTTGAAGAACGACACATTTATCGGCTCAATTCCGTTTCTACGCCCAACCAAGATGGCTGCCGAGCTTCACTGCCTGTATGCTGATGCAGGCGATATAGCCTCTCTATGTTATTCTGTACTCGCTGGTTAAACCCCGTGTGAGTAAAGAGCTAGTTGTGTTTCACATGCACTATATTATTTAAATCCGTGTTGACCTTGGGCCAATAGATCACTCTCTTCGAGATAATTCATAACATTTGAATACAGAATATGTTCCAGATCCCTGCTGCAAATTGACGTTAATGAAATAGCCCTATAGTTTAATGGGTTACTCCTACTGCCTATCTTGAATTTCGGTGTGACCTGTGCAACTTTCCAGACTTTTCGTACAGATCCTTCACTGAGCGAGCGGTTGTATATGGTTGTTAAGTAAGAAGCTGACGCATCAGCATAATCAAATAGAAATCTAATGGGTAAACAATCCGGACCACAAGACTTGTTAAGTGATTAAAGTTACTTCACTACTCCGATGATATCTTCTTCTACGTCATTGGTTTCGTCTTCTTTGGTGAATCGGTTGGGAAAGCTGTGTTTAGTAACTCTAGTAGCGCTTGTAACCTAACCGACCTACGCTACCGATAATCGCGAGTGATTAAACTTTAAAATGGTCCGTGTGCCTCATGAAACAATTACCCGGATTAAGCTACCGGAGGTGAAACCGATAACGTAGTGGAGGTTACACACACAAACGATACTTTACTAGTCACTTCCCAATAACGATCGTTTGGTGCGGGAATTTTATATAAAGTGGTAAATGTAACACCCGGGACAAAACTGTAACTGAATAAACAATTTTGACTAGGAGAGATAATACGGTCACCAGCTCGTTGTACGAGCAACGAATTATGGAAATTGATGAAATTTTGGTTCAGTAGCAAATTAATTACTGACTGATTAATTTGTAAACAACACAGACACAGATTGGAGGTTAAATGAGTGCAGCAACGACACCGGGAAACATAAAACAATGTAGAACCAGTAAATCCAACTTTTTCATGCAATAGCATCAACCAATAAAATTACTGTAGTGAAGTGAAAATTTCTAGTAATTAAACTTAACATGCACTTCTACATAACGAAATAGGCCATCACTATAATGCTTGCAATGAGGTTTGACTGTACTTTGACTATCAACACTAATGCAAACAGTCGTAATTGTGTTTCTATCTATTTTGACTTGTTGAATGTTTATGCTAAATTATTGACTGCAACATTAAGCAATTTACGCTTTCTGTAAAAGATTAACGTAATTACTGTTCCTAATAACTAATCTCCTAACCTTAACTATTGTCCATTAAACTAATAACAAAGTAGCATATCGAATGGTATCTGATAATTACTCTGTTAAAACCGCACTTTTTGGTTCTTTGGCTGAACTTTGCAACGTAACTTTATAACTCTCATAAACTGAATATGCAGATCACAATTAACAATTACTTTTCTTTTTCATTCAATTATTATTCAATGCACTCATTACTATTAACTGCGCACTGTTGTTAATTTGTTTATGTAAACAAATATGACTGCAATTGTTTTTTGTTTGCGGTGGTGGGCAGTTTCTGATAGCTTCTAATTTCTGAGGATCTTTGGTTAACCCAGAAGTGGTAATGATATGCCCCAGGAATTCTTTCTTTACTAAGTCACATTTCTTTATTTTCAGGGTCATTCCTCCGCGTTTCAGAGCCACAAATACTTTGTTCAATAACTCACAATGCTCATCCCATGAACGCAAAAAATAAATAAATAAATAAATAAAAATGATAATAAATAAATAACATTAAAAAACAGCCTACACAACACTTGTGCCCCCAATTTTGGTATATTGCTGCTCATGGTGGGATCCCCACCAAGTGGGACTAACGGGCAATTTAGAGAAAGTTCAGACAAGGGAAACTAGTTTTGTATTATTGGGGTATAAGGGCGAGAGTGTCACGGAAATGATTCTGGAGTTAGGGTGGAAATAATTAAAGAAAATCCTCCACCATATCGTTTCTTCCAAAAGTGCTAGTCTTGCGTGGTTCGCAGGAGAACTTCTGTGAAATTTGGGAACTACGAGGCGAGGTGCTGGCAGAGGTAACTTTGTGAAGACAGGCCGCAGGTCGTGTCGGGATACCTTAGTGGTAGAGCGCTTGCCCGAGAAAGGCAAAAGTCTTAGGTTCGAGTCCCGGTTCCGACACACAATTTTAATCTGCCAGGAAGATTCATATCAGCGCATACTTCGCTGCAGAGTGAAAGTTTCATTGTTTCCGCCATGTTCGGAAGAAAACACACCCACACGCACACACACACACACACACACACACACACACACACACACACACGCGCGCGCGCGCGCGCGCGCGCGCGCACACACACACACACACACACACAAAGAGAGAGAGAGAGAGGGAAAGAAATGTGTCTGGATAAAAACGAATATGAAAAAAAATATATATATACTTTCAGGAACATGACCGCACGGTAAGTATTGCTACAATAAGAAATTCGAAAACGTAAACTAATATTGTGTTCAATACAACACAGACATCTGTTTTAATCAACACCACATATTATTTTTACGTAATAGGGAACATGAAAGTTGCAAAGAGAACACCGTTGGTGGCAGCGTATTAAGTTAATTATATCCAGAGAAATGGGGAAGAGAAGTTGTCGTTAGAAATAAACACAACGCATAGCTATCGGACGTCCGAAAGTCAAGCGTGAAACTCATGCCGCCCGTAATATTGCTCTATCCGAGCGCTTCATTTCTTTAAAGCGTCATCTTCACTCCGCAGTTTCTCAGGGTGTAATGTTAATCTGACTTACAAGATTCTTTAATTCTAGTGAAAGGAATCTGACAACTGTGGCATTTTGAAGTGCTTCCGTTCCACTCGATATCCGCGTGTTTCATCGCTCAGCTGCCCAGTGAGGACTCAGAGGATAAGCGGGCAGCTTGGCAGCAGAGGAGCGCTGCCAGACGTTAGGGAGACGGAGCGGTCCTTCTGTCGTGCTGGCTGATCACTGCACTGCCCAGATCCCCGTACTCCGCTCGCCGATCCACAGATAAGTGGAACCAGCCAGAGGCATTCGCCATTCCCAGGACATTAACTGTCCTTGCTGGAAAACCGGGTCGTGCTGATGGTTTCCGGCGAACTAAGGGATTGCGCTACAACAGCTCGCCACAGGATCCACAGTAACTGTTATCGATTACGTGGTACCGAAGGAAGGTTCTAACTTGAGCAAACATTATTTGTTTTTTATTCACCCAGACATGTTTCGGAAAAGTTTCTCCATCATCAGTGGGATTTCTTTTCATTACTGCATCTGTTAATGACACATAAAGAGTTTCAACATTATGATAACTGACATATTTCGAATCAAACCTACTGACACACTTTGTTTTTTGCGGATGTCTGATGTTATTAGTTTAGCTTTTATTGCTGTTCAGTATGTCATCTGTAATTAATAACGTTTTGTTAAGGTTCTATACCATGCCAGACAGCGAAAATATTGAGACTTAACCTTAATATGTTGCTGCTTCAACTCGTTCTTAGAAAGTATATCTGAGATTAGTTGTTGTGGGTAGATTTTTGTGAACTTCTCTGGGGAAGAAAGTTGCGTTTGAAGAAGTAAGCGTGCTTACATATGTTGGTATCATGCAAGTCATGTTTTAATCAGTTTGTAGCACTTTGTTTATGTGATGTTTCACTGCGTAAGATTCATTGTTTATGTGATATTCATTTGTTCAGCAATCTCGTTTTGTGTGCTCTGGATGGGAATTACGAATACTGCAGTGACATTAGGCTATATATGTGGCGTGTTCTTGAGTATTTACATGTATGTGTATCTCTCTCTTTGTGTGTGTGTGTGAGAGAGAGGGAGAGACAGCCAGATAGACAGACAGAGAGATAGAATACTTTGTAGATACCTACACATACGTATTTGTATATTTTTTATTGTTTTTAATATAGCTGCTCTTCCATCAATTTCGCGCGCGCGCGTATGTGTGTGTGTGTGTGTGTGTGTGTGTGTGTGTGTGTATGCGTGCGTGTTAGTGTTTGTGTTATGATTCTTGATTTTCTGATAGTTGTCTTAAGGCTAAAAATATTGTTACATAGTACTTCGTACTCATTCATGATTTAGTTTCCTTCCATTATGGCTTTTTGAATGTGTTAACTTTTTTTCTGTTTTAAGATTTGTGGAGGGTTGTTGTTGCATTTAAGAATTTTTACCTTTGTGTTTGTTGAGCTACGTTGCATGTTCATGACGTCGTCTGCAAATGTGTTCTGGCTAATGGTGCTTAAGAGTTCTCTTCTGTGTTCAATGTATCTGGTGTTGAAGTTTCCCCTTGTTTGTCCAAGATAAATTGTATTGCAGCCTACACATGTGAGTTGGTATATTCCTGAGGTGCTGTTTATGTTTGTGTTTCTTGATCTCAGATTCTTCTGTATGGACTTTTTTTTGTAGGTTGTCTTCAGTCCTTGTTTTCTTAAAATTTTTACCATTCTGTAAGTTGTTTTGATGTTGTTATTTGAGCGTGTATCATTTATTTGTTGCCGTGGATGTTCCTTTTTTTGGTTCATTGTGTGTGTATGTGTTCAGTGTGTTTATGGGTTTCGTATTTTCGATTTGAGTTTATTTTATTATTATTATTATTATTTGTGTGTACGTCTATGGTTGTTGTGTTGGATTGCTTGGTTGTGTTTGCACTTGTAGATTTTCTCAATATGGGAAATTGTTGTTCGTTATTAATCTTTATATTGTGATGTCTAAGAAATCTAGCCGTTTGTCTCTGTCTGGTTCTATGGCGAATTTGCTCCGTGGGTGTACTGTGCTTAAATCACCGTTGAGTTGTTTGGTGTTTCATTCAGCAGGAATATTATGTCATCTTCATATCGGTACCAGTGTATTATTTTAAAATTTTTTAGGTCTATTGTGTTTTGAAAAAGTTTCTTTGCAATTTGATCTGTTTGTTTGGAGTGCACTGATTGGAGAGCCCATGGGTGATCTATCCTGTTGTGAGTAGTATAGGCTGCCGTATGTGAAATATCTTTGCTCAGTGATGAACTGTAGAGCATTCATTATTTCTTTAACGAGTGTGTTTGGGATGTTGTTTTGATTTTCTAATTTCTGTTCAACTATGCAGATGGTTGCTGTGGTGGGACGCACTTCGGTCTTTGAATACAACTCTGACAAAATTAGGCGTAACATTCTCAGATATATATTGCTTATTGATGGCAAGAATGGGTTTCATTAATTTGCCATAGTGGATCTGCATAAGCAGCCAACAGGAAATATGTAACTGCATGAATCAGAAATGAAATTGGATCACATTACAAACAAATCTATTTGTTTTTCATCTTGACACACTTGTGGATATACTTATAAGAACCTCCTAAATGAAAGTAACAACTTTAAGACAAACTTAGAAATTATCACTGTAACATAACACATGTAAGCAACAGTAGGAGCCTTCTAAGGACTGAAATCACTTCTGTTTTACTCAATGACTTTTCGTCATTTACTACGTACAGGGTCCTTTCTGACAGGAAATCGCGAATCCAACAACACAGCAGTGGTGCTATTCCAAAAGCACGCAATTTGATTAGAATCTGCTTCTGAGGTACGGTCAGAAAACTTTCGGAAATTTAGAAATATGGAAACGAATTGTTATCCCTTGTCGTAGCAATCATAACATGACCTGAGCCAAGAGTTATCTATGTTTCCCAATACCTGCGTCAACTCAACATGCGTGATGGCTTAATTAATTATCCATTTAATTCTCATTCATTTCCCACAAAATATAAATGTTTCGTTGTGTTGTTGTCTTCAGTGTAAAGCAGCTCTCCACGCCACCCTATCTTTATCACTTCATAAGAACGGCAACGTACATCTCTTTCACTCGTTTCTCAGTCAGCCTGTGCAGATTTTACTCCTCATACTTACCTCCAATGCTAAAATGAAGAGTTTTTGATGTCTCAGAGAATGAGACCCACGTTAGGTTAGTAACACTAAAGGGAGGGCTATCATACGTCGAATTGACATCCTGTGACACCAAAAAGGCATGTGCTCTTGCAGCAACATCTGGTCGTGTATTGTGTTGCTGAGAAATGTCGTGGGGATGTCGTGCAGAAGGAGTGTGGCTACGGTTAGTAGGATAACATTCACGTAGGTCAAACTCTCTACAGTTATCTGGACACTCACCAGCTCTAACTTGAACTCTGTAGCACCCCGTGCCTTAAGATTTCGCTCTATGTTGTGTAGGAATGTAGTCACCATGACAACCGAACGAGATATCTCAGTGGTAACACATTGGAATGGCATTCGGGAGGACTGTGTCTCAAATCCGAGGGAGACGCAGACTTGTCCTGCAACTCCATTCTGTGATCTCGGAGGGGCTGAGTGTTGTCACTGTGATGTTACCTGATGCATCTCGTTGTGTTCTTCTGGAAACCATTCTGCTCATTCCAGTAAAAATGTTCAAATGTCTGTAAATTTATCGGACCAAACTGCGTGGTCATCAGTCCGTAGCTTACAAACTACTTAAACCTAGGTTAACTAACCTACGGACAAACACACACACCCATGTCCCAGGGAGGACTCGAAACTCCACGGCGAGCAACCGTGCGCTCCGCAGCGAGACACTTTAGACCGATCGGCTACTCCACCGTGGCCCACTCCAGTAGCTCTGCCGAACGGAATTCATTACCGCGAATTGATACATCATATTCTCTCATGACAATAACACGCCCCCTGAATCCTCAGTACAGTTCGGTTATACGTCTGTTAGATATCCTGTAATTCTGATCAATCAAACTGAATCACTGTCAGGTTTGCAGCGAAAAGGAGAGGCGGTTTCCCTTCGGGGGTTCTAATCCTCCCTCGGGCATGGATGTTTGTGTTGTCGTTAGCAAGAGGGCCAAGTAGTTCCGGTAAGTAAGTACACCGCTTGTGTTGACTGTAGTTCCGCAATACCTAGAACGTCAGTTCCGGTTTACATCGTACCCGCTTTGTTAGGAGCAACTCTCATAAATCAAAGTTTCCAGACGTCTCATAGTAACCCAAAGCGATTTTCTTTAGACATCGAGGAGGTACAGAGATACAGAAACTGTCGATGTCTTGCCTCGATACCACAGCAGCTGAATAACGATTATCGTGCAGCAACAGAACGTCGTGTATCACGTAAGGCGTGCCGGACATGTAACTTCACTTGCGATGCCCACGACGAGTACTGACATCAAGTGATATTAGATGAGAATCGCAACAGCTTTCAGCCACACTATAGTCCGAGAGTAAGTTGGATGCAGAGAGATCAGCAGATCGTCTAAGGCATACCGGCCATTGAATTCAGCATGGCGGTGACTACGTGATGTTTCGGGGTGAAGTTATGTGGGGTCACCGTATGCCACTGTAGTTCGTAAGGACAGTCAGGTTGTATACATTTCAGCGATGACATCCTCCGACAAACAGTACAACCTAATTGGCAACTTATAGGTGACGGAATGGTCCTCGCACTCTTCGTGCACATTACTGAATGCGTTCGTTCATGATAACGACATAGCAAGTATAGAACAGACAGCATGTTCTCAAGGTATCAATGCTATCAATTGTGGCTAGCATACATTAAAAAGGCCTGCTCCTGGACGAGACGTACTACCAGCCAATTTGAAAAATCTACGCTGAATGGATCGTGAGGAGTGGAACAATATAGACCAACACTCCCTCGAAGATCTAGTGGACAATATGCCATAACAATTACATGCATCAGTGAAAGATGACTTGTTGGCGGGTATTTGGGGTACTAGTTAATGCTGCAATCTGCAACACATGTTGAAATGTCTAGTCATTTTCACGGAATGTATGACATTAACTGCGATGATAGGACTCTAATACAGGGCTGCTACATTTTAGACAGTTGCGTTGACCCCTACACCACTTAGGACACATAGATCACCACACCTGCACCGATTACCTAAGCACGCCTCCCAACTTAACCGATTTGCAGTTAATGTACGTGAATACGGATAATAACTGCAGGAACAGACATGGCGTTGATCTTTCGGATATATCCGAAAAAACCGACACCGCATACATACATAACTTATTATGTTCCTATGTTACTGTCATACAGCTTGGTAATGTTGGTTTTCATAAGCAACTAGCTGAAAACCCGGCATTTCCCAGATATTTATTTATTTATTCTTGCCATTCTTCAGGTCTACATTCATTTTTATAAGGGCTTTATGCCTGTAAAGTCTCTTGAGAACACAATTAGTAGTAAAGAAGTAATAGATTAAAACTTGCTTCGTGATGGGGCCGTTTTCACTTTTTATGTGCTCATATCTCATAAACTACTTGTCATACTGTGATAAAATTTAGAAGGTACACTCAACTATATGCGTGTATTCTATCTGTAAAATTTCCTGCTGCTACAATTTGTAGTGTAGAAATTATAATTTGTAACGTCATACCGAAAGCCGTAGTTTTAGTCCATAAACAGCGAAACGTTACTGTATATACACTCATCACGAAATACGTGTCGTACTGTTATACAATTTAGAAGATACATTCAACTATATATGTGTATACTGTCTGTAAAATTTCCTGTCGCTACAATTTCTAGTGTTCAAATTATAAATTGTAACGTCATACCTAGAGCCGTAGTTTTATTCCGTAAACAGCGGAAAAGTAGCAAGTGAGAAACTTCTTTTTTCCTTTCCTCATTTTAGTGTGGTTGACAGCGAGAAAAACTTTAATAAAGGTTTGAAATTATGATTAAAGTTTGTTGCAAGTCGCTAAATACTGTCATTCTCATACAGTGTATTTCGAAAGTCTCGTCGTATTATATGGCATTTTTTGCGATTTCTATTCCTTACTACGTAATATCTTTTGAACCATGTGTCGTGTGTGATTCTTAACCATGTAGCAATTGTTACCTCACGGTAAAGAATGTGTGTACCAATTTTGGTTGAAATCGGTCCAATGGTTTAGGAGAAAATGAGCAGTATTGTCGCAAAATACAGCAGTATTTCGCGCATCTCATTGTTTATTACGTCATGTATCGTGAACTATGTATCGTATGTGATTCTTACACTTGCGACGACAGTACTAATGGACTGAAGCTTACGTGTAAAAAATTTCATAAAGATTGGAACAGAACTGTAGATTTGTATGCAACACGTATAAACATACGGACACTCTGCTTTATACATTAGATAAAGAGAAATGAAATGACTTTTTGTATATCTCTATTCCATTTTCTTGTAAATGTTCTTGAACCCATTTATTCGTGGTGACGCATCAGTTTTTGTTATGTGTGTCATATATCGTGAACTATATATCGTATGGGATTCTTACACTAACGGCGACAGTCCTAATGGAGTGAAGCTTACGTGTACAAAATATGCAAAAAAATGTTCAGATGTTTTTTTAAGCTTAAGGGACTTAACTACGGGGTCATCAGTCCCTAAACTTACAAACTACTTATGAACTGCAAACGTAGGTTTCCGCAGCAGTTTTCACTGTCAATAAAATTCTTCTGGGTATGACACCGCGTCGTCATTTTATAAACTGTACCAACGTTTCGTCCTCTGTTGCAGGCGGCCTTCATCAGGGTCTGTGTCTGTGTCAGACACAGACCCTGGTGAAGGCCGCCTGCAACAGTGGCCGAAACGTCGGTACAGTTTATAAAATGACGACGCGGTGTCATACCCAGAAGAATTTTATAGATACTTATGAACCAGCTACAACTATCCATGCCCGAGGGGGTATTCGAACCCCCAACCGTAGTGGCCGTGCAGACCGTGACTGAAGCGCCTCAGTCCCCTCGACCACCGCGGTCGGCTACAAAATTTCATAAAGTTTGGAACAAAACTGTAGATTTGTATGCAAAACGTACAAACATTGGGACACTCTGCTTTATACATTAGATAAAGAGAAATGAAATGACGTTTTTGTATATCTCTATCCCATTTTCATGTAAATGTTCTTGAACCCGTAGATTCGTGGTGCCGCTTCAGGTTTTGTTATGCGTGTATTATAACTCGTGCAGGAGTTGGCGTCACGTTTTCGACTTGCTGGCCGCAGTGTCATTTTAGTGTCAGGTGAGGTTTCCGAGCAACAGCTCAGCGTCGGTGGGCCAGCGCCGGGCATTTAGTCCGCCCTGCTGCCGCCTCCCTGGGGGCCGGGGGGCTCTGGAGGCAGAAGCCGGGGGCGGCGGCGGGAATTAGGAGGGGCGTGTCGGGGGCGGCGGCGGCTGAATAATTAAAGGCCGGCTCAGGGGGGGCGGCGGGGTGGCAGGTATCGCTGCCGGCTGCGCGGCCGCGGGCACCGTGTGACGTCACGGCACACAGCGCGCGTGGCGCAGAGCCGAGCCGCGGACGCGTCGCTCTCAGCCCAGGCGTGGCCGCTATACGAATGGTCGCCAAATAGCGCGCTCTTCATCCGGGCATTTCTACAAAGTGAAATGTTCGCGTTTGTTGATAGAAACAATGCAAAAGTCCTTCACACATGCGCGCTCAATGGATAACGCGAGCCAGCCGCGGTGGCCGAGTGTAAGTGCTGTACTGGTATACCTGGTACGAACGCCGGATGGCTTTAATTCTCGGTGTCCTTCCGTGTCGGGCTCTGATATACACCTTGTGAACCTTGGTGCCCCAGGTTTCGTTGGTTATGCAATAGTCTGTTGTGTGCCTTTTGAACAGAAGTTCGTCGAGAGTAGGGTGTTTTTCTCCTGAATTTTGTTTTGAATTGTGGATTGTGTCTGATGTTTCTTATCGTTGTCCCGGCATTGTCTGGTGTCCGCCCCCATCTGAGTGCCGTTATTTTGATGGGCAGTCTTGTTCGTTTCGATTGTGTAGGTCTGCACTGTGCGCCCTGGTGATTCTGAAGCACCTCTGGCTTCGTGTTGGAACAACGTCGGCTCTGAGTCGTGGGAGCGGGTCGGTTAGAAAACCGTTACTGGGCTGATCTCTTACAGACAGCTGTGGTTTGGCATTTGACACTAAAGTGTGGTATTGATGTTTAAGCAATTGTTTTTATGCCTTCAATGTTACGAGTTCTGTGGGTGTGTGGAATGTTGTGGTTTATTTTTTTTTTTATTTTTTTTTCTTCTAACCCTTACAGTTTCTGCACAGAATATTTAAGTATTTGAATTTTGTACTAGGATTTATTTGAATTTTAAAATTTTACTAAGTTTTAATGAGTGCCTTTTATTTCTCAAATTGCTAAAGAGGTTTTATATTTTGGCACTTGTTATGGACTGTTTTATAATTCAAAGCGTTTTGGAGGTGTATATGTCGGCGTAATTTGGTGCCGGATACTGTTTCTGGAATTTATGTTGCCAGCCGCGGTGGCCGAGAGGACTGAGGCGATCCAGTCACGGTCTGCACGGCCACTACGGTCGGGGGTTCGAATCCTCCTTCGGGCATGGATATTTGTGCTGTCCTTCATATTAGTTAGTTCATAAGTAGTTTGTAAGTTTAGTTACTGATGACCCCGTAGTTAAGTGCCATAAGCTATACAAACATTTGAACATTTGGATAACGCGACCGCTCGCGTAAAGCAGGAAATTAGATTAATACTTGTTCCATAGATCATATATACGACATTTCGCAATGATGTGGAACGTGTCAGTTTAGTAAATATTGTCTATACTTGACAATCAATATTTTAAGATTTTTTTATTCTTTTTTTATTTTATTTTTATTTATTTATTTTTATTTTATTTTTTTTGTTTTTAAGTTTTATCTAAAAATTCATCTACATTGTAGAAGTAGTTGCCATTCAGAAATTCCTTTAATTGCTTTTTGAATACTAGTTGGCTATCTGTCAGACTTTTGATGCTACTTGGTAAGTGACCAAAGACTTTTGTGGCAGCATAATTCACCCCTTTCTGAGCCAAAGTTAGATTTAACCTTGAATAGTGAATATCATTCTTTCTCCCAGTGTTGTAGCTATGCACACTGCTATTACTTTTAAATTGGGTCGGATTGTTAATAACAAATTTCATGAGTGAATATATATATATATATATATATATATATATATATATATATATATATATATATATATATATATATATATATATATTGAAGCTACAGTGAGTATCCCTAGATCCCTAAATAAATGTCTGCAGGATGCTCTTGGGTGGGCTCCAGCAATTATTCTGATTACTCGCTTTTGTCCAATGACAATCAATATTTTAAGGATTTTTTAATTCTTTTTTTTATTTTTTTATTTTTTAAATTTTTATCTAAAAATTCATCTAGATTGTAGGAGTTGCCATTCAGAAATTCCTTTAATTTCTTTTTAAATATTATTTGGCTATCTGTCAGACTTTTGATGCTACTTGGTAAGTGACCAAAGTCTTTTGTGGCAGCATAATTCACCCCTTTCTGAGCCAAAGTTAGATTTAACCTTGAATAGTGAATATCATTCTTTCTCCCAGTGTTGTAGCTATGCACACTGCTATTACTTTTAAATTGGGTCGGATTGTTAATAACAAATTTCATGAGTGAATATATATATATATATATATATATATATATATATATATATTGAAGCTACAGTGAGTATCCCTAGATCCCTAAATAAATGTCTGCAGGATGCTCTTGGGTGGGCTCCAGCAATTATTTTGATTACTCGCTTTTGTCCAATGACAATCAATATTTTAAGGATTTTTTAATTCTTTTTTTTATTTTTTTATTTTTTAAATTTTTATCTAAAAATTCATCTAGATTGTAGGAGTTGCCATTCAGAAATTCCTTTAATTTCTTTTTAAATATTATTTGGCTATGTGTCAGACTTTTGATGCTACTTGGTAAGTGACCAAAGTCTTTTGTGGCAGCATAATTCACCCCTTTCTGAGCCAAAGTTAGATTTAACCTTGAATAGTGAATATCATTCTTTCTCCTAGTGTTGTAGCGATGCACACTGCTATTACTTTTAAATTGGGTCGGATTGTTAATAACAAATTTCATGAGTGAATATATATATTTTGAAGCTACAGTGAGTATCCCTAGATCCTTAATAAATGTCTGCAGGGTGCTCTTGGGTGGGCTCCAGCAATTATTCTGATTACACGCTTTTGTGCAATGAACACTTTTTTGCTCAATGTTGAATTGCCCCAGAATATGATCCCATATGAAAGCAGTGAATGAAAATAGGCGTAGTAAGCTAATTTACTGAGATTTATATCACCAAATTTTGCAATGACTCTGATAGCATAAGTAGCTGAACTCAGACGTTTCAGGAGATCTTCAATATGTTTCTTAAAATTCAGTCCCTCGTCAATGCAAACACCAAAAAATTTTCAATATTCTACCTTAGCCACAGATTTATGTTCAAGGTCTAAATGTATTAATGGTTAATGTGGTAAATTTTGTTGCGTGTCCCCGTCTGGTACAAATAATGTGTTTTCACGCCATCGTACAACTGTATTGAGGAAAATTACGCACCATTTCTCAAATATGTATAAGTTAATGTCAGTAAGATATGATTCCGGTCTATATTATCCCTTTCTCGAGTATTGAAGAACGTATTGTAACAGGCGCGTCCAGACATTAAGTTCCGTTTGATAATAAAATGAAATTGTACACAGATACAGAAGAAATTTTTATTGTACAAAATTCTACAACTCTTAAACTACTTTTCCACATAACTGCCGAAATTCTGTAGGCATTTGTCATAGCGTTCCACAAGTTTTTGCATGCATCCTTCACAGAAGGTTGCCGCCTGTGTATTCAACCATGTGGTAACAGCTCTTTATCATCGTTGAAGTGTTGACCACCAAGGACAGATTTTAGGTGTAAGAAGAGGTGAAAGTCGCTAGGAGAAAGGTCCGAGCTTTATGGAGGATGATCAAACAGGTCCCATTGAAATTTCCGTAAGAATTGTTTCGTCACATTCGGTGTGTGAAGTCAGGCATTATCGTGAAAAAAAAAAAAAATCTTTTGACAGTAATCCTCTTCTTACACCTAAAATCTGTCCTTGGTGGACAACACTTCAACGATGATGACGAGCTGAAAGAACATGTTACCACATGGTTGAATACACAGGTGGCAACATTCTATGAAAAAGGCACACAAAACCTTGTGCAATGCTATGACAATTGCCTACAAAATTTCGGAAGCTATGTAGAAAAGTAGTTTAACAGTTGTAGATTTTTGTACAATCAATATTTTTTCTGTATCTGTACCCGTTCGTTTTCTATAACCAAACGGGGAATTTACTTTCTGCATGCGCCTCGTAGTACGGTGCACGATTTCGATAACTCACGAAATAAATATGCTATTCACAAAACTAACATAATCTAAAGCATTAACCTGCAATTAGGCAACGTGCAACATACACGCTTTGTAAACGTAAGTACGTTATTTAGAAGGTAAGATAGTGATATGAGGTTCTACAATTGTGGCCTACAGAGCATCAGCTCTCCATACTAGGGATAAAATATAAGCATCGACACCATTAAATGTGACCAACTATATTACTGTTCTGATATCTGAAAAATTAACCGTCTACTCCATCCAATGCAATTATATATGGAGTATATCCCTAAGTTAATTAGCGTTACTTCAACCTTACGTCAATCTGTAAAACTTGACATAAGGTCACTGATTCACATGGAGGAGATTGTTGATATTCCCCCATTAATAGCCTTTAGACAAAACTGTTTTCTTATACAGCTTGTCGTTGGAATCCGCCCTTAAAGCACAAAAGATCTAAAAATGTTTGTAAAGTCTATGGGACTTAACTACGGGGTCATCAGTCCCTAAACATACAAACTACTTATGAACTAGGACGGCACAAATATCCATGCCCGAGGGGGGATTCGATCCCCCGACCGTAGTGGCCGTGCAGACCGTGACTGAAGCGCCTTAGTCCCATCGGCCACCGCGGCCGGCCACAAAAGATCTCAATTACCTACAAAATAGGTAGCAGCCATCCTCAATGCTCAAAGTGAATTTACTTCAAGCCCTCATTGATGTTACGTAATGAATATTGTTACATCTTTAGATGCTTCTCTATAACGGAATTACCACTAGTTGTAAATCGAAAAGTTTCAATATTTGCGCGAGTCGTTCTCTCTCTTTCTCTCTGTTTTTTTCCTACGTCCTTTCGCTTTATACATTCTGTTATAACATCGTCATGGCGTATTCATTTGATCTTCCTTGTTTTCAGGCGTTTGCGGAGTGTAGTTCTTGAAGTGCACTCATAAAGAGAAGCAGTAACTTTTTTCTCTAGTTTAAATAGTGACATCATATTTCATTTTCGCTGTTAAATTCTTGGAAGTAATCAATGTGTGGTTGCTTCAATTTTATTACATGAAACAGACGGATTTTTCAGACAGTACTATCGTAGATCAGATTTAACAGTGTCAACTCATGTGGGTTTTTATTGCTCTATAGGAGCCACTGCCCCGTAGTCAAAAACTGTTTATTATCTCTTACGTTAACAAAGGATATATCTGCATGTATCTTATTCAAGATGTTTCTTAATGGCAGATTAATTTTTTTAAGTGTGTTTGTTGCATATTAGGTTGGTAGCCATCGAAATCACGCTCCATATTTTAATATATGCTTCCTCGTTTTTCAATAGTTCAGTTTAAGTTTTAGTAGTTCGGAAATTTGTCGTACTGACATATAGTTTTATATATTTTATAACGTGCATGATTTGACCGAATACGTTTTCATATCTCGCCATTAAAGCGTACAGCTAATTCGAATTTCTAAAGCTTAAAACTACAGATGCGTAAGTGTATTCTGTCAAAGTACGGGACTGGATCTCTAACCTGTCTATACACTACGATCCATTATATTGTGGAGGCAAAATTAATGAGAAATCTCGTAATGTCGTGTCTGACTGACGCAGAGGAGCAGCCAGACCTGATATGAGTTCAACAAGTCGTCGGAACCACGCGGGAAATACTGAAGCTTGTGGCGTCTACAGTCGTCCATAGCAGCAAACGTTTAGCCGGAGGACCGCGAGCAGGATTTGACCTCTCGATTACGTCCTATGAATGTTCTGTGGCATTCACATCGTGCAATATTGGTACCTAAATCTGTCGCTAGAATTGTGCGACAAGGTCTTCAATCAAGTAGCGAACAATTTTGACCAGCTGACGTCGCTTATCGTCATCAGCAAAATTCCCATTGTTATTAGTCCACATAAAGTTGGTGAGTGTCTAAAAATGGTTGCAAGTGGTAGAACATAAACAGTTCCATTAAATGGTGTGTTACTTCAACGGAAGATCAAATGAGAGGCGGGTTTTTAAGTAAGTACCGTTAAAAAAAAGACATACTAAGATATCTCAATAAATTTATGCGCACTGGGACCTACATATGTTGTCTACGCACTGACGCCATTACAGTCTGATTCTTCCTTGTTTACTTAGTGTACTGAGTATTTAAGATGCCCCCGATTATCCTGAGTCCCGCTGATTGTGAAATAAGGCTTCTTATATCTTAGTGATAAAGGCCTAAAAGTGATTAATATCCATCGTTATATCTGTGCAGTTTACGGAGAAAACATTATGATTGATGGAATGGTAAGAAAGTGGGCGAGAGCGTTTAAAGATGTCCGCACAAATATGCATGATAAACAACGGAGTGGGCGTCCTTGATCGTTGACGAAAGTTTGCTGCAGAAAGTGGACAATAAGGTGAGAGAAAACGGACGCTTTACGATTTCCTCCGTGCAGGATGACTTTCCTAATGTTTCTCGTAGTGTTTTGTATGGAATTATGACCGAGCAAGACGATGACGAAGTCAAAAAGGTTGTGATTCAGTGGTTAACAAGTCAGGCGACAGACTTTAATTAGGAGGGTATTCAGAAACTGGTACAACGTCATGACAAGTGTCTCAGCAATGACGGAAATTATGTAGAAAAGTGATTTAAGGTAAAGGCTTTCATTTAAACATGAAATTATTGAGATATCTTAGCACGTGTTTTCTAATTTTGGAACGGTAATTACTTAAGAAACTCGCGTCGTGTCTGGAAAAAGGGCCCAAACAACTATGGAGCCATCACTACATTCCATAGTGCCCTGTTGACACCTTGCGTCTTTGTTTAGAGGATTCTGCGTCACACTAGAACCGTGACATCATAAGAATCGAGCATTATCGATCTAGTCACGAGCCAAGAAGAGGCCCTGCAACCGATGTAATAAGGAAAGGCAATCGAATTGATTTGCTGCCATGGCCAATTACTACCCATGTGCACTGCACTGCGCTAAAGGATACGTCCGTCACGCATTACCTTATGCTGTCATATTGACCATTGTTACTTGTTTGTTAGCCCATACAACACAACACAAAAGGGAGATGCACTACAATTAGTGCGCGCAGTACACCACTGAGATGTACGTGGAGTGTAGTAGTTGTTGTTGTGGTCTTCAGTGCGGAGACTGGTTTGATGCAGCTCTCCATAATGCGCTAAAATGAGCAAGCCTCCAGCTCTTTATAAGAACGGCAACCTACATATATTTGAATCTGCTTGCTGTATCCATCTCTTGGCCTCTCTCTGCGATTTTTATGGCAAATACTTAACGCTAAATTCACGATACCTTGTATAAATGTTTATTAAGGTAATGGGACTTAACTGCGGCGTCATCAGTCCCTCAACTTACAAACTACTTGTGAACTAACTTATACTAAAGACAACACAAACATCCATGCCCGAGGAAGGATCCAAACCCCCGACGGGAACGGCCTTGCGCATCGAAGCTTAGCGCCTCAATGCGGTCGGCCACTCCGTCGCGGCCACGATGCCTTCTTTTTGTCAAGGTATGTCACAAATCTTCCCCAATTCTGTTTAGTACCTCATTAGTTACGATATGCGTTTTACTGCCTAAGTAACAAAACTCACCTGCCACCTTTATTGTTTCGTTATCTAATCTGACCGCCGGCCGGCCGAGGGGACTGAGGCGCTCCAGTCACGGTCTGCACGGCCACTACGGTCTGGAGTTCGAATCCCCCCTCGGGCATGGATATTTGTGCCGTCCTTAGGATTACCTAGTTCATAAGTAGTTTGTAAGTTTAGGGACTGATGACCCCGTAGTTAAGTCCCATAGACTCTACAAACATTTGAACATTTGAATCTGATTCGCTCACCATCGCCCGATTTTCTTACACTGCACGCTTGTTTTGCTCCTCTGGGCACTGTAGATCTCGGAACGCAGAAATCCTTAAAGAATTACCTAATCAAATTTCTCATTGTTGTTTATACTATATATAGATCAGTAGACTAGCTGGAGAGACTTCAGTAGGTGAAAACAAAATAAACAGACTCGCATATGCAGACGACTTAATTGTGATGGCAAATGACGAGCGGAAGGCTGCAATCTAATACTTCAGAGCTAGATCAGAGGTGTATGAAGATCAGCATATCAGCCTAGAAAACGAAAGTAATGTCTGGGAGAAATAGATTTAAGCAGACTGAGCGCCAAACTGGAGAAACAAAATTATAACAGGTGAACAGTTTCAAGTACTTCTACATCTACATTGATACTCTGCAAATCACATTCAAGTGCCTGGCAGAGGGTTTATTAACCACTTTCATAATTTTTCTCTACCGTTCCATTCTCTAATAGCGCGCGGGAAGAAAGAACACCTAAATCGTTCCATTTTCGATCTGATTTCTCTTATTTTATTGGGATGGACATGTCTCCCTAAGTAGGTGGGTGCTAGTAAAATATTTTCACATTCAGAACTAAAAGTCGGTGATTTAAACTTCGCAAACAGATCACGCCGTAATGAATAACGTCTTTCTTTTAATGATATCCACCCCAACTCGTGCAACATTTCCGTGACGCTTTCCCTCCCGCAACGTGATAAAACAAAACGAGCTGCCCTTCTCTGAACCTTCTCAATGTCTTCCGTCAGTCCCACCTGGTGAGGGTCCCACAAGGGGCAACAGTACTCCAGGAGAGGACGCACAAGTGTGATGTAGGCAGTCTCTTTGGTGGAGCTGGTGCATCTTCGAAGCGTTCTGCCGATGAAACGTAACCTTTGGTTCGCCTTCCCCACAATATTTTCTATGTGTTCTCTCCAGTCAAAGTTGTTCGTAATTGTAACTCCTAGGTATTTGGTAGAATCTACGACCTTAAGGTTTCACTGATTTATCGCGTAATTAAAGTTCAGCGGGTTCCTTTTAGTGGTCATGTGCATTACTTCACAATTTTCTTTATTTAGTGTCAATTGCCAATTTTCGCACCATGCAGATATTTTGTCTAAATCGCTTTGCAGTTGCTTTTGATCCTCTGTTGACTTCACTAACCGATAAAGGACAGCATCATACGCGAACAGTCTAAGGGAGCTATTCAGATTGTCTCCTAAAACACGAGGAAGAGTAGGGGGACCTATAACGCTTCCTTGTGGAACGCCAGATATCACTTCTGTTTTACTCGATGACTTACCGTCAATTACAACGAACTGTGTTCTTTCTGATAGGAAATCTTGAATCCAATCGCACAATTGGGTAGATATTCCATAAGCACGCAATATCATGAGAAGCCGCTTGTGGGGTAGAGTGTCAAAAGCCTTCCTGAAATCCAGAAATATGGAATCGATTTGAGATCCCTTGTCGATGGCACTTAACACTTCATGTATTTTCTCACACCATGGCAACATAGTGAAAGAACTTGAATCAAGGGGTACAAAAGCAAATGCAGTGAGTGTTCAACTACGGAAGGAAGTCAGTACCGCCGCGGTAGAGTAGCCGAGCGGTCTAAAGCGTGTTGCTGCGGAACGCGCGGTTGCTCGCCGTGGAGGTTCGAGTCCTCCCTGGGGCATGGGTGTGTGTGTTGTCCTTAGGGTAGTTTACCTAGGTTTAAGTAGTTTTTAAGCTACGGACTGATGACCACGCAGTTTGATCCGATAGAATTACAAACATTTGAACATTTTGAAGTCAGTACCAAGATTAAGTTGGCAGTACCACTCTATCTTTGGACAACTTCGTAGCATGGGAGTGAAAGCTGGGTGGATACATGGCACCTTATTAATAATGTTGAAGTTACAGATATGAAAGCAGGATGAGTGTAGGTGCTAACAGATATGTACAATGATGAAATCGAAGAAAAAACTGGAAACAACATAGAATTAGGAAGTTCAGCGAACTGACTGAAATGCTGAGGTCACGTAACATGCATGGGAAAACAGTTATCTTAGAAGCTCATGGGATCGGCAGTAAATGGTAAGATGAGTCGAGGTAGACCAAAGAGAAGATACTTAGATTCGATCAAGAATGGTTTTGCAGTAAAAGGCTTAACATCATGATGCATCAATCTTAGCACTGAATAGGGTACCATGTATGAATTTTATTACAGAAACAAAGCCCCAAACAGAACGCTTGAAAGACATAATCGGTCTATACTGATGATGATGAGACTGTTTGATGGTGTTTACTTTCAGAAGCCCCTGAAGTACGTTCACAACCAGCAAAGCAGTGTTTTATTACCTACCGTAATTCCAGAGATAATTACGGTAGAAAAGTTGAGTGGTTCACCGTCTATATAAATTCGTAACTTAGATCTGAACATTTTTAGTGCGGATGCACAAGAGACTCGTTCTGTTTATGAGAATCGGCTAAGCATGACCGCCAATAAACGAAAATAATGGGCAATTGGATACTACGGTAGTAGTGCGGAATACAAATAGAAAATAGGTTTATTTTATGTCGCTGATAGTTGAATAAACGGATAAACCTGTTTGGCTATGCCCTTAACTGTGCAGAGATTCCTACACATGTGTCCTGACCGTATGACGAAATCAGCTACAAGCATTTCGTCTTTGATCGGCTAACAGCCCCTACCTCCGATGTTTCCAATTAATGGACAGCACCGCGCTTGACTTTAGTTTACGCCTGCCGGCGACTAGCTAATTAAGCCTATCTAGATGTCAAACGAGCTTCACTGCAGACCGATAATCAGTCAACACGATGCCCTCCAGACACGTATTTGTATTAAGTGTAGTCTCTGTTCTCTGTGAGGTTCGTTTTACGGCGTAATAGTTGTCGATATGCAGTTACGATGTTGTTTTGCATGGAGCGAAGTTACAAGAGGCGAAAATCTATTTTTCAAATTACACTAATTTTCAAATTTGCTATTTCATAAGCAAAGTAGAATTCTCAAATTTACTTAATAATTTATCAATCATTATCCAAGAAATACATTTTATCCAGAAAGATATATTCTCAAAGTAACACAGATTAAGAATATAATGCGAGGCAATAAAAATAAAAATTAAATGAATAAACACCGCATGCTTTCACAGTTCAAGAACGAAAAAATACGAATACAACCAAAAAAGATATAAACAATACACCATAGATTAGTTGGTGGCATTAAGGAACATGTATAGAAATCTTTATCCGTATACGGAGGGGCCACAAAATGATGCCAACAACTTACATATATACAATATCTCCTTATAACAAGGAATTGGCTTTGACTACGGTTCCACTTCTTCGAGGAACCGATTTGTAAAGTATCTTATAGGATAAGATAAATTGTATCTATTCTTGTACCAAAAGATCTGACAAATATTTCAAGGATTCTGAAGCTGTGACTTGGATCCTCACACGCCAGTATAAAATTTCGCATAACAGTTAAATTAGACTTGGTGATTTTGATGTCAAGGTGAGAAGTCTACTAATTTTCTGAACCTTTTGGTCATGTGTTTGTTTCCCATATCTCAGGCATATTTAGCGGTTTCCCTCGAGTATGGTGAAATATCATACTTATTCGTCCAGTAGGGATAATAAAGGAAAGAAGCTGAATACCCCGACATAGATGACCAAATCATGAAAGAAAATATCTCCATGTTTGACTGTTGGACTCACTCATGTCGTATCGTGTGCTTTCACTGGGATTTTCGATGTAGAAAAGCTGTTGTTTGTAGGAAATAAGCATTATTTGTCCATATTTTATGTTCGTGGATTCACTTGCTTCGCAATTTTTAGCTGGCTTCTGTTTGAAGGCCTTAGAAACTGCAATTCTTCGACGAAAGGTAAACTATAGCCGCTTTAATTACCTACTTATTTCTATCGAAATAAAATCACTTATGTGGGATTTGCAGTCGCCTTAGCTGTTGTGTTATGTTTGGCCACAATTTTTCTTGGTACGGCTAGTATTAACACACGCGGAGTGGGTTCGACATGTAACAACTGTACTGTGTTCATATTGTCGCAAACGATGTTCTGTAAAACAGTGAGTGTGTGTTATAGAGAGTAAAACGTTTAAAGGATCTTGGGTTAAAGAGCTAATCCCTTTGTGCATTTTCTTTTGAATAAAGAGTTCTAGTACCCTATATTTATATGTTGAAAGATAATGTTCCAGAAGTTTATTAACTTTATATACACTTCGTAAACCACCAGCGGAAGTTAGTCCATTCTGTGCTCTTGTACGTGTGAGAAAAGTGCTAATCAAATCACCGCTGAGTTGTATTCAGTGTTTGTTAAACAACCTAATACGTCCTTCCAGAAAGCTTCGTGGCAATATTATTATTTACACCCCTTGTACGTGGATGTCTAAATCCTCAATTCAGGTTAATTCATCACCTTCACTCATACATATTTGTTCTTGGTCCTGGGTACGATGTGATGCAGCACCTACTCAGAATGTGATCAGCGGACAGGCGCAGAGCCTGAGAGTCATACTGAGGTTTCGGAAACTTAGCCTATTAATAAGTAAAATCCTAGCAGACTCTATGTGACGTTCCGTTCACTTAACAGGTTTCCATTGTCGGTGGAGAGGTTCAAATCCATTGGGTCTTTGAGAGGGACCAGTGACTTTTTCAGGCTGTCGCTACTCCTCCGTGTTTGCCTCTGCTACGTGATGTTGATGTCTAGTAGCTTCCCTAAGATGAGAGGGTGTTTTTTTGGATCTTATCCTTCAATAAGTGCGGAATATCCTTAGGCGCTGACAAATTTTGATCATTTTGAGAGTTTTGAAAATTTTTCTTTAAATAAAATACAGAAAAAATACATTCAAAGCACTCGCCTCTTTTCATGACTTATAGATGAAAAGGAATTAATATCAATCACTAAATAACGAAGGAGCGTAAGACGTGATATGCTATACCATCACATTCGTTTCGTAAAGACAAGGGCACATGACAACTTTAGAGATATAATAAAATTTATAACAACTCACTAAGTCATTTTGGCATATAGCAGTATACGCAGTAAGTTATTGTAGTGATATAGCACTATTTTATCTTATTTTTCCGCCCTGACTCGTTTCGTATTTATCTAGTCTTCACAATAGGTGATCTGAAATATCACACTATTTTGTCCGTCTGTAAATAGAGTTGTATGCACGTTTAGGCTTTAAATGTAAAGTGTCACATTCATTGCTTGTTTGCAAGTAGACATCCGGAAGGACCCGTTATATATCTGTTTTGACATCACCCGGTGTTCACACAAAATGCACTTTGGCCTCCTTCCCATCCATAGCAGCCATATCCCAACTACAAGTGAACCCACCCTTTGTGATAGCCCGGAACTTGTAGGATAGCAGGTGACCTCAGAATAAGAGACCATCCGGCTCAGAAACATTGACTGGTAGAGAAGTGGCTCATATCTGCTGGGAAGACGAACCGGAGAGGCATCACGATCGGTCTTCCGCGAAGTCTTTCGCTGCCTGCCACGCACTGGGGCGACCTCCCACGCGAACACAGGTGGTGTGACTCCTCACTGGGAGCAGTGATTGGTTCGTCGAAACTGCAGGTCGATCGATGGACACGCCAGACGCGACAGACGTCCGTTAGGTTCCAACGGCCGGCGGCTCTCGACCATAGCCCCCAGAGTGCAACCGTGGTTTACACAGCTTGAAGCTGGGAGCGAAGTGTCATCAACTTAACTTGCTCAAATCCACTTCTGACCATCCTGATTTATGTTTTCCGTAATTTCACCTAAATCTCTTTACGCAAATGATCGAATGGTTCCTGTGAAATGCCACGCAGTATTTTCTTCCTTATCCTTATCGTCTACTCCAAGCGAGAACTCTGTTTCCAATGACCGTGCTGTCGACGGGATGTTAAACCCTATTTTCCTTTCTTCCTTCCTTTCGTGTAGGAAAGATCATAGTCTTCATTTCATTTTGACCATAAAGTTTAAACACGAATGGAAACTAAAAGAAATCTCTACTGCGATTTAATCAGTCATATCACAAAAATCTATCTGAAATATAAAAGGAATTAATTATAATAAATCTATTTTTAGGTCAAGGTGGCGGCCCGCCGTTGCTCCGATGAGAAGATTGCCAACGTGGCCTAAAATTGACTAAATTGCAAAAAAGAATAGAAGTACACATAATGTGGAATGGGGTTTCAAAAACTACACTATGAAAGTAAAATACACTCTATTTAGCAATGAAACTCGTTGTTTCACTCCACGAATTAAAAGACTGGGCGTATAATGTAGACATCAGGATAGGCGCAGTGTTAGTGTACTACTCTCATCTGGTTTTTCGAACAACGCCAGAGGTGACAATTGATGAGAAAAGGACGTAACTTGCGAAACAGCATAAAATATTCGCATGACAGTCGTATGAAATTGAAGTCATTTTCTAATAAAGCATATCAATTTATTTGACACTTCCTGCTGTTCTTTATCCGAATGAATTGTAAGAAGACCTTATAACAGCCACAGAGGCACTCGTATCCTTGGATTCATCAATATCTGGAGGTCAGTTACGGAATAGAAAACTTATTTGTCCATGTAGCTATCTTACGAAGCAAAGCAGGACTTTTTTTCGCTGCTTGAAATTACCCCGTTTTCTTGTTGCAGTGTATTTACTTTTCCATGATGCGATTCACCTTTTTCTCAGTCGGATCTGGATATTACAGACTTGCTTTCAGACTTAAAATTTATTTAATATAAATCGTTCACAACCACGCAACGTGATCAGTAAAAATTCCGATAAATGATCAAGTACACATATCAAGCAATGTACGACATCGCGTCAAAAAGGAAACGAGGGATGGCATCCCCACCGAGTAAATATATATTTACTCGCCAGAGACCGTCCACTCTTATGTAAATGTGCAAAATCGCAGATACGCAAATTAATTTTCAATATAAACTCATTTATGTTACTATCAAGTGTCGCCACCATATATTTTACTACAAACGTGGAAAAATATCCAACACCCAAAATCTACAAGCACGGTGGCGAGATAATTGATCAGAGTTCACCAAATAATAAACGCAGTCTTCTACCTATCTATCTAATTACCCCTAGTTAGTTAGTGAGTTAGGAATTTGTAAAGGAAAATAAATTTATGACTTAAACAAATACATATATTAATTAAAGCACACAATTCGGAGGATTGTTAACAACATAAAGGATTTTGTATGTGAAATCACAGTTGAAAGTGTAGTCAAGCAACGGGTTACAAATGAAAACAAATATTTATAAAAATGACATCAAATGCAGTAAAGTCGGTTAACACCGTGAAATACATTTGTGACCAGCTAATTGTCTGATTTTAACAATTACAATATAGAATGTAACAAATGGAATCGTAAATATTTTTACATGTGATATTTTAGCACTAAATTAATCAAAAACAGTTAAATATCTGGTTATACATGTGGCGTTGTCCTAGCGTGAAAAACTAGAAGGGTGGACAGTGGAACTAAGAAATTATAGGAAAGAGAAGTCAAACATCGATCATACGCACATCGACACTGATGGGTGATTACTGAAACTATATAAAACAAACATAGCAAAAAAGCGAGCATCGCTTTACCAATAACCTTGAGTCGGCTTGATCTGTACCTCGCAGGCGACTGCGCAGTAATGCAGTCACGCCTGTCTTCTTTTCTTCCTAAATTATTTATTTATTATTTTACATGGATAGCAATATCTTAAAATTAAAATGTTTGCTACGATTTAGATTCTCGACCCATTAGTCATTTGCTTTATCATAACAAGAAGAAACTAAGCTACATATGTATACACTTCGGCGTTAGAGGTGTGCCCGTGGATTATAATCCTAGATTGGTCCAAACTACTAGTTTTCCCACTTTTTCGACGTTCAACAACTAAACTAATCTACTCTCTACAATACGTCTAAGTAATAATCGGTGAGTGTCTCGTCTACCCAGAGATCCAGGAGAGAGCGGATATTAGCCTGTGACGGCGACCAGTCTGTCCCCATGCCGTGTGGTCCAAAGTGGCAGTCTACATCCGGTGTTTTGTCTTGTTTTAGTTGTTTTTCATGGTTGGATTGTCTGAGTGGATTAATATGATTGGTTAATTTTAACTGATGTAGTTAGTTCGAACTATCTGCAAGTTGATTGAGGATGTTGAATGCGACCTCTGATCACAAAAGCACTTATGTGATGGTAATGAGCAGTTGCGCTCGTAGGTCAAAGGCAGGGCTTCAAAAATGACGTGCTCAGGGCTTCCTACCGCAGCTCCATAGACACACACTGGCAAAGCCTGTACCCCAAACAACCATAAATATGCCGGGTAGGTCTCATTGCCAGTCAGGAAGTGTAGCAGGCCTTTTGTGGATTGGAAGTATCTTATGGAGAGTTGCAGAAGATGATGGATTCTCCTTCCCATGTCATCATTAGCCCAAAGATCCCGCCAGAGCTCCAAATCCTTCATGGCGGATTTGTTTCCTGCTCTGGTTTCGATTATAGCTTCCACTCTATCTTGCCTATCCCTTATGGCCCATGTCTAAGGTACTCAGCCCCATCAGAACCACAAGAGCTCCTCCGCGTGTCATTCTGTAGGCTCTGACAGAGAGGAACAGCTTGTTGACCTGCATTTGCCTGAAATCCATGTCAGGCATTACTCTCGTGAGTCTGTGGGCCCAGACTGGAGAACCATAGCCTAGAACAGACGCAAGAAGGCCGTTGTGATACAGCTTGATGAGATCGGGTGGAAGGTGGCACCTCCGGTGCCCGATACCTTCAAAGTGGTTATAGGCGTTGGCAGTGTGGACGTTCAGTCTCTTGATCTACATTTCTTAGTTTTTACATAAAGATACACCTTGAATTACACGGCAGGGCCAATCACATAAGCACATATAAAAATCTGTTACTGATTCATAAAACAGGTGGCACTACTGCACACAGCCTCGGGGTAGGAACTCCCGCAGGGCACTACGGGCGAACATGATGCTATCTAATTACGTCCCGATCCTACAGAAAATATGTTTTTCCCGCAGCCGACTGACCGCATCCTGTAAATGCAGCCTTAGTTAACCCTTCGCGCCGCGACCCATATATCCTGCAGAAGGCCAATAGTGGCTGTTTACTCAACCCACGATAATGGATAATGGATAACGACACCCAACGAAAGGAAATGATTAACCTCACCAATGAAAAATACTATAAGTGTTGAACGAGTACCTTTATGTGGCTCCTACACCGACAAGGTACCCATCACGTAAATCGATTGTGAATGAAGCGCCATCCAGTCTTCCTGAACACCGGACTGAGATATTCACATGACTCACATACGCTGCGTCGGACTCTGCACCCACAGAAAGGTTATAAAAAAGCTCTCGTTCTGTTGAATATTTCTCTGCAGTTTGGAATTCCTTGCATGTAGTGTCGATAGAGAAGATCCTACGGAGAACAGCATTCTTCTTTACAGGCTCATATAGTAAGTGCAAAAGTGTAACATAGATCATTAGGAAACACCTGTGAGAGTCGACTTATAGATTGCTTCATCCTACATGTATCTTGCGAAAAGATCATAACTTGCACGGATTATGGCCACCACGGAGGCTTTTCGCGAATCGGTTTTTCCGCGAACCATATGCTATTGGAACAGGAAGAGCAAGCGACAGTGGTACACAAATTACCTCCAGCACACACCGTGATATGGCTTGTGGAGTTTGGATGTGGATGTAGGCCAGGTTTTTGGTCCATAAGAGAAGATCAGGGGTCAGTAGCTTCATCAGGAGCTTTCACTACACGATTACCTGCAATTTCTTGAAGATTACGCCTAGGGTATATTGCAGAACGACTTATATGGAAGATGCTTTCACTCTTGAAGAATATGTGCGTAAAACAATTCGTCCAGGAGACACAAGTCGACAGATAATGTATCTTCTCATGAAGGTACATACATAATGAAGGGGTCACGCTTCGTCTGATTGCACTTACGGTTTTCGCTGAGTCTAGGTTCCTCGAACTCGCGGGTCAACTTTGATGTACAGTTGCTTTCTACTCGGGTACATCTGGTAGAATCGTTGCAGTGAATTGCAGAAGAACTAGACGAATGGGGATGGATCTTTGCCGCCATGTGCTGCCATCAACTTACTTTCTATTTCAATATTTTGATCTAACGGAGTGGCTATGTGAACCTATTGAGGACATGGCGATGAAGAAGGCGTTGCAGAAACCAACCTGGTTTTCGACACACGTTGACGATATGTGCACGTTGTGGCTATGAGGTAGAGGTTATCCGATGTGTATTCTAGACAATTATAATTACCTTCACCCAAGCATCAATTCACGATGGAGGTTGAAAGGGCGGGATAGCTTACAGTTCTAGATGTCCTGGTCTACATTAGGAAACAGTTGAGCCGCAGTGTAATGACCGAGCTGTCTAAGACATCGTGCTGCGCAACGTGCGGTTACTCGTCGTCGGAGGTTCGATTTCTCCCTAGGGCATGTGGTGAGCATGCGTGTGTGTGTGTGTGAGTGCGTGTCTGTGTTTTATCCCTAGGTCAGTTTAAGTTAGTTTAAGTAGTTTGTAAGCGTAGGGACTGATAACCACAGTAATTAACTAACATATATGTATAAAGGTTTGAACAGAATTTATACAGGACGCCAAAGAACACGGATCGCTTCTTGCTAGTAACGAACTCTCACTTTGCATACAAACGTACTGGTGTCCTTCGAACAGTGGCGAAAAGGGCTTTCGCCATTTATGACGAATAATAACTGACAAACGAGTTGCACTATGTCAGTGACGTGTTCAATCAGAATAACTATGTCAACAAAGTATTATCTCGTGACTTTCTTTTTTGGTATTCCCATAAACCACTATAACTTATTTGTAAACCGTTGGATTTGTTACATTTTACTTTAATCAGTTCTTCAAAAAGAGGCAGAATTCGAAAAATATTAATTTTATATTTCGTCAGTCAGCCTAAGTTTCAACGCTTCTGGGCTCATTAAATGGAAACGTAGAACTGAGGAAGCGAGAACAGACAGAGGGAGGTAGTTGAAGCTTTCGGAGTGTTCCAAAAGAGTAAGTTCCAAGACCTAAATGTGATTTCAGACATCAGGAACCGTTAAAAGAAGGCAAGGCCAAGATCGTCAACGGATAACATCTTGAATAGATGACTGTTATCTTCGGTTAACAACCTGTCGAGACATAACGCAACCTTCCAGCAACGCACCGTCTAGTCAGCACGAGGACGCACAATATCAACACCAACGGTCCGATAACGCCATCGGCAATGTGGCCTGTACGCACGGAGGCCTATGGTGTTCTGACCCATTAAAACCACGACACCGTTTAGCACGCAGAAACTGGGCTGAGAAACGTCAGGATTGGTGCCCTGAGGAATGGCACCCGGTTCTGTTCACAGTTGAATGAATATTTTGCATTCAGCTCTTATTAAGAGAGAACGTGGAACTTGGAACAGTACTGCTTACGTGCGGAGAAATATCATATCGTGGTGGCGGACGAATGGTGTGCGTAGAAGTCACTTTTGGCAAAATGGCATTTGGGCGAGAATCTTCAACCCTCTGTTGTGCGTTACGCTGGTGCCATAAGAAATGAGTTCCTTCTGGAGGACGAGCTGTACTGGTGTACAACGTGCTACAAGCTGAAGAAAGTGAACGAATGGTGTTGCCAGATTTTTCACCGGACTTAAATCCGATTTAGCATGTCTTGGATGCACTTCGCAGACGCATTGCAGTCAGACCATTCCCACAATGGCTAGAGAGCTGCATGTTACATCCATGGGAGAATGGCCAAATATCCTTCCGGGTCTCAATGATCAATTAATACTGCCCATGCTGCGCAGATGTTACTACGGTAGCCCCATGGTGCCTCTCTCTGTGTGAAAGCCAATGTAAACCTCACGTAAAAAGTTGACAGACTAAGATATTGTACTTACCACTCACAAATTATAATTTTACCCAATAATTGAATGAAATAAGTTACCAAATGTATACTGCTTGTCCTAGTCTTTACGAAACCCTACATTGAACAACAACGACGCCTGACCTCGTGGCATGTCTAAACTTTACGAGCGTAATGAGCAGGGGATTTTGAACGTAACGCACTGTAATTACCACCAGCTGTGACGGTTTATTTCTCAGGTGTCTGGAATGAACTGCAACAAGAGGGCACCTTGTGGATGAGACCCTCAATTCCACATTGAAGAATATATTGAACGAAAAAGTTTCTGCAGGCCCTGCGGTCCTCCGACTTTTGCTGTGATCCTGTTGTGTGGTATTGCGAAATTACTAGGTTCATCTCACCGCTGCTGTACCATGACGGCGCTCAAATGCAGCGTTGTCGACTGGTCGTGATCTCGGCCGTTCGTCCATGTACTATTGCCCATTCAGAAGCTTCGTGTTGTCAGGAAGACACCCAAGATGCAGTTGCTGGCTACACCCATCTCCCCGGATGTTTGCCAGTAGATTACAGTCGTGAAGCCAGCTGGCTCGGCTGCCCTCTAGATGGTCTTGCGGTACAGTCTATCAGGTTTAAACCTGCCCAGGTTCATCTGCTGCTGAGTTAGATTTCCATCATGGTGGTGGTCATAGGAAGGCAGCGACTGCGTTTGACTGCCTTGTAGAAGTTTAAGCAGACTGTAACAAAGTATGAATCACTGATAGTCGGAGATCGAGTGCACAACTTTTAAGCATCGGTACTTCGAACACGAAGTATCATCTGATGCCCTAGTACAAATTATGGCGGCTGGTGGGTTCTTAAATGTTTCTCTTGTTACTTGAATTGTTGTATATCTCATTTCACACTCGTCATAAATCTTGGCCCACACTGTTCCAGCTCTGTTATTGTGAAATTCTCCATATGTAAGACCGGCCAGCGCTCCGGTGATATCAGTATGACCTGCCGGTAACTGATACCGCTGCTGATGAAACGCACTCTCTTTAGCTCCACGCGGCTACATTTCCCTGTGTCAGCTCCAATTGGATAGAATTTGCGATATATCCCTGAGAAATATTTCTCCCAGCAGCTATTAGTTAAGGCATGAAAGGCAGAGGTGGACCAACGAATTACTGCAGCACATTCTCTTGGATAAATGTAATTTTCTGCAAATTGTACCGTCCAGAAATCCAGGGGAGGTTCTAGGCAGCTAGGTGCTGCAAGGACACTCTGTCCAGAGTCCGAGTCCTCCCTTGGGCATGGGTGTGTGACTTGTAATTAGAATAGTGAAATAACCTCAGCCGTATCTTCTATACCACAAGATTTTGCTGCACGGAGGTCTCCGAGCAGATTGCCTCGGTGGCGAGCCAACATGCAAGGTCAAGACGGACTGAGGCGGTGACAGGTTTCTGCTCTCCATATCTCCCAGTCAGCGGTCGGCTTCTCCTTTGGCGATTATTCAGACTGTTGCATAGACAGCAAGTGGCTCGAAGTGAACTGCCTGAATTGAGAACTGCCCAAGGTTATATAGACGGTGTCCGCCATTCCTGGACAGCCGTAGTGATATGGATTGCAGAGATCATCTAAATCGAGAAGTTTCTATTTATATTCCTGTAACGTCTGTTTCGAAATTGGTGCGCCTGTCGAGTAATGTTTAGGCACACAATAGGGTTAAACCTAAAAATTAGACAAATCAGAAATAATAGCTACAAAAGGTTTTATTGTTTTAATGGCTTCATTTGTGGCCCAATATGACTATCCTAGGTTTTCCACCTCGGCGGAGTTGTGCATAAGTGGTGGGAGGGGGGAGGGGCAAAAATGTACCCGAAAAAGGGGTATTTTTTCGGTTTTGTGAATATATCTCGTAATTGACTCACAATATCGAAAACATAGCAGAATTAAAAGTTGTAGGGCATGAAGTTCTGCATTGAATGAGACTATCCGCATATTTTTGGAGCAGCCGTTTCCATACTAGTGCTCTTCATAACTGGACCAATTTTACATGTTCATGAAAAATTTTCGTTTTAACCTCTGGTTTTTGGTAATATCGTTGAAACTAATCCATCTATCAATAGACGCATTCATACAAACGATATAGACGAATAAATTCTGCGTTTGATTAGACTAAAAGTGAAATGGACCACCCGTTTCTGTACGTCTAAATTTGTACTTTCATTGGTATGCATGTAAGGTACTTTACATCTACAAATGTAGGTCTCTAGATCAGTTTTAAGCAGAGAACTCGAAAACAACATTTTATTATTAACATTCCTAGGTGGAATAATAGTTTTATTCATTTACATTACAAGAATTGCATCAAATGAAATATTTAAAATTAAAATCAACAGAATCATTATTATTATTTACATAATAATTATTTTATCAACATTATTATACAATGTTGATAAAATAATATCAACAGAAATAATTAAAAACACAGAAATTATAAATCTAAACTACTCAATTAATTTCAAAGAAATATCAACCTCACTAGTAAAATTATATAATAACCCAACAGTTATTATTACAATTATAATAATAATTTATCTATTTATTACATTATTAGCAGTAGTAAAGATCACAAATATTAACCAAGGACCTATACGTAAAATAAGATAAACTAATGAACAAACCTTTACGAATTAAACACCCAATAATTAAAATTATTAATAATTCACTAATTGATTTACCAGCACCAATAAACATTTCAATATGATGAAATCTTGGATCATTATTAGGAATATGCTTGATAATTCAAATTGTTACAGGTCTATTCTTAACTATACATTACACACCAAATATTGAAATAGCATTCTCAAGAGTAGTACACATTTGCCGAGACGTTAATAATGGATGATTAATCCGAACATTACACGCAAATGGAGCCTCAATATTCTTCATCTGCATATATTTACATGTAGGACGAGGAATTTATTATGGATCATACATGTATATAAATACATGAATAACAGGAACAATTATTCTATTCTTAGTAATAGCAACAGCATTTATAGGATACGTTTTACCATGAGGACAAATATCATTTTGAGGAGCAACAGTAATTACAATTTATATATATATATATATATATATATATATATATATATATATATATATATATATATATATATATATAAGGCAGGGGTGATGTCCTTGACAAGAAATTAATGTGAACTTTGGAAATACCTTATTAGACGGCAAAGACTATTTACACCTTGTTATTCTGCATTTGTGTACATGTTCTGCCTGGCAAGCCAGTGTAATAATGAGAAAACTGTATCTTTTGTAATTCCTAAGGTAGTGGTCCAGAATGTTACTTCCAAAAAATCAGAACACTACTTTTGACCGAATTTGGAGACAAATATATTTATATAGGTCACCTCTGATTTTAATGTAAAATGCACCATTAGGAAGATCGGCTTTTGCTTTATTAGAACACTGTGCATAATGTGAGTGTACAGTCACCACGCGGCAGCTTCCTGTGTCCGCCCACTAGTTTATTGCCCTGTCGGGGCGCCCGGCACCATCCGTGGACAAATGGACAGGTCCGGCCCAGGTAAAGCTTCTTCCCCCCGGGTGTCGCGAGTTCCCACCTTTCTTTATACAAATTGCGATTCGACCTGTTTTCCAAAGCTATTTTGAAATCTAGATTCAACTTAGCATCCCTACCACCAACGTCAGAAGCAGCCCGCCAGCATTGCTTGAGGACTTACTTACAATCCGCTCCTCTGGGGATGGCAGGTTTCAGAGTTAGGTCTTTTCCCCGTTCCTTCCTTCAAGGAACCAGCTCCACAGTCTCTTCTCTCAATAATTTCCTGAAAATGCAACATGGGCTGTGCAGGTAGTTGTGGGTGTCGGAAGGCTGGTATTAAATGCTCATTAACTTGTTTCAACTGCAAGGGGAACTCGTACACTAACTTCCTCCGACCAGATTAAACTGACGAACCAGATGTTGACGAAGACCTGGACTGTATAAATGAGGCAACGAAAATTACTGACTTCGAGGAGACGAGTGACAGGGTGACGGACTCGAAAATTACAGATTTTGAGGAGCCGAGTGGTGCAATGACAATCCAACGTCAACGTGAGTGAAATTTGTGTAAATACATACTTTAACCCTTTTCATGTAATACCTTATCGTAAAATTTTGTTATTACGAAATATAATAACCACTACTTAATTTCAAGAAGTGTATCTCTCTTCCTGCCTCCTTCATATCATTTGAATGGTTATTGCTATATTATATATAAACCTTTTTTTTTAATTTTATTTTTCAAATATTCCAACATTTTACTATTTTATTGTATTACTATATTAAATAAGTACAAGACAATGACTTACTACAGTTATTTATTTAAAATAGTGTACATGGGAATTACTGAAGAACTATATTTGAAATAGTCTTCATTGATGATGAGAAATGGTCCAACTTTAATAAGGAGCTGTACACAAATGGGTGGTCCAATAAATTATCTTTTGGTTTCATCGAATTCAGAATTTATCTTTCTATATCTTTTTTATGGTCCACATTATTGATAGATGAGTTACTTTCCACGATAGTACCAAAAATCAGAAGTTGAAACGAAAATTTTTCATGAACGTATAAAATTGGTCCAGTTTTGAAGAGCACTAGTGTGGAAACAACTGGTCCAAAATATATGCGGATGGTCTCATTCAATGCAGAATTTCATGTCCTACAACTTTTAATTGTACTATGTTTTCGATATTGTGAGTCATATACGGGATATAATCACAAAACCGAAAAGTACCCCTTTTTCGGCTTCATTTTTGCCCCTCACCACTTATGCACAACCCCGCCGAGGGGGATGACCAATTTGTAAAATTTGATATGAGGAGAGGATGGTGGCATAGTCCTTCGTCGTCATTAAATGAAAGAAAGTTTTTTTCGATCTTCGCCTTTAACTTTTGAATTAAATAACTGTAAAAGTATATCTGCCATTCTACAGTTAAATATTCAAGGCCAGTGTTTTCACAGGAAATTTTAGCGTATCGTGGGGCAACATATAGGCTTCGTTTGATAGGAATCGAAACACGAAAAAAAAAATAGTTCATTGCACTTTTCTTTTTGTTTATGTACGACCGTCATGTCTGTCCTTTTGAACACGTTAATCTATAAAAATTACGAGAGACATTTCGTGGTGTTTTCACTGGTAACCAGAGTGTACCACGCTGTCACATAAAGGTTTTCTTTCATCAAAATCGGATGGGAGAGACTAAGGTAATTGCAACTTAAACACTTGTCTAATGGCATTCGGGTGTGACTGTAGAAGCTAAACTCCCAAAGGACTACACGAATTTTCTTAGGGTTTCACAGGTAAACTGACGGTAGCTTCGGGCAACTTATACGATTCATTTAATCAAAGTGCAATCATGGGACCGAAAAATATCGTAATTTGAAATTTTGGGTGTATGCAATGCTTGTAAGTACAACGTACTACAGCAAGGAACGAGGCGCCGTTGGTATCGTAGTGTAGCAAAGAAAGCACCGATGGCCCTGATGCGCGTAAGCTCCAGGAACAGAAGTATTTCGCTAAGTGCACTTCACTGACATAATTAAGCACCACAAAACGATCTCTACATATACAGGGTGTTTCACTGAGTGTGTTTGGCCGGCCGCGGTGGCCGAGGGGACTGAGGCGCTCCAGTCACGGTCTGCACGGTCACTACGGTCGGGGGTTCGAATCCCCCCTCGAGCATGTATATTTGTGCCGTCCTTAGTATTAGCTAGTGTGTAAGTAGTTTGTAAGTTTAGGTCTGATGACCCCGTAGTTAAGTCCCATAAGCCAAACAAACATTTTCAAGTGTGTTTGCCTCTGTAACTTTTAAAATAATAGGTGACGGGAAATTTTAATGCGGTAGGTCAACACAAGAAATGTTACACTTTATGCAGAGCTATGAACATAGTTTATTGTATCATTTTCCAAAGAGTTACACCACAAAGATGTAATTTTTTAAATGGAACAATGGTTTTTTCTATCGTGCATTGGATTCGTTGAAACCAGTTGCGTCCAAATCAATTTAAACTACATTCCTATCACTGTTAGTTTGGGAGCTACAACCCTCCATAGTTTAGGGGCAGATACCACAAGCGCTGCGCATACTGTAATGCGCCTTCTAAATGTGGTGCGGCCGAGTTGTAACGTCGCGGAGCGAGAAGCTTCTTCAGTGCGCTGTTATTCGTGTATGCCATCGTCATCCGATGTCAGTAACTGTGGTATAATGCGCCCCGGCTGTTTGTGTGGCTCCAACTGTCGGGTATACGGCCGTGTGCGGCGACAGTCGGCAGTCTAACAGCGCATCGAGGAAGCTTCTCGCTCCGTGACACCGGAGGCGTTACAACTCGGCCGCACCACATTTAGAAGGCGCATTGCATTATGCGCAGCGCTTGTAGTATCTGCCCATGAAACTTTGAAGGGTTGTAGCTCCCAAACTAACAGTGATTGGAATGTAGTTTAAATTGATTTGGACGCAGCTGGTTTCAACGAATCCAATGCACGATAGAAAAAACTATTGTTCCATTTAAAAAATTATATCTTTGTGCTGCAACTCTTTGGAAAATGATACAATAAACTATGTTCATAGCTCCGCAGAAAGTGTAACATTTCTTGTGTTGAATTACCGCATTAAAATTTCCCTTCGCCGATTATTTTATAAGTTACAGAGGCAAACACACTTAGTGAAACACCCTGTATAAACTAACATAAGTCTATGTACATTGATCTTTACATCCTTGCAACATCGCTGTCTTATTTGCTGTCATGATGATCTGACCATTTTATTTCTGGTAATAGTGAACGCATTTAGGACCGCTCTTATAATTCCGAATTTAATTTATTATTATTTTTTCGTGTTTTGACAGCTATTGTCGCAGATCAGTCGACGCTATTATATGGAATGCAGTCTAAGAAAATCCGGAGATGATGAAGGAATTAGGTTAGGTAACGAGATAATAAAGTTGGTAGATAAGGCTACTGACTAGGAAGTAAATAACGCCTGATTGTCGCAATAGAGATTACAGAAAATGCAGTGAGAGAATGAGAAGATAAGCGTTTTTCAAAAAGGGACATTTGTTAACATAGAAGGTTAAATTGTCAGGAAATGTTTCTGAAGGCATTTGTTTCTTAAAGTATTTGCAGATCATCTGAAATAATTGCTTCTCTCTTTCCCGTACTGTATTATTCACATTCAGATTCAAATGTTTGTGTAGCTTATGAGACTTAACTACGGGGTCATCAGTCCTTAAACTTACAAACTTCTTATGAACTAGCTAATTCTAAGGACGGCACAAATATCCATGCCCGAGGGGGAATTCGAACCCCCGACCGTAGTGGCCGTGCAAACCGTGACTGAAGCGCCTAAGTACCCTCGGCCACCGCGGCCGGCCAGTACTATTCAAGGAGGCTAATAATGATAAACAATAGTTCATTAGCTGTTACTTAGTAGAATCATTATTAACGGCAATATTTTTCAGTTATTTTCTACCACGCTGATTAAGTGATTCATCCACTAACGAAGCACTGATCGTTGCATAAGCCTGATTATAAAATCTACGAGCAATAATTGGTGTTTGATTATTAAACAACTTTAACAGAACTGTTAAACATAAGTTTGGAAACATTGGGGCCGCGGTGGAGTAGCCGAGCGGTCTAAAGCACCTCGCTGCGGAGCGTGCGGTTGCTCGCGTGGAGGTTCGAATCCTCCCAGGGGCATGGGTGTGTGTGTTTGTCCGTAGGTTAGTTTACCTGGGTTTAAGTAGTCTGTAAGCTACGGACTGATGACCACGCGGTTTGGTCCGATAGATTTACAGACATTTGAACATTTGAAACATTGGGAGTGAATATAACTGAAATCGTTATCTTATAGAAGTAGAATGATTTTCGCTTAAATAATTTCACTATTTCGTGGTTATATTTCGGAGTACATATGACGACGATAAGGACCCTGGCTGATGAATGTCTCCGGTCTCGGATGAAAAGTACGGTGGCGCAGTTTGAAACTAACCTGTTTCGCTATTGAAACGAATTTTTCTAATTGCCTGGCTAGTCATACATGCAAAAAAAAATAAAAAAATAAAAAAAAATCCTTGCTGGGACTTACTTTGCTGCGACGGCGTCAGTTGTAGTCGGACATTATTCACACACACTTACTCGAAATCAGGCTCTTCTTACAGACGAATTACTTGTAAATTATTTGCGTGCAGAGCACCTCTTCTTAAAAACATGCATCCACTTGATTAAAATGTGCTGTACCCATTAACTACATTTAATTTTGCCTGATCACTAGAATCTTCCTGTTGCCAATTCGGTACATCGCGCTAGCTACTGCAGTACGTAGCGACACAACTTTTCTCCGTCTATTGCGCACCTCAGAGTTTCCAGCAACACAGCTTTGAGTCAAAGAATGTCTTAATCTTGACAGTACTAAAGGCCTGATTAGACCATCGTGTCTTCTACATTTCGATTGATATCCTCATTTAAATAGTCATATTAATTGCAGTATGAATATGATTTGCAAAGTCAGTTACAGAAACAGTTCCTTTCAAAACATTACAAATGTATATCTATAAATGTGAATCTCTGTTTGGTGTACGTTTATCATGTCTGAACCACAAGACAAATAGAGCTAAAAAGGACGGGGAAGGCCTTAGGCACGGTTTTATGGCGATCGGATAGCTATATATGAATGTCTCTTCGGTGTACGCTTATCACGTACGATCGACAAGACGCAGAGACTTAAATATTTGTGCGGTTACTAATTTATACCTGAGGAAGGTTTTAGGCACGGTTTTATAGCGATCTGATAGATATTTAGTAATTTGAAGAATATAACGCGAAATGCGGAACAATAATTACTCTTTGAAAATTATATTTACTATTTGAAAACGGTTTTCTTGCTTGCATTGTTGTTTGAGGGTTGATAATTATAAAAGGGTGGAGTATATTGGGATGGAAAGTTATCGGTGTATTTAAAATTCTATGTGTGTGTGTGTGTGTGTGTGTATTAATATTTCACTCTGCAGTGAAAACTACAGAACGAACACAAATGGTCTATGTGTAATTGTTGTCCGACGTCTCCCGTTGTACACCATAGCAGTTTCATGCCGATAGCTATAAGGGGGTGGAAACTATGGTGGTTGAAAGTCGTCAAATTATTAAAAAAATTCGGACTGAAAGCTTTCGATGACGTTTGCGACTCTATAGCACGGAGGTTACATACAACGAAACGTGATGCCACAGACCATATCTTTGGTCTATGTGTGCTACAATGTCTTCAGCTCTTTATCTGTAAGGATAAGCGTACGAATAAGGAAATATAAGAACAAATGAAGCAGTAAAAAAGAAATTTCTTTTGGTACATCTCTTTAAAAAAAATAGATTTGACGTTTCGCGCATTACATCAAGTGATCGATCTGTGATATTATTACAATAATTATTGTTGAATTTCGTGAGTGGATTCTTCGAAACACTCCGCTGCAGAGTGAAAGTTTCATTCTGGAAACATCCCTTAGGCTGTTGCTAAGCCATGTCTCCACCATATCCTTCCTTCCAGGAGTGCTAGTCTTGTATGGTTCGCAGGAGAGCTTCTGTGAAGTTTGGAAAGTAGGAGGCGAGGTACTGGAGGAAGTAAAGTTGTGAGTCGTGTCGGGATAGCACAGTCGGTAGTGCGCTTGCCCGCGAAAGGCAAAGGTTCCAGGTTCGAGTCCTGGTTCCGGCACACAATTTTAATCTGCCAGGAAGTTTCATAGAGGTTTTGACGAAAATTGAACCAATCTAAGGAGAGTTTCAACTGATAATCGGTTCATTGTTTAAGAGCAACTACGATCCACTAGGACCCAAATAGCTTCTGTTCGTTCTAGCTCATCTTCGGCCAGCTATTCCCAAGTATTTTCAATATTCTCCAACATCCGCTCATCTTTACGAAAGAACCCAGATAGAAGCAGACGTAGGTCTTACTGGCAATGTCTCTACCGATCTGTAAAGCATTATGTGAGTCACTGTGAGGAGTGCAAGTGACGCAATTAATTCCAGGGCATCTGGTACCAATTAAACCTGCAGCAGCTCCATTCCACCGGATTGGAATCGACCTTTTACGGAGGGTCCCGAAGTCGACAACCGGTTACTGATGGATAATAGTTTCCAGTGACTACCTCATCCGTCACGCTCACCCTAACGGTGCCGACTGGCGAGATCGCAAAATTCCATGTAGAAGACAGTATTATGAAAAATGTTGCACCACGTGTGATGATATCTGATCGTGGATCATTATTCGTCAGAACTAGTATCACAGCAAATATTACGTTACGACATTGTCCACAAAATAAGACCTGCCCACCATCCTCAGGCAAATGGTCATAAAGAACGTTAGCAGATGTGCTGTCGGTGACCGTCGATGTTAAGCAGAAGGATTGGCATACAATACAAGACATCATAGACTTCACGCCGTTTTTCCTGCTCCATAGTCGTGAAAGACCACAATGGATACGCTATTTCCTTTCCAATCAGACGCCACTCAGGATGACTATGTGAAACAGCCCATCAGCAGGATCGAAGACGCCTACGTGCACTACACGGCCAAGAGAAGGACCGTCAGCGGTATGACGATAAGCACCGACCTGTTGTGTGTAGCCTAGGAGATCTGGTATGGATTTTTACCACTGTACGGAAAGTTGGGCCATCGGAAATGTTATTGAAATGATAGTTCTGTTGTAAGAGTACACTTGTCGCTGTATTTTACAGTTTGATTTAACGTAATGTATATATTGTCTTAAATTTGATTATTTCATGTATTTTTCATTTCTTGTATGCTAGATATATTTCTTATGAAACGAAATTTCCTATATTGATCATTTAGTGTAAACATGTATTATATGTGTAAACCCGCATGAATGCACGGACATTCTTATGCTGTAAGTTGGCAATGCACATTAGAAAATGTTGAACCTGTTGTAAAGACTGTCTTTGGTACAGAAGTAGTAGCTGTGAGTGTCGCGCTGCTGATGCAGTCGCGGAGCGGACTCGCTATAGTAAACACATAAATGTTTTGTTGATAGTGTAGAGGCACGGTAGGCGCAGTGTGGCGCGAGTTTAATGCAATTGCAATAAGCCTGAGAGACGTACTGTTTAATGTATTGAACGAAGTGCGAAATAAGTTTATTTATACTCGAAAGTGATCACAGTAATGTTTTTTCATGTGTGCAAGAAAAGTAATTGTTTGGTTATCACCGAGTGTGATCGTTGTTGTAATTACGGAGATTAGAAGGTGTATCGAGGTGATACCAATGCATGGAGATTTCAGCCAGACGAGCTGAACAAAGAGTTGTCGATAAAAATATTTTTGAACCAGCAGTAAGACTACCTATTATAATCATATCTGTCTTGTATGGACTTCACGACGAAGACGACGAAAACAGATGAGTACTTTTGTAACATTTTATTTTGTTTGCATGTATGTGTAGTGTCAACCCAATCAGAATTTTGGTTCAATTATATATGACTTATTTTGAAACCAGTCTTAATTTTGTAAGTAGTTGTAGTCACCCCATTATCACCATTATTAGATTATGTTGATTATGCAAGCCTGCACATTGACTAACAAGTTCAATCATGTTTCAAAATAATTACGATCAGTTTTAAAGAAATTGCTAGACGAGTTAAAGAATTGATAAACGTGTTACAACCACAGAGACTAGTAATTAAAGTGCAGTGCTGTTCTAAGTTTTGCAACCAATTATTATGCCAAAGCTTTTAACTTGCTAGATAGTTTGCACGTAAAGTAGAGTTGGTTTCATTTATATAGAAAGTAACCAGGCTAACAGTATTCAAAGTATTATAGTAGTTTTATCAGACCTTACGAAAGTAATTTTTATGAAATACGTTAAATGCCAGACTCTGCTCAGCCAGTTACACGCGTACGCTACCCACGGAGTTTCACAGTATTGAGCTATTATCATTGCAATCAGAGTCTATCAGCTATTACGATTTTGATTATAACACGAACACGCCATCACCACTACATGAATTATGACACATTTATTAGTGAAGTTGTTCTGTTCGTGAATCGTAAGAGGTGCTAGTTGGAGTCTGTAGTCAATGCTAAGTCAGATAGGGCCAAGCTTAATTAATTACCACAGTGACTGTTTCAAGTTAATTAATATCATTTTTTTTAATTCAAAATTTTAACTTTTACTGCGAAAGTGTTGTTGCGACCCATTAGTTGTGATTTGCTGCAACATTCAATAACGAAATTATTATTACTAGAGTATATTATTACGCATTCTGAATTTTGAGATTTTTTGGCGACCTCCAACAGGCAATCTTCTTACACTGTATCATGTCATACGCCTCCTGTCAGACGTTACATACGAAGACGAGGATAATGAGCCACCTTCAAACGTTCTCCGTATGAAGCCTTACCACGAACTTAAAGAGCAGATACTTGGAAACGGCGTCTTGTTCGTTATGATAATGATCAAGCCACAACAGGAGGGTCTGCTGCTTTTCATAATCAATGCCAGGAAGGCGCGAAGACAGAATGGAAGGATTCTCCGAAACTGCCATACAGAGGACCCGTGACAAGATCAAGATCCAGGTTACTGCTGCTGGCTCCAAAGGGAATCTAAGAGCGTGTCGCTGTGTCTTCAGATAGGGGAGCAATCCTGAGAGTCTTCCGACGGAATGCGTGGAGGAGTGTTTACGGTCGCTGAACCTTGTGCTGGCGGTCCCCGCTTCAAACCTCACCTCTGGGTAGAAAACGTTTATTCCTTTGTATTTACAATTTTTAGAATGTTCTGCGGGCATCTTATGAGTGATGTACTTGCAAGTTCCAGAATATTTTTTCTAAGCAGAAATACTATAAGTTATTGTGTTAGCAATAATTCTACCACCGTAAGCCAGTCACGGCATTGACATGACATTAAGGTGGTAGAATTTTCTCTCTCCCTCTAGCTGCACTCACACTAAGACGTGTGCGAGCATGACAGGGATAGAGACAAGTGCAACACATAAAAGTTTTGGTCTAACCGGGGAGCGTACACGGGTGGCGAGTGGTTAAGGCGACCGCTCGCGAAAATCGACAGGCCCGGGTTCGAGTCCCGGTCCGGCAGAAATTTTCATGTGTTGCAGATCGTTTGTCCATCTTTACAGGAGCAGCAGACGACGGAAAATTTCGGGATTTGCGAAGTATATACACAAAATGTTATGGCACCCGACTGTGAGCATGTCATGTGAGCTGTTGGCCGAGAAAATCGGTTACGAATATTGTAGCAACGCTGGGGCTAATACAGGGTAAGCTCCTCCCCTGTCCCTCCCCCTCCCCCCACGCACCTGCGGTATTACATTAGTGCCATCACTCTTGGTACTTGTTAATAAATATTTGTTACCTTACAGGCTGCAGTTGTGATATAATAAAGGGGATAGGTATACAATGGCACACATAAATTATATTCATAAAGGTTGGTAACAATTTAGAGAAAATCGGTTTTAAATAACAGTAAAAACACTTGGTTTTTAAATTCGGTTAGCTTACTCCCCTCTATGGGCATTTGAAGGAACTCGCTGGACACATTGGCGATAGAGATGGTTCGTTGATGCTTCAAGGATTTGTGCGTATCGATGGTTGCACGACTGCGACGTTCGTCGCAGCAGTCGTAGCTGCAGACGACGCGTTGATGATCTGAGGAGAATTGACTTACTGCAGCTAAGATTCAAAGTAATGTTCAGTATCTGCCACTATTTGGTTTTCAAACTGAGACATTCTCAGCCGTCACTCGTATCAACTGTGAACAGTGATGGGAGTCTTTCAATACTTATAAAACAAGCCTAAAAGTTGCCATCATTACTGATCTCATTAAGATCTCATTAGTAGTGTGAGATAAAGATGAGTTAAAAGGTGAAAATGAAACTAGCGGATGTCAGACATGTTATTGAACCACAATTCAAGGAGCAACGAAGGTAAACTGAAGTGCCGAAGCAAATGAGATTACCATGCATGTAACAAATTATTGATAAACTGAATGGTTGGCGGATCTAAAAAATATCTGTTATGCATTCAAGGTTTAAGGTTTAACAGATAAAGCAGAGATCTCTCTATCTCAAACGCCTGTGAGTTGATCTGCGTGCGGGTCAGTAGGCTGTAGCTATCAGCGGAAGTCTCATATACCAGTCGGACGCTGAAAATGTTTCGCAAGTATCAGAGACGATGGTAGATTCCCTTGTTACAGAGAACGTCAGCAAAGCGTTTTGAATGTAACTGAACATTGCTAAGGCCAAAGTGATTAGACGGGTATCGAAGACGACACGGTTAACATGTGACTATATGGAAGATTAAGAGCTGGTTCACTCATTCGGTATTTTTGTAGCTTCATGACGTTGTTGCTGTAAAGGGAAAGGTATACCAGAATTCTATGGGGAAAAGCGCCTTTGGAAGATTAACAGATTTACTGTCAGACAAAAGCACCTCCATTAATTTAAGGAAGAGTTTCGCCCAGATGTTCTGTGGAGAGTTCAGTAACGTGATCAGACAGAATAGTTACGGATATTTTGGTTTACTGTGTTAGATGGTTCAACGCGTCAAGATGCAATGACGTCAGACATTTGGTAACGGAGCACGACGCCAGATATGTGGACAGGAAAGTATCATCATGCAGTCTCATCGGAAACGTATTTCTCGGTTTTTTAGTCAAACTCGCAAGCAGCGGCAAGTGTAGCCGGCTTTACAATTTGTACACCATTTAATGTGGGCTTCGTGATTGAAATGGCAATTGTAAAGAATTCACTGTGGAGATGTACCGTACCTTTGACATATTTTAATGCGTGATTTCCGAAAACCACAATTTTTTCTACAGATAGTAGTTCATGTAAAAAGTTAAATTATTGCGAGGGTTGGACTCAACATTGTCAATGTGTTGGTGAAACTTCATGCCAAAAATGGTATATTGTTGTAATGCAAGCGCCCAATTAGGGTCCACTAAGATTTTTATATGCTGGATCAATGATGACGTTATTTTAACTACTTATTTTACTACTTTTTACACTGATGATGATGTAGAAAGTATTTTAATGAAAAATCAAGTAACAATATAAAGGACACACATACTCAAAAGTCTCCAACAACAGCTGGCACAATGTTATACGGAAAACTATCTGTCCCTTCACACCCCACTTGTCTTTTAGCTCTGGGATACTGTACAAATCCCCTTTCGAACAGACCTTCAGTGTCACACTAATTTTACATACGATATACGACATTCAAAGATATCACAAAATTCGAATTCAATCATCTCAGAGAAGCTAGAGCATTACCAAAGATAAAATGCAATATAAGATCATTGTAAACACATAGCATCAAAACAGCTGTCAAATAAGAAAGTCATTACATTAAAATTATTTTAAAAAACGACTTTCTATAAAAATCATATAGATGTACAGATGATGTGTGTGTGTTACCAACAAATGGAATGTAAGTAATAAATTTAAAACTGTATAATGTGCTCCTTATTTGTTTGGATAATATATTTTCACAAAATTTATTTCAACCACTTGAGAATGCCAAATACGGCGAAACACTGTAGTGGACAAATAAATAAAGCTAATAAGCAGCAGTAAAGGGTATTATACTTATTAAAAATGTCATATTACGATATATTTTACAGTTCACCATTTGCAAAAATTCCCACTTCTGTCCATACAGCTAATTGTGGTGCATGCTTTATGAAAATTCAGAACACCACGAGGCCAGTATTCCCACCCCACGCCCCCATCATTCTAAATTATCACATCACCCACTCGAGGCACTAACACTACTGTAGCATCAACCAAATTCACTACATCTTCGTCAATTTCTTAAGTGTTCAAATAAAAAGGTATCATCGTTATCTGATACAAACGATGCTGTATCCTCATCACCACTACAGGTCACCGTGTTCTTGGGAATCTGAAAATTAAGGTCCACCCTGAAAAGTGGACCATAGATATCCTCAAGTTCACACTTTATAATTTTATTGCACATTTATCATGTAAGAAAATTCAAAAGAGCTATCTCCTATCTTGCTCTCAGTACGAAAGAAAGTTGGACGACTAAATAGAAAATGAGCCTCTTCACGTCATTGCTATGGCTACTGTGATGCTTTACCGTGCGCGACCTGGCAGTTAATCATCCTGACAGTGGACGGCAGACTTCCTCGGTGTTTCGAAACCGATGGAAGCGCTCCTGTGTCCTTAAATGGTACTGTGTAGTGTCTTCAAAACCAATTTGGACCGTAGTTGTGCTTAAATACCATAGTTGGAATTTACTGTAGTGGAAACGAAGCATACAGCTTTCATAATGTCGCATGTGAAAGACATACGCCCTCATGATTGAAGGAAACGAATAGCGACGATTTTGTGTGCATTATCGAATATAAACCAGGAGTATATATCACATTTCATTGCTCAGATCCTCAAACAAGGCGAGAAAATATTCACGGACTGATACAGTTACAGTTCGGCACGGGAACAGGGTATTTTAATTTTATTGTTTTAGCGTAGTGTAGCTTTTTATTCTCTTTTGAAATCGTTTTGTGTGATGCAAACGCATTTATTTCGACTCAGTGAGTATGAAACAATTCAGTGAAATATTTTCCCTTATCGACTCATGTTTAGCGAGTCTACCAGTCCAGAACCGGTGCATTATCCTCACCTGGTGTTGCCAAAACATTATTTACATTTATCGGGGAGAAGACCATAGGGTCAGTAAGATTTGCCAGATTAGAATCCGAAATCACTTCCGTACTTATCAAACTGCATAATTTTTTTAATATTAATTTTTTTTTTTTTTTTTTTTTTTTTTTTTTTTTTTTTTTTTTTTTTTCAGTGATTTTGCGTGACGTGTCACGGTTAGTAACTGGTGCCCATCGTCCCGTGCGTTGTCAGCTTGCCTTTATGGAGTCAGGTTTTATGGTTGTCGGCATACAGGTGCCGGCGGATCGTAAACTGTTTATATTTACACTGCCCCTCTCTTCCGTGTCGCCAGATAGCCTATAGTTTACGGTGCTGACGAAGCTGAGCTCGCCTGACAAACATTAAGCCGCCGAATGTGTGCATACGTAGTTCGGCATACAAGATGTGCTGTGGTAGAGTGCTCAGAAGCGTGCACTGGCTCTACACGAGTATGAGGCACCGGCGATCGGTGAGACGTTTCAAGCAAACGTCTTCCTCTTTCTTCTTTTGTAAATCAAGTAGAGTGTCCGTGTGTTTGTACTGCACTCATATCTATAGTCTTATTCCGATCTCATTAAATTTTTTTCTACACGTGAGCTCCAAAACAAGAGGTCTACATGAAATTTGTTATGGTGCATTTAGGAGTGTACTTACTGACTGCCACAGAATCTTATATTATTCCGAGTCTCCTGACATTTTGCGCCGCGGCGGAGTGACCAAGCGCATTGAGGCGCTTTGCTCCGATGCACATGAGCGTTCCCGTGGGGGTTCGAATTCCCTCTCGGGCTTGGATGTTTGTGTCGTCTTTAGTATAATGCATAGTATTCAAGCTCGTCCAGCGTGGATGTTTGTGTCGTCTTTAGTATAATGCATAGTATTCAAGCTCGTCCAGCGTGGCAGGATGATTCGGGTAGACCATCTCTTCCACTGTGTCAAAAAAAAAAAAAAATAAAAATAAAAAAAATAAAAAAAATAAAAAAAAAAAGTCACCGTGAGTAAAATCCGGCGAATATGTAGGCCAATGCATGCCTGTACCAGTACAGGCACTTGTTCGGTCCGATGTGGTCGGGCTCCATCTTGCATAAACCATTCAGTATCTGGTCGATCCTCTAACGCTTGCTGTGTGGCGACAAATTGTTCCAAAATTGCAACGTAACGTGCACCAGTGACCGTTTCTCGAATAAAAAAAGGACCACTAATGCCTCTGCTGAATACTGCAGCCCACACAGTATCTTTAGGAGAATACAGAGGTTTCGCTTCACACCAATATGTCTTTTCGGAACCCCAAAATCGCCAGTTCTGCTTATTCACGTATCCATTCAGGTGGGAGTGTGCTTCATCAGTAAACCAGATGCAGCCAACATCAAATCCTTCACTATCAATGACTGTGAGCATCTTATTAGCAAAAGCAACCCTTTCTTGCACAGCTCGTACGGGAATGGTCTGGTGAGTTTGAATTTTGAATGGAAACATGTGTAGGCTCTTTCTCAGTATTTTCTGCGTGCTGGAACGCTTCAAATCAGTCTCAGATGCAATTCTACAGACGGATGACATTGGATCTCACTGAATAATTCCAGAAACTGTGACGATATTTTTAGGCGTAACTGTGGCTTGCTTGCGGCCAACATGCTCCACTAGATCATCAGTTACGCCGCCTGTTCGTTGAAATTTTGCGAAGAGCGTACGAATGGTTTTCGCATCGGGTCCTTTTGGAACATTAAATCGTGCTTGAAAACTTCGCCTTGCTGGCGTAGGGCTCTCTTCTAACCTGTGGTACTCTAGCACCAGAAAAACGCGTTGTTCAATGGAGTACATGGTTTTAATCTCTTCCTTCGGTACGCTAACCTCCTTTCACGTTTCAATAGTGGAACTGATCGCTCTGGGCTTCGGATCACTATTTATACTAGGCATTACGTATGTCGATTACAACGCCATCTGTTATCAGCTTTTGTAACTATTATTTCAAACTGCTGTATAAACTTCTTACAGCTTTCACAATAAACATACCGTTTACTGCATTCCTCTATCGATCATTGTTTTCGAGATATTTAAATTTGAAATCAGGGAGTCCTTTCTGGGCACCTTGTATGTAGTTCGTAAGTTTAGGGACCGATGACCCCACAGTTAAGACCCTTAAAATTAAACATTTTAACATTTTACTAATTTCATCATCAAAGAAAGATGGAGATACGTATTTATAAAGTAGTCTGTAAAGTGCACGGCAGAGAGTACCATACTACCAACTTTGATAGCGCTATACCAACTACCATGGAAGTTTTCTACCTTTTCATTGAGAATACTTTCATAATTTGCAAATTATTGATAAAGGAGAGGAAGGAAAACGGATTAGGAAGGAAATGATTGACAGTGCCTGCATTAGGACATTGAAATGAAACAATGGCGACAACTGAAATTGTGAGCCGGGCCGGGAATCGAACCCGGGTGTCCCGCTTCGGACCAGCGGATGCCTTAACCACTTTGCTACCTGTGCTCACCTCCCGTATACCTCAGGTTCCCACAAGTCGCACGTTATGACTGTAGCGGCCCTGTCGTCCATAACCTCATACACTCGCCATTACGGATTCCCGTGCGAGGTCGAACGAATGACCGCATCTGCGGTGAAGTTACTGAATCTAACGCCGTATTCGCGTGTAAATACTTATTATATTGGTGTGTTGTCTGTTATTCCTTCCTCTCCTATATCAATATTTTGCAAATGTAATATGGCCGCGAAGCACGTGTGGTGTCTGTTCTTTCGGACATGTCAATATAATAAACTTTTATAATTTGCAAGCAACTTGGCGGTAAATGCCAAACGGTAGATGTACTAACGATTGTATGGAATAAACAAATGCCGAGGTAAGGCTGGGTTTCTCTCCCTAATTAGTCATTGCCCCTCTTTGTATTCTACGCAGATCTCCTGTTGACCTTCGCCATCCACATAAAATTCCGTATGGCGCAAGGCGGAGGATGCTTTGCTTACATCAGCCTTAGGTTTCGTTCCGATCTTGGAGACTTTTTGCACGTGCAAAAGTCAGAGCAACTGGAAGATTAGTGTTTACATAATATTTCGTACAGTGCATGCCAGAAGGCATCTTCAACAGACTTTACACCGTTACACTAAAAGTGCAATGAAAGATGATTTATTTATGAGTGTATTTATGGAGAAAGTTTATATAATTCGCTATGTACTGAATGGTGTATATGGTACCTCGCAATAAACTGTATACTTCTTAATTGTTCCCACTACATTTAATAGATTTTTTTCGTAGTGAAGGTGAGAAGGCGATCACACATGGATAGCATCTGGCCCCTTAAAATTTGTTACTCCATTTTCATAGTTACACACGCCCCAGCTGGGAAAGCGGGATAATGCACTAGATGCGCAGAGGGACGGGAGACGAGGAGGGCCTACGATAGTGGAATAAATGGGTATCCGGAAAAATGCCTCGTTTTTAACTAATACTTATTTATTGAGAAATAGTTTGTAATTCGTAACAGTTTACAATTTAAATCCCAAATTAACAAAAATTTCACTAGTTGATTTCAGAACAAGAAGACGAACACTGTCGACATAAAATTTAGTATTATACATGGCGGAGGGTACATTACTGACGGACTTTGACGAATTATAAATTTTCATTCCAAGGGTGATGAAATTTTGTTTACTTGACGCTCACAGCAAGAGGAATATCAATGTACATTTCGGATCTAGTACGTTTCGTGGTAGAGACGTCGACTTTGTTTGGCACCATCGTCATTATAGTGTATATATTTATTACTTAATAGAGAAAATGTGCTTTTTCAAAGACTTGAAAAAGAACTGAGAGAGACGGAAGACCAGTTGGGCAGAGAGGAAGAGAAAACGGCTAGAGGGGTTGCTAGAATGGTCCCAGAGAGGGAAAGGAGGAAATAACAAGGGATAGCAGAGAGAAGGAGATCGACAGGTGATGGACGAGTGTAACAGATTAACACATGGAGGGGGAGGAGCGAGTGAGCATAGAGAGATGGAGGATATGGATTATGGGAAGATTGTGATTGACATTATTGATGTAAACTGCGTGCAGCATCGTTTATATTAGAAAGAGGGGAGGAGACTACACGGAAGAATGTAGTTCTTAATATTTTTGTTAGATACTCTTTGAATTCTTTGATCCTGGTTCAATATAATGTAGCCGGCCATTGTTTTATATATGATCAAGACCTAATGTCAAATGCTATCTTACGTATGTTTTACTGTTTGACATGGATATGGCGACAGAAAATGTACCAACGTAATGAGTCTGTTTAATTTACTTTTCTTACGATGGTTCATAGCCGAAACCGGTAAAGTAGTAAATATAAATAAACAGCTGATGTTTGGAATACTGCATTTATTAAAATATATTTCGGCTGTTAGCACAAATCTCAGTAAAAATTTGAACACTAAATACAAGGAAAGTAAACCATGTTACATGAATTTTCAGTGTTACTGTGGAGCATATGATGATATGTTTATATTTCCTTCATGAATTCATGTCAGTTAAAAGTCAGCATAAAAAGTGTGACGCTTTCAAGATGATTGCTTGAAGCAATAAGCTATTATATAAATCAGAGTTTGTCGAAATTGCATGACACATTCAAAGCTTGGTTACTTTAAGCTTGATTTTTCTATATTTCGCTTTCGTAATCATAAACATCTACAAGTTTTGAGTTATTGAAATTATTTTTAGAATCATGAGATAATCGTAATTATTCCGACATCGTAGATGTATTACTTGTTGACCGTAAACAATGTTAGACACTACTTCATTTTTTTCTGAATTACTGGACTGTGGTACTCGTAGACGCTCTCCAGATTACAAGAAATGCTCGTCTAACAGCCCTCATTAGTTCTGAGTACAAAGCAAGGACCTCTCCCAGAATTCCGCCAATTTGGACAAACCCCCTTCCGGCTGCTGGGTTTAACGTAATAACTGGCCCGTTTGGCTGCTGCTCCAACCGCTTACCGCGGTCCATTGTCGATTCTTTATCTCTCCAAACAATACCATTACTTATACTAATTGGGCGATTCTATGCACATTACTTCCGTAAAGTCATACTCTTCAGGAACCAAACGTTTGTCTCTGCAGATACCCTTTCCTTGTGGTTGCATCTACGGTCCGATTATCTGTCCCATTGAGACAAGCAAGCCACCTCTGACCTCGTCAATGTCTGGTGTCTATTCTGATATTTAATGTGGTGTATGGATTTCTTAATGTTCATGGGACAGAGATGTTGCCTGCAACATGAAGCCGTGAGCTAATGTTTTTGAAATGTACTTATCGTAATGAAATTGAGTTCAAAAGCGTTCATAATTTCATCATATATCACTATATTTGTAATATTGCGGTTTTAACTTGTATCTGTGACAAATTGTCTTCGGGTAGCCATTTTGAGTAATGGAACTATTGTTACAAAGAAGATATTAGAGCACCTGCAAGAGAGCAATGTTATGTGGGATTCATAAATATCAGAAGGAACGTGATTCAAATCTCCTATATAAAATGTTTCCTAGTTCACCAAAGTCAGAAATTACAACGTTACATTTTAATAACACAATGAAAACTGTCTCGATATTCTTAAATTTAGGGACAAGCTTGACAGTAAACCAACGTGACGATGTAAATTAAAAATAAGGAATGATGAAAATGTGTGGAGGATTCTATATGCAACGTAGTTTGACTCAATTGCCGGTATACAAGCATCACCATGCAAGCTAAATGTTAGTGTTGCTTATGTAGATTTTCATGCGAGTGCGATAGGCGCGATAAAGTTAACCATGGAAAGCTTTACAAGGCATGGAGTGTGGGAGACTCTAGTCGGAAGAGGCGATTGTGTACTTCATCTGTCATCTTAACACGATGTCTTAAAATACCTATAAGTCCAACGTGGTGCGTCGAACAATTTGGAATGCTCTCACTGTACCCATGTCTTATTGGCAATTTTTTTTTTTTTTTTTTTTTTTTTGTTTTTTTGTATCCGCATCAGTTGCGCCACACAACATATTTGAAACGTAACACAGCTCTAGCAAGGTTACTTTATTAGCTGATTAAAAATACTGCTGGAGTGGAAGCCACTAGCGCATAACAGGATAAATTCATTCAAAAGTTTTATTTAAACCTAAAAATTTTACAACATTACATAGATCACTGGTAATGACATAGTAATATATACAGGTAATACATATAAAAAATTGATAAACTGCTGTCTGAGTGTTTTGATTTATTTAATTTTTCATTTGGCATGCAGATACTAGGCCCCTGCCTTTAGATATATATCAACAAGTGTCTTTTTAAAAATCAGAAAACGGTTAAAATCGGCCACGGCCGTAACACCTTGTGAAATAAGAAAATTTAACTGAACTTGAAAAATTGCAGTAATTCAAATTAATTGCTCCACCATAATTTATAATTTATTAATCATTTAACCAAATTTCACCAAAGCTACAAGGAAAGTAATTCTTTCTTTTCTTTCTCTCTCTCTCTCTCTCTCTCTCTCTCTCTCTCTCTCTCTCTCTCTCTCTCTCTCTCTCCTCTCGAAGAAGAGAGCAGACTAAAAAGTTTCCAAGTCTTTTCTTACAGTAACAAGTAGGTACCTACAGGGTAAGGAGCCAATTGTGGGAAACTACACTATTACATTGCAGTTAAATGAAAACCTTTTTATATAGTGGAACCATTAACAATATATTTTAACCAAACAGCACCTGTCGCCATTGGCAGATCGCATATGATTAAGGTTGCATAATACACGATTATTAAACTCGTCTCATCACAACCAAAATAGTGCCTCTGTAATACACTAAGTACTGTTAGAAACAGGTGAAGCACGACAACCAAACATAAACACTCCATTGGTGGAAAATAACTTAAAGGAAACTACACGTGTAAACAAGCAGGGAAATATTAAAACAGCACAATTAAAAAAAAATAAAAAATAAAAAAATAAAAAAAAAATTCCTACCCACATCAATCCTTGATTAAGAACTAATATTTGCACGACGTCGGCTTCACAGGGTATACCTCCATCAAAATAACGATCTGCATGTCGGTACCACAACACCGAGTCACAACTGAATCAGGAGAGACGGAAAGGCAAGCCTAAATCGTTCAAATGTATTTCGGCAGCAGGAGTTTAGTCTGGAGGTGGCTCACCGTTAATTCTAATAGCTGCAGACACTCCGAACCAGCCGAATTACAGCCTAGCGCCTACTCCTCCAGGAGAGAGGGACTCGGCCATTATCAGCCACACGACGCGTCTGACACCCTGACACCAACAGGCCGCTCGCCGACCGCGGCGTCCTCCAGTTCAGCAGCAATCAGACTGCACACTGCGGCTCGTACGACGCACACACACTCCGTCTAACGCGTCCGTCTGGCAGCTGGTACCAGTATTGAGCCCCAGTACGTCACAGCAACGCTATCACGTCACTCACTGCCGTTCAGACAGACCTGGCTCATAACTTCCGTTTAACAATGCGCTCTCGTCTCCATCCTTTTCGCCTGTCGGCGCGCGCTCTTCACACGTGACCCAGCTAACCACAGCGCGACCGGTCCAAAGTTTATCTAGATATCTAACCCTTCCTAAATCAGAGACGTTACGGCTGAATATTCATTATAGGTATGTACTTAGCGACCGTACCAAATGGGCAGTCATGCTGAGAAATATACCAGTGTTTTGTCTGAACGTGTGTTTCTCGTGTTCATATAGTGTCAGTTGCATTGGACGGCACTTCTGATGTGGTACCCAAAGAATGACCTCCGTATATAATTATTTATTATAAGGTAAAGTGCCTTAAGTATTCATTGTGGCTGTATGGCAGTGTGTCCCGCCGCGGTGGCCGAGGTGACTGAGGCGCTCCAGTCACGGTCTGCACGGCCACTACGGTCGTGGGTTCGAATCCCCCCTCGGGCATGGATATTTGTGCCGTCCTTAGTCTTAGCTAGTTCGTAAGTAGTTTGTAGGCTTAGGGACTGATGACCCCATAGTTAAGTCCCATAAGTTCTACAATCATTGGATTTTGCAGTGTGTCCATGATGAAAGCTTGAAAACGTCACTCCTTAATTGAAAATCTGATCCATTTACTTTATTCACACAAGCGTCTTTTGCCCTAGAAAAAAAAGTCAGGCGAATCAAGTTGTCCTCGTACAGAAAAACTCTTTAAGTCGCACGTAATAATCAAGAACTTAACCGGATTTTCATTGACTGAACAACACGTTTTGATGATGCATCGTGAATCTGGTATGAAACTCATAAACATTATTCACCTAAGTGTATTTCCCTAATTTTTCTAAACTTCCTTCATGCTTCATTACAAAACCACGATCTGCCAGCATGCAACCTCCAATGGGAGTGGCCTCGCAATCTGTGATATCACGCCTCAGAACGCGTGGTCTAAAGGATGAAGATGAGATGGGTTATATTCTGCAAGAGTCTGAAATATTATATGAACTGAAATAACTAAAGGAATTTACGAATTCTTCGATAAAAGGTATAAAAGTTGTCAAGGCCCGCTTACCCAACGCAAAATTTATTTGAAAAATCAGTGAGTACAGCGAAAAAGGTATCATATTTTTTTTATTTTTTTTTTCGTAGGTTTCCCCGACATGTATTCTGATTAAAGGTCTCTCGGGCATGCAGCCGCATACATTGATCGTTTTGCAATCAGCAGGAGTAACCTGATATTGATGGCACGTTACGCTGTCGAAATTTCGTTTGACAACGATCAATCTATCCGGCTGCATGCCCGAGAGACATTCAATCATGTGTATCGATTGCTTTCGAGAAGATCATTCTATCGTATCTCAATCGACAAAATATGCAAAGTGGTAAATACCTTGCAAGAGACAGCTTGAAAAATAGCCATACGTTTATCTACTGAAAAAGAAAAAAATGCAGTATAATTTATGGAGCAACGAGAAGACTTCAAAATACATGGTAAAATCCAGGGAATATCTAGTAAGAACTCACAAATATGTTGACGGTACTTCAGCTTGACATAGTTAAAACTTCTTTACTCACGTGGGCTGAAGAAGAAATGAGTAGCCAGAGAAAAGGGAATTGTATGCTTTGAGTAACATCGTAGCTGGTCTCGTCATTTATGATTAGTCTTTATTTTATGTTCATCATTCATTCCTCTCCCTTATGGGAAGAGGAGGGCACATGGAGAGCCTATTGCTCTTTGGTGCCTTATATTAACTTATTTTATACTGTTGGAGTACCATTTGTTTGTGCAGAAGGGTTGGAATATCTGTTATTTTAGAGTGTCTACATTAATGTCTCTCTCTTTCGCGTTGGAGGGTGTTAAGATCCTGGCATCTGCCCTAGTGCTGAGGAAGTCTCCCTAAAACCTCAGCAAGAATCGGATGAGACTGTTTTTCGTTTATTTTTGGTGTAGCATCTTCACATTTTTTTGTTGGCTCTATTTTTCATGATCTCTTGTATAGTCTTCTTCTTCTGTTTCTATTAGATGTTTAGTAGTTCATCACATTCCTCCGATTTTAGTGTTGTCGCTGATGATGATCTTCATACGGGTTTTAATAGTTTTTGGAGGGATAGGATACTTCTTGTGATTCTTGAATTTTTCCCGGCGAACATAGTATTCGACTAATAGTAAGGAACATAGGTGCACCAACGTATTCACTGGCAAAATATCTAGCCTCATTGTTGAGATCACATGTGGGGAAATGTGAACATCATATCCGTAACTCGTCGGATTTCATCAGTAGGTTAAAAAATCTGAAACTCAACAGCACTGATTTATTAGTTAGTTTTGACGTTGTCTCGTTGTTCACCAAAGTACCCTTGGCTGACTCTTTGTCTCTCCTTAGCAACATGTTTGAGGATGATATAACAGCTTTATTTAAGCATGCACTAACCTCCACTTACTTTTTATTTCATGAACAATACTTTGAACAGATTGACGGTGTCGCTATGGGAGTCCTCTTTCTCCCCTAGTGGCTAATTTGTTTATGGAGGATTTTGAAGAAAAAGCCCTCAATTCAGCAACATTAAGAGCGACGCTCTTCTGGAGATATGTGGACGACACATTCATAGTGTGGCCCCACGGAGAGGATAAACTGACAGAACTTTTAGACCATCTTAACTCCATTCACGAAAACATCAAGTTCACTAAGGAGCGGGAGAAGAATGGCTGTTTACCGTTCCTGGATGTACTGGTTCGACGCAAAGAGGATGGATTCCTAGGTCATTTCGTATATCGCAAGCCCACCCATACAGATCTTTATTTGCAGGCGTCCAGCTGCCACCATCCTTCGCAAACTATGAGTGTACTGAAAACCTTAGTTCACAGGGCTCAGGTAATGTCTGATGCTGACAGCCTACAGGATGAACTCCTGCACCTGGAGGCGGTTTTCAAGAAAAATGGCTACTCGCAACATCAGATTAAAAAAGTCTTACAAATAAAAACACCAGATAAATCACAGGAGAAAGATGAAGAGGAACGGGATGTGAAATCTACAGCCTTTCTCCCATACGTGGGTAATGTGTCTTCAAAATTAGCCAGAATCATGAAGAAACGTAAAGCGGATGTGATCTTTCGCCCACCAGCTAAGACCTCAGCTCTTCTGGGATCTGTCAAAGATGATTTGTTATTGCGAAAAGCGGGAGTTTATGAAATCCCTTGTGAGTGTGGAAAACGTTATATAGGTCAAACCACGCGCACTGTGCAGGAACAATGCGTTGAGCACCAACGGTATACACGCCTTCTTCAGCCCAACAAGTCTGCAGTAGCCGAACATTGTATTTCTACTGGCCATTCCATGAATTACAAAGAAGTAAAGATTTTAACCACAGCATCTACTTTCTGGGACTCAGTTGTAAAGGAAGCTGTACACATACAACTGGCGGACCACCTGCTAAATCGTGACGACGGATTTCATCTTGACAATGCATGGAAGCCACTTATATCACGCCTTCGTTCTGAAAGAATGTCTGCGTCTTCATTCCGATTTATGTTACCACTTTTAATTATTAATTTATTCATTTGTAAGCACTGTGGATACGTAACAGCTCTGTTTATGTTTGCACTCACTGCTCACAGGTTATCTTTGAAGTATATATTTATCTATGACTAGCGCAGCAGTTACGAATGTGATATCTTCGAGCATGCGCAGTGTAATCCTCAGTAGCTTTGCATCACGTGATTTACCGTATAAATAGGCACTCAGTCTTGGACTCGCCTTGAAGATGGCTGTAAGGTTTGCAGCCGAAATATTGGACGAAGAATTGTCGCTGTCCCGGGAGCACTCCCGAAAGATGATGGAATAGGATACTTCTTCTTTGGATAGTTGACGTTGTAGTATGGTTTTCTCAGTAATTCATTTGTTGCCGTTTTTGTTGGAATTTGTTTTCCCCTGTTTTTGCTGCCAGTTTTAACCATATGGTGTTGATTGGGGCTGTTTTGGTGTATTGTTATACCCTGTTGTTGATCGCTCTAGGGTTCAGCCTGGTGGCGTGGCGTAGTATTAGTCGTTCAGTGGTCAAGATCTTGGAGGCGTTGCTCTTTTGTGCCATCCAGACAGGCGAGGAAGATCCTTGTAATGGTCTGATGAATGACTTATACTCGTAGGCAATTGTTTCTTTACGCTGTTCGTCCTGTTTCTGATTAGTCTGATGACGTTCAGGCGCATGTTGGCTCTATTGATTGTGTCCGTAGTGTGTGGGATCTAAAAGAGAAACTACCTTTATGCTTAGGTATTTGGCTGAGTCTTTGGCCTTTATTGTCTGACCCCAGTGTTTGGCATCTTTGAGGTTTTGATTTCGAGTCCTTGTGTTGCTGCGTTTAAAGTGAGACAAACAGTCACCGCACATCAAGCAACATAGATGGGGGCGTAGAAGTAAAATGACACGGGAATGAAAGAATAATGGAGGAAGAGAGGAGAGAAAAGATGAAAACAAAAGTAAATCGTTTCAATGGCGTCCGCGTGAGAGCGAATGCAGGTGCTATGTGGAAAAAAAGAAGCACGGAAAATGTAATGTAAGTAAGGCAAGGAATTTCAAAATAAGTAATGAAAACATTATGAGACGAAACATGGTTCATACAAGGGGATGCACTCAAAAGTGTCTTGTTCTCTCTTCTAAGAGAAAATAATAAGATAGTGTAGGCAACAAGATTGGGCTGGAGAGTAACTTCAATTGTTGGATGGGCTAAAAGGGAATCAAGATAAAACAGAGTTCATACAATTAGGAAGAAGACAAGAGCAATATGAATTTCTGGAGAAAAAAGGCATGAGATTCAATAGAGTGTACTAATTAAAATGCCTTGGATCTGGTTATACCACGGACAACAAAATAGAAATGGTCATCGAGGAAAGAATAGCAGTGGGAATGAAATGCATTTATCCCCCAAAGAGACGCTCGGCTCTGTCAGTTTCAGTGAACACTAAGATGAAAATCTGTAACACGATGGTATTTCCAACAGTAGTGTACGGCTCAGAAACATGGAGCATGACTAAACGAGACAACGAACAACTATTAATATTTGAAAGAAGAGTAATTAGGAAGATATTGGAACCAATTTTAGATAACGGAGAATGCAACAGGAGGACGAATGAAGAAATCTACCTTCTGTCAAACGTTTAATGATGATAAAGGGCAAGAGAATACAATGGGTCGGCCATGCCAAAAGGAAGACAGGTGAAGATGACACTAGAAGCGAAGCAAATAAACACCAAACGCCCCATATACATCTGCATGGGATACTCTGGAAATCACATTTAGGTGTCTGGCAGAGGGTACATCGGAACAGCGTTATATTATTTATCCTCCATTCCATTCTTGAATAGAGCTCGGGAAGAAGGAACTTCTGAATCTCTCCGTTCGAACTCTGATTTCTCGTGTTATTTTTCTGTAAGACATACCCAGGGGCAGATATAGACTCTGACCATAACATGTTGGTTATGAACTGTAGGCTGAAACTGAGGAAACTACAAAAAGTTAGGAAAATAAGGAGATGGGTCCTGGATAAATTGAAGGAACCTGAAGTTCTTAAGAATTTCAGTGGGAGCTTTAGGCAACAATTGACAGAAACGGGCGGAAATAAAACAGTAGAGGAGGAATGGGTAGCATTGAGAGATGAAATAGTGAAGGCAGCAAAGGACAAAATAGGTAGGAAGGCAAGACCTACAAAAAATCCTTGGATATCACAGGAGATACTAAATTTAATCGATGAAAGGAGAAAATATAAAAATTCAGTAAATCAAACAGCCAAAATGGAGTACAGACAACTAAGAAATGAGATTCACAGGAAGTGCAAAATGGCTCAGCAGGAGTGGCTAGAAGGCAAATGCAAGGATGTAGAAGAATGTATAAATAGGGGAAAAATAGATACAGCCTACAGGAAAATAAAAGAAACATTTGGAGATAAGAAAAATAGCTCAATGAATATCAAGGACTCTGATGGAAAACCAGTTCTCAGCAAAGAAGAGAAATCTGAAAGGTGGAAATAGTATATAGAGACGCTCTATGAAGGAAATGAACTTAGCGGTAATATTGTAGAAAGGGGAGAAGAAGTAGATGAGAATGAAATAGGAGATACTATACTGAGATATGAATTTGACAGAGCACTGAAAGACCTAAGTCGAAACAAGGCTCCTGGAATAGATGATATTTTCTCTTTGGGAGAAGTAGCAAAACAAAATTGTTTCACGTGGTGTGTAAGATGTATGAGACAGGTGAGGTACCCTCCGACTTTAAGAAAATTGTTATAATCCCAATTCCAAAGAAAGCAGCCGCAGTCAGGTGTGAAAACTACAGAATCATCAGTTTAGTAAGTCATGGTTGCAAAATATTAATACGAATTATTTACAGAAGGATGGAAAACCTGGTAGAAGCCGACCTCGGGGAAGATCAGTTTGGGTTCAGGAGAATTGTAGGAACACGGGAGGCAATACTCACTTTACGGCTTATGCTAGAAGATAAATTAAGAAAAGGCAAACCTACATTTCTAGCTTTTGTAGATTTGGAGAAGGCTTTTGACAATGTTGATTGGAATAAACTCTTTCAACTTCTGAAGCAAGCAGGAGTATAATATAGGGAGCGTAAGGTTATTTACAACTTGTACCAAAACCAGACAGCGGTTGTCAGAGTTCAGTGGTTGGAAAGGGAGTAAAACAGGGTTGTAGCCTTTCTCCAATGTTATTCAATTTGTACATTGAGCAAGCTATAAAGGAAAGCAAGGAGAAATTTGCTGAAGGAATTAAAGTTCAGAGGGAAGAATTAAATACATTGTGTTTTGGCGACGACATAGTAATTCTGTCAGATACAGTAAAGGACCTGGAAGAGCAACTGAACAGAATGGACAGTGTGCTGAAAGGTGCATATAAGATAAACATTAACAAGAGCAAAAATAGGGTAATGGAGTGCAGTCTAAGAAAATCAGGCGATGCTGAAGGAATTAGATTAGGTAACGAAGCAATAAAGGAGGTAGATGACTTTTGTTACTTGGGCAGGAAAATAACAAATGATGGTCGAAGTACAGAGGATATAAAATGCAGAATGGCAATGGGTAGAGAAGTGTTCTTGAAAAAGAAAAATTTGTTAACATCGAATATTGATTTAAGCCTAAGGAAGTCCTTTCTGAAGGCATTTGTATGGAATGTTGCCTTGTATGGTAGTGAAACATGGACGATAAACAGTGCGGACAGGGAGAGGATTGAGGCTTTTGCAATGTGGTGCTACAGAAGAGTGCTAAAGATTAGGTGGGTGGATCGCGTAACTAAAGAGGAGGTACAGAACAGAGTTGGGGAGAAAAGAAATTTCTGGCATACCTTGACTAAAAGAAGGGATAGATTGGTAGGTCACATTGTTAGACATCAAGGAATTGTGAATTTAGCGTTGGAGGGAAGTGTGTGGAGTAAAATCTGCATGGGAAGACCAAGAGATTGATACAGTAAGCAGATTCAGACTGATGTAAGTTGCCGTTCTTATGTGGAGACAAAGAGGCTTGCTCAGGATAGGGTATTGTGGAGAGCTGCATCATACCAGTCTCCGGACTGAAGACCACAACAACAACAACATTTTCTCATGATCATTTCTACCTATGTAGATGGCAGTTAACAATATATTTTCGCATTCCGAGGAGAATGTTGGCGACTGGAGTTTCATAAATAGCCCATGCTGCAGCGATAAACGTCGTTGTTGTAATGATTCCCATCCCATATTCTGTATCGTCTCCATCACGCTGTGTCCTCTGTATCGAGACAATACAAAACTGGCGTCAATTCTTTGGACCCTTTCGATAGCTTCCGTCAAACCCACTTGATAAGAATCCCATAATGGGCAGCAATACTACAAATAAAGACGGACAATCGTGTTGTATGCACTCTCTTTAGTAGTTGTGTTGCATAAGTGTTCTGCCAATAAATCGCAGTCTTTGGTCGCCTTTTCCACGGCATTATCTACATGTCCTTTCCAATTTAAGTCTGAAGTAATCGTAATTCCTAGGTATTTAAAGCAGTTTACGGCCTTCACATTTGATTGTTTTATCTTGTAAACAAAGTTTAACGGATTTCTTGCCGTACTCATGCGGACGACTTCATACTTCTCATTATTATAGACAATTGCCAATATTTACATCAAACTGATATCTTATTTAGATCGTTCTGAAGTTGGTTTTGATCTTCAGATTCATTTACTAGACGATAAATGACGGTATCATAAGCAAAGAACCTAAGAGAGCTGCTCAGAGTTTCTCCCAAATCGTTTATGTAGATAACACTACCCTGTGGAACGCCGAATGGCACCTCTGTTTTAATCGATTTCTTAGCATCGTTTACTACAAATTGAGTCCTTTCTGACAGGAAATCCACTATGCAGTCACCAATATGGGGCGATATTCCATAACCACGCAATTTGATTAATAACCGTTTGTGAGGTACGACCTCTAGGTATGTAGGAAGTAGAATAGCAACAGCCGTATGTTTAACAGAAACATTTATTCTTTGACTACCAGTTTCGGCATTCAATTATGACATCTTCAGATCCCTATATTGGAATTAAATTTTTAAGGGGCAGCCCTCAGTCGCAAAGTACGAAAACAATCGTAACCAGGTTTCAATGCCGCTATGGTCAACTTCTTCAGACGAAGATGAATATGTTAAAACTACATGTCAAAATTTAAAATAATAGAAAATATATATCTGTATTATTTTAAACTTTATCATGTAGTTTTAACATATTCATCTTCGTCTGAAGTATGTGCTCGTAGCGGCATTGAAATCTGGTTACGATTATTTTCGTATTTTGCGACTGAGGGCTGCCCCTTAAAAATTTAATTGTATTGTAACAGTCGTTGACTCACAGCCATGTACCCTATATATGAGTATAATATCCATTAAGTAGGGATCGAAACTGGTTGCGTGAATTTCTAGCTCTCAGTATGAACCATTAACAACAAGAGTTTCTATCCCTACTTAATGGATGTAATACTCCGATCTAGGTACCTGAAGATGGCATAATGTAATGCCGAAACTGGTAGTAAAAGAACAACTGTACCCTATATATGAGTATTATATCCATTAAGTAGGGATCGAAACTGGTTGCGTGAATTTCTAGCTCTCAGTATGAACCATTAACAACAAGAGTTTCTATCCCTACTTAATGGATGTAATACTCCGATCTAGGTACCTGAAGATGGCATAATGTAATGCCGAAACTGGTAGTAAAAGAACAAATGTTTCTGTTTAACATACGGCTATTGGTATCCTACTTCCTACATACGTATGACCACATCCAGTCCCGACTAATGATGGTTCAATAAAAGTTTCTGTCTCTAGGTTGATTGAAGGCACGTGGAGCAACTGGAGCAACGTGGAGGGAATGTAGTTAGTGCAAACAGCGCGGGGTCTGCTGGCCTTTGATCGCTGGACTTTTGTTTCGAGTTGAAATCAAAGGCTAAACGTTTCCTTTGCTGCTGAGAATTTTTCGTGCCGAGCGGCATTTAAAGGCTGTGTTAGGCTCTCGTGCTGCTGAAGAGTGGGAATCTGTCCTATTAGTCACGATAGAAGACCGCGAAAGCAACGAACTGTTGCCACTTGAAGGTACAAATTCGTTCCTGAAGACGCGGAGAACACGAAGGAGGAAACATAAAGCGGTGAGAGTGGGAAGGAGGAAGTTGCGTGGAGGGCCCAGCGCCGTATAACTGCCGGTTCGCGTGCGGCCCGCGCAGCTGTGAGGGACGTGCAGGTTATCTCGGCGGCGGCGGCGAGTCGTCTGCTGGACGGGGCGCCACCGGTGCCATCCGGAAGCAACAGGAGGAGGGTTGGGTAGGGGGAGGGCCGGACCAGGAGGAGCGGCCGCAGAAATATTAGCACTCATTAGGAGCGGCGGTCCATAAAGTTGCGGGGCGTCACGCTCCGCCGGCTGCGCCGAGATGAGCCGAGGGCGGCAGCGAGAGGCCTAATCCCCGCCTGGCCACCGGCTGCCGGGGCCAACTTGGGCGGCGCGGAGCATATTCCGAAAACAACTTGTCTCCGGAGGCAGTCCTGAGTGCCTGTCACGGGGCTCAAGTGCCGGCGGCCGAGGAAAAATGGAGACCGCCGAGCCGGTTCATAAGCACAGCCCACGGCACTTTTTTTTCGTACTCCGTCTCCGGCGGTTAACTGCGGATTAAATTACACATTTTTTTCAGGATTCATGTCCACTATTATACAGTAAATTGGTACTCCTTGAAACTGCTCGCGATGGAAACGCTCGCGTAAAGTGACTGTTATTAGGACGAGAGTACAGGGATTCTCTCCTAATGGCCGTCAGGCTCATTTTCTCTGGCATTTAAGCAGACGTATGCAATAACATAGTTGGGGTTTGTAGGTAGACGTAACAAATCTTGCTGTGTGTAGAAAGTACGACTAGGATCTGATAATGACGACCCATAACAAATACAGCCCAGTAACTCATGGCTGTAAAACTAGAATGGAAATGCCGGGCCACGGAGGAGAGCCCAAGAGCATTGAGAAGATATTCGACGATGCGCGAGGAGGTTCCCCGTCACGGGTTCGAATCCCCTCTCGGGCATGGATGTGTGCTGCCTTTAGTATAAGCTAGTTTATAAGTAGTTTGTAAGTTTAAGGACTGTTAGCCCCGCACTTTCCTCCCTTAAGCTTCACAAACATTTATTATTTATTTTGGTTTTCGGTTCCATCGGACCCAATTGAGGAGTGAGACTCCATGGTCATGGAACAAGTCAATACATGAATTTTTACAAAAGAATGGTAATAGAAAAATTTAAGTAGTCCTATGCATACGATAATCTAAAGACAAAGTGGAAAGAATCAATAAGGGAAAAAATGAATTAGCTTAATTGTTTTACTTTTCTAGGAGTTCCTCGACAGAATAAAAGGAGTGAGCCATGGGGTAACTCTTCAATTTAGATTTGAAAGCGTGTGGGTTAGTGCTAAGATTCTTTAGTTCTTGTGGCAGCTATTGAAAATGGATGCTGCAGAATACTCTATGTCATTCTGCACAAGTGTCAAGGTGGTGTGATGCAAATGTAGATTCGACTTCTGTCTGTATTCGCAGAGTGAAAGCTATTAACTCGTGTGAATAAGCTGATAATATTAAAGAAAAAAAGTATTGTGACGCCAATGTCAAAATTCCTTACACCACATATTGCTCGAACCGCCCGTTTCTGAGCCAGAAATATCCTTTTTGCATCAGGCGAGTTACCCCAAAAGATAATGCCGTACGTCATAAGTGAGTGAAAGTAAGCGTAATACTTTTCGTGTTGAAAAATAACTTATTTCAGATATTTTTCTAATGGTAAATAAAGCATAATTTAGTTTTGGAACGAGATCCTGAACATGGGCTTTCCACGACAGCTTACTGTCTATCGGAATACCTAGAAATTTTAACTGTTCAGTCTCACTTATCATATGCCCATTAGGTGTAATCAAAATGTCAGCTTTCGTCAAATTATATATTAGAAATTGTAAAAACTGTGTTTTACTGTGATTTATCATCAACTTATTTTCAAGCCATGAACTTATCTCTTGAACTGCATTACGTGATACTGTGTCAACATTACGAGCAACATCCTTCACTATCAAGCTGGTATCATCAGCAAACAAAAATATTTTACAGTCACCTGTTATACTCGAAGGCACGTCATTTATATAAAGAAGAAACAGCAACGGTCCCGAAACAGGCCCCTGGGGCACCCCACACTTAATTGGGCCCCATTGCGATTGTATGTCATAGCCATTTAAACATTTTTTTAAATACCGTCCAAAATCGGCGTCGGGGAAGATCTGTTTGGATTTAGGAGACATGCAGGACATGTGATGTAGTACTTACATTGCAATTAATTTTAAGGAACGGCAAAGCTTCGATTTTTACCATTTCTAGATTTCGAGAAATCTTTTGTGTTTGTTCTACAGGTTTGTTTATTTTGTTACTCGATTTTCGGATTCTTAGTCCATCATCAGATATTTACTGAAGTTCAGTCAAAGAACTTGCGTTGTGAATCAACAATGAGAGATGTTAAATACAGAAAAATATATTATCTTCTTTGATGGAGCAGTTACAGTGTAAATACATATTTAAATGAAATTTGATAATTATAGTACTGAAAAACGGAACATAGGTACCATACATCGAGAAACAGTGGAAACATAAATTTTTACATCATGACTACAGTGGACGACGTTGATTCGAATACACTCTTCAAAATTCTGAAGGTAGCAGGGTAAAACATGTTGTTCCGATCTTCAGTCCGCAGACTGATACTGGAAAGTACAGACAGAAAAGATTGTATGGAAAGCAAATACTACGTTTCGTTGGCAGAACACTTGGAAGATGCAACATTTTTATTAAAGAAACTGTCTATACCACATTTGCGCGTCCTGTTTCTCAGTATTGTTGCGCTTTGTGGAGGAGACAGGAGGACTGACAGACGTTTAAGAGAAAGTACAGGAAAGGGCAGGTCGTTTTATATTATTTCGATATAGGGGAGAGAGTGTCACGGAAATGATACACGAGTTGGGGACGCAAATCATTACAAAGGCGTCATTCGTCGCGACGACATCTATTTGCGAACAAATTTTGTTAGCACCCACTTACATAGGAAGACATGATCATCAAATTAAAAAAAGAGAAATCTGATCCAAAAAGGAGAGATTTAGGTGTCCCTTGTTTCGTCGTGCTGTTAGAGAATGGAGCTGTAGGCAACATCATGAAAGCAGTTCGATGAACCCTTCAATGTGACATGCAGAGTATTTATGTAGATGTAGATGCACCTCTCCACGCTACGCTATCCCGTGAAAGCCTCTTCATATGGCAACAAGAACGGCAAAGTAGTCTACATCATTTGGAGCTGCTGACTGTTTTCGTCCCTCTGTCTCCCTCTATGACTTTACCCCACATTTCTACATCTACATGGGATACTCTGCAAATCACAATTAAATGCCTGGCAGAGGGTTCATCGAACCACCATTATACTATCTCCCATTCCATTCTCGAATAGCGCGCAGGAAGAAAGAACACCTGAATCTCTCCGTTCGAGCTTGGCGATTTGAGTTTCGTAAGTAGCCCACGCCCCAGCGATAAGCGCCGTTGTTGTAATGATTCCCATCCCCGATCCTGTATCATTTCCAGAATGCTGTCTCCTCCGTATCGTGACAATACGAAACGAGCTGCCCTTATTTGGACTCTGTCGATGTCCTCCGTCAAACGCACCTAATAAGGATCCCACACTGGGCAGCAGTACTCCAAAATGGACGGACAAGCGTAGTGTATGCAGTTTCTTTTGCAGTTCTGTTGCATGTTTTAAGGATTCTGCCAATATGATAAGTTGACAATTCCTCAGAATTATTCCCAACAATCTGTCACTTCTCTTACTCAGGAAATGCTAGAAACTCCTTTTACCCCCAATACGGTTCAGTACCTCCTCATTACTTAAGCTATCTTATCTAATCGTCGTCATTCGTCTGTAGCACGACATTTCGAAATCTTCTATCATTTTTTTATCTGAACTCCTTATCGTCAACATTTGACTACTTTGAAACGTAATACTCCAGAAGATTACTTCAGGGAGAATTTCCTAACATTTAAATTAATATTTGATGTCAGCAAAATTCGCTTCTTTAGAAACACAATTATTCCCATTTTCATTCTGCATATTATATCTTCTTTAATTCGGCTACCCAAGCAACAAAACTCATTTACTTCTTTTATTGTCCTATTACCTAATATATTGCCTTCAAAATCGCTTGATTTTCTTTGATACTTTCCATTATCCTTGTTTGATTCTTGTTTAAGTTCATCTTATAATCCTTCTTCCAAAACACTGTCCAATCTGTTCATTGCTCTTCCAGGTCCTTTCCTGTCTTTGACAGAATTAATATGTCATTGACCAACCACAAAGTGCTTATTTCTTCTCACTGAACTATAATTTTCTCTCCAAATTTCTCCATCCATTCTTTCACGGCTTGATCAATGTACAGATTGAGCAACATTGGGGAAAGCTACAAATATGTCTTACTCCCTTCCCAACCACCGGGTCCTTTTGAAGCCATTCGACTGAATATACCTCTTCGCTCCCTACATTTTATCCCTGCTGCCTTAAGAATTTAAAAAAGTATATTCCAATCAACACTGTCAAACGCTTTCTCCGGATCTACAAACGCTAAAAAACTAGGTTTGCTTTTCCATAATCAATCTTCTAAGGTAACTCGTAATGTATTGCCTCCCTTATTCCTATGTTTCTCCTAAATCCAAACTGACTTTACACAATCTCTGATTCTATCAGTTTTTCCATTCGCCTTGAAATAATTTCGCCGCGGCGGAATGGCCGTGCGCATTGAGGTGTCGTGCTTCGGTGCACGTGGCCGCTCGCTGTCGGAGGTTCGAGTCGTTCCTAGAGCATGGGTGTATGTGTTGTCCTTAGGTTAGTTTAACTCAGTTTAAGTAGTTTGTAAGCTAGGGACTAATAACAAAGCAGTTAAGTCCCATAGGTTTACAAACATTTGAACATTTTGTTAGTATTTTCCAACCAAGACTTATTATACAGTTCTGTAGTTTTCACTTTTACGGCACTCGCTTTCCTTGGAATGAGAATTACTATATTCTTCTTGAAGTCGAGTGGTATTTCCTCTGTGTGATACATCCTTCGAAACCAAGTGGAGCAATTCCTTCCACACTGGCTCTCCTAACGGAACGACGTTAGGACGTTGGACGGAACCTCATCAACTCCAGCGGCCTTATCTCTACTCAGATCTTCCATTGCCATGTCGAATTCTTTTTGCAGTAAAGTAACTCTGATGTGCTTCTACTTCGTCTTCCATTTCAAAAATTCTGCCTTCATTTCCATTGTACAAGCACTCTATAAATTCCTTCTACCTTTCAGTATTTCTTTCTTAGCTTAGTGCTTGTTTTCCATCTTAGTTCTTCATATTCATAAAGCTGCTTTCCTTGTCTCCAAATGCCTCTTTTTCCTGTGGGCGGTAACCATATATTCCCTAGTTATACAGTCTTCTACGTTCTTGCATTTGCGGTCTAATCCCCCCTGCTTAGACGGTCTGCACTTCCTGTCAACTTCAATTTCCCAACTTCTGTCCTCCCTTTTGGCTACTTCGCTTGCCGAATATTTATATTTTCTCCTCTCGTCAATTAAGTTCCGTATCTCCTGTGTTATCCACGGATTTATTTTAGTACTTCTCCTTCTGCCTATATAATTCTCTGCGGCCTTCACTATCTCTCATAGCTACTCATTCTTCTTCTACTGCATTACTTGCCCCCTGTTTCAGCGAATCCTTGCCTAATGCTTCCTCTGAAACCCTTAACCAGTTCTGGTTCCTTCAGTTTGACCAGGTTCCATCTGCTTAATTTCTACCTTTTTTCAGACTCTGAAATGTTAATTTACATATCATAGTCAGGAATGTATGGTCAGGGTCTACATCTTCAGCTGCATATGTCTTATAGCTTAAAATTTGCTTTCTTATCGCATGCCTAACCATTAAAGTAAAATCTAGTACTTAACAGTGTCTCCTGGTCTCTTCCACGTAAAAAATCGTGTTTCATGGTGACTGAACCAAGTTTTGGTAATATATTTGTGTTCCGAACAAACTTTTCCAGGCGAGCTTTTTATCATTACTTTTCCACTACCAAATCTCTTTCGTTTCCTACTATCGAGTTCCAGTCTCCCATCAAAATTAAGTTTTCATCTCCCTTAACTGTATGAATAGTTTCCTTTATCTCTTCTTACAATTTCTTCGATTTCCTCATAGTCGTCAAAGCTAGTTGAAATATAAAGTTTCATTTCTGTGGGCGGTTTTCTTCTCGTGTAATTCTTTGCTACGATAATGCGTTCAGTACGTTTTTAATAGTATCTTACCCGAATTCCTATTATCTTATTCATTATCAGACCTACTCGTCCATTACCACCATCTGATTTTCTATTTATAACCCTGTACTCACCTGAAAAGAATCCTGTTCATCCTGCCACCCAACTTCACTAATCCCCAACATATCTAATTTAAACCGTTCCAAGTCTTCTAACTTACCTACCCGAATAAGGGATAAAACATTCCACGCTCCGATCCGTGGCATGCCAGTTTCTTGATGACAACATCCTCTCGAGTAATGCGAGCCCAGAGATTAGAATGGGGTACTACTTTATCTCCGGAATATTTTACTCAAAAAGACACCATCAAATATTAACGGAGTTGCATGTCCTCAGACAAAGAAACGAGTGTAGTTTTCAAATGTTTGTTAAGCTTATGAGACTTAACTACGGGGTTATCAGTCCCTAAATATACAAACTACTTATGAACTACTTACGAACTAGGACGGCACTAATATCCATGCCCGAGGGGGGATTCGAACCCCCGACCGTAGTGGCCGTGCTGACCGTGACTGGAGCGCCTCAGTCACCTCGGCCACCGCGGTCGGCAGTGTAGTTTTCCCTTGCTTTCAGCCGTTCTCAGTAACTGCATGGCAAACACACGTCAGCTGATATTACAAAACCATCACAGTCAATCATCCAGACCGCTGCCCCAGTAACTACTGAAAAAACTGCTGCCCCTCTTCAGGAACCACACGTTTGTCTGGCCTCTCCACAGATATGTCCCGCTGTGGTTGCACCTACGAAGTGGTAAACTGTATCGATGAGCCACGCAAGATACCCCACTTCGGCAATGTCTGTGGTTCATGAGGGTGGGGGGGGGGGGGGAAATCATGGGGAACGAAGACCAAACTGTACTTCTTAGATTCGAAGTGCATGAAACGGAAGTATTAGTTGGAAAGTGAGTAAGATTGGGTAGTACACTTTCCGCAGGGGTTTTCAATTTGTATATTGAGCAAGCTGTGAAGGAAAGCAAGGAGAAATATAGTTAAGGAATTCACGTTCAGGGCGAAAAAATTAAAACTTCGTGAGACAGCAAACAACGTGGAAGAGCAACTGATTGGAATTGACGCTGCTTTCATACCAGGACATAAGATGAACAATAACAAGAGCAAAACAAAGTTGATGGAATGTAGTCTAAGAAAGTAAGCCGATGTTGAAGCAATTATATTACGTAACCAGACGATAAAGAATATAGATGAGTTCTTTTACTTGGACAGAAATGTAACATATGATGGTTCCATTACTAAGGATATAAGATGCAGAGGGAAATGGTAAGGAAAGTGTTTTTGAAACGGAGAAATTTGTTAACATCGAATATTACCTAAATTTTAAGGAAGTCTTCTGTTTGTGGAGTGTTGCCTTCTATGGTATTGAAAGACTGAGGATCAATAGTTCAGACAGTAAGAAGGTAGAGACTTTCGAAATGTTGTGCTACAGATGAATGATGAAGATTATGTGGGTAGTTCTTGTGACTAATAAGGTGGTACTGAACAGAATTAGTGAAAAAAAGGAATTTATGGCGTATCTTGACTAAAAGAAGGGATCGATTGGCTGGACACATTCTTGGGCATCAAGGAATTGTGAATTTAGCAAAAATGTACAAATGTTTCTATAGCTTATGGGACATAACTATGGGGTCATCAGTCCATAAACTTACAAACTACTTATGAACTAGCTAATAGTAAGGACGGCACAAATATCCATGCCGGAGGGGGGATTCGAACCCCTGACCGTAGTGGCCGTGCAGACCGTGACTGGAGCACCTCAGTCCCCTCGGCCACAGCGGCCGGCGTGAATTTAGCATTTGCAGGGAAGTTAATGCGGTAAAAATCGCAGAGGGAGACCAACAGACGAAGTCAGTAAGCAGATTAAAATGGATGTGAATGAAAAGGCAGGGTAGAGTTGGGTGGAAAGCAGCATCAATCCAATCTCCTGACTGAAGGCCACAAGACTACCATGCACAGGAAGTGTAGAAAATGAGATGAAATTTTTTTTCGACGGTCAACACAGGTGATGGGTGAAATGCGTAATATTTTCGATTTCCATAGAGAACACCTAGATCTTTGAAAATTTAGTGTCTTTGACGAAAACAACATCACTGTTTAGCGGTCCAATAAAGACAGTATCCTCGGTAATGATGGTGTACACCGAACAGGGAAAAACATCATTGACAAAGAGGACCCTGTGCTGAACCTGAAGAAGGAAGATTGAGAGTTTGACGTCTCGTCGACAGCGTGGTCATTAAAGACGGGCGAAACTCGTAGTTAACTGACAACGGCGGACGAGCATTAACAACGATTGTTGCCAGACAGCATATACCCACCACGGCAGAAGTAACTCCAACGCTCAACACTTACTTTAGTAATACTGTGTCGATAAGAACACTACTGTTGAAGTTTAACAACTTTGGAGGTCCTGCACTTGCCAAAACATTAATGACTGAAACTAACGCAACACTGCGTGGATGTTGTGCCACGATAATAAAACCTTACGCCCTGATGATTGGGAGTGAGTGGTATGATTCGCAAAATCATCGATTGCATTCAATCCTCCTAATAACCGAGTTTATGTATCAAAAACCCCAAAGGATTAGGTTGCGGTTGTTCTTACAGCCAAGCCCGGGCCTAGATTCCGTTATGATTTGAGCTTCTGCATCGCGGTATTCAAGTGTTCCATCGCTACTCTCATTGTTCGAATGATTACTATGACTAACAAATTGCTAACAAACACTTATAAATTCCAATATTATATTGCAACAGAAATCTGGATAAGCACTCCAAGCGATTAAAAAGCATGGTAAGATTGGGACCTAAAGAAACACACCTCGTCGTTTGCTAGAGTACATAAAATATTTCTCTGTATTAAATATAGCTCCTTACAGAAATAAATTTGAAAAAGAAAACCTTAGAAACAGGTTACAAACATTCAGACTGTTGGATTGTTTATTCTTAAATATGCAAATTCTAAAGACAGTTGACAGTTTTCCTAACTTCAGTTAATCATTATAAAAACAGATACAATATTAAATAAATAATTAAAATATCGAATTAGCTTAAACTACTTCAGAACCAATAAGGAGCAATTTATCCTACTGAGTAATTAATTTTGAAGCCTGAACAACCAAGCTCATTAATTTAACTGAGACACTAACTTTTTAAATGACAAGGCCAATAATAAAAAACCATTCACATACGACATTGAATAAATAATTATAACTATCACATGAGCTTAAAATGCTTGACAAACAATAAGCATCAACTTACCTTAACCAGTTATTTGAAACTTGAACAACCAAGGCGATTAATCAAGTTTAGACAATACCCTTTTAAATGGCAAACACTATAATTAAAAAGATTCCACAGTTAAAGACCAAACATTTAGATCAGTAGTTAGACCACAAGAAAACTTACCACTAGATCCTACAATTGCAATAAATGCTACAACTGAACTCTAACAGGCAAGCATATCCCTAATATAGGTACTGTACGAGCTTGGATGCAATTAATCTTCAACTAAAATAGAAGCATCCTTCACAGCAAGCGGTAACTGAGGATTGTTGCGCGAAAATTTTTACCTTACAAGAGCGGGTTTGCACCGCCCCAAGCGGCCCTGCCGTCGCCTCAACGCCGTTAGTGACAGCCACCAATTGGATGGAACAGTCACCCTCCAAAGAGAACTTGCCAAAAGATGAAGTGAGGACAAGTAACCACAATTACACCTCTTAACTCCCCGCAAAGTGATGAAGAAAAAGGAAAAACAGCTTCCCTATGAACACGCCCACGCCCTGGGGTAGCTAAAAGTACGTGGATGTCCACTAGGCAGAAAAAAAACCTACTGGTTATCTTACGTCTCTAAGGGTAAATGAGAGAATTAAAAGCCAAACAAACCTTAATTATAACAAACACGATGCACACCTAAGCAACTGCCAATAAGCCTGAAGTGCAGCTGTCCTTTGGTATGGCGATGGCTGACGCGCTGGTTTCGCGCTGGCCTGCTGCCGCTAGCTCTACCAGCCTGCTTCTCCCGCGTTGCCAGCGTTACTTCCGCACTACCGCCAACGAGCATCTCCCCTGCGGAAACAGCTCGCTACTGTCGTGATGGCGTACTGGGCGATGGATGCGGCCCGGGAGTCGAACCCGCACCCCTCGCAGCTCGCTACTGCTGTGCTGTCCTTCGGCTGGTAACAGGAGTCGTCCTAGGTGAGTAACTGGCTGTCTGCCAGGCGCCGCCCCTCTCGCTGCAGGCCTACCGTGTCCTGCGCTGAACCCGTGTCCCCTCGTGCCGCTGGCAATGCCGCGGCTGCTGCTTCTGCCATTGCGACGGCCGCATCCTAAGCTGCTGCTTCTGAGAGCGATCGAACCGGCCGTACCGACCGTGCTGATCGTACCACTCGTCCTACAGAACTGAATGCACGGAAAGTCGAACCTGTCATCTTCGCCCGTATCTATACGGCGGGGTTGGAACAGTCAGTTATTTATCCGTCTGATTCACAAGTATGACATGCTTACTTATTGCTTAATGTTACCGATTTCCTGTTTCTGATCACGTACCCCTCCAGCCACTTGTTCTCTTTAGTAACGCACTTGCTTACATGTTGCGTAGTACTGGCGTCTGCACTGTCTCAGTTGCGTCACCAGATGTCCACAGCACTGGAATACTTCGATCGCTAGTTTTATAAGAATGTTTCACCTGCTTCACTTAAAGTCAACATGCCTGCTTTCGACATAGGTTTACTGCTTCCTACACTCCTTCAATCACGGGGGAAATTGTCCCTGAATTTTAACAAAACACTATGTACCTCAGAAACACCACACAGAAAAACACTGACAGTCTTTTACAAGAAAGGAAGAAAACCGTAATAGGATCGCTTGTCACATTTTAAAACTCCTGATACTCTTACTCACAATAACTACATTTTTGTTTCACATCCCCACGCCATTCATTACACCAACACTTGTAACCAGTCCATGGGGATTTCATGTACAGGAATATTGTTACCCTCTTTCTTCTTATGCTTACAAAAAAGAAAACCCATGCAAAGGTGCACCAAAAGTAAAAACGAACCAGAAATACAACCTCTCAAGATTAAAATATTTTTCTTTCGTTCTTGTTTAAGCAGCAATACATGACTTATTTTATAGTGTTGGCATCATTTCTGCTTTGTTGAGTGTTGATGAAGTGACGTAAGGACTTGAGGATTGCACGATCTAGCGAATCATTGAGAAAGGCTAGATTTTGTTCTGGCAGTACCTGTAGGGTAATATCAGGGCGTAAAAAAGAGGGTACAAAATGTTCATGGTAATGTAACCGGTAATTGATGTAGGTAAATGAAAATTAGCCCCTGTAATAGAACATGATGTAAGAATCAAATAACGGAATGTAAGATACTAATCTATTCCTGAAAAAATACATTATGCATTTATCTATCATTAATCACTAAGGTAGACAATCAAAGAGACGAGAGAAAAACAACCACATTAATCTATCCAATATGACTTAACTAGTCGCATGGTGAACAGTTATACAAGCTCGAAGATTGTACGGAATCGGATCAGCTACTTGATTCTGCCTTTAACACCCTTCGTCTGTCGTTCCAACAGATACTACTGGCTGTGGTAAAATATCAATCACCCCCTTAAAAGATCTTAACCTATCTACATGCACAACTGTTGTGGCAACTGTAATCTCACATCCACTGGCGATATCACCCCCACAATCTGATAAGGTCCCCGATAATTGAATACTAATTCCTTCTTTTCCCCTTCGCCACATAAGTCGTAGTTAACATTATCCATTGTCCTACTTTATAATCTGGGTACTTCGCCCCCATATTCCTCAATCTTTCCTGTCGCTCCAACGCCTTCGTATTAGCTTTCTGTACCTTTCACGCATACATTTCTCCAGTTATTTACTAGTAATTGTGCAATCGAACTGATTTGCTGGTTAGGGAAACTCACCATCGCTAGATAACATGAAAAATGGTCTATTATAGCTAGATCGTACTTGTTACCAGCTAGTAACTTGTGAACAGGCTGACAATTCAGTTAACCACTGCAAGGGCGCCTTTTGTCCGCTTAAGTCTGCCTGTTGTCGCACACTCAACGTAATTTCGAATGTACTGGGTCACATCCTGCTTTCTGGTACATCACCAAAATCCCTCTGCCATCCGTCTTTCCGTAGTCCTTTGCCCACCATGTCCAGACAGAACATGATCATGTGCCTCCTGTATCACCTTTTGAGGTGTGTGGGTGCCACCATTCTGGGCCTACGCCTATTCTTACAGTTTAATTCTTCGTGGTCTACAACAAACTGCCTCTGTGAGACATACTGCCTATATTCAGGATCCCTTTCTAGTGCCCTCTGCCACTCTTCCGCACTTCTTTCCATTGCCTCAAAGAATGCCACTTTCGATTAACACAATGACTAGTATATTAACGAGCTCGACGGATCTTGTAAGCCAAGGAGTCATTTCAGTGCAGTGTGATCCATCACAATCTTGAAATTCCTTCCACACAAATAGTATCTAAAGTGTTACTGTATATGTCAATGAGCAATACATTCTCGGTTGTCATATAATTCAATTCTGCCGTTGTTAATTGCTAGGAGGCATAAGCTATTGGGTGTTCCGACCCATCCATACCATACCATACCATACCATACCCATACCCATACCCATACCATACCCACCAAATGCCCACTTGCATAACATGACAAAATGAACTCTTTACTGTTGTCAGGATACGCTAAGACCGGACTTGTCACAAGTTTCTGATTCAACGTCTGAGAGACTGTGTCAATTTCGGCCTTCCACTAAACTTTGTCCCCATCTTTAGCAGCTGTGCCAAGGGTGGAGCATTCTAAGCAATTTTTTTTTTTAAATATCGTCAATAATAGCTTGCAAGCCCGACAAGAGATTGTACCTCCTTGTGACACTGGAAAGTCCTTTACCGCCTAACCCTTTGCTCACTAATCACAAATATGTAACCTCTTCTAAAGCAAAATTGCATTTTTCCAAATTCTGAGTTAACGTGACGTCCCCAAACCTCTGGAATACTCTACTCAACTGAGTTGCATGTTCATCAGTATCCTGTGCAAAGACGATCGTGTCGCCTAAATAGACACAACATTCCCGTGTCTTTAATCCTCATAACACCCCATCCAGTAACCTCTGAAACGTAGCAGGAGCGTTTTTCAAACCAAATGGCATTCTTCTGAATTTCAACCGAGAGTGGAAAGTGCTGTCTTATGTCTATCTTCCTCTGCTACCTCTAACTGGTGATATCCACTCCTTAAATCGATAGTAGAAAAGTACCTGCTGTTGCCTAAACTATCGATTATATCCGTAATACTCAGTAGTGGGTAAACATCGGAAATCGTCTCACTATTCAAATGCCTATAATCGTGGCAAAACCTGTACCGTTTCGTCCCGTTAGTCGATTTATTTGGCAGTATCACTATTTTTGCACTGCACGGTGAATCCAAATACTCTATAATTCCATCCCGCAACCGCTGCTAAATGAATTCATCCAATAATGGCTGCAATGGTGTGCCACCCTGTATGGTTTCTTATAGACAGAAGGATTGTTGCCTTTTGGAATTCTATGTTGTGTAATTGTTGTCGTTGGCAATGATCCCTCAAGTAACACAACCTCAATTTTGTCCCGATCACCTCTCTGTAAATATGCAATTTTCTGTCACATTGCAGTTTTGTGGGCTGTAGGATTTCCCTTATTTTCTCTCTCGGACCAGTTAAAATCTTCCTCTTCAAATGTACTGTTCCTAACAATACTCCCTTCCTCTACACTCTGTCTTCCGCCCCAAAGTTATCCACAAGTACCGGTACTCTTTTTATCCCATCCAATTCCTCTATGCACAAAACAGTGTGCCATATCCAATTCCTTGTTCGCTTCTAACGATTCTACTAAACACAACGTATCTGCTGGTAAAGTGATATGCACATCTATCCACAACACCTTCCCTGTACCCAAAAGTAGTTTACCACGAGAATCTACTTTCAAGGGCATCGCTTGCAGTTTAGGCGATTCTTCCCTGCACACAGGAGAATTTTGCAGCGGTAAGTCCTTTGTAGGCATGTCACCTAATGTGAATAGTGCCCCATCAAGTTTCACTGTTTGCTGACTGAGACCGATGAAAGAATGATGTTTATTTAGGAAGTCCAGTGCTAGAATTGAGTCATACCCGACGCTTATTTTCGACACTACTTCTACTATCTCCTGAAACAGTTGCCATAAATCTAAAATACTAATGTGGTACATCCTAACGACCGTCCGCCACGACCTCCTACTCCATTTAACTTAAATGTCGGAGGGTGACACTTCCTGCCTCTAACGCACTGACTACTTATAGCTGTAACATCGGTCCCTGTATCTACCACAAATTTCAACGTCCCCATTATGCAATAATCCGCCTTTGCATGCGTGTTAGCTGTGTGAAAGTTTAACCCTAGCATTACCAACGTATTTTTTGTTACATGTAATACCAACGGGGGGGGGGGCCTCAAAGGCCCATAGAGAATACCACAATTTATTTAATCATATATCAAGTTTATTTACTTCTGATACCTCTAATAACAATTCAAAATGCTTAAACATTATTTTTGTATACTGGATAATAAAAGATGTAATTATAATAGGAATAAAATGAACAAATCATGAGATTCAGTTTATATATTTTTGGAGTAATGTTTCAAAATAGCGTTTTCTTATAAAAACGACTTTTTTAATTCGATACACTACATGAAGCAAACAACATTTAGTGTCTCATTTTGCAGCGCATTTTTCACACAACACTGTCTTCCTGCAGTGTTTTCCACAGACGTGATTGTGGCACTGAGAGCAGGTAACAGTTGACTTTCCCAGCTTGTTGTACTTGATCTTTTTAGATGCAGCTTCTTGGCAGCATAGGTGGCACCGTCCACGTGTTCCTGGTTCTGCTGTTGAGGGTGATGGTTCTACAGAGCAGCTGAGCTTCCGTTGTGTGATGCTTTCCATTGCCATTATTACTGGCTTCTAAAGTACATACAAATTTTGTGCCCGTTTATCTACATGAGGTCTTATTAGTTGAAGACCTAAGTTAGTGATAAAAACTCTTCTGCGGTTTAGCAAATTCTTTTTCCAATTCGGAAAGTTCAGGAGGAAGAGTGAATATGCATTTATTGCTGCTATGTCAATGACTGTGTAGAAGAGGGACAAAGGCCACCTTCTTGTTCCTCTCTTTGTGCTGTAATGTCTTGCCATCTGGTCTGTGGTGTCCACGCCTCCTTTTGTAGAATTATAAAAAAGATTTATGATAGTCTTTTTTGAGTCTTCATTCAACACCCCTTCTGAGTGATAAGTTGAAAGCATCAACAGCAGTCGCTTTGGCTTCTCGCGGACTAGCGTTGATGCAATAGTAACCGGTGGCCTCTGTGTCTGAGGGTCAGTATAAGCGAAGATGGAAGAGTGTAAACTGCGGTCAGTTGTAGTCTTCAGCTCTTCAGTTATGTGTCGTCTGTTCGACTGTAGGGTGCCAACAAGTGTGAGGTGAAAATCATTCCATAGAGTCTCAGCAAACTCCACTGAAGTAAAGTACCGATCTGTGGTAACATTACGGCCTGATTTCTCAATAGGTGTTATTAGTCTCTTTACGATTTCCAGCGGTCCATTTGGATGCTGTGTATTTCCTGACTTCCCTGTATAGATGTGCATGCTGATCACATATCTAGTCACAGAATCAGACGGCATTCGAATCAGAACGCCGTATTTTCCAGGTTTTTCTTTTAGAAACACCTTGAATGGACAACGACCACGGAACAAAGACAACATCTCATCCCCTGTTTTATGTAGACCAGGAATGAAATACAATGGAAGTGAAGAATTGAAGCATTCAAAAATTTCCGTCATTGGAGCAAACTTGTCAGTCTGGCGACAAATTTCTCTTGTGTTCTTATCATCAAACCTCAATATTTTAGTCAATTCGAAAAATCTGGTCCGACTCATTGATCCATAGTACACTTGTCGGCCCTGAAACAAAGACCATAAATCTTGGACAGGTATCTTATTGTCATGATTTGAACCCATGATTAGCAAGAGTCCTAAATAACAAAGTAACTAAAATGTTCAAATGTTTGTTAAGCTTATGGGACTTAACTACGGGGTCATCAGTCCCTAAACTTACAAACTACTTATGAACTACTTACGAACTAGGACGGCACAAATATCCATGCCCGAGGGGGGATTCGAACCCCCGACCGTAGTGGCCGTGCTGACCGTGACTGGAGCGCCTCAGTCACCTCGGCCAACGCGGCGGGCAACACAGTAACTCATCTTCATCTGTGTGCTGAATACCTAGTCGAGAAGCCTCTTCATTTGAGAGTAGTTTTATTAGATTCATAATATGAGGTGTAAAAAAGAGCTCTATAGCCTCTTTCGGAGACGCAATTCTTCCTTGTTGTCTTAGCCCCATTCTTTCCCGCACTATATTTTGTACAGAACGCCGATATTGACGAGATGGCTTCGTAATATACTCTCGTCCACTTTTTGCAATGAATTTATCACATTCGGTATCATTAGCATCTGGTGGATTGGCTTCAACCTCATCTTCATTCTCAGACGATGAATCAGTTCTAATTTCTTCCACGTCATCATCCACTTCACTTTCCTCTAAATCTGATTCGTTCAAAACTTCTTCTAGTACTCTTTCAATAGAACTATCACGTAAACGTTGTCTACTCATGTTGCTGGTTAAACAGCAGCAGGAACACTGAAAATAACAATGGTCCGCTTCATAATAATATGTTTGAAGGCAACAATGCAAAAGTTAAGACAACAATGCCAAAATTCGTTTCATGTTAAGAATTTGAAACGAAAGACTCAACATCGTTAATCTTTCCTTGTTATTACCAACAGGGGGGGGGGGGGCTTCTAAGGCCCACAGAGAATTAAATCGAGTAAATGAATTTTAATTAATTTTTAATCATAAATTCTGTAATCACTCAATAGTAAATTCAATAACGAACAATTACCTTTGCTTTCAAGTTCAGATATCAAAGGATGTGGATACAACATAAAATTACTGAGTCAGTGGGCCTACGAGGCCCCCGTTGGTAATGCTAGCGTTAATGGAAGCCCGAGACGGCGACACTTGGTCCCCCATTGCCGTTTAATGGTCCCCTCCTACCACTATCTCTTCCTGCCCTACAATCTCTACTCGAGTGCCCTACTCTGTGGCACGATGCACATTGCGGCAACAATGCAATTTTTTTTTTTTTTTTTTTTTTTTTTTTTTTTTTTTTTTTTTTTTTTTTTTGCTGTCTCCGCGTCGGTCACAAGTAAAACACCGTAATTCCGCCGGAAAAACATTACACCGCCTCCTTGCTCTTGTTGCAATATCGATCTCTTCGAAAGCTGTCGCTATGGATACAGCCTCCTATAATGATTTAGGGAACTTTGCCCTTAGCCGTCGTGACATTTCAGCAGGCAGCGCTCGTTGAAAAAGTATCCAACGCCCTGCTTTCCGCCTCTCGTAAAATAATCCTATTTACGACACTATTATTGGTTAACTGGTACGTATTGGCGTTAACTTTCCTGTTCCTATCGACAAAACCTTCACGTGATTCATTCCACTGCTGACAAATAGTGCTGAATTTTTCTCGGTAAAACCTACAACTGTTTTGCCTCGGGAACCCTTCTTTAAATCTCCAAAGGTCAACGCATTCCGCGATTCTTAGCACCCCGTCCCTACTAGACGGAATTTAATCATCTGCCCGAGCTGTTCATCCGGTCACTACCCCAATTTTGACGCTACCAACAAATCAGCAAAGAAGGCTGTGACATCTTTACCTGGTTTGCCAGAAAAGCGTCTTACCAGGGTGGCTACGCAAGAATCAAGGGAGGGCAGAATTGTGCCGAGCATTACCTAATTGCTCCATCAACCTATTGTTGTCATTTTTCAACTGTGCTACTTGACTGACCAACTTGAATCGCTTCTATTGTCGTAGCTTCTTGTACTGATGGACCCTCCTTTGCACTGGTTTCCTTTTCGATATTCGTAGATTTTAACACAACAGAAAATGAATGTGTGGTGTATTTTTCAGGGAAACCTACTTAAACCATCGACTTTTATCCCCACACTAATGGTTGACTTCAGTACCCAAAAAACCCAAGAGAACGTTCCTTTCCATACTTACAATCTACTATTCCATTTCCCACCTCCTCACCGAGTTGACTCTTTTCTGAGACCAATTGTAAAGTTATATAAGGAACTCATTGTTCAATGGGGCGATATATAATTATTTAATAATGATTTTGCAGCTCGACGGCATCTTCAGATCTGTCGTATTTTACATAACTTCACGACATTTTTTACATACTAAAAGAGTACATCCAGGTTGAGGCGTCAGCAAACATAAAACTTCTAGTCACAAATAAAATATATACATCCTTACAGTTATACTGTACTTCAATTAATATTGAACTTAGACTTTGAAGTACCTCGCTTCAGAACCATTGGTGGAAGGATGTATATATTTTATTTGGACTAGAAATTTTATGTTTGCTGACGACTCAACCTGGATGTACTCTTTTAGTATGTAAAAAATGTCGTGAAGTTATGTAAAATACGACAGATGTGAAGATGGCGTCGAGCACGCCGAAACCGGTAACATAATAATTGAAAAATGCGATCTTGGCTGCAAAATCATTATTAAACAATTGTAAAGTGCTGGGTGACGTGCAGCCGGCTACTGCTTGTTTATCGTCGTGAAGTTGGTACAGTCATACAAGCCAGTAGCCGCCTCGCTGATGCCGTAAGCTGGAGGATGCTGACACCGCTTCTCTGCTGCTGTCTGCCGCGAAACAACGCATTGTTCAGAGTTAAAAGTCTTCTTCTTTAAATATTTGTACTGTAAAGCAAATAACATTATAAAATACTGTGACACACCTTAAACATTACCATGTTGACCATTCACTGTCAAATTACTTTCTTTTAATTATAATTTATAAAAATCTTGTAATAATGTTGCCGTGTAACATGACAGAATTACTCGTATATATACATGTGGCGTCTGTTTGGAAAGAACAGACGTCACATTCTGATCCTGCAGCTGTTATTATTTAATATTCATAGGATATATGACTTCAACTGCGATTGGGCAAAGCTGAAAATGTGTACCCAGCCGGGATTCGAACCCGGGTCTCCTGCTCCCGGCTGGGTACACATTTTCAGCTTTGCCCAATCGCAGTTGAAGTCATATATCCTATGAATATTAAATAATAACAGCTGCAGGATCAGAATGTGACGTCTGTTCTTTCCAAACAGACGCCACATGTATATATATAATATGCCGGTGACGGGCAATGATCCTATCGTTAGTGGGGAGGGGTGGGCAAATTTGAAGCCCTTACTCTTACGGGAATTAGTTAAACTACGAGTTTGAGTACTATGGGCAGGGCGAAGCTGGGAAATTGTATCTGACGGGAGGCGTGCATGGGTGGTCCTTGCAGGTGCGGTGATCACTGTGTCCCCAGTGGTGTAGGGGTCAGCGCAACTGCCTAGAAAGCAGGAGACCCGGGTTCGAATCCCGGCTGGGTACACATTTTCAGCTTTGCCCAATCGCAGTTGAAGTCATATATCCTATGAATATAGAATTACTCGTGTTACTTTGAAAATATAGTTAGTACTGTTCCCTGAAGTGAGGTAATATTTCTTAAGTAGTTTGACTAACAGTTTGTAACAAAGTTATAAAGCTGTTTAATTATTAAATAATTTCAATTATGTAAACAAACCAATGCTGTAAAAGTCACATTTTCCATATATGTCTGATATGTAATTTCATCTGATCTGTAAACACTTTTAAAATTTACATGATGCATCAGTGGGTGTTCTGCCGGATGTTTGTGTCGCTATGGCACAATATTTCGGCTGCGTACCTGTCTTCTTCAGGAGCTCCCTGAGACTGCCGTTTTGGCGAAACGGGTCCGGTAATTATGATCAAGCGGCGGTGGGCGCCCCGTTCATAGTCCGCACCTGCCTGACGCTGTTAGCTGTTGTCGTGCCTCTATGCCTGGGTCGGCCCCCATCAGTGGTTATGGCAGCTGCTTGATGAAGACCAAGCCGGGCGCGGGCCACTGTCAGATCTTCAGGGGCAGGACAACAGCTCAGGAACAACGTCAGGCGGTTGCATATGGTGAATGGAGCGCGCGGAGCAGGACTGGCATCAGACAGCCGCCATGAGCCGTGGTGGAGTGGCTGAGTCCATTGAGGTGCTATGCTGCGATGCACTGGGTCATTCCCCGTCGGGGGTTCGAATCGCTCTTTGGGCATGGATATTTGTGCTGTCTTTAGTATAAGTTAGTTCGTAAGTAGCTTTTGTTTAGGGACTGATGATCCCGCAGTTAAGTCTAAACATCTGAACAGCTGCCATTACCACAGATGGCGGCCGAGCCTGGCATGGACCACTGTCAGAGCACCAGTGGCACAACAGTTCAGGAATAGTGTTAGTCGGCCCCGGACCGTGAACAGAGCGCGCGGCGCGGGACGGGCATCAGAAAGCTGCCATGACGACAGATGGCGACCGAGCCGTAAGCGGACCTCCGTCGGAGCATCAGGGGCAGTACAGCAGCTCAGTAACAACACCAGCTGGGCGCGGACCATGAATGAAGCTCCCAGCTCCTCTTGAGCATAAATACCGGACCTGTTTTGCCATAATGGCAGTTTTAAGCAGCACCTGAAGAAAACAACGACGTACACAGCTGAAATATTGTGCCAGAACAACACATCCGGCAGAATACCCGTTCATGCATCACTTTAACAGTTCACTGGAATAGCTGAAGAGCTGCATTTTTAAAATTGTCAGTTCTTTGTCTCATTACTTCAATGTAATGTATTTTAAAAAATGCCTAGTTTAAATACGGTAACATAAATCAGTAATGTTATTGTACTAAGTGTATTGTAGAACTTTCTATTAACTAGCATTTTCTATATATACTAATACGACTTGTCACAGTCAGTTTGACTCAGTTAGGGTGGTAAAAGCATGATGGAGCGTCGGTTTTTTTAATATACTAATGTATTTATGTCTCTGGAAGAAAGTAAATAGAAGTCAGAAAATGGAGTGGTGAACTTACATTTACTACTAAAAAAACAGGCAGCCAAATTAAATAGGTTTAGGGCAATATGGGGTACTGCAAAGAAACTGATCTAAACAGCAGTTTTGAGTACATTAGCGATGCAGGTGATAAAATTTAAAATATTATAACTATGTATGAGAGAAGCAAAATACCCTCGGACTCTATGATAAATATAATAATCCCCATTACAAAGAATACAGGCAAAAACAAGCCTGAATATTATAAAATCATTAATTTGATAAGGCATGGTTGCAAAATTTTAACATGACTTATTTACAGAAGGTTGGAAATGCCCGTAGAAGCTGACTTTGGAGATCAGTTTGTATTCAGACGAAACGTAAGACCATGGAAAGCAATACACCCTTTACAACGTATGTTAGATTTCCAGCTTTTAGATTTGGAGAAAGCTTATGGCAATGTTGATTGTAATAAACTGTTTCAAATTCTGAAGTCAGTAGAGGTAAAATATAGGGAACAGAAGCATATTTCCTACTTGTACATGAACCAAATAGCTGTTGTAAGAGTTGAACAGCATGAAAGGAACGCAGTGGTTGGGAAGAATGTAAGAAAGGTGTGTAGCCTTTCTCCATTGAGCAAGCTGTGTACAAAAGCAAGGAAAAATTTGCAGAAGGGATTAAAGGATAAAGAAATAAAAACATTGTCTTTTGCTGTTGACAATGCAAGTCTATCAGATACAAAAAAGGGCCTGGAAGAGCAATGAAATGTAGTAGACAGTGTGTTGAAGAGAGCGTATAAGGTCAACATTAATAAGAGAAAAACAAGGATAATAGAATGCAGTCTAAGAAAATCAGGCGAAGCTGAAGGTATTGATTAGGTAACGAGACGATATAGGTCGTGGATGAGTTTATTACTTGGGCTGTAAAATAACATAAGACGGCCCCAGTACATCTACATCTAAGTGGGATATTCTGCAAATCGCATTTAAGTACCTGGCATAGTGTTCATCGAGCCACCTTTATTCATATTTACCTCCCATTCCATTCTCGAATACCGCGCGAGATGAAAGACCACCCGCATCTCCTCATTCGAGACCTCATTTCTCGTATTTTATTCTGATGATCGTTTCTACCTATGTAAGTGGGAGTGAACAATATAATATCGTATTCGGAGGAGAATGTTGGCAATTGGAGTTTCGTAAGTAGACCACGCTGTAGCGATAAACGCCATTATAATGATTCCCATCCAAGATCCTGTATCGTTTCCGTGACACTGTCTCCCTTGTATTCTAGGGTTGCCTTCTTTAGACTCTTTCGATGTCCTCCGTGAAGCCCATCTGATAAGGATTCCACACTGGGCAGCAATACTCCAAAAAAGTACGGACAAGCGTGGTGTATGCTGTTTCTTTAGAAGTTCTGTTGCATCTATTAAGGATTCTGCCAATAAAACGCAATCTCTGGTTCGCCTTTCCCACGACATTATCTACGTGTTCTTTACAGTTTAAGTCTCATGTAATAGCAATTTCTAGGTATTTTGTGGAGTTTATGGCCTTTACTTTTGATTGATTTATCTTGTAAACAAATTTAACGGATTTCTTTTGATACTCATTTTGACGACTTCACACTTCTTATTATTTAGAGTAAATTGCTAATTTTTACACCATAGTGATATATTATTTAAATCGTACTGCAGTTGATTTTGATCTTCAGATGGTTTTACGAGACTGTAAATGACGGTGTCATTTGCAAAAATCCTAAGAGAGCTGCTTAGATTTTCTCCCAAATCATTTATGTAAATAAGGAACAGCTTAGGACCAATAACACTACCCTGTGGAACGCCCGATATCACCTCTCGTTTTGTCTTACTATCGTGTCTCACAGGCAATCCCTTATCGCGTCGCAGATTTAGGGCGATATACCATAACCACTCAAATTGATTAAAAACCGTTTGCGAGGTAAGGTGTCAAAAGTCTTCTGGAAATCAAGAAATACTGAATGAATATGAGAACTCTTGTCGATAGTACTCGTCGCTTCGTGTGAGTAAAGAGCTAGTTATGTTTTGCGTGAACGATATTTTCTAAATACGTGATGACCTTCGGTCAATAGATATAAAAATCAGAATGGCAATGGGAAGATAAACCTTTTTGAAAAAGAAGAATTTACTAACATGAAATATCGAATTAAGTGTAAGCAAGTCTTTTCTGAAGGCTTTTGTGTGCAGTGTTGCCTTGTACGGGAGTGAAACATGGACGATAAATAGTTAAGACAGGTAGAGGATAGAAACTTTTGAAACGTGGTGCTTTAGAAGAATGGTCAAGATTAGAGGGGTAGATTGCATAAGTAATGAGGAGGTACTGATCAGAATTAGGGAGAAAAGGAGATTTTTGCCTACCTGGACTAAAAGAAGCCATCGATTCGTAGGAGTCATTCTTAGGTAAAAGCAATCGTGAATTTAGCTCAAAAATGTTCAAATGTTTGTAGAGCTCATGGAACTAAACTACGGGGTCATGAGTACCTAACTTAGAAACTACTTATGAACTAGCTAATACTAAGGACGGCACAAATATCCATGCCCGAGGGGGGGGGGGGGGATTCGAACCGCCGACCGTGGTGGCCATGCAGAACGTGACTGTAGCGCCGCAGACCGCTTGGCTACCGCGGCAGGTGGATTTAGCATTTGATGGAATTTTGTGGGGTAAAAGTCGCATAGGGAGGCCTGGAGACGAGTACAGTAAACTGACTTGGATGTGGGTTTCCATTCTGATGAAGAGATAAAGGGGCTTGCTCAGGATAGAGTAGGGTGCCGATCTCCAGCAAACCAGTCGACTGAAGACCACAGCAACAATGACCATCAGAACTTGTGATTGAGTTGTGGCGGTCCTGTACCGATCGATTCTCAGATGAACAAATTCTTGCAGTGGTTAAGTACGTCATTTCATTGAGAATTCATGTGTACCCCGTTGTTCTTTTTTCTGGTTCCCCTCCTATAGAGGCACTAACGAGTGTGTCCAGGGCAATTCAATTTTACGTTCTTGCAGCGAACCCAACGCGTTAAATTATCGGCATCTTCCGATACCCTACAATATAAACACAAACACACAGGTTCGGATCCAGGACGGCCTGCTGGGGGGGGGGGGGGGGGGGGGAGGGGCGGAGAAAGAATTTTTTAACGTCAGATAAACTCTGGCTCAGCAGGCAGACTCTAGTGCCGGCCATCAAATTTTACCCCACGACCAATCACACAAAAGTCTCTCAGATTTGAAGACTCAGTGCAATAATAGCATGCTTGCTAGGCATTTTTTGAGAAAAATAAAAGAGAGAGAGAGAGAGAGCTGCTGGTCGGGAGGGGCTGAACGAACCTTCGCCCCCTCTCCCCTCCTTGGATCCGCCTAGTCACACACATAGTGATGAAGAGGTTGCAGTGTTTATTCCGGGCCTGCCCTTTAGGTGACGCGCTGTTTCGCCCAGTCGGCAGACAGCCTGTAGTGGCTGCCGGCGCACTGCGGCGCGGCGGCGAGGGGCGGTCCGGCCGAGGCGGCGTCTGAACGGAATGGCAAAGACTGGCGGGGCCCCGGGCGACCACACAATTCCATTTGCACGCCGGAGGAATCCTAAATACTGAATCTGGGGGCGGCGTGGGGCGGCGCGGGGCGGCGCCGCTATTAACGTGGGGGCGGCACATGCAGGTGGCCGAGGAGGGCGGCGCCGCTGCCGACCGCGGCCGTTAAATTAGTTAGGCGCGAGGGCGGCGGGGCGGCGGTGGGCGGCACGTGAGCTGACTGCCGCCTGCTGCCGGCGAGGTGGCCGCGCCCACAGCGACACAGCGGCGCGCCGCCACAGCCCGCCGACCAGCGCAGATGATTAAAAACTGCGCTCACCCACGCTGTGAGACTAATAGACGGGGAAACGTACAGGATAGGATATAAACTGATTTGTAAGGAAGATACAGTTAGTGGGTGTTTCAACGGTCTAGCATACTGCAGCGCAGATAACCTTGTGACATTACAGATAAAGGGGGCAGCTGATTGTTTCCATGTGAAAAGCAAGTATTGCCAAGCTGTTGCTTCCCCAGCCAGCCGGCTAACAGTTTGGACCGAGTGAATGGAGTACAGGTAGTCAGGGTTTCCCTAATGTGCTCGGAAACAGAAAGCAACTGTCTTGGATCACCGAGAGCGGCTATCCCAGATTACAATTGAAATACAATATAGCCACACATATTATTCTGTAAATCCCTATAAAATCAGGAAGCAACTGTCTTGGATCAGCGAGAGCTGTTATCCCAGATTCAATTGATACACAATATAGCTACACACATTCTTCTATAAAACCGTATAAAATCAGGGAATGATCTTACGGGAAATATAACTATATGAATGGACTCAGGAGACTTGCGAGAATCAAATGCCGTAATTAAGATTTCAATATCCCTTACTGAAAAAAAGCCGACAAATGTCAGTACTATAATAATAATAAAACTTATATTTACAATTATTGATATGTAGTGTTTATCAGTAACAATTTAAGAAGCAAATGGGCAACATTGCAATGTTCGATGGAATTCATTAATTTATGAATGATACCTTGGAACTTTTACTCTCATGAACAATAGTTGAGGAGATATTCCGTTAGTTCCCGTCGTATAAAGTTGTACCACCTCCACATTTTCATGTCCAAAAACAGTAATAAACTCCATTTATAGAAAATAATTCGTATGTTAATCCATTCTGAACATCTTAGAATCCATTTTGTTGGTTATTAAGAGCTTTAATTTATGTTTGTTTAAATATATTTTTCGCGTTATTATCAACAGATTAATAGACTGGCTAAACCACATATTAATTATTGATCTTATTTAAACAGTTTGGGTAGCTGTTTAGGGCATAGAACGTGCCAAACATAACTCATCCCTATGAACAGAAACAACAAGCCATAAACTTTTTATTACCCTGAGTTATGTATTGACCAATTCTTATTGGTGAATACCGACAGAAAGGTCGCAAACGATAGCAATGTTTTTCAACCTTTTCCGGACATGTTATCTCCCTTCCAAGTAAAAATATTCTGGTGACCCCTTTCCAAAATAGAAATTTTCGAGCAGCCCTTATAATGCTACTGCCAGATTGGGTTACGGAAATTTTTTTAAGTAAAAGACTTAGCAAAAATCACGAGTAAAATTTTGAAAAAAAAAATGTAAATAAGGACTAAACTGATAATTGATTACAATTTGGTATGTAATTTGAACATGAAGGTCGTAAATAAGTCGGCTAACAGAATTATGAAACCTACTCAACTAACATTTTAGGTGACGACCAGGTTTTCAGCTAACCTACTCACACATAAACAAAAACTGACACAACACGAGGAATTAAAGATCCCAAAATGTTCATAGACCTGAATTCAAAAACTTGAAATATATTTGTCACATTTGGATTCGAACCATCTACTCTGACTGCGAGGCCGCAACGCTACTACCTGAATTACACCGACAGGTACTTAGTACTTATGTGTACTGTGCAAAACTTCAAAGTCGATATCCTCGAGAATTTTTTAGAGTTGCGTCGAATGGCTTTGGCTGATTGTTATTTAAGATATGAAATTCACACACCATAAATACAAAGAAATTCTGAAACCCGATACACATGTGGTACCCTTGTAAGAAAAATTCCGCTGTATAGACAGTTTGTGAAGATTTTTTTTTTTTTTCGAATTTTTCCGAATTATTAATTGCATCATTTTCCTTCACCTTATGATGGTTCCTGAAAACAGTTTTCAGGCTTTCCACTAATACATCGTTAACCCACTTCGTTATGCAAGCTACGATGAATTCAATACATAATAAATGTTACGCAAATAACTTCATAATTTTAACATTTAAGCATACGCTCTGTATTACAGAACCCTTGGTTATTTTTTGGTGCAAGTACTTCATGTGACTTCAACCTCCCGAGCAAAAGTTGGTGACTCCCATGGGGTTCGCTACCCGCAGGTTGAAAATCACTGGACTATTATAGACACAGGACGATTATAGACACTCATTGCACGTCACCTAACATAATGCAGTTGTGTACATTTTACTAGTTGAAACCCCGGCGTCACCAAAGTACTTATTTAACCCTGCCTATCTCGCCTTTCCTTTTCTCTGTCTGCCCACCTTTCTTTTTCTTTTCTTCTCTCTCTGTCCATCGCTCATCTCCCCCCCCCCCCCCAGTTAATCATCTCCTCTCTCTCACTTCATCTCTTCCCACCCTTCTCTCGTCCCATCTACACCTTTCCCTTACCTTGCCAGTCACCTACTTCTCTCTCTCTCTCTTTAGAAATCTTCTTTCACCCCCTCAGCCCCTTCCCCAAAAGAATCCATTATCTTCGCCACCAGCGAAAAATTATATATCTCTGTTATCATTGAAGTGGTGTCCATGTTTATTGCAAGGTTGCAAGGTACTCCCCGTCAAGCGTCGTATGAAAGCTTACATAGACTGTGATGTTTCTTTTGTTTTGAAATTTGTTGTCGTCTTCAATCCGTACCCTGGTTCGATATAGCTTAGCATCCTACTGTATTCTGACCATTAGAAAGCCAACGGAAACCCACATCCTTTTGAATCTGCTTACTGTATTCGTCTCTTGGTCTCACTCTCCGATTTTTACTCCACACACTCCCTCAAGTGCAAAATTCATTGTTCCTTGAGGGGAAATAATGAAGTCAAATGTGCAAAATTCATCAAGATAAGAATAAAACTAACTTTTGTTACAGTTCGTAGGTAAAATTCCTGTTCTATGCACCATACATAATTTCATGCAGTTGGAGATTTTCCTCTTGTTTTCAAGACCAAGTGTTTAAAGCAAACGGATGCACTGTACGGCACTGTACGGCACTGTACGGCAGTGCATACAATGCTACCAAACTTGATGCAGTAGTTTCCTACCTCGTTGTTTATGGCTTGTATGTACGAAACTGTAAGTCGTACAATGAAATAATTTTGTTTACTGCATTCACTGTCATAAATGGATTCTGTTTCCAAATGTAATAATAATTTCGTATGTTTCTATGGTCCTACAGTACAACTTATAATCCAAAACAAGAGGCGTTCCTGGAAAACATCGTGCAGGTCAATGCCAAACGACTCCTCTCCTCGTGTAAGGAGGGTAAACATTGGTCGAATGAACGGTAGAAAAATGTTGTGTCAAGTCACGAATCACGCCACACAATGTGGCGAATAGATGGCAGGATGAGGGTATAGCGAATGCTCGGTGAACTTCATCTGCTATCGTATGTAGTGCCAACAGTAAATTTCGGAGGCGGTCGTGTTATGGTGTGGGCGTGCTTTCAATGGGGGAGGGGGATTGCACTCCTTGTTTCTTGGCGTGGAACTATCACAACACATACGTACACTGATGTTTTAAGACCCTTCTTACTTCACACTGTTGAATAGCAATTCGGGGATTGCGATTGCATTTTTCAACACGGTCGAGCATATGTTCATAATGCAAATAAAATATAAGAGCTAAATAGCATTAAATACACTGCAGACATTGTCCATGCCAATGCACAAAATGTTATACTTTACCTTTCATTTAATGGTAGCAGTATATTTATTAAGTAAGATAACATTTATTGTGGAAGCAACATTTATAGTTAGGCCATGGACAGAATTTTCTCATGTTGGCGAGCGCTGTGGGCAGAGGTGAGGAGAGGCCGTAGGTAGTGGTTTTCCCGGATTAGGGAAGTCCACGCTAAGTCCTACCAGGGGGAGTACTGGACAATGGGAGCTACTGGCCGAGGTGCAGCGTCCAGCGCAGTATAAAATATTCAAACATTACTTGAATTTGTAGCAATACTACGTACTGAGGAACCTCTATGGGCCTCACTGATGATAACATGACGCTTAATAAATAATTAAATGTACGATAAATTGGTAATTTGAACTGGACCTCAGGCATACAGCTAACATTAAATAAATATGTAACGATTTCGCATGTTAATATTTATACAACTGTGATACAAAGACAAGCGTGGGCTCACTTTATTCATTCTGTCTATGTGCATCTGCTAATATGAATATATTTTACGAGAGGTGTTGATCTGATGCAGAAAACGCATTTTAATTATGAGAAAAATAACATACCAGTCGCTACCATATTTATATCCAAGACAATTACCCAGATAGCATGGCAATGTTTGGATATAAAGTTATTTTAATAATTATTTCATATGATATCCCTGTAAATAGTATGTAATTTTTATGTTAAATGTTCATTTAAGTAGAATGCCACTTGTATGTGCACGTATACAATTTAAATAACTTATGCAAGTATGTTTATGTTCATGTAAGTGTATAAGCAAATATTACTTCATGTACTTCATAACTATTGCAATTTTAAAACAAATGTTAGAAATGTATGTGGCTGAACTCTGTGCGTCTTCGCTAGGCTTTGGGCAGTTCAGTCTGGAAATTTGATGACGTAGGGGGAAAACCAGTTAGCCCGCATAAAAGGGCGCACGCGGCCTTTGTACGGGGCAGTTGGAGGGTAGCTTACCTGCGTGGGGGCTCCGTCGGTCTGTGCCTCGAGTTGGCACTGTGATTGTTTGTGCAGACGAATCAGTGTTCCGAGCACTTGGCCGGAGGCTCTGTTACTCGCCGCTACGACGGCAGTATTTATATTGATTCAGTGTGTGTCCAAGGCGGGCCACAACATCAGTCAGTGCAACGATTTCAACGTGTGTAAGTTTATCGAGGTGGAAGATTTTTTGTAGCTGCAATAAGAAGAAGGGGTGCGTGTGTTTACTTGGAGGTAGCTTGCTGAAGAGCGTATTGAAGTGAATTACATGCTGAGATATTAGTTCAGCGGAAAGTTGACGTCTGAATTTGTGGCTTGAAACAGTGCTAATTGTGGAGATACGAAGTGGATAGTAGAAGTACTTTGGTTTTAATAGCGTCAAGACACTAAAACAGTCAGTGACAAATAACATTTTATTTATTGGGGGCTCACGAGCTATGAACAGTGTTATATTAAATGTGCCAGAGGCCAGAGGCATCAGCCATCAGGGATTATGTTGTGTTGTTGTGGTCTTCAGTCCGGAGACTGGTTTGATGCAGCTCTCCACAATACCCTATCCTGAGCAAGCCTCTTCATCTCCACATAAGAACGACAACCTACATCTGTCTGAATCTGCTTACTGTATCCATCTCTTGGTCTTCCCCTGCGATTTTTTCCCCACACACTTCCCTCCAACGCTAAATTAACAATTCCTTGATGTCTAAGAATGTGTCCTACCAATCTATCCCTTCTTTTAGTCAAGGTATGCCAGAAATTCCTTTTCTCCCCAATTCTGTTCAGTACCTCCTCATTAGTTACTCGATCCACCCACCTAATCTTCAGCATTCTTCTGTAGCACCATATTTCAAAAGCCTCAATCCTCTTCGTGTCCGCACTGTTTATCGTCCATGTCTCACTCCCATACAAGGCAACACTCCATACAAATGCCCTCAGAAAGGACTTCCTTAGGGTTAAATCAATATTCGATGTTAACAAATTTCTCTTTTTCAAAAACGCTTTTCTACCCATTGCCATTCTGCATTTTATATCCTCTGTACTGCGCCCATCATTTGTTATTTTACTGCCCAAGTAACAAAACTCATCTACCTCCTTTATTGCTTCGTTTCCCAATCTAATTCCTTCAGCATCACCTGATTTTCTTACACTGCACTCCATTACCCTAGTTTTGCACTTGTTAATGTTCATCTTGTATGCACCTTTCAGCACACTGTCCATTCCATTCAATTGCTCTTCCAGGTCCTTTGCTGTATCTGACAGAATTACTATGTCATCGGCAAAACGCAATGTTTTTAATTCTTCCCCCTGAACTTTTATTCCTTCACCAAATTTCTCCTTGCTTTCCTTTATAGCTTGTTCAATGTACAAATTGAATAACATTGGAGAAAGGCTACAACCCTGTCTCACTCCCTTCCCAACCACTGCATCCCTTTCATGCCCTTCAACTCTGACAACCGCTGTCTGGTTTTTGTACAAGTTGTAAATAACCTTACGCTCCCTATAATTTACTCCTGCTTTTTTCAGAACTTTAAAGAGTTTATTCCAATCAACATTGTCAAAAGCCTTCTCCAAATCTACAAAAGCTAGAAATGTAGATTTGCCTTTTCTTAATCTATCTTCTAGGATAAGCCGTAAAGTGAGTATTGCCTCCCGTGTTCCTACATTTCTCCTGAACCCAAACTGATCTTCCCCGAGGTAGGCTTCTACCAGCTTTTCCATCCTTCTGTATATAATTCGCGTTAATATTTTGCAGCCATGACTTATTAAACTGATGGTTCTGTAGTTTTCACACCTGTCTGCACCTGCTTTCTTAGGGATGGGGATTATAACATTTTTCTTAAAGTCTGAGGGTACTTCACCTGTCTCATACATCTTACACACCAGGTGAAACAATTTTGTCATGGCTGGTTCTCCCAGAGACTTCAGTAGCTCTGAGGGAATATCATCTATTCCAGGGGCCTTGTTTCGACTTAGGTCTTTCAGGGCTCTGTCAAATTCTTCTCTCAGTAAGGTATCTCCTATTTCATCTTCATCTACATCCTCTTCCCTTCCTACAATATTGTCTCGAAGTTCATTTCCTTTGTAGAGCCCCTCTATATATTCTTTCCACCTTTCAGCTTTCCCTTCTTTGCTGAGAACTGGTTTTCCATCAGTGTCCTTGATATTCATAGAGCTGTTTTTCTTATCTCCAAATGTTTCTTTTATTTTCCTGTAGGCTGTATCTATTTTTCCCCTATTTATACATTCTTCTACATCCTTGCATTTGCCTTCTAGCCACTCCTGCTTAGCCATTTTGCACTTCCTGACAATCTCATTTCTTAGTCGTCTGTACTCCATTTTGCCCGTTTCATTTACTGCATTTTTATATTTTCTCCTTTCATCGATTAAATTTAGTATCTCCTGTAATATCCAAGGATTCCTTGTAGGTCTTGCCTTCCTACCTATTTTGTCCTCTGCTACCTTCACTATTTCATCTCTCAATTTTACCCATTCCTCCTCTACTGTTTTATTTCCCCCCGTTTCTGTTGTTGCCTAAAGCTCCCTCTGAAATTTTTAAGAACCTCAGGTCCCTTCAATTTATCCAGGTCCCATCTCCTTATTTTCCTACCTTTTTGTAGTTTCTTTAGTTTCAGCCTACAGTTCATAACCAACAAGTTATGGTCAGAGTCTATATCTGCCCCTGGGTATGTCTTACACTGTAGAACCTGATTCCGAAATCTATGTCTTACCATTATAAAATCTATCTGATATCTTCCGGTGTCTCCTGGTCTCTTCCACGTATACAACCTTCTTTTGTGATTCTTGAACCAGGTGTTTGTTATAACTAAATTATGTTCTGTGCAAAATTCTACCAGGCGGCTTCCTCTTTCATTCCTTTTGCCCAGACCATATTCACCTACTATCTTCCCTTCACTGCCTTGTCCTACTACCGAATTCCAGTCTCCCATAACAATTAAATTTTCCTCTCCCTTAACTGTCTGAATAATTTCCTTTAGCTCCTCATATATTTCTTCGATTTCCTCATCATCGGCAGAGCTAGTTGGCATATAAACCTGTACTATTGTTGTCGGTGTTGGCTTCGTATCTATCTTGACAATGATAATGCGATCACTGTGCTGGTCATAGTAGTTTACCCGCATTCCTATTTTCTTATTCATTATCAATCCTACTCCTGTGATACCCCCAACTGATTTTGTATTTATAATCCTGTACTCACCTGACCAGAAATCCTGTTCATCCTGCCACCGAACTTCACTGATCCCCACTATATCTAACTTCAACCTATCCATTTCCCTTTTTAAATTTTCTAATTTTCCTACACGATTAAGGGATCTAACATTCCACGCTCCGACCCGTAGAATGTCAGTATTGTCTTTCCTGATGATCACATCCTCCTGAGTAGTCCCCGCCCGGAGATCCGAATGGGGGACTATTTTACCTCCGGAATATTTTACCCGAGAGGATGCCATCATCATATGTTCATACAGTAGAGCTGCATGTCCTCGGGAAAGGTAACGGCTGTAGTTTCCCCTTGCTTTCAACCGTTCGCAGTAGCTGTGTGGCAAAGCCACATTAGCTGATGTTACAAGGCCAGCTCAGTCAATCATCCAGACTGTTGCCCCTGTAACTACTGAAGAGGCTGCTGCCCCTCTTCAGGAACCACACGTTTGTCTGGCCTCTCCACAGATACCCCTCCGCTGTGGTTGCACCTACGGTACGGCTATCTGTATCGTTGAGGCACGCAAGCCACCCCACCTCGGCAATGTCTGTGGTTCATGGGAGTGGATCAGGGATTAAGGAATTACAAATAAACCGAACTACATCATTTGAACTGAAATTGTGTTGTTGTTTTGATTTACATACCCTCATCTTTCAGAACTTTGAATATTTTATTTATTTGTTGTATATGCAGGGAAAAGGCAGGAACTGTGCTAAATTACAGACAGTACAGAGGTTTGTTTATGTTTTAACGTGTGCAGTTTACGAAGACGAGAGTTTATTGTGCAGTTTTGGTTCATTTGTCGTTCTGTCTCTTATCTTTTTGCGCTTTCCCCTCGCAGTGAGATTAATAATGTGCAGCTTTACTTGGCCAAATACCTTCCTGGTTGCTAGTTCTTTGATAGTACCAGTTATTGTTAGGTCCTGCATTAATCGCGTAATGCCATCGTCGTAGAACTCTGTAAAATACAGAAAATAAAAACTAATTAGTAAAGTGAAACATTTTATACTCAAGACGTTTAGAAATTATTAGTTATTTTGCATTAAGAGAACGTCCGGTTTGGTTCGGTACATGCACAAATGCACCAATGTAGAATTACTGAAAGGTTTTTTTTTTTTTTTTTTTTTTTTTTTTTTTCCTCTGTCCTTTCGCCTACACACAATTTTGTCTTTGAATAACTTTCTTCGTGACGTTATGGTATACTGTTTTAAAAGGAACAAAAACATAATTTGACAGGAACTGGAGCGAAAAATGTTAATCGGTAAATGGTGATTATTTTGTAATGTTGTCCAGAAAATTAATCATCTTTGACCTTATTAATTATTGGCCAATGAATACATTTACCTAGGGGAAAAATCATGCACACTAATTCCATACTTTTATTGTAGACTGTTGTTGTTGTGGTCTTCAGTCCGGAGACTGGTTTGATGCAGCTCTCCACCCTACTCTATCCTGAGCAAGTCTTTTCATCTCCTCATAAGAACGGCAACCCACATCCATTTGAATCTGCTTCAATACGCGTCTCTTGGTCTCCCTCTGCGATTTTTACCCCACACACTTCCCTCCAATGCTAAATTTATGATTCCCCTATGTCTAAGAATGTGTCCTACCAAGCGATCCCTTCTTTTAGTCAGGGTATGCCAAAAATTCCTTTTCTCACCAATTCTGTCCAGTACCTCTTCATTAGTTATGTGATCTACCCACCTAATCTTCAGCATTTTTCTGTAGCACCACATTTCAAAAGCCTCTATTCTCTTCCTGTCCGCACTGCCTATCGTCCATGTTTCACTCCCGTACAAGGCAACACTCCACACAAATGCCTTCAGAAAAGACTTCCTTACACTTAAATTAATATTCGATGTTAGCAAATTTCTCTTTTTCAAAAATGCTTTTCTTCCCATTGCCATTCTGCATTTTATATCATCTGTACTGCGACCATCGCATGTTATTTTACTACCCAAGTAACAAAACTCATCTACCACCTTCATTGTTTCGTTACCTAATCTAATTCCTTCAGCATCGGCTGCTTTTCTATGACCGCATTCCATTATTTTTGCTTTGCTCTTGTTAATGTTCATTTTATACGCTCTCTTCAACACACTGTCCATTCCATTCAACTGCTCTTCCAGGTCCTTTGCTGTCTCTGACAGAATTACAATGTCATCAGCAAAACGCAATGTTTTTATTTCTTCCCCCTGAACTTTAATCCCTATTCCAAATGTTTCCTTGCTTTCCTTCACTGCCTGCTCGATGTACAAATTGAATAACATTGGAGAAAGGCTACAACCCTGTCTTACTCCCTTCCCAACTGATGCTTCACTTTCATGCCCTTCGAGTCTAATAACTGTGGACTGGCTTTTGTACAAGTTGTAAATAACTCTCCTTTCCCTATATTTTACCCCTGCTGACTTCAGAATTTGAAAGAGTGTATTCCAGTCAACATTGTCAAATGCTTTCTCCAAATCTACAAAAGCTAAAAATGTTGGTTTTCCTTTCCTTAAACTATCTTCTAAGATAAGACGTAAAGTGAGTATTGCCTCCAGGGTTCCTACGTTCCTCCTGAATCCAAACTGATCTTCCCCGAGGTCAGTTTCTACCAACTTTTCCATTCTCCTGTAGATAATTCGTGTTAAAATTTTGCAACCATGACTTATCAAACTAATGGTTCTGTAATTTTCACACCTGTCTGCACCTGATTTCTTTGGAATGGGGATTATTACATTTTTCTTAAAGTCTGAGGGCATTTCGCCTGTCTCATACATCCTACACACCAGTTCAAAAAGTCTTGTCATGGCTGGCTCTCCCAGAGACTTTAGTAGCTCTGAGGGTATGTCGTCTACTCCTGGGGCCTTGTTCCGACCTAGGTCTTTCAGGGCTCTGTCAAATTCATCTCTCAGTATAGTATCTCCTATTTCACCTTGATCTACTTCCTCTTCCCTTCCCACAACATCGTCTCTAAGTTCATTTCCTTTGCTGCTCTATGTACTCTTTCCACCTTTCAGCTTTCCCTTCTTTGCTGAGAACTGGTTTCCCATCTGAGTTCTTGATATTCATAGAGTTGCTTTTCTTGTCCCCAAATGTCTCTTTTATTTTCCTGTAGGCGGTATCTACTTTTCCCCTTCTTATACATTCTTCTACAGATTTGCATTTGGCTTCTAGCCACTCCTGCTTAGCCATTTTGCACTTCCTGTCAATCTCATTTTTTATTCGTCTGTACTCCATTTTGCCTGTTTCATTTACTGCATTTTTATAGTTTCTCCTTTCATCAATTAAATTCAGTATTTCCTGTGATATCCAAGGATTTTTTGTAGGTCTTGCCTTTCTACCTATTTTGTCCTCTGCTGTCATCACTATTTCATCTCTCAATGCTACCCATTCGTCTTCTACTGTTTTATTTCCCCCTGTCTGTCAATTGTTGCCTAAAGCTCCCTCTGAAATTCTCCAGAACTTCACTTTCCTTCAATTTATCTAAGTCCCATCTCCTTATTTTCCTACCTTTCTGCAGTTTTTTCAGTTTCAGCCTACAGTTCATGACTAACAAGTTATGGTCAGAGTCTATATCTGCCCCTGGGTACGTCTTGCAGTTTATAACCTGGTTCCGGAATCTATGTCTTACCATTATAAAATCTATATGATACCTTCCGGTGTCTCCTGGTCTCTTCCACGTATACAACCTTCTTTTGTGATTCTTAAACCACGTGTTTGTTACGATTAAATCATGTTCCGCGCAAAATTCTACCAGGCGACTTCCTCTTTCATTCCTCCTGCCCAGTCCATATTCACCTACTATTTTCCCTTCTCTTCCTTTTCCTACTACTGAATTCCAGTCTCCCATCACAATTAAGTTTTCCTCTCCCTTAACTGTCTGAATAATTTCCTTTAGCTCCTCATATATTTCTTCGATCTCTTCATCATCGGCAGAGCTAGTTGGCATATAAACCTGTACTACTGTTGTCGGTGTTGGCTTCGTATCTATCTTGACAATGATAATGCGATCACTGTGCTGGTCATAGTAGTTTACCCGCATTCCTATTTTCTTATTCATTATCAGTCCTACTCCTGTGATACCGCCAACTGATTTTGTATTTATAATCCTGTACTCACCTGACCAGAAATCCTTTTCATCCTGCCACCGAACTTCACTAATCCCCACTATATCTAACTTCAACCTATCCATTTCCATTTTTAAATTTTCTAATTTTCCTACCCGATTAAGGGATCTAACATTCCACGCTCCGATCCGTAGAATGTGAGTATTGTCTTTCCTGATGACAACATCCTCCTGAGTAGTCCCCGCCCGGAGATCCGAATGGGGGACTATTTTACCTCCGGAATATTTTACCCGAGAGGATGCCATCATCATATTTCCATACAGTAGAGCTGCATGTCCTCGGGAAAAGTAACGGCTGTAGTTTCCCCTTGCTTTCAGCCGTTCGCAGTAGCTGTGTGGCAAAGCCACATTAGCTGATGTTACAAGGCCAGCTCAGTCAATCATCCAGACTTTTGCCCCTGTGACTACTGAAAAGGCTGCTGCCCCTCTTCAGGAATCACACGTTTGTCTGGCCTCTCCACAGATACCCCTCCGCTGTGGTTGCACCTACGGTACGGCTATCTGCATCGTTGAGGCACGCAAGCCACCCCACCTCGGCAATGTCTGTGGTTCATAGGGGTGGTATTGTAGACTAAACAACTGTATATCTTTTTCGCTATTAGGCCAAATGTTTTCACAGAATTCTCTGTAGAAACAAAATCTGGTTGAATGGAGACCCACCTAATGATGCACGTAGAAAGGTACGAAACCAGTTGCGGACCTACTGAAGATTTTTAATAGAGAATGACAATTTTTCCATGATTTTTCAAACTTTTTTCACAAAAATAGATTTCCATTACAGTGGGTTTTATCATTTTTTAGGGCTTGTGGTATGTCCTGACTGGCAAGTCATGTTCGGATATTGCAGCCTATTTCTGAGAAACCACCCTGTAAGTAATAGAGGATCAGATATTCCGAGAAGCCAAGCTCTAACGAGTGAGCTATTGGGAGGATTATCAATACAGGGAATCGAAGATAAGAAGAGAGCAGGAGCGGGGTATCCATTACTTACCCAAGCCTCTGATGTAGAGAGTAGCCCGGCGTCATTCGTTGCAAGGGAAAGCTTCTCGAATTCTGTTCTTTAAATTTAATAAAGGATAACGTTACGAACGAATATGACTAAGGAGAGAAATACTTCAAAATAAATTTATTCGTAGCCAAGAGAGACACAATCACAATTCAGTAACTAAAATTCTAGCAATCGTTTCCCAATTGTTCTCCACGAATAATTAAATTTTGAATGTCTTGGACGCAAAGTATGTTATTAAATGAAACGAGAAGAAAATTGGGGTTTAACATGGAGGGCAATCTAGGTTGTCTCGTTAACGGTGGAAAAGGTGATACACGTGTGTTATATATCTTTGGCCAGTGTTGTGTTGGACGCTGTAGTATGCAGTTTTGTTATTGGTAGCGCTCAGTTGAGAGTTATCGTGTGGAATGCTCTGTGGAGCACAGTTTTGTAGGAGGTCGACGGAACTCTGAAATGGCAGTTTTGAACTTCAACTAAATATGCCTATATTAGCAAAACGATTAAATGTACAAGAAAACAGCATTCCATTTCTGATGAAATTTCTGATAAAAGTTATATAAAATTCGTATTGTACTAGCCCTTTTTAAAGGTTTTGTAAAATTTCCCAGTTCAGAGAACCCTTAAAATGGCGGCTGCCCTCTCGATTTTGACAATCAATAGACTGTGTTAGAGATAGGACGTATGTGAGTTGGCGGTACAATTCGCATTATGAAAATCCACTAAGATTCACTTCGAGGGCTTGGAAAATTTCGTACGTGGTGGTTAAGATTCGAGGCTCACAAAAAGTTTTGTGTGTCGTGGTTGCAACTGGTGACTTAGAAGACGATTCGAATCTGGCGGTTGTGAGAAGATTCTCTTAGAAGATTCATTAACGTCACCGAGGAATACTTCTGACGTGTATTTATCGTAGTTTTGAAACTCTGAATTGGAATATTTAATTAAGAAGGTTTTCGAGCATACAAATTTTTCGTACTTGTTTTGGGGCGGCTGAAATTGTGATACGTTTGGAATTGCCGCATTCTTGTGAAATGGACATTCGAACAATTGAGGCGCATAAACTCTGAACCTCATTTCGGATTTTCAATTGCATTTGGTCAGTTCTGATAAGGACTAGCGTCTGTTTGAAGAAAACGGGAGAATGAACTCGGATCCTTTAAAAAGACTAAACAATCGATGGGTTTGTCGTTTGTTTGTAAAGTTAACCGTCCGGGTGGTGATTTATTAATCGATGAACATTTTTAAACTGTGTGTTAATGTTTCAATCGTAATCTTGGGCGATGAAGAGAGGAGTGAACAACTGGTCTAGAGATTTAGTCAAACACGTACCTAGAAATGCAACTGTCTCACATTGCCCATTTCGGTGTAGTCTAACCTGGACGAGATTATTTAGTCACTGCATGTATTCTGTGAGAACTACGAACAATTCTAGTATCTATGTACACATAAAATGAAATTTTATGTTATGAGCACATAATTTTGTGTAGCAGCAAGAAGAAATTGTTGAGGCAATCACATCCACACGCAAATGCTGCAAACTACAGATCAATGTCTAACGATTTTTAAACCGGTTGTGAATGTAACAATGAATTTTCCGTACAGCTAACATGGCATGAAACAATTTTCATTTCCTTTATAATAATTAAGTTTTAATAATTGTAGCAAATTTTACGTGACTTTTGAGAATTTGTTAAAAATAATGTATTACGTATATTGTCCTTTCCTTAACCCACAAAACAATTTGTGTTTAAAATACGTTTTCACACACAGTTCTACAATGTAACATGTTCAGATCAAGGACAAATCATGTACGAGTAGATTACTCTTGCTCCCCCACAAAATTCAATATTAAAGGATTTTAGTAGTACACTATAATAAGGGCTTGGCATGAATTCGGATGCGTAGTCAGCACTGTTTGTGATCCCTCTGTCTTTATTACCTTCAAGGTACAATGGGTAAAAACGAAGTATTTGCTGGTCGAGGGGTCTCCATATTCATATTACGGGACTTATTGCTGTTTCTCACTTCTCCTGTAAATAACGAGGCGTTGTTCACTAATAATCAAACAACTGCCACAACGGGTCCATAGGATGGTTTCGGCCAATATTAATATGTGGCGGAATAACCAATCTTGCTACGTGGAACGTGGACTTGCAGCAGCGTAGGACGGTTCCGACCAATATTACTCACATATGCTTTGAGACATTTACTCTATTGGTGGAATAACAACTCCTGTTACATGAAACGTGGACTTATAGCAGCATCTTTTACACCTCCTTATCCGAATGGATGAAACGGCCGGCCGACCTTTCTTCAGGCCACCAAAACATGCTGAAATCACGCAGTGAAAGATCCTGTATGTGCGGAAGATCTGTCAGATATTCCCAAAATAATTGCGGAAGTGATGATCGCCAAGGGATCGCAATGTGAATCCATTTCCTTAAGGCTTTTGAGACTGTATCTCACAAGCGGCTTCTGTTCAAAATGCATGCTTATTGAACGTAGTCTCAGTTGTCCGATTAGATTCGCGATTTCCTGTCAGAAAGGACAGATTGTAATAATTGACGGGAAGTCATCGAGTGAAACGTAAGTGATGGCTGCTGTTCCCCAAGGGAGTGTTTTAGGGCTCCTGATATTTCTTGACCTTATAAATTATTTAAGAGATTATCTCAGCAGTTCTCTTCTGCTGTTCGGGGATGGTGTTATCGTTTATAAGTTATTAATGCCTCCTGAAGATCAAAAGTCACCGCAAAACGATTTAGATTATCTCCATGAAGCGAGCAATAATGGGCCATAAAAGAAAAAATTCATTTACACAATAAATCCGTAAAATGTATTGGCTGTAAAATCAACTATATTTCTAGGAATTACAGTTACAAACAACTTTTGAATGGGAAGAACAAACAGATAACATCGGAATATGTGCGAACCAAAGGGTACGTCTCATTAGCAGAACACTAAGATGACGCAATGCTTCTACTAAATACAGTGTCCCTACTTATGCATTCTAGTTTGGAGTATTACTGCTCATTGTAAGACCACCACCAGGCGGGAATAATGGAGGATATAGAAAACCTGGTGATACGTGCAACTCGTTTCGTAATATGACGATATAGAGGAGAGAGTGTCACGAAATGATGCACGAGTTGGAGTTGAAATCATTAAAAGGAAGGCGACGAGATCTTTTTCCGAAATTTCTTCCACAATCGTTCTCCTCCGAAAGCAAACAAATTTTGTTTAGCACCTAGCTACACAGGTTGACTCGATCACCATAGTAAAATAAATCAGTTCGAATAGAGAACGATTTGGTCGTTCCTTTTTCCCACGTGTTATTAGAGACGTGAACGGCTGAGAAAAATTATGAAAGCTGTTCGACAAACCACTCAGAGCACTCAAATGTGCTTTGCAATATGTATATGCAGATGCAATAAAGTATTCGTTCTGATTGTCAAAGCTGATGCATGCGCCATCCAGCAGTAGGATCACTATGTCCGTGTTCTGACTTTCTGCCAGTTTGTAGTTTCTGAAAATATCTTCAACATGATGTGAATTGATCATGGTGCGTTCGAAGGAAACTTGTGTGTTCTGTTTTGGAATTCTTTTTTATTGGATGTGTTGTATGTTTCTACTGCTAAGTTTGCTGTTGGCCCCGAGATCGAAACGGTAGCACCACGTTTCGACCCTTGTAGCAATATAAGATCGAAGTTAAAAATTGTATGTAGTGATTCACTCATCATGCTTTTTCTTTTAGCGAACTATAGTTCAGTTGCCTATTTATAAGTAAAATGATAGACAGTATCAGCTGTCATGTCATTTTGTACTTATTAACGGCAACAATAAGCCAGTAATTGCCGTTAATGAATATAAACGTTGAATTGCAGCTGTGAGCGTTTTTTATGTTAGGTATAATACTAGCTTAACTCGCACTACTTCGCACGCGTAGCCTTGCTGGTTTGCATTGTTTCTACTTGTAAATATAAATCTTCATAGATTTAGCTTTAAAAATGCTTTCATAATCACCATTGATGACAGAATTTAAAACATCCCGAAACACACTATTTTTTTTTTATTCTAACCATGGTTCCAGATCCCAATTTTAGCAAGAAAACATCAAAATAGTCTTAAAAGATGTTCACTTATTTCACATCGAAACACGTGTTTTTAAAATTACAATCTAAAATCTAAATCCGAAGTTTGTATTTCTTGGTTCAAAAATGTCTGAATAGCAAAGTATTTTCAAAAACCGTTCATCCCCTACTTCACCCTCTTAGGGATTGGAATATCGAAAAATCGCTGGTGATTACAGTGTAAGATAAACAACGTCTACAAATTTCAAGTTTCTCTCTTCTATAGATTCACTTTTCAGTGGTGTATTCTGTATTTTAGAAACTGAGCGGGAACTCGAAATTTCTTTCTTACGCTTTGGCATCTTTGTTGGAAGCTTTACTTTTCAAACTGCAATATGCACTTATTTTTCTCTATTCGTACACTTGTTGCAGATAAACAACTGAAGAATGTGCATTACGTTTCGCTATATATAACGTCTATGCTTAGTGTCAAAGTCATTGCTGGTCTTCAATCCGAATTCTATACAAGCTGACGACTTTCAACAACTATATCTTCCACCCTGATATAGCTAACGACACAGAACTGATATGGTGTACAACGGGAGACTTTCTACTGCAACAACACAGATAGATCGTTCGTCTCCATTGCGTACTTTTTTCTGAAGAGCAAAATATTGGCATCCACACAGTTAGTAACTTTCAACCCCCATTTCTTCCACCCCTTATCGTTATCAACCCTCTACCACCATGGTACACATGCAAACACTATTCGTTTGCTATGTGTAGTTATGGCTACAGAGGGAAATATAGGCACAAACATCTCCATATTTATATATATATTAAAATTTACGGAATGGATGCAATTAGAATTTGAACCTTTGGCAGGCGTAATATTGGAACTGGTTGCTGTCAGATGCCCCAGACCAGACATCGAATGGCGTTCTGATATTTGCTGCATCAGATTGCCAGTTTCTGTCTCGCAAATCGGAGATAAAGGGAAGCGAACAAACTCGCAACTTTCTCTCCTTCGTCTACTTTATTGTGTATGTCTTACTGTACACTAAAAATACTGTGCTTCCTTATCAACTCATGAAGCTCAAGACGCTTTATTCAGAGAATAGGCATCATTTGAGTCCTTGGAGAAAATTCCCACATTCGTACTCGAAGGCAACATACATTTTACTTAAACCTGTCGCATATTACTAAAAGCAATGGATCCTGCTTACGTAGTTGTCAGAGGACAGATATAATGTGGTACTTTTTTTTTTTTTTTTAGTAGAAAGGACGATCGTAAAGAGTTGTTAGCAGAGACTGTGGCAATGCGGCCGCAGGTAACGGCAGGCTAGTATGGAGGGAAATATGGCTATTCATGGAAACACACTATTCAATAACAATTCATTATTTCAACGTACATTAAATATGAATATATCACCTATTTCAGAGAAATGAGGCGCTTCCACTGAAATCCCAACCATGTCGATAACTCAAACAAATAAAAAGTTATAATTTTTTGTATTGAAATAAAGTAATTATAACCTTGATAACTTCTGTTTTAGCACAGAATATCTATTAAGAACAAATAGTATTGCGGATGGGAAGCAATGATCACAGCTACCATTCGAGAAAACTTCACACATTTACGTTATTATTTAATTTGTTTTAAGATGATTTATTACTGTACTAACGTCAGAGCATCAAATCCTCCACAGTTACACAGAAGATAAATGGACCCAGCCAAACCGCTACGGTGTTTATATTTTGTATTTAAATAAGTAATGATCAGTTTCAAAATTGATGGCAACAATATTGTAAACGTTGGATGTCCAACTATGATGAAGAATCGCGCATTGTGATTATTTGTCGGTAAGGTTAAAGAATTGAAATACACCTAATTACAAAATACAGTATGTAAAGACATATGATTTAAAGGAAGTGTAGTTCATATGTTCAAATGTTTGTTAAGCTTATGGGACTCAAATACGGGGTCATCAGTCCCTATACTTACAAACTACTTATGAACTACTTACGAACTAGGACGGCACAAAAATCCATGACCGAGGGGGGATTCGAACCCCCGACCTTAGAGGCCGTGCAGACCGTGACTGGAGCGCCTCAGCCCCTCGGCCACCGCGGCCGCCGAAGTGTAATTCATATACAAATGTGGAACTAATCTTTTAAACGTGTGCACACGAGCACATCTATGTGACTATGGCGGAATGTTAAGTAGCCATTTGAAGAAAATGTGTATATTTTTATTTTGAACTAGCTGGTACCCGTCGAGTTGCTGCCGCAGAAGAAATAATTGTCAAAATAACATTTAAAATCTGTAAGTGGTCGCTTATTTAATTACGAATGATATATATATATATATATATATATATATATATATATATATATATATATATATATATATATATATATATATATATATATATGTTGTTTTACTGTGTTTGCCTCTGTAAATAAAATAATAGGTGATGGGAAATTTTAATGCGGTAGGTCAACACAAGAAATGCTACACTTTCTGCGGAGCTATGAACATAGTTAACTGTAACATTTTCCAAAGAGTTGTACCACAAAGGTATATTTTTTTTAATGGAACAATAGTTTTTTCTATCGTGCATTGGATTCGTTGAAATCAGCTGCGTCCAAATCAATTTAAACTACATTCCTATCACTGTTAATTTGGGAGCAATAACCCTTCAAAGTTCCGGGGGCGGAGGCTGTGATAGCGTATCTGACTTGCTGGTGGTCATGAGACAGTGGGCCGTGCCCCAGGGAACAGCCACTCGGCCAGTGAGCTACGCTATCGCAGCCTGCGCCCCCGGAACTTTGAAGGGTTGTAGCTTCCAAACTAACACTGATAGGAATGTAGTTTAAATTGTTTTGGACGCAGCTGGTTTCAACGAATCCAATGCACGATAGAAAAAAACTATTGTTCCATTTAAAAAATTATACTTTTGTGGTATAACTCTTTGGAAAATGATACAATAAACTATGTTCATAGCTCCGCAGAAAGTGTAACATTTCTTGAGTTGACCTACCGCATTAAAATTTCCCGTCACCTATTATTTTATAGGTTACAGAGGCAACCACACTTAGTGAAACACCCTGTATATATCAATCTTCTATTAGTCCATCTCCTCCTTTCCCTTCTCTCTATTCACCTACCCCCCCCCCCTCTCCCATGAATCCTCCTGTCCCCTGTCCCTTCCACTTCTTTCTCCCCTTCCTTCTGTTCATCTCCTTGCACCTGTCTGTCTGTCACCACCTTCCCTTCATTCTCCTCCTCTCCCCTCTCTCTCTCTGTCTCCACCTCTACCGACTCTCTGTCCGTTTCCTCCCTTCCCTTCCTGTCCGTTTCCTCCTCCACTTTTTCCTCTCCCTCCTAAATACGAAAACATACATATATGCGCCAAGTTTCATGGTGAATGGTCAAATGGTGTCAAAGTCGCAAGGTACCATGCCTCTTGGTAAATTCATGCTTGCAGATTACAAAAATCTCCTTCATGAAAACATCAATTCACGTGCTGACTTTTATGATGATGTTCGTTGTAACGTACCCTCCGCCACGCACCTATGGAGGCTTACTAAAAGTAGCCTATGTATTAATTAGGCGTATAAGCTATCTTCATTCCACATTTCATTAAATTTCGTCAAGCCGTTTCAGCGTGAAGAGGTAAAACTTGTTAACCCTCTGTAAGGTAATCTCCGCCACGCACCGTTCGGTGGCTTACGAAAGGTAGCCCACGTATTAATGCAGGCTATAAGCTACCTCTGTTCCACATTCCGGCCATTCCAGCGTGAAGGCTTAAGAAACGAATTAACTAATTGTAAAGCACCGTTCGCCATGCACCACAGGAAGTTAATTTTAGTATGCATGTAACCTTCGCGCGAGTGCAAGCAATGAGTTACATCGTCATCGGATGTACGATATGGCGGTGCATAAAATACAAACAAAAATACGAACAAACAAACTTTAATTTTTAGATATTAGATTTATTTTCAAATTCGCATTAAAACCATACGTTGGTAACAACAAATTCCTTCTGATGGTGGTTTTCACCCCAATGATTCGGTACGCTTGGTATGCATCAAAGCTGCCAGCCAAAAAACCGTCATTTAAAAATCTGAATTAAGTATGCTCTCCACCGCAGCATTTTTTTAAATTTCTTACTTTAAACCCCTTACATGAAATTCACATAGTATAAACAATATTTATGTTTATTTGATGGTTATCACCCTGAAAAATGTAATGTATCTTCCAGAGAGAGCTGTTAGAATTTTCAGGAACTTCATTTCATTCGAAAATTCGCCGAAATCTGAAAATTAACTGTTTAGACACGTTAATAGAAATGATTGTTGGTAATGAATACATTAATACTGCACCGATAAACTGAATTGTTCATATTTAAAAATTTTATCAGGATCGAAATACAACTGTAGAAGTCTGACGTCCATATGTCAAGTATCCGCCGTCATACACCATCCAAAATTTTATGTGACAGTGACCGTCCTCTTATTTTGAAGGTCAAGTGCCCAAAATGCCACGAAGATTTTAGAATGAATAAAGTGTCCTTATTCGCATGTCACATGATGACGTCATATCTCCTGAATTCTATGTCGTAAGCAGTTCTCACCTTAATGTCAATTGGCACTTTTCTGCGCATTTCATGTTTATCACGTCATATCTCCTGAACTATTTGTCGTACAGTCATTTAATGGTGCCTATGACCATCGTGGAAGTGCAAGTAATATGTTGATAATGTTTTATCACAATCGGTCGAACGGTACGGCCGCTCATAAAATACGAACACACAAACATTCATTTTTATATATTAGTTATTTTGTTTTCTGTGTGATATTATACTTATATATTTCATTAATTCATTCAAATATATACTAGTCTGTAGGTGTTTGAGTTATTTACAATTTCAATGGCGTCACTTTGGAGGGGACATAAATTCGCCAGTGAGAGGCTAAGCTCAAGGTACATTCTGTGCGTGGCGTTAGTATTCTGAAAGGCGCAGCCAGCGAGACTTCATCCGTGGGGACGCTTGAATCGGTGAGATCTGGTGGCCGGAATTTCGTACCGTTATATTTTCAGAATGTTGTGTGAACTTGAAGAACTTCATTTCTGAAGCGCTCATATTTGGAAAACCGTGTAATACGTAATTCCTGGTGGATTAAAATTGTATGCCGGAAATGGGATTCGAAATTGGAAACTTTGCCTTTCGAGGACAAGCGCTTAACCTCCGCCAGAAGTTTCCCCACTACGTTTCCTGTAGACCTGCAAGGTTCGTTCTGGAACAGCGTACACTCCGCTGCAAACTGTAAATGTCATTCTGGATCGTGTGATACTTTTCGATTTTTTTTAATGTTATGAACTATGAAATTAAACAGACCTTTTTTTGAAGATAAGGGTGCAATATGAAATCTTTACTTTCGCTCTCCCTAATGCAATGAAGAGAAAAGTCTTACTTAAAATTCTGCTGTGGACTACATCGTACGGATAAATCGTTTTATTATTACGTCCCCTCGTGGACCCATACTAGCGATTTGCACACTTCAACTCTCAGAAAGGAGCTGACATACAGGAACCACACGTTACGTATCGTAGAAATGCTTGCCGTTCACATCGCTACAGGAAACAACACAGTCTCTCCAAGCGTGGGGAATAATCGGCAAATAAATAAACAAACAAACACAGGTCACACAAAGTTGATGTACAAAACATTGCATGTCGGATACTATTATATCTCAAATGTTCAAATGTTTGTAACCCTATGGGACCAAACTACGTTGATCGTCAGTATCTAGTCTTAAACACTACTTAAACTAAGTTAAAGTAACCTAAGAACAACAGACACATCCATACACGGGAGAGGATTCGGACCTCCGACGCGGGAGGCCGCACAATCCGTAACTTGGCGCTCCGGACCGCTCGGCTATCCCCGCGCGAGCTATTGTATCAATAGTTATGACATGTCTGTTTGTAAATCTAACGGACCAAACTGCGTGGTCATCAGTTCGTAGCTTACAAACTACTAGGTAAACTAACCTACGGACAAACACACACACCCATGCCCCAGGGAGGACTCGAACCTCCACAGCGAGCAGCCGCGCGCTCCGCAGCGAGATGCTTTAGACCGCTCGGCTACTCCATCGCGGCTTGTGACATGTGTATAACTGTTGTACTATTCCTTTGGATCCTCAACCGTACCCACAGTACTAGAGCTACTAGAGCGTAACTACAAGACGGCCGCGGTGGCCGAGGTGACTGAGGCGCTCCAGTCACGGTCAGCACGGCCACTACGGTCGGGGGTTCGAATCCCCCCTCGGGCATGGATATTTGTGCCGTCCTAGTTAGTAAGTAGTTCATTAGTAGTTTGTAAGTTTAGGGACTGATGACCCCGTAGTTAAGTCCCATAAGCTTAACAAACATTTGAACATTTCGTAACTACAAAAAACAAGACGTCAATTATTGTGTGTACTGAAATTAACTAACGGAACTTTACTTTCCTCGACACCTATCAGCCCTCACATCTACTTGACGCTTCTTCGAAAAGGTGAACTGCTTTTTTCGCGCATACGTTTTTAATAAGCTGCCCCAATAATTATAGAAAAAGGCTTAGTAATAACCTACGCAAATTCAAGGTTAAAATAAGAAGTTTAATCGTGGTGTATTCTTCTATCTCTGTAAAAAATTTCCCGCATAAATAAGGCTAAATTATTTGTTGCGTTGTTGGTTGTTTATACTTTTCCTTAGGCCTGTCATGTGCAAAGGATTGCTTTACGTTGTACTTTATCAAATACTATTCTTTCCCTGTAATCTGATGTACTGACTCGTTCCACAGGCATGGGGACTTGCTCCTCAATTCACTCCTGTGGAACATTATAAATACGAGTACAAATAAGTAAATAAAACCGTCTTCTGATTTACTCTACATGTATCGCTGGCGTATGACATTACTGGTCTGATGATTTGCATACTCTCAGCTGTGTACCTAGATTAATTTTTCTTACTTTTCGTGCATGGTTAGGCCATCACGCAGCAAAAAGACTCCAGGGCAGCACCTACTTGTGCTGAGTGTGATTTACGTCGGGCCAACTGGAGAAGCCAGTCCATTTACTTCATTCCTTTCATTCCAACTGTTCACCCAGGCAAGATAATCTGTGCGGTCGTTCATACTATTGAAGTCACTGCTGAATGCACACATTGCGATTGGCCAGTTTTTCTGGTATGGATATACTGCCCTCCAAATCAGTAATCACGTTACCATCGCTTTTCAAGGTAATTCATTATTATCAATGCCAATTTTTATAGGGTAAATTCGTCCTACACTTCAGTTTCTTGAATGACAATGCGCAATCGTTTCGAACAGCACAAGTAAAGCTAGTTTTGGGATGAAAAGATTGTCAGATCTTACTCCAGTTTGTCGTTCCATATAGCACGTGCTGCTGCATCTCCAGATGTGCTAATGATCATCCGAGAGTTTTCACTTGCCCAGATGTAGGATTCAAACGCCCAACCTCCTTTCATAATGTCGAAAGGACAATAGTATAATTATTATCTTTGACTAATGGTGCATTACTTTTCGTCACTGCAAATTTTAACCGTTTACGATTATTAGTGTTGCTATTATTTTTGACCGTGCATCGCGCGCGCTACTTGCATGTTCCGGCACTAGCTGTCTATCACGCAGAGAGCTTAGAAGGCACGGCGCCGCAACTATAAACCTTTCATACGATCAGGTGTATCAGATCACTTGTAATGACGGACAATACTTTTATATGTCAGAGATGCATGTGCATTTAACATCCGTTGTGAGGAACACCGGGACTTAAATAATTAATCCAAGCTTACTAGTCATCAGAAAACACAATAACTACAATACCGAACATAAATTATAACGTAAATATCATGTACGAACTTAGGCTTTCGCGGTCATTATTTTATTTTAACGACGCGGCAGCAGCTCAGAACAATTTTAACGTTACATATCATCATGGACATCCAAAAGGTCGGATCTTCGATTTTGTTGGAGGATATTGAGATCGTACGTAACGTTTAGTAGTATGCACAACATTCAAGCAATACAGAAAACATATTCATGTGGCCCTATTACGTAATTATAATTTTGTCAAATACAGCAGGCAGTACCTATAAAACTCGGCGGGATGCATACGCACTCGTCAGCAGGCGATCGAACGTCCAAACAAACATGGAACAAGGTAGATAGAAAGAATATTCGCGATCCTAATGGACACCTTTTCTTGCACAGAACGCTGTACAAACCCCACCAGCCGCAGATCTTTACGCCTGTCTATGATTGGCCTACGAGCACTTTATACCCCCGACAGACACCTACATCGACAGTACTCGCACCACACCGCCTCCAGGAAGTCAGAGTAGTGGTGACGACGACTCAGAAGCATCCTGACTGAAGAAACTAAGACCGTCTGAAGCCAACAGAGAGGAACCCATACCCTATCAAATCTCTACGAACTCCCGAACCATCCAACAATCGTCCAAATTTATGGTACATGTAGGGCGTGTTGAGATATGAAAGTGCACTAAGTGGGAACTCCAGATTGCGAATCGTTTAGAAAATAAAAGGAATTTTAATACTGATCTGTCACCATATGCACCATATCAACTGCCCCTGAGATAGTTTGATTAGAAAGCAGCGGTATGAGATGACATTTTTATTGAAAGCCATTCAATTCCAATAATTGCTATCTGGTTTTTGTACTAGTTGAATATAATCCTTCGCTCCCTATATTTTTCCCCTGCTAATTTCAGAATATGAAAGAGTGTATTCTAATCAACATTGGCAAAACCGCTTCCAGATCCACAAATAATAAAGACGTAGGTTTACCTTTCCTTAATCTATCTTCTAAAATAAGTCGTAATGTGAGTATTGCCCCGTGTGTTCCTACATCTTTCCTAAATCCAAATTTATATAACCCAAGGTCGATTTCCACCAGTTCTTCCAGTCTTCTGTTAATAATTCGTGTTAGTTTTGTGCAACCGTGACTTATTAAACTTCTGTAATTTTAAAATATATCCGCACTTGCTTTATTAGGAATTGGAGTCAATATATTCTCCTTGAAGTCTGAGGATATATCTCCTGTCTCATAGATCTTGCATAGCTGGAATAATTTCTTCATGACTGGCTCCCCTAACAATAATATCAGTTGAGACGAAACATTGTACACTCCAGAGTCCTTGATTATTCTCAAATCTTTTAGTGCTCTATCAAATTCTTCTTGCAGTATCGTATCTCCTATCTCATCTGTCTCTGTATTGTCTTCCATTTCTAGAATGCTACCTTCAAGTTTATTTCCTTGTATATGCCTTGTATATATTCCTTCCACCTCCCAGCTTTGCTTAGTACTGGGTTTCCACCTTTTTTATATTCATACCGATGCTTTTCTTGCTTGTCTCCAAATGTCGCTCTTCTTATTCTGTGGGCGGTATCTATCTTTCCCCTGTTATACAATTTTCTACTATCTTACATTTCTCTTCAAGCCACTCCTGCTTAATCAGTCTGCACTTCTTATGAACCTCATTTTTCAGACGTCCATACCCCTGTTGACTGCTTACTTGATTCATTTTTATGTTTTCTCCTTTCATGGATTAAGTTCAGTATCTCCCGTGTTATCCAAGGATTTCTATTAGGCCTTGTCCTTCTGCTTATATGATCCTCACGGCCTTCACAACACTATCTCTCAGAGCTACCTATTCTTCTTCTACTGTATTACATTCCCCCGTTTCAGACAAACCTTGCCTAATGCTCCCTCTAAAACTCCCAACCACATCTGGTTCCTTCATTTTGTCCAGATTCCATCTCCTTCATTTTATACTTTTTTGCAGTCTTTTAACCTACATTTAATAACCAATACGTTATGGTCAGAGTCTATATTTGCCCGTGGATAGGTCTTACAGTTGAATGCCTGGTTTCTAAACCTTTACCTTTCCATTATAAATTCAATTTGATTCCTTCCAGTGTCTCCTGGTCTCTTCCTAGTTTCCGCCGCTAATGACTACGCTGTCGATGGCACGTTAAAAACTGATCTTCCTTCCTTATTCCTAGTTTACAACCTTATTTCATGATGAGTAAATCAAGTGTTCGTGGTTATTAAATTGTGCTCTGCGCAATATTCTACCTGACGATCTCTTCTTTTATTCCTTTTTCCCAGTTCATATCCACCTACCACATGTCCCTCTCTTCCCTTTCGAACTACCGAGTTCCAGTGCCCCATTACAATTAAGTTGTCTTCTCCTTTAACGTTTGAATAATTTCTTTTATCTCCACAGACATTTCTTCAATCTCGTCATCGTCGGCAGAGCTAGTTGGCATATAAACGTGTGCTACTGTGGTTGGCTTCGTGTCTGTTTTTGCTACGATAATGCGTTCACTATGCTTTTCATAGTAACTTACCCGCATTCCCATTTCCTTATTCACTATCAGACCTACTCCTGCGTTACCACCAACTGGTAACGCTGGAGTAGGTATTTATTAATGTGTACTAACCTGACAAAAAATCCTCTTCATCCTGCCACCGAACTTCATAGATACCTTACTAACGTAAAAATATAAGAATTAATAAACGGTGGCGCGTTCTATAATACGGTGTTAGATGATCAGGACCATATTGATATCACCATATGGCCTCCTAAAGTAGACAGTATGACTGACGAAGATGAAGTTACTGGCACCGTGGAAGTCTGAAATGCGCAAGGGGCTATTGAATTAAATAATATTGCATCAGAGAACAAAAACTTAAAAAAAAACTGTTGTCAAACTTAACTGCCAAGTACATCTCAAGTTTCCAGAAGGAAATCGAAAAAGAGACATCCTCCAATTTATACAAAGCTGTCTCAAACTAGTGAGCATGCCATCAGCACAAAGAGAGAAGAATTGAGGGAACAATATTCATCCTTGAGTGTGAAGGAGATGTTCGAAGAACTGATGAACGAAAATATATACGATTTCATAGTGAAAGAAACTGTGGGAGATGGAGTAGATACAAAGAATATGCAGGATTTCATCCTCCCTACCTGATGAGAAAATATACTGGTCTGAAGATGAAGATATTGACATACTTATTATAAAGAAAGCAATGTCAAAGAATTTTCAGGATAGCCAAAGAAAATAAACACGATCGCGGATTCAAAATTAGACCTAACTTGAAAATGATAAATGAATCTTTTTTTTTAAATTAATATTTGAGTAAAATTTGGCAATTGACGAAATGATTGTCAAATATTACGGACTAAGTGGACTGAAACAGTTTATCCGGGGCTTTTAGATTTGGCTATAAATTGTAGTCTCTTTGTGGAAAAAGTGGCTACTGTTTCAGATTTGATGTATACTGTGGAAAAGATCCAGAAGATACTACAAAGGATGAACTACTATTGGGGCCAAGGGTAGTCTTAAGCATGTTGGACAGCATTGAAAAACCCGAAAATCATTGTAAATTTTTTGACAATTTCTTGACTAGTATGTTTTGATTTATCTGAGACATTTGGATTTTCCATCAACCGGGACTGTCAGAGAAAATCGCGTTGGTGAGTGTCTACTACTGAACAGCAACAAACTGAAAAAGTCTTTTCTAGGGAACTATAACTACCAATTCGACAGGAATGGTGAAGTTTTAATTGTTAGATGGCACGACAACAGATGTGTTACAACTGGTACAAATTTTGACAAAGTTGAACCTTTGGGAGCAGCCACGCGGTACAGTAGACAAGCAACTAAGAAGACACAAGTGCAAAAACCTGTCGTTTTGATATCGTATAATGCGTACATGGGAGGTGTTCAGTCCACAATGACTAGTTAGTTGGAAAATATGCGACGGTAATTGGGATAATAGTCCTGGGTCCTATTTACACGTATGCTGGAAATGACCCTCGTAAATGCCTGGCTTCTCTACAGACTACTACACGGGAAAAATGCACTGGGTTTCAGACGTGCTGTTACAATTACATACCTGAAATTGGACATTGGGAGACCGAATATTGGACGACGGACAATGGAGTCTGCATCTATTCAGTTGAGAGTGATACCAGACAACTGGTTTGATGGAATTGGTCATATGACTGACAGAAGAAACACGCAAAGAAGATGTGTCAAAGCTAAATGCAACCAAGAAATTATTGTGTTAAATACCGTGTGACATTGTGTGTGAAGTGTTTTATACCCTTTCAAAAGAAATAAATAGTTAAGACTTGAATAAATTTAGTATGCAATACGATACTATTAGATCTCAGTATCTTATCTTGAGGACAGCCATTAATCAGCATGTATAAATATTCTTTGGCCATTTTTGTAATTATTGTGGTTCACTCACTGGAATAGAAAATTAAATTTAAATAAATTATAATTTGGAATGCAAACGTAGACTTCCGCGGCTGTTGTCACTATCAATAAAATTCCGGGTATGAGACCGCGTCGTCATTTTATAAACTCTACCGAGGTTTCGGCCACTGTTGCAGGCGGCCTTCATCAGGGTCTGTGTCTGGCTGAATGTACGATAGATTCGGGTATATACAGAAGCGGTTGAGGGAGAGGAAGGGGGCAAACGAACGGTCCCCTTCCTCTCCCTCATCCCCTGCTATACATACCCGAAGCTATCGTACATTTAGCAGTCAGACACAGACCCTGATGAAGGCCGCCTGCAACAATGCCCGAAACGTCGTTAGAGTTTATAAAATGACGAGGCGGTCTCATACCCGGAAGAATATTATTGATAATAATTTGGGACTTCACGGCTTAAGAAAATCAAATGAGTACATATACATTCTATTGTATCTAGTCGAAATTCTAACTTTTTTTTTTGTGTGTGTGTGGGGGGGGGGATGCAGGCTTAGATATGATGTACCGTAGCAGCACATCCAAAGGGTTTCAGTTGAATTGATTCTGCAGGTGCTTGTTATTAATGCTAACAACTTTGTAGATCAACAATAATAAGTTTCTGTGTTAAATCATGATAAATAGAGAATGTTTAATTATATGCATCTAGTTTTTATATTGTGCATACCGACAGCATTTACTAGTTTTAGGTATGTTATCTATAAGTTCCACTGTAAACAAAAAAGGCAAACAGTTGTACAATGTGTTACGGAAAGAACGAATTCGGCAAAGAAACGGATAATAACTTTCACAAAACGATATATTAATCTCTAATAGTGGCCTTTCTTATTCAAAGAACTTCTGTTAGTGGAATTTAATTTTTTAAGAGCACTGAACCATTATTTTTGACATAGTATATATGTGGCTCGAAACGGGCTACTAGATATCTCAACAGTTTCCGAGCACAAATTACTTCAGTACTACAGTTCACACTCATGTTAACGTAATAAGCTGCAGTTTGTTGTGTGGCGAATTCCTTGTGGTACATAACCAATCAATAAAGCGGACTTATTGCAGTTTGTTCACATATAAACGTACTATCTTGCAGATATATTCATAATTTGAGAACTTAACTCAGAGAAAGATGTGACCTCGAGTCCCTGTCCAGACAATGCGCTGCTGCATATGATTTGGGTGGTTTTTCGGCCACAAGATCATCAATGTTTCTCTCAATTTAATTTCTCATGTAAACACACACCTGATATTACTCAATATTTAACCTTTGTAACAGACTTAGATCACAGTCTATATGTATTAATGCTCATGTCATACGATGTATAGATTTTTATAGATTCTATTTTGTCAAAAACGTATGATTATCCGTTCACAGAGAACCAATTCATTTAGTATCAGAAAGACATAATACAAAATTTGATTCATTAATTATTGTTTATTGTGTGTGATTATTATCTTTTTGTTGTCAGCAAAAAGATTACTTTTTCATTCTGTCAATACATAATTGCAATTTATTAAGATATATTAATAACAGCAAATGACCCAAAACCGAACCCTGTGGGACACCATTCTTAATAATTCTACAGTTTCAAGTGTATAACTCTTTAGTACTTCATCCTATAGACTGGCGTACTATTTTCAATATGTTTCAGCTAATGGTTCTTCTTTCACATTTTAGTCCTGTGGTATGCTACCATTTGAAAAACACTAATAGAATCATATAACTGAAACATTCAAAGTGTGTTCCATTTTCCAGTCGCCGGAATGGTTCGTTTTTGCGAGAAAACCTGAAACATATTACTTCCTTGTGGCATAGTTGCTAAATAAAACTTGTGCTTCAACAGAAGAAAATATAGGTATACGGATTTCTACATTTTAAAACACATTGATGTATAACGATATTGCCTTATCATTGGTTCACTGCAAACAGGAGTTAAAAATTAGAGAAACTGATTAAAGTACTCGTGGTATTTAGAAACAGTTAAGCCGAAATCGGCGTAAAGCAATGCTGTAACTGTCACGAGATTTTTATGTTGGTTACTCGAAAGTATTACTCTGTTTCCGCCCTGATATTAATCGCATTCCCGTCGGGTTGATAACAGCCTTTCGTGACTGGAAAGAGAGCAAATAATTCTGCTGTTTACAAAAGCTTGTAAGATAAGGAATGAACTGAATTGTAGGCCGTCGAATCGGGGATTATATTGCACGCTTTGAGCAAAAACATTAATGTGCTTCTGGAGGAAACCCGGTTGCTCCCCAAAATTAAACAAGGCTTACACAGAGCCACTGATTGTGATAGTAGTTCTCTTTTTTCAAAATAACTTGTTTGCAGTAGGTTTTGATATTTACAGGTTGAAGACGAAGTTGCTGCCGAGTGCAGATGCGCTATCCTATCTGCAATACTCAATTTTCCTGTTTCAGACTTTCCAAATTATTTTTTCCATACGTAATTTGCAATATTCCGCCCCTATAGCCCTTTCTAATACTATTAAGCAGGACAGAAGATGTGTATACAGTACTAAAATACTTTATTTGAGAAATGCCTTACAAACCAATAATCTACCATTGCATTCTACATCCTTCAATAAAAAATGAGATAAGCAAGTAGCATCAACTACCCGTCTAATTTTACATTTGCCTGCATTCTTAAAAAATTAAGTGAAGATAATATATAGTCGTCCACTTCATCGTCTGACTTAAATGAATTGTCTTTCTGTCACAATTCTGATATCAAAAAAGTTCTCATGTTATGAAAGCTATCTAAACATTCAGTGAAAATATACTTCATTAGACTATAAGTTACAGGCAGCTGTTATACTGTGTGATCTCTCAAAGACATTTCACTGTGTAAGTCACAATAACCTCAATTATATCAGAATATTGTAAAGACTAATGTACGCTTCTATCTCTTGTAGATGGACTTTGGGAATATTGACTGGAATACACTTTTTTTAATTCTGAACGTAATTGAGGTAAAATATTACCTTGACGTTCGACAGTTCGTTGCGTACATGGACTATCAGCTCGGAGACTATTGCTGCGGTTACCTTTGACGCTGCATCACAGACAGAAGAAGCGCCTGCGATGGTGTACGCAACGACGAACCTAGGTGCACTAATGGCGAAACGTCATGTTTTCGGATGAATCCAGGTTCTGTTTACAGCAGCACGATGGTCGCTTCCGTGTTTTGCGACGTCGCGGTGTATTCGTCATCGCCATTCTGGCGTATCATCTGGCGTGATGGTATGGGGTGCCATTGGTTACACCTCACCTCTTGATCGCTTCGACGGCACTTTGAACATGGACCGTTACATTTCAGATTTGTTACGACCCGTGGCTCTACCCTTGGTTAGATCCCTGCGAAACCCTACATTTTAGCAGGAGACTGTACGGCCTCATATTGCAGGTCCTGTACGCGTCTTTCTGGATACGGAAACTGTTCGACTGCTGCCCTGGCCAGCATATTCTCCGGATCTCTAAACAACTGAAAAGTCTGGTCAATGGTGGCCAAGCAACTGGCTCGTCACAATAAGCCAGTCGTCGCTCCTGATGAACTGTGGTATCGTGTTGAAGCTGCATGGGCATCTGAATCTGTACGTGCCATCCAAGCTCTGTTTGACTCAATGCCCAGGCGTATCAAGGTAGTTATTACGGCCAGAGGTGGTTGTTCTGGGTTCTGATTTCTCAGGATGTATGCACCAAAATTGCGTGAAAATGTAATCATATGTGAGCTCTAGTATATGTGTTCAATGAATACCCGTTTATCATCTGCATTTCTTCTTGGTGTAGCAGTTTTAATGGCCAATAGTGTACGTACATAACAGTTGACTTGGAATTTAAAGTGTTAAATGCAATTAGTGGAAGGCATTGCCTCAAACTGGAGATGATAATAAAGCAATTAGTAACATAATTTTTTAACGTAGACGACATCAAACCAATAATTGGTTTTTCCGCCACAGTGTTTTGCTAGGCATGGTCCTGTTGGAATGGTACTTCGTTGACTTTCTCACACTTCGAACTAAATTACCCAGCCAGTTACAGGAGGACTTGCAGTTTCAAATGGTCTAATGTTTGCAAGTCTATGGGACGTAACATTCTGGTGATCAGTTCCTACGCTTACAAACTACTTGCTAACTAATAAGGCCACAAATACACCCATGCCCGTGGGAGGTCTCGAACCTCCGACGACGAGCATCGGCTCTCTCTGTGGCTCGGAGTCTGGGAAATCTCGGCCAATTGACAGCGGCACCTGCAGTTTAACGTGTATTCCGTATGACGTTGGATATCGGTGTTTTCCACATTAACAAACATTTCATATATAAAAGAAATCATAAAAGTAATATGATTGACTAGGGATCAATCTCACGACGTAGGGATTTGTATGTTAATACTCAACCACTGAGCCACCGGGCAAAAAGTTGGCCTGTGCGAAGTGCGGAAATTGAAATATTTTTGTTGTTGTTTTCATCGGAAAATTTTCATGCATCGCTCTAAGCAATTGCGTCTCATGGAAGCCTGTAAAGATAATATCGAAACTTACGTAACGTTGATCACTGCTAGCGCCAATCATCCCATGGTCTACCATTACAGTTATACTGCTCACACCTCCCTCCGAAGATATGGTAATCTAGTGATGATGGTGTGGTTGCTAAGACGAAGTATATACAGTTTAACTGAAAGATATGAAAAATTAGTAAAATTTGTAATTTATAACAAATAAATTTATACCAAACTTTGGACGTGGGAGAAGTATATCACTGCAGACTAGTGAAGTTAGTATCCATTCAAAAAATGTTCAAAATGTTTGTTAAGCTTATGGGACTTAACTACGTGGTTATCAGTCCCGAAACTTACAAACTACTTATGAACTACTTACGAACTAGGACGGCACAAATATCCATGCCCGAGGGGGGATTCGAACCCCCGACCGTAGTGGCCGTGCTGACCGTGACTGGAGCGCCTCAGTCACCTCGGCCACCGCGGCCGGCTAGTATCCATTCATCTCAATTTCCTTAACAGTCCACAATGATTTCTAAGTGTAAACAAGTCATGAAGCAGTGTATAAAAGTGACAGTTCGATGAAGCGTAGCAACCTCACGAAATATACAGTCCTGAATAGCAGTAACAGCGTGCTGATGTCTCGATGCGCACTCTACTGGATCAAAGTACACCAATGGGTAGCCTGACACTCTGTCTTACAGGTCTTATGCGCCAACTATTGAACTATGCTCCTTCCAATTGGCTTTCAAATACCTTCCGGTGTTCTTAAAGAACCGCCTCTGTCGGGGATCAATGTTCCTGTGGTACCAACTGTGTTGCCGTGTCCACATCAGTAGTCGTGTAGGTGTATTTGGTGTCTAATATGCGACAGTAAAGACCGTTTGGTGTCTCAGATTGAGTATAGTCAACTAAAATATTCTTTTAATAAAGTTGCGCCACAGTTTTTCTATATCTTCATTTCAGAATTCCACATTAATTACACGATCAACCTACGAAATGTTCAGCTTTCTTTCATAGCATCACTCTTCAAAGGCTGCATACTCTTCTTACGTAGGGTGATCAGACTCCGGATAAGTCAGAACGTGTTCTCCTTTTCAGCACTTTGTTCGGGATGTGGACGGATTTCTACTCCTCCTTTTCCTCAAAGTTGACTATAATAAAATTTTGTTTACAATTATTCCCGTGATATTGCATTTTACATAACTTATCGACAGATGGCAGCAGAATCATCGATTGTATCATGTTTATTTCCCTACTCCAGAGTAAATATTGCTTATCTACAATTTCCGCGCCGTACTTCAATTCCAAATTGGACTGAAATGATCTTTTCTTGGAGTTACGGGTTTCGTGGCGCGTGTTCATTCCTGATGTGTGACTTGTGAGTGTACTGTCAGCAAACGAATTTCGTAAAATATCTAGCAATGCCCAAACGCAGATGCGCAATCTTGGAGGCTCTATTTCACAGATATCCTTCTTTCAAGCAGAGTGTACAGTGTGTGGTCCTGGGACCTAAGTCTCACTGTCCAATAATAGTGAGAAATAGCTTGACAGATTTTTGATTGTCGTGGTTCTATTTCATGGTTTCTTAGTTGACTAATTTATTTATAGTCATATTTCCATGTACGTGGCAACTGCTTGACTTGTAGATGTTGGTTGCAGTGCGGTGAATTGTGGGAGATGAATGTTCTTTGATTTCAATTAAAATATTTTGCAACTAGGGAAGGGGGACAGGTGTGTGCTCTAAATGATTGAAATGTTAGGCTGTGTATGCAAGATGTTTGAGGACCGATTAGATGAAAAATTCATTCTCCTAAAGGTTAAAGAGTTACTGACAATTGCAACAGAAGGAGGCAGTAATAAAGATGTTAAGCTTTCGATGCAGGAGGCTAAGTTGTATCAATCATGCCATGAATCTTTAAAAACTCTCTGTTTGATGGCTTTTTCGGTTTCAAATGAAAGTTTCTTAAAAATGATATTAACCCCAGTATTTTTGAAAATGGTTTCCGAATTTTGCAAGATAAATCTAAAGCTTTTCAAATTGAAGATGTACAATTTTTTGGCCAAACCTGTAATTTCAGTAATGTTATTTAATTAAGTGGCTTATATATTAGCAAATAGCTGAAAAAATATGTCTGTTGACTGTCACTCAGAGTTGCTAAAACTTGCGGAAAACGTTTTCAGTATATTAGGGCATAATGCTAATGTAGAGACACGATTCAAGGCATAAACCTGTTGAACACTCATTCTTTTAAAGGTATGTTAATGGTCCAACAAAATTAAAAAAATATTTTCCTGTATATCTTACTACAATTATCTGTGAAGCAAGCCTAAACTTCTAAAGAAAATTAGACCTTCAAGAAGTACCAATAAAAATATAGAATGTCTGCTAATAAAATAGTATATTAATTTTGAACATATGTTACAGGTGTCGTCTGTGTTATCTCTTTTTTTTTCTCCTTTATGAAGCTCTCTTTCCTCATTTTTATACAAATTCATCTGAAGAATGGCTGTTCCCACGTGAAATGTTTCTACATTTACATCTACTTGGGATACATGGGATATTCACTAGATCACATTTAAGTGCTTATCTACCATTCCATTGTGCGAGGGAAGAAATAACACCTAAATCTCTCCGTTCGAGTTCTCATTTGTCGTATTTTAATCTGATGATCTTTTCTACCTATGTAAGTGGGGATCAACAATATATTTTCGCATTCGGAGGAAAATGTTGGTGATTGGAGTTTCGTAAGAAGACCACACCACCCACCCCAGATCCTGTATCATTTCCGTAACGCTGTCTCCCCTGTATCGTGACAATACGAAATGAGCTGCTCTTCATTGGACTGTTTCGATGTCCTCCGTCAAACACACCTGATAAGGATCCCACACTGGGCAGCAATACTCCAAAAAAGTACGGACACGGGTAGTGTACGCAGTCTCTTCACTAGTTCTGTTGAATCTTTTAAGGGTTCTGCCAACAAAACGCAGTATCTGGTTTACCTTTCCCAAGTCATTATCTAAGTGTTCTTTCCTGTTTAAGTCTGAAGCAATAGTAATTCCTCGAATTTTATGGAGGTTACGACCTTCAATTTTGATTGATTTTTCTTGTAAACAAAGTTTAACGGATTTCTTTTCGTACTCATGTGGACAACTTCACGCTTGTCATTATTTAGAATCAAGTGCCAATTTTGCACCATAGTGATACCTTATTCAGATCGTTCTGCAGTCGGTTTTGATCTACAGATGATTTTACTACATGCCAAATGACGGAATCATCTGCAAACAACCTAAGAGAGCTATTAGATTTTCTCCCAAATCGTTTATGTAAGTAACGAACAGCAGAGGACCAATAACACTAGCCTGTGGAACGCCCGATTACACTTCTGTTTTAGTCGATGCCTTACCATCGCTTACTACAAACTGTGTCCTCTCTGACAGGAAATCTCTTATCCAGTCGCAAATTTGGGGCGATATACCATAAACACGCAATTTTTATGAAAAACCGTTTGTGAGGTATGGCGTCGAAAGCCTTATGGAAATCAAAACATACGGAATCGATTTGTGTACCCTTGTCGCTAACATTTATCACTTCGTGTGAGTAAAGAGCTAGTTGTGTTTCGCGTGAACGATATTTTCTAAATCCGTGTTGACCTTTGTTCAATAGATTATTCTGTTCGAGGTAATTCATAATATTTGAATACAGCATATGTTCAAAACCCTTGCTGCAAATTAACGTCTATAAAATAGGCTTCTATTTAGTGGGTTACTCCTACTGCCTTTCTTGAATATAGGTGTGACCTGTGCAACTTTTCAATCTTTTGGTACAGATCCTTCTTTGAGAGAGCGGTTGTATACGTCTGTTAAGTATGGAGCTATCGCTTCAGCACAGTCAGATAGAAAACTAATGTGAATACAGTCCGGACCAGAAGACTTGTTCTTGTCAAGGGATTTGCTTCACTACTCCTAGGATATCAACTTCAACGCAATTCGAAATCTGGAATATTGGTTTCATCTTCTTTGGTAAATGAGTTTCTAAAAGCTATGTTTAGTAACTCTGTTTTAGTAGCGCTATCATGGGCAGGATCGCCATTACTATCACGTAGTGAGGGTATTGTTTGTGTTTTGCCCCTAGTATATTCAACATATGACTAAAATCTTACTGTTTTTAGTCAAATTGCGAGAAAGTGTTTCGTTGTGAAAAGTATTGTGGGCATCTCTCATTGAAATCGGAGTTTCTGTGTAGGATCGCCAATCCTGGGGAATTTGTGTTCGTTTAAATTTAGCATTCCTCTTCCGTTGCTTCTGCATCAGTATCCTGACCTTTTTTGTGTACCAAGGGGAATCACCACCTTCTTTTATTAAGTGATTTGGTACAAAACTGTCAATTGGTGCCGACACCACTTCTCTGAATTTGAGCCACATCTGGTCTGCACTTACGTTTAGTGTTAGGAACGAGTGGAAGCTATCTTTCAAGAAGCAGTGTATTGCATTTCTATCTGCTTTCCGGAACAAATATACTCATCGTCTATTTTGGTAACTTTTGGACTTTTGATATTCAATCTCGCTACAACAGCTCTGTGTTCACTAATACTGGTATCCGTTTTGATGCTCGTTATGAGGATCTTATCATCCATCCCTCAGTTTCCGAATAGGATTATACTCTACAGAAATATTCATAAAAGATGTCATAGTACTTAAATTAATGTCAGACGTTAAAACGTTCTCAAATTCAAAAACGGTTTTCGTCCATTGCTACTGCAAGTTATATTCTCTCACATCGTCCATGAAATGTTCAAATGTTTGTAAATCTAGGGTATTTAACTGTTGTGGTTATCAGTCCACAAGGATTGCAAACCACTCAAACTAACTTACGCTAAGGACAACTTCACATCCATGTCCGAGGGAGGACTCAAACCTCCGACTGTGAGTAAACGCGCGCTACGCAGCAAGACATTTTAGAACGCTCCGCAACTTCTCCGTGTCACATTGTCCATCAATTATTTTGTTGCCAAAATAATAAAACTCTTCCACAACTTATATTGTTTCATTTCCTAACGTACTTCACACAGTATCGCCAGATTCAGTTCGACTACATTGCATTACTTCTGTATTAACTTTCTTGTTGTTCATTTCATATCCCCTTTTGAAAACTGTCCACTTCAGTGAACGGGTTATTGCATGAAGTACCAGTCACTAGTACATGTCAATTATCAATGCTAATATTACACCTTCTGTATACCTATATGATCGTCTTTAAATTTAACAAAATATTTCCAAGTATTTACGGAAATGTGCTGTGTTTGGAATTTCCGTTGGCATCAGAGTCACTGAAGCTCCCAAACAGGATAGTTGGAGCTGTATCCTAATCGAGGTTTTACCCTACAGAAGGTATAATGTAAATGCAGCCTTCTCTTTCGACGCAGAAGGCCAATGTGTCAATACTTTGCACTTCGTCCCTATGTTCCGTCACATGATTAACGATTTCTAACGGTCTCAACTTGGTTCAGCTGCGATAATGTGAACGAGATTATGATGCCACGATAGAGCTTCCATCACCCTAAGTAGGTGTGAGAACAGTTTATCATACACCGTACTAGGCTACGTTGTGATTGCGGAGATATTCAGACAAACGGCCGCATTGTTAATTGGTGTCTTAACATACGTTTCTCTGATGTCACGTGTAGTTGATTTTAGGCATGCGACTGGACGGAGTATTCTGATAGGGCAATGTATTTTGGGACATTACATAATGTAGATTGTTGCACATGTGTGTTCATTTGCTTAAATTTGTATTGAATCAGTTGTTGTGAAAGGTGCATAAGGTAATAAATAACTACAATTACTTCATTATTCTGTGCTGTTCAGAAAGGAGTCATACATTCGAGCCGCATCCAAATACTATGTTTCCTTTTCAATCAAGGACGCCCGAGTTCAATAAAAACTTTATTGGCAAAAGGTACAGCAATATTTGAGGTACTTTTCAAAGAAGTCATATCGTAAAATTAACTGTTGAATCTCTGTGTTTTACAAATCTGCCATTATGAATGCGACCAATGCATCTTTAACTTCTCTCGCTGGAGGACTTTTTTTGTTGTGCAAGGAAATATGGAATGCTTCTGGGACGTGTTATGCCGTTTCATGACAACATACGCGTCTGTGCGAAGCATTTGTTTTCCGGAAGTTTAGCTGCTAAGTGTTTGATCATTCAGAATAAATCCAAACTTTTCTCAATCCATATTCAACATTCCAGTCGTCGGACAAGCATTTTTAAAACGACGACGAGTTGAAGAAGACACGCTGGTTACATTCATTGGTGGCCGACTGCTACGACAGTTTAATGAAAATGTTGATCACCCAAGCATCTCAATTCCTTTGGTTACTGTGTAAAGTAGCTCATACATTGCTGGCCCCTTATCAATAAAGTTTTCATGTAACTATATTGTCTTTGGTTTGAAGAATACTGAAAATTACGTACCTACAAAGATTACTACAAAAACCGATTAGTCGTAAGTAGAGGAAGAAGCACATACTTCACTATATCAATTTGAACTCTCCCCCGATTCGGGGGTATAGAAGTATAAATATACTTACATTGTTAGTACAGTCTGAATGACGAAACGGCACAAGCATTCTATTATAAAACAGTAAACTCAGTTTCACAATTATCGAAAGTTTTTATGTTATTATAGGCGTAATAGATATCCCAAAGGGTATTTATTGTTGTAACTCAGAGATTTTTCCACCACATGTACTCATTACTAAGCACCTAAATTATATACGTAAAACTTACTCATGAATCACAGTTATTGGCAGAGGAAGATCTTTATTATGAGATATATATTTAAGTGCTCTGAAGTTATTCATTACGTTCTTCATAAATAAACGTTGAATACTGTTGGGTCAAAACATCCTCTCCTGTATTCTGATATCATTTGAAGCAATCTTAATGTCTTTAACTCAGTTTTGTAGTAGTGTTTAATAAAGCCATAGTCAACGAAGCTGGAAATTAGAGAGTTGAGTTAAGGTATGTTGCCAGAACTCTAAACATTAATTTCTATCATTCTCACCATAAAGGAGCGTAGCCATTAAATATAAGGAAAATAGTAAGCATAAAATTTTTCACGTACCGTACAATGTCGATGCCACGATTTAAGCGCCGGTATTGACACTTTCAGTACTTTTAACAGTTTCTGAAGTATCGTTCTTTTCTTTGGCGATAATTTTGCGGAATTTATTATTCTACAGAAACTATAAAAAGTCCTGTGCGACATTTTCATCCATAAAATAAGACGGTGGTGAGTTACTCCGCAACTCCCAACACTGGGCGACCTGTTTTGCATAATACACGGCTCCTATGTCCATGATATACGAAGCTGGTGAAATACAGCTTTCCCCAGAAAACTTAAGGGCAGCCGCCTTTAAGACAAATGGGTCATAAAGTGGTCACACACGGCGTTTCATATCTCGTGCGGTAGGAAAGAAGCGCGTGTTCAGCACACATGCCCATACAGGTTAAAACTTTAACATCAAGGAGCAGGTTCCCTATCAGTTGAGTGGTTTGAAAGTACACTGTTGCTTCATACGAATGAATAATCTGTGCTGTATAGTTTTTATAATCTGTTACTGTTGTATTACTTTTTTATGTCAGTATGATAGCAGCTTAAAGAAGATTAGAACACCATAGAAGAATCCTGGATCCTGGTGAGATAAACTACATCTTGTTGGAAATTACATTTGGTTTGTTACATGAACACAGAAAAGAAATGTTTTAAATTACGTCGTCTTGCCTTTAATATATAAAGTGAACAATAAAATATATGAAAACTTGTAATGCTACAGCATGGCAGATTGCGCTGAGACACTGTTAACAATAAAGGATGCATACGTTGCACTGTTTCCCATTTAATTAGGATTATACCCGACATTAGGGTCGTTGCATGCGGATATTACGGAAATCTACCAGAGGGTTGTTATGAAGGTGTTCTTCGTTAGGTTATTTGAACACCAAAAATGGTATTCAAACCACTGTAAGGTCGTTGGCGTGACTTATATCCTTGGTACTAAGTCACCCTCTATATTGGTTTAATAACACCATCACCGGAAGGGTGTTTTAGTTAGCGCCGAAATGGTCCAATTGGCTAACGGGGTAATTGCACTGAAAATGTGTGAAATTATTTTCTTGACAGTTATTTCTCAACACAATCTACTGTTCAATATGTAAGTAAGAAATTCTCAATCTACCGTCTTGTGCAGAATTATTGGGCACTACGATACATGTCAATGCTTCGCAGTTAATGAAAACTGCAGATGAATTACATACACAATCTACATTTTTTCCCCTAGTCTCTCTGGCCAATATTTTCCTGATCTCTATTTCATACTTTCTTCTTCGTCTTCTTGACCCTTCTCCCCCCCCCCCCCTTACTCCCTCTCACTTTTTCTGTGTCAGATAGGAGAAAATTCCGTGCTGATCGGTTATTTATGAATTCCAATATTCCGTTAGTCCGTGTAGTACTCCCTCCTCTCGCTGTCTACTCGTCCCACCTCTCTCTATTCATTGCGCCGCCAGAACATGACGATTCAAAAGTTTCATGGTGATCGGTCCAACGGACGCGAAGTCCAGAGTAAGTAGCCCTCCGCTGTACACCATACGAAGTATTACTAGAACAGTGACGTTTCTCTTGTTTCGCAAGTCAACTATAATAAATTTCATTAAGATCGGAGTAAAATTACAGGCTGTAGTCTGTTGTGAAGTACTTTCCACCCAACACGGTACGAAAATTGGCAACTGACACGAATTAAATAAAAGTTTGATGTAATACACATGACGTCTAAAAGAAATCTGCTGAACTTCAATTACACGATAAATCAGTCAAACCTTAAGGTCGTAACTTCTACTAAGTACCTAGGAGTTACAATTACGAACAACTTAGACTGGAGAGAACACATGAAATATTGTGGGGAAAAGATTACGTTTTATTGGCAGAACGCTTCCAAGATGCACCAGCTCCACGAAAGAGGCTGCCTACATCAGTCTTGTGCGTCCTCTCCAGGAATACTGTTGCCCGTTGTGGGACCCTAACCAGGTGGGTCTGACGGAAGATATTGAGAAGGTTCAGAGAAGGGCAGTTCGTTTTATTTTATCACGTTACGGGGGGAGGGAAGGGGGGGGGAGCGTCACGAAGCACGAATTGGGGATGGAAATCGTTAAAATAAAGACGTTATTCATTGCGGCGTGATCCGTTTGCGAAGATTCAGTTTGACCATCCCAATAAAATAAGATAAATCAGATCGAAAACGGATTGATTTAGGTGTTCTTTCTTCTCGCGCGCTATTAGAGAATGGAACGGTAGAGAAAAGTCATGAAAATGGTCAATGAACCCTCTGCCAGGCACTTAAATGTGATTTGCCAAGTATCTATGTAGATGTAGATAGATGTAGAACAACGCACGAAATCTGGTGCACACAGTAATTTTCCTCTTCTTCGGAAGGTCAACTGTCCAAATTATCATGTAATTCCGAAGGAATGATCCTGGAAGCTGATGTTAGAGACTACTCTGAAACACTCTGCGCCATCATCATACAAATTATTATGCAGACGACGATTTATTTATTTATTTATTTTTGGAAGATCAAGTATGCAAAATTTTGTCTCCTTGCAATTAAAGAGCATACAATAAAATTCAAGCCGAAGGAGCGATAATTATACAAAATGTGAAATTTATGATAGATTCCAGAAAGGATGCGGCCAAAATCTCTAGTATACAATACTGTTTCGACGACCGGTTTCTTGTGGTCTATTTTTTTTTTCTTTACAAATCCGTCATCTTGTAATGTTAGCACTTGTTGTATAAAACACTTTTAAAGTACATAGATGCAATGTGACACTGTAGTTCAAGTTCACATATCATTATTATAAGCGACAAAAGGATAATGGAATATGAAACAAGTCAAAGATAGGAGAAAACGGCGCCAGATGGCAACTCTAACTAACGTTGATTTGTAGCCTTTAAACTATTCCTGATTTTCACTTTTGTATACTGAGATTAGTGAATGACTGACACATATATTTCAAGCAATCACCATATGTACATAAAAAACTAACAGACTGTTTTATAAGCCCAGATTGAATATGTTGTAGCGGAAGAGTAACTTTTTCACACCTCAACAGTCAACGCACTGTGTTATGTTATTCTATTGTCCGACTCATTTTCGGAAGTCAGTCTTCAAATGTTCAAATGTTTGTATAGTCTATGGGACTTAACTACGGGGTCATCAGTCCCTAAACTTACAAACTACTTATGAACTAACTAAGACTAAGGACGGCACAAATATCCCTGCCCGAGGGGGGGATTCGAACCCCCGACCGTAGTGGCCGTGCAGACCGTGACTGGAGCGCATCAGTCCCCTCGGCCGAAGTCAGTCTTTCCTGCACGACTGTCGCACAGCAAAAATAAATAAATAAATATATAAAAATAAATAATACAAAGTAAAAACATTTGAATTTTTCGTATATCCTCCTCGCTGATCCAATAAAAGTGCACCATTTTTTATTCTACATACAATTATCACACATGTTGGTAAAATGAAAGTACCTTAGGTGTAGGGGGGAGTGGGGTAATGGCGGTCACCAAAGTATCTCGTAACTCCTTTGCTATAAAGGAGTTATAGAGTGTGATAATGCCTCTCGGCCGCTTAAGGAAATCCTAGTGGAATTGACTCCATCTTGATAGTTTCCACCTGAATTTGGTGCAGAGAAGTCCTTAGATTTAAGGAGCAGCACGGTAAGTACTTGATTGTTGCGAATCGTATACTGTACTATAATGTGTGAACTTTTTAATGGTACATTTCTTTAAGCCGTATGATATTTGGTTATTTTGTTTTAACGTTTTAACGTTTTCAAATATGGCGAGGTTGTGGGGTACAGGCAGTCAGTCGGTCTTGGGTATTGGTTTTTATTGCAAAGCTACATTTTTATTTAAACAGTTTTTTAAAGAGATGAGAGTTGAACAAATTTTAAGGATGTTACAATAAAGTTTATATAATAATGGAAAGTCCAGGTTGGAATTAATAATATAGTAAGGACAGTTTACAACTCACCGCAAAGACGTGGCGATGAACTGTGACAGGCACATACAAAAGACAAACACATACAACACTTTCAGCTATCGGCCATGGGCTTCTTCAGAAAACAGAACACTCAGCCAATCACACAGGCACACAACACAGTCATATAACCATCACCTCCTGCTTCCGCACTTCGAAATGATGGTTGTATGATTGTGTTGTGTGCCTGTGTGATTGCGTGAGTGTTCTCTTTTCTGAAGAAGGCCATGGCCGATAGCTGAAAGTGTTGTATGTGTGTGTCTTTTGTAGGTGCCTGTCACAGCTCGTCGCCACTTCTTTGCGGTGTAAACTGTCCTTACATTAAAGTTTCATATATTTGTAACTAGTTTTACTCAATAGCACTAAAACAGCTTTTAATTTGAACTTGTACTTACCAGAATAACTTAAGTGATCGCCATTACCCCTGTCTCCTCTAGAGCTACGCAATCGAATTTATTTCCGTTATGCAGTAACACATATTAATAGAAAGTTTTACAAAGTATATCTGAAACTTCCTGGCAGATTAGAATTATGTGCCAGAACCGGGACTCGAACCTGGGACCTTTGCCTTTCGCGGGAAAGCGCACTACCGACTGTGCTATCCCGACACGACTCACGATGCCGCCTCACAACTTTACTTCCGCCAGTACCTCGCCTCCTACTTTCCAAACTTGACAGAAGCTCTCCTGCGAACCATGCAAGACTAGCACTCCTGGAAGAAAGGATACGGTGGAGACATGGCTTAGCCACAGCCTAAGGGATGTTTCCAGAATGAAATTTTTCACTCTGCACCGGAGTGTGCGCTGATATGAAACTTCCTGGCAGATTTAAATTGCGTGCCGGAACCGGGACTCGAACCTGGGACTTTTGCCTTTCGCGGGCAAGCGCACTACCGACTGTGCTATCCCGACAGGACTCACGATGACGCCTCACAACTTATCTTCCGCCAGTACCTTGCCTCCTACTTTCCAAACTTCACAGAAGCTCTCCTGCGAACCATGCAAGACTAGCACTCCTGGATGAAAGGATATTGTGAGGACATGGCTTAGCCACAGCCTAAGGGATGTTTCCAGAATGAAATTTTTCACTCTGCAGCGGAGTGTGCGCTGATATGAAACTTTCTGGAAGATTAAAATTGTGTGCCGGAATCGGGACTCGAACCTGCGACCTTTGCCTTTCGCGGGCAAGCGCACTATCCACTGTGCTATCCCGGTTCAGGCACACAATTTTAATCTGCCAGGAAAATTCATATCAGCGCACACTCCGCTGCAGAGTGAAACATTTCATTCTTGAAAGTGTATCTGTTATCACATGCATCCAAGTACACTCTGTAAACGTACGCCAGAGAGAGAAAAAAAAGTTCCCCTGTGTGATGCTACCAGTGAGTGCGTGGCTCACGTCGCCTGTTATATTGAAAAACTCGGGGTTTTCTGTAGGTGGGCCGCAGCGTTAACGGCGCGCCTGAAAGCCACTGATGAAGACTACCTGCAGCTCGCGCCGGCTCTGCCAGATAATTGCAGGCGCGCTAGGCGCCTCGCTGTAGGACACGCGGCGGACTTGTTACGCAGTCCGCCCGGCGCCGAAAGACTCATTTGTTTTCATTACAAGGCGCTGGCGCCCTACAAGCGGAACCTGGAGGAAAGCAGGCCGCGCCGCGCGGGGACGGGCACATAAATCTTACTGCAGGAGACACCGCGCAGAGGTGACTGCGGTGTGGGAGGCGAAGAGGTTTAGTGTAGCGGTCTCGCGAGGCAGCAGCAGCCGTGTACTACACTAAGAAGATTCTTCTGGGCTGCGCCGAGATTCTGCCGAAGCGGGAGCGAAAGTTGTGTTCAGCATCGGACACAAATAATGTGAGAAGTACTTTGGTAACAGGTTGCACGTTGCACGGCTATTTTGATAAGCACTCCTCAACACGGGTTACTTCCATCCTGCATGACATTTACCAAATTACTGATTTCACTGCCCTCGCTGCTCAACTACCAGATATTACAGAGCCATCTGCTGTTATGCATCTACATCTACATCTACATGGGATACTCTGCAAATCACATTTAAGTGCCTCGCAGAGGGTTCATCGAACCACAATTATACTATTTATCTCCCATTCCATTCTCGAATAGCGCGTGGGAAGAATGAACACCTGAATCTCTCAGTTCGAACTCTGATTTCTCGTATTTTATGATGATGATGATAATGATGATGATGATGATGATGATGATCATTTCTACCTATGTAAGTGGGAGCCAACAATATATTTTCGCATTCGGAGGAGAATGTTGGCGATTGGAGTTTCGCAAGTAGCCCACGCCGCAGCGATAAGCGCCGTTGTTGTAATGATTCCCATCCCAGATCCGGTATCATTTCCGTAACGCTGTCTCCCCTGTATCGTGACAATACGAAACGAGCTGCCCTTAGACTCCTTCGATGTCCTCCGTCAAACTCACCTGATAAGGATCCCACACTGAAATACTGCAATACTCCAAAAATGGACGGACAAGCGTAGTGTATGCAGTTTCTTTTGTAGTTCTGTTGCATGTTTTAAGGGTTCTGCCAATAAAAAGCAGTCCCTGGTTCGCCTTTCCCACGATATTATCAATGTGTTCTTTCCAATTTAAGTCTGAAGTAATAGTAATTCCTAGGTATTTTGTGGAGTTTACGGCCGTCACATTTGATTGATTTATCTTGTAAACAAAGTTTAACGGATTTCTTTTCGTACTCATGTGGATGACTTCACACTTCAGAGTCAATTGCCAATTTTTACACCATACTGATATCTTATTCAGATCATTCTGCAGTTGGTGTTGATCTTCAGATGGTTTTACTAGACGGTAAATGACGGCGTCATCTGTAAGCAACCTAAGAGAGATACTTAGATTTTCCCTTAAATCGTTTATGTAAATAAGGAACTGTGTTCTCTCTGACAAGAAATCCCCTACCCAATCGCAAATTTGGGGCGATATACCATAACCACGCAATTTGATTAAAAGCCGTTTGTGTGGTACGGTGTCAAAAGCTTTCTGGAAATCAAGAAATACGGAATCGATTTGCGAACCCTTGTCGATAGCACACATCACTTCGTGTGAATAATGAGCTAGCTGTGTTTCGCCTGAACGATATTTTCTAAATCCGTGATGACCTTGGGTCAATAGATCGTTCTGTTCGAGATAATTCATAGTATTTGAATACAGGATATTTTCTAAAACCCTGCTGCAATTTGACGTCAATGAAATAGGTCTGTAGTTTAGTGTGTTACTCCTACTGCCTTTTTTGAATATTGGTGTGACCTGGGCAACTTTACAATCTTCAATGTATGAACCGAAGGAATTATGGAGTCAGACAATTATGCTTTTTCATGAATTATTATTACTATTGTAAAAATCTATTTTCCTAGACCCAAATTTCCTGCATTTGTCTCTGGATGCTACTTTATTGCAAACGATATTTCTAAAAAAAAATTGACGAGGTGGTAGTGGGAAAAAAGTTGTAATAAGAGAACAAAGACAAGTTATTAAGTACAAGGTTGTGTAAAAACTAGATGTGAGACATTAATTTTATGTTTTTGTGTTTTCGGTAGTCAATCATTTGTTCTTCATTCTGCGTGATGGGTGGAATTGTCCTGATGTAGAATTAAACGTCAGTTGTGACTGAATTCCATTAAAAGTTTATTGGCCTTCACTTTCATGTAGAGATAAGAGAAGCACTCGATTATCTAAATGGTTGTGATTAGCGAAAGAACATCATAGTTGCTAGTGATTAAACTTAGATTTCATCGACGAAAGAATTTACTGCGTACATTTGCACATTGATTGTTACCCAATCATGAAAATTAAAATTTCCACCCGAATAAACCTGACATTATTTTAAGAGAAGTGGCTCCATGAAAGACTTAAGTTACCTTTCACTAAATTTGGACATCATATATGAAATATATATATTTCAAAATTACCCCTTTTCTCTCCAATGCGAAGATTGGAATATTTTTAGTATGACCGAATAGCATGTACCATTCTGACGAGACCTGTAACGCGAACAGATTAATTTCTTCAGGTTGCGATTACGCATGGGTTTCATTCGTGAAGCCAATTATTGCACTGAATTCAACATTAAATGTTTATGAATTCTCTAAACGACCAGTTGCACCGTATCTGTTGTAATACAATTCACAAATTACTAAGATGATTGCTGTTAACAACTTACGGTTCATATATGAAACAACATCCTGCATTATATCTTCCATCTACTGAAGCACAGATTGTAACTAGGATAATGCAACCAAATAAATAAGAGATCGTTTTGAGGGATTTCTCTCGCGAAGTACTGCAGTTCATTTCAGTTAATCTTGGAGGTAAGAACTGCTTTGGGTCACTAGAAGCCCATCTTCAGCTGTACAATAACTGCAATGCCTTGAAGTTGAATAAATCCAAGAAATACTTATAGAGGCGACTCCCTTATTACTCATGTCTAAAAAAAAACACTGCAGCAGTCCAGCGTATCAGACGTTACAACAAAGAAGTATTGAGCCTCTCTGACCAACGGGCAAATACTGCATCTTCTCGACGAAAAGAGGGAGCAAAAGCTGAAGGAAATAACTATACTGACATACAGAAATAGCGAATGCCCAACCCGTATATTTATAGTCTTTATTAAGAACATGAAAAGTCTCCATACTATTTGTTATTAGATGGCTGCAACACAAGTTGCAAAGGATTCCATGTAGAAATTCATGGTACCCAGTCCGCAATAAAAGCCTTCTTCGTTGCACTGAATTTCACACGCCTCGCAATTATTCAGGGCGTCACCAGATTATCTGGTTGACGGGTGTTAAACAAGGATTACAAAACTGTATTAGAAAATTCGTTGGGGGCGGGGGGGAGAGTGATTCAAATTGTGCGAAATAATTTTTATAAAATGACAAAAAAGATCTTACAAAGCACACTGTCCGGTATGACACCGTACGTTTTGCGTTATCTGAACGTTTGCTGCATTTCTTAATTGTTTCATAGCCCTAAAATTACCGAGTGGCTAGAATGAGGAAGTAACTGACGCGATAATGATGTAAAACCGCCGGCCGCGGTGGCCGAGAGGACTAAGGCGCTCCAGTCACGGTCTGCACGGCCACTACGGTCGGGGGTTCGAATCCCCCCTCGGGCATGGATATTTGTGCCATCCTCGTTCGTAAGTAGTTCATAAGTAGTTTGTAAGTTTAGGGACTGTTGACCCCGTAGTTAAGTCCCATAGACTATACAAACATTTGAACATTTGATGTAAAACCGACAACACTATGAATTACTTTAAAAGAAGCGGTGGTACCTGTAGACACAAGAAAATCGCATCTGAAGGTAATTCAGCATCATTTTTGTCCTGTGGTGACACAACACAATGACCAACGCCACTTTTGATTCATATGTGCATACAACATGTGCTGCAATGTAATGGTTTATTTTTTTCTTGTCGTTTATACTCTATTAATTATTTGCCACCTTTTTTTATTTCATGTAATTGCAATGTCCTGTTATTCTATTTGTGTGAAAGGACTAATTTCGTAACGAAGTAGACACGCTGGTGTAGCATGGGCTTTGCTACTGTATAGAGTTATCTGTGAATAGGGACTATTACCTCTGGTAGCGCGCTTCGCGGAGCGAGAGAGTTGGGTTGGTGTGGAAAGTTAGTTTCGAACGTAACAGTTAGTACGCACGCGTAATGGTCCATTGTAAAAGCATTAGGCTAGAGTTCGTCCGTTGGTTTCGCATGAGAAGAGAAAACTGGTAATTTTCCACCCGCTTACCAGTATTAGCGTGTATATCTAACCAGCGTACTAGTGGTATTTTTCAATAGTGAAAACATTAAAAGTTTTAACCCTGTGTTAAAGACTTCATTATCCACAGTCATTGTTCAGGCAAGTTCCATCCTAATCCTTTGTTTTTCCAAGGATGCATTCAAAATAATTGGAAAGTAATATTTAATCTGTTTGATTGTGCCAGTTGATTGTGCCAGTAATTAATTTGTTCAGGGCAGTGTCACTAAATCCAGTGACCAAAATCAGTGATTTTGGTCGTATAATTTCACAGGTATGAATGAAACTGCTAAAAACAAGTTTATTGTAAAAACATCTTTTCAAACATATTAAAAGCAAAACTGATGTTAACTACATTTTATTTTGTAAAATAAATTTGAAGAATCAGCGTCGATAAGTGTAACGAATGATTTTTCCAATTAATGTTCCATGACAGTGAATTGTTAATTTCATGCACAAGGAAAAACAGAGTTTAGTTAGATTGTAGAATTATTTATTTGAAATTAATTAAATTATTGCGACAAAGTCATTATTTTTGCAAAATCCATCAGTACAGTTTCTTGACCAGTCACGACTTGATTATTGGTTAAGCCACTTCTCATGCTAGCAGATGGCCAACAGCATATACGAGGCGCGTCCAAATAAATTTTTATTGCACAAAATTCTAAAACTCTTAAACTACTTTTCCACATAACTGCCGAAATTTTGCAGGCACCAAGTTTTGTATACCTTCTTCATAGAAATCTGCCGCCATGTCTTCAACCAGTTGGAAACAGTTTCTTTCAGCTCGTCGTCTTTGGTGAAGTGATGACCGCCAAGAAAAGACTTGAGATGTCCTGGATCTTGTCATCAATCGCGTGAACCAGTTCTTCTGTAATCAAAGGTAGACGTCCACTTCGTTCTTCATCGCACACATCACTGCGCCCACCATTGAACTGTCCGACCCATCTTCTTACCATCGAATCACTCATCGCACTTGGTCCGTAAACATCAAGAATTTGCCGATAAATTTCCCTTGGTTTCACTTTCCTCGCATTCAGAAACCGAATCACCGACCTGATTTCACAGGCGGCGGGATTTTTAATCAACGTCGACATTTCAAACAAGCACAACAAAGCGTACGTAACTGACAGCGACTTCCAAATAGTGCAAGTTCTTCTCCTTCATATACATCGTCTACAGCGCATGTGCGGAACTGCAGTCGCAGCGGTGCAGCGGAGATAAATTGAAACGGAACATACTTTCTGGACGCGCCTCGTATATACGAGGGTTGGAACTTAAAGAAGGCAATTATTTTTCACACGCGATAAAAAAAGAGTTATACGTTTGCACCTGTTACTGCACTTCAAAGAAGTCACCAGCGTTGTGTAGAACCCGTTGCCAGCGATGCGGAAGGCATAGTATACTGTTAGCAGAGCCTGTTGTTAGTGCGAATGGAGCGGTCTTCTGCATGTCGAAACTCTGGAAAATTTCTGAAGCGAATGCCACGTTGTGGTTCCGTCGTCCTCGAAATCAAATCGTAGTAACAAGGTCTTAAGTCCTGGGAATATGGTGTATGGTACAGTACATGCCAGTCCCATCGACCGAACATAGCACCCACAGCTTGCGCTATATGCACCCGCGCATTGTCATGCAATATGATAGGTGGGATGTGCAGAAAGTTTTTCCGCTTTTTTCGCAAAGTTGGTCGCACGTTATGCTCAAAGAAAGAACAGTAATACTGTGCATCGGCCGGCCGCGGTGGCCGAGTGGACTACGGCGCGCCAGTCACGGTCTGCACGGCCAATACGGTCGGGGGTTCTAATCACCCCTTGAGCATGGATATTTGTGTCGTCCTTAGCGTTAGCTAGTTCATGACGTAGTTTGTAAGTTTAGGGACTGATGATCCCGTAGTTAAGTCCCATAAGTTATACAAACATTTGATTTGACTGTGCATAGACGGTCTGCTGTGGATGAATGTAATGCGTTACGTTAGACCGCTCGCTCACAAGTGAATACGTTTTCTCGATTGTGCGCACGGCAGTGACGTGGAATGGGCAAGTCGATTTGCTCGGAGGTAATGTAGGTATGTGAACAACGTGTGCTACCAGCGACAATAGTAGAGTCCATTGTATAGTGTCTCCACAGCAACGTCGCCACTAAGTTCCAATCCTCGTATATGACCATATGAAGCTGTACATGGTAAGCATTAAGGTGAGACGTGAAAATTTGTTATTGGATGCTGAAACTTCTTTGCTGCCACATGAAATTTGTTGTCTTCTGTATATAGCTTCCTGTGTTAATTACCTGTTAGTGCACAGTGCATCATATGCGCCTATTAAACACAGAATTAACGGGCATGTTCTGATTCCTTGGCCTCCAAATTTTTCATAATTTGAATTTAAGTCAATAACATTATCATAAATTTTCCTTTTTTTCTGCTCTTGCATAGAGCTGGCGAGCGTAAAATCACTTATCCATTTTTTTAAATTATGTAACGCATTGTTTGTTCTTCATTTTTCATAAACAATTTTATTTCGAATTGTCTATTCCCTTTCAATTATCGATCATTGTTGCCAGCCAAAAAGGTGAAGCAACGTTCCAGTTATAACCTCCATTAGATCGTCAGCTTCATTAATGATAATCTTTCCATATAATTACAATCATTAGGTACACCCGTCAATAGCGTAATTATTTCATATTAACGGTGTCGAGGTTACACTGTAAACATCATTACCGCCTCTGTTCGTTCTCTAATTCGTGTCAGTCCATAATTTTTACAGAACGAAACAATTCCGAAAGTCTGAAAAGTTTCAGATGCCGCAAAACAACGTACGGTGTCACACCTCGGAAAGTGCCTTGTAAGATCATTTTGCCACTGTATAAAATCTACTGCGCACAAAATAAGGTCATGTCCCTCCACCCCTATTTTCTAATTCCGATTTGTAATTCTTGTTTTAAGATGTGTGACGCAAATAATCTGATAATGCCATGCTAAAGTGCGAAACACTTCACTGAAGCATAAGGAAATACTATAAAACCGAGTGCTTTATAAAACAAGATAGGGATAATACTACTACTAATAATAATAATAATAAAAGGTATCAAGGATACACGCGAGAAATGACAGGTTAAGAAAGTAGTATAGCAGGGGAGTAGAGACGCTAATAAAAACTCAGATATTAATAAAACGTCGAAAAATGTCTTTATGTGAGGAAATGGGACACGATGTCACCCACATATAAAACCCATGCACATAATCACTGGCATAATACAATGGTGGCACTGCAAGCAAGAAATGATAAACAAGGTTGGTCTAATGGCTCCATAATGACGAAACGAAGGAAGTATACATATTATAAAGGATACACACTGAACGAGTGGAATGCGAAATGTATACAACTTTTCTTTCTTTCCTCCCGCAGTAAATCAGACGCCTCTTACTGATATTATCTTAAAAAATAGTATACCCGTTGCACTTTTTCTGTATTATTTTATTACTCGAATCCATTTCGGAGTTATACGCAATATCAGGTTTCCTTTAATGTCGTTGTTGTCACTGCAGTCTTTATTAGACATTGTACTTTGTTTCATTTGCCCGCAAATTAATAGGTTGTATTTGGCTTATATCTGCAGAAAGGTGGCAACACTGTACTTTGGCATCGTCACTCTCCGGTCAGAGAGGTTGGTTGGTTGGTGTGAACTGTGAGTCGGCGGTAGCGAGTGGTAGGAAGAAAGCGTCTGAGAGAGGGAGTGGGCAGACAGAATTAGGTGTTGGTGGAGAGCAGTTAGGATTATTATTATCTTTGATTTTTGCTATGTATTTTTATTCTAATCGTAATGTTTAAAAGGTAATAATAATAATAATAAATCATAATTTGTTTTCAATTAAAGAATAGCTGCATTCTCCCCATTTTCTTTTCTTTTTATTTATTTATTTTATTTTTATTCATTTATTTATTATTATTATTTACTCAGCATTATTAGCAAGTTGTCTTCGATGGTGAATTTAAGAACCAACGGTAGGATAGATACACGTTTCAACTTTATTTATATTTCATCATTGACGTATTTTAAGAGACCAAGGTGCTGTCTACAGATAAGAGGTGAGTGAATTTAAATTTATTCTTGATTCTTATTCCGAGTAGGGAAGTAAGTTGTCTAGTCTCCGTTAAATATTTCGCACATACTTAGTACCCCGACGTGTTATGCACTTACATTTGTTGAAACAAGAATCGTAAGCAACTAGTTTGTCAGGTAGCTAGCATTATTTCTTGTCAAACGTGCCACATTAATTATACTACCTGCTTATTGTTCACTTTTGTTATGTCATTCACAATCAGTCATATATGTCGCAACCAACTAGTTTATTAGGTAGCTACCAGCATTTCTTATCTATTGTGTGACGTGCCTTTATACAAATATTAATTACACCACTTTCTGACAACACATCAATTAGTTTATTAATAACATTAGGTCATATTTTCAGAAGGTGTCGGTACACACAATAATTTTTGCTAAGCTCGGAACCGAATCCATACGTAGTCAATTTCGACATGTAATAAAATAAACTTTGATCTATACTTTAAATAATTTAGTCAATTACACAATTATCGACTTACATGTTTCTACACTAAGCTACATAGTACAAGTACTTTTTGGTCGGTATCAGTTAATGTTACTGATTGTCATTAATTTTATGCCTGGGCCCATTTACACTTGGCATTACTTGGTTTGCATCCTACTTAGCTAATGAACTAGATAGACAGTACAATATTTTGAAACTACCTGGCAGATTAAAGTTGTATGCCGGAAAGGGACTCGAACCTGGGACTTTTTGGATTTCACGGGCAAGCGCTCTAACTCTAAGCTATCCCGACACGACTAACGATCTGTACACACAACTTTACTTCTGCCAGTACCTCGCCTCCTACTTTCCAAACTTCACAAAAGTTCTCCTTCGAAATTTGCAAGACTAGCACTGCTGGAACAAAGGATACGGTGGAGACATGGCTTGGCCACAGCCTAAGCAATGTTTCCTGAATGAAACTTTCACTCTGCAGCGGAGTGTGCGCTGATATGAAACTTCCTGGCAGATTAAATTATGTGCCGGAACACAATTTTAATCTACCAGGAAGTTGCATATCAGCGCACACTCCGCTGCAGAGTGAAAGTTTCATTCTGAATGCAATATTTTGTTTGTTTGTAGATCTTGTTACAGCACCTAACGCTACATATAACAATTCCTACTAAGATCGCAATAGAACTAATGCTCAATCTGTGTCACAGTAGATATCTAAACTCTGAACTTCAATTTATAACGAATGCATAATTATTAAATTTAGCGTTTTCACTGTACCATAGGCCTGCATGTTATTCTGCTGCTATCACTCGCTATCAGAAACAGTCAGTTACAGCACCCATGATCTCACTTATTTTGGACATCAAATTTGCGACAAACATTGGTCACTATTTGTCTGTCTGATTAACAAATCGGACCTTGAGCTACAACCGGTCAATCATTGTTTAACAGGGCTCGTGTTCTGGAGAGTTAAGCGAACTGACAGAGCCATACACATTGATATCAGTCGATGCCAGGCTGATTAACTATATTATTTACTCGTGTTTTAATTACAGGCATTCAGATAAGTTTTTACATTCACCGAGCTGTATCTGTCCATTTAGGCATTGTTGAATCTACACAAACACACACTCAAGTTCCCTATCCAGAATTGAAATTTAAATTATTTTACTTTTTTATTTAAACAGATGAGTTTCAATGTTTATGAAAGTTATTATGCTTTTCGCAATAATCTCATTTGACAGCGTTAGCCCCATAGGGGGTGAGTACGTGAGTACGTGTGTGGCGAGCACGGGGCCCCGACCTAATGCCGTCTCCCTTCCTTCTTTACTTCCCGGACTGAAATATCCTTTCCCCTCCTCTGCTTTCCCATCCTCACTCCTTCCCCTCCCCACCGAGCGACTGATAACCTCAGTAGTTTAGTCCCCCTATCCCAACCAAACTAACCAACCCAATCCCGACAGCGTCAGTTACAAATGCGCTAACTCAGAAAGCATCAAAACTGTCTAGACATACGAGGATCGTCCACAAAGTTAGTTTCATTTTTATTTCTATCCTCTGCAGCGCTACGAACGTAGTTCCGAGCATGCGTGGCAGTTACTCTGACTCAAGGAGAAGAATTGTAGTACGCTGTTACCGACGTGTGATTAGTGCTGAAAATACCAACGCATGTGAAATCAGATCTGTAATTCATTTTCTAAATGCGATGAAAGTTAAACCATGGAAATTACTTTTGCAAATCTGCAAAGCTTACGGACAATATGCCATGAGTGAGCATCTGAGGATACAGTGTTTTAGGTTAGTAACCTCTTTGGTACGTTTTGGTCGAACGATAGTTATCATTGGCGTGCAGCGATAGCTGCTGGCAACAATGCTTAGGTTGGAATGTTCTTCGTTTGTTGGCCGGTGTGCGGCAGTCTCCCGCCGACCGCAGAGCGAGGCAGTATCATGTTGACAGTGCGTCCGTAAACTGCGTTTAGCGGTGGCTAAAGTTTTTGCCATTCCGTCGTATAGCATATGAGTTTCAGTTGCATATTGAAATGTTTCAGTGTGGACTTGTAGACATTCATCGTAGTGACACGCGGTCATTTAAACAGTGTATTTAAAGGAAGAAATTTTAACATTTGTCGTTCCATAATAAAGGAGGTTAACAAAGTTTATTGCTATTATCAACCTAGTAATTGTCCGCATCCCATATCGCCCAATGATTGGAACAATTATTAAATGATTAAGCAGCAAATAGAATATAACGGCAACTTCGCCCATCGAGGATTAGGTGGACGCAGCTGTGACGTTACAAATGGCGACACGGTGACAAGGACGTCGATTCTTTCACCAATCTTCGGATCCGGAGGACGATCGACAGGAACAAACAAAGACCATTCCAACCTATGCATTGTTGCTATCGCTGCACGCCAGCGATAACTATCGTTCGCCCAAACCCTGTATCCTAACAAGCAGAACCGCAAGTTTACATTTAGTGCCCTTGCTATGGAAGTTCCGGAAATCTCACGATGACGAGCTGAAAGTACATATTACCACGTGGTTGAATACACAGGCGGCAACCTTCGATGAAGATAGCATAAACACTTGTGCCACACTTTGACATGTGGCTATAGAGTTTCGGAAGCTATTTAGAAAAGTAGTTTGACAGTTGTACATTTTTTCACAATAAATTTTTTTTCTGTATCTGTATACGTTTGTTTTATATAATCAAACGGAACTTAGTTTGTAGACATAAGTCGTATAAAAGTCATATATGAAAACAACAGTTTTTATCTTTCTACATCAGTACGTCTGACTGTCTCTCATTAGGCATGACGAGGTTGACTTGGCCAGTTACCACAGCTCGCTGCATCCGAAAGATTGCGGGAGGCAGCTCCATCTGGACCTACTACTCGGCTACAGTTCACTACTCCTTGAGAACGTATGAACGCATCGAATATTTCGCTTTCTTCACGTACTTTACGCGTCACCGGTCAAATGTTTTTCAACTACCGGTACATCAATAGACTGGAGACCTTCTTTGATAAAATTCTCCGGCATCAACAAAATAGCAATTTTTGACAGCTAATATAGCACCTAGGTACTGCAGTCTTTAATGTGCGTAGCTTTGGCTATGTCTCACTGTGTGTCAAATGTGGTAATCCTGATATCATGAATCGTAAAGCATCCATATATAGTTGGGAAGAACAGTCTTTTCTGGTTGATCTCTACGACAATCATCTCTGTTCAAATTAGCTCTCGGTAAAAAGCGAAAAACAACTATAGAGTAAGGTCTAAAGGTTAATAAAAGAGTTTTCCTGAGCTATGTGAGAAATATAATGCATTGCAATCATGTGAAATTTTTTGTGATATTGAGACATATCCATCACATTACTCCCGAGTTTTTTTAATGCTATTATATGTGATTACTTTTCTCTCTTGTCATGTACAACATTGTACTCAACATTTTATACATATACATGTAGCGGCTGTTCCGAAAGAACAGACGTCACTTCTGATCCTTCAGTTGTTATTCTTTCATATTCACAGAATATATGACATACACTGCGAATGGGCAAAGCTGAAAATGTGTACCCAGCCGAGATTAGAATCGAGGTCTCCCGCTTTCTAGGCAGTTGCGCTGACCATTACACAACTGGGGACTCAGTGATCACCGCACATGCAAAGACTACCTGCCTAGAAAGCGGGAGACCCGGGTTCCAATACCGACAGGGTACACATTTTCAGCTTTGCCCATTCGCAGTTGATGTTATATATTCTGTGAATATGTAAATGTTTTATACCTTCTGCCAATGAATCGTTTCCTTCACATAGTCTACAGTTACACAGGTATATCTGTCCATAATCCATATAGTTTTATTATTATGTATTCAAGTATATATGGGGTTTATTACATTTCGGATACACACTCCACATCTCCCATAATTATTCTAAATCTAGACTTTATGGAAGCTAGCCTGCCGCTGCAGGCGTGAAGCGGGGGATTATGCAGAGAGGGGTTAGAGATCAGGTAGCGGGATTGGCCCCATCAGGCGCTTGAGATGCTGGTGGACAATGACGAACCGCCGGAAATGGGTAAACAGTGCAGTACTAGAGCTGACAGGTGGGTGTCTGAATAGACGCACTGGAAGATATTTAGAAAGATGAAAAATCTCTTAACTTAGAGATACACAACAAATATCAGTGTTATGTTCCCATAAAAACAAATGTTCAAATGTTTGTAGAGCTTATGGGACTTAACTACGTGGTCATCAGTCCCTAAACTTACAAACTGCTTATGAACTAGCTAATCCTAAGGACGGCACAAATATCCATGCCCGAGGGAGGGGGGCATTCGAACCCCAGACCGTAGTGGCCGTGCAGGCTGTGACTGGAGCGCCTCAGTCCCCTCGGGGACCGTTGCCGGCTCCCATAAATTATATAATGTCAGAATAATTAGGGGCATCTCATGACACGACAATATTGTAGTGTCTTGAAAACTACAAAGGTTAATGTTTGCAATATCTGAAGACAGAAAAATTAATATTACCAACATTTGAATGTGTTAACATACTGCTACTTAGATTATAGCTTATTACCTCAAGCTTTCATCTACATCTATATAGATACTCTGCAAATCACATTTAAGTGCCTGGCAGATGGTTCATTAACCACTTTCATAACTTTTCTCTACCGTTCCATTCTCTAATAGCGCGCGGGAAGAAAGAACACCTAAATAGTTCCGTTTTCGATCTGATTTCTCTTATTTTATTGGGATGGTCAGGTCTCCTTAAGTAGGTGGGTGCTAGCAAAATATTTTCACATTCAGAAGTAAACGTCGGTGATTGAAACTTCGCAAACAGAACATGCCGCAGTGAATAACGTCTTTCTTTTAATGATTTCCACCCCAATTCGTGCAAAATTTCCGTGACGCTTTCCCCCCCGTAACGTGATAAAACAAAACGAGCTGCCCTTCTCTGAACCTTCTCAATATCTTCCGTCAGTCCCACCTGGTGAGGGTCCCACAAGGGGCAACAGTACTCCAAGAGAGGACGCACAAGTGTGATGTAGGCAGTCTCTTTGGTGGAGCTGGTGCATCTTCTAAGCGTTCTGCCAATGAAACGTAACCTTTGGTTCGCCTTCCCCACAATATTTTCTATGTGTTCTCTCCAGTCAAAGTTGTTCTTAATTGTAACTCCTAGGTATTTGGTAGAATTTACGACCTTAAGGTTTGACTGATTTATCGCGTAATTGATAACAACGCACTCTTTTTATTTAAGGATTTTTGCACTTGTTTTATCACTGTATTGTGGACACATAGGCGGTCATCCTGTCGACTACAGTAAATTAGTGATATCGACCAACATGATATTAATGAATATTCGTGTATTTTGTAAATAATTTTATGTAAATAATTGTACGTAGTATGAGCAGTCAAGCTCATGAAAACTGGCTTATTTATTCATTTCATATATTATTTGCACTGCTGATAAATAGTAAAAAGGAAGTTGTCATTATAAGTAATAGGCATTATTACACTGAAGATGCAAAGGAACTGATACTCTAGCCTGATATAAAGTAGGGACCATGCGAGCCGCAAGAGGATGTAGCATGGACTCAACCAATGTCTGAAGTGGTGTGGGAGGAAAATTACGCAATGCATTTTGCGGTCTGTTCACAAATACGAAAGAGTACGAGGGCATAGAGATCTCTTCTGAACAGCGCTTTGCAAGGCGTCACGATGTACTCAGTAATGTTCCCTTCTGGGGATTTGGTGACCAGCAGCAGTATTTAAGCTCAGAAAAATTTTCCTGGAGCCAGTCTGTGGGAATTGTAAACGGATGGGATGGCGCAATGTCCTGCTGGAATAGCCCGTCCGTTGGAATGACGAGAGACATGAGTGGATGCGTACGTACGTGCTGTACAGTGTACTAATAAAAAGTGTAAAATAAATCAGTAGAGAGTGTGAGAATATAATATGTAATAATAAAATAACTATGGGAGTTGTACTTGAATGGACAAGTGTAATAGCAGACAGAAAGTGGGTTAGCAGCAGCAGCGGTTACGAAAATCAGTTGAAAATAGTGGTGGATTGAGTGTTATTCGCCTGAGGCACGTGCGCACCCGAAAGGGGAACACTTGCAACAACACAGGCTACGTCTAGAGCGTGACTTTGTCATCTTACTAAAGTGCCTTACGCTAACGTAAGCAGGTCACCGGAGCAACCACAACGTTCTAGTAGCAACTTTTCGACTATAAATGGACCCCTCTAAGCACAGGTCGACAGAGTCATCGGAAGACGGTCATGAGATCGGACCAAACCGCCGGAGGCGTCGGGGCGCCACAGCCGTCATCGGAGGGTCGTGTCTTCGACACCAGAAAACCAGGGGCCGACGGGAGCCAGTTAGCTCCCGTGCAACGCTGGACTTAGCGCCGCGGATGATGGTTGCGTAGCAGCGGCGACAATGGCAGCTTACCTGGGACCCAGTCAGTGAGCGCTACCTTCATCTCCTGGGTGGGGCGTAGCCTCCTGTCATCGCCCGGCGGAGAACGCGAGTTCGCCGCCCGTAGCCGCCACACCCCATCCTGGACAGAGCGGCACGGTCCTGCCTCCACGGGGCCCTGAGGCCTACTGTCTGCACAGCGCACGGCGTGAAGCACTTCTGCGCAGGCGACCGCGGCGGCCGAGGGGCTGCGGTACGCCATTCACGGTCTGCACGGCTACTACGGTTGGGGGTTCGAATTCCCCCTCGGGCATGGATATTTGTGCTGTCCTTAGGATAAGTTAGTTGATAAGTAGTTTGTAAGTTTAGGGACTAATGACCCCTTAGTTAAGTTCCATAAGTTATACAAACATTTGAACTTCTGCGCAGTCATCCGACGCTGGCTTCCGCTGCGCCAGCATCTTCACTCAACGCTTTCTGCGCCGAAGCTCGCACTGCAACGGTATCCATCAGTAGTTCAATCATTCTCTCAATGTAAATGTTCTCCGGGACAGCCAGACCGTTCCTTCAAGTACAGAGCTCTGTTTAGCATGTCACTTGTGTAACTGCAAGAATAAGGGGTTTCAAGTCCTCAGCATTGTTGTAAAACGTATGTTAAATAAATGTCTAAACTTGGAGTCTTGTGTTATTCCGCATCCCTCTCCCTATGAATCGAGTGAGCCCAAGTTCCACAAGAGAATGCCATCTTTGACAATTATGGTGTCAGTCACACCTCAGTAAAACTCGCTACAGTGCCTCCTCTCAGACTTATCAGGGGTGTCAAATCACTCCAACTGTACACGCTCCACGTTATTACAGAGTCTCCAGCGCTTTGAACATTCCCCTACTGGATTCATGAGGTCGTCTCGATATCCGTATATATCCATCCGGTCGATAGAGCTGAAAACGAGACTCGGCATACCAGGGAACATGTTTCCATTATTCAACAGTCCACTGTCGGGGCCAGGCGTAGTGTCGTGTAGTCCGCAAGCGTACACGCGTGGGCCATCGCTCCGAAAGCCCATACCGATGATGATTTATTGAATGGTTCGAACTTGATGCCCCAGCACTAAACTCTGCAGAAATTTTCAGAAGCTTTGCACATCTGTCACACTGAACGATTCCCTTTAGTTGGTCCCTTCTTGTGGGATCATTTTCTGGCCGCAGTCATGTAGTAGATTTATGACCGGTTTCTGGAAAACTACTGTTACCGCCACTTTAGTTACCGTCGATGTAAAATTAAACATGCCAGATAACTTTCTTGGGTTTCCCGTAGCTGATTGCAACGATCGTTACTGAACTTCGATGCTAATAGAACGCCTCAAAAGATAACATGTGCCGCTATTAACGAAACTCGCAATTACTCGAATTCTATCGATTATTATAGGAAACGGGAAGATGCGTCATAGGTTGTATAGATGACACGAGTTTTCTGTTTTGAAACACAACAAGCGAAGAAAAAAATTTACTCTATTTGGGAAAAGAAACTGATCGACCTAGTTCTAGGAAGGAAAGGAGTTATAGGAAATAAAAAGATGGCTTGAATATTTTGGCAAAGCATCATGCCTTAGAAGATGTCAAAAAAACTGCACTATTCCTCAAATCAGACTGGAGGAAAAGCCGGGACAAACAACAACGAAGACATGGTTAGTAATAAAAGTTATATGTATTATTTCTGTTGTCAACGACTATTTTGATGGATTTAAGTTTTCCTTTCCCATTGTTCTATAAATGTGAGATTACTTTTTACAATCCAGCTGATCAATTTACATCCAAAATCATCACTTGAAAATTTTTACAATCCTAATGGCTATTGCATGGCAGAACAAAATTGCAAAGGGAAGTATCTTTATGCCTAACTGTAAGTTTTATTAGGAGAGCACGGTTTTGTGACTTGGAATGTCGTAAAATTTTACGTACATCGAGATCGGCGATCGCGAAAGATAATGTTGGGCCGGCCGCGGTGGCCGAGGGGACTGAGGCGCGCCAGTCACGGTCTGCACGGCCATTATGGTCGGGGGTTCGAATCCCCCCTTGGGCATGGATGTTTGTGACGTCTTTAGTATAAGGTAGTTCATAAGTTGTTTGTAAGTTTAGGGACTGATGACCCCGTAGTTAAGTTCTATAAGTGATACAAACATTTGAAAATTTTTTTTGATAGTGTTGGTAACTGTTGTCCAGTGTTATTTGACCAATCGCGAGGGACATGCTTCTAGAGCATACGTCACCCGGTGTCAACATTATCTCTCGCGACGGCCGAGCGCGATATAAAATTTAACCCGAAATATTGGTATCTTCGTTTTTATGACCCCGATAATGACTTCATTCGTCAGTTCTTTTAGTCTGAAATAAATATGAAATTCACTCACATTATACTGACCAGGTGGTCATGTGGTCTATCAACAGCGCCGAGTAGGCCTACAGCTTTCCTCCTCATAGTAACAGAAGAAGAAGACGACGGTGACGACGACGACGAAAGGATTTCCATTCATCAGCTTCAAAACTTCTAAAATTGTTCGAAAATTACACGGATGCCAGTAATAAAAAGAAACACAAATAACAATTATTTAATAATTTCTGGACTTGAGTTTAGAAGCCTACTTGCGCTACGTAGTGGATGTAGTTAAAACTAACTTTAACATGTTTCCACAGGGAAACGCGCTTTTATCTTTTACTACGGCTGTGACAGTAACTGTTGTCTCGGAAACCCATTCTGTACTTCATGTTCAGTTAACCCACAGATATCTATGACGGAACTGGTTACTACTGTTTCGGAAAACAGCCATCAATGTTTTACCTCATTCCAGATATTCACGATTCACTCGTGAATTCGTCGTCCGGGAAAATCCCTACCTCATCATCACCACCACGTAGAAGCTGGGTCGCATCTCTCGTGTGCCGCCTGTCTGTAGCGTCTGTTTCAAAATAACTGTAGGAAACTGTCAGTGGAGCAGCAGTCACCGATCAAAAGCCTGCAACAGACAGTTGTACAAGCGTTGACGACCGCAGCCTCATCCTCTGAGTGTTTACTTATGTCTATGATTGCCTGCGCATGCTATACCAGAGTTTTTGGCTCTTCAGTGTACTTATGTACAGTGTAGACTACAAGTGTTCGAAGTCAATCTTTTTTATGAAACAAAATCACTAAAGTTTACATGTTGTATATTGAGACAGTTTTCCACAACCATTTATTAATGGAATAACAGATGCCAAGATCGCATTTTTATTTTATTTATTCAATGCCACGAGTTTCGACACTCTATGGTGTCACCTTCTGATCTCATTGACATTCAACTGTTTATTATAGTGCTCCATGTAAAATCTGGTAGGTGTACCGGATGATATATAAAAATCATTATATATAACTATCATACAGTGCACATAGCAGATTTTATGTGGATCACTATAATAAGCAGTTTAGTGTCAATGAGACCTGATGATGGCACCATACAATGTCGAATAAATAAAATTAGAATTACTAACTTGGCATCTGTACTTCCATTATACAATAAGATCGCTCCCTAAGATGAGTAAATTAACCATTTCTTAAGCTGATATATTTTTGTAGTGATTCCTGCTTCAGTATCCGACTGTGAAAAGATATATTAACCACCATACATTCTACTTCAGCTCTGTCATGCATTCAAAAACGCGAAATTTCGTATCACACACTTCCTTCTAAACTGGAAATTTTTGAATGAAGATATATCTGCAGAATGAATTACTTATTTTCCCGATAAATACAGAACAAATAAAATCGTTCCTACTTGAAAACCGAACTTACTGTATCACAAAGTTTGTTTTTATTGAAAGTCATATTGCCGCGAGACACGGATGTAAACCGACTGCCGGCGTGGCGCAGGGGGTAGCGTCACCGACTGCGGTGCTGAAGGTCGCCGGTTCAATCCCGTCCAACGTTAAAAAATTATTTCTTTGTAATTAACAAGCCGCGGTGGAGTATCCGAGCGGTCTAAAGCACCTCGCTGCGGAGCGCGCGGTTGCTCGCCGTGGAGGTTCGAGTCCTCCCTGGGGCATGGGTGTGTATGTGTGTCCGTAGGTTAGTTTACCTAGGTTTAAGTAGTTTGTAAGCTACGGACTGATGACCACGCAGTTTGGTCCAATAGATTTTCAAACATTTGAATTTTGTAATTAACAATTCCAGAATGTTCTACATCTTTCTTATGTTCACTTGTGAATTCTACTTGTTTCTTATGTTGACTATTCTTCTAATTTCTGTTACATTTTGTCTGTGTATAAATAGCAAAGCACTCTGCCCGAGTGGCAGTCAGTGCTGCGTGTATGTTAAGTTCGTAATAAACCTGCTTTCAGTATAAGTGCTGTGTTCAGTTGCCTTCGAAGTCAAGCCTGCTTCCATTTCAACGCGACAATATTCAAGATAGCATGTATAAATTGTGTGCAAGAAACAGTCCAGCGATAATTCACATACGTAAGGATTGCATAAAAATTCTGAAACTAACTCAGTAGCTTCTTATCGTTTCACAGAAACGTGAAAAACCGTAACACAATTGCGAAAAATGAGGCAAGCATATGAATCGCGCCAGAAACACGGCGTCGGTGCTGAATAGCAAATATCGTTGTGATTTAATCTACGTTCTGCAGACGAGAATGAAGACCTTTAGGTATGAAGCAGCACTAAAATCAGAGGCGTCCACCAGTTTTTGGCCGAGGAGCTGGCTTCCTCCTCCCTGTTGCTGTACCATACGCCTGCGGCATGAAAACGACGTTATAATCCCTTTACGACGAGAGGAAGAGTGCAAATGATATGATAGTTCTAACACTATTGCGGGACGACCTGTTTCGGATGAATGAAGGCATTAAAGACAGATTGAAGCAAGCATCATGGTGAAATCTGTAATCCATTCACTAAGGTAAGTTCGTCGATACAGGTTTCCAATTGCATGTTAGTACGAATAAGTACCTGTGCAAAGAAATATGCAATACCTTCCTTAAATATTGTCAATAAATTTCCCAACATGCATTTACTTTGAAATAACACATATTTAGGTAACCCTTACGGAAAAATACATTGATGACTAATACGTCTGTCAAGGATCAGAATTATATATACGGATTACGATTATTTTGAGTTTGTGTTACTAACAAATTACTGAAAAGTTGTTATTGTGGTGTTCAGTCCGTAGAGTGGTTTGATGCAGCTCTCTATGATACCCTATCCTGTGCAAGTCTCTTCATCTGAGAATACTTTCGGCAACCTACATCCTTTTGAATCTGCTTACTATATTCGTCCCTCGGTATCCCTCTACAATTTTTACCCCACACGCTTCCTTCTTATGCAAAGTTGACAATTCCCTGACGTTTCAGAATGTTTCCAACCAATCTATCCCTTCTCTTAGACAGTATCTGCCAGAAACTCCTTTTCTCTCCGATTCGGTGAAGCAATTCCTCATTACTTACATGATCAACCCATCTAATTTTCTTCATTCGTCTGTAGCACCACATTTCAAAAGCCACTATCCTCTTTTTATCTGAACTCCTTATCGTCCACGTTTCACTCCCATACAATGCTACACTCCAGACAAATGCTTTCAGAAAGGATTTCCTCACATTTAAATTAATATTGGATGTTAACAAGTTTCTCTTCTTTAGAAACGCTTTTCTTCCCATAGCCATTCTGCATTTTATATCTTCTTTACTTCGGCTATCAGAAGTTATCTTGCTACCCAAATAACAAAATTGATCTACTACTTTTATTGTGTCATTACCTACTCTAATTCCTTCAGCATCGCCTGATTTTCTCACATTGCATTCCATTACCTTCGTTTACTCTTGTTAATTTTCATCTGATATCTTCTTTTCAAGACACTGCCCATCCCATTCAATTGCTCTTCCAGATCTTTTGCCGTCTCTGACAGAATTACTATGTCATCGCCAAACCGCAATGTTTTCATTTCTTCTCCCTGCACTTCAATGCCCTCTCCAAATTTCCCCATCCCTTCCTTCACTGCCTGTTCAATGTACAGATTGAACAACATTGGGGAAAAGCTACAACCCTGTCTTACTCCCTTCCCAACCTTTACGTCCCTTTCTTTCCCTTCGACTCTAATTACCACTGTCTGCTTTTTGTATAGGTTGAATATAACTCTTCGCCCCCTATATTTTACCCCTGATAACTTCACAATTTGGAAGAGTGTACTCCAGTCGATATTGTCAAAAGCTTTCTTGAAATCGACAAACGCTAAAAACGTAGATTTCCCTTTCCTTAGCCTATTTTCTAAGATAAGTCGTAATGTGAGTACTTTTGTGTTGGGACATTTCTCCTAAATCCAAACTGATCTTCTCCAAGGTTGGATTCCACAAGTTTTTCTATTCGTCTGTAAATAATTCGTGTTAGTATTTTGCACCCATGACTTATTAAACTAATAGTTCTGTAATTTTCACACTTGTCTGCACTAGCTTTCTTTGGAATTGGAATTACAATATTCTTCTTGAAGTCGGAGGGTATTTCCCCTGTCTTATACATCTTGCATATCAGGTGATACAATTTTTTCATGACTGGCTCTCCTAACGAGATCAGTAGTTCAGAAGGAATATCATCTACTCCAGGGGCCTTATTTCGACTCCTTCAGCGCCCTGTCAAGTTCTTCTCGCAGTATCACATCTGATATCCCATCTTCCTGCATTTCGTCTTCCATTTCTAGAATACTGCTTTCAAGTTTATTTCCTTTGTATATGCCCTCTATATATTCCTTCCACAGTTCAGCCTTCCCCTCTTTGCTTAGTACTGGTTTTCCGTGTGAGTTCTTGATATTCATACAGCTGCTTTTCTTGTCTCCAAATATCTCTTTTATTTTCCTGTAGGCGGTATCTATCTTTCCCCTAGTTATGCATTCTTCTACGGTTCTGCATTTGTCCTCTAGCCACTCCTGCTTAGCCAGTCTGCACCTCCTGTCAATCTCATTTTTCAGACGTTTGTACTCCCTTTTTCCTGTTTCATTTGCTGTTTTTTTTATTGTCTCCTCTCATCAATTATGTTATTCAGGAATTTATGTCAGGCCTTGTCCTTCTGCCTAAATGGTCCTCTGCAGCCTTCACTACCCTATCTCTCAGAGCTACCCATTCTTCTTCTACTGTATCACTTGCCCCCGTTTCAGCCAATCCTTGCCTAATGCTCCCTATGAAACTCTCAACCACCTCTGGTCCCTTCAGTTTGTCCAGGTTCCATCTCCTAACGTTTCTACCTTTCTGCAATCTCTTAAGTTTTAATCTGCAGTTCATAACCAATAAGTTATGGTCAGAATCTATATCTCCCCCTGGATATGTCTTACAATTTAGAACCTGGTTACTAAATCTGTTCCTTACCATTATAAAGTCAATCTGGTACCTTCCAGGGTCTCCTGGTCTCTTCCACGTATACAGCCTTCTTTCATGATGATTAAACCAAGTGTTGGCGATCATTAAATTTTGCTCTGCGCAAAACTCTACCAATCGATTTCCTCTTTCATTCCTTTTTCCCAGTCCATATTTACCTACTACATTTCCTTCTCTTCTCTTTCCTACTACCGAGTTCCAGTCCCCCATCACAATAAAGTTTTCGTCTCCCTTAACTTTCTGAATGTTTTATTTTATCTCCTCATATATTTCTTCGATATTGTCATCATCGGCCGTGCTAGTAAGCATATAAACTACTGTGGTCGGTGTTGGCTTCGAGTCTATCTTTACTACGATAATGCGTCCACTATGGTGTTCATAGTAACTTACCCGCATTCCTATTTCCTTATTCATTATCAGACCTACTCCTGCGTTACCAACAATTGATTTTGTATTGATAACCCTGTACTCTCCTGACCAGAAATCCTGTTCATCCTGCCACCGAACCTCACTAATCCCTACCATATCTGACTTTAACCTACTCATTTCTCTTTTCACATTTTCTAACTTGCCTAAGCGATTAAGGGTTAGACCATTCCACACTCCGACTCGTAGAATGCCTGTTTTGTTTTTCCTGATGACAACATCCTCCTGAGTAGTCCCCGCCCGGAGATCCGAATGGGGCACTATTTTACCTCCGGAATATTTTACCCAAGAAGACGCCATCATCGTATAGTCATACAGTAGAGTTGCATGTCCTAGGGAGAAGTAACGACTGTAGTTTCCCCTTGCTTTCAGCCGTTCGCAGTAACTGCATGGCTAAGCCATGTTAGCTTATGTTACAAGGCCAGCTCAGTCAATCATCCAGTCATACTGAAAAGAATGGCTCAAAATAACATACCATTATTTTATTATTATCCTGGCTTCCATTTACAAACTCGTATTCCACTTCTCAAGCTCATTCCCTTTCTGCTTTTGTGTAAAATATTTGTCATCAGAGGAAACCAATTACCTTACATACAAAGTATATTCTCAGTCCAGTTATACATAGTAGGAAGCATATATTTCAGATGAACCCTTATCTCAGTGGAAGCAACTGATACAACAGCTTCATGTAGCTGAAGTTTCAGCCCTTAAACAGTTTAGTGGATTCACAAAAGAATGTATGAAACCACACTTTACTGACATTCCTTTTGTGGGATGGTGAACAGTTCATGATTTAGTCTTGAGCTACAATTTACAACATGACAGCGGGACATATTTCCTCAAATGTTAACGCGAGTGATAAGATGATGGCAACAAGGTAATAGTGCCTGCTCTCAGACAGAAGGAAAATGGAGTGTCTTACATTAAAAAAAAATGATTAAATGAAAATACCTGTTGTTCATGAATTGTTATTTCTTTGTACTATTACGATCCTTACAAGTAAAACATTGTCACCCTATAGCAGCTCCCACTCCATTTCCAAACCAATTAGCTTATAAAAATATAACTAGCTGAGGTCGGATATGGATTGCACTTTTTAATGTACCTACGGCTTTATAAGTGCCCTATCGAATGAAACGGTAGAATTTCACATTTATTTATTTATTTTGCAAGAGACATTATAATAATATTATATTAAATGTCAGATACACATGAGCCAATTACAATTTTAATCAGGCGCCACAGTAATGTAAATACGAAGTAACTGTGTTTAGCTTTGAATTCTACAGCTTAAAAACAGTTCTATAGGTTCTTTAGTTAACAGAAAACGATATTATAATGTTTGTAATTCTATCCGACCAAACTCCGTGGTCATCAGTCCGTAGCATACAAACTACTTAAACCTAGGTAAACTAACCTAAGGACAACACTCAAACACCCATGTCCCAGAGAGGACTCGAACCTCCACGGCGAGCAACCGCGTGCTCCGCAGCGAGACGCTTTAGACCGCTCGGCTACTCCACCGCGGCTAACGATATTATATGCCTCAACCTTCATATAAGGAAGTAAATGTTTAATTAGCACATTTCTGCAATAAACATAGTGCCTATGATTCCAAAAAATGTTTGATTATTAAATTGCGTTGATCATCTGACCAAAGGTGACGGCATAAAAGGTTTTCGAAACATCCTGTATGCAGTGTTCGAAATGAAACCGGAGATCGGCGTCAGATTTGCACCTGGAGTATAAAATTTTAACTTTGAGCGTTAAATGGCTCCTTATAATCATAAATCATGATAATTACATACCTAGCTGGATGGCCTTGAGTAGCTGCAGTTTCATTGTAAACAGCTGGAAGGTAAAAGATCTGACATTTTTCGCAGGATGGAATTGGATAGCGTTGTCCCATACTTCTGCCAAACGCGTCAATGAATAAGTTAAAATTTCCCACTATATTTTATGAGTAACTTCGTCATCACCAAATCTGTGTAGTTTCTACATCGGCTTCCGAGTGTATACATAATACTGAAACATTTTATATAGCTTACGGAGTCAGAATATAGGTTTTTCTGTTATCAAACTTTCGAAAACGTTGTTTCTTTTATGGAAAACAGCGAAATGGTATATGTTTTAGCAATGAGAATAACAGTCAAGTTCGCGAAAAATCTTAATTTATTTGATAATGTGACCGGGTTCGATCTCTTCTGATACCATCCTCAGACCGCTGTTGATGCCGAGGCGATGAGCGTGCGGCGACTGCCTCGGCATCAACAGCGAAACGACTCAGTCTGTGGATGGTCTCAGAAGAGATCGAAACCGGTCACACTAGCAAATAAATTGGTCAAACCTATTGCGAACTTGACTGTTATTCTCATTTCTTTTTTACATTTTACATAGCGATTGCTCTGAAAAATAACATCATTTACTACGACGGACATGTTTTAAGACGCATTAATCAGATATTGTGACAGACAAAATTGCATCTATATTCTCAGATCGTGTGCGATTTTGACGCCACAAAAGTAGGACCTTTAATCGACATCAAACAAAAGTTTTAATACGTTATTCATAAAATTTTCTTATTTCTATTGACTTTCTTCGTTCGTATACTCACTGTAAGCGTTATACTCGTCATATTTGATTTTTAATCGAAATAGTAACAGGCGAGCCATATAATTATTATATCTGGAATTGTTTTGACAATCACCACGTACCATCGCTAAACTGGATAGAGATTCCATTAATTTCGTTTCACTGAACCAAGAAGCGATTGCGACGAGATACACATACCGATATCGTGTAGCGCGATGCTTTATTGACGGTATTCTCGCAGTTTTTCTACTTTATTATCTTATACAGGGTATTACAAAAAGGTACGGCCAAACGTCCAGGAAACATTCTTCACAAACAAAGAAGAAAATATGTTATGTGGACATGTCTCCGGAAACGCTTAAGTTCCATGATTTTATTACTTATCTTCAAATCACATTAATCATGGAATGGAAACACACAGCAACAGAACGTACCAGCCTGACATCAAACACTTTGTTACAGGAAATGTTCAAAATGTCCTCCCTTAGCGAGGATACATGCATCCATCATCCGTCGCATGGAATTCCTGATGAGCTGATGCAGCCCTGGAGAATGGCGTATTGTATCACAGCCGTCCACAATACGAGCACGGAGAGTCTTTCATTTAGTACCGGGGTTGCGTAGAAAACAGCTTTCAAATGCCCCCATAAATGAAAGTCAAGAGGGTTGAGGTCAGGAGAGCGTTGAGGATGGCATTGGTCCCCCTCTACCAATCCATCGGTCACCGAATCTGTTGTTGAGAAGCGTACGAACAAGTCTACTGTGCAGGAGCTCCATCGTGCATTAACTACATGTTGTAAACATTGCACTGACTGCAAAACCACGTTCGTGATGAACACTAACCAGTTGATGCTACGTACTGATGTGCTTGATGCATGTCAACACAAGCACTGAAGTGAACATTACCTTCCTTCAATTGGGCCAACTGGCGGTGAATTGAGGAAGTGCAGTACATACTAACGAAACAATTGGGTATTTTGACAATTGTCTTCAGGAATTATTTCAATTTACATTTAAAGAGAAATACTAAAATGACCTCTAACATGGAAATTAAGCATTTCCGGACACATGTCCACGTAACATATTTTCTTTCTTTGTGTGTGAGGAATGTTTCCTGAAAGTTTGGCCATACCTTTTAGTAACACCCTGTATACACATTGTCATTCGGTGAGTCATGTGTTACTCTCTTCTTCTGCGAGCTATTGTGAAACTGTAATCCGCCTAGAAGAAGGACCGGCCCTAAGTGACAAATGCTGGAATAGCCAGCCGCTCCCCAAGATACGACTCCCTCAGGAGTCGTTACGTCATCATAAACTCCGGCCCTCTCTCGAGGGTTGACCTCAGAGGTGGCGGCTCTCCCCCTTCACGATGTGCTTGGCGCCGCGTTACCAATACGACAACAGCGTGGAGCGACCAGTCATGTGGAGAAGACCGACTCCTTACATAAAACGTGGCTTTCAACCAGTTTCAACCTTTACATTCCCTTTATAAACGACAAATTAGTTAAATTTTATTTAACAACTACCTTTCTGTGATTTTCTGAGGTGTCAAAATAATGCTTGAATGTCACCATAAACTATATAACCATACTTTTTCCATTTAGTATTTAGTAACTATGCGTCGTATGTTGTCTGTCGTATTATATAGTTGCCAATAAGGTTTTAATTTTAGTCGCCGGGTTGCCTCCTTATAGGGTTGATAATTTGATGGAATGGAAGAGCTGATGGAACGGATGAGTTGGCATCAGAGATAATTATGACTTGTGATTACAAACAACAATCTGACTTGATTAACTTGCACAGAGCTGACAATGTAATTCGCTTGAAGTTAATATTGTAGGTAGTATAATTAGAAAAGTCAGTTAGAATAAACATGGCTTAAAATCCACCACAAAAAGCATAAGGTCGTAATTAAGTAGGTGGCGCATAGGTTACAAATTGGAGGTAGCAGTAGAATCAGCTGCAATTAAACTTATTTTCAAAGATGCAAGATTCGCATTGATTGGGTTGTGTCACAAAGTTACTAACAATAACGTGTACCTGGATAATGCCCCTTAAATATGACAGCTTAAATAACAATAAATTTGAGTAACAACAAGCTAATTAATAAACTGTTCACTACAACAGTTAAACCGGCTGCCCAACCCATTATGTGGCCACAAATGAACAATTTTAAGTAAAGCACAACTTAAAAAAAAAAGAGTGAAGCTCCAATTAATCAGTAACATTCACAAGTTAACTTGAACAAACAGTGAAGAAACATAAGCTTGAATGATTATGCACAGATTTTATGTTAAACAAATACAATAAATTATTAAAATATTTGACTGTCATGACCTGAAACAGTAAAGGCGCCAAAGCACTAGTCACTTTTAAAACTAAATTTCAATGAGCATCAAGTGCCACCATTGCAACCAAGGGGATTAACAATAACGTGCACTTAGATAATGCCCCATAAATATGACAGCTAAAATCACAAGAAATTTAAGTAACTGCGGACTCATTAATGAACAGTTCACAGCAACAGTCAAACCGGTTTCTGTAACCTTTAGATGACACCACAAAATAAACCATTTAAAATAAAGGACGATTTAAAACTTGAGAGATTAAAGCTCCAATTAATCAGGTGAAATAAACAGGTTAACTTAGATTAGAAATAAGCTTGTCTGATATTGCTCAAAACAAGTTTACTTAACAAAACATTGGAACAAGTATGGCACCAATAGATAAAAATGTCGATTGGTGGCCACAGCTACGAACGGAAGGAAAATGAGCGGGAGGAAAAATCTGAGCCTAGAAGATAAACTGCAGAAATAGATGCACTTGCGGCAGTAACTCCTCGTGGAAGGAATAGGCCCTACCAATATAGAATGCTTGCTCCCCGGGTACGGCAACTGAGATATCAAACGGCCACTCGGCAAATAAATACCCCAGAAACACTTATCAATGTAAAAAATAGTAATATTAAATATATTAATTCAACAGGGTTAGTTCAGAACCGTCGGTAACGGAAATGCCAATTTACGATCAATAACTCGTACGACACACGGATATTAGACCAAAGTAACCGCTGGGGTTCGATCATGATGACTAGTCAGACCGACATAAACACATACCTGGTGATCAAAAAGTCAGTATAAATTTGAAAACTTAATAAATCACGGCATATTGTAGATAGAGAGGTAAAAATTGACACACATGCTTGGAATGACATGGGGTTTTATTAGAAAAAAAGTTCAGAAAAGTCCGACAAATGGCACTTCATCTGACCAGAAAAGCAGTAATTAGCATAACAAATTAAGACAAAGCAATGACGATGTTCTTTACGGGAAATGCTCAATATGGAAACCATCATTCGTCAACAATAGGTGTAGTCGAGGAATAATGTTGTGAACGGTACTGTAAAGCACGTCCGGAGTTATGGTGAGGCATTGGCGTCGGATGTTGTCTTTCAGCATCCCTAGAGATGTCGTTCGATCATGATACACTTGCGACTTCATGTAACCCCAAAGCCAATAATCTCACGGACTGACGTCTGGGGACCTGGGAGGCCAAGCATCACGAAAGTGGCGGCTGAGCACACGACCATCACCAAACGACGCGAGCAAGAGCTCTTCTTTTTTTTAAACTTGTTTTCGGTTCTAATAAAATCCCATGCCATTCCAAAACCTGAGTGTCAATTTTTACCTGTGCACTGTGTGACACCAGCAGTCGGCAAACTTCCAGTACACTTACAATGGCGGCAAGGAAGACTTGTAGACAAGGTGTTGATATCCTTGTTTTGACATGTGAAGCTATCATATTTGACAGCCAGTTGATTGTATATGATTCTGTGATGTTATTATAGTTTGTAGTTTTTTCAAAGGCAAGTTACTGTAAGATGATGCAGATCGTAAAATTATGTAGTGTAGGCCTAAAACAGACAGTTGTGTGGGTACAAAACTTTTGAATGTAATTTTGTAATAAATTATGTATTTTGTATCTTAACGTATATCTCTATATTAATGTCACTTCACCTACAACATTGGGTCGGCTATGTAAGTTGGAGTCAACAATATATTTTCGCATTCGGAGGAGAGTGTTGGCGATTGTAGTTTCGGACGTAGCCCACGCCGCAGCGATAAGCGCCGTTGTTGTAATGATTCCCATTCCAGATCCTGTAATATTTCCGTAACGCTGTCTCCCCTGTATCGTGACAATACGAAATAAGCTGCTCTTCTTTGGACTCTTCTTTAGATGTCCTCCGTCAAACCCACCTGATATGTATCCCACACTGCGCAGCAATACTCCAAAAATGGACGGACAGGCGTAGTCTACGCAGTCTCTTTAGTAAGTAGTTCTGTTGCATCTTTTAAGGGTTCTGCCAATAAAACTCAGTCTTTGATATTTATGTATAAGAGGCGATCAAATAATTCTTTTATTTTATTTCTAACCGAGACGCCACATATAATTTCTCCTTGATTTTTATGGAACTTTTCAGTCCTTATTTTAGCCCCCTGGGAATTTTATTTCTAAAAATACTGCTACACATACTGCTATGTCAAATACCAATGTCGTAGTTTTATTGCACGATTATCTGAATACTGACATTTCAGAAATAACCCTTTTAATCCACATTGCTTCTCTTCCGGTTTTAATTTCGAAAAATTCTGTCTTAAACGGGCTCGTACTATAAAACTGCCTAAAATTTTCAGCCCCTATAGCTTTAAACTTCCATCCCCCCATTTCACCCATTTAGTGACTGAACTTCTTAAGTTCTGAAAGACTTATTGTTGTATTCTCAATGGGGATTGCAAATATAAATATTTGGGTTTAGCTTTAAAAATACTTCCTTTAGCGTCAGAATTTTCTTTACTGGGGAATACATTCAAAAAGCATTTCATTCTCCTCTTCACCCCCTCCTAAAGCCTCCTTAAGTATAAGATAAACACCCTATATAATTGAATTTTCCATCGTCCACAATTTGGACGGGGCCTTAATGAATCAGTTCTTTACTGAGACAGGACAGGAAATTGTTTGTTTTGTGCAGCGGTTATTCGTATTTATCATTGACGAGAATTGGACGAATGCTTATCTGAATGTGGTCTGTGGTAATACATTTTCCAAACTGAATGGTTCATACAAGCAGAGGGGTACATCAGTGAAGGAGTGTTAACTATTATATATACTGGTATCAATGACAGAATACAATATTTTTTCTCATTGGTTCTTTCAGAAATGCTTTTCCAATTAATCGTATTTTTGTGTAGATATTTTGAGCTGTCTTTCTTATACTTTAGTACAGTAATAAGGTAATGGAGAATACAATTCTGAAAACGCAGCCAAGTTAAAGGTGTGCCCTCTTAAGTTTTAATTATACTTGTCAGATTCAAGGCATTTCGAAGTTTAAACAAGGGATTTAGTAATTATTATGTAATACCCAACTTGTCCTTCTTTTTGGACAATAAGAACAAGGATGAAGAACTGAACCCAGAAGCAGGTACATCAGTGTCGCTGTACCGCATTATTATACCAGGTACAGTGTCACTATTCGGACAGAAATCTCAGCCTAAGTAATGTAAGGGCCCTAGCAACAACTTTAAAAAAATATTATGTACGAAATTTCACCCTTCATATTGTTTTTAGAGTTACGTTATTCGGTGGAAATTTGAGACGAGAAAAGAGAAGGGAAAAAGTGCTGGCATCAGGTAAAGCGTAAAAATGACAAAAAATATTGTTTTTTAAACTAATTCTAGGATTATTTTCGTCTATATTAGCATCTCTCCAGCGACATCCCATTTTAAGTTGTAAGTGTAACTGGCTTCACGCTAGAAGCAACATATTTTGACTTTTCTGTGAGGTTTCCCTTCACTTTATTAAATTTATTGTGTGCTCGCCTTTATATTTGATTCATATTTGCGTTATCTGGTCAGAGTATTATTCCACCGTGTGAGTCACGTCGCGACGGTCGTCTTCCTTAGTTTTAACACAGTTACCATTTGTTTACTACTGCCAGTTCAGACGGTTCACATGTCAGCAGACAGCAGCTCCTTGAGCTTTCTGCAGTTGAGTTAAACCGGCTTCTCAGTGGAAGCAACTTATTTTGATTTTTCCCTGAGTCTTTCTTTTCTTAAATTTTGTATGTTAGCGTCTTTAGATACAGATTCGCGTTAATAAACAGTTTAGTGTACCCTCGCGCTTGTTTATTATTGTTCTACTACTGTTTGTAGCCCTACGCTTCAATTGTCCTTTGTGCTTAGACTATGACTGCTGTCTGCGGATGCAGGCTAAGTTGGTGACTGTTCGCTCCCAGCTTCAGGCGGTGTTGGCTGGTGTTGCGAAGCTTGAGGCTGCGCTGGATGGGCGCTCTTGCCGTCGGTCACGGGGGTCCAACAGTCGCCCTGTGCGTCTAATGTGCCCACTGATCTGCCTGGGGCTTTGGCCAGTCCGGTCACTATACGCGTGGGGATGCCCCCCCCCCCTCCGACCATCCATTGTGGATTATGAGATCTCAGCGGTGCGTAACCAATAGTGAGGCCTTCAAGGTTCGTATTACAAACAGGTATGAGGCACTGTCGGACATGGATGGTATTCCTGAGCTATATGGTACCACTAGTCCTGAGGTCAACAAGGTTCGGGCAGAGGGTGGCATTGCTTGTAATAGCGACCTCCAATGTTAGGGGGGGAGCAATGGGGCCCTTAGGGATTTGGCCAATAAGGAGGGGAAGAAAGCCAGTGTGCACTCTGTGTGCATACCGAGTGGTAGATCCAGATATGGAACGGGACCTTCCGGATGCCATGAAGGGTACAGGATGCAGACAACTGCAAGTGGTTGCTCATGTCGGTACCAACGATATATGTCGCTTTGGGTCGAAAGAGATTCTCTCCGTATGTGAGCGGCTATCTGAGGTGGTAAATACTGCCAGTCTTGCTTACGAGTTGGAGGCAGAGCTGACCATCTGCAGCATAGTCGACAGGACCGACTCCGGTCCTCTGGTACAGAGCCGAATGGAGGGTCTGAGACGCTCAGGTGGTTCTGTCACCGTGTAAGCTGCAAATTCCTTGATTTGTGCCATAGCATGGTACGTTTTTGGGTTATGTTAAGTTAATGTCAGGAGTCCACTACACGGAGGAACTGGCTACACGGGTAGCGGGGGCTGTGTGGCGTGGACCGGGCTGTATTTTAGGATACAGGGATGGATCACAGGAGAAATGTAGATCTAGGAACTATCGGTATAAAAGTTGTAAATTGCCGTGGCTGTGTCGGGGAAGTTAATAGAAAGCGTTAATAGAAAGCACCGAAACACACGTCATTATAGGCAGTGAAAGTTGGCTCAAGCCGGAAATAAGTTCAGCAGATTTATTTTCAAAAGATCTAACTGTGTTCAGAAAGTATAGATGAAACAAAATAGGAGGGGGCGTGTTTGTCACTTTCAAAAATAGTTTTGCGTGTAGCAAAGTTGAAGTGGATGGTTTCTGTTTGCTATTATGGGTAGAGGTTGTACCTAAAAATTGTAAGAAGTTAACAATTGGTTTCTTTTACTGGCCCCCCAACTCTGACAATACAATAGCAGAAAGGTTCAAAGAAAACTTGCAAACACGTACCCGACTGATACAATAATAGTAGGCGGTGATTTCAATTTACGCTCGATCTGTTGTTGAAATAATGTTTTCAAATCATGAGGTACAAACATTGCAAAATTTTTAAAAATATGTAAGACAACACATTCGTTGTCTTATTTGTTTTTAAAAATATTGCAAACTCTTTTAATATTTAACATGAGCCCTATCGCTCAAGGCCATCTGCTGACTATACATTCATATTTAAAAAATGTTTTATTTCTGATCAAAGCTCCCCTAGTGAAGCCGAAACCATGGTAATGTAAAAATTGTACCAAAATTTCTGCAATCGACGATTTTTTTGACGAACGGTTGTTGTCTTTAACATTTTTTTAAATAGTTCGCAGTTTTGTTATGTAGAATCTGATTGTTCAGTAACAAATTGGGATTCCCATTTGAAATTTTGTAGCTGCCTTCCGCCCCATCCACAGGTGGCTGGGATGGAGGGTTAATTTTACGACCAGCATATGCCTTCGTCGAAAATAATCTACTCTGGATTGTATGCAGTTTTCGTGTGAAGCTTATTTCAAGAGTTATTCTGGTTTGCCTACTTAAAATTTTCATACTGCACAGTGTGCCTGTTTGGATAATTTGCAATGTATCAGTAGAAGAAAGACCTTTGGACATTTCTGTCATATTTCCTACTGAGCTTCTGAGTACAGACTGCGCCTGGAAAAGGAGGCGGCGCACGGAGAGGGCGAGCAACATCTGTGGCGGCGATGTCCGACGGATGCAAAGAGAGAGCTGTGTGCGGCCACGGGCTGCGCCTGCGGAGCGGCCGCCAGCTGCGCACTGAGGCGCGCCGGGTTGCCGGCCTCTCAGGGGAAATAACGCACGGCCGCCGCGCAGCAGCAGAAGCCGCGTCTGCGTCACAGGCCGGCGGCAGGGCGGGGTCCCGCTTTAACTCGCTACTCTGGCGCTTCCATCAGCTTCCTAGGGTCGACCTCCATCACCAGCAAATTTTTCCGCACCGCTCCGTCACTCCTCTTTTGTGTTTTTAAGTCTGTGTTATCGTAACTAAGTGTTATACAGGCTACGAGAGGCCCAACAGGTACCGACCGGCCACCGAAGGCGTTGACGTTGGCGACAGGGAAGGGGACGTGGTCAACACTCCACATTTCCAGCCGTTCTATCGGATTTCTTCACCTGAACCGCTACTGTTCAGAAATGTTTTACAAAGAGTGTCCTGCGGCATTGGTCCCTTACTTAGCTTGAATTTTTTGCGAATCCTTAATTAAGCGCAAAGTTCCTAGTGATCGAAAAGAAGGTGACTCTCGTTTATAAGAAAGGTAAAAGAACTGACCACATAATTACAGGCCAGTATCGTTGACATCAGTAGATTTTTGGGGCATATTTTCAGTTCAAATATAGTTAATTTCCTTTAGACAGAAACGTCGTTAGTGTGAAACTAAGCTTGCCCTTTTCTCACATGACATCTTGCGAGCCATCGATGAAGAGCAACAGACAGTTTGTGTTTTTCTCTGTTTAAAAAGTCGTTTTACGCGGTGCCAATCTGCAGACTGCTGACGAAGATACGAGTTTATGGAATAGGTTCACAGATTTGTGACTGGCTGGAAGACTTCCTAAGTAATAGAACGCAGTACGTTGTTCTCGACGGCGAGTGTTCATCAGAGACGAGTGTATCGTCAGGCGTGCCCCAGGGGAGTGTGTTAGTACCGCTATTATTTTCTTTCTATATAAATGATCTGATGGACAGAGTAAATTGTAATTTGCGGCTGTCTGCTGATGATGCTGTGGTGTATGGGAGGGTGTCATCTTTGACTGTAATACCATACAGGATAACTTAGACAAAATTGCCAGTTGGTGTGAAGAAAGGCAGCTAGCTATAAATGCAGAGAAATGTAACGTGATGTAATTGAGTTGGAAAAACAATCCCATATTGTTCGAATATAGCATTAGTATTGAGCGTCTTGATGCACGGCTATCGTTCAAATATCTAGTCGTGATAATGCAGTGCGTAATGAAATGGAACGAACACGTAACTACAGTTGCGCGCAGGGCGTACAGCCGACTTCGCTTTATTGGGACAATTTTTGGAAGATGTACTTCAACTGTCAAGGAGACCGTGTACAAATACTTGTACGACCATGTGTTAAGTATTTCTCAAGTGTTTGAGACCAGAAGCAGATCAGTTTAAAGGAAGAAATAGAAGCAGTTAAGAGACGAGCACCTAGGTTCGTTACTGGTAGGTTCGACCATTTTGCGAGTGTCACGTATATGCTCTGGGAAGTCAAATGAGGATCTAGAGATAATGTTGAATAAAATTAGAGGGCCGGAATTTGAAGCTGAGTGTAGAACGAGCTTCCTGCCGCCTACTTACATTTCGCGTAAATATTACAAAGAGAAGACAAATTAGGGCTTGTACAGAGGCATAGAGACATTATTTATTTCCCATGTTCTATTTGCGAGGGGAATAGGAAAGGAAATGTCTAGTACCCTCCGCCAAGCACTTGACGATGGATGCGTATATGTAGATGTAAAAGTAGCTCCTTAATTTGCCTCACATCGGCCGGGTGCACCACATTCGCCAAAGGCGATCAGAATACCCAGACGATGAGCCATCCAATTGCTAGCCTAGCTCGACGTGCTTAACTTCGGTTAACTAACGGAAAGCGGTTCATCAACTGCGGCACGGCCATTCGTTTTGTAATAGATTCTAATTTTTCCAATAATAAATATCTCGGATGTAAATAAATCATACTTGTGTTCAAAGAAGTTTCGGGCGTGCAGCCGCATAAACTTTATGCCCGAAACTTCTTTGAACAGTCATTGCGCCGCGAAAACATGAAGATGCAAATTATACTTGTGGTTGCCGAGGCGGCGGGGCCGAGCGCATTGAGGCGCTTTGCTGCGATGCTCGATGCCATTCCCCGTCGGGCATGGATGGCATGGATGTTTTTGCTGACTTTAGTATAAAGTAGTTTGTAATTTTAAGGACTGATGACCCCGTAGATAAGTCCCATAAGCTTTACAAACTTTGAACATTTGAGATATTTGTTACGTGAATGACATCCAACTGCTAGGAATTTCGCAGGGCGAATGTTGGCAAAATAAATCATACACTTTTCTTATTCCTTCCTCTTGCTTCAGACGCTCACTTTGTCTCTAGAAGCCAAAGAGGATGTACGTTCTGTGTTGTGTGTAACCTTATACATTAAAAACATGTATGAAATCTAAACTCGGTTTGACAGACCTTTCTAATCTACCAAAGGCATTGGTACACAGATTTTTCATCAAGTATCAGAATTAATTTAATCTCGTCTTCCTTTATTTATACTCAAACGCGAATATTTTAGTCGGTTTCTTTTCACGATACCTTCTATTCTAATTAAGGCGCGCAGTTCATTTTGGCCTAAGAACGCTCGGCGGATAACACTCTTTCATTTGCGCTTTTAGACACTTGCATTGATTATTATTTCAGAAGAAAACTATGAGCGCACATTCAAGTGACTTCCCTTTTTCCAAACATTAGTTGTCATTCCAGCAAGCATATCTTCGGCTGTAATTAAGCTATGCATTTTATTTTCATATAAAAACACTCAGCGAATCACGTTCATTCATTTGAACTTTTAAACACTCATATTGATTGATACTAAAGAAAGTTATGACTGCATATTCAAATCCACTTTCGTTTGGTCCAACACTGTTTGCCATTCTAGCAATTATAGTTACGGTTCTAATTAAGATACTCAATTCGTTTTGCTGTTACAACACTGGAGTGATTAAACGCTTACATAATTTTATTGGGAGCAGTGTTAAGAGTCCACATTCAACTTGCCTTCCGTTTTATCCAACACATTCTGCCGCTCCAGCAACCGTATCTATTGTTCTAATTACGCTAAGCGGTTAGTTTTGGTGTAAAAGCAATAAGTGGATCACTACCTTTCATTTCACCTTCTTAACACTCGAACTGGTTGATTCTGAACAAATTTTTGAGAGGACATTCAACCTGATTTACACTTTTTCCAATATTTTTCTGCATTGATAATTTGAAATCTGATTGGCTCTCAAAGATGTTGAATTAAAAATTAGAGTTGTAGCTCAACGGAGAGGCACTATCGTTTTGGAAAGAACTACACTGTGAAAGTATCAGCTCAGTCATCTTCATACTATCAACACTTAACGCGAAGTGTTGCGAAGTAGCATGGCTGAAATATTTTGAATCTCATAATACAATGCCCTTTTCTTTTAAACGATGATTTTTTCCCATTAACCACTTTGTATTATGATCAACATAGGGTACGGTGAAGCACGGGATAAAGTTGAAATCCACTTGTCTGATCCAATTTTTTAGTCGCGAATAATTGTGTGTTGCCTTAACCCGGGAAAAACATTCAAAAATCTTAAAGTAGAAGTAACAGGTGTGGTTTGACGAACAGCTAACCTTGCCTGGTAGGAAGTATTGCAAAAATAATATTATTTATACTGTCAAAATTTGCAAGATATTAATAACATTCGATAAACATTTACATTTACTTATTACCAACTCACGTTACTTGCCACTAACAATTTGAGCAATTCGCACGGGTCACGTGGTAAGAAATTAAAATGAACTCCAACTTTGATTCACTTCAATAACACAATTGATATGACGTTCCTGTTATGTAATCGTCTGAATTATGATTCTTTTACCTAACTATTTTAATGTGGGAACTTTTTGTTCGATTTATACATTGCGTTTACCACTAAATGCACACACACGTTCTTTAGCTACGTATCGCAATGAAACCTGCAAACACGTTCCTTCCGTAAGAGGTTTGAATGATGATTTATTACACTTTTCCATTTTATACCACCCATCACTAATACCAAACAACTGTTTTCGCGGCCCACGATGTCGAAAATAATGTGATGATCGACGTCTGCACCACTGATGCTGCAACTGACGGTAATTTTCTTTATTCAGCAACCATTAGCTGTCCTTATTTCCTGAAGCGACAATTACAAAGAAATATATTATCATTTTATTAGTTCGCCTTTATAAATACCATTGCTTGTTAATCGTACACACGTTAATAAATGTGTGCATCACCCGTAACGAATGTTGAAGAAGCCACTCGCTATTTTTAAGGAAATCACTTTACTTACGGACAAATTACCCTACAACCACTTCACCAATACTTCCATATTTCACTTTCCGTGTACCTTTATGCTTCATCCTCTCGCTCATAAATTTACCCACCTCTAACTTCCTAACAACGAAATACCGCTCGATATATACCCTTATTTCCAACCATAATTGTATCGCTCCATGTCGTAACACCCTTTTTGACTCCTCCCAGTTCCTTTAATCTGATGACTTTTCACCGATTCCTTCACATCCATTATAACAATAACCACACTTTGTATCAACAAATTCACCATCACATCCACTCCCACTATCAACAGAGACTGAAATAAATTTTATATTTTAAAATCAAACAAGTGGTTTTTTTTTATTTACATTTTAATTCAACCAACTTTACTAAATCATCAGTTATTTTCAACATTTTACACATTTTATTCGTCTGTTTAATTCACATAACCTTTTGCTGAAGAGGGGTGTTTATCCGTTGCCAGCCCGCCCCTTTTGTGGGGAACTGAAATAACTACAAAGAGAGATAAATAAAGAGCTACCTTTAGTAGAACAGTATTCAGTGCGGTTTTGTTTAACGTTCGGAACTCATCCGGTGTACCGTTCTGTTGTATATTACAATAAGTTCGTTGAGTACAATTTATCGTGTGTTATGTTCGTAATAGTGCCTCATAATGCAATGTTACCTCAAACACTTCTATTTTTGTAATAGTACTAGCACGTAGTAACAGGTTGTAAGATCCACTTGTGATAAGCATAGAACAGTAATTTGTCTAGGTTTATTCACTGATAATGCAAGTTGTAACTGATGTTAACTTATCTATTTTTTTATAATTACATCGCTTTCATGTTTTCTATCTCTTGTGCACTAATCACTGTAACAGTAACAAATTCTTCAATTTCCAATTCCAAAGTAACCTCAAAAAGTCAAATAAATCACCCTAGTATATTAAATCTTTCATTATGTTGAATATATACATATAATGAAATACATTTAAAAACTAATTTTCATTACTGTGTTAAAGTGTGAGTTGTTTTAAGTTTGTAAACAGTCTTACTAATTGTATTAACTAAATATAGTGATGTAATACATTCCAACGCAATATCATATTCAAATTTAAGTAAAGTAACATTAAAAAATACAAATAACTCCACATCAGCCGGTCATTAGCCCGGTTGCAAAATGAGAAGGAAGAGGAGAAACACTTCGTAAATAAATAAATAAATAAAAGAAACCTTGGCTTACCAGGCGCGGGTGACAACACCATCTCAGGGTGCCGTGCCAGGGGTACGGTGATGACCTCAACGGCAGTGATGACGGGGATGAACATAATCGATACGGCGGAACTGGCGGAAGAGGCAAACTTTACAAAGAAGTTAAGACTTATTCAAAAGACCACACACTTCTGTGTTGCAGCCACTTGTATTCTGACCAGCGTCTGTTCAGCATGTGAAATGCGGCTGAACACAAAGCTCCCGAAATTATCCCTGGTTGTAACTACCCAACTTTAGCTGGCACGGAATTTAATCAGAATGATTCGTAAAAGTAAAATTATTGTTACCCTGGTGATCAATTCATTCGCCCTGTGACGATAACCAAGCTAGCGGATTGTGAGCAGCTTGACCTCTTACGACACAGAGAGTTGGATATCTCAATGAACTTCCGCAAAAGTCTCATACATTCATTGGTACTTTCGACATCCTGATACGTATTCAAACTGTTAGACTACATACCCAAGAGACGATAGTCACCGATTGGGAAACAATAGAAACTGCCGCATCTTTGAAAGTCAAAGGGTCAAGAAGGTAAGTAAGCAAAGGAACTCCGTTCTTGGGCATGACTTTTATTGTTCTAAATGTTGAAGTTTTTCTAATGAAGATGAAGCAAGAAGGCTTGCTGCCTATCGACTTTCCTCTCAGACAGGAAGTTACAAAAATTGTTACAAATGTTTGTATAGCTTATGGGACATAACTACGGGGTCATCAGTGCCTAAACTTACAAACTACCTATGAACTAGCAAATACTAAGGACGGCACAAATATCCATGCCCGAGGGGGGATTCGAACCCCCGACCGTAGTGGCCGTGCAGACGTGACTGGAGCGCCTCAGTCCCCTCGGCCACCGGGGCTGGCGCAGGAAGTTACACTCACCTACTGATCTGCTGTCCTTGGACCGTAAAGGCGTTGGACTTCTCCTCTTAGCAGGTGTTTCATCGCCTTATTGAAGATTCATTAATTGAAAAAGAGGACAGTAGGAAAATTACAGAAAAAATAGGCAGAATTGTGTTGAAATCTATATTCATAAAGATATGACGAAAGTGAGTAGCCCTGTTGCATGTTTAATATTATTTCACAAATGAGATTATTTTGCCACGAAACCATCTTACTCTAGGACAAGGAATTACTTAATAGTCAATAATTAAACACACTTTAAAACAGATACATTTGCAGTCCCCAGAGAGAGCGGAGAATGGGTGAATCACAGAGAATGTTGCCATGAAGCCAGAGCAAGAGCCAAACCCCAAGCTTACCTGACTATAAACGGAATGGTAAGAGTATTGGATGCTTCCACTCGCCCATCATTGTAACAGACGCGGACGGTCCTCAAAGTCACACTTTCCTAATACGGCGGTAACTTCCGCCCTAGACTATCCGGTGGATACTTCGAAGCTCTGCAACCAGTTGGCGCGCACGGTAACTCTGTGTGCTTCCGATGTTCAGAAGTAGTCCCTGTAGCCAATCTTACGGGTAGGGGAGAGAAACCGTTGGGGAAGCTTAGCCCTTGCGGGCGGCACTGTGTCTCGGACACTCAGGTTGGGACACCTGTTTGAGTGCAGGATAGAGCTAGTACGCCTCCCCTACGGCGTGGCTTCCGCTTTCTTTTAAATTTCACGGCTACAGGATATTCTCCATTTTCAGCAATTTTTACATTAACCACTCTTGTAATTTAGAAATTACTCTGACCCTTTCATTCGATTGTCCTTTAAGTAAGCAATCATTCTGTGATGCTCCTTGGTGAAAATTAATAAAACGTCCTAAATTAATTGCTTTACTTTTCCTGCTTTTTAATTAAGGCTCCGACCGGTCTATTATTGGTATCCAGCAGTTCGTAAATTTATTGGAAACTCGAGTCTGTGGTCGGAATAACATGATTAATTTTATTTCGCTCTGATTTCTTGTTATGGCACAGCCATTGCGGCCGTACATTCTGTGCTCTGATAAAGTCTATGCGTTACATTGTGAATGAGGATATCCTTGACCATGTTATAAATGTGAATCAAATCGGCAAGCGACTAATAACCGTACGAATCTAGCACACCGACATAACATTTTCGTTTATTTATACCCACGCACCTACTAAGATTGACAACAAATAAGACCCTTAGTAGACAGAAAAATGTTGTGGAAAACTTGAAATTGAAACGTCCGGATTTCCAAAGGAGGACGTAAATATTCTTCTCAGTAATTTTTACGCACCAATTGGCAAAGAGAGGAAATATAAAATAAAAGCATTCGGCAGCTACCCTGCACACAAAGTCATGAACAAGAATGACACATACCTAATAGAGTTGTGCCAGCAAAACAATCTAAAAATCATGTCAACGTCGTTTCGAAAAGACTCTAAGAAAAGAGAAACGTGGCGATCCCAAATCCATCAGTAAGAGGAATTTCGAATAGATTATGTTGCAATCTTCTACGATTTCCAGAAAGAAATACACGACGTTTATTTCCCAAGAGGGGCAAATATAGAGAGTAAAAATGAAATTCACTCCAAAAATAATATGCATTTATAAAACACCATAAATTCCCAAATTTGATTTGAAAAAATCCCAGTATGAGAAATTACAGAAGTCTGGGGAAAAGAGCTTACAAATAAGAGACGAGATTTACAAATGATAATTACACAGAAAACAAGAGAACTGATGCCTTTAAAGAAAAAAATCAAACGTCTATGGTGGATTTCAAATTGTGATAACAATAGAGAGAATAAGTATTTCGTTTTGTTTCTAAGCTGCTCAAAAGAATTAGTGCTTCAGGTGAGATGTCATGCACGATATTCATTTGGGAAAGTATTTTGATCAGATATTGGTTACAGTTGTAATCTGTGTGAGATATAGTACGATATTTTGCTGTCTCCATTTTTTACTACCACGTTTACATGGTTACTTAGAGCGAGGTACCAAGGGGCTCCCATAATAGTGAAAAAGTCATCCTCGGAGCTCTGTAATATGGTGTTTGATTACATACGGCCAATACAATTCCACATCTGTGTTTCATGAATAGTATAAGATTATCAATCAGCTCTTAAGGGATATTTGCCCTTTATTCCTTGAGGTTAGTATCCAGCTCGGCAACCGTTGTGGGACGTGCTGGTGTGGTTGCAAAGCGTGTGCCAAGTGCATCCCACACATGCTCAATCGGGTTTACGTGCGGTGAACAAGCTGACCACTACATTCGTACATTCCCCTCAGCTTCACGCATGTTGCCCACCACTGCATCTCCTTTGCGATGATCGTTATCCTTCAGCGGAAGGAAACCATCTCCGGTGGCACCAGAGTATTAGAAAAGTCGACTTATGTCGTCTTTGTACCTCTGACAGGGAAAAGCGCCATTCTTAACGTCACAGAGGTCCGTACTTCTACCAATACTGATGCGTGCCCACACCATTCGTCTACCATCACGATGGATATTTTGGAGTTCCACGTTATCTCAACATGAGGCCGAACGGCCGAACACAATATCTTCACCCGGCGCCATTCGTTACGACTTCAATCCTGATGCTTCTAAGCCCGGTTTCTGTTGGCTAAACGACGGTACCGTGATTTCAGGCCGCCTTCAGACGTGCGGGAATCGCGCGGCTTAGACCGTGCGGGTTGAACAGCAAAATGACGGCCTGATTGTTCAGACAGGCGCTGTCCGACCGCGGTTAGTAAGTGGTTGTCGGTCGCAGTGTGTAGCGGGAATTGACAATATCAGAATGGAAGTCGAAGAACAAATATTGTATTTCCTCTGTTTGTATAAAAGAAAGAGCTAGAGTAAGAAAAAGGCAGTATTGGGTGCATACTATACTAAGTGATCTGCTCGTACATGGCCAAATTCGTAATGTTGTATCCTACATTAACCCTACCTTAGTAACATCCGTCAAAATGACGCTACGATCAAATTGTCAGTGAGCTGTGACGTTTTGAGAAACAATTGATGAGTTGAGAGTTGGTTTGGAATCACACTGAATTGACGTGTGTTAGTTACGAGCGTTAAAACCAGATGATAGTAACGTAGGGTTAAGAATCTATGGAGAAAAATTAGCTACCACTATCGCCTTGGAAAAGCTACGGTAACAGAAATTTTCCGCGAAGTATGCTAAGGAATTTTGGGAAAAGTTGGAGCATAAAGTCATGCCTCAACCGACTGAATATATGTGAAACAAAATAGCGGAATCTTTTGAAAGATATGTAGATTTTCCAAATTGCATTGGCGTAATAGATGGCAAGCATATCCGTGTTCTAGAGCCTGTGGCCTGTGGCCTGTGGTATTGAAACTGTATACATTTTTTTTTTCCTATAGTGCCTTTAGCACTTTATTGCTCAAACTGTTTTACTTATTCTGACAGTAAGAGTATTGATTCTGCTATATTAAAAAATTCCAACTTTTACAAAAGAGTTATAGAAAAATCATTGAATGTACCAAAATCCAAACCAATATTTTCTGTAGATCCAATACCACTATGCTATGTTATAGTTGGAGATGAATCATTTGGCTTTGCGAATAAATTAATGCGAGCCTACACAAGCAAATGTTTACGATATAAAAAACGGATCTGTAACTATAGGTTATCGATTGCCAGACGTTACATGAGTCATTTCTGGATACTGTCAAACAAGTGGCGAAATTTTCATAGGCTTATAAATGTAAACACAGATTATACTTAAGAAATAATAAAAGCCAGTTGTGTACTACACAAATTTGTGAGGAATAGAGATGGTATAAAGTATGTAGATACTTCATATACTGCACCAGTGGAACAGGGGCACCTCCAACATTGAATGTTAGAAATAAATTCGTGATTTCTTCGTGGGTGACGGACATGTTGGGTGGCAAGATACAAAAAATTATTCTATTTAAATTCATTTTTAATAAATATCTACTTACCAAAAATACTTTTTTTCAACGTCTCTTTAACATTTCCAAATATATCCACAAACTCTTGCACGGCCTGATTTTTGGCAGTTTTATTAGAATATTCATCGCCTCGACGAACCAACAACGCATTTCGTTTCTCCACTTCATAAATAAATAATTGCAAGCTTTTGCCACTGAGAAGTTCGAACCGCGCGGTGCCCGCAGCCAAACTGAACGCTCCTATAGGATTCTACAGGAGTCGCGCCGCGCTATTGTACCGCACAATTGGACCAGACGCGCGGTTACGTGTGAACCGTTACGACGATACACGGGCACCGCGCGATTCTGTAACCGTGCGATTATCGCCGTGTCTGAACACAGCCTAAACGAGGCATACACCATAGGCCCCCGATCGTAGAGGCTGGATTTCCGAAGGCGATTTCGCGATGTAGCCGTTCATATAGCGCATGCTGCTGGAGGGTTGCACTTGGAGGGTGCGTTTCAGCAGCGTTTTATTCCGCCTCGTTTCACGACGGACTATTAACTGATCTCTCACTGATGTTACCCATGGACAACTTTGGACTACCATCACGCCGGGCGATACGACAGTATCACGATGACGAATACACGCTTCCGATATGCTTTCATCGCGATGTCGTCAAACACGGATGCTACCATCATGATTCTGTAAACAGAACATAGATATGAAACTTCCTGGCAGATTAAAATTGTGTGCCGGAACCGGGACTCGAACCTGGGACAGCGGAAGTGAAGTTGTGAGGCGGCATCGTGAGTCGTGTCGGGATAGCACAGTCGGTAGTGCGCTTGCCCGCGAAAGGCAAAGGTCCCAGGTTCGAGTCCCGGTTCCGGCACACAATTTTAATCTGCCAGGAAGTTTCATATCAGCGCACACTCCGCTGCAGAGTGAAGTTTCATTCTGAGAACATAGATATATCCCAAAAAATGACGTTTTGCCATTCGTGAACCTAGGTTCGTCGTTGCGTACACCATCGCAGGCGCTCCTGTCTGTGATGCAGTGTCAAGGGTAACCGCAACCATGGTCTCCGAGCTCATAGTCCATGCTGCTGCGAACGAGGTAGAACTGTTCGTGCAGATGGTTGTTGTCTTGCAAACGTCCCTATCTGTTGACTCAGGGAACGAGACGTGGCTCCACGATCCGTTACAGCCATACGAAAAAGATGCCTGTCATCTCGACTGCTAGTGATACGAGGCGGTCGGGTTCCAGAACGGCGTTCCGTATTGATCTCCTGAACCACCGATTCCATGTTCGGTAACCGTCATTGGATCGCGACCAATACGAGCAGCAGTGTCGCGATACGATAAACCGCAATCGCGATAGGCTACAATCCGACCATTATCAAAGTCGGAAACGTGGTGGTACGCATTTCTCCTCCTCACAACAACGTTTCACCAGGCAACGCCGGTCAGCTGCTGTTTGTTTATGAGATACCGGTAGGAAACTTTCCTCGTGTCAGCACGTTGTAGGTGTCGCCACCGCCGCCAACCTTTTGTGAATGCGCTGAAAAGCTAATCATTTCCTGTTAGTTAAATTTCTCGTCTGTAGCACGTCATGTTCGTGGTGTAGCAATTTTAATGGCCAGGAGTGTAGTAAGTCAATTTCTTTTATCATTGCACTGCCTGCCCACTGCACTGCCTCAAACCAGCTACTCGTGTAATTCGGTTAGTAGACTAAACAAAAGTTAACATCGACCACCTCTGCAGTAATTATCTGTTGTTACAACTATCTCGGCCGGGGATATCTCCAAACTGTAGAAAGGGCAGAAAGACTTCGAGCCATTTTAGTTCATTCCGCCGATGACAGTACTTCAGAACCTAGATATCCCAACTGATCTTCTAATTGATTTGGTCAGTAGACTTCATTACCGTTCTAATGATCATCTTAAGGCTTCTCACGTCTAAGTAGGTTTTCATGGGGAAATTTAATCTCTCTGCAAGAGGCTGTGCGGTTCGCGGTGGAGGGTACTAACAATATGCTGCTTTTCCAATTGTATCGTGCATGGCGAAGGGTACTTCACAACATACCTAGACATCAGTGTAGTGTTTTAATCCGATTTTGATTAAATTTCGCACAGCACACCATAAAAACACGAGAAACATCACTCTCTGCAAAGCAGAGAGCAAGTTACTTAAGACTGTTTGACCGATTTCCACGAAATAAGACAGATCTCCATTGAAGACCCAAAGAGACAGGTATACCTACTTAGGCGTATAACGTCCCACGGCCACGCAACAATGTCTTATTTCGACGTGCTGTCGGCTTGATTAAGGTACGTTTTATTGGGAACTAGCTGAAAACCCGCCGTTGCCCGGGTATTTATATATTTATTTATTTATTCCTGCCATTTTTCCGGTATATATTCATTTTTATGAAGGATCCGTGTCTTTAAAATCTCTTGGGAATACAATTAGTAGTAAAGAAGTAATAGATTAAAACTTGGTGTGTGATGGGGCGGTTTTCTACGAACGTTAACGTTTATGTGCTCATATCTCATGAACTACGTGTCGTACTGTGATACAACTTAGAAGGAACGTTTAAATATAACCGTGGATACTGTCTGTAAAATTTCCTACGGCTACAATTTGTAGCGTAATACAGAATGCCGTAGTTTTATTCCATAAACAAGGGAAAAGTAGTAAGCGAAAAACTTTTTTGCTTTCATCATTTTGCTATGATTTTCAGCGAGAAAAAGTTTAATAAATGTTTGAAATCATGATTAAAGTTTGTCGCAAGTCGTTAAGTACTCTCATTCTCATATAGCGTATATATAAAGCCTCGCCGCATTATGTGGCAGTTTTTTGCGATTCCTATTGTTTATGACGTCATATCTTCTGAACCATATGTCGTATGTGATTCTTAACCAAGCAGCAATTGCTACCTCACGGTAAGGAATGTGTGTACTAAATTAGATTGAAATCAGTCCAATGGTTTAGGAGAAAATGAGCAGCATTGTCGCAGAATGCAGCAGTTTTTCGCGCATCTCATTGTTTATAACGTCACATCTCGTGATCTATATATCGTATGTGACTCTTACACTTACGGCGACCGTCCTCATGGATTGAAGCTTCGTATACAAAATTTTATAAAGATTGGAACAAAACTGTAGATGTGTGTGCAACACTAACAAACATACGGACACTCTGCTTTATACATTAGATATACATCACCTTTCCTGCAGGGCTACCCTTAAGTTGTGACGTTAGCATCCAAATCTGTATTTCAGGTATGTATTAAATTTTATATGTATATAGGTTTTGTTGAAGCTTGTGATCATAACAGTTTTATGTTGTAGTATTGTTTAATTTGTCTATGTGAATTTATGTAATTTATTATTTATGTATCTGGGCAATCGCCGATATGAAAAGTAGGAAACATCTTTGGTGTGTGAGGTATGTTGTCTTTGGAACAACAGAGTGTTAGCAGTAGCAGTAGTAGCTGTGGAGTCAGGGGGTCGAGCTCCGTCGTTAGAACTGTTCCGACCCCAGCAAGTGCGCGGGAGCGTGCAGCGCCACGCTCTTTGTAATTACCAGGTCTTGTTGGCGCAGTTCCGTAATTAGCGCACATGTTTCCAATATGAACGGGGGCATACGGCAGTTCATTTGTGTATGTCAAGGTTCTGCCCTCAAATTGCTCACTGGATTGGATCCGTGTCTATATTGTGACCTGCAGCATTGTCGGAGTCGGCGCATCCTGCTCTTCAACAACGAGGACGCAATGTAAGACCGCTCCAATAATTCCCGACCACACAGAGTTTAGACCTTTTATACAGCGTTACCCAGGTTTGTGGTTGAGAAACTATTTTTCTTAATAATAACATAAAATTTAAAGACCTTCTGCCACGTCATTGTCCTAAGACTTGTTACCAAATAGGATCCCATCCTTTCCAGAAGTTTCCCGAGTGTCGATGAAAGTGAAAAGAATATTAAATTGCGTGCAAAGCTATAATGTACAATTTTAATTAACTAAAGTTTAAATGTAAAGCTAATTTCAATATATTAAAGTTTTGGAATGAAATAACTGCTTTCTTGGCACAATTAAGTAACTAAACGAAAAGATAATTCTGAATTAATTGGTTCATTACTATTTAATATCTCATTTGTGAAAATTTCATGTGAAAAGCTGATTTGATATGTAGGTTCATATTTCGGCGTTGTCCGGTTGTTATGTAGTTCCAAGATATTCTGAGTATTTTCTTTCTTGGCAATCTTAATATTAACTACTCTGCCATTCAAGTGTTTTGCTGCCCACTGTGTAATTCCCATACAGGTGAGTGTTAGTGAAGGTTGGTTAATAATTGAGTGCAACATTGGTCTCCGATCCAACAACGTTTCCGAGTTATACCTGTTCATTTTAGAAATTGTTATGTGGTTTATTTTCTTTCTTACAATAAACCAATAAAACCAAAGCATCAGTTTTTTAAAAAAAAGTTATTCAATCGCAAAAGTGTTTATCAAGTTTCTGCTGTGCAACACTAACATGTGTGATTACCCATTCACAATTGTCGTGGTTAATTACAACACACTCTGAGTGCCCTATTGGGCTGGCGACCGTGTTAATGTTTTTAAAATTTGACTGTTTTGTTGTTTGTTACTTCCTATAATTTGCATTACTTTCGTTTGTGAGTGTGACTGTTCCGAAATTAAATCAGTTAGTAATCAGTAGAGTAGGAGGAACGGGCTTTCTGGTGTGGTAGTTCGTTGTGGCAGCTTTCCCTCCCTCACAATATTTTTTTCGGTAATGGTAGCCTTGTCCAAGTTTTATTGTAGGCAACACACGGGTCATTTTAACGTTGATCTGTCATAAGATTAATCAACCAGTTAGTGAGGTAAGCAGTAACCGATCAAATACTTGCGCCAGAAACGTGTTGTCTTATACGAGGGTTGTAACTTAAATAGTGGCAACACTTCTGCGGAGACTGTTTGCAATTGAATCTACTGTTGCCGCTGATAGCACACGTTGTTGACACACCTACCATACCTCAGAGCAATCCGACTCACCCGTCCCACGTCACCGGCGTGCGCACAGTCGATTGAAACACAGTCACTTGTGAGCGAGCGGTCTAACGTAACGGTGTCACTAAGTTTTCTAACTATTCAAGTAAATCAAGTCTTTTTGCCATTTACTTGAGTTTGGAGTACTGTAAGGCTGTTGTGGATATCACTAAAATTTTGTTTATTTAGGTATAGGTGGTTGGCTATTGTGGGTGTGTCAAAATGATTGTTTTAGGGATCAGTGTGTTCTTTGTAATGTATGTGGAAATTTCTTCCAGTTTTGCCTATGTAAATGCAGGAAAGGTGTTATACTATTATAATTTATATATCCCAATGTGTTCTTTTAGTAGACTGTTTTTGTTCCCTATGTGTGGTAAGTGGTGTCCTTGTTTGTTGTTAGTAGAGAAATTGTAATATTGGCGTCATTGTGTAAGTTGGGTTTTCCCTAAGTAGCGAAAACTTGAGAAAAAAATGTGTTTTGCCAGTGATTTTACTATTGTGTTTCTGTTACTGTGATAGCTTATATTTTTCTTGGTAGTCTGGTAATTGATTTTTCTGAATACCCTTGATTTCTGGGAGGTACTTTGATTGAATTAATTTCTTTTTTTTGTGCTTCATGTGTTAAAGCTACTGTGTATGTTCTATGTAACATGGATCTAAATGCAGCATATTTATGTTTATGTGGATGGTGTGAAAATTTTGTATTGCAACATCAGTGTAAGATTGTTTCCTGTAAATGTAAAAATTATGTCTAAGAACCTTATGACTTTGTTTGTTTAATGTTCAGTTAGAATTTTATTGTTATGTGAAATCCATTGAATAATGTAAAAAAATTATTGATAGTTCCAATCAAATAGCAGTAGATTCATCCACATATGATCTGTAGGCCTAATACACAACTTTTCATTAAGTTTATTTTTGCCTCTAAATAATTTATCTTATAGGTTTTTCATGAATACATCAGCTAGAAAGCTCAAGATGCAGTTACCCATATCTAAACCTTCTTTTTGTTGGTAAATATTATTATTAAATGAGAAGTAATTGTGGGATAATATTAATTCAAGTAAGTCTACCAATTATTAATTAAAAAATGCTCAGTCTCTGTTGCAATATTTTATTCTCCAATAACGCGTTTCGCGCTGTTAGCGCATCGTCATATTGGGAGGAGGTGGGGCCACAGAACTATCTATAGCTGTGGAGGAGGTATCTTAACAATTTATGTTGTCATTGGGCTGTCACGGTAGGTCCCATTCCAGGCAATGAATTGTCAAAAATATTTTTCTGCGCAGAAACATTGATTTCTTTGTGCAACGAGTAATTTGTGTAATCTCATGACTAATTTTTCATTTTTCTAACGTGCCTCCACCGTTTTTCAAACAACTGAATATGTGAAACTATATATAGGGTTCCTTTAAGTTTCTATGAGATTTGTCTTTTCAAAAAACTGCATACCAAATTTTCGCGTTACTTTGCAGTGAATCCTATTGTGGAATGGCTGATGTTTGTGTAAGGTGTATCCCTTTGATTGGGATTAGTTACATTACTTAACAATTCATCTTGAAACATTTCTTCAATATAAACTGTAATTACAATACAGACGCTAGAATGCTTGGTACTCAAAAACGAATTTGTTCTTTCTATAGCTAAGATCCACTTACTATTCACTATATTTTTCCATAAATTGTGAATATCGATAAATTTCCAAACTGTTCTGATTCTCGGTAATGAAAGAGACGAACAAACGCGTACTCTCGTGCTATCAAATGGTGTGCCTGAAATATTGACGACAGCCAACAAAAATTTTGTGCGGTGATTAGCAATAGTATGAATTACTTTAAATTCAGTTTTCAAAAATTTTACTCGAATTTTGTAATTTATCTAAAATTTATAATTTTATGCATCCACAATTATTTATTTTCATATTCACAGAATATGTGACTTCAACTGCGAATGGGCAAAGCTGAAATGTGTACCCAGCCGGGATTCAAACACGGGTCTCCTGCTATCTAGGCAGTTGCTCTGATCCCTACGCCACTGGGGACACAGTGATCTTGGGAAATAGTTGTCAGAAGATTTCACTACTAAATCCATTCAAAATGAAAGAAAGAAATTTTTGCACACATACTCCATTAAATCACCGTAAGTTTCGCTAGACCATAAGACAGATAACGCCGACATTTTCTGCGAGCCTATAAGGCTTTCGCAGGGTTCTTCCTTCATACGCCATTTTCCCCACCATCTCGGTCGGGAGTTTACAGAGATATTACAAATATATTTTGGAGAAATATCAGTAACCTTAATTTAAATCTCTTCGCCTCTCTTGTGTCGTATAAAACACAATTATACTGACAAGGAAAGTACATGGGCTCGAACAAACATATCAGTACGAACGTTTGGTTACACGATCTCTACGTACGCCGCGGTGGAGTAGCCGAGCGGTCTGAAGCACCTCGCTGCGGAGCGCGCGGTTGCTCGCCGTGGAGGTTCGAGTCCTCCCTGGGGCATGGGTGTGTGTTTGTCCGTAGGTTAGTTTACCTAGGTTTAAGTAGTTTGTAAGCTACGGACTGATGACCATGCAGTTTGGTCCGATAGATTTACATTTCAACATTTTCTCTACGTACACCTCAATGTGCTGGTGGGTGTCGTTTTTCTGCAAAGCTCTGCAACCATGTTCTAGATTGCACTGTAGATGTAATTGTAGACGTCATACGTAATTCAGATATCTTAACTATAGCTTATGTAATTTTTGTGTCCCAGCCTCGTCGCCGCTTTTGTGTCTCGTTTCCGTCGTAGGTGTCGTTGGCCGAGTAGGAAATCCGACACAGGAATAAAGGATGCACGCTTGTGCAGGTACGGAAGTGAGCAGCCACTGGGACAGCAGAAACTAGAAACACTAGAGTAAATTAGAACGAGATATATATTGCACAGAATGTATACAATACTTAACTTTTACATAGATCAGTACTGCAGAATGCTGATACATAGTTGAGCTAGAGGCCTGCCTAGTGCCTATCCGAAAGCCAAGTCTTCACTGGTGCCTATCTGAATACGAAGGTCTTAACTGGTTCCTATCTCAGTCTCAAGTGAACGATGTCGTTCAGTGGTGGCCACGAGCGGAGTTGTAACAGAGGGCGCTCGTTGCTGACGTCGTAAGAACGCCGCGCCGTGCGTGCATGGCGGCGCGCGGCGAAAGTATGTGGCGCGCACTTTGGACTTGTGCGACACCAAAGTAATAATCATCGTACATGTTCTGTAGCGAATTTTCATCAAAAGCCGTGATGATAGTTGCAACTTTAACCTTCTTCCCGAAAGACTGTTGGTATTCACTGCCATTGCTTCCATCGCCTCTTCCCGCACTTACCGTAGCACTACCGCTTGCAATGACTTGTTCGTCATTATCGTCCCTATTATCATTATTATGAGTTTGTAACAAAAGTATCTAACTTATGCTCATATTTCTGTACCATAACAGATACGAGAAAGCATGCCAATGATTCATCTTCTACACTAATATCATCTCCACGAACAAGGGTTCTTCGTAACTTCATCTCAACTAATCGCAATACATTAGCAGGATTGATTAGTAATCGCCGCCTCATCTGACGCTTCACCACACAAACAATATCACAAAATGCAACTTCGGAGGCACACTGCACCGTCCCTACTGGCGAACCGACAGGTCAAAGTGCAATGCGGCATGGCACACGCAGAGGCCTCTAACGCACGACTGCAGAGTTTTGCAGATGCGTGAGTATTACTAGTGCAATAAGGGATCTTTACATTATCTCTCATACGATTTTGGTGTATATGTGTTTGTTCTAGTCCAAGCACTTTCCTTGTGAGTGTATTCTAGATGCAGACCCATGTAACACTCATCCCTTTTTCGAAATTATATCCAATATTATTTAAACAAATTCATTTTCTTACCATTGTTGGTCAAGTGATTACCTGTTATAGAAAGGATGTTAAAATTTTCGAGTATTATTACTGAACAGGTTTAGCTCCCGCCATGTTTACAGTTAAAACCGACAGGGATAGATGTAGTAGCTTCGAGCTGTTAGTCGGTTCTCGGAATAATCTGCCATACTTGTACGACAGTAAAGACCAATTCAGAAACACTGAGGCGCGAAGTTCACAGAATATTCCAGGAGACGGCGGTGAGGGGTGGGGAAGGGTGTGGGTGAGCGCACAGTGTCTGGCGCGCTGGCCGGCTTCCAGAGGGTCGAGCAGACCAGGCCGCAGCAGACAATGGCCGCGCTTGTCTTGGCGGCTGTTTGTCGCAGACCAGCCAGGCCCTGCCCTGTCCCCCCCCCCCCCCCCTACTCCCACTCCAGCCATTTGTGTCGGCAGCGCCGCTCGGCAAATGTTTGTTTGCCTTCCCCTCCCCCCCCCTCTCGCCCTTCCCTACTTACATTATAATTGCAAAGACGGCCGACGGAGCGTGCCGGCGACCACCTCGCGCCGACCACTTGCCGTCCGCGGAAACAGCGTGTGTCGTGCCCTGTCTGCGGTCGGCTGCCGCTTCCGTCTGGCCACGCTACCTCCTCTGCCTGTGGCAGTTTTAAAGCGTCTGGCAAAACAGAATTCTGCGCGTCTACAAAGGGAATTGCCATTTCCTTTAATATCAAGCTAGCCGTCGAGTTTCCTAACATCGTCCCCCATTGCGTGGAACCTTTACCTTTACACAGGCTACTGCGGTATCCTTTCGCCGCATTCGGGAGAAAATGTGAGCAGTTCTCTTAGCCTGTTCGGGGATAATGGTGTCCTTTTTCAGTTAGTAAAGTATAACGTTACCTGTAGTGTGAAATGTCGTAAATAATGAAATATTCAATCTCGTTTTGCTTTGATTTTTGTACTTCTACAACTTTTTAATTTTAATTAGTTATGGTGAATCCCGTGCACTCGGAATGACAAACTCTGACAATTTGTCGGAATAATATTTTTAAGGCAGGCAACACTATACAGGGTGTATCAAACGTAAACTTACATGATAATAGAAGAAAAATGTCCCAGTAAGAGCCGTTTGCGAGATAATGAGAAACCTACGCCAATTTCGCAATGCTTCCTCTGTATAGGGATTCGCATATACCCACCTGGCGAATCTCCGAATTACCTACAAACTGAATTAAATTCAGAGCCTAAATGCCCACTGTTCACCTGTTTGAAAATGTTTCAACCTTTATGATGATGAACGATGAAACGAGTGTGCCTACAACTGAATACAGGGCATTTATACTAAAAGTTATAAGGTTTTTTTTCGTGATTAATTTAGAAAATTTACACTGTTTAATGTGATTGAATCATTGTAATATTTTTGTGATCACATGCATTTGAAAATGACGCCATAGTGCGCAGAACGTAACAATGCATTGCTAGTCAGGTGGAAGAAAATTAAAAATTATTTCCTGTGTTTTTGGCCTCTTTTCTCTGCAGTTGCAGTAATGGAGTTATACAATATAAATAGGTTAGATGACCGTCTTATGCAACTGTAAATTAGAAATTAGTCTACTTTAGATCAATTTACAGTGGCATCGAACCTATTCAAATCGTAAATTAAAAAGTGTTTTTTTTTTTTTTTTTTTTTTTTTTTTTTTTTTTTTTTTTTTTGAGAAGCGACTGTGACTTTGGAACATATTTTGTGTGTTCCCTATAGCATTTATATGTGACATAACCAATAAAATTTATTTGAAACTTAGGGAACACCACACGAGCAGGAAATTAAGAAAACCAGATTCTACCTTTTCCGAACATTGCTTGGAACAAGAGCAGAAATAAGCCATAGATGTAGAAGTCTTACATGTTGAAGGTAAAGATGCAAAACTGAGCCAACTAGAAATTTTGGAGATTAAAATTCAATGTTCAAATGTTTGCAGAGCTTAAGGGACTTAACTGCGGGTAATCAGTCCTTAAATTTTACTTATGTAGTACCTTATATTAAAGACGGCACAAACAATCATGTCCTAGGGGGATTCGAACCCCCGACGGGTAACGTCCTCGTGCATCGTAGCATAGCGCCTCAATGCACTCGGCCGCTCCGCCGCAGCGGAGATTATAAAACAGATGCGCACAGCCCCAAATTTGATACTGAATGAACAAGCAGTAATCAATTATTCATCTCTTTTACACTTCTACATAGTAGATAATAACAATATCATTAACATTAGGCGGCCAGAGGCAAGAAGCACGGTCTTGTACCATAAACTGTTCAATTTTTCGAGGTACAATAATGATAAGTAATTTCAGTAATACATAACATCATTAAACACAATATTAGTACCATAGATGATTAAGGTTATTCTAATAAGGTAATGCAAGTATAATAGTTCCTAAATTCCAAGGTAAAAGTATTTTCTTTCAATGTTAAAATCGATAAACAGAGACCTGTAGTAACATAATGATTTGTCTTCATTGGTGTAAAAACTTTGGGATCTCTGACGTACTTGAAAATGGTCTCATAACCCGAAACCTATGTCGTAAAAATTAAGTTTTGTGAAACAAGGCAACAACAAATGTTCAGTTTTTTTAGTGACTTCCTTAATATTTCTGCAGATGGTAAATCATATTTTTCAGTCATTGGGAAAGAGTTATTAGCACGGTTTGTTTGTCTGATTGGAAACTGTACGCTATCAACTTATGCATTTGTTTTCGAATGTTTCTCGTTTTGTAGTCAGTGCAATGCTGCACAACATGTGTGCATTTCAAAATGTTCAAATGGTTGTTAAGCTTATGGAACTTAACAGCGTGGTCATCAGTCCCTAACCTTACAAACTACTTATGAACAACTTATGCTAAATACAACACAAACATCCATGCCCGAGGGGGGGGGGGGGGGATTAGAAACCGCGACGGCGTACGGCCTCGCGCATCGGAGCATAGCGCCACAATGCGCTCGGGTAATTCGCCAAGGTGTGTGCATTTTATTGTTAAAAAGAAGTTCCGATTAAATTATTCATAACGAAAGTCATACTCCAGATTATAATATTTAAATGCATCATGCACAAAATGTTAATAGCTTCTGGCGATGCTAGAATATGACGTAGATTCGGATGAACGGTATTTTCTTGAAGGCAGGAAAACAAAAGAACCAACGATAGATACTGAAGATTCAAGGATTTTATTTACGATTTGTTCTTTCTTTCTAAGGGGGTTGTGTGTGTGTGTGTGTGTGTGTGTGTGTGTGTGTGTGAGGTCTTATGCGACCAAACTTCGTGGTCACTAAAATTCAGTTACGCTAAGGTCAACACCAACACCCACTCCCGGAGGATTTGAACCCGTGCCGCCCGTGATTGGAGAGCCGCAGACACCTTGGCAATTACGATGCTCGGTTTGGAGTCAGCACAATTCTATATTATTCGTACCTACCCTTTCGACGCAGCAAATAATTAAAGAAATGCGAGTAAGACTTATTGGTCTACGCTAGGTACTGTTCTTAGCCAACACAGCAGTATTTGGTTTTTCATGCCCTTCCCGTTCAACAATCAGAGAGGTTTTTCCTTTAGGTGTGACATAAATGTTATTAATTCAAGCTTCTTCGTCCATAATAGGCGTTCCAGACGAAAATTGCAACCATTCTCTACATATAAGTTTCGCGTCATCTGATCTAGCAACTGTTGGGTCAATGAAGAGAACGTAGTACTGCAAGTCTTTGTTAGCGCAGGGGTAGTTTAATATTACCATATAGAAAGAATCCCATAAATAACATATTTTATAGTCATTTGAAATATTAAATCAGATAAAATGTAATTAGGATAAATATTCAATTCATTTTTTCTGCCCTGGGCTACGTAAAAGATATACAAAGAAACTCTAATTATAATATCACTGTGTCTAATTAAAATCTCTGACTTTTACTATAAAAGTAATAATCCCATCGTACTCATTCTCTGTTCTAGTGTCTTCTCTGTTCTAGTGTCTGCTCTGTTCTGATTGTTCTGTTGTCTGAATTATAATGTGTTGAAACGAACATTATTAACTACTGATTATTGTTCTTAACTGATTGTACAAAAACCTCAGATATAAAATGGATACTCAGGTATGCAATAATTGCTTTCTGTTCAAATTAATAAATCCCTTTATATGAAGTTAACTTCAGTCAGTTGTTCAGTTAGTTACTTATTTTTCCAGTCCCTCCATTTAGTGATCATGCTGTTTTCAGGTATAACTAACTATTACGACTTTGGATGGTTCAGTAATTAAACATGTTAAACTTACGTATCTCGTGTAGCTTGACATAGTATCTTTGACTGTAATTAAACATTTTGCAATATTTATTGGCTTAGAACCTGCATCACTTTTATGTAATGAACAGTTCGAAGTCAGATTAGCCATTAATCTGTATTAATTATTAATTTTCATTCACTAAATTCCCTTCTTTCAAAATTATGCTACACTTGGATTGAATCTTAATATTCCGAACGTCCATCCAATTTCGGCGGATAGTTACGCGGATTACAACCAATCTCACTACAGCTTATCAACGAGATCAACTACACCGCTGTTTAAGGTAACTATTCGTAACTAACTAAGGTAACTATTGTACTCTAATTATTTCATGTAAAACCACCACCGGCTGTGACGAGCATATTGTTGACATAAAACTCAGACTTGCTACTCTGGAACGTAACATTTTACTATCTGGTCCGAATGTAATATTTCATCACGGGCATCGCTGGAGAAGACAACGAAAATCAAGGTAAGGACACGCATGCGCCGCTTATTCTATATTTTCTCTTTCCTTTTAATAGTATCTGGTTCCACAGTGTAAATTTTGCAATTTACCGTGTTTTTCAAAATTTTAAAAATTTTTCATTATTAATCACAGGCAACAATAGGTTGTCCTTCATTGCACAAGATGGCTGCCGTGCCAAGCATATAGTACGATCTTCTTTTTCTTGCAATAGCAGTGCTTGCAGTGTGCCGTTCCGTGTCAATAATATCTTTGAATTGTGATAAGCAAATATTTTTCTCATTACGTGTCGTGTTACTAGTTGGATTTCTGTCACGAATTCAGTGATATGTTCAAAACGAGACGTACTGTAGCTAACATGGAGAACACACTGAATGTAGATGCAGTAGAAGAATTGAATCAGTGAGCGGTAAGCAGTGCGCCGGAACCCCTTGTTGAAAATATTTCGCCTGCTGCTGACGTAACTGGTACGTCGTTAGCAGACGAAAATACATCCTCTGTAGGTGTGCGTACTGTCTCCGATCCTGTTGATTCGTGGTTTACACGTTTTGAAGCTATTTTTCAAAATTTAACTTTGCAAATGACTGAAATGAGTCAACAGATAGATAGAAGTTTTGAAAACCACTATCAACAAACTAAACAAGAACTAGATAGTCAATTAGCTAACCTGCAACAAGCGCAAAAACAGGAAATAAAAAGTCAATTAGTTAACCTGCAACAAGCACAAAAACATGAAACAGATAGTCTCAGAGAAACACAAATAAAGCTATTTGAAGCTCAGCAACAAAGTATGTTACGATTAGAAGTTCAGCAACGTGAGCAAATATTGAGACGTGAGGAAATTGAAAATCGTTTTAAACAATTAGAAGGCGCTCAGCAGAGTTTACCAACCTTAGTTTCAGACGAAGTTAATAAACAGTTACATACACAGATGTCTAACATGGAAAAGCAATAACAAAATAAGTTTGCAATTGTAGAAGAAAAAGTAGGCAATAATCTCTTAGCTACTGTGCAGGAAAAGGTATCTACAGTAGCTGAGCAATTAGAAAATGTTACTCAGAACACACGTAACTTGCCTTCTGCAATAGAAACCTTGACACAAGATGTATCGGCGTTAAAAACTGAACATTAAACCTTAAAGACAACTTTTACTAACATAACTACTCAAGCCAATGCTATTGTGATAGAAAATGAACAACGTGTTCAAGCTTTTCTTGAACAAACTGAAGTGCAACTTAATGATAAGTTAACACATGATTTAGACCAAATAATAAAAAGTGTAGCTACCAAAGTGTATGAAGATCATAGTGTAACAGTTAAGTCATGGCAAAATGAATTGTCTAGTGTCAAGGCATCTTTGCAAAAGGACAAGATATCTCGTAATAATCAACAAAACGTATCTACTGACGAATCGGCACAATATTGGGTAACACATAGGCCACAAACTGTAACTAGTGATGCACATGCACGGCATCTACCTTCTGATGAATCTTCTCCCAATCGTGAACATAAATTAAACGGTGATATAATACATGATTACTCAGACAACAATGATTGGAATAATGTAAACAGAAGTGAAAGTTTACAAAGATCTCAATCACCACCTCCAATTAATACCTCTATTAATTTAGAAGAAAAGAAGCTAAAACATCATAAGTTTCCAATATTTATTTCTGAAATAAAGTCAGTACATCCTGTAACATTCATACAATCGTTTATAGAATTATTACCTGTAAATAGGAGTGAATATAGAAAAATTCGAGTCGTAATGGGGTATATGCAAGGTGAAGGATTTGCTTGGGCGGCTGGTGTGTATCGATACTGTGCAACGCTTTCGGAATTTGAAAATGCATTTTTAAATAAGTACTAGTCTCCTGGCATACAGGAAAGAGTTAGAAATGAAATCTGCAACCCTCCTCCATTCAATGTACGTAGTGGTAGTCTAAGGAGATATTTTGAAAAATATATAAATAAAGCAAGTTTCTTTGTTGAACCCATGTCATATCGGGAGGTGTTGAGAGTCCTAATTGGACGATTACCAACCTGCTTACGACTACAGTTGGTTCCGCTTCCCATACACAACCTGTAACATTTCCTTTCTTCCGTAGATGCCATAGATTTAATCTACGAAGATGATAGGGCAAGAAACGAGCGAAATGAAAGTAATAGCCATGTTTATGGAAATGCACGCCGCTATAATAATAATAACAACGGAGTAGCGCAGCTGATGCCGCTGCCTCCTCCGCAGGGTAGCCAACCTCAACAACGCAATACGCACGCCCCGCAAGCTAATAATTCACAGGCACGTGCACAAGTTCCGCTACAACATAACGGGGGCAACAGAAATTTTAATAGGCAAACACACAATGGGGGGAATATTTACAAACAAAGAAATGACTTTAGATACAATCCGGGGTATCAAAATGGAGGACATACAGGAAATAATAATCGTAATGGGGGCAGAGGCCAGTACACAAATAACTTTCAACGAAATACAGGATATACTGATAGACACTACCCAAACCACAGTCCACAGAATGATGCAAGACGAACTGATTTTGTACCCGTAGCAAATTTATCTACCGACAATGCCCAACGAACTAACTGGAATCACCCATCTACTGTAACGATCACCGAAATGTCAGAAACTAGGCAACAGACTTCTGCCTCTCAAACAAACTAATAAGGCTCATCTCTAGCCCTCCGAGGTTGAGCGACAAGGTAAATGGGGGCACGTACAACTCTAGAATTCACATGATTAGGTATAATGATGGTACAAGAAATGGCAACACTTGTACAGTGGACCTTATCGAATTGTTTAAATCCCACACAAAGGCAGCTATCTGCTAGCAAATATTACTACCGGAAGAATTAAATGTCTCTATACACACAAGGACTTAAAGAAGTTTCATGCATAGAAGTATTATTTTTTCTTAATGTTTTAATGATATAACAGCAACATGACAATTATAGTTATAAGCTTCAAGACGTCATGCGCCAGTTCCTCTGTATTAACCATCACTCAAGATACCAGATAAGTGCTTAATATAGATATTGTCAGTTAATTTCATGGTAGAATTAAAGATTAGAAGGCAGATACAAACTATAACTGTTTAATAAGCATGGACAGCTAATTCTTATACTCTTGTTTTAGGATAAAGTGTGTGAGTAGGAGAAAAATTTATATTTATTATTTATTTGGACGTGGAGCGCACAATGCACACGGACCGCACTATATTTTGCTCCACCAAACTTTAGCTTATCATTGCTATGGCTAGGTAATAACGTAGTAAGGGAGAATAATTTTGTAACTTTACCTAAACAAGAGATGTTAGAATCATTATTATCTGTAAACATCATTTACGCCATGCTATTGAAATTTTACTAAGCGCCGTAGCGTTAATAGAATCTGTTGTGCTTATACGCATGCGCAGAACGCGCACCGAAATAAAGCTTAATCTGAAGTACACCTGGTCACAAAAATTAATGCAACACGTGCACATGTTACACAATAATGAACTTCATTTGCTGTTATGATCACTTAAGGATGTCATAATATGCTTATAGCATTAAGAATTTCTTTTTGGATATTATGCGCTCATTTTAATTGTATTTTATTTTCAAGTACACTGTAAATCTATGTGCGAGATAGTTAGCTTACAGGGAAGAAATTTTAATTAACACAATCACGAATCATTGGGAGTATAAACCGATAAGGCAACTGTAAGGAATCTCTAATACCAGCATCGTGGAATAGACACATATTTTCTTATGCCATAGTATGTAAATTGAAACTTTCTTAGCTGAAACGCCATAGAACTAAGTTTAGCTATAAGAATTTTCTTTACAGCCAGAAGAGTCAATGTACGTGTCGTCGATGTCGCTGAACATAAGTTTTACAATGTGAACTAGGAGGTGCATTATAATGAAATGAGAATTGGTTGATGAGTATATATATATATATATATATATATATATATATATATATATGTGAAGACAAAATACACACATTTATACACAGCAAACTGTTACACGTTTTCTTAGCAATTTGACACTGCTCAACTGCGACTAATGTAGAAATGAATTACCAAGTCATAACTAGGCTCGGATGCACATAATTGTAAGCATTGCTAGTGTGAAGAAAATGAGGACACCAGATGTTAGGAGAAAATGTTTCTATTTCATTATTATTTGAGATGCTTTCTATTTAGAAGTAAGACTTGCAACATGAAATATATATATATATATATATATATATATATATATATATATATATATATATATATATATATATATACGACAACAATCTGTGCTCATTAAAGCGGCCGCGCCTGTTCTTAGCTTGATTTGAATGTATATATGTATATGATATTTTGTGTAAATTTTCTATTGTTAATATTAATTAGGTAAACATGTGTGGGTGAATGTGATGTGCAATAATGAGCTAAGTCCTAATGAAATATTACGAATGACGTAACAGCGGTTATCGGTATAAAAAAATATTAAACTATATCATGTGCTCAGGTACAATGATTTTAATTTCGTATCAAATGCAATTGAACGATTAGTACTAACTAAAGGTCGTGAACCAATGTTAATCCTTATAATGAAAACCATTTATTTCTTAAATATAGCAGACGTATGTTCATGTCAGATCGCGAAATACGTTTACTTTTCCTCGAACAGAAAGCAAATAGTGATCATTACCTGATGAGCACTTCGTAAATAAACAAAAATAAAATGTGTTACACTGAAACATACGTTCACGCAAAGTCAGTGTGTGAATGAATGAGATAATCAAAAGTACATTCTCTTTTAGGAGAAATTAATTCTTAGTAAACAATAATTTTTTTTCTATTTGTTTCAATATTTTCTTTTCATGAGCAACATCCAACTATAAAAGTGGAAGAGACGTAGCAAGTTAAAGGGCTACAAGCTAATCCAATGCCGGACACAGCTGATGCATGCGCACAGACCGTGCGTAACCATGGAGACCGACCATCGCCGCCTTCGCCGCCACAACCACTGCTACCAACCTCCACAGTTCCAGCCAGCGTGGCAGATAATCAAAGTTTACCATCTTACAAAATTGTGAATTTTGCAAAAACAGACTATATATTACTTAACGAACTGATATCTATATTAATTTAAAAGACAATGCTTAACTATGAATGAACTTTCAAGTGGTAATTTGATAAAATTCAAAGTTTTACTGTACGTTTGCCATGGCTCACGGACAATTCCATTTACCATTACATGTACCATTCGCCATGACAAAGGGGGCGATTTAATATTACCATATAGCAAGAACCCCATAAATAACATATTTTATAGTCATTTGAAATATTAAATCAGATAAAATGTAATTAGGATAAATATTCAATTCATTTTTTCTGCCTTGGGCTACGTAAAAGATATACAAAGAAACTCTAATTATAATATCACTATAACTAATTAAAATCTCTGACCTTTACTGTAAAAGTAATAATCCCATCGTTCTCGTTCTCTGTTCTAGTGTCTTCTCTGTTCTAGTGTCTTCTCTGTTCTAGTGTCTGCTCTGTTCTGATTGTTCTGTTGTCTGAATTATAATATGTTGAAACGAACATTATTAACTATTGATTATTGTTCTTAACTGATTGTACAAAATCCTCAGATATAAAATGGATACTCAGGTATGCAGTAATTGCTTTCTGTTCAAATTAATAAATCCCTTTATATGAAGTTAACTTCAGTCAGTTGTTCAGTTAGTTATTTATTTTTCCAGTCCCTCCATTTAGTGATCATGCTGTTTTCAGATATAACTAACTATTACGACTTTGAATGGTTCGGTGATTAAACATGTTAAACTTACGTATCTCGTGTAGCTTGACATAGTATCTTTGACTGTAATTAAAAATTTTGCAATATTTATTGGCTTAGAACCTGCAATCACTTTTATGTAATGAACAGTTCGAACTCGATTAGCCATTAATCTGTATTAATTATTAATTTTCATTCACTAAATTACTTTCTTTTAAAATTATGCTACTCGTGGATTGAATCTTAATATTCCGAACCTCCATCCCATGTCGGCGGATAGTTACGCGGATTACAACCAATCTCACTACAGCTTATCAACGAGATCTACTACACCGCTGTTTAAGGTAACTATTCGTCGAATTCTGTAGGTTGCTTGCTCTGCAAGATGTTTTAAACAATTAAATGTTTGGCCATTTCACTTCATTTCTTTTTTTTTTTTAATTAACAGTTCGTCTAAATTGAAGGCTTAGTCACTGATTATTATTTTAAAATAGTTCAACAACTTCTGTACGGCCAATTTCCCAAACCTAAATAGTCAGGCAAGCAATTACACTACAGTAGCTTAGTCGCCTGTATACAGCAGTGCTCTCATCTCCCGATGCCTATCGTAGTGAAAGTATTTTTTTTATAAAACGCATTTTTTAAACTATCAGCTGTTTATTAAAAACCTTATACATCTACCAGTTCCGATCATAGACCACCTTCATGGATAAAAAGGTGTTAAGACAGAATGGTAAAATGCATCAAACAAAATACATCCAACTGAAATAAACAGGAGTCAGTATATCTAAAAGTGTAAAAATTATTGTGGTCATCTTAGATAGGTTTTATCTAAGATGACCACAGTAATTTTTACACTTTTAGTTATACTGACTCCTGTTTATCTCAGCTGGATGTATTTTATTTGATGCATTTTACCATTCTGTTTTAACACCCTTTTACCCATGAAGATTGTCTATGACTGAAACTGGTAGATGTATAAGGTTTTTAATAAACAGCTGATGGTTTTAAAAAAATGCATTTTATGAAATATATTACGGTTGTTGACACTCGCCTCACCAAAGCATTTAAAAAATTTTAGCTGTTCCGTGACAGCGCTACAAGTATCCTAGTTGAAAATGAATGGGGAACTCTTAACAAAATTACTTCGTCAGCAGTTTTTATGTATTTCGAGAACGGTATGCTGTTATTCTCTTGAACGTGAGTCAAAATGCTCAGAGAGTTTACCGATTCCGCGATTCCGAGCGTATAGAAACAAACTATTTTCGAGTTACAGCCGTCTCCAAACCGTGTTCAACCGAAGGCATTTATTACAGAAATATATTTTCGTGGCGACAGCTTCTATAAATGAGTGAAAAACGTAAAAACGTATCAACATCCATGCTCCACCAACAATGTGTAGATCATTATAGTCATACTGACATTAATAATCGAATTATATGGGTAAATCGCACGCTGTATTGGTATTTTTTAAACTAAGGAATTTTGTTGAAATGGTAGGAATTTCATTACACCTTAACATCGGAATATTATTGATATTGTCGTTTTTATATCTAGCTGACAGACTACAATATTTTATGTGTCAGAAGCTTGTTAATAGTTGATAATTTCATTAAACGTCACATTGTCTTCACCGCGTCCAGTAGATATGTTAAGTGCTTGTTATGATTGAGTGCCTTAGTGGTCCGGTAGGTCACATGTAATTTGGTATCTGCGTTCCATTCCTCCCTTCATATGTATATTTTTAACAAGAACGATCGTGTCTACTTCACCTCTGGAAAAACCAAGTGAAGAACGTCAAGTTGCACCGGAGTTCAAAAGCGGTATTAAATAAGTTCGCTATCAATTCTGAAACATACGATTTATCGTTGGCAATAACAGGCACAGTACACAACTATCAGAACGTCTGTCGCCATGAAGCTTTCCTTATTTGATTTTATAAACGAATTGTTTTACGTCACATGGCTAGTAATGCATTTGAACTTGAGACGTTGAAAACTATGGTGTTGGACTGGGATACTATTTAGGATAGCCTGCTTTACGGTACTCGACCCTCTCGGAACCAAATAGTTGGTTCTCCGAGAGTGTCGTGGTCGAATGGCTAAGCGCTCTAAGGCGCCTTGTTGCGGGCGTGCAGTCGGAGGTTAAAGTCCTCCTTCTTGCATGAGTGTGTGTGTTGTCTTGAGAATAATTTAAGAAAAACACTGACGTTAAGTCCCTATGATTTACAAACATTTGAATATTTCTCCGAAAGTGCCGGCTCCTCTGTCTCCACGAGAGGAACGTATATGAATTAGAATCCAGGACGAGCGAAAAATATTCATAATTTTACTTGAGATCTATCAGTTTAAAAAGTCATAGTTGCAAAATGCTAACACGAACCTATGACCCTTTGCTTTCCAAGCAAGGACTTTGCCATGAGGCCACCCTAGATCATACTTGTTGTGGATCAAGCATTGTTTACACACGAATGGAAATTTAGAATCCAATGTTGGGGAAGATCAATTTGGATTTAACAGAAATATAGGAACACGGGATGTAATACTCACATTACGATTTGTCTTAGAAGATAGGCTAAGGAAAGGCAACCCTACGTTTTTAGCAGTTGTAGATTTAGAGACAGCTTTCGAAATTGCCGACTGGAATAAATTATTTCAACTTCTGAAGGTAACAAGGGTAAAATGCAGGAAGCGAGGAGTTATATTCAACTTATACAAAAACCACACATTCGTTATCAGAGTCGAAGGGCATGAAAGGGACGCAGAGGTTGGGAAGGAAGTTAGACAGGGTTGTAGCCTTTCCCCTGTGTGGTGCAATCTGTACATTGAGCAAGCAGTGAAGTAATGCGAGAAGAAATTTGGAGAGGGAATTGAAGTTCACGGAAAAGAAATAGAAACTTTTCGGTTTGCCGATGACATGGTAATTCTGTCAGCAAAGGATATACAAGATCAATTGAATGGAATGGACAGTGTCTTGAAAAGAGGGCATAAGATGAACATCAACAAAAAAAGGATAGCGTAATGTAGCGTCTTAACGTCAGTTGATGCTGAAGGAATTAGATTAGGTAAAGAGACAATAATAGTAGTAGATGAGTTTTATTATTTGGGTAGCAAGATAACTTCTGATGGCCAAAGTAAAGAAGATATAAAATGCAGAATGGCTATGGGAAGGAAAGCGTTTCTGAAGAAGCAAAACTTGTTAACATCCAATATTAAGTTAAATATTACAAAGTCCTTTCTGAAAGCATTTGTATGGAGTGTAGCGTCCGGAGTGTAGCATTGTATGGACGATAAGGAGTTCAGACAAAAAGATAATAGAATTTTTTGAAATGTGGTGCAACAGACGAAGATTAGATTGGTAGATCACGTAACTAATGAGGCGGTGCTTATACGAATTGGGAAGAAAAGGAGTTTCTGACATAACCTAAGAGAAGGGATATATTGGTGGGACACATTATGAGACATCAATGTGTCGTCAACATAGCATTAGAGGGAAGTGTTTGGGGTAAAATTCGTACAGGGAGACCGAAGGACGAATACAGTAAACAGATTCAAAAGGATGTAGGTTGCCGAACTTATTCTCAGATGAAAAGACTTGCCCAGGATAGGATAGCGTGGAGAGCTGCATCAAACCAGTCTGTGGATTGAAAACCACAAGAACAACAACATCATTTAAGCACATTGAAGAACTTGTAAAAGGTCATTTTTTATGTCTGCTAATGCTTTATCAAAAACAAGTAGGGTGGTCTCGTGGCAAAGTCCTTGCTTGGAAAGCAAATGGTCGTTATTTCTACACTTGGTGAGACCACTGAATTTTTTGGTGTACGTTTTAACCCATCCTTTACCTCTCAACGATATGCGGATCCGCCAAAAGCGGCACTTGTTCGGATTCCACAATAAATTATAAGACCCCTTTAGCCAAATGGATAACTGGGGCATAATCGGGACCCGAAAGTCGCCAAAATGGCGTTGCGCGCAGCTGAAAGACTTCAAAAAGAACACTGACCAACACAATATTAATTTTATTATTATTATTATAACAACGTTAGGTGCCATTGTTACTAATCAGACAGGCAAGCATTACTATTCCTATTGAGTTAATACCTGAAATTTAAAGTCCATGCTTGCATATAAAGGACGTGTACAGAATCGGGGTTCGATTCCCTATTAGGAATAGCGTAATTATATCTTTATTACATATTTAAACATCTCGCATTTAGATTATAGGTACGTAACACCAAGTCAAAATGGTTGTAAATCTATATGAGCGAACGAGTTTGGAAATCAGTCGTCAGGCTTATAAAATCTTTAAAGGCAACACTTGCCTTTTATGTTACTCCTACGCAAGTCTGGGCACATTTTTGCTGTTGATTATTGGAGTGAACGTGATTATAAAGTTCCTGGTTAAGTGAACAAAATTTTTAAAAAATTTTACATTTCCAGATTTGAGACTTCTGATACTTACGGTGAAATCTCCAATGTTTCAAAAAACTTTATGCACAGTCAGTCATGACAGTCTTAGACACAATCGAGTATCGATGAGACTACTTGGTTAGCTATGGTTACAGGTGATTGGTTTGCTTCCAGATCAAGATCATGCGTCATATCAATTGAGGATCATACATGTATAAAAATATCCAGTTATGAATGCAATGAATTCAGAGAAAATGTTATTGAAACGCCTTTGCTATTGAAGATTCCATTAAGCGTATATTGCTGTTAATAGGGTTTTTATTATCTGGTTTGCTCAAAAGTACATCGGAACTACGTTTTTCAGTTGTGAGAAAATGATTTAGAGAGAAAAAATACTTGGAGTTTCTATAGAACTTTACCAATTCCAATACTACGGCATTTTTTTTAATAATATTAAATGTTGTTTAGTGACTGCTAAATGTTTTAAGTGATTGGATTTGTTATATCAGACTCTAATCGGAATTATAACGCTTTTGATATGTCAATTATTGTGAGAATGTGATCTGTCGTTAATAATTTAATAACCTGCTTCCCTTTATTTGCAATATCGCTGTGTTAATTTACATCTCGAATGATTGCAATGAAGAGCAATTATTTGTAGTGGAACCATTTTGAATAGTCGAACGACTATACCGCGAACCGATTAGAATGCCCGCAAGACAGGTACGTGATCTGGGATGTATGCACTTCAGGCAGAATGCAGTTCAGGTATTTGGGATATTTTGCGCATTATAGTATGTCTCGTTCACCGACTCTGTGTATCGACTCACAGCACTTCGAAGCGACACATATTGTTCTGCGATTATAGAGTTATTGACGTATTAACAGTCCAGCATTCTCGTGCACAGCTACGCAAGTTCGAAATTTCAACGCATCATGATGATCAAATGTTCAAACGTTTGTAAATCTATGGGACGAAACTGCTTGGTTATTAGTCCCTAGCTTACAAACTACTTAAAGTAAGTTAAACTAACCTAAGGATAACTCATACATCCATGCCAAGGGAGGACTCGAAGCTCCAACGGCAAATGGCCGCAGCACACACAATGATGATCTATATCTGTCTAATTGTAAATCTACATTGATTAAGTGACTATTAATTTATTAGTAAAAATATTCGTATGTGTCATGAAGTTCCAGGATCTATTTCTTAAAATGTGCCTACATCGGCTTACTAAAGAACAGTCCTAAAACAGTTAGCAAATAAATCCGCAGTGTAGATTAGTTCAGCAATTGTCGCATTCATATGGATTCTTTTTAAATTATCTTGTTTATTTATTTATTTTATATAAAGTGATTGTAAAGGTACAAATTGAAAATCTTGGAGTGTCTGCTCATACTGTTTCAAGTTTCTTCGCTGTTAATTATTTTCTAACATTGTTGTCTGTCCTTTGTTTGTACTTTCTTTCATTAATTTTCGACAGCACTGTTCATTCCAGTGACCCTTTTCCTGCGCATGCGGGGTCGGCACTGTGTTAAGCGCGAATTTGGCATGGGTTAATATTTACAGGGTGGCCGGATGCCGTTCCAGCTGCCTCCCCATACACCCCAGGAGGAAATGTATACCCCAAATGTTTGCGCATAGTGTTATAGGTGTGCGAAAGTGTACAGTTCTACGAAATGTTTGCGAACCATGTAACTGAGGCGGGACTTAGGGACCAGCCCGGTATTCACCTAGAGGGATGTGGAAAACCGCTTGAAAACCACATCAAGGCTGGGTGGCACTCCGTCCCCTTTTCGTTAATTCGCCTGGCGGATTCGAACTCGGGCCGGTACGCCTCCCCGTCTCGGAAAGCAGTGCGTTAGATCACACGTCTAACCAAGCGGGTCCCAGTGACTTACAAATGTTTTCGATGAATTAACATGTGACACTTGTACAGTTTCAGTGAAGTTACGTGCAGACAGGAATCGTATTATGCTATACTTGTATGGTATCATAACCACTGTGGCGAAAGTGGAGCCGCGGCTGAGTGGCCGAGCGAGAGGCCGTTCCGCTCGGGGTATTCGAATCCTCCCTCGGGCGTGGACGTTTTTGCTGTTTTTAATACAAGGTAATTTATAAGTAGTTTGATGACCCCGCAGTTAACAAACATTTGAACATTTTGAGCCGGCCGCGGTGGCCGATGGGACTGAGCCGCCACAGCCACGCTCTGCACAGCCACTACGGACGGGGGTTCCCAAATGTACCCAAATGTTTGTAAATCCATTGGACCAAACTGCGTGTTCATAAAAAATGTTCAAATGTTTGTTAAGCTTGTGGGACTTAACTATGGGATCATCAGTCCCTAAACTTACAAAGTACTTATCAACTACCTTATTCTAAGGATGGCACAAATATCCATACCAGAGGGGGGATTCGAAACCCCAACCATAGAGGCCGTGCAGACCGTGACTGGAGCGCCTCAGTCAAATGTTGTTCAAATGTTTGTTAAGCTTATGGGACTTAACTACGGGGTCATCAGTCCATAAACTTACAAACTACTTATGAACTACTTACGAACTAGGACAGCACAAATATCCATGCCCGAGGGGAGATTCGAACCCCCGACCGTAGTGGCCGTGCTGACCATGACTGGAGCGCCTCAGTCCCCTCGGCCACCGCGGCCGGCCGTGATCATCAGTCCTGTAGCTTACAAACTACTTAAACCTAGGTTAGTTTACCTCCACCGCGGCGTTTCGAATTCCCCCTCGGGCCGTCCTTAGAATTAGTTAGTTCATAAGTAGTTTGTAAGTTTAGGGGCTGATGACCCCGTAGTTAAGTCCCATAAGCTAAACAAATATTTGAAACTTTTGAACATTTTGAGAAGGTGGTGGTAGCGAATAAGGGAAAACGGAATTCTGCTTTTCTACCCTCACAAATGACAAAGGGCACCGTGTAGAACAAATTGTCCTGTTGTTGACAAGATTCGACAGACGATTATTTGAAGTTTCTCTGTCGCACTGTACCCACTCTTCCCTACATGTGTATTGTATTTACATCTTTCAATAAAATTCTTCCGGGCATGAGACCGCGTCGTCATTATATAAAATCTACCGACGTTTCGGCCACTGTTGCAGGCGGCCTTCATCAGGGTCTGTGTCTGTGGCCGAAACGTCGGTAGATTTTATATAATAACGACGCGGTCTCATGCCCGGAAGAATTTTATTGAAAATGACAACGGCCGCGGAAGCCTACGTTTGTATTTACATCATTCATTGAATTATAAATTTTTTCGTCCTCTGATCAAGCTACAGTCTCGTCGAAACTGTCCGTCTTTTTACTACGCACACAGAATAAATTGTTGCCCAGACTTTCAAAGCGTTTTTTGTTTAGGTTGATTTTAATATTTCTTTCACTTTTCACGGAGAACAACGGGAGTACCTGACGTGGCGTCCGGCGCTTCTATTGTCGGCCGACAGTTTGGGAACCGGCCGTTTCCACCCCTAGCGTGGGAATGTTTGGCTGGTGTAGGGGTAGAGAGGTGTGGGTTTGGAGGGAGGGTGGTAGTGATAGGTGTTGGATTGGGGTTGGGGGCGTTGTAGTGGGGGCCGCATTGCACGCGTGCGCCCATGGGCAGCCCGCTATCGATTGTTGATGATATGCGCAGCGACGTCGGCGGCGGTCGGCCGCTGACGAGCCGGGTGGAGGGGGCGGAAGTGGAAGTGGAGGGGGTAGGGGCGGGTGGTGGGGGTAGCGGGGGCTTTGGAACATGCTCAACACAGCGTGTAATGAATGTGACGCGAGCAGGCGGCCGCGGCCGGACTCGGCGCGTCACGTGGCTGCGGCTGACACAGCTTGTCGTTAATGGAGGCGCTCGTTAATCATAATACCTAGGCCGCGCCGCGGCCAGCGCTGACCCCGGCCGCCGCGCCGCCCGCGATAAGCAAAACACTCGGCGAGCGCTGAGAGGCTCTCGCCGCGGCGATAGCGGTGGTGGCGAGTGCGAACGACGGCTGACCGAGGCTGACCGCGCAGGCGAAAAACTGTTCCCTAACACTCGTGCAACGAGGCCAAAACACGGCGTGACGTGAGCTCGTTGTTTTTGTGTTAGCAAAGCCCCCTACGGTACCGAAAACGGCTAAAATCACTCTTGCAAAAGAAAAGAAAAAAGCATGACAAATTACTATTACTTCAGACCTAAACTGGAAAGAACACGTAGATAATATCGTGGGAAAGGCGAACCAGAGACTGCGTTTTATTGGTAGGACCCTTAAAAGATGCAAGAGAACTACTAAAGAAACTGCATACACTGCGCTTGTCCGTCCATTTTTGGAGTATTGCAGCCCAGTGTGGGATCCTTATCAGGTGGGTTTGACGGAGGACATCGAAAGAGTCCAAAGAAGGGCAGCTCGTTTCGTATTCTCACGATACAGGGGAGACAGCGTTACGGAAATGATACAGGATCTGGGATGGGAATCATTACAACAACGGCGCTTATCGCTGCGGCGTGGGCTACTTGCGAAACTCCAATCGCCAACATTCTCCTCCGAATGCGAAAATATATTGTTGACTCCCACTTACATAGGTAGAAATGATCATCAGAATAAAATAAAAGAAATCAGTGCTCGAACAGAGAGATTCATGTGTTCATTCTTCCCGCGCGCTATTCAAGAATGGAATGGGAGATAAATAATTGTGGTTCGATGAACCCTCTGCCACTTAAATGTGATTTGCAGAGTATCCCATGTAGATGTAGATGTAGATTCAAACGCACAAAAAATCGTCAAGACTGGCAGTGTTTTACAGACACTCCATTTGATATTTAACTCCGACTTCAACGCGAGTAGTTTATAACAAATTGCACAACTACCTCGAAGAGAACAACCTATTAACCAATAGTCAACACGGATTCAGAAAGTATCGCTCTTGCGAAACACAGCTTGCCCTTTATTCACATGAAGTGATAAGTGCCATCGACAAGAGATCTCAAATCGATTGCATATTTCTGGATTTCCGGAAGGCTTTTGACACTGTACCCTACAAGCGACTTCTAATGAAATTAAGTGCTTATGGAATATGCCCCCAAATGTGCGATTGGATTCACGATTTCCTATCAGAATGGACACAGTTCGTTGTAATTGACGGTAAGTCATCGATTAAAACAGAAGTGATATCTGGCGTTCCACAGGTAAGCGTTGTAGGTCCCCTACTCTTCCTCGTGTTTATAAACAATTTAGGAGACAATCTGAATAGCTCCCTTAGACTGTTCGCGGATGATGCTGTCGTTTATCGGTTAGTGAAGTCAACAGAGGATCAAAAGCAACTGCAAAGCGATTTAGACAAAATTTCTACTTGGTGCGAAGATTGGCAATTGACACTAAATAAAGAAAAGTGTGAAGTAATACACATGACCACTAAAAGAAATCCGCTGAACTTCAATTACGCGATAAATCAGTCAAACCTTAAGGTCGTAAATTCTACCAAATACCTAGAAGTTACGATGTCACCACAAAGGTTTTCCCGGCGTAATAACTGTTTGTAATCTTCTCGGGTCTGCAGCCGGATACTAAAGTCAACTTGACACAATATTTCAGCGGCGCAACTGCCCCCCATTATCGTTAATGCCGGACTCTACCACCGGAGCGCTGTATGTCTTGTGCGCCAGAGGGCAGTCACTGTCACTTCTTGCGCACGCGCTATGGGTCTTCCTCGATGTATAAAGGAGCCACCGATTGCACTGGTAACTCAGTTCCGGCGAGATTGTCTATCAGCAAGCTCACCTGAGGATGGCGGGCAGTTGCGCCGCTGAAATATTGTGTCAAGTTGACTTTAGTATCCGGCTGCAGACCCGAGAAGATTACAAACCTAGGAGTTACAATTATGAACAACTTTGGAGAGAATGTAGTGTCGCACAAGTATAATGTGCGCGCCACCTACTTTCGCCGCGCGCCGCCATGCACGCACGGCGCGGTTTTTTACGACGTCAGCCACGAGCGCCCTCTGCTACATTTCCGCTCGTGGCCACCACTGAACGACATCGTTCACTTGGGCCTGAGATAGGAACCAGTTAACACTTCGGAATCAGATAGGCACCAGTGAAGACTTGGCTATCGGATAGGCACTAGGCAGGCCTCTAGCTCAACTATGTACCAGCATTCTGCAGTACTGAGCTATGTAAAAGTTAAGCATTACTAAGTCTCTAAGAAATATATATCTCGTTCTAATTTACTCTAGTGTTTCTAGTTTCTGCTGTCCCACTGGCTGGTCACCTCCTACCTGCACAAGCGTGCATCCTTTATTCCTGTGTCGGTCTTTCTACTAGGCCACCGACACCTACGACGGAAACGAGATACAAAAGCGGCGACGAGGCTGGGACACAAAAAAGAACACATAGAAAATATTGTGGGGAAGGCGAATCAAAGGTTACGTTTCATTGGCAGAACGCTTCGAAGGTGCACTAGTTCCACCAAAGAGACTGACTACATTACACTTGTGAGTCCTCTCCTGGAGTACTGTTGCCCCTTGTGGGACCCTCACCAGGTGCGACTGACGGAAGATATTGAGAAGATTCAGAGAAGGGCAGCTCGTTTTGTTTTATCACGTTACGGCTGGGAAAGCGTCACGGAAATGTTGCACGAATTCGGGTGGAAATCATTAAAACAAAGACGTTATTCATTGCGGCGTGATCTGTTTGCGAAGTTTCAATCACCGACTTTTACTTCTGAATATGAAAATATTTTGCTAGCACCCACCTACTTACGGAGACATGACCATCTCAATATCATAAGAGAAATCAGATCGAAAACGGAACGATTTAGGTGTTCTTTCTTCCCGCGCGCTATTATAGAATGGAACGGTAGAGAGAAGTTATGAAAGTGGTTGATGATCCCTCTGCCAGGCACTTAAAAGTGATTTCCAGAGTATCTATGTAGATGTAGACACAAATTCCTCATTACCGGCAGTCTTTTATAGGAAGTCAAAATTTAACCAGTGGCGGCTGGTGATAATGTGCTAAGGTGCTGCAGCACACTGTAAATATATTACTAAAATTATGCCATTTCTCTTCGAATGTAAGAGAGAAATCACTGTAAAATTACATCCTTTCTCTTGGAATGCGAGCCAGATATCACAATAAAATTATGCCAATTCCCTTCCAATCCGTATTAGAATGCCAGTAATAAGGATGAAAACGCATTTTGGAGCGCTCTCGCCGCGATAGCTGGAAAGCAGGTCCGTGTGCTGAAGTGGGATTCAGCCGCGCTGGTGAGTGCGCAGAGAGGCGGCGCAGTCGTCTCTTCGCTAGTGCGCATGCGCAGACGTGACGTCAGGCCTGGCGGATCATGTGTGCTGAGACCGACTGCAGCACCAGATCAATATTTCTCTTCGCGCTGCGTGTAACGGTTGCGGAAGAATAGTATATGACGAATATTGCGGCATACAGAGTCAAATAGCGCGCTGGCTCAGGCATCTTGCGCGTTGTCTCTCAAACCTACTTGTGTGAGGCTCGTATTCAAATACCTCTGAGTCAAAATTTTTAATTTCTGTAAATAAAATTAATATTTTTTAAACGTTATATTTACTACCTGCAGTTGGCAACGCTGTTATAAATTACCCTGAAGGTCTTACTGTCAATGCAGTATTAATCGGTATTTAATTAAAGGCAATGATACAAAGGTTGACGTGTTTGACGTAAAACTTCAATCACAAACAACATTAGCAATGTTTAGCCAACATGCGAGTGAAACTGCGCTTTCCAGCCGAGCAGTTTCATTGGTCGCTTGTATAGAACGCAGATGACGTGGTAGGGATATTGCTAAGCTCCGTTATTTCCATTGTCAATCACGCTTTGTGCGTTCGCTGAAGAAGTGTTTCGCGGTGTATTTCTTCGTGAAAGTGCGCGTTACGTACTGTGCGAGCAACATGGAGGTGGCAAGAAACTTAAGTACACGAGGAAATTTAGAAGGAAAGTGTATGAAAACAGTTGGATTTGCGGATGTGATATTCGCAATGCACTTTTTTGCTTTCCATGTTTGTTGTTTGGGAACAGTGATGCGTGGAGTACAGTGGGAGGAAAAGACCTCAGGCAACTTAATGCATTAATAATAAAAAAAACATAAAGTAAATCATAAACATATAAATAACATACTTGATCTTAGTTCATCAGGTAAAGCTAATATCACAACAATTTTAAATCGTCCTTTTTGTTTTAGTATATTTTGTTTACTGCTTATTTTTGTAATATTGTAGCACACTGGTCAAATTTTGTACGAGCCGCCACTGAATTTAAATCGAACTTCAATGCGAGATATGTTTAGTCGTCCTCGTCGCCATGTGTTTTGTCCTTCCTGGACATTCTTTCAGGAAAAGTTCTGTTCAGGACGCGATGGGATGCGTGGACAAAAATGTTCAAATGTTTGTAGAGCTTATGGGACTTAACTACGATGTAACGTCACAGCTACGTCCACCTAAGCCGGCCGCGGTGGCCGAGGGGACTGAGGCGCTCCAGTCACGGTCTGCACGGCCACTACGGTCGGGGGTTCGAATCCCCCCTCGGGCATGGATATTTGTGCCGTCCTTAGGATAAGCTTGTAGATTAGTAGTTTGTAAGATTAGGGACTGATGACCCCGTAGTTAATTCTCTTAAGCTATACAAACATTGAAAAGTCCACCTAAACCTCGATGGGCGAAGTTGCCGTTATATTCCATTTGCTGCTTAATCATTTAATAATTGTTCCAATGGTATAACGGTATTGGATGCGAACAATTACTTTGACTTTGTTAACTTCCTTTATTACGGAACGGCCACTACGATAATGTCTACAAGTCCACACTGAAACATTTCAATACGCAACTACAACCGAAACTCATATGCGAGACGACTGATGGTCAAAACCTTAGCCACCGCTAAACGCGGGTTACGGACGCAATGTCAACATGCTATTGCCTCGCCCTGCGGTCGGCGGGAGACTGCCGCACACCGGCCAACAAACAAGAAACATTAAAACCTAAGCATTGTCGCCCAGCAGCTATCGCTGCAAGCCAATGATAACTCTCGTTCCACCAAAACGTACCAAAGAGGTTACTAAACTAAAAACCTGTATCCTCACAACGGGGTCATCAGTCCCTAAACTTACAAACTACTTATGAACTAGCTAATATTAAGGACAGCACAAATATCCATGCCCGAGGGGGATTCGAATACCCAACCGTAGTGGCCCTACAGACCGTAACTGGCGCAGTCCCCTCGGCCACCGCGGCCGGCGATGCGTGGACACCTAAAAGAGCTATACTCATTAGTAATACAAATATATTTACGAATATTTACAATTACTTAACATTGACATATGCCTATCTCTGATCGGGGCGGCATGTTCTTGTACGACACTAGCTGCGCTGAGACCTAGTGACTGCCTAGATCGGAGCCAACGTCATACAGGCTCTTCCAGTCGCATATCAGCCCAGATAGAGCAGCTTGCATAGGGCGCGCTTCTCCGTTGCTCCCTCCAAGAGGCGCGGCGCCGGCGTGTGATTGGCTGCCGGTCGTCCGCTGCCTTCTCCACGATCGTTCTCGTGCGTCTGGCGTGTGGCGCTGACCTTACGCCACGTCAAGAAGCTTATAACAATTTAGACAACGAAACCCTGTCACGTAATTTGGTAGAGAATCCTAAGAAAGTCTGTCGTATGTATAGTATACCAATGTATAGTGTATCAATAGCTTCACTACACGATAGTTACAGTGATGCTATTGAGGACAGTTACGCTACAGCACAATTGCTTAACACAGTCTTCCAAAATTCCTTCACAAAAGAAACGAAGCAAATACTCCAGAATTCGTATCAAGAACATCTGCCAGCATCCATAATTTAAAAGTTGATACCCCCTGGTGTATTAAAGCAACTTAAATCATTTAACAGATGTAAGTCTCCCGGTACCGATTGCTGTAGTTGTTGTGGTCTACACTCCGCAGATTGGTTTCATGCAGCCCTCCGTGCTACCCTGTACTTTGCAAGTCTCTTCATCTGAGAATCCGAACAGCAACCTACATCCTTTTGAATCTGCTTATTGTATTCGTCCCTCGGTCTTCCTCTACGTTTTGTACCCCACACTTCTTTCTAATGCTAAGTTGACAATTCATTGATGTCTCAGAATGTGTCCTACAAATCTCTCCCTTCACTTTGTCAGGATATCTCAGAAACTCTTGTTACATTATCTACCCATATAATTTTCATCATTCGTCTGTAGCACCACATTTCAAAAGCTTCTATAATATTTTTGTCTGAACGCCCATCAATGCTAAACTCCTGCTTTCAAAAAGGACTTTGTAACATTTAAATTACTGTTGGATGTTAACCAATACCTCCCATAGCCATTCTTCATTTTCTATTTATTCTACTTCGGCCATCAGAATTTATTTTGCTACCCAATAACAAAATTCATCTGCTACTTTTATTGTCTCATGTCTCATTACCTGATCTCATTCCTTCAGCATCACCCGATTTTCTTACATTACATTCCATTACCCTCGTTTTACTCTTGTTAATATTAATCTTATACCTTCCTTTCAAGACACTCTCCATTTCATTCAATTGCTCTTTCAGATCCTTTGCAGTCACTGACAAAATTACTGTCTCATAGGCAAACCGCAAAGTTTGTCTTTCTTCTCCATGCACTTTAATTCCCTCTCCAAATATCTCCTTGCATTTCTTCACCGCTTGCTCAATATACAGATTGAACAACATTGTGGAAAGGCTACAACCCTTTCTTACTCCATTCCCAAACTCTGCGTCCCTTTCCTGCCCTTTGACTCTAATAAACGTTGTCATTTTTTTTTATTTTATTGTATATTTTTTTAAGTTAAATATATCTCTTCGTTCCCTATATTTTACCCCTGTTACCTTCAGAATGTGAAAGAGTGTATTCCAGTCGACATTGTCAAAAACTTTCTCCAAATCTACAAATGCTATAAACGTAGGTTTGCCTTTGCTTAGCCAGTCTTCTAAAATAAGTCTTGCCTTCTAAACTCAAACTGATCTTCCGCGAGGTAGGATTCCTCAAGTTTTTTTTTTTTTTTTTTTTTTTTTCATCCGTTTTTAAATAATTCGTGTTAGTATTTTGCAACCATGACTTATTAATCTGTTAGTTCTGTAATTTTCACATTTGTCTGCATTTGCTTTCTTTAGAATTACAATATTGTTCTGGAAGTCGGAGGGTATTTCCCCTGTCTCATACATCTTGCATACCAGGTGGTACAATTTTTTCATGATTGGGTCTCCTATTGATATCAGCAGTTCAGACGGAATATCATCTACTCTAGAGGCCTTGTTTCGCCTAAAATCCTTCAGTGCTTTGTCAAATTCTTCTCGCAGTATCGTATTTCTTATCTCATCTTCGTTTTCCATTTCCTGACTACTGCTTTCAACTTTATTTCCTTTGTATAGGCCCTTTATATATACCTCCCATAGTTCAGCTTTCCCCTCTTTTCATAGGACTGTTTTTCCGTCTGAGTTATTGATATTCTTACAGATGCTTTTCTTGTCAGCAAATATTCTTTTATTTTCTGTAGGCTGTATATATGTTTATCCTAGATGTACATTCTTCTACAGTTCTGCATTTGTCCTCTTAACGATTCCTGCTTAGCCAGTCTGCACTTCCTGTCTATCTCATTTTTCAGACGTTTGTACTCCCTTTTGCTTGCTTCACTTGCTGAATTTTTATATTTTCTCCTCTCACCAATTAAGTTCAGTATATCTTGTGTTATCCAGGGATTTCTATTAGCCCTTGACCTTTTGACTATATGATCCTCTACGGCCATCAGTACCCTATCTCTCAGAGTTACCCATTCTTCTTCTACTTTATTACTTTCCTCCGATTCAGCCAAACCTTGCTTAATGTTCCCTCTGAAACTCTCAACCACCTCTTGTTCCTTCAGTTTGTCCAGGTTCCATCTCCCAACTTTTCTACCTTTCTGTACTCTCTTTAAGTTTTAATCTGCGGTTCATAACCAATTATGTCAGAGTCTATCTGCCTCTGGACATGTGTTTTTAAAACTTGGATCCTAAATGTATTCGTTACCATTAGAAAGTTAATCTGGTATCTTTTAGTGTTTCCTGGTCTCTTCCAGATTGTATACCAATTAATTTCCTTTCAGAGTATGCTGATGCAATAACCGCATACCTGATTATAATATACAACCGTTCGCTCGGCGAAGATTCCGTTCACCAAGACTGGAAAGTTCCACAGGTTACGCCAATATTTAAAAAAAGGCAATACGTGTAATTCGCAAAACTACAGGCCTATATCATTGACGTTGGTTGTAGCAGTATTTTAAAACATATACTTTCCTTAAATATTCAGACGTTTGTAAATCTATCGAACCTAACTGTGTGGTCATCAGTCCGTAGCTTACAAACTATTTAAACCTAGGTAAACTAACGTAAGGACAAACACACATACCCATGCCCCAGGGAGCACTCGAACCTCCACGGCGAGCAACCGCGCGCTCCGCAGCGAGACGCTTTAGATCGCTCGGGTACTCCACCACGGCCCTCAAATGTTATTAACTACTTCGAAGAGATGGACCCATTGACCAATAGTCAACAAGAAACTCTCACTTGATGTGGAGCATATAGAGAGGGGATGTAAAATAGATGCCGTATTTCTAGATATCCGGAAGGCTTTCGACACTGTACCTTACCTTCTAATCAAACTACGTGCTTATAGAATACCGTCACAATTGTGCTATTGGATTCGTCATTTCCTGTCAGCCAGGACAAAGAACGTTGTAATTGACGGAAAGTCATCGAGTAGATCTGAAGTGACATCTGGCGTTCCCAGGGATGTGTTATAGGGCCCCTACTGCTCCTTACGTGTTACCTACTGCTACTTACTACTTATTCTAGCCCTAATTTAGTCCATCTCTCATTTACTTTTCTCTCTCTGTCCACCTTCTCTTTCCTTCACCCTACTCCTCTTCCTTTTTCTCTCTCCCACCCTCCCTCTCCCCCCCTATCTCTCTCTATCTCCTTTAACCTGCCTGTCACCATCTCTCTGATTCTCCTCCTCTCCCCCCTCTCTCTGCGCGTCTCCTCCTCCACTTACACCTCTTCCTCCTATATATTAAAACATACATACTTGTGCCAAGATTCATGGTGACTGGTTAAGGTGCTTGGTACCCTCCGCTGGCTTGCAGATTAAAAAAAAAAAAAACCTTTGATGAAAAGATACATTCATGTGCTGACTTTCATGATGACCAGTCAAACAGTTTGGATGTTTGTTATAACGTACCTTTCGCCATACACCTACGTAGGCCAAGGCCCGCTGTGCGGGAGCCCTCGCCGGACTCGCACCACCGCCCGCGGGCGGCCTTTGCCGCGCCCCTACGTTCTTTTTCAATTATAAGTAATTTTGCTCTCTGAATCATTCTCTAACAACTACAAAACGCCATTCCTGTTTGAAGCGATTTTGGACTAATTACACTACTGGCGATTAAAATTGGTATACCAAGATGATAAACTGGTATTCATGGGACAAATAAATTATACTATAACTGACATGTGAATACATTTTCGCGCCATTTGGGTGCATAGATCCTCAGAAATCAGTACCCGGAAAAACCACCTCTGTCACGGTCAGCACGGCCACTACTGTCGGGGGTTCGAATTCCCCCTCGGGCATGGATATTTGTGCCGTCCTAGTTCGTAAGTAGTTCATAAGTAGTTTGTAAGTTTAGGGACTGATGACGCCGTAGTTAAGTCCCATAAGCTTAACAAACATTTGAACATTTTGAAACCACCTCTCGCCGTAATAACGACCTTGATGCGTCTGGACATTGCGTCAAACAGAGCTTGGATGGCGTGTACTGGTAGAGGTGCCCTTGCAGCTTCAACACGATACCACAGTTCATCAAAAGTAGTGACTGGCGTATTGTGACGAGCCAGTTGCACGGCCATCATTGACCAGACGTTTTCAATTGGCGAGAGATCTGGAGAATGTGCTGGGCCGCTGTGGAGTAGCCGAGCGGTCTAAAGCGTCTCGCTGCGGAGCATGCGGTTGTTCGCCGTGGAGGTTCGAGTCCTTCCTGTGGCATGGGTGTGTGTGTGTTGTCCTTAGATTAGTTTACCTAGTTTTAAGTAGTTTGTAAGCTACGGACTGATGACCACGCAGTTTGGTCCTATAGATTTGCAGACATTTGAAACATTTGAATGTGCTGGACAGGATAGCAGTCGAACATTTTCCGTAACCAGGAAGCCCCTTACAGGACCTGCAACATGCGGTCGCGCATTATCCTGCTGAAATGTAGGGTTTCGCAGGTATCGAATGAAGGTTAGTAACACACTGTTCAAAGTGCCGTCGATGCGAACAAGAGGTGACCGAGACGTGTAACCAACGGCACCCCGTACCATCACGCCGGTAGATACGCCAGTATGGCGATGACGAATACACGCCTCCAATGTGCGTTCACTGCGATTTCGCCAAACACGAATGCAACCATCATGATGCTGTAAACAGAACCTGGACACATCCGGAAAAAAAAAAAATTAAAAAAAATGACGTGTTGCCATTTGTGCACCGAGGTTCGTCGTTGGGTACACCATCGCAGTTGTGTTTGAAATTAATCATCCCCTAGACAGAACAGAACTTTGTGCACTGAATTTGGTATTGTAAACATAAGATTCTCAACAGACAACTCTCAAGAATAACCTCGCAGGGTAACCGCAGTCATGGTCTCCGAGCTGATAGTCCATGCTCCTGCAAACGTCGTCGAACTGTTTGTGCAAATGGTTGTTGTCTTACAAACGTCCCCATCTATTGACTCAGGAGGGATCGAGACATGGCTGCACGATCCGTTACAGCTATGCGGATAATATGCCTGTCATCTCGACTGTTAGTGATACGAGGCCGTTGGCATCCAGCACAGCGTTCCGTATTGCCCTCCTGAACCCACCGATTCCATATTCTGCTTACACTCATTGGATCACGAGCAACACGATCAACAATGTCGCGATACGATAAACCGCAATCGCGATAGGGTACAATCCGAGTTTTATCAAAGTAGGAAACGTAATGGTACGCATTTCACCTCCTTACACGAGGCATCACAACAACGTTTCACCAGGCAACGCCGGTCAACTGCTGTTTGTGTATGTTAAATCTGTTGGAAAACTTGCCTCATATCAGGAGGTTGTAGGTGTCACCACCGGCGCCAACCTTGTGTGAATGCTCTGAAAAGCTAATCATTTGCATATCACAGCATCTTCTTCCTGTCGGTTAAATTGCGCGTCTGTAGCACGTCATCGTCGTTGTGTAGCAATTTTAATGGCCAGTTACCGGACGTATGTATTTCGGTTTACCTGTTTTCACCTGTTTAGCTGCATTAAATGATAAAACGTGGAAAGAAATACAAGAGCTTGAGAAAACATCAAAATGCAAATGTAATGAAAGTTACATTTCACAAAGAGGAAATATATATGAGTTCATTTAAACGTTGTCAGTTGGTAATAAATCGGAATACAATCTACTACTTCGGGAACAGTTTTTTAACTTGGTGTCAATTACAATTATCCGAGAAACCATTCACGTAATGCGCAGTTTGTGAAATTACGCCAGACATCAAGCTTAAGAAGTTCTACTCCATAATATTCTTCTCGGGTTTCCTGCGAGATCAAAACGTCATCTTGACACAATATTTCGGCGGTCCACCTGGCCGCCATCCTCAGGTGACAGTGCTGGTACACCGACTCGCCGAGACTGAGTACAAGCCGCGAGCGGCGGCCCCTATATACGCCGCGGAAGGCCGAGGGCGCGTGCGCAAAAATTGACAGTTCTGCCCTCTACGTTTCAGCGCCGCCAGTGGTGGAAGCCGGCGTAAACGATAGATTGCTATTCAGCAGAGACCGTTGTTTTCTGATGTCAAACAATAACGGGTTCCACATTTTACTTAAAGGAAAACCCTTATCTCTGTTCATAATATTGTCAGTAAGACGAATAGCAATCGATTCTTTTAAAATGGAGTCCCAATAGCGAGACGCAGAAGCAACCATTTGTGTTTCATCATATTTCATTTTATGTCCCTCAGTAAGACAGTGCTCAGCTACTGCAGATTTCTCTGGTTGAATCAATCTTGTGTGTCGATGGTGTTCAGTACATCGATCTTGAATTGTGCGAATTGTCTGGCCGATGTAAACTTTTCCACAGTGACAAGGAATTTTGTATACACCGGGTTTCCTCAATCCTAAGTCATCTTTTACTGAGCCCAGGAGTGCTCTGACCTTGGCAGGTGGACGAAAAATGCATTGAATGTCATATCGTTTCAAAATCCTTCCTATTTTAGATGAAATGCTTCCAGAAAACGGTAGGAAAGCCAGCGACTTGCAAGTTTCTTCTTGTGGTTCCCGCGACGGTCCAAATTGAAAAGCACGGCAGATCTGTTGGTCCGTGTAACCATTCTCCTTGAAAACCGTTCTCAGATGGTCCATCACTTTAGTTAGACTTTCAGCATCTGAAAAAAAAGCTCTTTTTGTCAGCGTACGCAGGACACCAGTGCGCTGGTAAGGTGGATGACAACTTGTTGTATGCAAGTAGCGGTCCGTGTGAGTGGGCTTTCTGTAAACACTATGTCCCAAAGTTCCGTCACCCTTTCTGTACACCATGACATCTAAAAATGGAAGCTTCCCATCTATCTCGACCTCCATAGTGAACTTAATGCTGGGATGGAGGCAATTAAAATGGTCCAGAAAACGGTTCAGAGCATCTCTCCCATGTGGCCATACCATGAAAGTATTGTCAACGTACCTCCAGAAACATGTAGGTTTTAAAAACGACGTTTTCAGCGCCGTGTCCTCAAAATCTTCCATAAATAAATTGGCGACTATGGGGGATAATGGACTCCCCATAGCCACTCCGTCAGATTGTTCAAAATATTGACCGTTGAATAAAAAGTACGTCGACGTCAGCACATGGCGGCAAAGCTCCGTTGTATCCTTGTCCAGAATTTCACTAATTAATTGCAAGGATTCTTCCAGAGGAACCCGGGTAAAAAGTGACACCACATCGAAGCTAACCAGCAAATCAGAGGGACTCAGACGCAAAGACTTTCAGCCGCTGAATAAAAACTGTAGAATTGGAAATATGATGTTCACATTTACCGACGTGAGGGCTGAGAATCGACGTCAGATACTTGGCCAGGTTGTAAGTGGGAGCGCCCAAATTACTCACAATCGGTCTCAGTGGGATTAAAGTCTTGTGTACCTTAGGCAGACCGTACGATCTAGGTGGAACGGCGGCACCAGGACGAAGTTTTTTGAGCTCGTCCTCAGGTAAGGAACTCTTCTTCAACTGTGAAAGCGTCTTTCTTTTGATCCGCTCGGTTGGGTCATTCTGCAACCTACGGTATGCTGTGTCCTCAAGTAAAAGATCCATTTTCCGCAGGTAATCATCACGTGACAGAACCACCGTGGAATTACCTTTGTCTGCTGGTAAAATTATTAAATCCTGATCTTCTCTTAAGGACCGGATAGCAGCTCTTTCGTGTGAGGAGATGTTACTCCGTGGAGGCGGCGCCCGACGCAACGTATGTGAGACCTCATGTCTTATTACTTCTGCCTGGCCTTCAGGGAACTTTGATACCGCTTGCTCAACCGCACAAATGATTTCCGTGATGGGAACATTCCTCGTGTGGTAGCAAAATTAAGGCCCTTTCCCAACACAGATAGTGTGGCGTCATCCAATTCCTGAGGTTAATCACATTCCCTCGGTGGGTTTCGTCATCCAATATCGTAGCTTTGGAACAAAGCCGGTCAAACTTGGAAGATTGCCTAATGGCAGCATTCCTGTGGGCCCAGTCGGACATAGCCCAAGAAGAAACATCCACCCATTCCCATGAAACAGACGACAGTTGCGAAGATACCTCCAAGTGCAAATAAAACAAATCTTTGGATATGAGATCCAGTTGTCTGCGAGTAAAACGAATACGCTCCCTCACCAAAGCAAAACTAGCACGCTTCTTTATCTTGTTGGCCATTTGAATATCAATAAAATGAGAAATTTTTGCAAAATTCGGTATAATACCTTCATTGCGGCATCTTAGTAGGAAAGCGAGGGCACTCAGCAGCTTTCCCTTCTTCCTCCGAAGTTTATCAAACTTCATTACCACTAGAACCATCTCCTCCTCGTACAGGCTCTTGATGTGACTGCGTAGGCTTTCCCGGCGTAATGCTTCATAATATTCTTCTCGGGTTTCCTGCCGGATCAAAACGTCATCTTGACACAATATTTCGGCGGTCCACCTGGCCGCCATCCTCAGGTGACAGCGCTGGTACACCGACTCGCCGAGACTGAGTACAAACCGCGAGCGGCTTGACATCAGAAAACAACGGTCTCTGCTGAATAGCAATCTATCGTTTACGCCGGCTTCCACCACTGGCGGCGCTGAAACGTATGGGGCAGAACTGTCAATTTTTGCGCAAGCGCCCTCGGCCTTCCGCGGCGTATATAGGGGCCGCCGCTCGCGGCTTGTACTCAGTCTCGGCGAGTCGGTGTACCAGCACTGTCACCTGAGGATGGCGGCCAGGTGGACCGCCGAAATATTGTGTCAAGATGACGTTTTGATCCGGCAGGAAACCCGAGAAGAATATTATGAAGCATTACGCCGGGAAAGCCTACGCAGTCACAAGTTCTACTCCAAGTTGCAACTGACAATCACATCTTTAGTCGAAAGCTCTTTACGATTCAATGAATCTTTTTCAGTCATAAAGGGTATAAAGTAATTGAATACTGGAGACCCGTCACATCACTGAAATACTATACTCATTTTCCACTCACCGGTGTCGTACGACACTTTTGCATTGAGGACTTCGTCCAATGATAACCTGTTAATTCGCAACAAATACTTTGCTGTGCGCTGAAACAAAGCGATTTGCTTCTGCACCTTATCGTGAGCCAACTCACGTATTCCATCGCTAATCGTATGGCCCTACTGCACCTTATTCCTCTTTACTCCTGCAATGTTTACAGTTTGCAAGGATGTAATGTTACATAAATTTTTGAAATATTTTACTGACAAGGTATTGCTCTCTTCCCATCCCCTGGTTCTCCTTTCAATTAAAGTCCTTCCTCTGCTTCAGCCAGTTTTTTACAAGTAAGTCTGACCTTGTGATAAAAGCATTCTCCCATTAACTATTAATCCAATTTTCCTCGCCTTAATAGCTGACATGAAATATATTACATATTTGTCTGCGCCATCCTACATGCAGATGTTTAAAAATATGGCATAGAGGACAGCAGTGCATATAAGATACGTACACTATCATCTTTATCAGCCAACTAACAACTATTTAATGGAATTCTTAAGGTTCTTCATTGAGCGAAAACTTTGTCATTATTACTATCATGATTACTGCACTGAAATTTAAAAGCATAGATATCTTTGTTTTAATTTTATCATGTGATGTAATTACCCAGTATTTATAGATTTCCTAAATGCTTTCTGATTTAACAACTTGCTAAAATTATGTATATAATTCTATTTCAGGTTTTATGGGTGCACAAAGATGTATTCTAATGCATTTTAAAACTGCGAATTTGTTGCAACGTACAACCAATTTACTCGAACTTCAACGTATTGCCAGCATGTACGTTGTTGTCTGTGTAAATAATACAGACAGGGATGCAGTTTCGTAATTTGTGTATTTATATAATATTATCATGACGTAAACAAATAAAAACGGCCATAATGAGGTAATTCACATTCTACTGAGTGTCAACACAGTTTCTATGCAAGGACACTCAATCTTAAGACTATTTCTTTGTTGCATACTGTACACTACCAGATATTACAATAATTTTTAAATGTAACTTATTTACTAGGATATACCTTAATGCTAACATATTAACAAAATGACTTCCAGTTGTTTTCTCCAGTATCAGACATGAGGTCGTTCTGAAACTATCCCATTCTGTTCGGCAGCTTAAAGGTAATTTGAAGTTCTCCGGCAGCAATTACCGCTGCCCCATAATTGTCCTCGACAGTGGAAATTAATTGGAGGAACTGGCGCATGTTTACGAGTCAAGTTCCCGAGTGTCGGCCGCCAGTGATGACGTTTCATTAGTCGGTGAGAAGTGCACAGCCGCTGCGGTCGGGGCTCGAGGTCTGCTCCCACCCCCTCCCCCTCCCCTCCCCCTCTTTCCTTACCCTCCCCCCCCCCACCCCTCTATCCAACTTGCCGCTGGCCAATTAAGACGTCGGCTGCCAACTTGCCTCTTGAGGACTGCAGCTGAATTCACACGATAACGTACCAGAGAGCTACGTGTGTAATAAGATACGGACAGTCTTTCTCATTCTCCGAATTTGCCACTCGTTACCAGTGAACAGGAATGTTTTCTTCTCATATGGAAGTTCAACACTTCTCGACATATTCTATGTATGTATGTGGCGAGAACTCCGCCAATTCTCGAATCACTAACGTAAGAAAATGTATTTCTGTCAACAAAAAGATTTATGAAACAATAGTTCGACCCATTGCCCTCTATGCCGCAGAAAATTCATTACCCCACGCTCGTACGAAAATATGGGAACGTGAAAAGCAGAAAGCAGAACATGAAAAATTGTGAGGAAAAATTTTAGCGAGAGAAAAACCAGGACATGGACATATCGGCTGAATTTAAAAGAATTGGTTTACGAGACAAATCGCACTGAAACTGCAGAGGACTTTAAGGAACTGTGAATCGCACAGGCCAACATAAACAATCGAGAGCAGCTCAGAAAGATAAAAAATAAAGATAAATTTAAACATTCATTCTACGATACCGAAAAACGAACAGGAATGAAACTGTCAGAACAGCGCAAGAAAGAACACAGAGATCGTATGAAGAGGATTTAAGAAGAAGTGAAGAAGAAAAAATCTCTTAATAGGGAATGGAAAGTATTAACTACAACAATAATATCTGACCAAATACATTATTTTGTAAGGAACTTAACTGGCCTCAAGAGCTTTAATATCTGAAGAAACACGCTGATAATTCAGCTGTTACGTTTTTCACTTGGTTATTCACCTACCTTGGCTTACCACAAGCACCGTTATAGGAGTAAAAACTATATACGGAACAGTCAAAACAATGTTGTTTTCAAAGTAGATATGAGTGTTTGTCACATATGTAAAAACTTTATGAGGAAATGTAAAAACCAGTGTGATTTTACGAAGTCATCAAGCATTGTGATGATTAATGCAGTGGAAAAACAATGACTGTAGAAAAGTGATTTTTGAATGCAACTGGGCAAACCTGCGATACTGTTTATTGACATACTTGAACTTAATAACTGTATCGCTGTGGAATGACTGTAAAAACTGGAAATAGATTAGAAGTCAAATTTATTTTGTCTACGTCTGTTAACTTTATTTCATAATGAACATGAATATTGATTATGCATTTGACATGACATATGGAAAATGTTGACGTAACAGGAGAATATAGCACACAATTGCAAGAGGTAAGCTAAGAAAATTACACAGAGGATACGTGTGTTTGTAGTGCCTGCCCATTCCGATTGCAAGAAAATACACATAAACAACTACCACTCATCACAATTTGTGTCCTATCTTCAGGTAAGATAAAGAAGAAAAACGGAAATCATCGAAATAATTATTTTTTATAATTATAGATTTTTTACCTATACGTTTAGAAAATGTGGCCTCTGATTTGATAAAAAGATATCTCTTAGAAGAAATAGCCTGCAAAACTGGCTTCAGAATTACCGCAGAAATATAAAATGTGGCAAAAGTTAGAAGGCAAAAATTCATGAAAACAGATATTGGACAAATAAGGATAATAAATAAATTCAAATATGTAAAGGATATAATCCAAGCCATTTCTTGGCAATATTCTGCAATATGTGGAAAGGTTGCATAAAATGGGGAGAGCATATGGGTGCCACTATATACCTCTACAACAATGAGGGCCATAAATTTCATTATAATTCAAATAATTTATAAATATTAGACAGCAGTAGGTTGTAAATAATGTTGAAATATACAAAATATCAAATGTAATTCCAAAAGTAAGACTTGTGTTATTCACAAATTTCTTTCCAATGAAAACAGTATATCAATCACTACGCTTATAAAATATCTGTAGGAAAAATATTGTCACTTTAATAACATCAGGTGGTCCGTAATTTGACGTATGGTCGTAAATAGAGCACAACATTTAGAACACGTTTATTGCTAACATAATCGTGCACTCAGTAAAGAATGCCTCCTGATAGGAGTGCTCCACTATTTATACATACAATTTCTGGGCCTTACAAGTACATCAAACAGAAGAAATATATAGAATATTCTAGATACAGTAAATACAATGAAATAAATTTTTGCTTTCCGTTGCCTGATTTGAAGGCGGGATCTCAAGCACAGCGAGCTGCGATGATAACCACAGCACCACTCGTTCCTTCTGAAGATTCGTGGCATTGCTCCCTTTCCTGAATGAACATCGACCCACTGTTAGGTTCCCTTCGGAGCCAGCTGCAGTGTCCTGGGAGTCCATCGTCCGTATGCGAGACAGCTGTCTTGCTTCTTCGACCCTGGTGATGAGCTGTTTCACATAATCATTCTGAGTGTCGTCCGGTTGGAACGACCATGTACAGGAAAAACGGCATGAAGCCTGTGGTGTCTTACCATGCTGTATTATAAGCAAATATCACAAGTGGCAGTATCGTATTCCAATCCTTCTGCTCAACATCGACAGCATATCTACTAACGTCTTGTTAAATCGTTCCATAAGACCATTTGTTTGAGGATTGTAGGCAGACGTTATTCTGTGAACAACGTCGCAACGTGACATTACCTCTGATACTAGTTTTGATACGAATACATTTCCTCGATAAGATATCATCACACGTTGTGCACCATGCTTCAGAATATGTCTTCTGCTAGGAATTTGTCGATCTCTGGACGTTCTGCAGTCGGCACAGTTTTGGTGACAGCATAGCGGGTGAGATAGTGCAGAATATTATCTATCGGTTACCGGCTGTCGTTTTTGGGAATCTACCTAAAAGGTCGATTTCAGTCCTGTGGAATGGAGCTGCTGCGGGTGGAATTGGTTCTGGGTGCCCTGGAGGTAATTGCGGCACATGCAGTTGATAGTAGAGGTGCCAAATGTGGTCCTGCGGAATTATCTGCCATGCAGTTTCCACATTTTGTCTCTGTTGGGCCGGTGGTCCATACAGCGCAAGATGACGTTTCACTCGCTAAAGGGGGGACAGATCTGGTGTTCGTGCTGGCCAGGATAGTTGAGTACACTATGTAGAGCACGTTGGGTGATACTGAATAAATGTTGACGTGCATTGTCCTGTTGGAAATGTATATCGCATTTTGTGTGCATGAACGGTAGCAATACGCGTTGTACCGTGCACTAGTCAATGTTCCCTCGACGGTCACCAGAGAAGACCAGCCAGTGTAGGATATGGCTCCCCACACCATGATGCAATACAATGTTTCCCGTTAAAGCGTCGACCACTCACGCCGCAACGTCGTTCTGCCCGCCTCTAATCGCTATTGGTTTTGTGGAAGGACGAATGCGAACGAGCCGTCTTCACTGATGACAGTCGCCTCTGTCTCAGCTCCAATGTTGGTCGTACACATAGGAACACATACGTCAGAGGCACACGGGGATGACACCTGACATCATGTGTGGAAAGACATATCGTACATTTCGTGTACAGCACATGGTCATTGAAACCATCTTTTAATCCGTCTTGCTGCCGTTCATGAACCAAAAAGGCAATATGATTTTCCAACAGGACAATGCTCGACCACACGCATCCCGTATCACCCAAGGTGCTCTTAAAGGAGTATATCAACTACCCTGGCCAGCACGGTCCCCAGATCTGTCCCCCCGTTCTACTTGTTTGGGACCGGATGGATCTTGTCTGGTCCGCACGGCCATTAGGAAATCTGGCCCAACTGAGGCACAGGTGGAAAATTGCTGGCACGACATTCCGCAAGTCTACATTCGTCACATTTACGGTCGTCTTTATGGAAGAATTGTAACTTGCATTGCTGCTAACGGAGGGTAAACACGGTGATAGCGTCGACATTGCGCACTCTCTGGTGACTGTACTCGCGTGCATGTTGCTTTGTCTGTGTGATCGCTTGTTGTATACAGCCACAGAATAAGGAGAATACAGAAAGGAAACTCCCGCTGCATCTGTCGTCCAAAATTTAGTGCTCATGCGCGGAATCGGCCATCTTGAAAAGCAGTAAACGTGTGATCACTCCCTACTCTGTGGCGTGGTAATGCGCCGTCTTTGTTTGTTAATTGTGTATTTTAACAGCCTGAATCGCATAAAAGTAAACAAGTATTTAGTGCAGTGCAGTGAAAAGACAGAACTGTGTTTCAGTAGTTGGAGCTGTTCCGTTTTTATTGTGGACAGCAATAAAAAGGTGGCCGATGGTGTTCAGCACCTAATTGCCGTAATAATTCGAATACAAATGAGGATATAAGTTTCTTCAGATGCTGAGCAGAAATATAACGTCGCTATATGTGTAGTGAAAGTTAAATGTTATCAGCTTCGAAAGAGAGCAATGAGTGCATAATTATTAAAAGCAGCCTTGCTTCTTCTCTTGACGATAACTCTCGCTGTTGCTGTTGCTGCAGCAGTTTAACAGCATCGAAATGTTGAAGTTCATTTATATTTTATAAGTTTAACGTTGCAGGGAATAATATAAAATGAATGACAACGAGTAGTGCGTAAGTAGGCAGGTAAAATTTTACTTACGGCATTGGAGGCGTAGTGTGCTAATGTTGGCAACGAATGCTCTTCGGATACTCAAACAAATAGATTAAGGGAAATAATTATTTTATGCTGCTCCTGCTCTGTGGTTGACAGATTCCTCTATATCCCCTTGTCCGATCAGTAAATTAATGATTCTCCTAAAGCAAATACAACTTTTATATATATCCAGACTTCATTAGTTCTGTGTAATCACGTGGTATTGCTAAGTCTAACTCAATATTTTGTTCGAATTTATTCGTGTCAAATAAAACCTGGTAGTTGTAAAGTCACTTTCTTGTTTATAGCTAATTACGCAAACATAACTCCGCGTAATTTGGGATTTTTCTATAGATAATCACCAAATAAAACGATCATCGATTCCACCGTACATTTTCGTAGTTGTATTAAAATTTAGGCCTATTTTTTTCGTTGGATTACAATTAGGTGCAAGAAGAGGGCGCAAAATAGAAGAGAGTATAATGAAAAGCCGTTTCCTTTCGTAAAAGTCGGAGAGATTAGCTGCAGTTCGTAAAAAGTCCATTTCCAGCCAAAGTACTAAGTGGCTATAGTTCCGCGTTTACTGCTTTTCAATATGGCGTCGAACGCAACGCTTGGTAACATACAGATCAAAGGCGCCGCCGCCAGCTTTCCCTTCTGTACGCTCCCTATTCTGTGATACAGCCTCAAGTAGATTTACCTCTGCTGAGTCGAATAAGTCATGGTGTTTATATATATATATATGCCTAGGTGTGTTTGCGTCTGTGTAAATGTATGGGTGTGTGTGTATTTATTCACCTTCCTTTTCTTCCCCAAAGGTAAGTCTTTCCTGTCCCGGGATTGGAATGGCTCCTTACCGCCTTCCTTAAAACCCTCATCATTTCCTTTTCCCTCTCCTTCCCTTCTGCCTGATGAAGCAGCTAGGATGCGAATGCTATCGTTTGTGTGTGTGTGTGTGTGTGTGTTCTATTTATTTGTGCTACTGTCACACCTGTGCTCTTTCGCCTGGTGAGTAATCTTCATATATATATATATATATATATATATACAGGGTGAGGCACCTAAGTCATAAAACCCCTTTGTGTCGCCCCAACCATAATAGATACAAAGATGCCGTGTGGACAGTGAATTGCAGGGACAGGTGCTACTTGAAAACATGACATTTCAAGTTTGTATATTTTTTATTAGAGAAAGGCCATCATGTTACGCTAAAATTTAACATATGGTACCAAAAAAAAAAAAAAAAAAAAAAAAAAAAAATTCATTTCCAAGCGGCATCTTTGATTTTATTAAGGTTGAGGTCTCACCCTGTTTATATTCCAGTATAAATTCCATATTATTCAATATTCAAATAATACATTTTAAAGAGATGATGCGTTGTGTCAAAACTTGTGGAATAAACTAGTCAGTTGCCTTATTCGTTACAGTGGCAAGTATTGTGTTGAATGTTTTCCATAATAATAAAAATTGCGTCTATCTCAAGTGTTCATCAGCCATTGTGTACATTAAGTGGAACCTTGCGGCGAGGGGCCGCCTCCCCTCGCTGAAGCTACTGGCCTCCCGCGCACAGTGGTTTGGGCGGCAGGGGCTGCGGCTGCGGAACGCCGTTAACTGATGGCCGCTACAATCAGCATTAGCCGGCGCGCCGCTGCGGTCTGCCGGACCCTAAACGCCGCGCATAATTCAGGCGCGCGTCGCCGGGGCGGCAACGGCAGCGGCAACGGCAGCGGCAGCGCTTGTTAATGGAAAACAGCTTTGGCGATCGCCGGCGCAGCAAAGCCGCGGCCCCGCGATCGGCAGCGCCGCCCGCGGCCGCGCCCAGAACTAATCGGCCTGCTTCCGCATTACGGCCGCCGGAACGCGAGCGCGCCACCGTCGCGGCCGATCACTTCCGCCTCCCAATATTGCTTTACTCTCCTCCGCAACGGGGCGTTATCCTATCTATTGCGGAAAGAGGGCAGGCGTGTTTCCACCAACGGGATTAAATTTCATAGAGTGCCTAACAAGGAGCCCACATCGTATTTTAGAATTTCTTTATATCTATGGTACGCGAAGATAAGAATTTAAATAACAATCGAAAGTCGTCAATAAACGTTGACCACATCACTATCTGTGCCCCTATAATTTTACACAGCATCCTAATAGCACTGTTTATTAATCAACCAATTTAAGCTATTCAGCGCAACACTCAAAAATTCTCGAGGAAATCGACTTTGAAGTTTTGCAAAAATAATCGAAACAGTTACAGCGTCTGTCGGTGTAGCTCAGTTGGTTAAAATCCCACAATGACAGATATTTTTTTCGTTTTCGAATTAAGTTATATAAAACATTTTGGGATCTCTAATTGCACAGTTGTGTCAGTTTATGTGCATGTAGACGAGCTGAAAACCTTGTCGTCACGTAACAGAATGGTTCATTACACCTCTTCTTGAATGGGACGAAACACCAAATTTTTTGTGTGCCGTGTCAAACTTCAGTATCCGAAAGTCGTCCGCTTGTCAACAAGGAAAAACAGTCCAATTAATATAATCTTCCTGTATTGTATAATTTCAATGACAGATCCTTGCGCAGATAGAAGAAGCATATGATTCTAGGTTTGCATTTCTTTAAACAGTCACTTTGAAATAAATGTTTTAAACTTCCCTTAAAGATTGAACTGTCAAACAGAAGTTCGTAGTTGTTCTGGTTGGTATAGATACAGATATTACAACTCCTGTTCACTGGTGATCGATTGCTATATAAGATCGAATTATTAAAAAACTAAAAATTGATAAAAGTCTTCTTGCTTTATCCGTAATACAAAATAACTTTACGTTCATGTCTTCTTTCAAATTGTAAAGTAGTTTGACAGTAACTAATTCTTCAGTTCCTATAAATGAATATATTTCTTGTAATTATCGTTGACATTTGGTTAACTTTCGAGACACAATGACATTTATTGCTCTCACAAACAGATCATGACTCAACGACAGTTACATAGAGACTGATTTTGTGGTCTTTTTTGATTTTCCACGGAAGTTTCTATAATAATGTCAATATCTGCGACGTTAAACGTAGAGACCAGCATCTTCTTGCCTCGTGGCCGTCGACCCGCGACTTGAAGTGGCCTGTTTTTTATTCCTTGAGCTCGGCTTGAAGAGGTTGCTCTCGTAGGTTTAATCGCTGTCAAGCACGTGAAACACAAGAAACATACAAAACTCTCTTAAGAATCACATAACATAGAACATTTACATAAAAACCATGTAAAAACATAAAATATAAACACAATCCTCTGGGAAACTGAGCTTACATAAGATAGTAGTGGAGACAATACTCCGTCCCACTACAGTCAGCTGCTAGCAAAGCCATTAGTAGCTATGGAGCTGACTTTACCTTTTCACAAACTGATCAAAAAGACTACTGTCGTCAACTAATAGTGAAGCCAATACTGTAAAAAATATAACATATGTTCGGTTTTGATTGATAGTATCATTATTAATAACCTATAAAATATAGAAAATTACGTATAAACAAAATTACGTGCACTTTTCTTAAAAATTACCATTAGATATTAAAATCGTGTAAGTATTCGAATACAACGAAAAAATAATAAATGAATTCTTAATAACAGCATTCGGGACAGTGACCTTTTTTTTAAAAAAGTAGATCTACATTTTGCTGTCCTTGAATCAGTTCGTTCTTGTTTTTTCATTAAATATATGGCTCAGCCTTTTTATCACAGAAAGCGTGTAGTCCCCATGACCGGCCGCGCTGAGCCACGGCGCCCGCTGTCCTAATCTATACCGACAGATGCTGCAGTTGTGTTAATGACGGGTACTTACGTTCACATGCAAAACTTCAAACTCGATGCTCTTGAGAATTTTTTAAGAGTTGCTTCGAATGGCTTCGGCTGTTTTGTTAATTTAGTTCTGAACTTCAAGTACCATAAATATAAAAAATATTTAAAATCCGATACACATGTGGTCTCCTTGTAAGACATAAAGCTCTGTATAGGGAAAGTACGGCCATCCTTTCCCGCGCCGCGTGCCGCCGTCTGCAGCTCTTGATTGGCTGAAATCGAGTCACATGCTTATCTCCGCCATCTTGGTCCTATACGTTGCTTGGCTCCGATGAGTAACCTTGTGAATATTCGAATGTTTCGGTTTGATAATGCCACAGTGTTGTACTTTTGGGTGTTTTTAAGAAGCGTAGAGGGAAGGTAAACATTATAGTACTTTCATTAGGTATCAGAAATACAGGAAGATGAAATCTGGCTGATGAAAGTCGTCAGAGTAAACTAGAAGTCCAGAAGCGAACTTCGGTTCGTGTGCTGTGATGATTTTAATTCATAATGTAAACTGATAGATTAAAGATTCGCTGACGAATAGATGAAGCATCAGATACCTATATATTTTTAACTTTAATAAATTTGTGAAGAATATTCCTGCACAATGTCGTGAGGTTAAATTATTCATGCGTTGTTGATTTTATCTGCAGGTAGTTGTCTAAAATACACTTTTTACATATTAGTGAGTGAACTAGATTCTCGTTTAGATATGAAATTAACATACAGTTCCATAAACAAGCTTTTCTCATTCGTTTTCATGTGTATCATTACAGAAAACAGAATTGAAACAAGACAAATATTAGACATTCAAATGTAATTGGCGTTGTAAAGACACTTAATTTCTGTTTCTGGTAAAACACATGTATTGGGTATCACCTTGCATTTTTCGTAGTTCATGTAAGATACAAGTACATAATAAACAAGATAATACTCAAAGACTTTTGCATGATCTCAATTGTTTTCTTAATTTACACTATGCACCGATGACGACATGTTCGCGGTCAATTGAAATATTTGGCTACAGTACAGGTCAGTCTGAATTTATAGGTGAACTCTTTAGATCTGGAGCCACAAACCAGTTTTCATAAAATCGGACGATAACTATTCCGTAGAGCAGCCAGGTCCGCATGGACAAAACTACGCGAAGTTTCCGCATCTGTCCGTCGGATATAACACCCTGTATCTCGAGAATGAAAAGAGTTATCGTTCTGCTCTCAACCTTAAATAAAATTTCGATAACTTACCTACATTTCGTCCGCAGCATTGTATGAGCTACAATCAACTATACGAAAAGTCTACGCAATGCGATTTTTCCTCTGCAAACTCTTCAAAATTTTGCGCAGTAGTTTACTTAATTTGATGTAGCGTGGAAACTATAAGTAATAATGAATAGAAATTAAGATCATTATCGAGCGTATATATCACACTATAATTTGTGAAAAAATTAAATTTTTCCATTGAATAGTTTTCTCAAAATCGGTTGATAAGTATTGTTAAGCGCTGGGAACGTGGTAGCGGTCGGTGTGTAAGCAACAGCGGAATAGGCCCAGCATGGCCGAAGCGAACGATACATTATTTCGGTCTAGAATGATTTTGTGGCAGCTCATCCAGGCGCACTTCTGATTGCAGGATACAGTTGTTACTTTCGTATTTGTATTCAAATTTCTCCCACAAAACTTTACTTGTTCCAGACAGACAATAACGAAAGTTATTAACGACGTCTTATTTCCACGTGGAACGTTTATGTGGCAGTTGACCCAGGCGCATTTTTAACTGCAATATTTTGTTGTGACTTTCGTCTTTGTACTCAAATTTCGTCAACAAAAGTTCACGACCAAACCCATTAACAGCAATTTTACGAGTATGTGGACTTAATACGTTCAATTAACACCAGATAAATGTGTACTAACTTTATGAAAGCAGTTGTTACAACACATTAAGCAAATACATGATCATGATTGTTCATCATAACATTTACTGTTTACTGTATAAATTTCGCAGCAATTTAGACTAAGAACATCCATTGTTGGGTCAGACCATAGTAACGGTTATTCTTCGTAGTGGAAAAGTATTACTGATAAATTCGTGAGATTTGATTACTGCATTTGAGGAAATACACTATCTGGCTCATCAATTCGCAACTTTGATAAAGTCTGGAGACACAGACGGAACTTCAAGGAGATCTGGACTCACTGGTTAATCTTTATTTAAAACGTGGAACTGTGTAAATAGCTAAAATTCTGTAGTGATTGTGGCATACCAGCTGTCAGCCGATACCCAAAATGACATGTCAGACGCCACTTCAATTTGCCTCAAACATGGCGGACCTATCGCCATTCTATGAAATGTAAGGTCGTTGGTTTCCACATGCGCTATTAGTATTTACAAATTCAGAGGTACAACGAAGCTTCTACGATATCTGTCGGGCAGCCAATAACACATTCCAGTCTCCTCGCAGAAACGTATTGTTCAGGAATTTATATGTAGACCAGGGATCCGTCCTCCAGGTTATTAAAACTCTGATGATTCACTGCTTGCTACGTCTCAGCATAACTGCCGCACATCATTTCACACAAGTAGAAGACTATTTGATTTTACATTTATCTGCATCCACAACATCCATACATCGCTAGCCACTTCATGGTGTGTGGTGGAGGGTACTATGCGTACCATTGTCACTTCCTCCTATTAGAGTCTCGTATGGATCACGGAAAAAAAGATTGCCTTTATGCCTCCGTAAGAGCCCTAAACTCTGTGTGTTCGCTTTGCGAGATATACGTAGGAGGAAGCAATATTTTCGTTGACTCTTCGTTAAACATAGGCTCCCGGAACTTTGACAGAACACCGTACCGCGATACTCGATGTCTCTCTTTCAGCATCTGCCTCTGGAGTCTCTAATCGTCTTTGTGATGCTTTCGCGCTTACTAAATGAGCTCGTTACATTGCGTGCTGTTCTACGTTGAATCTTCTGTATTCTTTTAAACGTATCTGGTACGGATTCTATGCTGTTGATGTCGCAGACATACGGGTTCCTTTTAGTAGTCACGTGGACGATTTCACAGTCTTAATTATTTAGAGTTATCTGCCAATATTCGTAGCGTACAGATCTCTATAGCTACACGGAGCGTGTGTCTGAACGTGTGCGGTCAATGTGCCAACATGCGGCTGAATGCTTGGAGACGGATTGACTTGAGCATACGAGCATACGAGCTCCTTCAGTGAGCTATATCAACACTACATACATACAAGGCCTCACAACAGCACCTGCTTCACACTGACCAGGCAGCCAGATTACTGGCTGGTCGCTACGAGGCGGCAGCGATCTGGTCAGTATGACGCAGCACGATCTGTTTTGAGGCCTTGTCTCTAGGTGGTCTTGGCTACACGCGATCGCGTTAGACCTCTTGTGATATTCCTGGCCTATGGCCACTTCATATTTCTGGCCGCTGGCCGTTTCTTTGCTAACATCTTACGCGGAAGAAAGACAGATGTACAGCATGTGTTGAAATGCGGGGTAGGGTGCAGTAGCATATGGTACAGTAGGTGCTGGTTCCCATGGGAAAGCCCGCCTATGTTACTGGTTCTCTCCTCGCATTGGCTGCTGCATTTCACGTCACGTGATTTCTTTTGAAATTAGTTTCGTTTATTATATACTAAATATTAATTATTCAGAGCTGAGAATTTGTGATAAATATCTCTCAAGGACAGGCTAAGTTTTGACAGTTAAAAAGGTTTAAGGTGCCTTCTCTTATTGTAACAAGAGAAGAGCGATTTTGCAGAAGGCGCGCGACGGCCATGTTTTGGCGCGAAATAGAGCGTCAGGTGCCCTCTCGCAACGCGCCGCAGTTTCAGTCTCGAGCTGACCACTATACGCGCCGGACCGCGCCGGTCATGAGTAAAGTTTTGTATAATTATGATAACAGTCCAGATCTCAACATGAACTACGGGCAAAGGCCGTGTCTTATTAACAATAGTTGTTAATATTTTATTATTTATTTAATAAATGGCATCCCTAACAATTAAAAATCTGGCGAGTCGCTTCTTATGCTTCAAATGTTCAAATGTTTGTAAAGTCTATGGGACTTAACTACGGGGTCATCAGTCCCTAAACTTACAAACTACTTATGAACTACTTACAAACTAGGACGGCACAAATATCCATGCCCGAGGGGGGGATTCGAACCCCCGACCGTAGTGGCCGTGCAGACCATGACTGAAGCGCCTTAGTCTCCTTCGCCACCGCGGCCGGCTCTTATGCTTCCATCCTTGTATGCTGTGGAAGAACCAACGACCTGTGTGCTGTCTTCTGCGCTGGGGACACAACAGGTTAGCCAGAACTCTATGCTTTCCATAAAGACTTGGACAGCAACTACGGCACCTCGTGCGTACTGTAGGGCGGTACAAACGCACACTGCTACGAAACAGCATCCACAAGGTTGTGGAGGTTTTAGGGGACTTGTGGGAGGAAGCCGTGCTAACTTCTCCATCCACAAATAAAAATAGAACCAGGAAGCTTGTACTTTCTGCCACTCCACCGCGGCGAACACTCGGTAATCAAATATATTTTTCATGTGGAAATCATGTAAAAAATGAGGTACTGTGTTCCATTTCGAAAAATAAAAAAAACTTTGTCTAACATATAAAAAACGGAGGCAAAAGAAATAAGATTCGTTTCCTGTCAGATAACGCAGTTTTCTCACGGTTCGTAAAGCCGGGGGGGGGGGGAGGCGCAATTGCAGTATGTTTATTTGGAAGCGGGGTCGCAAGACGTTTTTTACTAGGAACGGGGTCGCATTTTCGAAAAGGTCGCAAAGCACTGGTTTATGGTGTTAACGAACAACAGGGGAGCAATATTACTACCTCGGGAAGGCCGGAACCAACTCTTATTTAAAGATGTTATGTTTACCACAGCGGATACACCGGTTTCCGTTAAAGCACCGAAGTTCGAAGTTGAGTATTGTCGGGCTTTACTAGCACTTGGATGGGTAACGTCCTGGTCTAGCGAGCGCTGTTGGCAAGCGGGGTGCACTCAGCTCTTTTGAGGCCAATTGAGGATCTACTTGATGGAGAAGCAGCGGCTCCCATCACGAAAAATTAACATGTCCCCCTCCATACCGCATCCGTTGACGCTCTCGGGCGGAGGATGACACGGCCGCCGGTCAGTACCCAGAGGGCCTCTCGAGGCTTGTCGGGCGCTGTTTATTTTCAGTTTTAGAATGTTGTATTTGACTTTCGTTGTGCCTCTTTCGCTGTGATAAATAATTTGCGGCCGCTGATTGTGATCTACGGAATACGTCTGGAGCACTTATGTCCGAAGAAACTATCTCACAAGCAAGGACACGCCGTGTTTCGTTTGTAATTCTATTAAAATGTAACTGTATTTCAGTTTGTGAGTTTTTTGGTTTTATGCTAGTACTAAGCGAAACCTGGCGTCACCACGTTTGTTACATCCTTCCTTCCCCTTCTGTTCCTGTCCACCTCATTCCTTCACTGTCGCCGTGGCGGAATAGCCGTGCGCACTGAGGCGCCGTGCTGCGCTGCGCGCGGCTGTTCGCTGTCGGGGGTTCGAGCCCCCATCGGGCATGGGTGTTTGTTTTGTCCTTAGGTTAGTTGAACTTAGTTTCAGTAGTTTGTAAACTAGTGACTGGTAACCAGGCAGTTGAGTGCCATAGACTTACAAACATTTGAAACTTCACTATCCATCTCCTCTCTCTCTTATGTTCTCATCCCCTCTTAATCTCTTCATCTCCGCCTGTAACCTCTTAGTCTCCCTATCAAATATCCTTCCACCTACTTAGTTCATTGGATCCTCCGTCTGAATATTTTATAAAACTTTCTTGGTAATCGCTGGTGTCTAAGTTTATTGAAAGGCACATTCTGTCATCTATCGTATGAAATCTTAAGGCGATATTTAACTCTTTATGAAAGTTAACCGTGGAAAATTTCATCAATAGCGTAATTCTACCATAGATTTTTATCGAATTAGGAAGGTAAAGTATCTTAGGCCATGCTCCGTACAAAATATACGTAGAGAGTGACTTCGTTCTTGTCTTTAAAAATAGATGTGCAAAGTTTAATCGCACTCCGATGAACGACACGGCAGTGCACAGTTCTCCACACATCTTAGTGTTTATGTCGTAATATCTCCTAAACTTTAATTCGTACAATGGATACATTCAATGTTCAGATATTTGTTAAGCTTAACCCTTAACCCGAAACATCTCTGAAATGTGCGTAACTAGAAACATGCGGTCTCTCAGACCACCTAATGTTATTATGTCACCGACCTCCACATTAGTTCACAGAAATTAAGTAAAGAGTCAGTTAATTCATATTATAAGTAAATTTAATACTTTCTAGTCGATATAATTAACACTTTGTTTTTTATATTATATAAAATAAACATGAAATATCACAAGTAAGTTCAGTCATTCAGTGTCAGATTTCAAATAATTTTCACCACTGTTACACCAGACAATATATTCCTGAATATAAATTAAATGTTGCAAAAAATGTAAACAAATATAATAATCAAATGAATTGAAAAATTTAATCACAGCTCTTTCGTACAGTCGACACACACCTTTCTGCTGCATTTCAGACACACTGGCTGACCACATCTGATACACTTATACGCCGTTTTTCAATTCTTGGATTCAGGACACTTCATACACGTCTTCCTTTTGTCAGTTCCATCACTTGATATGCCTTCGCCTGATTGTCAACTATCTCCCAGAAGTTTACGGATCATTTCCTTGATATCTCTTGGTAAATTTGGAATTTCCAGGCTTCTGCTTAATGTAGCTCTATCAGCCCCATGGCCAAACGTTTGGTGAATTTCAGACGAGTTATCATGGGGTTTCCTCTGTAGCACAAATACAGAACAAAACTGTTCACGCAACTGATGTTTACAAGTGTATAAAAGACTGCCATTGGCCAGAGTCTTGTTCGTCTGTTTGACGAATAATTGGCACATTTCATGTCGAGCAGATCTACTCCATATTTGTTGCATTGTAGTAACAAATAATTTCTGGCTTGTTTTGTTTTCAATAGAATGATGCATTGAAGACAAGAATCACTGCGTTGTTACTCTTAGGAACAAATGATACCAGTGTTGTATTCTCAGAGAATCCATAAAATGTAGATCCAACTGGCCTACTTTTATCAACCAAAAACTCTGGAGGAATTTCGCGTTTGTTCTTTCTGACTGCACCTACGTAAGTTATTCCCCTTTTTCGTAGCTCACGAACGAGTTCTACAGATGTAAACCAGTTGTCAGCGGTAATGTTTCTGTTACTTCCTTCTATCGCTTTGCACAGACGTAATAGAGCCTGAGTTGGTTTGGCAAGCTGTTTCTCTTCTTCTGTCAAGCCACATCCGTCTCTCCCTTTCCCTGTATATATATAAGCATTGAAGAGATAAGCGCTTCCAGAATCTGCTAGGCACATAATTTTTATGCCGTATTTGGCCGGTTTGCTAGGCATATAAACGCAGAAAGGACATTTTCCCCTGAATGGTACTAACATTTCATTCACTGTAACGTTGGATTTTACAAAGTATAATGGCTGAGAATTGAAAATGAATTTATCAAAAACGGTTAATATTGCAGCTGCGCGATCTGACTTTTTCTTTCCTCCCTGGTAGTCACATCGTCAAATCTCTGGCTGCTTAGAAGTATTTCAAAGCGCTTTATCGACATTGTCACCACAAATATAGGACGTCCGGTCAGGTCTTTTTCGAAAAGAGAAAACATGTCTTCATGAGACGATTTGAATACTGATGTCATCATTAGAAGACCTATGAAAGCTTTGATTGTCAGTATTTCTGTAATTGGATGGATTAGTTGTTGTCTGCAACTTTGCCCTTATAGTATTGAGTTTCACGTTTGTATGTAAAACTATTTCATCTATCATGTCATCATCAAATAAATTCTTCCATATTTGACATTTAGTAGGACTTTGTCCCAAACTTCGACTTTTGGCTATGAGTTCAGGCATTCCTCCTTTCTGAATGTTGTGCCACAAAATAGAACTGTGTTTCCTGTGAGGTATTATCTATAGTACAGACCACTCCAGGCTCTTCTTCCAATAAAACATTTTCTTCACTCTCTGTATCACTCTCTGTTTCATGGTAGCCCTCACCTATCACGAAATCTGGATCATCATCAGAATCATCAAATGAGTCATCATCGTTCACATTTCCCTCTTCATCTAAATCCCGTAATTGCGCTTGCACCCAAGCTTCCAAATCTGGATTAGCTGCATGTTACTCTTCTTAGAAAGTCGATCCATATTAAACCTGAAAAAAAAACATATATTCACGCATAGAAGAAATTGCTACAAAATAACAACCACTGAAACAGACTATGTCATAATTAGAAACATGCGGTCTATTGGACGCACCAAATTCTTGTATGTAATACGAAACATGCGGTATCTCAGGCACACAACTTGGCGCACTCCTTTAAACAATACTCTGTATCTCTTCAGTGACGAAGCAAAGCTAACTGTTGACTGTTGCTTTACACGCGGCAAGTAGTGCGACGAAGGTACTGGAAGGGGGAGCCGCGCCTTTTTTGCAGTGATGCCACACTCGACCTTTAAAATAAACGAGGGGTCTGAGAGACCGATGTTTCGGGTTAAGGGTTAAGGAAATTAACTGCCGGATCACCAGTCCCTAAACTTACAAACTACTGATGAACTACTTTATACTAAATACGGAACAAACATCATGCCCGGGGAAAGGGGGGGGGGGAGATTCCAAACTCCGACTGGCCACTGCCACTGCGGCCGCCTGGATACATCCATTGGCATAAATGGACACTTTCGGCAGTATAAGTTGCGAATACATTGTGGCAAAGAAGTAAAAAATTTAAACGTTATTCATAAAACTGCAGTTTTTCACGTATCTCGATGTTAATAACGTCAGATCCCTTGAACGGCATGTCGTACACTGTAAAGCTATAGGACCAAACTGATCATCAGTCCCTAGACTTACGAACTATTTCATGTATGCTAAGGACAACACACACACACACACACACACACACACGCGCCTGAGGGAGGACTCGAAAATCCCACGGGGAGAAATTGCGCGGTCCGAATAAAGGCGCCTTAGAGCGTGCGGCAGACAAAGTTTCATCCAGTTGTGTGAACGACACTGTAGTGCATCAAATACGAACAAACATGCGAACAAAAAAATAGACATTCTTTGCTGCATACTAGACATTAAATTGATATTTTATAAGGCTGCCATGGATTCTATCTGTAACCTGTTAAAAATTGTTATTGAGTTCATGTAGCTGTTGGAAAAAATGGAGCTACTGAAATTGAATTTGCTGTCACTCGATCATAATGAGTTACTTTTCCCGTAAACGTATCGCCTTTTCTCCTGTTAATTGGCAGTCCTCGTGTTTCAGAAACCAGCCGCGAACAAGGCTTTAATTTTACAGCAGTTGCTAAAATGCAGTTCCTTACAGATAATTTCGTATTCCAATTCCTAAACCAATCAACGTCCTGGACTTTCCTATCGGTACCCTCGGCTTTATGGAGTTGTTCATCGTGCAGAATCGTTTCACAGCAATGATGTTTTCAGCGTTTGCATTTATCATAGACACAAAAGCTTTCCTCTGCCGAACAGAAAACGACATGCATGTTCGCCGCAGTATTTCCGATTGTGTGTGCCGAGACGGAGAGACAGAGAGACAGAGACAGAGAGAGGCAATGTTTCGGGCAGGAGGCAATCCGGCCGCTGGCACGCAATCACGTGACTGCCCGCGGCCATTGATTGGTGGGCGCATTACTTATTTACTGCTGGCCGCCAAGGGTGCGTAATTGCTACGGCGCCAGCCAGGGCTGCGTTTTCACCTGCGGCTGCACGACATGGCTAGGCGACCGCCACTGGCGGCGCGTCTTACACGAGTAAGAGCTTGTCGTGGAAAGAAAGTAAATAAATTCAATAAAACGTGTTTTCAAACCATCAGTATTCGTTTCTTTCTCCTAGAAAATCATTTTATAAAGTAATTGTATGCGTAGCCAGCACGTATACGATTCGTAACGCGGCCGTTTAATATAGCTGGCAGTGGTCGCAGCATTGCAATGTGCATGCCTGACTGAGGTTCAAATTCTCTTCTGAACCCCCTGCTGCCAGCATATGGGCGCTCCCGTGGCAGGGAGGGGCGAGGAGAAACGCCGCTTTTAACATGGCGTAGGAGCTGATAGAGACGCCAGCTCCTGCCTGCTCTGGCGGTTAAGCCTTGCGCATCAACAAATTCTTCATGAAGGCAGCATCCGACCCTCATATTTGTTTTTGACGCGTTAAAGATTCATTAAAAACCCATCGTATTTGATAAAATATCTTATAACTATCAATTAAAGACTCATAACTATAAAACACTTCAGAGAATCCCATCATAAATAATAATAAAGTCACTATTCCCTGCCGCAGTGGAGTAGCCGAGCGGTCTAAGGCGCCTCGCTGCAGAGCGCGCGTTTGCTCGCCGTCGGAGGTTCGAGTCCTCCCTGGGGCATGGGTGTGTGTGCGTGTGTGTGCGTGTGTGTACGTTGTCCTTAGGTTAGTTTACCTTAGTTTATGTAGTTTGTAAGTTACGGATTGATGACCACGCAGTTTGGTCCGATAGATTTACAAACATTTGAACACTATTCCCTTCCTAGGAAGAATAGCCGCGTGGTTAGTGACATCGCCCTAAGCTGTCAAAGGTGGTGGAACTCGAGACCGACTGACTGCAAACATATGGGCGCTCCTGCGACAGTGAGGGGCGAGGGGAAACGTCGCTGTTAACATTGGTGTTGGAGCTGGTAGCGAGTGTCCTGTGATTACGTGTCCGTAAAGTAAAATCATTACCAGATGTAAAATAAGACACTCCAACATCCTTATTTAATACTTCTCCTTCTATAACGCGGCATCTCAGTGAACAATCCAATGCTGTTGCAATTTTTCGTTAATGCTGGGTGATTGTAATCAATGTGGTAATGCATGGATTACTGTGGCTGTGGTGCACTATCCGGCTGATACCGTGAAAGGAGTTACTGGGTTGGAATCTTTTAATAACAGAGATGTAATTGCTTTCCGTACGTATCATGTTGGAGAAGTATTAAATAAGGATGTTGGAGTGTCTTATTTTACATCTGGTAATGCTTTTACTTTACGGACACGTAATCACAGGAAAATAAATGAGGAAGAAAGTGTTTGTGTTTGTGTTAAAGGTACTGGTAGATGTGCTAAAGTAAAATTTCCTGGCTACTCGAGCTCTGGCGGAAGCACGAATGGTCCCGAAGTAAAGATAATGGAGCTACTGCGCACCTCGCCTTGTGTATACTCAAATCCTCCATGAAAGCAATATCCGCCATTCATATTTGTTTTAGGCGCATTAAAGATTCATCAAAAACACGTCGTATTTGTTAAAATATCTTATAACTGCCAATGAAAGACTGATTACTATAAAATCCTTCAGAAGATCAGATTATGAATAATATAAAAGTCACTACTCTCTTCTTAGAAGAATAGCCGTATGATAAGCGGCATCAGTCTGCGCTGTCGAAGGTGGTGTGTTAGAGACCGAATGCAAGGAGTTTTTCATAATGGCCTGTTATCTGAAGTTTCTAAAATGCAGATATTGTACGGAGTGAAGCGAATTAGCTGGCAAACGTGAGCTCCACAAGGTAGTAAAAATATTTGGGACATACAGAATGAAACACACTCTGCAGCGGAGTGTGCGCTGATATGAAACTTCCTGGCAGATTAAAATTGTGTGCCGGAACAGAGACTCGAACTTGGGACCTTGCAAAATAGGAGGCGAGGTACTCCTAGAAATAAAGTTATGAGGGCGGACAGCTATGCGTGTCGAGATTGCTCATTGGTAGAGAGCTTGCCCGCGGAAGGCAAAGGTCCCAGGTTCGATTTCCGGTTCCGGCACACAATTTCAATCTACCATAAAGTTTCATACTTGGGACATGTTCAAAGGAGGGTACTGAAGAATAGAAAACTAAACTTAATTTCAGTTCATATTACCTTCTAGAAGAGGTAATTGGTTTTATTTCAAGGCGGAGAAGCTAGAAGAAGACACGAGATGGTGAATGACGTCAGCAAACTACAATAACACTGCGAAAGAACGAAGAGGATAGCAGAAACGGAGAAGCGTGGACGGTCGTGAAAGTCTACACCTATTACAAGGCTTATTATCAAGTAATAAGTTTGTTAATATCGGCAAGTAGACAACTAAATGAATGACAACACACTATAATTGTTGCACTGTTTTATATACATGAACAGATATTTATGGTATATTCTGTATGGAACATACGAGCATATGCTACTATATTGTTCGCTTTATAATTTTCTCCAATATATAAATAAAGCCCGTAATTTGCTCGTGAAAGCTGCTGATACAATAATACTGTTTACCATCTAAAGAGAATCTACAATTGTGGAAACCACTATACGTTTGCAATTTAAGAAAAATACACACAGTCATTTTATTTTAAAATAATAACTTTTATGTTTCGAACGTTTTCAGACTCATCTTCAGACGGTGCATATGTTACAAGTTCATTTCGAGTGTGATATTTGGTGTTGTTTCTGTAGTAGGATGATGGAAACATGGAAACATGCTTCAATAAATCGACTTATGCGTTATTAAAGTCCCTCTTCGTATCTTTAAATTATTTGGAATTTGTTCTGTCACTTACTGCGACAGAATGGTCACTTATTTTATACATAATTTCTATTTCAGGGTTTTCCTTGTGATTAGATGACGGCACCACATCACTACATTTGCACAGTTGGTATAGAGTAATGACCGGCAGTGAATATCGAATGATGTGGTACCGTCATAAATATTTTCCATTTATCAGGTTTCCATGTCATTAGATGACGGTACCACATCAGTCGATATTCTTAATAGATATAGACAAAACACAAGGAAACCTGAGTAATGGAAATTATAAAAAAAAAAAAAAAAAAAAAAAAAAAAAAAAAAAAAAAAACGGGTATACAGTCGTAGGAAGTAAACAACGAATTACACATAATTTTCAGATACAAAATGCGAAATATACAACGTGTAAGTCGTTTTATTAAAGCATGATTCCATTTTCCCACCACGGAGCCAGCACCCATAATCACTCTTGAAATGAACCTGTAACACAACAATGTTCAAAAACCGGTTACTGAAATAAAACAAGCATAGTTTCAAAACAAAGTGACTGGTTGCATTTTTTAAAATTATATTGAAATTAACAGTCACGGGTTCTAAAAATATTCGTAATGGATAATCTAAGTACGCCATAAAATTTTCCTTTTGCCGAAACAAATCACGGCACGTTCCACCCCATTGTAACCTCACTGTGAATGAAGCTACAAGCCGGAGTTTTTATTCAGCATGAGGAACTACTGTAACTAGCTACATTCCCAACAGTGGCGTAGCTATCATAGGGCTAGGCGGGGCAGTGCCCCGGGGCCCCCGAGCTCCAGGGGCCCCTCGGTCTTCGTGGGCAACGATCGTAAAAAAGTTACAGTAGAGCGTCGAAGTTTTAATTTAATATTTTCTACCCTCCCACCCTATCGTCCATCATATCCCCTTCCCCTAAAACTAAGTTTCCCACAGTAGCCGCACTGGGCCACCGGCTGGCGGAACAATGCTTCTAATTGGGCCTTCATAAGACGTCACTATTTGGCGCTGCTGACAGGCGAAGCTGACCCAATGTGTCCAACAATCGGCACACTTCAGTCGGCGTAGCAGCAGAAGAAGCGGCAGCATCAAAGCTGCTCACAGCAACAGCTGCGTCTTCCAAGTGTTTAGGCGTGCAATGTGAAAGATCGCGCTCCTCCAAATACAGTATAAATACATTTACTGTACAGTACTTCTTATTGGTAAACAGAAGTGTACAGTTCGAATATCCGAATAAACCGGTTTTCCGAATATCCATGTCCCCAAATTATTTTGGATAATAGACGTTATACTGTATATAATATTTTAGTTGAATGAAGGAACTTCGACTTTTAACGTTTTGAACACTGCCAACAAACTTCAAACGCACGAAGTGAAATCAAAAAAATATTCCCATCTCAGAATATAAACATAAAAAGGTATTGCTTGCCCGCTAAGACGTGCACCCTGCCACCTGCTGAATTACTAGTAGTGTGTGACAATACTGTTCATGGTTTGATTCGCGGCAGAAGGCCATATTTTTGTGGTTGAGTAAAATTTCATTGTTCATTTTTACTAGCTTCTACCTGCGACTTCATTCACCTAGTATGGAGCAACTTCGAAAACTGTTACCTACATGTCCTACCCAGGTCCAACTCTATCCCTCTCCAAAATTTCATCCAAATCCACCCAGTAGTTTCTGCTTGTAAGCATAATTAACTTTCACAGTTATAATTATATTAGAGAGTACGATTAAATATTATCTGCTGCGTGACACACAGTAATTTACTTAAGAGTATTTAGGTTTGCCTTATTATGTCTTCCAGTAAGCGGTAAGGACCTGACGAAGTAGTATTGCGTCTGTACAGTTCATAGGCGCCGATTACGGGTACGCTCGGCATACCCCACTGAAAATTGTGGTATTATTTTTTTCTTTTACATTATATTTCTTGACTGTAATTAAATTCTACTCTCTCTTTTCATTGATGGGCGGCTGGATTTTGTAGTACACCGCTGTAAAAAGATTATGTAAAACAAATAGGTAATTGAATTCGTAGGCATTAAAATTCATGTTGACATGTGAGTGAAGTGATAATTTTCTAAATAGTACGAATTTTAATGGAATGCTTCTTGTTAAGTTCAATATCGTAAACTAAAGGCGGTAACCTTTAATAATTGTTGTATTAAATAACTAGAAATGAAGTGGGTTTGGTACGATACGATGAAAATGTGTATACTACTAATTTAACGTTTATGTATTCTCTTAGAAGTCAATTGTCTTCAAGGAAACGTGTTAAAGTCGTGACATTTTTCATCCTGTTTACTGAATTGGTGTGTGATGTAACAATGGGTTGTAAACCTATTGCTATCGACAGACATGGTATGACAGCAGAAGTGTTTCTGGACTGTTTTCGTAATACTGTATAAAAAATAAAACTACAGAAGAAAGAAGGCAGGAAGACCATCCGATGTTAGTTTCTGCGATAATGAACACAGTATTCACAATACTGTCACATCATTATCTGATATGCATGTCTAAGAAGACGAAAACTCTGAAAATGATTTATGTACTTACTACAACGGGGAAAAAGGTCCAAATGGTCGCAAAAGCCGCTCAGTAGTTCTAAAACGTGAAATTGAAATTAATGGCTGTTAATTTCTTTACTGTATATTAAAAAATTACTTATCTCATTTAAGAGATTAAAATGGTCCTAAATTAACACCATATGAAGCGAAAAAGAAGAAATAATACTAAAATGAAACAAAATTATTACTTGGGGGGGGGAGGGCTGCAGGCCGACAACCACCTCCCCCCTATTGGAAACGCCACTGAGCATACTGAGATTTTCAAAAGTCAGCGCCTGTGGTATAGTTTTAGTTTAGAGTGGGCCCCAACGTCATTTTTGCCCCGGGGTCCTTGGTGTAGTAGCTACGCCACTGATTCCCAAATTAAACTATTTCATGCGCTATTTGTGTACAGCTATTTGGTACCAGCTGGACATTATTACTCATAATTTTCTATCGCATTTGGATTGTTATTTCGAGATGAGACATCCAAACTTCGTGTGTTGATTTTGGCGACATACTCTGTCTCTTTTGAACGTTGCAGGCAACCGATTACTTTACACTTATTTATAGAGCCCTCAACAGAATTTTGTTGTTACACAGATTAAGACATTTAAATGTAAATGTGATCGGTCTACGTTTGTGGCTTACTAGAACGTAGTATACGGGTTAAAGATGAGAAGCCTGTTGCAAATGTCCAAACATAAATAGAAAATCTTAATTTCGGTCAGAAGAGAGGGTTTGGTATCATCACAAGAAAATGGACAACACTAATAATAACGCTGACGTATTACTTAATTTTGTGACTGACAATGGTGGTAGGAGACTTTAAATTTAAAATTAGGCTAAAAACTTAGTTGAAACGCAATTTTATTTCGATCAGTGTTCCGAGAGGAATACCCGCATTCAATGTAAATTACTTAACAATTCATAGACTATTACAGCTCCCTGTAAAATATAAAGAAATATGTAAGTACAAGACACGTTTGGATCTAGTTCTCCCAGTGCTGACATCAGATTTAAAAGAGAGAATGCTGTTCACCGTAGAAGAAGAGTCGATGCTATCCAATCTTACCCTAATATATATGCTATGATCCACTTACAAAAGTCATGGCCTAAGTCTGAACCGGTGAACTTAGGGATATAGGGATATCATTTCTTCAGTGTTGAAATGCAGTCAAGCATACGTGGCGTCTTAGAGAGTGAGAAGTCTACATAGATTACACAAATTGTATAACAATGAAAATCCGACAACGCATTCTTTCCACCGCAAAGGATTGCGAGGTCTTGTGTGAAATCAAGCCGATTAGATTAATGATTACTAGCTGGTACAAGGCGGGTTGCTGCCGCATTGAAATAATGGTGGCAACGACTTTTGAAATTTGAAAGTGTTAGCTTGTTTAATTACATCATTCACCATCTCGTTTCTTCTTCTATCCTAGCTTCTCCACCTTGGAATAAAACCAATTTCCTCTTCTAGAAGGTAATATCGACTGAAATTAGGTTTAGCTTTCTATTATTCAGTACACGTCTCAAGTATGAAACTTCCTGGTAGATTAAAATTGTGTACCGGGACCGGAAATCGAACCTGGGACCTTTGCCTTTCGCGGGAAAGTTCTCTACCACTTTGCTATCCCGACACGACTCTCGGTCCGCCCTAAGGACTTTACTTCTGCGAGTACCTCGCCTCCTACTTTGCAAGGTCTCAGGTTCGAATCCCGGTTCCGGCGCACAATTTTAATGTGCCAGGAAGTTTCATATCAGAGCACACTCCGTTGCAGAGTGAGAGGTTCATTCTGGATGTTCCAAATAGAAGTAAATATTCATTTTACAGTCGAAAAATGAAACATTGATCCGTTTGTTTCTGTCCAGCTCACCGCTGGAATGATCTTTCAAATACATTTGCCGCTGTGACACCTGCACTAGCTATTGTAAGTTAATTGTACTATGAATATAGCCTTTGCGAAAGCGCAAGCAGTAACACGATATACGCTACTGTAACCAAAATATCGTTTGTCGATTCACTGAAAAAAGAAAAATTTACTGTTTGCACTGGAAAATTACGATTAGATGTAACTCACATTTATCGGAATGAAAATGGGTAGGACATAATAAAACGCTAAGCTGATGGTTTGTGTTACATTCAAACTCCTCACTACTTCAATGGCCCATTAGATACATTTGCCGGTACGACACGCGCGTCAAGTTAACTGCACCATGGCCGTAAACTTCGCGTAAGAACAAGAAGTAAGTGGACGAAGTTTTATCGCAATCACATAAACATTATGGCAGCGCATAAAATATGTACAAACGAACAAATACACACGAAGTTTTCTGATCTTCCGTTAGTCCATCTTCCCCTTTCCCCCGTTTCTTCGTCTCCCTTTGTCCGTACATTTCCTTTCCCGCCCCTCCATCCACAATCCGTCCGTGTTAAAGCCCGCTCCCGCCACAACCTCCTGAAGCTCCTGTCCGGCCGAATGTGGGGTTTAACCTCTCCACCAACCTCTTCACTTACTGTTCCTCTGCTGCTTCCATCCGACCTGGGTCTCCTCTCCCCCTGCCGACTACCACAGACAAATATATACAGACGGGAAACCTCCGTAACTGAGGCGCTCCAATCACGGTCTGCACGGCCACTACGGTCGGGGGATCGAATCCCCGTCGGGCATGGATATTTGTGCCGTCCTTAGGATTAGCTAGTTCATAAGTAGTTTGTAAGTTTAGGGACTGATGACCCTGTAGTTAAGTCCCATAGACTCTACAAACAAACCTCCGTAAGGGCCCGGTCCTATGATCAGGGGTGCGGGGAGGGAGGATTTCCAACAGTTCCGTCGTAAGATGTCCCATGATGGCGCTGAGGTCAGCAGCCCTTTAAACTGGCCAGAGCAGGCGGCAGGTAGCGGCTGCCCCCACCACCACCTCCACTCAAACGCCAGCTAGCCGGACACAGCTGTAGCCTCATGGCAGGCAGCACGAGCTCTCCCCTCAGCCTCCCCTCCACGCTACCCTCTGACGTGCTAGAGGCACCCTAAGCCAGGTAACGGCTTGACACCTGCTAGCATCTTACGGAACTACGAGGGGTGCGTAGGACAGTGGTTTAGGGGGGGTGGGGGGGCTTCTCCTCTGTATATGTTACTCTGTGCCACTACGAATCTCTTCAGATCCTAGAACGCCATGCCCTCCACCTCGCTTACCGTATCTGCGTCCCATGCCACCTGCGGATCCTTTTACGACTTCTTTCCTCACCTTCTGAAGTTCCTCGGCACCTCCACCTCCGCTACGTGTCCCGTCAAATATAATTGCGCAACCCGGTTGTCTCCCACCTCTTGCTGCATCCTGAGCCTCTGCCACGCCGATACCTTATTATCCCTCCCTCCCTTCACCTCAACATTCTCCACATCCTCTCCGAGGGTAACTTCCGTCAACTCCGTCTTCCGGTTAATGTCCTCTGTTCTGACATCAACCCCTCCTTCCTACCTTATTCAACCATCTTTGTATTTAGTCGCTCACACAGACAAAACTATGAACAGGGAATTTCGACGATTGCAAAAGTATCTTTTCACAGACCATTTTTATCCAAATTTACATACGGTACAGTCACATTCTATATACAGGACTTTATACAATGGTTTCACAATAGTTTGGGCAAGTTCATGTACACCAGGAATAATAGCATTTTATATGTTACAAAACTGTGACAATATTTTTACTGGAAAATCTTCCTTTTTGCCTTACAATGATTTTACAAAGTTCGTTACACGACTGTAGATCTTTAAATGCCTTTAATCTTTGGATACCATCTGACTTTTTTCCTATTATTGGTGAGAATCTTGCAGCAAATGTGGAGTCGCCACTCAGCAGCGTTTGCAGAATTGTGAACATGAAATATTTATGCAACAAGGATTAGAAATGCACTAATCTAAGTAACAAATTCCAGAAAGTTTAAAATAGACATGACATGAAAATGTTGATCCATCAATATAGTCACGATCATATCCAGACACTCAGTCGAAAATTTTTCAGTAGCAACATACAATATTCATCCCGAAGACTGTCATACCCGCACCAATCCTTGTTATAGTTTTTTCAATGAATTTCTTAAAAGTAACTTCACTTAATTATTATGAGTTGATTTATAAAGCAAAAAAGATTTTAAGCAGGAAGCCTAGAAAATGTCAGCATAAGGTTTTTAAGGAGTGTTTCACACCCCACTTACATTTCTAAGTAGAATACAGTAACATAAAAAAATTAAATTAGCCATGTATAAATATACATATATGTATCAGTAGATTTTTTTTCACTGAATAGTTGATGTGAAAATCCACAGTTTCATTTAGAACAAAACATTTTCAGAATTTATATCTCACTTAGAGTTTGTTCCTTTTGGTCATATGATTAAAAAGTAAAAAAGGAACCTAATTATCATATCAACATGAATTTTCACAGTACATCCTACACACGCCTGAAAAGGAGAAGATCACTACTTACACAACACATATATATCATGTACAAACTATCCACCTCCTTCTGCAGGAATACCTTACAGTTTCTCCATGGCTACCAAATGCTTTGCTTGCGATATTTTTTTCCATTCCAAATTTTACATTACACAGATACATGCAATATCATCTATTGTGGCTCACACCTGGAATTGATGGTGTCCATAGCCCTTATAACTAACACACACTGTGGAAAGCATCAGTGTCCATTGACAATACTAGCTCACTCTGTAGCAGACGTCAGTGTCCAAATATTCATTTAGTGCACTGCTTTACATCCTGATGGGATAGAATTCGTTTACTCTCAATTGGCCTGTATGTACAAGGAGTTAAGCACCAGGATAGGGTATATTTGCACTTACAAAGGGTCCTGTGTATAGAAGATTCCACTTCTTATTTCTTTTGAATAATATTGACGACTTCTCATGATTGCTAATTAGGACCTGATCACCAATCGAGAATGATATCTTCGTCAGCTTCCTGTCGAATTATTTCTTTCTCTGTTGTACTTGGTGGTGTAGCGAAATTGTCGCCTGCCTGATTTTCTCACCGAAGGAAATATTTCCACTCTTGACTCGAGGCAGAATTTCTGTCCACTCGTTTTTCTCAGGTCTCCCAAACTTTAGAGCTCTTCTGGTATGTGATTCGTCGCTGTATGTGGAAGGTAGTTTAAAATTTCTTCAAAATACCCCATATAATTCAATTCACCCATGTAATATGGTTATTATGGCAGGATTTGCCTGTGGATGATATTTCGAAACAAGGATTTGTTTTATTTGAACAGCTGCCAAGCATCCTTTCTACGTTATGGATGTGAACGTAGTTCCATTGTCTGATAGTATAGCCTATGGCCTTCCCACTCGCGGTGTATAATCGTCGATGAATTTTTGTCAGTACTGAAGTACTTGTGGCAAATTTAAGAACATAAATTTTTAGGTGCTTTGTAAAGACATAAAAAAATGCAACAATAATTTTTGCACTGCCTCTAGCAGTTGGAAATGGCTCGCAAACATCGATCACTACAATTTGTAGTGGATGGTCGGGTAAGATGGGATGTAGCACCCCTATTCAACAAACTTTTTTGGTTTTGCTTTGTGGCAAATTACACAGGTGCTAATCAAGTGCTGCACCTTCCAAATATTTGGGAAATAGCAATATGTCCCAATCTTTTTGATGAATTTAATTACACCGAAATGCCCCAGGTGATGTGGGTATACCATATCAATCTGTCTTCAAATTCAGCTGGGATGCAGACGCACCATATATCAGACGTAGGATATTTTCTGTAGAATAGTACCTGGTTTTCAATCCAGTAGTGTTCCCTTATCTAAGTCAATTCAATATTGACAATTGGCATCATCTTTAATTAACAATATCTTGAAGTCAGCTGGTTGTTGCGTGGAGTGCAACTTTTCTCTACGCCCTTTCGAGATAGGGCACTGGAAATAATTTAGTCTGTACCACTAATGTAAATTATCTCATAACTGTATTCTAACAAGTTAAGAACCATATAGCAAGACGTGCGTGAAGCAATTTGCAGCTCTGCAGAAGGCTCAGGACAGTATACATTGGTGTGAGCACCAGCTAAATAGTAATGAAACTTCCGAAAAGATCACAAAATCGCGAGCAAGTCCATTTTCGTATTATAATAGGACTTTTCACATGAAGATAATGTTCTACTCGCAAATACAATCCTGCAGATTGTTTGTCCTTCTATGTTCCATATTTGGAAAAGTTACGACCCAAAACCCACTGTGGACGCATCAGCAAACAAGCAAAAGTCAACACTCAGCATATTTACATTAACTAAAGCCTCTTTGATTATTTCAAAAGCTGACTGGCAGTCTGGGGTCCAATTCCAGTATGCATTTTTTATTTTATTTTATTTTTATTTATTTATTTATTTTGTAAGTAGGCCATCTGATTTGGAACGAAACGTCGATAAAACGACGCAAGACCGAGGAAGGCTTTCAATTGTCTTTTAGTTCTTGGAAATGGAAAGTTTGCTATTGCACTCAATTGCACACTATCGGGAAAGAAACCATAGGAAATGATAAGATCTCTGACAAACTTGATCTTCTCTAATGTAAATTCAGACATACTCAAATTAGTCGTAACACCAGTATGTAAAAATTTGCTTAACACCTTTTCCAGAAATTATATGAGTTCTTCCCACATGTTCGTAGCGATTATAATGTCGTCTACAAACAATGACATTTTATTCAATAGTTCTGGTTCAAATGTTCAAATGTTTGTATAGTCTATGGGACTTAACTACGGGGTCATCAGTCCCTAAACTTACAAACGTCTTATGAATTACTTACTAACGACGACGGCACAAATATCCATGCCCGAGGGGGGATTCGAATCCCCGACCGTAGTGGCCGTGCAGACCGTGACTGGAGCGCCTCAGTCCCCTCGGCCACCGCGGCCGGCAATAGTTCTGGACCGAGCACTGTATAAAGTGCAGTAATGAACTCACCTGACCTTATATTTAACCCGAAAGGCAATACTCTTCCCTGAGTGAATTTCCTCGATTCAGAAGTGATTGGAATTTGACAATAAGATAAATATTGGTAAAATAGTTCAAACCATGGTATCTCTGTATTAATTCATCAATATTCTCAGGCCGCGTCCTCCAGTATAATGATCTTATTTATTTCTCTAGCATCAAGAACTAAACATACTTGTCCGTTAGGTTTGTCAACAGCAAGCATGGGGCTCAAATAGGGACTATCTGATTGTTCTGTAATGTTCCACTTAAGCATCATTTAGATTTCATTACAGACAGCTGTTCCCTTCGACCATGTTATTCGATACGGACTTTGACAAAAGGTTTTGTGTGGCATGACATTCATATGACATATATATCCCCTAATTGCACCAGGATTCTGCTCGAAGAGTAGTAAATAGATCAGAACACTGCTCCGTATTCAGGTGTTCAGAATCGAAAGCTTTAGTTCACTTTTACATTTTATTTCATGGTCCGATCTTCCTGAGCCTGAGTCTTTAATTTTGGAAATCCACTTAATTTGTTTTCCGGGGTAAAACGTGTCATGGGTGTCGGTAAATTTCAACAATTCAATGGGAATAAACTTCCATCGATCCATAAGTCACATACTCAGGTTGAAAAGTTAATTTTTGACGTCCTTTTCTTGTAGAAAACTCAGTCCAAACATACAGTCCACAATAAGTGCAACAACTACCAGGAACGTGCATTGTGTCGTTACATTTTCTTTTTTTATTTCTAACTGTGTGTGTACTTTCATGCTTCTTGACCTCACACCAATCGCTCCAAAAACATTTACAATTGCTTACTGACAATGTCGGCACCCTCTTCGTTTCCGAAATCCGACAAAACGAATTCATAGACATCACATCTACATGAGACACAGTATCAATTATTGCGGAAACTGCATCATTTACTATCAGTATCTTAATAGCAGACTGCATGACTGCTGGATGACTTGTGCTACACTTAGCCTCTTCGTTGAATAAATCCTTTCGTGTGTCAATTCAATAATTGTATTTTAATAGTCGCAATTCCATAACATGGTCGTCCCTATCCCACCTGCACTTCGGGACACAGTCGGTTACTATTTTTCCGGCGGCTGGCAGGCCGTTCGGCTTTCTGAGTTATTTATTTCATCAATTTCTAGTGGCGGCCGAGGCCAGTTTTGATTACTCCGACTCGGCGCTTGCACATTTTGCTGCCACTGGTACCTGTTCTGTGTTCCGTTACTGAAATTATACCGAGGATTGAATCTGCGTCCTGTCCGTCGTATTTCGTCCGTATTGGCCTAGTCTACTGTTACCATGTGTGTTACTGCTCCAGTTAAAATGCGCCGCACTAGATTAATTAGTAATATGCACATTTTCAACTTTGCCAATCTCAGTTGATGTCATATATTCTGTGAATATGAAACAACAACATATGTTGGATCAGAAGTGACGTCTGTTCTTTCGGCATAGACGCCACATGTATATATATAATATGCCGGTGACGTGCAATGATCCTTTCGTTAGTGGGGAGGGGTGGGTTAAGTTTGTGGTCTTTACAATTACGGAAAACTAAGAGTTTGAGTACTGTGGCCAGGGTGAAGCTGGGAATTTGTGACTGACGGGAGGCGTACTTAAGTAGTATTTGCAGGTGCGGTGATCACTGTGTCCTCAGTTGTGTAGGGGTCAGCAGAACTGCCTAGAAAACAGGAGATCCGGGTTCGAATCCCGGCTGGGTGCACATTTTCAGCTTTGTCCAATCGCAGTTGATGTCATATACTCTGTGTATATGATTCTTGATTAGATGACATTTGGAATTTTAACAGAATAAATGCTGAGCGTTGTTGTCTTTCTTTGTTCCTTTTATAGAATCTCTGTGTTTCCAAATCGCTATAATTTCTGAGATAATTGTGTCCGCAATTTCAGCGACCTTGCATTTGCCTCCTTTATTGGTTTTGTTACCTTTGAAGTCACTTCTTGCTTCATTTTTGCTTAGACCCATCTTTGTCGACCTCTCTTGACGTTAGCATTGTCGCTACTTTTTTCCGCTAAAACGAGTTGTCAGTATACCTAGAATAGAAGGAAGACAGGAATTAAAATTAAGCGACATTACGATAATATTCGGTGAAAGTTTTATGATGCAGATTATCTGAAAGTATTAATTTTTATCCTCATTATAGCTCCTTTATCCCTTAATAAAATTAGTATTTAACGTGCATTATGAACGCCATTGTCTTACAATGTATTATCATTACTACATTTTATATAGTATAAAACAGTATAGATACAATATGTCGGATGGTGCAGATTATATAACCAGCCACTACCAATCAATAATAAATTATGGCTTTAATGACATGCAAGTAGAACGTATAATATGTAATGAGATATGTTTTCATGGCAATGCAATACAAATTGAAACAAGACTATGGAATTTTCAGAGAGTATTTATATATTCTGTACGAAATTAGAATTCCATTTGTGACACAACAACACAGTGACCAACGGTGCTTTCCCGTCATGTGTGCGTACAGGGCGGTATATAAAACGATGCTTTATGTATTTTTCCTCATTATTTGTATTTTTGGTAATTTATTATGTATTTGTATATTTTGTTTCTGTGATATATTTGCATAGTCCTGCTAATTTCCATATATGTCAAAAATATTGTAAATGTAGTAGACACGCTGGGTTAGCAAGGGCTTTGCTATTGTATAGAATCATCTTTGAGTAGGGAGTTTTTTATTGCTGGTAGCGCAGAGGCGCACAGCGAGAAGGAGTCGTTGTTGAGAAGTAGCGGCGGACAGACGCATTGTGTGCTCAAAGGTGTACGGAAAAAGTACGTGAAGGAGAATGCATATTGGATTGGCACTAGTGGAGGAGACGGCGAAGAGGCAATATTATTTATTCATACGGCCATAGCTTAAATAATTAATAAATGCATCAAGAGGAATGCTGTGGGCCCTAAATTGTAATTAACATTCGTCGCCAAGAAGAGCCTGTGTTTTCCAATTGTTAAGTGCCAACAGTCTTCAATCAGCAGCACCACGTCGCACATCAAATTCAGTAAGATCTGTTCAGTTTGTCTTAGCATGTACTGCTAACCAGCGTATTAGTGATGATTGTTCAATAGCGAACACTGTTATTTGTGAACCTGTGTTTAAAAATCATTACCCATAGTCATTGTCCAGACAGGTTCCTTCCTCATCCATTGTTTTTCCGAGGATAGTCACAAAGTTATAGAAAACTAAAGATCAGAGTCATTAAATACAATGTGACAGTCGTTAATATAAAATGTGTTCAGAAAAGTTTTACTAAACGTAGCTTATGCCAGTGTTGCTGATCAATAGGTTTACTAAGTTGAACGAAACTGCTAGATTAACTTTCAATTTCAAAAGATATTTCAATAACAGTGTAAAAGGTTAATTGTTTTCCACTGCATATTATTTTGAGGTAAAGTTTGTTTTAACTTGCAAGTACTGACTAGTGAGAATAGTAATTGTTTACAAGTGTTTGAATGCTAATAATTCCTGGTTAAAGATAGAGTAAAAGTTAATCAGAAGGTTAAATGGTTCTTTTCTAAATATTCAGTGTTAGCACGACAAGTCATTAATTAATTTTTTGAGCTTGCCATTAGTATAGTTAATAGTTCAGTTACAACTTGATTATTGCTAAAGCGCATGGCATACTCACTGTAGAATAAGTTCTGGTACTTATATAAACAATTAATTATTTGAAGCTGTAAATAGTAAGTATTAAGGTGAGAGTTTTGCATGATTTGCTACACGTTGCATTTGCGCGGCTATGGCTTGCATTTCGTTATCTTACAATGAACCCTATGTTAGTAAACTATTTTTCAGTAATTAGTATATTGTCAGTGTCTTTTGTACCGAATTTGACTCGCACCCTCTGATTTTCTGCCCACCCAAATTTTACGTAATATTTCACGTTGTTAATTAACTTTTCTATTATTGACATCCCACCAAATTATTTGCTCGTACATCGAGCTGGCGACCGTAGATCAATAAATTATTCACTTTTTCCAAATTAATCCCTGTGTCCCGTTTGTTCCGCATTTCTTCCATTTAAACATTGATCATTTTATTCCAAATTTTACTTTCCTTTTTTTTGTTGTTATCGATCGTTGTTGTTTACCAAAGAGGTGCAGCAACGTTTCGGTTATAGCCTCCACTACATCATCGGCTTCATTACCGATGGCTTTTCCACCAAATTAAGATAATTAGGCACACGGGTCATTTTTCTAATTATCATATTCTAACCGGTGGTGTAGGACGGGTAGGGTTATACATTCTACAATAATCCGAAATCTTTGTTCGTTGGAAAACATGACTGACGCAAGTGATGACTAATCTGTTGCGTTGTTGGTGTGCATACCTCAATACCGGAGTTTATTCCAGTCTTTCGTTAGTCAAACTCCTCCACCCTGCTCTCTCTGTCTGTCCTCTCCTTCCTCCTCGTCTATGTCCAACTTCCCCCCTTCCCTCCCTCTATGTGATTCACCTCTTCCCACGTCTTCGAACTCCGGCTTCACGTCATCCTACTACTCCACTCAACCTGTCTCTGGCTTCCTTTTCCTGTTCTTAGTGAGTCTTTCCCCTCCCCTGCCATTGTTCACCTCGTACTTCGCCTCTCTGTATCCATCTCCTCTCGGCCGCCCTCTCTCTATGTTTCTCTAGTTATGCCTCCTCTCTGAGGCCATGCTCACCTCTTGCTGTACATAAAAATATTACATATATTGCTAACTTTCACAGTCATAGGCCAAACCGTATCAATGTCAGCTAGAAGGTAACCTCTGTTATGCGCCGTACTAAATATCCAGAAGACAACGCTATTACTCTTACTATAAAGGTAAAGTGTGCAATACTGATCATTGAAGGTATCTGATTTTCATCTTTGTGTCTAAGTAAACTGTCATTGACGACAACGCAAAATGTTCAAATGTTTGTAAATCTATCGGACTTAACTTCTAGGTTATCAGTCCGTAGCTTGCAAACTAGTTAAACTAAAACAAACGTAAGGACAACACAAACACCCATGCCCTAGGGGGGACTCGAACCCCGACGGCGAACGGCCGCACGCACCGCAACACGGCGCTCCAGTACGCACAGCTATCCACCGCGGTGGCGCCAACACACCATTTGTTTAAAAACTGATGCATTTCCAATTGGAATCCGTGTAATCAAACTGCCGAACACCGCTACTCATGTCCCCTACCCCCTCCATCGGTACGTTCCTTTTATTAACATCGGTTTCGGCGGATCAATTGTACCAGTTTCAAGTCTGTTATTTAAATGTCACACAGTAATGTTTTGTCACTCTTACTTCCTATCAGTTATTGCACATAGTGAAGTGAAACCATTGTTTTGATTAACGGTTTTATTGCAACATTTCACGAGTTTTCTTATTAGAATAATGTTTCTTTACACTTTTGCGTGCAAATGAGGCCATTCGATTTCTGTTTATTTATGTACAACTGATTTTTGTCCAAGAGCGCAAGAAGAAAATTTGTTTATTTATTTCCTATACTTACTTTGTGTCATGCTTTCCTTACGTACACTAATTCCTTCATGTGAGTAGCTTGCATAAATAACAGGTGTGGTTTTGTGGTCAAAATGTTAATAAAAAAGAAAGTAAAATTACGTAGTAAATTCAGTAGCAAATATTAGCTTTGGGGAGGGGGCATTTAAGATCTTTGAGGAGAGTATCGATAGTGTTCTGAGAGGCAGTGACTACACGTTGACCAAGAGAGCCTCCTATGGAATTTCCGCGCGAAAACCTCGGATAGATTACCGAAGTGGAACGGTTAGGAAGCACTGTTCTGTCCGGCACGATACGATGCAGACGTGATCTGATGGCTACTCTCCTGTAAGACGAACTAGCTGCCTCACAGTTTTTATGAAAAGTGAGTGTTTTACTCATTTTAATACTCATTGGGAGGTAAGCAAATGCTTAAATTTGCAAAGCTTGTGTGGGACGATAGTTAGCAGTTGCTTTGTCTGAAGCTCAAGTAGCTACGATGCAGTTTTAGCAATTCCCTTTCGGTAATGCCTGGTAAAGTAGGAATTGTTTCCGTGTGTGCTGAAATTCAGGTTAAACTCACCAGATATCAAACAGTCCAATTGTTTGTTAGTGCGAACATGCACGTGGTCGACATTTCAGATTCAAACTATCAGAGTACGTTGCGACGTTGCTGTTGGCTATGGAAATGTGTTACTAATATCCTATGGACTTGCTGTATCCAGAAATTCAGTTCAAAATGTTTTAGTTCTTGGTAGTTTCATTGTGTGTTAGCCTGGTCATACACGTGTTTCACATAGTAGGTTTCAATCTTAGCGCGTGCCTAAGTTGCTTTAACCAGCAGCGTAAAGTTTCTGAAGTGTTTTGGATCAGTTGTGTTAATAAATTCGGAACTAAGTGCGCTTATTCTTCGTGGTTTTGTTGTTTGTTAGCACTATCAAACACATGCTACAGATTAAATTATGATACCACTGAATTTCCTACGATCTTATACTTCATGTTAAAGTAGTGATTTCATTCATTTTGTTTGCTGTAGCTTGAAATTCCCTCAAATAGTTTGTATTCTTAGCAGTTTTCATTGTCATCTGATCACGTGTGCACATAGTATAGTCGAATATTGTAGTGACGTACAACGTTGAATAGTAGGAACGTATTCGGGAATGAAGCTTACGCCCGTCCAATCAGTCATATATTACTTTTTTTATTTATGGTTTACTGGTGTCATAACGATAAATCACATGTCGTACCTTATCTACAAGGTACGTACATATGCGAGGGCTCAGATTTGCTCCACAATAGTGCCAGAAACCACGCTTCAGAGGTGTGCCGATACTTATCATTTATATATGGTGCAGCTCACAGAGTAAAACGACTGCATTTAAGCAGCAGTTGCAGGTGAAACTGGTGTCTGCTGGTAAGAAGTGTTTTCTTCTCTTTTTTCTTGGCGAGGGGGGGGGGGCTAGCAGGTTCGTAGGAGCATGCCCATGTCAATCTCATAGAATGAAGATGTTTCCCTTGACCTTAAGCATGGAACATAATCGTAAGAGATTTTTGTTTTAGAAAAACAGCGTCTGCTCCATAGACAGTTTTTCTATTTATCTGTTGTTTGTGTCTGGTAGATGTGCTACCGTTTGAGTAATTTGCCGTCGAAGACTGGTACACGGAAAAGACCACGATACTATTAGATTCGTCTGCATCACAGACAAAAAACTTATTTATATTGTTCCTTATCTGATGACGTCTGCTTCACAGGTGCTTTAATACTGTGCTTAATTTTACTAGACTGATTTGATAATCTTTCAGGGAATAGATTTCCATTGTTCCTTATTTTATGTTGTCGGCTTCACAGACGCTTTGATTATGTGCTTATTTGCTCTAGGCTGAGTTGATAATCTTTCATGAAATTGATTCCGAAGTAAATTTTGAATTAACTCTAGCTAACTTTTATTACCTTGCCTTTATCATAAAAACAGTAAAGAAGCCTTAAGCTTAAATTTAGTTGTGTAATTTTCTCATGTCTGTCGGATACCAACGAAACCCACGCGCTTCCGTTGTAGTCAGAGTTAATCGTTGGTGCGTTGCCCCTCCAGTAAACGTAATTTTATGCTGTGAGTTGTTGGATTGGAGTGACTGCATTTCATTAAATTTAACTAACTGGACACTAGCCATACAGCTCCTCTTAGGAAGAGTAGCAGAGAGTTGGCGACAGGGGAGAGTGGGTTCGATGAAAGAGGTACGTCAAAAATAAAACATTTCTATGCATACGGTAAAATACGAGTCACTGTTTTGCAAGCTTATCTCTAAGAATGAAACAGACATAGACGCGAAGATGGCAACATCGATTTGCCGAAATAAGCTTCAGTAAAGAAATTTGTAGAAGCGATCTTGAACAAGCGATCCCCATTGTGAGATATTAGATCATACCCCGCTCTTCGCTTGAATGATTCAGTCACACGTTTACGTATTTGATATTATACGACGTTAGTAATGATGGAATCATGAAACTGCGCATGCACTGACGCGTGAAACAATAATAGATTTGCAAATGTATGGTAAATTTTGTAATGCTCGGAACATATAGCTTCTGCTAAGAATATTTATTGTCCTATATTGTCCTATAACTTCACCTAAGAGTTTTTATTATCCTATAGACAGCTATCTTGCTCGCCACACTAACCCACAGCTACGCGCCGCGACCAAACTCTATTATTGACAGCATGAGAGCAAGGCCTGTTTACCAACATAACCATTGGCAGTAGGCGGTCGTGGAGAAAAATGTCAGACAGGTATATTATGCAAAAATTCACACCCACTTCCAGCCTCGATGGAAACGCCATCCTAAAAATTTCTTCCAAACAATTTTTATGACCTCTTTCAACGAACGTAGGCCTCGATCGTAGACTGAAGTGATTTTTTCCCGAAAATACTGCCTCCAGTGCGAAAGATATGGCAAGTTATAGCCATACGTATGTACCGCTGTAATGAGTGTTGGCAGTGTATAAAAAGTTTATACGTTTTCGGTATCTCGTGCCCTGTATGAACAGTAAGAGAGAAAATGTAGGAAGCAAAACAGAGCGGGGATTCTTCGGCTCTGAAATCCACCTTTAGAGGAAAATGGCGTATCGATTCCACATCAGTTTTATGCCTGAAAGTGTAATAAAATCGACAGAATATATTGTTGGCCATAAATGTCACCCCACGAGAGAGGTCCGACGTTATTACATTCTTACAGTCACTGATTTTAAAACAATGTACACGAACAACGTTCATGAAAATGTCAGTCAATGTAAAAGATGTAATTCTGTTATATCAGACAAGGTATTTGTAATCAAGTACACACTTATTTAGTAGGATTATGTAGTGAAAATTAGATAAATCTAAATATGGTGAGTTGGGTATTATTTAACAAACATTTATTTCGTGAAGGGTTCCAGACCTCTAAGAGGGTTTCCCGCAATTTATACTACGCTATATGTACGCAATGTTTGTCACGTGTAATCCTCTATATTCAGGCATCAACCGCCATATTTAAAACATTTTTATGGAACTAAATAACTATATTCAATTACCCTCAGAAATAAAATTACAAAGGCTGAGTTCTTTTTTACTGACATTGCAAACTTAGGCAAACCAATGCGAGAAATATACTAAAATTAGCAATCAATGCGTCCAGAGATATAATACCGCCAAGCATTGCTCCATATTGCCAGTAAATGTTTAAAGTCGGTGCATAAGTACATTATATCCTTTCTTTTCTTTATCCTTAACTATTCTAAGTTATGTCGACGGTATCAGCTCTTAGAACTACTGTTGTCTTAATACATATCCAACCATTTGACTCCTTCTGCTTGTGTTTTCAACACAATCCTCTCCTCTCGGATTCTGCCTAGAACTTTCTAATTTATTAGCCTACCAGCCCACCTAATTTTGATCACTACATCTCAAATGCATCTGTTATTTTCCGATTTTCTGACTGTCCATTACCTACTTCGATAAAGTCGCCCCCCAATCATATATCTCAATACTCACTTTGCTTAATAACATTCTATGTCTCATACCATTTGATTTCTTCCGACGAGGGATGCCTTCTTTATACTATAGGTAACATATGTGATACCATTTTATCAGAATGTTCGTTCTAGAACATCTTCATATCCAGATGCATCAGCAACCTGTCATGGCTAGTATGTCATATCAGGTACTGTGTAACCCTGAGAAGACGGGCTGCGGACGATGACGATGATTTTCATCGATCAATATGTAATAGAACATTTTATAAACAGCTGATAGTGAAAAACATATAAGATATGTCTTAAATGTCATCTTTGGTTGTGCTCTAGATTTTCGAAAACCATCGTTAACTAACTTCGTCTAATTAAAGATTTTAAATTTTAGACTAAAAGTTACATTTCATCTCCTTTTCACTGCCAATCAGTAGTGTCGTATTGTTTGTTTAAACATTAGTTCACAATATACATTCATAGGACTAATCACTATTTTCAATATGCTTTGTAATTACTCATTTCCATGAAGTTAGCTACGTCATCAGAAAATGGTATCATTGATATTACTTCATCCTTAATTTTAATTCTGACTGGCTATGAAATATGAATCCTACCTAATCTGAACACCCCCTTGATTGGTGAAACATGTATTTCTGAAAAATATTTGGATTTAATGCAGTGATCTTAATTAGTATTAATGCTTTATTTGTCAATTTTGCTCTGAAGCAATATCACAATTGCGCTCGGTTTTCTGCAACATTTATCATGTTTCGTTCTCAAATGGGGAAATGGTGCTTGCAACAAACAGTTAAGACGTGTCATGTAGCAATATTCAATTGTGTTTTGCGAAAAGTTTCATAATAGTCTGAAACTGACAGTCACGGTAACAATAGGGTACTGTTGTTCTCTCTGTGTTATGGCGCAATTTTCTTCTTATGCAAGGAAAACATAAATGGAATAAAGATGGCTTGAAGGTGAGGCAGTATGTAAATGTGTTAGCAATTTCCCCAGTGCAACATTGCAAATGGCCTGATTTTTACTGGGAAATGCACGCCTGGCAGACCACTATGGAATGGACAACCAACCAGAGGAGGAAGAAGAAAAGATCAGTCCCTGTACCAATGAAAGATGCACGGTACGGCATATTTGGTCATTTGTCAGACTGTGGGATAACAAGAAAAATGTGGACTATATCTTCAAGAATATTAGACTGAAAAATGTGGAAACTGTCGGATTTTTCTGGACTTTGTACCAAAAATCACTTTCAGACTTTTCACACTAATTACGGCCACATATAACAATTTTACACCCACAGGAACATTAATGTAGTATTTATATTGTAGCATCCATGTCTTTTTTCGCAAATGTTACAGGTAACTGACTATATTTTGAAAACAAAAATAGGGTCATAAGTTTGATCATATGGCCATAAAAGTCTAGTTTAAGTAACTTTCCTTCGAGCGACATTTGTTTGTGCTAAATAAGGGGTTAATATTAAGACATGTAGGTATATAAGGCATATAATATGCTTAATTACTGAAGTCGTTAGCTTACGATCCACAAAACTATGTGTGAATTTTTATGGAATGACCCTGCATTTTCCTCGAGCACAAATGTCAGTATTCACAGGTCCACTTTACAGGGTAAACACGAAAGCTGGTAACGAAATCATTCTAACAAAAAGACAAAAAATAGAAAACGAAATGAAACCTAATGAGTAAGATGGTATGTCCAGTAAAGTTCGGAGGTGGTGGAGGCCACTTCGATTCGGGAGTGTTGTTGTTCACAAATTGTTACCCTCCTCCCAGCTTTAAGACTACGTTCAATGTCATGCTGTGCTGGCGCGTTTAGCTTCTCCGGGAACAGTGCTTTGAAATATTTTAGTCTTTTATTGACTTCTTTTTCTGTCAATCAGAATAAAAACCGTCTGGACAGTTGTAATTGTATTTATTTATTACTTCGTTTCGGCAACTGCCATCATCAAATTTCTAATTAAAATGAAAGAGATATACAATTGTTGGTTCTGCATTCGAGCTTCACGGAAAGTTTCAGATAGAAAGTAAATGTTCAAACGTTCAAATGTTTGTAGAACTTATGGGACTTAACTACGGGGTCATCAGTCCCTAAGCTTACAAACTACATGTGAACTAGCTACGACTAAGGACGACACAAATATCCATGCCCGAGGGGGGATTCGAACCCCCGACCGTAGTGACCGTGCAGACCGTGACTGGAGCGACTCAGTCCCCTCGGCCACCGTGGCCGGCTACAAAGTAAAATGTGAGAGGATTTTTACAGGGTAATTGAAACATTCAGTCACGTAAAATCCTCTGAACTTTCAAAGTTCATTGTTACTAATAATATTTGTATGTAGTATGGTCGTCAACTAAAATCTTGTTATAAAAAAGATTACAGATAAATATAAGAAACTTTAGCTGATAGGTAGCACTAGTGTGTTGCATTGCCTACCAATTGTTATATCTATTACACTGCCTTTACTACGATTTGCACTTGTGAAAACAAAAACATAAATCTTAATTTAAAATAATACACAGTCAAATATTATTTTTAAACTAGTTAAAATGACATCGACTTTCATTAACTTTTTTATGTGTAAGCTTAATACTATAAATTTTAAAATTGTTTTCAATCCACAGAATTTTCAAGGAAGTTATTAATGAAGTCTACAGTCTGGAAACATCCCTTAGGCTGTGGCTAAGCCATGTCTCCACCATATCCTTTCTTCCAGGAGTGCTAGTCTTGCATGGTTCGCAGCAGAGCTTCTGTGAAGTTTGGAAAGTAGGAGGCTAGATACTGGCGGAAGTAAAGTTCTGAGGCGGCATCGTGAGTCGCGTCGGGATAGCACAGTCGGTAGTGCGCTTGCCCGCGAAAGGCAAAGGTCCAAGGTTCGAGTTCCGGTTCCGGCTGCCAGGAAGTTTCAAGTCTACAGACTGTTTCTCGTATTGAATAGTCATCCAACTGATAGAATGAATACACAGTATAGTATTCTAATTATTCACTAATGAGGAACATAGTACTTTATACATAGAAACTTCATCAAAAAATGAAATACAGTATGGTGTCCTTTATTAAATATTCAACAACATAAATCCATTGCAGAATTTATTTCGAATATTTTGGTAGGCCGCTCCACCTTGCGAGGTTCTCAGCACCTTGCTTCGCGAGGCAAGTCGTTTACCGTGGAACCAGCTGCACTACTCCGGCCCAGAAGAGGTGTGCTGAAGATGGCAACCGCCAAATCAACTGTCTAGACGGTTATTTTTTTATTGACAGAAATGTACAACTCGGACTTCTACAGGTATTTTGTTCGCTTTATAAAATAATTTACTTGACTTCAGTAAGAAGATGGAAAGCTTTGGAATGAATAACACTTGCTCCTCCCCATTCTTCTTCTCTGTCCTTTGATGATAGGTTTTTTTTCCAGATATTCGCCAAACCCAACTGTTTCCAAATGACTGCCGCCGAGTATAGCAGAACTCCCTAATCCATGTCAAACATTCACAGCGCCGTCAGCTTACACTAATTTCAGAAATACATGGTGTATGTGGACCTGGTCGAGCGGTCTATTCAAATCTCTTTATCGCTACACGTAGTCATTATGCTAGCACGACGTTTGAAAGCACTTTGAAACTCCTGAGCGTTCCACTTTTTTCATGTTTCATTTATTTATTTTCATTAACACTCTGCAACTCTTGAAGGTTGTAGTTTCTGTCAGTTAGTTGTTACTGTTCATTCACGCTACTGCGTCAGTATTTCCTAATGACGCAAACATTGTAGAGGTGTTGTTAAAATCAATAAGCGATTTGTCACCCAGCAGAGACCAGTTATTACTGAAAGCCAAAGAGCTTCGTCGGCTGATTTATTCTGGTGTTTTCTGTTTCTCTACAATCGGCAAAGGTCCAGTGCTTCTCTCACATTGACATGCCCGTTCACCGGGACATCTTGAGGTACATAGTAGAGGTATCTAAACATATTGTGCTCTTATTAACCCTCTGGTTTAGAGGAAATTACCCGATACTGAAATTGCATGTTTGAGGTTCTACAAATCTCTCATTTCCTCCAAAAAGCGCCAGAAAAACTTTGAGTGCAACCAAGAATAGCTTGATACCAGTCATATGAGACTTCCACAACGTACCTACGTAAGACAGTCTGGAGGCTTCAATGAATGGTTCTGTTCCATATTAAAATGGAGTTCGTACTGCCATTAAAATGATACCAGCATATCTGCGTTAATACTGTATATAAATTATAAATGTGTATTTATGTGAGCATTTAAATGTGTATGAGACGCTAGCGAATGTTGCCGAATTAAAAGGAAAAAAAATATAGAGAAGATATATAATCTGCATGTTATATTCTGGTAACAACACTAAAGCTTACTTCACCCTCTAATACACTGATGATTGAGATACAAATGTATTATAAATAACAATCTAATGTTCACTGAGCGCCATGTACAGCCTTGTAAACCGAACGAGGTGGCGCAGTGGTAACGCACTGGTCTCGTATTCGGGAGGGCGGTGGTTCAAATTCACCCCCGGCCATCCGGATTTAGGTTTTCCGTGATTTCCCTAAATCACTCCAGGCAAATGCCGGGATGGTTCCTTTCAAAGGGACGGCCGATTTCCTTCCCCGAGCGTTAGCTCCGTCTCTAATGACCAAGCTATCGGCGGGACGTTAAACCCTAAGCTTCCAAATACAAGTCGTCCTGTAGAAATAACTTTATTCTTAGGTCACTGTACCAGAAAATCTTCGACCCTCGAACGAATATTGGTGCAGCATCCAACAGTTATAAATAGTTTACGGGTTGTACCATTAATTACCCGATTTTTGTACTAAAATATGTACTCTACACGAACGATAGTTTAGATATGTTTAATTTAGCAACTACCAAAATGTTTCTAATGAAACATTTTGTTAGTTGCTAGTAAGTGAAGATGCACAGGAATAATACTTTTTTAAGATCATAGTAGGATACAGACAGACATAAAGAGGCCAAAAAATACTGTTAACGATTGTGACTTTAGGCGGTATTATGCACCACGATTATCATAGATAAGATTAAAGCAAGCGTGACTATACGCTGTAAGATACTACGTATTGGACTGTGCACTGTTCTGATTTAGAATTTCGACATGATGTTATCTTGGGATCGAACTTTACATACTAGAATTCACGCCCCAGCAACTTCCTTAGTTGCAGATATTATCTTTTACCTGCGACCTTGTAGTTAAAAATACTATTTGCGTAGGATGTAGGTTTCTAAAGAAATACGAAATATTACTTAAAGTAACTCGTTCGTTAATAAAAGGGGTTTAGTTTTAAAGTTTGCAAATTATGTATGCAAAGTCAGAGATTTGTTAAATACGTCAAATGTTTTCCTTATTAGGGTGGTCAGATGAAATATTAGTAATAAATTGAATAAAAGTGTTAAATATTTGCAATGTCTGTAAAAAGAAACTGGTAGCAATTTCCCCCAAATAAGTAAATGCAACTTTAAAAGCAAAGCGAGCACTCAACATGACACTGTCAAAGGTTCAAAATAGTTTAAGTTTCCCGAACACCATAAGTTCTTGTGTAAAAACATAAACACATATCATCTGCATGGGCGTCCACTCATTCTCGTCACTTACTCTCGCACAAAATCTTACCACTCTCCTCGATCGAATCACTCCTGTCCCAAAGGAGGGTCCCTCTTCTGCGAATACTAGATGTGGAGTCCTCTTTTCCGCGCACCACTTCGATCTCAAACACACACTCTCCACCAATTCTGTCCTTTGCCGCTTCCTCATTGGCCGATCGCCATCCCCTCCAAAATAGTATAAATCTTGACATGAGATATTTTTTTAAGTACTAACCGACCATCTGAAACCAATTACTTGCTAATGTAACATCATTTAAATACGTAAAGGTCTGTCAACTAGTATTATATAATGTCTAAAATTAATACATACAAATGGGCTTTCATCAGTTTGACCGTTCATAAGACACAATATTTGTGAAAACTATGGCACATTGCTAAATAAATCTACTCACTAAATTAAGTATACGAGAGGTAAATAATACTGCTTGAATTTTCATTGTTATTGTGGAGAATATGATGATCTGCTTATACTCTCCTGGCCATTAAAATTCCTACAGCACGAAGATGGCGTGTCACAGACGCGAAATTTAACAGACAGGAAAAAGATGCTGTGATATGCAAATGATTAGCTTTTCAGAGCAATCCCGCAAGGTTGGCGCCGGTGGAGATACCTACAACGTGCTGACATGAAGAAACGTTGTTGTGATGCCTCGTAGCCGGCCACGGTGGCCGAGCTGCGCCGGGCGCCGTGGCTCAGCGCGCTCGGTCAGAGGACTCAACGCGCTCTGTAATAAAAAAACTGAGCCAACAACAGATCGATCAAAACGAACAAAACGATCAGCGTCCGCAAGAAAGAGAATTACAAAAAAAAAAAAAAAAAAAAAAAAAAAAAAAATAAAAAAAAATAAATAAAAAAAAACATGGCTGCGGTACGCCAATCCTAGTCTGCACGGCCACTACGGTCGGGGGTTCGAATACCCCTCGGGCATGGATATTAGTGCCGTTTTTAGTATTAGCTAGTTCATAAGTAGTTTGTAAGTTTAGGGACTGATGACTCCGTAGTTAAGTCCCATAAGCTCTACAAACATTTGAACATTTGATGCCTCGTGTACGGAGGAGAAATGCGTACCATCACGTTTCCGACTTTGATAAAGGTCTGATGGCGACATTGCTGCTCGCGTTGATCGCTATCCAATGACTGTTAGCAGAATATGGAATCGGGAATCGGCGGGTTCAGGAGGGCAATACGGAACTACCTCGTATCACTAGCAGTCGAGATGACAGGCATCTTTTCCGCATGGCTGTAACGGGTCGTGCAGCCACGTCTCGATCCATGAGTCAACAGATAGGGACGTTTGCAAGACAACCATCTATACGAACAGTTCGACAACGTTTGCAGCAGCATGGTCTATCAGCTCGGAGACTATTGCTGCGGTTACCCTTGACGCTGCATCACAGACAGGAATGCCTGCAATGGTGTACGCAACGACGAACCTGGGTGCTCGAATAGCAAAAGTCATGTTTTCGTATGAGTCCAGGTTCTGTTTACAGCATCATGATGGTCGCTACCGTGTTTTGCAACGTAGCGGTGAACGCTCATTTGAAGCGTGTATTCGTCATTGCCATACTGGCGTATCAGATGGCATGATACTTTGGGCTGCCATTGGTTACACGTCTTGGTCACCTCTTGTTCGCTTCGACGGCACTTTGAACAGTGACACATTTCAGATGTGTTACGACCTGTGGCCTCTACCCTTCATTCGATCCCTGCGAAACCCTACATTTCAGCAGGATAATGCACGACCGCATGTTGCAGATCCTGTACGGCTCTTTCTGGATACGAAAAATGTTCGACTGCTGCCCTGGCCAGGACATTCTCCACATCTTTCAATTGAAAACGTCCGGTCAACGGTGGACGAGCAACTGACTCTTCACAATACGCCATTCACTAGTTTTGATGAACTGTGCGATCGTGTTGAAGCTGCATGGGCATCTGTACCTGTACACGCCATCCAAGCTCTTTTTGACTCAATTCCCAGGCGTATCAAGGCCGATATTACGGTTAGAGGTGGTTGATCTGGATACTGATTTCTCAGGATTTATCCACCCAAATTGCGTGAAAATGTAATCACTTGTCAGTTCCAGTATATTTGCGTTGTCATCAGTCCGTAGCTTACAAATTACTTAAACCTAGGTAAACCTAATGACAACACACACACACCCATGCCACAGGGAGGACTCAAACCTCCACGGCGAGCAAGCGCGCGCTCCGCAGCGAGACGCTTTAGACAGCTCGTCTACTCCACCGCGGGGCTTTGATCAGTGTATGGGCATAATTTATAGGGATGCAAAGGAGAAATTTTATGTTTGTGTCTCTTTTGATAAGCAGACAAGCGTCAATAATGGTCTTTGTTTTCTAAATAAAATGTTCATTTCGTCATCTTACACTACCTGTAGGGCAAGTCACTAACAAAAACAGGTTTAGCTAAAAAATCTTCAGTCTTACGAAACTTGTAACAGCTGTATTACAAAGGAGATACATTAAGCAACCGTTTCTCCATAAATAAAATATTTGATTTCAACGTAAGAGCCAGAAAAAATATAAAAAACGTTGTCTCCATCTTACCCGACTTTCCCCTACATGTGTATTGTTGTCGTACATTTGTCCAGTCCCATGCTGATCTCACCACTAAGTTTAGTATAAGCCCAAAACCAAGTGTCAATAGACCTTTCACTCGTCAATAGTGTTGGAGTGTGGAACTGTTGAAATTTCAATCGTGATAAATTGTTTGTAGACCGAAGGGACCACTCTGGTCATCAGTCTCTAGACTTAAAAACCGCTTAAACTAAGCTACAACGAGAAAAACACAAGTATCCGTATCCGAGGGAGGACTCAACTTCCTGCGGGAGCGGCCACGCGCTTCACAACATGACGCCCCAGACCAACAACCATTCCCGCGCGGTAAGCCAAATAAAATTCACACTGTTGAAATTTAACAAATATTCAAATATTTGTGAGCCGAAGAGACCAGATACCTAAGGTCATCGACAAACTAGCTAAGCTGGCTTATACTATTGTCTCTTTCGCTAAGGACAAGACACAGGCCTGAAGGAGGACTCAAGCCTCCGAGGAGAGTACAGTACTTGACATCACGCCTTGGACTACGCGACCATTCCAGCGCTGCTGTTGTTATTCACACATATTAACTGCCATGGGATCGCAAACTTCGTATTCGTATTCGCGGATGAATCAATTAGCAAAATGTCTCCTGCGATCGTAGTTGAGTGAAGCTAAACTTTGTCGTCGTCTATTTTTGAGCAGTCGGTGAACGCAACCCCATGGTAGGTAATGCTACAAACCTGTACTACTGGTCGAAGACAACGAAATCCGCTGACAGACAGAACTTAAGCGCCTCGGTCGCTGATTGGCCACCGTTTTACGATCGTCGCTCTATGATTGTGCGTTTTCAATCTACGGCAAGCAACGCTCGTGCATTTCCTGCCCCGACTTCGTTACCGTCAGTACGGTTGTTCATGCTTCATTCTAGGTTAACATATGTCAGAGTAGCTTTTACAAATGTTTGTAGTAAACTGCCCCGTCAGAAAAAAAAATATATTCCTGTTATTCGTTTACTTACCACTGGCCAAGAGAGGTATTTTTTTCAAAATATTTCACGCCTCACCGAGAAGCAATTATTCATTTTCATAAAAACTAGGCTAATACGTTTTACGGTGCACTTTAGCGTGTATAAAGCGTAACGTGTTTGGTCTTTGAGCCAATGTCGTATATCATTGGGAAATACTGGATACACACTTATATTCAAAAATGTTCAAATGTTTGTATAGCTTATGGGACTCAACTGTCCCTAAACTTACAAACTACTTATCAACTAGCTTATCATAAGGACGGCACAAATATCCATGCCCGAGGGGGGATTCGAACCCCCGACCGTAGTGGCCGTGCAGACCGTGACTGGAGCGCCTCAGTCCCCTCGGCCACCGCGGCCGGCACACCCTTATATTAGTAAGTGTAAACATGTAAGTATTCCATGAATCAGTAAATATTTTCTTTGAACTTATGCCGTTTACAGGTGTAGAGTAGAAATTTTAAAATCGATAGATGACAGTCTTGTTAAACACCTATGATTAACATGTAAATGCTGTACGTTCTACGTGCCAATACCGGTGACCTGGTAAAGTTGTCATGTCACCTTCCTGCTATAAATGCTTAAAATGATTCTTGGTGTATGTTAATTGCTTTTGTATGAGTGCTAGTCTCCTAGTTTGTGAATTCCTGAACCATTTCTTATGTTCACTCAACATATGTATAGCTCATGGGGCTACTCAAATAAGTGCAAGGCGCTTGCGGCACTTGAAAACCGTAGAAATTATACTACAGATTTTCCGATTTCGATAACGCATTTACAAGCGTCATTGACCCTAAAAGTTTCAAAGCATTAGAATTAATTGAGAAGATAGTGACAACAAGGGTGTAGTGAAATACACGAAAGCATTAGGTGAATAAGAAATGTGGTCACCGTGCAAAGTTTTATGAAAAGGTCGTAGTATATATTGCATACAAGCTTAACGAGATAGATTTGATTTAAGATGAACAAGAAAACGGGTTGTTTAGTTTCTTTCACTTTTCTACTATCTTGATAATGGTAACAAATAGTGCTACCTTCTTTTCCGAGAAAAAAAACCGGCACATATTGTTTTCTAATTCACGGAATGTATGACATTCATTGCGAATGGGTGAAGTTGAAAATCTGTACCCAGCCGGGACTCGAGCCCGTGTCACCTGCTTTCCAGGCATTTGCGCTGAACTCTACACCACTGGGGACACGGGTATCATCACACCTGCACGGAATTACCAAAGCACGCCTCCCGCCAGATACGAATTCTCAATTGTACCCCTGTCCACTAGAACTCAAACTTGTAGTTATTGAAGAATGGATCATTGCCCATCATCGGCATTTCTATAAGTTATTTACCAAACGTCGTGACATCTTGTGATATTATATATATATGGTGTCCCAGCTATCATGTCCACCCAAAATATCTCTGGAACAATAACAGCTATTGGAAAACGACTTTCACCAGTATCAATGTACGGCTGGGGCCAGTGAATGTACATATTTGGAAACATTCTAAAACGAAAGCAAATGGGTTTTTTAACACAAACTTACGTTTTTTTTTAAATGGACACCCTATATTATTTCTTCAGCAATCCATAGCATGACAAATGACATAAACAATGGCGTTGATTGCATTGCAATATTCCTTTACATCTCGAGATATTGCGACACGAAGTTGACGCTTGAAATACGCGAAACGCGCGGCTAGCGCACGTCCTGAGACTCAGGCGAGAACCCCATGCTTTCCTTTTAGAATGTTTCCAAATATGTACATTCATGGGCCCCAGCCGTACATTGATACCGGTGAAAGTCGTTTTCCAATAGCTGTTATTGTTCTAGAGATATTTTGGGTGGACAAGATAGCTGGGACACCATATATATATATATATATATATATATATATATATATATACCGTTGACGGGCAATGATCCATTCTCCAGTGTAGAGGCACTCCTAGGCCCTTACTCTTGGAGGAATTAGCTCACAATGACTACGCGTTTGAGTTCTAGTGGGTAGGGTTAAGTTGAGATTTTGCATCTGACAGGAGGTACACTTAATTAATTCTGTGCAGGTGCGGTGATCGCCGTGTAGCTCAGTGAAAACCGCCAGGAAAGCAGGAGACCCGGGTTCTAGTTCTGGCTGGGTACACATTTTCAACTTCACCCATCTGCAGTTAATGTCATACATTCCGTGAATATGAACAGATAATAACTGCAGGATCAAAAGTGATGTCTGTTCTTTCCGACATGTAAGAAGAGGACGACTCATATATATATTCATTATCACAAGACGTCACAACGTGTGGTATATTACAGTGGCTGAGAATGTTTATGAACTTATTGAATATCTCCTTGCACATTTTTCTAAGCTTACGTTACATGTTCAACATAAAATTAAAGTATCTCTTTCCTGTTTGCGACAACAAATTTGGTCAACTAAAATTTAAATCACTGTTAAAAAGAACAGTCTACATCGCTAATTAAACTTTTTCGTATTTATCACGGTCCTGTTCGCTTGAGAGGCTTATGATTTACCACGACTTCAGAGCATAAAACACATAGGGACTTAGTGGGGTCTTCGGACACTTAAAAAAGCAGCCTTCTTTAAATCGCTGCTTTATTTCACAGTTCTTTGGGTGATTACACAATTTACAAAATGTAATTTTGTGGCACACCATTAATTGCATGAAAGACACTTGAAAGAGAAATTTCAACTGATTGAATCGTATACATTATATTCCAAGCCTCAGACCATTACTTAATAATATAATTTGTATGAAAACAGATCAGGCAACGTTTGGGATTCCAATTTTCATTTAATTGTATGAAATCCATACATTATAAAAATTTGCGTACAAATGTGTATGTCTTTGTGTAGGAATGTGTGTGTGTGTGTGTGTGTGTGTGTGTGTGTGTGTGTGTGTGTGTGTGTGTGTGTGTGTATCGTCTCCTAACTGCTGGACCGATTTCAGTCGAATGTGCTACACGTAATATTTATGGCCAGGAAAAATTCAGTTTGTGGGGAAGCACCACCGACATTCCATAGTGGGATGGACAGGGGCAGGAATGAAAAGAGAACGACAGTCACCGACGCGTGAGCCACCAAATTTAATTTTTTTTATTCGTCCACTGTTTTAGAAATACTGCGCGCTCAAATCTGTACCAAAGGTTTCCTCTTTGCTACGAAATTGTGACACGATTAAAGTTTACCAGTTACTACTTTCCCACTGTTCAGATAGTAAAACAATGGCATTCGACATGATGTTACAAGTTATAACATGTAAACTATAAACAGCATTAGCAAGACACATCACTGAATGTATGTACATACGTTTCTAAATGTACCTTAAAAATTATATGAATTACGACACACTGGTCTGGAGATATAAAGACATCAAGAATAAGGTGCATGAAGAACTGGCCACATAATGAATGAGGTTCTAATTTATGACGTCATTTCCACTCTTTTTTTTTTCCAGAACACATTATGCAGACAGCAGGCAGATATTCCACAATAATTATTTTGAATATTAGTTTTCTCTACATGAACACTATTATCCGTGAAGACAGCCGCATCACACGAAGCTAGAGTACCCGGATTTTAAAATCTTAAAATTTCTTTTCTGGACGATAATTCCAGCAAAATAATGAAAGTAATGAATTTTCTCGATTAATACTTATAAGTTCTTAACGCAATAAATCTATGGCATTCAACTTGATAATACAATACATGAAGTAATTTACGACATTAATTGTCTTTGAGCATCGAAATGAATAAATGTTACAAATTGAAAATTTGTAACAGACCACAATTCGCGCCAGCGTCTCCTCCTGACTCGGGACTTGCCTGGACCACTCCGCCACCTGGACACAATGGTCCCCATATTTACGCGCACTACTCCAGCACCCCTCCTTCCTTACAGGAGGAACTTCGGCGAATCCTCGCTAAAGGCGGTAGGTACCATTTGTCATCCTGGCCTTGTGTGTGTGTTTGTGTCTATGTGTGTTACATGTACTTCCTGACATGTCCGAAAGCAGAAGCAGCACATGTCGTAAATGTAAAGTACATAACCCCTACGAACCACAGACATTGCCATTGTGGGGGTGGCTTGTGTGCTCAACGATACAAATACCCGTACCGTATGTGCAACCACAGCGGAGGGGTATTTGTGGAGAGGCCAGACAAACGTGTGGTTCCTGAAGAGGGGCAGCAGCCTTTTCAGTAGTTACAGGGGCAACAGTCTGGATGACTGACTGAGCTGGCCTTGTAACATCAGCTAATGTGGCTTTGCCACACAGCTACTGCGAGCGGCTGAAAGCAAGGGGAAACTACAGTCGTTACTTTTCCCGAGGACATGCAGCTCTACTGTATGGAAATATGATGATGGCATCCTCTTGGGTAAAATATTCCGGAGGTAAAATAGTCCCCCATTCGGATCTCCGGGCGGGGACATCTCAGGAGGATGTTGTCATCAGGAAAGACAGCACTGGCATTCTGCGGATCGGAGCGTGGACCCCTACACTTAATCGTGTAGGGAAGTTAGAAAATTGAAAAACAGAAATCGATGGGTTGACGTTAGGTATAGTAGGGTTCATTGAAGTTCGGTGGAAAGAGGAACAGGATATCTGGTCAAGCGAGTACAGGATTGTGAATACCAATTCAGTTGGGGGTATTACACAAGTAGGTCTGATAATGAATAAGAATATATGAAAGCGGGTAAACTACTATGAGCAACACAGTGATTGCGTTATCGTAGTCAAGATTGATACGAAACCAACTCCGACCAGAATAGTACAAGTATATATGCCAAATAGCTCGGCCGATTAGAGGAGATCGAAGAAATGTATGAGGAAATAAAGGAAATTATTCAGACAATTAAGGGAGAGGAAAACTTAATTGTGACAGGCGACTGGAATTCGGTAGTAGGAAAAGGAAGGCATGGGAAAATAGTAGGCAAATATGTACTGGGCAATGGGAATGTAAGAGGTAGCCGCCTGGTAGAATTTTATTATTTATTTCTTTTATTTATTCATAACAAACACCTCGTTTAAGGATCACGAAAGAAGGTTGTATACGTGGAAGAGACCAGGAAATACCGGGAGATACCAGATAGATATTGTAATGGTAAGACATAGATTCCGGAACCAGCTTTTAAACTGTAAGACATATCCAGGGGCCGATATGAACTGCAATTGATGAAAGGAGAATATAAAAATGCAGTAAATGAAACAGGCGGAATGGAGTACAAACGACTAAGAAATGAGATTGACAGGAAGTACAAAATAGATAAGCAGGAGTGACTAGAAGGCGAAGAAATACAAACATTGAGTTTGGCCGATGACATCGTAATTCTGTCGGAGACAGCAAAATACCTGGAAGAGCAGTGAACGGAATGGACAGAGTGTTAAAAGATGAGTATAAAATGTACTTTAACAGGAGCAAAACAAAGATAATGAAGTGCGGTCTAAGAAAATCGGGTGATACTGATGGAATTAGATTAGGTAACGAAACAATAAAGGTGGTAGATGAGGTTTGTTACTTGGGCAGTAAAATAACAAATGATGGTCGCAGTGCAGAGGATAAAAAATGCAGAATGGCAATAGGAAGGCAAGCGTTCTTGGAAAAGAGAAATTTGGTAACATCGATTATTAATTTAAGTGTAAGTATGTCGTTTCTGAAAGTATTTGTGTGGAGTGTTGCCTTGTATGGGATTGAAACATGGACGATAAGCATTGCGGACAGGAAGAGGATAGAGGCTTTTGAAATGTGGTGCTGAAGATAGCGTAACTAATGAGGAGGTACTGAAGAAATTGGGAAGAAAAGGAATTTATGGCATACCGTGACTAAAGGGATCGGCTGTGATAGGACAAATTCTTAGATATCAAGGAATCGTGAATTTAGCGTTGGACGGCAGTGTGTGGGGTAAAAATCGCAGAGAGAGACCAAGAGATGAATACAGTAAGCATATTCAAAAGGTTGTAGGTTGCAGGTCTTATGAGGAGATGAAGAGGCTTGGTCAGACTAGAGTAGGGTGGAGAGCTGCATCAAGCCAGTCTCCGGACTGAAGACCACAACAAAAACACCAATATCAATTTATTACGTCTTGATTATTAACTACATTCGCATGCCACTTTGTAGACTGCATCCACTTTATACCACTGAATGGAACTTCGAAATTATGGCGTATGCGACACTAATTTCAGAAGCTAAGACATCATAAACAATGACTAGGCTAAATGCCACACCACCACGCCCTGGGTTTCCATTTATTACGACTTTGATAATTAGCCTATGCGTCACATTTTTGGGACAATTTCCTAATATAACAGTAAAGGTACCTACAAAATAGTTGTAGGTCAGCAATTCTGTTGTATTCTAATCGCATTTCTATTATCATGTTGTCAACTGCTTCTAGCTTATTATCTTCGTATTATGACAGGAAACAATTTACTACTTATAAACTGCGTATAGGACTTTTTTCAGTTAACGACAGAAAAATAGGTTCAAAAAAAAATGTTCAAATGTTTGTTAAGCTTATGGGACTCAACTACGGGGTCATCAGTCCCTAAACTTACAAACTACTTATGAACTACTTACGAACTAGGACGGCACAAATATCCATGCCCGAGGGGGGATTCGAACCCCCGACCGTAGTGGCCGTGCTGACCGTGACTGGAGCGCCTCAGGCACCTCGGCCACCGCGGCCGGCGAAAAATAGGTAGTAACCGTTTATTAATGTCCATGAAAATCTCATTAGCTGACTTTCTAACGCTATACTTGTTTTAAATTTTATTGCTATCTTCAGAGAAAGCAGACCTGGCATCTGGGAATGTTATTAATTAAAGTTCACTTATGGAAACATAAAAGAGTAATAGCGTCAAGATTAAACCTTGGGGGACGCAAAAGTAAATTAGGTCACGGTTGTATGATACCTGATGGCTTAATCATATTTCTTTTCAGTTGACTCCCTTAGATTTCTGGCAAAGATGTATAGGATATGAGCAATGTTGCAGCACTTCCTTTTAAACAACGCTATTCTAATTTAAAATTTTAGGATATTGATATTTAAACCGTCAAATGCATTTCACAGATCACAGAATGTGCCAGTGGTCTGTAATTTATTGCCTAATAAATTACTTCCTCCTTACATGTGATGATAGCGTTCTCAATATCAGAACCGTTTGGTAAATCCCAACTGTGACATGGATAATATTTTATTTGCGGAGAAATGGTTCAAAAGACGACTGTAAATTACGCTGACTTCCCTCACTTTCATACTGGAAGTTTGATGTTTCCTGTTTACACCTACCTCTTCCTTTATCACGCAGGTGCCTGGCCAGTATTTAACCCTAATTTGCTGCCTTTTGTCACTTCCCTCCTCTCTTTACCCTTCTCCCTCCTAACCTGTCCAGACCCCATCCATCTCGGCCTAAAGGCCAGAAATACACTCTCTCCCACCCCCATCCGCTATCTTCCTGTCTCTACTACGTACCCTGTAGAGACTGATAGGTCCCATTCACCTACACAATTCCCACACCGCTGCAGTCACAAGGACAGTATGTAACTTTCACCTATTAGATTACCTGTGGATATAACTTAACGGTGACGAATCTAGTTGTTATTAATCTATTAATAAATGAAATACTGGCAGCTGATTCAGGTTTTATTAATATAAAACATGACCTGTAGTTGCTACACACACGAACTACTGTGTAACGTTGGTACCTCATTCGTTACGCATACATACCATTCCATTAACAAGCGCCGTTATTCTTCATCAATGTCGTAGAAAACTACAACGTTAATTGCGCTACTCAATTTTCATCATGTGTATTTTTTTCATTTTTTATTCGCTATATAGCTTGAACAGTATCTGCACCTTCAAAATTACTCTGCGAGTCATACTGAAGTTCACCGAACAGTTCCATTCTCTAATAGCTCGCGGAAAAAGGGAAACATAAATCTTTCCGTGTTCTACCTGTTTCTCTTATTTTATTTTGATGATAATATCTCCATATGTATGGGGCAGGTAACGAAATACGTTAGCATTCTGAAGAGAAAGATAGTGAAAGAATTTTCGTAAATAGATTCCTTTCTTTTAATTATTTCCACCTCAACTCGTGCATTGTGCTCTCCCCTATATCGCGATAAGGAAATGCGAGCTGCCCTTCTCTCTGTACTTTCTCTAGTCTGTCACTCCCAATTTTTGGGGATCCCACAATGAGCAACAACACTCCAAATAAGGACGCACAAGTGTGGTATAGGCAGATCCTTTATTAGAATTGTTGCATTTTCTAAGTGTTCTGCCAACGAAACGTAGTCTTTGGTTCGCTTTCCCTACAATATCTTCTATGTGTTCTTTCCAATTTAAGTTGTGAATTTGGAGGGGAATTTACTTCAATAGTTACTATAATTTTTCAATTTTCATTTTTTCATTTTGGCGATTGTTGGCTTATTTATTTCGTCACTAAGAAGACGTTATATCTCATTGATCATATAAATAAAATTTGTTGCTATTTTATGTATAAATAAAGAAAATTTTATTATTCATATAGTAAATTTCATGCATTTTTTTAGATATGGCTGAAGATGTAACAGTTACGTTTTAGGGCCACCACCACAATCTGTATAAAGGACAAATAATTAATCGAGTTAAAGTAGCTATAAAAATCACAGTGTTTAAAAGACAAACTAAAGTGTAATCCTTTAATCTGATGATAAAACGTTTCAATATTTTTCTGGAACTTCAACTTTGAACTTTCAACTTGACATTTTTATTAGAAATCTTGCTATATTGACACATACAATTTACTTAATTACGCTGCCAGAAACTAAAGTTAGTAAATTTCTGTACAAAACTTCATATTAATGTCTCACTATATGAAGACATATTTACTTACTACTTTACTACCACAGAACTAGGCTGCAACATATTTATTGTGATTTGATCTCTTACTAAAATGTTTACGTGTCCATTGTAATGTCAGGTGTAAAAGAGAAACCCAGGCTCACTTTACTATTAGTCAAATAAGAAAAGGAAAGTTTGTTTACTCGTACCTTCAACATCAACAGTACAGGGAATGTCAGATAGAAACTTGGCATATTCCCCAAACAACATGGGTGGTTTAGCTGTAAGCCGGAAATGTAAACAAGTATGCACGTAAACGCATACATACATACACACAGACGAACCATATAGGTATACTTTTAGTGTATATAGTCATGATTACTGAAATAATCTCATCAAGGAGATGGTTGCTAGTGTCTGTTTCAGAAGAAACGTTGTTGTATCAACCTGAGGCTATGTGTCCGTGTCTATATGCGCAATCAGCAAACACTAGCGGGAAATTCACTCTCTTTCATATGTAACGGATATGATGCCAACTGTGCACTGCTAATGGAAGTATGGATCTAATACGAATGTACAATGCAGTTCATTTGTTTTAATTTTTTTTATTTTCTTCTAATGGAAAGGGCGAAATGCCACATCTCATTCTTTTAATTTAATTATTTCATGTCTAACAGCAAATGTCGCCCAGTAATTAATGTAATGAAAATGAACGAGACTTTATAGAGCAACTATTTGGGGGAGAAGAATATTTTCTGTTTGCTGTTATCAGGATGACAGATTTCAGAATACTGCGACAGGGTAGCGTTTGGAGGAGACAGACACAAGTGTTCAAGATGTAAATGGAAGGCAGCCACTTGGAAGGACTTCTGAAGAGTCCACCATCCCGTCTGGAAAATGCAACCATTCATATCGAAGTAACAAAGGGAAAAAAGTTGCTTTAAAATAAATAATTTAAAAAAAAGATTTGGCATTCTTCTATGAACATTGATGCAGATTTGGACTGTTTCAGTGTTCCTATGGAAACAACTACATTTAAATATTCACAGAATATATGACATCAACTACTAATGGGCTAAGCCGAAAATGTGTACCCCGCCGGGATTCGAACCCGGGTCCGCATTTTTTTTTGGCAGTTGCGCTGACCTCTACACCACTTTTTTCCCCTTCTTCTTTTCTTCGGGGAGATCTATGCTTTGTGGTCGTTGTTCCTTTTTGTTCGTTGAATATTTGACTCAGTTTATTATTATTATTATTATTATTATTATTATTATTATTATTACAAGGAGTGTTTAGCCCCCTGACCTGTCACGCTGAGTCACGGCGCCCTGCCCACTGAGGACACAGTGATCACCGCACCTACAAGGACTACCTAAGCAAGCCTCCCGTCAGATACAAATTTCCAGCTCTACGGGGCAAAGTTAACATGGGGTAAAGTTAACACAATACTCCATGATGCTGTATCTGGAATCAGAAGCGGTTCAGTATACTAACTGTGTGAACTGAAAGTGCAGCCTGGAAAGGTTAGTTCCAGAAAACTGCAGCCGCACAACTAGTGAACAGACGCTATCCACTATGCCGCTTGCTACAAGAAAGAAGCAAAGTAAATTTGGTTTTGTTTTGCATTGGTCCGGGGCTGCTTATTCTTTATTAGCAGATTCCACCAAATTCACACGAAGTGATGGGTGCTATCGACAAAGGTTCGCAAATCGATTCCGTATTTCTTGATTTCCAGAAAGCTTTTGACACAGTACCTCAAAAACGGCTTTTAATCAAATTGCGTGGTTATGGTATATCGCCCCAAATTTGTGATTGGATAGGGGATTTCTTGTCAGAGAGGACACAGTTCGTAGTAATCGATGGTAAGGCATCGACTAAAACAGAGGTGATATCGGGCGATCCACAGGGTAGTGTTATTGGTCCTCTGCTATTCCTCATTTACATAAACGATTTAGGGAAAAATATAAGTAGCTCTCTTAGGTTGTTTGCAGATGACGCCGTCATTTACCGTCTAGTAAAATAATCTGAAGATCAAAACCAATTGCAGAACATCTGAATAAGATATCAGTATGGTGTAAAAATTGGTAATTGACTCTAAATAATGAGAAATGTGAAGTCGTCCACATGAGTACGAAAAGAAATCCGTTAAACTTTGTTTACAACATAAATCAATCAAATGTGAAGGCTGTAAACTCCACAAAATACCTAGGAATTACTATTACTTCTGACTTAAACTGGAAAGAACACGTAGATAATATCGTGGGAAAGGCGAACCAGAGACTGCGTTTTATTGGCAGAACCCTTAAAAGATGCAACAGAACTACTAAAGAAACTGCATACACTACGCTTGTTCGTCCATTTTTTGAGTATTGCAGCCCAGTGTGGGATCCTCATCAGGTGGGTTTGACGGAGGACATCGAAAGAGTCCAAAGAATGGCAGCTCGTTTCGTATTGTCACGATACAGGGGAGACAGCGTTAAGGAAATGATACAGAATCTGGGATGGGAATCATTACAACAACGGCGCTTATCGCTGCGGCGTGGGCTACTTGCGAAACTCCAATCGCCAACATTCTCCTCCGAATGCGAAAATGTATTGTTGACTCCCACTTACATAGGTAGAAATGATCATCAGAATAAAATAAGAGAAATCAGAGCTCGAACAGAGAGATTCAGGTGTTCTTTCTTCCCGCGCGCTATTCGAGAATGGAATGGGAGATGAATGGTATAATTGTGGTTCGATGAACCCTCTGCCAGGCACTTAAATGTGATTTGCAGAGTATCCCATGTAGATGATGTAGATGTAGAATGTTCACTATCTGCCATCTGTATCCTGTCCAATACCTCAGGCAATGTCGGCTTCTAAGACATTTTTTAATTAAAAAATAAATCAAAATGTTTTTCACATTTCTCAATTTCTGTAAAACACCAGCTTTAACGACCGTGTAAGAAACGTGTGAAAAGTAATTCGCCACAAATACATAAGCTCGCGCTGTTTTCCGCATGCGGATGGCTGCCCTGAAACAGTAGACGATTGACATAAGCCTCCATGACTCACGGGTCATGGTTCTCTTTCTATTACGTTCATTTGTTTTTCTACAGCTCCCTTTTTAAATGTTCCAATAATTATTTTTAATACTGTTGTTAAATCAAATCCTGTAGAATGTGGAATACTTTCCATTTATTTAAAATGCCTTTTTTTGCTATGAAATTACTTGAGGTGTAAGTTCCCAAAGTACCTCATAAATACGATATCCTGCTACTCAACATTACCTTTACTTTGATTTTAATTTCAGAATTTTATTTTGAATAATGACTGAGCTGTGAGTGTCGGAATTTCGTGAAAGTAATGAAGTACATTAAATTTCATCCATGAAAAATACGAGACACTAGATTTTCACAACAGCGAGTATCGAAAAATTATTAGAACACTACTTTATTGACTGACACTGGAACCAGAAGAAAGTTAACTGCATCCATTTTGAGACGGAATTGCCTATACATAAGTAAACGGAAGAAAATGCTTACTAATTACTAATGTGACTGCAGTCCTATTCTCACTTGTTAAACGGGACGTAAGACCCTTAACTTCCTTCCTTTATTCACTTGTTAAAATCTAACATTGCGGGTGTAGGAGATGCACGTGAAACTTCGACATAATTTGTTTGAGACTAGGGCGCATCGCACGAGATCTCAGCTGCTCTCGAAAATCTTCTCTATAACGCACACACACACACACACACACACACACACACACACGACACAACAGAAACCGCGATAAACAGTGCTGATTGTCTCTTGGTCGCTGAAGTATATTGCACTGCCGTATTAGTTACGTTGGGGTTGAAGGATAATATAATGCAACTGCTGAGTACTTTTAATCCGATCATTAAATCCAGTGTAAGGCGAGTACGGCATCTGAAACATTTGAAGTGGTGTCAGCATTTTTAGCAAATGGCTCGCCCGCGTGTTACGCGGAGGGGTTGCTTTCTCTTCCAGCACACGTCCTTTCAATATGGTGTCCTGTTCATTTACATGAAATAAATTACCATCTTTTTTTGTCAAAGTACATTAAATGCTACGTCAAACGAATCATATAACCGTGACCTTTCCGCTGCAAGCCCTTTAGCATAGGAATTTAACTGTAATGGAATGAAAATAATTGGGCAAAGCAAGAGTACTGCAAAAATGTCACTTTTCTTTACTGTGTGCTTTGGAAATGCCAACAGAGAATTTTTCATCATGGAATGAATAACGAATATTGTACCAAGAGTACCGACATTTTATTTCTTTTATTAGCATATTACCGGCATATGTCAAGTGTCATTTGTATCTGTGCAGTACGTTTTATACTATGTGGTTTTGAAGCAGGTAATCAATAAAATATATTTCAAGAATTGCTGAAAGAATGTTTGACTTTCATTTAGATTTTAGACATTTAGCTAATGGACTTGTTAGACGGCGAGCGGTATTTAGTATCCATCGTTCTTTTATACCGTTGGTCTCTGTTTTTGTGAATGATTTTTATCTAACACTGTCTTTTCTGGGGTCTGAAAATTAATGTTACGACAGCCAAAAGAGATGGTGAACATCCTCTGTTTAATCTTCAGTCATCTAGTCAACTCTTCAGCTCCTAGAGACTTAAATGGAATGTTGCTAACATCTATGAAGTTCATTCAGATTTGAATTTCTACAGTTCTTAATTTAGGGTGAATATCCTTGTAAAATGTTACAGGCACTTTGTAGTAAATTTTTCCTATCGAAACATACTCCAAACAATTCTGTTAGATCTTTTACAAGAACTGCAAAGTAATTTTCTTTGTTGTTATGGTCTTCAATCCGCAAACTGGTTTGATGCAGCTTTCCACGCTACATTGTCCTGTGCAAGAATCTTAATCTGAAAATATGAGCGGCAACCTACATCTTTTTGAATCTGCTTAGTGTACTCGTCCCTTAGTCTCCCTTTACGATTGTTACCCCACACACTTCCTTCTAATGCTAAGTTGACGTTCCTTGATATCTCAGACTGTGATTCACCAACATATCCCTTCACTTAGTCCGATTATGCCAAAAACTCCTTTTCTCTCCAATACTATTAAGCGCCTCCTCATTAGTTACGTGATTTACCCATCTAATCTTCATCATCCGTCTGCAGCACCACATTTCGAAAGCTTCTGTCATCTTTTTGTCTGAACTCCTTATCGTCCACGTTTCATTCCGATACAATGCTACACTCCAGACAAATGCTTTCACAAAGGACATACTAACATTTAAATTAATATTGAATGTTAACAAGATTCGCTTCCCATAGGCATTCTGCATTTTATATCTTCTTTACTTCGGCCATCAGATCTTGCTACCCAAATAACAAAACCCATCTACTACTTTTATTGCCTCATTACATAATCTCCTTCAGCATCGCCTGATTTTCTGACACTACATTCCATTATCCTCGTATTAGTCTTGTTATCCTCTTTTCAAGACGCTGGCCATTCCATTCAATTGCTATTCTTGATCTTTTGCGGTCTCTGACAGAATTACTATGTGATCAGCAAACTGCAAGGTTTTCATTCCCTCTCCCTGAAATTTAATTTCTTCTCCAAATTTCTCCTTGCATTTCTTCACTGCTTGCTCAATGTACATATTGAACAACATTGGGGAAAGGCTACAACCCTTACTCACTACCCAACCACTGCGACCCTTTCATTCCCTTTGACTTTCTGTCTGCTTTTTGTAAAAGTTGAATATAACTCTTCGCTCCCTATATTTTACCCCTACTGCCTTCAGAATTTCATTAGATTCCAGTCTAAATTGTCGAAGCTTTTTCCAGATCCACAAATGCTAAAAACATAGGTTTCCCTTTCATTAATTTATCTTATAAGTAGTAATGCGAGTTGTTCCTCGGATGTTCCTACATTTCTCCTAAATCCAAATTGATCTTCTCCAAGGTCGGATTCAACCAGTTTTGCCATTCTTCTATAAAAAAATCGTGTTAGAATTTTGTAACCACTATTTTTTACACTGATAGTCCTGTAATTTTCACATCTGTCTGCACTTCCTTTCTTCCAAATTCGAAACACTATATTCTTCTCGAATTCTGAGGTGAAAGTGAAGTCATGAAAGCTCGCCTCCAAAATGTAATTTATCAACACTTACCACGCGGATTTTAAAATATCTATGGGTGGCAACGCGAAATAAAACATCTAAACGGAATCGCTACCTGTTGAGGCCGAGTGTGTACGACCTTGGCCTGACATGAACTGTTCCCCTCTACGCTTACCTTTTCTTTATGTAGGCCCAGCTCGGCCGGCCTACAGTCACTTGCCGTACACCAAGTCGTATTACAAAAGTTATAACATTACGGTACATTGATAACTTCCAGTGTCACTTATTTTTATCCTTGTAGTGCGTATTGGAATGAATATTAATAAATAAATTCCATTAAATAGCTCGCAAACTTCGACTTGTAGAATGTTTTAAACGGCAACTCTGGGTGAACTAAAAGTGTTGAACTGTTCTTATTATATCATGCTGTACCTTTCTATTCATCCTATCTTCCTGAAAAACAGTATCATCCCCTTGCGAAATAACTAAAAGTCTATAGTATTAAACATGTAACTTAATTCTAAGAGGCACTGAGGGTACAACGTTTTTATACTTTCGCTAACAATTTCGTTTTAACTACCTTCTTCCCGCCGCTTTCCGCGGGTAGACTGGATTGTTTGTATTGTTTGTTTCTACTTATAAATATAAATTTTCATAAATTTAGATTTAAATTTGTCTTAATAATCACATATTTTGATACAACTTGCCAATCCCTATTGCTCCACTAATGGCAGAATTCAAAACATCCCGAAACCCTTTTTTTTTTTATTTAATTCTAACCATGACTCCAAATTTTCGCAATTATAGCATCAAAATAGTCTTAGTAGCGCCCGTAAAAGTTTTTCCCTTATTTCACACGCGAAATGGTTGAACTTCCAAAATCATCAACACACTTGTTTTTAAAACTCGAATCGAAAATCTAAATGGAAAGTTTTGTATTTCTTGATTAAAAATTGCCTGATAGCATCGTATTTTCAAAAAACCGTTCATCCACTGTTTAACCCCCTTAGGGATGGGAATATCGAAAATCGCTGATGCCTATAGTGGAAGATAAAAAACGTACACAAATTTCAAGTTTCTATCGTCTGTAGATTCACTTTTCAGCGCCGTTTTCTGCCTTTTAGAAACGCATCGAAAACGTGAAATTTCTTTCTTACGCTTTGGCATCTTTCTTGGTAGTTTTACTTTTCAAACTGCAATATGCACTTATTTTTCGTTATTCGTATGCTTGTTGCAGAAAAACAAATGAAGAAAGTGCACTTTTCTCTGTATATAACCACATTGCTATTATAGTGTCAAAAGTCTTCGCTGGTCTTCAGTCCGAATTCTATATAAGGTGAGTACTTTCAACCACTGTATCTTCCACCCTCTTATAGCTATTGACACGGAACTGCTGTGCTGTAGAACGTGAGACTTTGTACTTTATCAACACAGAGATCGTTCGTTTAGTTTTTGCTGAAGAGCAAAACATTGACACCTACACGTACAATTTCATGTAACTCGGTAACTTTGAAGTCCCATGTCTTTCACTCCTTTATCGTTATCAATCTTCTACCACAATAGTGCACAATGCGAGACAGATACCTACTACCACATACAAACACTATTTGTATGCGATGTGTAGTTTTGGCTGCAGAGTGAAATATAGGCAGAGACACCGCAATTTATATATGTATTAGGATTTATGAGGTCACCTGAAAAAAAATGGTAACACTTCTCCTAGTAGTTTGCATCAGTGAAGACTTCAGACTGATAATTCTATTTTCTAGCACTAAATTTAATAACAAAACGTTGACATGTTTGTAAATGTATTTGACTTACCTTCTTTGGTTATTAGTCATCAGGCTTACTAACTACTTAGGACAACACACACACCCATGTCAGAGGGAGGACTCGAAACTCCAACGGCGAGCAACCGCGCTCTCTGTATCAAGGCGCCTTAGATTTATCGGCCATTCTACCGCGGCATATATAACAAAAGATGAGAAATTCATGAAGGCAGTCCGGACACAAGTGTATTCAGAGAATTATTAAATTATTAAATCGGCAGTGTTCCAGAGAAGATAGATGAGTAGTAATAATCCGCCTACTGTATTCATCTTTCGGTCTCCCTCTGCGATTTTTACTCCTACACATTTCTCTCCAGTGCTAAATTTACGATTTCTCAAGGTCTAAGAATGTGTCCTACTAGTCGATCGTTTCTTTGAGTCAAGGTATGATCGGAATCCCATTCCTTCTCTATTTCGTTCACTAACTCGTCATTAGTTACGCGATCTACCAATCTAATCTTCAACATTATTCTGTAGCACCAAATTTCAAAACCCTGTATTCTCTTCCTGTCTGAATTATTTATCGTACAAGTTTCACTCCCGTACAACGCAACACTCCACGCAGATGCCTTCAGAAAAGACTTCCATAGAGCCGGCCGCGGTGGCCAAAGGGACTGAGGCGCTCCAGTCACGGTCTGCACGGCCACTACGGTCGGGGGTTCTAATCCCCCTCGGGCATGGATATTTGTGCCGTCCTTAGTGTTAGCTAGTTCATAAGTGGTTTGTAAGTTTATGGACTGATGACCCCGTACTTAAGTCTCATAATCTATACAAACATTTGAACTTCCATAGACTTAAATAAAAATTTTATGTTTACAAAACTCATCTACCACCTTTATTGTTTCCCTACCTATGAAATTCCTTCAGCATCGTCTGATTTTTTTTAGACTGCATTCCATTACACATGTTTTGCTCATGTTAATGTTCACCTTACGCGCTCCTTTCAACACACTGTCTCATTCCGTTCAACTGCTCCTCGAGGTTCTTTACCGTCTCTGACAGCATTACAATATCTTCGGCAGAACGCAATGTTTTTATTTCTTCACCCTGAACTCTAAATCCTTCCCCGGTTTCTCCTTACTTTCCTTCACAACTTGCACAGTGCACAAATTGAATACCATTAGAGAAAGGTACAATCATGTCTTACTCTCTTCCTAATATATGCGTCCCTTTCATGCAGTTAGACTTTAATAAGTTCTGTTTCCTTTATGTACAAGTTTTAAATAAGCTTTCGTTCCGTATATTTTACCCCGGCCGACTTCAGAATTTGAAAGGCAGTATTCTAATCAATATTGTACTACCTTACTAGAGCCGCGACGGAGCGGCCGAGCACATTAAGGCGCTATGCTATGGTGCTTGAGGGCGTTTCCCCATCGGGGGTTCGAATTCCAACTCGGGCATGGTTGTTTGTGCCGTCTTTAGTATAAGCCATTTCATAAGTAGTTTGTACGTTTAGGGACTGATGAGCCTGTAGTTAAGTCCCATAAGCTCTACAAATATTTGAACATTTTAAACCTTACTACAAATCTATAAAAGCTACAATGTAGGTTTGCCTTTTCTTAATCTAACTTTTAAGTTAAGTCGTGAGTATTGCCCCCCGTGTTTCTACATTTGTACTGAATCCGAATTCATCCTTCCCGAAGTCATCATCTATCAGTCTTTCTATCCTTTTCAATTAATTCTAGTCTGCCTTTTTTTTAAAATGAGAACTAATACATTTTTCAAACATTTTGATGGTATTTCGATTGTCTCGTATAACCTACGCACCAGATACATAGTTTTGCTTTGGCTGCCTCTCCTAGAGCCTTTAGTAGATCTGAGGGAAAGTGATGTACTCCACGGCCTTGTCAGTGCTTTGTCAGATTCATCTCTCAGTGTAGAATCTCCTATACTATGTCATTAAACGCAGAGTTGACAATTTCCGCTTCACAGCGTACCTGATGCAAATTACAACATGCTCTCCCAAAGGCTCACATCGAATTTCCGCTCATTATTTCATTAACCCGTGTCAAATCGCATACACTTTCAAAACAATATAGTTGTTTATTTTTAACGTTTAGTTAGTAATTAAACGTTAAAAATGAACATTGTTTTAAATTTGAATACGTTCTGACACATGTTAATGCAATTATGAGCGGAAATTCAGTTTGAGGCTTTCGGAGAATGTTTTGATTTGCGTCAGTTAAGCTGTAGAACCGAAATTTTCGACTCAGCTTTGAACTGGTAACCAGCGATCATAAGGCCGTTACTGCATCAAATCATCTCAAAGCCTAAGTTTCATCCCTATCTCTGACAGTGTGGAGCGCCAGTGAGCAAATTTCAGGAGCACTGTAATATAGGCGTCAGCGATTTATGTGTCGAGTAAAGATGGGAATGATCAGTCGTTGTTATATCAAGCGATTAACGAAACTGTAATTAAACCAAAGGGAACTTTGCTGCAAATATAGTTTTGCAGACAAACGAATATCATACGATGTCATAATTAGCGCAAAGAGAACCGTGACGGTATCGACCTGGGAGAAAATCCTAAGAAAATATTGTCATTTGTAAAATCGAAAAACGCGTCGAAATGTTCAGTCCTGAAACTCTGTATCTGGAGAGCGGATATCTTGTGAGTAGGAATCAACATGGTTTTCCAAAGGAACAAACATGTGAAACTCAGCTCTCGCTATTAATCCATAAACTCAGAGGTCGGTAGTTAAAGAACCGCGAGGCATAGATACTGTTCCTCGACTTTCGTCGCCTGATGAACTAAATGCGAAAATGCGGAATTTCGGACCAAGTGATTGTGTGCCTTTCAGAATTTGCAGTTAACAGAACGCAGCACGTCATTCTGAACGGATAGCAGTCTTCAGACATGAAATTGATTTTCAACTGTGTGACAAGACTGGTTTCTGGTTTGAAGAACGTAGCATTTCACTTTGAACGGAAAGAAGTCTTCAAAAGTAAAAGTGACATCTGGTGTGCCTTAGATAAATTTTATAGGATCGATGGTTTTCACGATATATGAGGGTTGTAACTTAATTAGCGGCAATACTGCTGTGGAGACATTATGCGATGGTATCTACTATTGTCACTGATATCACACGTTGTTGACATACCTACATTACCTCCGAGCAAATGGATTCGCTCGTCCCACGTCACCGACATGCGTACAATCGAGGATAACACAGTCACTTGTGAGCGAGCGGTCTAACGTCACAGTGTCACTATTTATTCGAAACTGGAACAACGGAGTTGGATCAAGATTGAATGCGCCAGAGGGCGTACATCATGACATATAAAGGTTCAAGAGGCGTGTGTGGAATCGACATTGCTGTACAGAACAGAGACACGTTGCGTAAAAGCCTCCAACGAAGGTCGGAAAACTGTGCCCGACATGCATCGGGCAGGTCGTCCTCGCGTCTCTGATAAAGATATGCATAATGTTACCGCGTTAGTGGACAGTGATCGATGCCAGACGATTCGTGAGCTCGCCCCCAAAACAGTATTAGTGCATACGACTGTGCTTCGTATTTTGAAGCAGCACCTGTTCATGCGAAAAATTACAGGACGATGGATTCCGCATGAATTGACGGAAATGCAGAAATTTATGCATTACGACGCTTCTGAGACGCACTTGGAATGCTATGAGCGCGAAGGAGACGATTTCTTACGCAGTAGCGTAACACTGGGTGAAAAATGGGCTACATCGTACAAATCAAAATTGAAACGCCAATCCAACGAATGGCGTCATTATGGGTCGTCGCGGAAGTAGATAGCGGGTCAGAGACACAGATAATATTAGATTAGATTAATACTTGTTCCATAGATCATATATGCGACATTTCGTAATGTTGTAGAACGTGTCAGTTTAGTAAATGTTGTCTACACTTGACAATCTCAATTTTAAGGATACTTTTTATCATTTTTTGTTGTTTTTTTATTTTATTATTTATTTTTTAAGTTTTATCTAAAAGTTCATCTACATTGTAGACGGAGTTGCCATTCAGAAAGTCCTTAAATTTCTTTTTAAATACTAGTTGGCTGTCAGACATTTGATGCTACTTGGTAGTTGATCAAAGACTTTCGTGGCAGCATAATTCACCCTTTTCTGATCCAAAGTTAGATTTAACCTTCAATAGTGAATATTATCCTTTCTCCTAGTGTTATAGCTATGCACACTCCTATTCCTTTTGAGTTGGGTCGAAATGTTAATAACAAATTTCATGACTGGATATATATATATATATATATATATATATATATATATATATATATATATATACTAGCTTAAACCCGCAGCTCCGCTCGCGTGTTGGTTGATTATGATACCTAGATAATGCGCGAAATGTCAAATCGATTTTTTAAAGAGATGTATTAAAAGAAATTTCTTTTTTACTGCTTTATTTATTCTTATATTTCCTTATTCGTATGATTATCCTTACAGAGAAAGAGCTGAAGACATTGTAGCACGCATAGACCAAAGATATGTTCTGTGGCATAATGTTTCGCTGCATGTAACCTCCTTGCTGTAGAGTCGCAAACGTCATCGCTGGCCTTCAGTCCAATTCTTTTTTATATTTTGACGACTTTCAACCACCATACCTTCCACCCCATTTGGGCTATCGGCATGGAATTGCTATGGTGTACAACGGGAGACTTCGGACAACAACTACACACAGACCATTCGTTTGCGTTCTGTAGTTTTCGCTGCAGACCGAAATATTAACACACACACGCGTAGAATTTTATGTACACCGATAACTTTCCATTCCAATATACTCCACCCTTTTATCATTCTCAACCCTCAAGCAACAATGCAACCAATAAAACCATTTTGAAAGAGTAAATATAATTTTAAAAGAGTAATTATTGTTCCGCATTTCGCGTTATATTCTTCAGATTACTAAATATCTATCATTTCGCAATAAAACCGTGTCTAATACCTTCCACAGGTATAAATTAGTAACTGTACAAATATTTACGTCTCTGCGTCTTGTCGTTCGGACGTGATAAGCGTACACTGACCACACATTTACATTAATATATATAGCCAAATAGCTATCCGATCGCCATAAAACCGTGGCTAAAGCCTTCCCGGGGTAGACATTAGTAACTGTACAAATTTATAGCTCTTTATGTCTTGTGGTTGAAACGTGATAAACGTTCACCGAACAGACATTGAAGCTACAGTGGAGATCCCTAGATTCCTAAAGAAATGCCTGGAGGATGCTCTTGGGTCGCCCCCAGCAATTATTCCGATTACACGCTTTTGTGCAACGAATACTTTTTACTCAATCTGGAATTGCTCCAGAATATGACCCCATATGAAAGCATTATGGTAAAAATCATGGTGATTCTCGTTTAAGACTGTGATGGTGTTATCCTAGCGCATTACGTTTCTTTACGGCAGAGCGTCCATGCACAGCATTACTGCTCGTTTTTGGACCATCACCTGCGACCAGCCTTGCGAAAGAAGCGTCAACATTTTCTGCGCAACCAACGTCAATGCACGACAATGCGCGGCAGCGTAAAGCAGAAGCTGTGACTGCTCTGTTCGGTCGATGGGACTGGGAAGTACTGTACCACCCACCATACTCCCCTGACTAAAGTCCTTGAGACTTCGATTTCATTCTGAAGATGAAGGAACCACTTTGTGACATTCGCTTCAGAACTGTTCCAGAGATTCGACAGACAGTAGATGGCTCCTTTCGCACCATCAACCGAACAGTCTCTGATAAGGCCTTCAACATTACTGGCATCGGATTCTACAAACCGCTGTATACTACTTCGAAGGACAGTAACACGTGCAAACATTTAACGGCTTTGTATCAGTTGTGAATAAATAGTTGCCAATATAAATGTTTCATCATATCGAGACGTTGCAGCACCGGAAGAAAGACAGTGATATGCAGGAAGATCTGCAGTCAGTCAGAGAATTTAAATTGCCCGTCACCATAAACAAAATGCTACGTTTGCATCGAAAGAAAGATCAATTATGTTACATTTACTCAATAGTAGTACAAACTCTAAGTCAGCTACTTCCAAAAGTTTTCTGGGATTATGAATAATGGGTGATTTGGAATGGACCGGCCATATAACCATATATAATTAATCGTGGGTCAGGGAGGTGCCCGACTGAAAAATGTTCAAATCTTTGTTAAGCTTATGGGACTTAACTTCGGGGTCATCAGTCCTTAAACTTACAAACTACTTATGAAGTAGCTAATCCTAAGGACGGCACAATTATTCATGCCCAAGGGGGGATTCGAACCCCCGACCGCAGTGGCCGTGCAGAACGTGACTGAAGCGCCTCAGTCCCCTCGGCCACCGCGGCTGGCTGCCCGACTGAGATTCATTGGCAGAATCCTTAGGAAGTGTTGTACGTCAACAAAGGAAGTACGTTACAAAACCTCATTGGGCTGGCACTCGTGAATGTGAGAGAAGACCAACTGAGAACAGCACGCTTCGTTACAGGCTCATTTAGTAAACACAAAAGCGTCATAGAGAATATCGGGAAATTCCAGTGGCAGACGCTGCATCTCTGTACGGTCTTGAATCAGAGTTCCGAAGCATGTATCTTTGAACTTCAACAGATATATCACTTCCCCCTCCGTATATCTCACGAAGAGATCACAGGGATAAAATAGACTGGAGCCCACACGAAGTCATACGGGCAATCAATGTTTTTTCAGCGAACGATACGTGACTGAAATAGGAGAACGAAGGGACATCGGTACAGAAAGCACCCTCAAACACACAGCGTGAAGTGGCCCCAGAATATTGATGCAGATGTAGATGTAGATGTAGATGCGATGATTAAGAGTGAAATTGGTAGTAGATGGTTAGTATTGGAAAACCTAACACAAAGAATTCCAGAACATGAATTTTTGGGTACTGCAAGGTGATATGTAACATACGAGTGTGTTTGATGGAACTCCCTCAGGGAAGTACTATTGCTCCTAGTGAGAATTCGTATACGTGTGTGACAAATGGTGACGATTTATTTTACCTGAAACATCTGGAAAATTATCAAGTATTGTCTGCACAATACAGATAAAATTACAGAAAAAGGATAGAAAATACAATACAATGTCTTTGAAGACATAAAATTTCTTGGAATGTATTTTCGCGTATATTTCATTTTAAAATTATGCGTTTCGAAAACATCATCTTCAGATCTGTGGTATATTGTAATATAAATAACATTACATTTCGGATGTTTAAGGATTAATATCACAATATTCACAAGGAGAAGAAACACATTACATGCGAAATGTACTTACGTTATTTTGAAAAAAAAAGGATATAAAATTAAATATTTGTGGAAATAAGTAACTAAAGTTTATACCACAATTGTGGACGTCTAGTCACGGTGTTCGACTAGACTCGACATGCCAAACTGTCGTGAGGGGGACAGCATAACAATTAACAAAAAAAAATTATTAATCTGTGGCTTATTTCTACACTTTTTATAATTTAACCAAATCTACCACGAAAACAATTGCACAAGAAATGCAATGAGTGGACTCACATTAATTTGAAAGTGGAAGAGGAGCAACGTGATGGGAATGGAGTGTATGTGATCAGCTCAGTAAAATAATTAAGCAGCTTCCATGTTACAAGCCAAAGTGAAAGGTCTTTACAGTTTAATTGACATGAGACTCTATCTGTAACAACTGAACTAAAATAACACTATTGTTGTTCATGAGATTTCCCCTGTGGTTGCGCTGACCTGCTAAGCAGCGGGTCGCCGCATATGAACAGTCGGCTCGTAACTTGAGCATAGAAGTAACAATAGCGGTAGCATCCAAGCTGATCACGGCGGCATTAAAAACATTTAAATGTTTGTGAAGCTTAAGGGACTTAACTTTGGAGTCGTCAGTCCCTAAACTTACAAAATACTTATGAACTACCTTATACTAAAGACGACACAAACATCCATGCCCCAGGGGGGATTTGAACCCCCGACGGAGAGTGGCCTTGCGGCGGCATTAAAGCCGCTCACAATAACAGCAGCACACGTTCTCAGTGGTGAAACTACGTTGGTGACCGATTATCACGTTCAATTGTGCTTGGCAAATTATAGTTAAATTGTGATTTATTGCATGTGTACTGTTTCAAATTACCGGTACCAAACTGTTCAAGACAGTAAAAACAATAAAACTTAAAAAATGGGAGATGCTGGTGGGAGGGGAGCCTTCAGGCTCATTAGTCCCCCCCCCCCCTTGGCTGTTCCACTGTATACAATCACTTTTAACTGTCCATATACACCAACACTGTCCTATAACTGTGTATAACTTGTTGCGCTGTTTCCACTTACCACAGTTTGGAATGCAAAGTCTAGTCGAACACCGTGACTAGACGTCCACATTTGTGGTTTATACTTTTAGTTATGTATTTCCACTATTTCAATTTTATATCCAATATTTTTTAAAAAATTGTAAGTACATTACATTTTGCTTGTAATGGGTTTGTTCTCCTCGTGATAATTGTGACATCAATATTTTCGACCTGAGGCGCAAGACCAAAGGTTGTAAGAACGTCAGCCCTATCTCTAGCCTACACCGCTGGCGAATACGCTAGCCCAGTTTGGTACAGGTCAGCACACGCCAAACAAGTCGACGTCGCCCTCAATGAATCTGCCAAATCAGTTAAAGGATGTTTGCAGCTAAGCCCTGTAAATAAAATCTTTCATCTTGCCGGTATTGCACCTCCAGCAATTCGAAGAGAACAAACAGCATATAAAGAGAGACAAAAATCTATAGTCTCCAAGTGGCATCCTCTCCATGGGATGGAGCCAGCAGCACAGAGGCTTAAATCTAGAAACAGTTTTCTCACATCAACTGAGAAGGAGAGTGACTACAGAACAACGGTATAAAGCTGGAATGATGCGGAAAGACACCCATGGATGGAACCCTCGGAAGCCTTAGCCGATGAACACAACGAAAGCTGGACAACGTGGAAGTCTTTGAACCGATTACGCAGTGGCATAGCAAGGTCTAAAGTAAACCTAAGCAAATGGGGCTATCAAAATGATTCCACCCTCTGTGACTGTGGAGCCATTCAAACAACTACCCATATGTACAACTACCCGATCAGTCCCTCAGTGTACCTTTGATGAGTTAATGTCGGCACAACCAAACGCTATTCACGTAGCCCTCTTCTGGGCTAAGAATGTGTAGAAACCTTTCTTTACATCTGCATAATTTTTCTTTTCAAATTAATATGTAGCTATTTTAGGATGTCTCTGACACGAATAAAAAAATTATTTAAATATCCAAAATATAATGTTACTTCTGTTATAATTTGCCACAGATCTTAATATGATGTTTTCGAAACGCGGAATGATAACATAAAATATATATGACCAAGGCATATTAAATATATATGCCAACATGTGGTCGCTTGTCTCGGAATAAATGGATGATTTTATCAGCTAAGTGGAAATAAGTCTTCGAAATTTCTCTCTTTCACATGTGTCGTCAAATTATTTTCTCCCTACTGATATAAAAAGCTATGGAAACTGCTATTTTTAGTCGACGCAGCTTTATCTAAACAGAGGAGAAACTCAGTATTCGTGAATGTGTATGCGGAGCAGTGGAACCATTCTGCTCGGCGTGACGCGGCGGCGGCGAGGTTGGCAGGCCTGGCAGCAGGTAATGAGGCCGGGGCGTGTGTCTTGGCGCGCTTTGTCGGACCGCCTCATTAAATATGGATCAGCGGAGGCGCTCAAAGGCGGCCGCGGCGCCGGCATTCGCCGCTAAACCAGATTAAAACATTAGGTTGGCAGCCCGCATCGCGCTGCCACCCGCACCTGGCTCGCGATAAAAATCGCGTTTAAGGCCGCGCAGGGCTTTTTATTTTCTGACGTACAATGCGCAGCCCGGCATTTGGCAGAGAGCACGGCCCACGCGGATGTTTACGTATTCATACAGGCCGAACTGACACCGGTGCGCCATAGTCGGGTCGAGTGGACATTCGCGCTTTGATATCGGGAAATAAAACGCACCGTGCAGGCAGGACGGCAGAGGGAAAGCGGCAGCCGGGGTAATTTGCAGATTGTGTAAAATTTCCAGTGTATCCCAGGCTGTGCCGGACTTTCTCTTTAGGCTTCACCACAAGCCGTGTGTGTGTGAGCCTTGTTATACAATTCCCACGGACAATTTTTTCGTCTCATTACAGAATGGATTGCTTCAAGATATTTCTACTGTGATAAAATATGCGTGAGAACCTCCAATGAAAACGATTATTTTTTGTCATTAATGACCTACGTCCATATAGTTTATGTTTCCTGCTATCTTGAGGCCTCACCCACAATTGACCAAGTAGGTTTCCATTGGACGAGTTGTGTGATAGCTTTCTTAACATATGTCCAAAAGAAAACTCTCTTCTAGATACAGAAATCATAATTCATTATCACAATTTACACATACATTTAAGGCAAGAGTCTCAGTGAACTACAGCCCACGCACGCGTTTCGCAGCCTCACGTCTTTCCGCCGTCGCCGACCTTCGCCAATCCATTTAGTACGCACTAAGAACAATGTATGGTTTATTTCTTTAATAAATGTACATAATTAAATGCTGTTTCATTTATGCCCCTTAAAGCCAAGGAAACGATCCCACATAAACAACAAGTTTGTTAAATTCCCTGTAAGTGTGCTATCCTGACAATAAGATGTTTCAGTGTAGTTAATCCCTGCCTTCCTGACAACGGGGTAATGCATTCACAGAAAAGTTTTAATGGATTCAGTACAGTTGTCGTAAGTGTTCATTCTTTAACAAAACGGTAGCAGAACTTTTCAGTTGGTGTCTTCACTTGAAGCGGGCTACTATACCAGCAACATTCCTTTATTTATTACAAAGACTGGCGCTTTCTCTAGACTTGTCCAACAGAACTCAAATTCTGAGATCTATCGAATTCACTGTCTGGAAGAAACCAACAAACATGTTCGTTCTCTCCATCTTTACTGAGGGAAGAGCTTTGGACGAAAAAATATTAATTCACCTGACGAGGTGGTTGGTTGCAAATGGTCTCCAACTAATATAATATTACCATTGTCAGTGGTCGCTTCTGGTTGAGTAGAGGGTCCATTTCATAAGCTGTAATATGTCACGAATATATATATATATATATATATATATATATACATATATTGTGAGCGTATGCGGTAACAAACGGCCGTAAACACGACCAGTATCAGCAGTCCACGCAGACACGTAAACCAAGTTACCCGACTGACGCTCCACTGGCACGCCACGAAAATACAAGAACAAACAGATATTAATAATAGGCAGGCATATATATATATATATATATATATATATATATATATATATATATATATATATATATTAACACGAACAGTGCCTACTAACATACTTAAATGTTGAATAATGGCAAATCATAATGCTGCTTGCAGTTCAAATTAAGTCAGAACCAGTGGAAACAATAAGCTTATTACAATAATGCTTCACAAATAAAACCCATAATAATGAATAGAAAACCAAGAATTCAAACTCCTTACTTAATAGAAACTTGAAAGAAATACCAATCACCAGTCAGGTGGTTTTGCACTACGTGCCAACTTACAACAGTTAAGGTACAACTGCACAAGGCGAATTAAGTCCCAGCCCCAAGCAGTTTACACATTATCTATATCTATAAATGTGAATGTCTGTTCGGTGTACGTTTATCACGTCTGAATCACAAGACATAAAGAGCTAAAAACTTGCACAGTTACTAATGTCTACCCGGGAAAGGCTTTAGGCACGGTTTTATAGCGATCGGATAGATATTTAGTAATTTGAAGAATATAACGCGAAATGCGGAACAATAATTACTCTTTTAAAATGGTTTTAATGGTTGCTTTGTTGCTTGAGGGTTGATAATGATAAAAGGGTGGAGTATATTGGGATGGAAAATAATCGGTATATATACAATTCTACGTGTGTGTTAATATTTTGCTCTGCAACGAAAACTACAGAACGCAAACGAATGGTCTGTATGTAACTGTAGTCCGAAGTCTCCCGTTGTACACCATAGCACTTCCATGCCGATAGCTATAAAACTGCGAGATTTTATAAATACACTATATGAGAATGAGAGTACTTAGCCACTTCCAACAAATTTTCATACCTTTATTAAACCTTTTCTCGCTGACAACTATAGCAATATGATGAAAGGAAAAAAGTTTCTCGCTTACTGTTTATGGAGTAAAACTGCGGCTTTGGGTATGACGTTAAAATTTATAATTTCTACACTACAAATTGGAGCCGCAGGAAAATGTTACAGAAAGTATACACACATATAGTTGAATGTACCTTCTAAATTGTATCACAGTACGAGATGTAGTTCATGAGATGTGAGCACATAAACAATAACATTCCACTGTTCATGGACTTAAACTACAGCATTCAGTATGACGTTACAATTTTTAATTTACACACTACAAATTGCAGCCGTAGGAAATTTTACCAACAGTATACACGTATACCATTGAGTGTACCTTCTAAATTGTATGACAGTACGACACACAGTTTATGAGGTAGAGCACATAAACATTAACGTTCATGGATAACCGCCCATGCCCACACCAAGTTGTAATCTATTACTTCTTTGCTACTAAATAGATTCCAGAGATTTTACCGATATACAGCCCTTATAGAAATGAATGTATACCTAAAAAAATACAGGAATAAATTAATAAATACCCGGGTAACGCCGGATTTTCAGCTAGTACTGAATAAGTCAACTTTTGATTTGGCAGGAACCTGGATATCAGTCATTAATTAACATTAAAACATATCCATGACAAACAAGAACAATGTGATAACACTTTTAAACGACATAAAAATCCAATGAACATGGACCAAGTTGGCCCTGGAGACACATGCAACACGGCTTCTTTAGGTAATCCAAGGGAAACATACGTTATTATGCGCCGAGGGAAAGCCGCAAAGTCCACATATCCGGCCAGAAACCAAAGGCCCAAGCAGACTCTGATCTTGCCCGCCACCACGTGTCAGTGTCGATCGTGTGCATACACAAGTTTTAATCCAGCGGGAGGCGCCGCCAGTGCTGCCACACTCTTTTCTCCTTTTTACTCTAAAAACCCACCTCTCCACTATACTGCTCACCGACCCACTCACCGGCGACGCGCACGCGCTCGCGTTGGACGGGCCCATAACGCCCTCTTAAACTAAGACCACTGACGAAGCCACGCAGGAAATTGAAACGCCTCCGAATCGTAACACGGCTAAACGTATATGTATTAAAATAGGGCTACTTACAATTTTGGTGCACATATTTTTGTGGTCTTCAGTCTGGAGACTGATGCATTTCTCCAACCAACTCTATCCTGAGCAAGATTCTTCGTCTCCTCATATGGACGACAACTTATATCTATTTGAATTTGCGCACTGTATTTATCTCTTGGTCTTCCTCTGCGATTTTTATCCCAACACGTGCCTCCAACGCTAAATTCACTATTTCTTGATGTCTAAAGATGTGTCCTATCAATCTATCCCTTCTTTTAGTCCAGGTATGCCATCAATTCCTATTCTCTCCAATTCTATTCAGTATCTCCTCATTAGTTAGACGATCCACCCAACAAATCTTCAGCATTCTTCTGTAGCTCCACATTTCGGAAGCCTCTAACCTCTTCCTGTTATATATACATAGGGTGTCCCAGCTATCTTGTCCACCCAAAATGGGGTTCTCGCCTGAGTCTCAGAACGTGCGATAGCCACGCGTTTCGCCTATTTCAAGCGTCAACTTTGCGTCGCAATATCTCGGGATGTAATTGGAATATTGCGATGCAATCAACGCCATTGTTTATGTGCTTTATCATTCTATGGACTGCTGAAGAAAAAATATAGGGTTTCCATTAAAAAAACCTAAGTTTGTGTTAAAAAACACGTTTGCTTTCGTTTTAGAATGGTTCCAAATATGTACATTCATGGGCCCCAGCCGTACATTGATACCGGTGAAACTCGTTTTCCAATATCTGTTATTGTTCCAGAGATATATTGGGTGGACAAGATAGCTGGGACATCTTATATATATATATATATATATATATATATATATATATATATATATATATATATATATATATATTCCCAAATTGTAATTAGCCCTATTTTAATATACGAGTATTTAACGTAAAATCTTCAGCCGTTGATAGCGTGATGATGGCCACAGTGCTGAAATAGACCTACTGCTATATATGAAGGATTAAATTACATCCAATACACAAAGCAGCTTTTTGGTATCATTTGAATTTTAAAGTTACTATTCAATTTTGGATCCACCATCAGATTTCATAGTGATCTGCTGGAAACCTTGTTCTATGGCTTCCAACAGAAATGGGAAATCATCTGATCAAGTGCAATGGAGCCATCCACAGTTGACATATTAATTTGAACATTGAGTCATCTTGTGGTGGAATTCTTCATCTAAACGGTTCGTATTAGTACTGTAGGAAAATTCGCATTGTTCTTCATCCAGAGAAAAGCTGATTGGAAAACTAGCCTCAATGCCCAGATGCACATCTAATACCCTGCGCTTCACCTAGAGCCAATAAAAGCTCGATGTTTCCAGATGAATTTACATACTGATTCAGACGCACAATTTTCATCTTCGCATTTACACCTCACTCCTCTTATGATTAACAAACATTAAACCAGTAGTAATTAATAATATATTTAACAGTTTCAACGATGATGTCTCATTAAATTTAAACTGATGTTTTGATTTGTGGCACACTGAATGTCTGTACGCTCTCGCCATATGACGGGGATTGCAGGAATTGTCTCAACTGAAGCTACAATTAGTCCGTCTGTCGCATGAACGTACCTACGGCTTGCCGACCCCACGGCACGGGAGAAATGTAAGGCGCCACACCTCACAAGTTACGGCTACCCAGTCCAGATGGTTTGATGACGAGCCTAGGAGGTGCGATGCACGTGTTGTATCGCTGTTAGCAAAGCCACTGGAGCTGTCGCAACCAATCAACAACAAATGGCGCCACACTGTGTTAACCGATGCGTATGTGGTAGGAGATTAGTTTATGCTGTTAGATCACGCTGTTTTCCGTCACTGTTAGCAGTGGAAACTCTAATAAATCGCTTCTAATCTCGGTCATTAACCCTTTCGTGGTTGTTGGTACATATACGTCCCACTAACTTCGGACCTCATTTGTACCACAAGGTGGCGAGATGCGTAATTCTGCATAGTGCTGCCATTTGTTGGTGGCCCTTCAGAATGCGGGAAAAAATCGAGGCACTGAAATTCTTACAGTGTAGAAGGCTGTGACTTTTTATATGGGCTGCCGCGTGAATTTGTCCGCCGTACCATTGTTTATTGTACCTTTAATCGGTTTTCGTCGTTTTCTCGCTACCGAAAATGTCCGATGTAGCCCTATAGTGCCTTGACGTTGCGATATTATAGTACTCATATTTCAAAGAAAAACAGTTTTTCTGTAAATGTTTACGCTAATAAAACACGGTATGTGGTTTACTATTATGTGAATTTTCTATTACAGAATTTGCGCGACAGCTCTCTCATGTATTCTCTCTTTTTTTTTTTAATATCTGTGCATTACAAATTTATGAATCATGTACTTGTTTGGACCCTATAACAGTTAGTATAACTTAAGAAATTATTTTAAAAACTCTTAGGTAAATCGGAGCCAGAAATGATCAGTGGGACGTTTGTGTCCCACCTTTTTTTTTTTTTTTTTTTTTTTTTTTTATGAAAAATGGAATGTGCTAAAACTTTTTGAGTGTCGTATTTGTAATCCTGTCCCAAATCAGACTCTGTAACAGCTGAGATAACTTAGGATATTCTAAAAAATGAGTGAAAACCATGAAAGGGTTAAGCGCTGGTAGTCCGCCACTGAGTTCTCCGTGATGAGAGGTAATGCCTGACATTCGCTTCTGTCAGCTTACACTGGCACTGTCGATCTCGCATTATTGACTTTCCTAGTAGTATCCAAAATGTAAAATCCGACTAGCTCCAACCACCATTACGCGCGCAAAGTCTGTTAGGTGTCGTCCTGCGATCATAATCACTTAGGAAACCTTTCCATGCGAATCACTGAAGTAAAAACGATAGTTCTGCTATTGCACGGGCCTTTTATACCTTATGTACGCAATACTGCCGCTATTTGCATCTGTGCATATCCATATCCAGCACACTGTATGGTAGACGACACGAGTTTACTCTTAGTGCAGAGCCATATTGAACGCTTTATTCCTCCCCCGTGGTCTTTTTTCCTGCACTGTTTGCGTGTTTTCTATCTCTCTTTCCCGATCTAGCATGGTAAATATTTCTGACATTTCAAACGAGAGTCCACAGAGCAGACACGACGACATGAAATATTTTTGGTCTTTTTGGGTCTCACATATGATGTACTCGACACTGAAAGGTCAGGCTATTCTCTCCCAGGGTCAACAAACGTCTCTAATGTTTCGCATCTGCAAATGTACGTTGCTGATGAAAACAACCTGTAACTTCACATAGTTAAAATAAACTTTTGAGGCTATTCTAGTTCAGCCATTAAGTTACATTTAAGCTCATTAAAAGAATGTGATAATGAATGGTTAATGAAGTATTAATTGAAATTATCAATCTTTTCTGAGAGTGAAGTAATTGCCAACATGCATTTTAAAGTAGCAAAATTTAATGTTCCAGTTTTTTACTTTTTTCTGTATTATCTCGTCAGTTCTGTAAGCACTTGCTCATATATTTTTGTAGATCTTTCAGTAAGTACTGATATATCCAAGTGAGTCATCAATAGTGCGGCATTGTAATTACATAAAAAGTAACGAAATATTCGAGCAATGTTACAACTACATGTATAAATATAACCATAGCATTTAAATTGACAGTTACCACTACCTACATCAGTCGTGGATATATTGGAGAACCTTTTTGATTTCGCTACAGTTCATAACCGCTGGGACTTTTCTATGTGCTGTACACCCCATATGAAGTGTAATCAGGAATGGAAAAGCGGTGTGGGTTTGAAAATACAAGATAGCGTTCAGATTTTGAACACGAAACCATATAGGTTTATTTCCTGATGGGTAATACATAGTGTCGATTGCCAGGTTGGTGAGAGAATATAGCTCAAATGACCCCAGATTCATCTCGAGGAAGAAGAAAATTGACTGGTAACGGCACAAAGCCATGAAAGTGTCTGTGATGGTAAGCGTCTCGGAAGAGAAGAGAGTGATGCTTTTGAGCCGCGGCTCCAATTCTAGCAAGTCAGGTAATACAGCGGCGTGATCTGGCAGTCAAGGCGGCTTTGCTTATGACGATTCGGCCTATTCCAGCGAGACTTGTCAACTGTTGGCGGATAAACAGAACGGCGACCGACGAAACGACGAGTCTCTTTGTAATGTTTTTAAAATAATCAAATTATTCGCGCTCGAGTCTGGGACGCCTTGTTCAGTACTGACGCATCATCCGAGGTGGAAAGACTTCTGCAATTTCCTATATCATCTACTAGGTCATTTGTAAATATTGCGGAATGTGACAATTCCTTGGTGTAGGCCAGAAATTCAATGCACAACAGAAGACGTGTCCTTTTTAATGATATGCGGTGTTCTTTTCGCTAGTAGCTCTTCAGTCCAATCACACAGTTTGTCTGATATTACGTTCATCTACATCATACATCTACAGGGGATACTCTGCAAGTCACATTTAAGAGCCTGACACAGAGTTCATGGAACAAACTTTATACTATTTATTTCCCATTCCATTCTCGAATAGTGCGCGTTAAGAAGAACAGTTGAATCTATCCGTTCGAGCTCTGATATCTACCTATGTTAGTGGGAGTCAGCAATATATTTTCGCATTCGGAGGAGAATGTTGGCGATTGGAGTTTCGTATGCTCGCATTTTGTTTAATACACGACACGGCGGATATGTCAAATATTAAAATATGCAAGTGTTTTAACAAATACCCTACCCTAGAAAACAAGTATATGAAAACAATTCAAGTATTAAACTATGAAAATAGATTTAACGTTGATCTAAAAGTTGCCTCTGGACTCACCCGCTGACTGTAGTTTTCAAAATAAGTCCCTTTAAATTTGTAATGCAGCGTGAATAAAGGCACTTTGGTCTTTGTGACTTCTTCGAATATAATTTTGATGGTGTTGTGTTTCAATTGATTGTTTCACATAAGGCTCTAAATACTTACCTATCATATCCACCCGCTCGCTCAGCAGAAGATCAGTACCTAATGGTGGGAGAGTTGCACAGACCACCCCAGTATTCAAGAAAAGGAATAGGAGTGTTCCGAAAAATTACAGGCCCATATCATTGACGTCGGTATGCAGCAGAATTTCGGAAACGTCTACAAGTCAAATTGCGTGGATGCGCAATGTCACCACAGTAGTGCGAATGGATTCGCGATTCCTTGTCTTTATACACTATTTAGGAGACAATCTGAGCAGCTCCCTCAGACTGTTCGCGGATGGTGGTGTCGTTTACTATTAATAATGCGAGCACAAGATCAAAAGCAACTGTAAAATGATTTACATGAGGTATCTGTATAGTGCGAAAATTCCACACGAAATATTGAAACTTGTGAAGTCATATTTGACCACTAAAAGAAGTCCGTTAAACTTCATTTACACGATATAACACTCAAATCTACAGGCCGTAAATTCAACTAAATACCCAGGAATTACTAATGCGATCAACTTAAAATGGAAAGAACCCATAGAAAATATCGTTAGAAAGGCCAACGAAATGTACGTTTAATTGGCAGAGTACTTTGCAGATGTAACTCTTCAATTAAAGAAATTGCCTACAAGACATTTGTTCGTCGTATTTTGGGGTACTGCTACGCAATGTAGGATCCATACAAAGTGTGACTGACGGAGGATATAGAGAAGTTTCAGTGAAGAGAAGCTATTTTCCATTTTCGGACTTTGTTAAAAAAAAAAAAAAAAAAAATAAAAAAAAAAAAAACCTCTTTCATCTCCTTACATGAAATATCTCGTAGATCTTAGTAACAAGTCCAACTGAACCCTCTACACCAACTGGTCTCCCTCCTTGTAAGGAAATAAATGAAGGTTATGATAAAGTGGAAAGATAAGAAAGGAGAACGCCGGCGCAAACACGGAAGTTATCACGATCTGTGACTTATCGGGATACAGGCGAGAGAGTGTTTCACGTAAACGAGTTAGTGTGGAAATTATTTAATAGAAGGCGAAATTCGTTGCGGCGACATCTATTTGCGAAATGACGTTCATAAAATATCTCCTCAAAATCCGAACATACGAAGGTCACTCCAAAAGAAATGCGCACAATTTTTATTTATTTTTATACATATTTTTATTCTACATGTTTGAAAATCTTACAGTGTGTAAATACATCCTTTAGGAACAATATTTTCATTTCCCCACATGATCTCCATCCCTCTCAACTGCCTTATGCCATCTTGGAACCAGCGCCTGTAAACCCGGACGGTAAAATTCTGGACCAACACGTTGGAGCCACTGTTTGTCAGCGTTCTCGAACGAGTCATCATCTTCAAATCTTGTTGCACGAAGAGAGACTTTCAGTTTCCCAAAGAAATGACAGTCACATCGAGCCAGGCCATGACTGTAAGGCGGGTGTTTCAGTGTTCTCCAGCCGAGTTTTGTGATCGCTTCCAAGGTTTTTTGACGAAATGTGCCCGTGCATTGTCGTGCAACAGCGAAACATCCTGCTTTTGCCGATGTGGACGAACACGACTCAGTTGAGCTTGAAGTTTATTTAGCGTCGTCACATATGCATAAGAATTTATGGTGGTTCCATGTGATATGATGTCCACAAGCGAGAGTTCTTTGGAATCGAAAAACACCGTAGCCATAACTTTTCCAGCAAAAGGTGTGGTTTTGAATTTTTTTTTTCCTTAGTTGAATTTGCATGATGCCACTCAATTGATTGCCTCTTCGTCTCTGGTGAAAAATGATGGATCAATGTTCCTTCACCTGTCTCAATTCTTCCAAGAAATTCATCTCCACCATTCCCGTACTGTTGCAAACGTTCGCTGCATACCGTCTTTCGTGTTTCTTTGTAAGCCACTGTCTACATCCTGGGAACCCAATTGGTACAAACATTTTTAACGCCAACACTTTCAGTATTCTGCTGTGTCTGTCAGCAGTCACCAATTCGTTAACTCTCCGCACAATGTCTGGAGTGGATGCAGTACGAAGCCTGCCGCTGCGTGGACGATCCTCAATATTGCCGTGCCCGCTTTCATGACGCAACCTGCTTGCCCACCGACTAACAGTTCTGCGACTAACAGTAGCATCTCCATAAACCTTTTTCGACCTCTTGTGAATGTTTCACACTGTCTCATTTTCACAGGAATTGAATAACAGAACGGTGCTTTTGACGAACGTCAAGCGTGGAAACCATCTTGAAGACATGCTGTGACAGCGCCACTCACAGGAACAGGTTGAACTAAGTTTGAAAGCAACCGGGAAGGATGTATGTACGCACTGTACACTGTTAAACTTTGAAGCACGCAGAATGAAAACTATTTTTTTTTATTTGTGTGAATTTCATTTGGAGTGACCCAGGTATTTTCTTGACGCCCACGTACATACGGAGGCACTTTCAACATAATAAAATAAGGGTAATCGGATTTAGGCGCCATTAGATAATGGTAAAGTGAGAAAAGTTATTACAGCGGTTCGACAAACGTTCTGTTAGACACTTACAGGCAAACAACATGTACGTGTCTGACAGAGGTAACGATCAACAGCGTCTACCGCTACGCTCCGATTAATGACGCTGGCACGGCGGTTGACCTGTATTCCCGTTTGACTTGTGCGGGCGTCAGACGTTGCCAACGGCGCGTTTCGCCACGCTCCGTCTGCGCGCCTTCGGGCAGATGATGAATGGAGGCCTCCTCGTCGCTATTGATTTCTGGCGCGGATATCCTTGACGGTGTCACTGGCCCGAGTTCCAGGATTTGCCGATTCTTCCGATTACCTCTCGGCCCATATACCGCAAGCAAAAGTCAATAGTGGGCCGTTCGACAGCCACGGCGGCGTAAAGTTTTATTTGTCTTCTCTCCTCGGACACTTTATTTGCCCATTATTACATACGAACCACCGTGGGAGATATTTACCGAAAAATAATGAGGATGTATCAGTTTATTTTTCTTGAAAAGAATAGCTTAGCCAACATACTTACTAGGAGTGATGGTAAACGGTTCGTACAATGCAAGTCTCAGAGTAATGTTTCTTTGGGGAATGCCCGATTGCCTTAGTTTATAGCATTGCTCGCTGGACATCGATTTGGGTGGTTTGAGAGCGACACCTAGTGAGCTAAATTTTAGTTATCGGTCCCTTGCTCTCAGTGATACGCTATGTTTAGTTGGCAACACAGGGGTTTACATTTCTGTATAAAGGAAACGAATTCCCTGTACGAGTCCGCGATATTATTTTTCAACAATAATAAAAACCGTCTACATCGCTAAGCTTATATTTCTTGATTACGACGTTGCGGCATCTGCTATCATCAGATGTAAGGAACACTCCATATACTGGAAACTTAAGGGAGATCCGACGGACAAGATAATCAGATCGACGCAATCACTGCTGAAGGAATCTAGAATGAATTTTGACTTGGCCAGAATACTTATTCCGTGAGTTCCACAATCACCAAGTATATAGATCCAAAAAGAGTCTTATCCACTGAGGCCCATAGTGAACAGTATCAATTCACCAACCTATACACTAGCAAAAGAACTGGCACCACAGCTACGACACCTAGTGCGTCACACAGAAGCGTACGTCTAGGATTCCACCCATTTTGTGGCTCTCCTAGAAGGAATGTGCATATCGGTTACCGACCTGGTGGTTAGATTCGAAGTGAAGTCACTTTTCACGAATGTACCAGTGGCAGACACCATGAACATCTTCTGAAGGAACGTGTGGCACCTGACACCTGTGAGCAAGTGCGCCACTGATTAACTACCTTTTATGAACAGACAGATGGTGTAGCTATGGCTCCCAACTATCGCCTATTGCAGCGGACATCTTCATGGTGGCATTTTAAGAAACACCCCTACAGTCCATTATGCTTAGAATGCTGGCTCCGATATGTAGATGACACATTCGTCATATGGCCACACGAAGAGCTAATACAGTTTCCATGAACACCTCATACAACAGCACAATAAAATACAATTCACGATAGAGATATAAAAGAATGGGGTGCTGCCCTTCCTCGACGTGGAAGACTACCGAAAACCAGATGGTAAACTTGGTCACAGAGTCCACAGAAAGACCACCAGCAAGGGCAGGTACCTACACGCCTCCTCCCACCATCACCCCTTGCAAAAGAAATCAGTCCTCCGCACTTTAACTAAGAGGGCTCAAAGGATTAGTGATGAAGAACACGTGAAGGTGGAACAACAAAACCTCAGATCCATCTTCGAGGCCAACAGTTATGGGAAGACGTTGATGAAGGAAACCATGACTACAAATTACGTAGGCAATAGCGAAGACCAGAAAGTAACACAAAATATTATTTTAGTACCATACGCGTAAGGGGTAGCAGAACGCGTGGAAAACATTCCACGTAGAGCGGACATCAAGCCTATCTTCAAAACCAACAACAAAGTAAAAGTTGTTCTTCGTCCAACGAAAGACGCAGTCGACAAGCTGAATACAGCGAGATTTTATGAAGTCAGGTGTGAGTGTGGACAAATATGTATAGGCGAAACGGGACGACCTATCAAAGCGAGAATATCAGAACACGTAAGATCATTCGTCTGGGACAACACACAAAGTCAGCGGTGGCATAATACCAGGAGGAATGCGGAAAAAATGTTTCGAGAAGCACGTGTACGAGCGAAACAGCCATTTCAAACGAGGAAGTAGATCAGAGAGGCCATAGAAATAGCAAAGCGACTCACCAACCTGAACAGAGAGGATGGGCACAGGCTAGCGGCGAAGCAAGTAGACAGCGTGACGTCATAACCGCCGCCCGCCTCTCATTCGACAATTTCCACCAACAGGAATAAACAATGCAAACACCAATAAAGTGCCTCTGTTCCCTCCAATCACATGCCATAATATAAAGCCCAATTAATAACGCCTAATACTTTTGATGACAGCTTCTGCCACTATTATATACGTACCAGCAATCCCTTGCATTCAACAGTCAGCCAAACACCTTAACAAGGGACACCTGCAACAGTGGCCGAAACGTCGGATTTTATATATTGACAATGCGGCCAATTTTATTGGCGGTTTTTATTCTTGTTGGGTTAACTTTCATTCTTGGCTTTCTGAGCGAAGACCTACAAAGAAAGAAGTTGGCAGCACAAACGAGGTTTTTCCGTTTACGGTTGGAAATTGATTTCTTAAAATTGAAACTGTAATTTTACGTAAAAATAATTATGAGTAATTTTTGATAATAGCATTGAAACGAAAGCATCCTGAGATAATTCTGAATAAAATGCAATTGCTAGAAACGCTATATTTGGTGACAACTTACGTATTCGTTTCTTTAATATGAATTAATGAAATATAAAATAAAGAGCGGTAAATCACTCCTACATTCAATAACTTTGAATTAATATTCGTGACGTTTTATTGCCTTTACGTAAACTGAACACAAATAAATCCTTTACGTAAAGTTAATTGAAAGTCGCTGGCTACTATGAATGAAAGTGAAATTCTGTTATGTATTTAAAAGATAAACTACTTACAAAGTTACTGAATCGACTCATTTTTGCAGAAAACCTATTTTTTAACAAAGTGGCGACAATTGAACCTCTCGGGGATTATTGGCGGCCAAACCACTAACTGCACTTCCTATGAATAGAATCACTGAAAATGAAAAGATTCAAGACGAAATGTTTTATGAAATAAAGGAAATTGATTTAGTGTGTTTTCTGAATTTATTAAAAATAAAATCTATTAATTCACATATCTCCTATATCTCGATGGCACGTCGGTACATGACCAAAGACAAGGAGTTTAAAATAAAGGGAGATGACGTTATCTATGCCGAGCACATACGTCAGTTGAAGCCTGTCCGCAATCCTTGTAGGTTGTGGAAAGCTATTACTCCGTTAAAACCATGTATCAAGTCGACCCTCTTAAAGTTAATGCATTGAATTGACATTCAGTACAAAGTATGTACTTTCAAACTTTTCTTTAATAAATACTAATTAATACTCATCAAAAGATATTTATAAAATTATTTTTAAAGCTAGTTTTCACTCCTTAATCACTTTGTACATCCTGGCTAAACCGCCGGACGTATTATTCATGTTTTAAGTGACAGAAAACTTCAGCTCTGCAATATGAACATTTCTGTAACACTTAGCAATATGACGGAGACAAGCTTAAATTTTTCAGCGTATGGGCGACTTCCTGTAATCTAACCTCCTCGACCAAGGCCCTTAGAAAAAGAACAACTGAACTCTTCGCCGGTAATTCTCCTTCCTTATAAGGAAATAAAGGAAGGTTTTATAAAGTGCAAAGATAAGAAAGGTGAACACAGGCACAATCAAGAAAGTTGTCAAGATCTATGACTTATCCGAAACGATGTCAGTGTAACGCTTTAAGTTGTATTAATTCTTCTACTTACTTACACATACCTATCTCTTTTCGTACTATAAAAGCGTCTGTATGTTGTGAATTTAGTTTTAATACTACATTCTTTGTGGGCCTACCTTGGGAAATTCATTAAAGCCTTTACTGGTGTGGAGTGTAGAATTAATTTCATTGACGAGGACTCTCCAAACCTGGGAACAACACGAAACCATATTTATAATAACTACATAAAATATAACAGTGTGAATACCATTGTAAAACGTTGCTGTCTATTACAAACTGAAAGGTAGGAATTCAGTATTACAAAGATGTTGAGTTGGATACTGGGATGTAGAATATATTTCGATGGGACCTTTAACCCCCACCACCGCAAAGGGTTGTTGCTTGCGCGTGTGGCGAAGTTACGTGTCCGCCTGCCGCTCGGAAATGGCCGCCGTCGGAAGTTCGAGTTCTCCCTCGGGCATGTGTGTCTGAGTTGTCCTTAGCATCAGTTACTTTAAGTAGTTGGTAAATCGAGAGACCGACTACCTCAGCAGTTTGGTCTCTTCTTTGAACGTTTTGAGTTTCTGCCACGAGTGTTAGAGGTTGCTCTCTGTCACGACAGCCTGCAGAGCGGGAAAAGTTTTGCTAGGAATAGATATCGGAGAAGAGCTTCAGCATGATTTAGATAATGGAGATTTCTTTTTATTGTTTTGAGAAAATGTTAATACGGATGTAAAGGTGATGCGACTAATGACAGTTATGCTAAAGTAGAATTGGTTAACACAGCCTTTCGAATTTCCTTCACGAAAGAAGACGAAGCAAATACTCCAGAAATGGTATCAATAACATTTTACAGAATTCGTAATTTAGAAGTCTATTAAAGCAACTGAAATCAATTAACAAAAATCAGTCTCTCGGTTTCTATTGTGGACCACTTAGGTTTCTTCCAGAGTAGGGTGATGCAATATCCCCATACCTAGTTATCATATAGAATCGCTGACTGTGTGAAAGATATGTAGCCAAAGACTGGAAGTTGCACAGGTCACTCCAATATTCAAGAAAGGCAATAGGAGCGATCAACAAAATATCATAAGCGTCTGTTTGCAGCTGCAGTTTAGAACATATTGTGAACTACCTGAAAGATAACGATTTGTTGACCCATAGTCAACACGGATTTACAAAGCATCGTTCTTGTGAAACACATGAAGTTATTTGTGCCATCTCAAGTCGATTCCGTATTTCTAGACTTCTGGAAGGCTCTTGACACTGTACCTCACATGCGTATTTTAATGAAACCGCGCGCTTATGAATTATCACCACAATTGTGCGACTGAATTCGTAATTTACTGACAGAAGGGACACAGTATGTTGCAACTGACGGTAAGTCAGTACAACAGAAGTGATATCTGGCGTTCCCCAGGAAAGCAATATAGTGCCCCTACTGTTTCTTACCTCTATAAACGATTTAGGAGACAATCTGAGAAGCTCTCTTAGGCTGTTCGTGGATGATGCTGTCGTTTTTCGGTTAGTAAAGACACCAGAAGATTTAGCTATTGCAAAATGATTTAGATTTCACCACTGTGGAGAAATTGGTAATGTATCCTAAAGAAAAGCGTGAAGTCATCCATGTCAGCACTAAAAGAAATCCGTTAAACTTCATTTACACGGTAAATCATTCAAATATACAGGTCGTACATTCAACTAAATGCCTAAGAATGACAATTAGCAACAACTTAAATGGGAAATAACACATAGAAAATTTTGAAGCGAAAGAAAGTCGGCGTTCATTTCGGAGTATTACTGCGTATTGCGGGTTCTCAAGTGGGACTGACGGAGGATATAGAAAAAGTTGGGATAAGGGCAGCTCGTCTTGTATTATCGCGATATAGGGGAGGGAGCGTCACGTGTATGATGCATGAGTTGGGGTGGAAATCATTACAAGACAGGCCATATTTTTTGCGAAATATCTTTCACCAATGCGAACATATTTTGTTGGCACCCTCTTACATTTGGAGAGATGATCATCGTAATAAAATAAGAGTAATCACGTCGACAACGGAAGGATTGAGGTGTTCCTTTTTCCCTGCGTGTTATGAAACGGTAGAGAAATATCATTTAATCTTTTCGATGAACCTTCTGCCATGCACATCAATGTGATTTGCAGACTTTTTATGCAGTTGTAGAAAGACGATGGAGAGCCGTAAATCCTGTTCGGTGTCATAGTGTTTGTGCCAACCGGTCGACACACGCCCATACGGCATCCGGCATCTTCTATCAGGTGTTGCCTTTCCTCATACATACATATCAACACACTGTCAGTGTTCACCGTTCGACTGACAACCCACTGCCTCACCACAACTCCGGCCACCGTACAACTCCGTCCTTCAGCCATCGGAACACGGTATATATCTGAACATTTATAGCCAACGTGCTGAGATTCTGACGTTAAAACGTGCGAATCGCAAGCTTGGGAAAAGTTACCAACCCTATCAAGCATGTCATAAAATCTCAACGTGCCTTCTGTACGTTAACCGCCAACGAGTCACAGCAGGATCTCTGGGGTCGGTGCCAACTCTTCTCCGTAGAAAGACGAAGATGCGATACTTGCCGATAGCAAAAGTTCATATTTCTTGGGTTGCGTATGCATAACTTAGGTCGTGTGTATATTTGTCACTTCAAAGCAAGTCTCAGTGTCTAAAATGAAGATCTCTCGAAAACTAATAGTCATTGGTAACATTTCTTGTAATAAAATGATTGGAAGCATCTTACACGTAGCTAAAGAACTTTCGTATTATTAAAATCTATTGTTTCAAAGCAACGGCGCACTGAAGATCCGTCATGAACACGATGTTCCTTGTGTAAAATGGTTCCGTTAGTGTCAGACCTGGAGAATTAATAAGAGAAGGAACCTTTGCAATATATATCAGTTCAAATGTTCAAATGTTTGTAAATCTATCGGACCAATCTGCGTGGTCATCAGTCGGTAACTTACAAACTACTTAAACCTAACTAACCTAAGGACAAACACACACACCCATGCCCCAGGAAAGACTCGAACCTCCACGGCGAGCAACCGCGCGCTCCGCAGCGAGACGCTTTAGACCGCTCGGCTACTCCACCGCGGCTAATATATATCAGTATATATTCTTTTAAGTAATTGTACTTATGTTGACACATTATTCTGATATGGATACCTAGTCTACGTAACTGCTTTGGATGGTACTGTTCTGAGTTTGCCTAACTGTACTGCTCTGGTTTGTAAACATTTGAGAGGAACACGATAAAGTTATGTCGCTGTAGTCCGTGTCATTAGGAAGGCGGCTCAGTTTTCAGCCGTCCTGCGCATTCCTCTCCATTAGCGCACTGCCAGCCAACAATATTCATTTCCTAGTCTCATGGCTGACCGCAATGTTTCTCCCTCAGTCTCAACTGTTGGGGCTCCGCCTCTATGCGTGGAAGCGCCTTCCTACATGACGCCATCTATAACTGGTTTCTGTAATTATTAATTGCGATGGTGTACTTTAATATTCAAGAGATTTCAAAAAATGTTCAAATGTTTGTATAGCTTATGGGACTTAACTAGCAAACTACTTATGACCTACTTACGAACTAGGACGGCACAAATATCCATGCCCGAGGGGGGATTCGAAACCCCGACCGTCGTGGCCGTGCAGACCGTGACTGAAGCGCCTCAGTCCCCTCGGCCACCGCGGCCGGCCACGAGATTTGTTTTATGGGTTATGAAGAAACTCAAATATTAACTAGAGCTCATGCTTAGGATTCGAGTCACTGACTATATTTTCTGTTTTATGTTGGTTCGTCTCATTTACACCGTTGATAAATGATGCTGCACATAAAAAAACATAAATTGTTGTCAATCAATTAATTATACAAGTCTCTATGGATTCCCTAGTCACTACTTCTATTGTTGTTGTTATGGTCTTCAGTCCGGAGACTGGTTTGATGCTGCTCTCCACCCTACTCTATCCTGAGCAAGCCTTTTCATCTCCTCATAAGAACTACAACCCACATCTATTTGAATCTGCTTACTATACGCGTCTCTTAGTCTCCCTCTGCGATTTTTACCCCACACACTTCCCTCCAATGCTAAATTTACGATTCCCCGATGTCTAAGAATGTGTCCTACCAAGCGATCCCTTCTTTTAGTCAGGGTATGCCAAAAATTCCTTTTCTCACCAATTCTGTTCAGTACCTCTTCATTAGTTATGCGATCTACCCACCTAATCTTCAGCATTCTTCTGTAGTACCACATTTCAAAAGCCTCTATTCTCTTCCTGTCCGCACTGCTTATCGTCCATGTTTCACTCCCGTACAAGGCAACACTCCACACAAATGCCTTCAGAAATGACTTCCTTACACTTAAATTAATATTCGATGTTAGCAAATTTCTCTTTTTCAAAAATGCTTTTCTTCCCATTGCCATTCTGCATTTTGTATCCTCTGTACTACGGCCATCGACTACTTCTATATCACTGGTGAATGCTTGTCCAACTATGGGAGAACACTGAAGACTCTTGGATCCCAACAAATTTATTTAATGAATGCAGAAAACCAGCAAACTGGATATAAATATACTCTCGATACACACCGTCCTAATTGAAAGTTCAGTATGCCATCCAGCATTGTTCCAGAATGATAAATCCAAGTATTATTAGCGTCCATTTACGTGAGAGCCACATGCCACTCCTGTAAGTGCTAAAATGTTCAATTGTTTGTAAACCTTGTGGGACTTAACTGCAGGATCATCAGTCCCTAAACTTACAAACTACTTACGAACTAACTTATACTAAAGACAGCACAAACATCCATGTTCGAGAGGGGTTTCGAACCCCCGACGCTGAACGGCCTCGCGCATCGGAGCATAGCGCCTCAATGCGCTCGGACGCTCCGTCGCGGCCTTGAAAGTGCGTGTTCTGGACTCGATGCAAGGTGACTCGATGCAAGGCTGACTTCGCTCCGCAATTTGGCGTCCAAATATGACCGCCGTGCATCATCCGTCTTACATTAATTACAAGAATTAAAATAAGGAGAACCATCTTTGGACGAATTGAAACCTTTATTTTTTTTTATTACAGACCGATTTCATTCAGTGTCTGACCATATTCACTGCTAGAGTGCCCACAAAAACTTGGCCTTTGCATGTTAACATTGATTTACATCAACCATATGTTCTTCTTATCTTACGTTAACATGCAAAGTGCCAGTTTTTGTGGGCCGACAGGGCTATAACTCTAGCACTGAAGATGGACAGACAGTGAAGAAATGAATCTGTAATAAAAATTAAGGTTTTAATCCGGCGAAGGCAGTTTACCCCTATTTTAATAATTTCAATGTGTCGCTCAGCACCAGACTTCAGTTAGACTCGTCTAAATATAATTTTACAGGAGTTAATGTACGTTATCTAGTCAGGGCATAGCTTGGCTTTGAGAGGTTTCCTAACTTGAGTAGGACATGGAATAAATAATTAGTTTATTAAATAATAAATACAGAGTACTCGCGTTCTGACGCGTGTCTGCCAGTACAACAGCGAATGGGCGTTCAGTGCCCGCCGCTCGGGGACTTCCCTTCAATTCGGGGGAACTCGCCAGCACTCTTTCCCGTGGGAACCCGACCTATTGTACCACCTGTCGTGGTTCTCACCAGCTTTCAACAAGTTTCTATTATCTGGTTTCAGCTGTCTGTGTTGGAAAGAAACAGATCTCATATGATGGCTGTAAGCCACAGGTATTACAAGTAGTAACACACTGGAATCGCTTTCGGGAGGACGGTGGTTCTAATCCACCTCCGGCCATCCAGATTAAGGTTTTCCGCGGTTTTCCTAAATCGCTCCAGGCAAATTCCAGGATGGTGAGATAGGTTTTCCAAAGCCCTATAAAGTCTGGAAATATGCAATGAATTTGAGAACCATTGTCAATAGCACTCATGACCTCATTTGAGTGAAGAGCCTGTTGCGTTTCACAAGAATGGTAATATCGAAAACCATGTTCGTCCTGGATCAGTAGATCGTTCATGTTTGAGTACATGATTTGTTTCAAAAACTTGCTGCAAATCGACGTCAATGAAACAGGTTTGTTATTTATTGAGTTTCTCCTACTGCCTTTCTTGAACATCGGTGTGACCAGTACAAGTTTACAGTCTTTGGATAGAAACCTTTTTCTGAACGAACGGTCCCATTTCAGTGTTAGTCCAGACCGGAATACTTATTTATATTGAGGCATGTATTAACCGACCATTCCTAAGTAATGTTGCTTAACAGCAATTGTCCAGAAACAATATGTATGACTGAAGCCATAAAACATACCCCGAATGTTACAGAGAGAAGAATAAAAGTTTTTTGAAGTGATATACGCGAATCTCTAGTATTTTGCGGTACATGAAATCAATGTAGTGCCATACCAAGATCGTGATAAAGACCAAATGTAGAGCAGTTACACATTCTTTTTCAACTATACAAACGGTTTAGATAATTATGTTACAAGAATTCAGGAATGATACAGAAAGATAATAACCGAGTGGGAAGTTGTAACCGAAAATCGATCTGCCCCAACCCCTTCTATGATAGTGGAATGCAAGTACTTCGGGTGATATTGCTAAGTTTGCAAGAATATCCCAGTTGTTATCCACCACCGGATGATGTTCCAACAAGCTGTAGCCCCACCTCGCTGAGGTCCTCCAGAAAGTGGAAAGGAAGAGGACGCCCTGATTTGTGGTCAGCATTTGCAAATGATGTTATCCCAACGTGATGAATTCCAGTGTGAAAATTTTGTTTCCGAAACGCCTCTCAAGGCTGTATAACATTTCGTGATACGAATTCACGCAATTTGTGACACTGGTCAGAAAACGACGGGAATTTTAGAACGGGTATAAAACAAGTTTCTCCTGTGATGATATACCTGCAATAGCGCTGGAAGATACCACATTCAACATTGTTTTAAATAAATTAGCTTAACTATTACTGTACCACAGACGGGATTTTCTTTCATTCCGATGTTCTGCTGTTACTAGTCCATCAACAAGGGAAATTACCTTAGATTATTGGGGAATACCCTACGTAAATTCTGTATGTAATGATAAGATTTCCAAAGTTGGATTCTTATTATACAATGTAAATCTAAATTCGGGCTTCGCAGCGCGATTCCTCACATGCTAGCAATAAAAAATGTCTGTCGCAAAATCTCGTCTTGCTTATATTTTCGGCAGTAAATGGACGTCGAAGATTGAGATGGGCGTGTGTCCCATACGTCCGTGTGTTTCAGAATTACATTAGTACACCAAAAAACTTCTAGGGGACGTGGGAGGTGTCTTGAGGAACAAAGTGAGCATAGAAACCCATGCCCCGGATGTCATCCAATGACGCTACAGAGCTTCCAAGTTGTTGGAGGGGATGTCTAGCGACAGGATCTGGTACCTGTAGCTTGTACTCTCCGAAGCGTCGTTGAATGGCATTTCCGGACATGGGTTTCCATGCTCATTTTGTTCCTCACGACACCACTCACATCCCCTAGAAGTTTGTTGGTGTAGTAGTGTAATTCTGAAACACACTGACGTATGGGACACACACCTATATCTTCGACGTCCATTTACTGCCGGAAATATGCGCAGGTCGAAATTTTGTGACAGGCTTTTTTTTTTTTATTGCTATCATGTGAGGCATAGCGCTGCGAAGTCCGAGTGCGCGAATTTAGATTCACCCTGTATATGCAACAACACGCTAAGGCACCAATTGTGAAACTTGTCGCTCATACCTTGTTTATTTTCGGACTATTGTCCCTTACGTCAGTTTCACACATCTACAGAGAGGTATGAATAATAGTACCAAAATCTGATGTTGCACAGATTAATGGTGAAGCAGATGACTGATACAACTTACCTATAGCAGCGAAAGCACATTTCCTGGCAGAAGAGGTATCCGCACGTTTGCAGGTCGTGACAGGAGAACCAAGATGGCATATGTACCTGCAACATGATGAATCACCACCATGGTGATGAATCACCATCATGATGATTGTGATGAATCACCACATGATAAATCATGTACCAGACAAATATGACAGTGTATGAATAACACACTTCGTCAACCATAGATGAATTAACCGGCCTGATAGATCACTTGAGATAATAATAATAATAATAACTTTGTGTGGCTGGTGCAAGTCTTTCAGTGGGACGCCACTTCGGTGACTTGATCACCTGAGCTGACCCAATTAGACTTCTTTTTATAGGGCGATGTGTGCGCTACAGTTGTGGATACACTTGAATAACTTGTCGCTCTCATCACAACCTTTGACGTGCAACACAGCCTCCAATGAGTGAGCGTTTTTCGAACACCTCTTGTAGGCTAAATAGGTAATCTATTCTACATTATTCTTTCCGCCACAGACATTTCTGTAAGTAATGCATTTGTCTTCGTAATCATTCATAGATAGGTGTAGTCTTGAGCCCCCTTCAGTAACGATCGTAAATGGGAGGCAGGATTATTTCAGTTGATTTTCACAAGTAGAAAAAAGTCACAAATTACCTGACATTCCTCCTGAAACATCCTTATGAGTTTGTTAAAAGGGAGAGTAGAGACCTTCCCCCGCGCGCGCAAACACACACTTTTTATTATTATTTGGTTAGTGATACGGGCTGCTCTGACTGTTTGCCGATGTCGCACCGAACAGAGAGAGAAACGAAATTTTCTCACGAGCGGCAATGTTGCGCGTAACTTCCCCTAGATGTAAATTCCACGCGGCAGCTCCAACCCCCACACGGGGGCGCGCCGGATTATTGTTGCTTAGTGGTCTCATTTCCTTTGTCTCGTAATAGTCATTTTGATCTATATCCTCAATTACGGATTTCTGTATATTAACAGAAGATTACTTTTTGTCCAGAAATGCGTTGCCCAGGGGATGTAATTGGATTCCACCCGGGGGAAGGAGATTATTTTTCTATAAGCCCGGCCGCCCCTGCTTGCCCCGGCGAGGCAATATCCTCCCCTCCGTGGCCGCCGCAGCCGCAGCACAGCACAGCCACTTGAGGGAGGAAACCGCCCCGCAGCAGTCGTGTACATTACTCGCCTGCTGCATTGTTTTACCTCACATAGTTCAGACCCGCGATCCGACCTCAACACAGCAATCATCCTAAAATATAGCAAGTAAATCACAAATCACGCAATGAAAAACATAAAAGCGTAACATGTTAGCTCAACACGAAGTATATCCACGATACTAACAAAATATTAGCGGATTTCAAACGCTTCTTAATTCCTTTCTTTGGGGCCCACAGTCTGGAATGTATCTTTCAGTGACCTAATAATAATGCAATTTTATACCCAGTTATTATGTCATTTTGTTAATAAAGATGCCCCCATTTTAGCTATATAGAAAACTTTTTCTCTAAGTAAATAACAGATAATTACCAAGCTGTTATTATTTATTAGATGAGTTGTTAGACAATCCTCTTGCACCTATTTGCGAGTTACATGCGACATCATAGTTTAAACTATTATCGTTATTAGACATTGTTCTTTGCTGCTAATTGTTTCCGATTTTGCAAAGTTTTACAACCTTACCTATGTCTGTGCATTTCTAATAGCGCAGTTTACAGCTTGAGTCACACAGCATCAGCGACATTATTAATTGTTTACATATTTTTAGTTATCATTGGTGGCAAGTGTCGTATAAAGATTCAGTTATGTTTCAATTTATATACATGTGTATTGTTTTATGATTATATAAGTAAACTATATCCTATAATTTTTGATAGGAACACATTCATTCATTGGGGTGATCTGGAATTTATTTATAATGGTTTCCGCCCAAGATTGCTATGAATTTAATTTGAACCAAGATAACGCGTAAAATTAGTGAGTGAAAAGTCATGATAAACCAAAATACTTGGTATCAACACAAACGTCACACATCAAAAGATGCAAAACGATAAATAAATATATAAAAACTATAGCATAGTGCTAAAACATGGATGTTGTGGAAGGAAAACATGGGAATGGAGGGAGGTTTTGAGATTTGAACATGACAGGTGATGGAAAGAATAAGTTGGATTGATAGAGTGAAAAACGTACTGAAAACAGTGTAAGAGCAAAGACAGTTCCTGGATTTAAAAGTAGGAAACTGGTTTAAGAGTAGTATGTTACAAAGTAGACGGATATGTAGAAGAGAAGTAAAGGGAAAGGAAGATAGTTGATATGCTGGATGATGTGATGCATGACAGAAAATGCAGCAAAACTGAAGAGATAGCTGTGGATAGTAGAAAAAGTAGATGTAAAGAACCTGCGAATATAGCAGGAAAATAATGGTGACGATGACATTCGGTCCAACTGTGGTATCAGGTGCTAACATGGAGCTGCAATGTATATGTTTGTGTGACATTATTACGTACACACTGACATTTTGCAAGCCATAACGTGTGTGCACGGCTAGTAATCGAATATACATACAGGTAGCTGTTAGTGACACTAACTAGCTATTAGAGTGTTGCAATTGTTTCATGCATGAAAGATATGAGAAGCTGCCTCGTGCCATTTAATGCTTTAAAGGAGGTGGAAAAACTTGCAGAAACAAAAACAGATTATTTCAGCACATGGAAGGAAAAATGCGTAATATCGCGGTGATGGCTGTTGTTGATGTCGCTGTTGCCGTATCTGAACATGCAGCATTTGTCCTAGGTAATGCTAGTGCTCTTGTACAGTATAGCGCGCACCCTGTTCGCCATTGTCAACAGTACGGAAAGTTTCGCCGTCTATTTTACATGGATGCCCTTACAAGACCCAGACGGTGCCGTAACTGAAACTTCATGTAGCAACGTTCTGGATTTTATGTTCTGTTTCTGACGCGGAACAAAGTTGTCTTGTTATCGGGCAATACCGGTACTCTATGGTATGACGAAAACTTTAATCAAGAGGCATCAGTGAATACACAGTCAAATCTGTGGGTCCTGTTAAACCCCGTATTCTGCATGAAGAGTCACGGCATCCGCAGTGTGTGGCTGTGAGATGTGGATTCAAAGACACCTGTATTCCAAGTCCGTTTCTCTTCGAAGAGAAAATACCCATAAAGCCTGTTTACTGTGACCTTTCAACGTTATCGAGACCACTTTCTATGGCACGTGATTTCGACGTCGAAAGATCTTGTTGAAATAACTATCTTCATACAATATAGGGCTAGATCTCACGACACTCGGCCTGTTACTGGTCGGCTTATTGCGGTCTTCTTCGAACTCGTTTGCTCCAACAGTTTTGCAGATGCGTGACGTGCAAAATCGCCTGATATAAATCGATTCTACCTAAGGCTCTGGTTGTGAAGGACGTTTTGACCCATACACATTCTGTCTCTATCTGATCTGTAGATTAGAAAACAGCGACATTTTCCTCAGGTGCCACAGAAACTATTTCGATCAGACAACCAACTCTTTTTCAATCTCTCCGTTCGCGAAACTAGTGGCAAGGAAACACAAAACGAAAGTGACTACCTATATGGACTTCAAAAAATTCACCCCTGCTAAACATAACAACAAACGACGTTTATATCAATAACAATATTTAGCAGCCTTCAATTTATTTTGACCAGTTGTGACAGAATGCGGCTGTCATCTTCCAATCTTATGAATATTATTTTGTTGTTCACGAGTCTCTCATCCATAATGACAAAACATATTATTACTGCGCATGATGGGTGCGAGATTCGAGTACCATAAACTTATTTCCATAAGACTGGAAAATGACACTTAGATGTGGAAACAGGTAAATCGTTCAAACAAAATAAAAATGATACAGGAAACGATCTTGGCAACAAAATATTACTATCTTTTACTTTACAAAATACATACTGAGCATATCAACATGAGCAACTTATACAATGATGTTACGATAAAAGCTGTGCGTGCGTTGTGGATGTTGAACCTATCGTTAAATCAGACAGCAAATTGTTCATTAACACAGCAATTTGGTTTAATTATGGCCCTGATATTGATGTATATACTATTAAATAAGAAACAGTGCATTAAACTGATTATGTGCGCAACGGATATTTTAAACACAAAACAACTGTGACAAGTCACGATTTGAAACAGACACTGACTATACTCAAAAATTTTGACTGCGAGAAAGATATTAAAAAAAAACACAAATCACTTTCTTAATTCTTGACTGTGAGAATTTTTATGTAGATCAGTTTCTGATTATTGAAATTTAAATTAACTACCATTTACTATGGCACCAATAACGAAATCTGTTCAACAATATTATACAAATCAATACTACACTTTAAATCCACTAATAATTAATTATTAAATGAAGGAAGTAGGTTAATTTTCTAACTACGTAAATGAAACAGGAAAGAAAGGTCAAGTTACTTATTATTAATAATCAGCATTACATTACCTACATAATACAACTTCAGACTTGCTGGCAAAGCAGCCTCTGCTCTACATCGGAGCCATACACACAACTCAACCGCTCTCTAAGCGAGCTGAACCACTAGTGCTACTCTCTCTCAGTGCGAGCTAAAATGCTATGCAATACATGATCTTTGCCAAAGATGAAACTTTGGCGAGTTAAGTACACATATCGATACAGTAGAAGCGATATTATACAGTTTCTTGCAAGCAGGTTACTCGATACAAAACAGGAGGCACAATATTAGACATATTCTTACAAAAATTATTTTTTTATGGACACGTTTCATCCTCAAGTAATTCCTTAAACAAATCGCGAATGCACTGTGTAAATTATCGCCAATGATTTGTTACATTTTTCATTCCACATCATAACTAGACCGCGGAGTTTTAGGTCATACATACAGCATTTAAGCCCCTAAAATAGGCTCTTTCATTATCTCGTTTAGGAGAACCCAAAGTGTATTCTTCAGAAGAAATTAACATAATTTGAAATACGTAATGTTTACTTGCGGGCAATTTTTTTTTATTGACACTAAGGAAAAATAAAACATGCGCAGTTGAACAGCACAACAAACATCAGAAAACATTGCTGCTCAAACTGAAACCAAACCTTTATAGTTTTCAAAGATAAAAATGTAGTACAAATCATATCACGAGCCATACATTAAAAAACATGTAAAATATATTTTAACAAACACTGAACAAACCAATAGTTTTTAACTTTCATATCATATATGGCTTCACAGTAAATGACTGAAATTATTTCAGATTTTCCAGAGAAATGCCATGGTGCTCGTCGGTTAAAATTTCGGTATATTTTGGACAGGAAAGTTGCATTTAGTGGAAATGGGCTCCCGCTTAAGCATGGATGCTGCCACGCAAAGTGCTTTGAGGCCGGTGTTGTTCTGGGAAACTGGTTGCATTTTTTATTTGTCGTATATATCCTCCAACTTCACCTGGCGTTTCATTTCTTTTACCCTTTCCCCAGAAAAAGAATGTTCTCGTAGACAGGTTCACCTTAGCCATCTAATTCAGAAATCACTCTCGACATAAATATAAGCCAAATACCGCTGAACTGAAAGATCTTCTACATCTACAATCATACTCCGCAATCCACCGTAAGGTGCATGGCGGAGGATACAATGTATCACTTCCAAGAATTTCCTTTCATATTCCATTCCCAAATAGAACTAGGAAAAAAAAATATATGCCTCCGTACGAGCCCTAATTTCTCTTGTCTTTTTGATCATTATGCGAAATGTAAGTATGAGGCAGGAAGATCGTTCTACAATCAGCTTCAAATTCCGGCCCTCTAAATTTCCTCAACAGGATTTCTCGAAAAGATTGTCGTCTTTCCTGCAGCGATCCTCATTTGAGTTCCCGCAGCATTTCCGAGACACTGGAGCATTGATCGAACCTACTTGTAGCAACCTAGGTGTTCACCTCTTAAATGCTTTGATATCTTTCTGTAAAGTGATCTGCCGAGGGTGCCAAACATTTAAGCAATACTCAAGACGTGGTCGTGTAAGCGTTTTATACGCGGTCTTCTTTACGGCTGAGGTACATCATCCCAAAATTCTCCCAATAAACCGAAGTCGGCTGTCCGCCTTACTCACAACTGTCCTATCATGTTCGTTCCATTTGATATCATCAAGAATCTCACTACTAATGATGTATTAGAACATTATGGGATTGTTCTTCCTACTCATTCGAGTGAGTTACAGAAGCGGCATGCTCCAGTACATTTTAAAACCCCTTCTGGAATACTGTAAGGTATTTCCTGCGTGCTGCTTCAAACCATGCGCTCCAGTAGGTATAGGTGGCAAATGGACATCAAGAAATTTTTATGATTGCCTGGACCCTTGGCGGTGCCTTACAAAAACATTATTTACGTTGGAGATTACTTCCTTTTCTGTGCTGTTGATACCATATGCTACTCAAATGTCATGCAGCGTAAAAGGGTTGAACACACGAATCAAAAGAAATGCTGCAATGATATGTGCAGAGGCATCCGTCAAAGCCAGAAGAACAGTATTTTCATCTGCGCCATTTGAATATAGCACCTTCAGTCGATGATTGACAAACTGTGCGGTTGTTGGTTGGTTAATATTTTTGAGTTGTTTTGAACAGATGAAATAAACTGTGGATGGCGCATCTGGATTGAACTTGCCAGGAATGTGCCGGTCGTTTCATCAAAAGAAAACAGATTGGAATAATCCGTTTCAAACATCTACCTGAGTGCGTCTACCTTTTGATTCTTTGAATCAAGTCAGATCTTTTGAAAATAGGAATATAGGCGGCTTTCAGGATTATAAAGCGAAGATAAGCAAAAATAGTCGTTAACGTGGAAGTAGGTTATTTTAGGTGCTATAAATGTAGCAGTTCCGGTTTTCTGTAGTTATGAAAGACGTTAAATACAAGTTTATTTGCAACTAGAAAGTCTAAAATAGAATATGTTTTAAACTAAAGATCCGCTCTCTACTGATGACTCATGACTCTTAAAGTCATCGAGAAGCTAAATATTTTGAGCTTCTGCTCACAGACAGAATAATAACTTGCTCATCTTCAGTTTCGTACATTATGTAACTTTCAATCAGTGATTCGAGACATATCAAAATTGCACTCCTTTTGAGTGGGCATTCGTTTTGTATTATATTTTATATTACCGACATCAAAAGCAATGATGAATCACATGAACATTTCAAGAAACTGCTCGAAGAGTCCAGATGTAAGCAATCTTCTTGTTGACATTAGTAGATTAACCTAAGCTACACACAATCAGACTCAAATTTCAGTCTGTTTGCCACACCATAACATATACATCATAATTTTCCTGCATTGTTAACGACCCAGTAATCTGCTAAATTAAGATGTTTATTTAATACAAATGTCACAGTAATATAGAATGTATGCAGAAAGAGCGATATGTATATCAATGTGATTTTGTGTAAAAAATTGTACCTCTACAAACTGTTATATTTACCACAAGGTTATCGTAAAATCTGACAGACTACCCTAAAGTAATCACCCCCTAGCTATTTCCAAGCCCGAAAGTTGAATGTTGAATGGTTGCAAAAAATAGGTCAAATCTAACGATATAAAGCAGTACAGGCAAGCCTTTTCCAGAATGAAATACGTGTTACACACTGTGATAATTATACCAAATACCATAAAAATATACTGAAGACCCCCAAAGTAAGTACCCCCTAGCTATGGCGAGGTCTAACGAATCTAACAACATTTGACATCAGGAACGTGCCATGATTAACTTACAGATAAAGAGAATACTCACAAAACAGATGTGACTGGGACATTAATTAAGCATATTGAAACTTATTTTGCCAATCTTAGTGACGGATTGTTAGAACAAAAAAGAAATTTTCCTTGTGAAAACCACACATCTTCAGTGAGAAAAGCTAAATGTTCTTTGTGGGCTGCATAACTTCCGGAGCTCTAAGTTAGCTAAAACATTACAATAATAAGGATGCACAGACATTTATAGTGAGGAAGGAGGTGATTTTTTTATTCGAAGGCAACGCCCATAAAAACAATTTGGCATATAAATGAAAGAGAAACAGGGCAACCAAAACCACAGGGAGACTATATTATTATTACAAGGAATGACCTGTTTACTAACAAAAAGTAAGACTGAATATATCTTATTAATTATATTTTAATGTCCTGGAGAAAAACGAATCTAAATGTTTAATAGTAGAGAAAAAGCTATTAATGGAAGAGGTCACAGCTACCATTAAGATTACCTCCGATGACATAGAGGCCTGTACTTCTTCAGAATCTCACACCATACATTCACCGACCATCGTCTTTGGTGTGCATTGTTGCAGCCCACATGGGTTTTCAGTTGTCCAATAATGGATGTAATACAGATTAACATTTATATGATTCGTGAATTTAGCATCGCCAGTAAATAAAATCAAAATAATAAACGAGTCATTCCTCTGAGTCGGACGTTGTGCCCATCAACAAAATTCAATGTGACGCAATACAATCAGTACCAGTTAATTCTTGGTGGCGACTGATATAGTAAGGATGATAATTATGGCGATGCAGAACACGAACAGCACTACAATTGCTCATGCCAGAATCCCTTCCGATTTGATGCGATCTAACACAAGGATCTCGAACCAAAGTGGCAAGTGTACCAATTTCCGCTTTCTCCATAGACACTTTCCGTTGGCAGATAGGTTTCCGAAACGTTAAAGATCAAGTTGTAAGACGTGTAGGCCAATTACGATGAAGATATCCTTCAGCGTATAAGTCTCTACACATCGCTGAATTTCGTTGGCATTCTCCAAAAATATTAGGCTCACCGTTCCTATTAAAATCGTATTGCGCAGCAGTCGAATTGTGATTAAACGTCATCGGCACGTTAGATGGATACGCCGTATTCTGCGACGTTTTGCTATTTGCAGGATACAGGAGAGAATTGTCATACCATGTATTTCAATAAATGCCATAGTGATGCGCAATACTATTGAATCCATGATAAGAAAATTGCAGCTCTGCATTGATAGCAATGATTATCACTTCGAACATCTTCTGTAAATGGATGTTCATGCCACGTCTTTGATCTTCGGTGACCTTCAAACTCATTACTGTTATATGTCATTGGATTCGTCTCGATAGGCGCTATCATATAGTAAGTATCAAACTATAGTATCTCATTAAAAACAAAGTTCACTGGTTCCACTCCATACTGGTGGCTGGTACAGCAACTGGTTATGAATATATCTCAAAAGTCAGTTTTAATTGTAAAATTTTTCTTTAAATTACGCGTTTGAGGCATCATCACTTTATGTAAAGATATGGTGAGCTATTGGTCATCATCGTAAAATAAACCATCTAGAAAGAAAGCCTATTGTCATAGTTGTTGCGCAAAATGTGTTCAGTTTCACGAAAAGCCAAAATTTTGAACAACCATGACGATATGTTTTCTTCCTAGATGGTTCATTTTACGATGATGACCAATAGCTCACCATATGTTTACATAATCAAACGATGCCTCAAAAGGGCAAAACGCGTCAGTAAAGTAAATTTTCCAACTAAGAGTGACCTTTGAGATAAAAAGTTCATCTTCATATCTATGAAACTATCCGGTCTAGAAAAAAACAAACCAGTCATATTCAGGCCCACGGCCGGCCGCAGTGGCCGAGCGGTCTGCGGCGCGACAGTCAGTTTGCACGGCCGCTGCGGTCGGGGGTTCGAATCCACCCACGGGCATGGATGTTTGTGTCGTCTATAGTATAGTTTAATTTGTAAGTTTAGGGACTGATGACCCCACAGTTAAGTCCCTTAACCTTAACAAAGATTTGAACATTTGAACATCAGGCCCCTCTTGTTTCATGCAACTTTTGTTCCACAAACATTTCAGCACCCATCATTCTTTTGGAGTTATTCTTGGTGGCAATAGTCAGCGACTCTCACTGTATGTATATATTCTCTTAGGATATTTTTAATGAATAACTCAACCCATTTCAAAAGCAATAGCAGTGTGCATAGCTACAACACTAGGAGAAAGGATGACACCCACTATTGAAGGTTACATCTAACTTTGGCACACAAGGAGTTGAATTATGCTGCGACTAGAATCTTTGATCGCTTAACAAATAAAATCAAATGTCTGACAGATAGTCAACCTGACCTGACTTTCTGAATGTCAGGTCCTTCTACTCAGTGGACTTTTTACGCAAAAATTAGTAATTTCACAAAAGAGTATGTTATATAATGGTATCTTTTACTATACTGACACGTTCCACCTCAGGACAAAATCTGTTATTCATGATCTGTGGAAAATGCTTTAATCTAATCTCGGATCTAACTGTACAGATGACAACAGAGACACTAACAGAGAGATATGTCCTACAATCCCAAACACATTGATAAATCGTAATTTCACTGAAATTATTTATGAACTTTTAATGTACAGCACCATAACTGAGTCAAGCATACTAGTGTAATGACAATTATAACCTAATAATATTAGTGTCATAAGTAAACCTAATAGACCATTTGTGTTTTTTATGCCCAACACATAGCCTGAAATCCTACAGGACCCTAAATTAACTACTTTTTGTAGCAAAGAATGTTGGAAGTAGGTTTCAGATAATACTTTTATGTGAATGTATGGTAAATCATAATATTATTGTAAACTAACGTTTAATATCTTGAAAACACACTGGCCAGGTCTATGCCAAATAATGTTAAAAATTATAGTAAAAGATATGCTAAATTCGTTCATTTGTTTTCATAAAAGAAACGTAACCTAACGTATGCTTGCTTGCAACTACGTGAAACACACGATCTGTGATCACAGAAGAAGTAACTCAGGTACATAAAGAAACAAAGGAAGTACAGGAGCTATGTTGTAAGGAATACACAACTTAACACCATATATACATTTTTGGGCCACTTGATATAATTCTACAGCACATTCAATTGCAGAGATCTGTAAGATTCATGGCTGAAAGCAAATCACCAATGCTTACGCTTAATCAACCTATGAGCTCCGTGGTGAGAGGAGGGGTATTAGATAGAAATAACTACATTACCAAGAGCATTTTTATACATTATTTTAACTAATGCTAATGATTTGAGACAGAAGATTGCACCACATTTACCATAAATATTACGTCCCAAACGTGTCATTATAATGTTGAGTGTGCATGTTTGATCACGACTGAGCTGGCTGCGCATATGATTGCAGCAGTCGAACATTGGAGTAATGTATATTAAATTACACTGGTATTAATTGAACACGTAATTGGATGTGTCAACATGGCATTCTCTATACGCTGATTGGATATAGTGTAATTGTGTAATCTGATGGAAGGTTGCGGGTAGGGGGGGGGCCTGAGACCCTTCCTTCTCCTCTCCCTCGACACGATGAGCTGACGGTGAGCTTGAATCATCATTTAAAGAACCACCTCCAGGGTTAAAAGCAATGTGACACCCCCTACCTGACCTTCTAGACAGGCATGCATATGCTAAGACAATGACATGAAAACACTCACCTCTTTAGTTGGCAACGCCTACATAAGACAATAGGTGTTATCCGCAGTTTAGATCGATTAATACTGCTACAATGGAAAGTTATCAAGATTTACATGCGTTTGAACATGTTGTTATAGTCGGTGCACGAAAGATGTTATCCAGAATCTCTAAAGTAGGGCTGAAGTGCTGATTCTCATGTACGACCATTTCATGAGAGTTGGGTTAGTTACTGTGGGTTCATTTTGAGAAGATGATCATAAAAGTTTATTATTCTTTTATGTATAATATCTCAGGGTTCTACAGTTGTCCTTTGTATAATTTCATTCTTGAAGTATCTTATTATCCTGCAATACTGGTCTTGTGTTCTGTAATATAGTTAACTGTAGTTTTTCCATGTAGTCTTTAAAATTCAGGTTAAGTATTTCCGATGCATATAATGATTCTTGTTTAAGTTGCTTATGAATTATGTTACAGTCAAGCAGAGAAGGCACCACATGATGCAAAACAGACTGAAATGGATACTGGTGCAATCCTAATATAAATGAAGCATCTGAATAACAGTATCATGTTCCTTCGTATTGCCTTAAAAATAACTACATTTTTGTAAAAATCAAATGTTTGTAAATCTATGGGCTTAAGCTACGACTACACACACACACACACACACAACCGAGGGAGTATTCGAATGTTCGGCGGGAACAGCCTTGCAGCATCTAAGCCTTGAAACGCTTGGCCATTACCACGTAACTACGTTTTTGTAATAATTATTAAAGGGAAAAAAAGGCTGAATACGGCTCATAGTTACCAATACTGGTAACAAAAGGCATTGGAAACCTTGTACTTTGTAGTTGGACCGCCTTTAACTCGGCGAAGTGCATCCACTCAGTGGGACATTGATTGAATAAACATATTGAAATCCCTTACAAGAATAATGAGTCATGCAAAATCTAAGGAAACCCATTGCGAAAGTGTTGCTGGTGATGGATTTGCGCAAGGACTGTCCTCAGATTTGGGGAAATGGCTGACCTAATCATTCGCTACAACTGTCAATAATGTTCTTCAAACGCATCCGTAACAGTTGTGGCCTGGTAACACGGAGCCTTGTCAACCATGAGAGTTCCATTTTGGTTCGTCGTTCCGACCAGGGAGGTTGCTCCTCGCATTGCCCAGAACGTTGAGTCTCATGCGCAGTGTTTAGGATAACTTTATCCCGTTGCAACAACACATAACCATTCTATTGCAAGAATGGCAAAAGAACTGGTCATAAAACATAATGCCTATACTGAGGGATGGTTGTTTTGCAAGCAACAAACGTGAGAGAAAATTGTACCTTGGTGCACCAGAGATCATAGGGCCTAGGGTTGCGCAAGTGTTTCTCGGACGAACGCTTTCTATGAGACTGCACTCGCCCACGTCTATGTGGTACGTGGAAACAGCATCTACTTGCGTGCCGTCAGAATCTGCTTCCATCGCTGAGGACCACTGCCCACCATTCCAAGTGATCCTACGACGCCAGCAGTCAAGCCATGCATGTCGATTCTGTGACGTGAATGAAAGGCTGGCCAAAGGTGTCCGTGCCCGTTGCCTCACTGCTAGTAACCGGATGGCATAGTTTTATGTTAACACTTCTGGGCTCAAAGAGCCTTCTCGTCTATGCTGTGGTCGCGGTAGGTTCTGTCCCTGCTTCTCTCACAGTTTTACGAATTTGGCAGACGTCTGTGCTGAGTGCCCTTACCTTTCGCAGTCTCCATGCCTATTGCTCTCGGTATCGTCTCTTCTAAATGCTCTGGTCCTGTAATTGTGGGTTATACCACTTTCCACTAATGAAGTAGGCGACAAAATGCGAAAGTAGGCAGCTATGGGCTGAAGATCATTGTTTATGGACATTTATGTGACATTTTTGCGAATCTGGACTTGTATTTGCCTTACGGCTTCATTTGGTATGTAAAATTCATATATTATTTGCTACGACAATATCAGTTGATGTTTGTAACCACTGTACACCATAATATCTTTGAAACTGCGACGTAGCATCTGCGATACAGCACCATCTTTGACCGCTGTGGCGGGCAGTGGACAGTAAGCAGTTGAACAGTCGAGTGGTATGGTTGGGATGGTCGGCTATGATTCACGTGCCGAGTTTGGTTAATTGGATAATATACGTATGAATGTATCCCGATAAAACTTTATTTGACGTATTATTTTGGAAAAGGAATTTTTTTCAATAGGACGAGAATATTTGCATGGAACGGAATTGTACAAACAGGTTGTTGTAACTATTATTGACGATTCAACAAATGTATTTTTTTAGCAAAATAAATAACTGAATGATAACTAATTTTCTAATTTCAAATCAAGCTAGGCCCTCATTTTCCCGATTGTGGCATTTTTCTACTTTTGTTGCGTGGTACGTGTCGAGTTTTCTTTTTTTTTTTTTTTTTTTTTTTTTTTTTTACTGTAAATGTTCACTTACCAGTAACGTTATTACATGCCACTGAAACCTTATTAACAGAAATAGTGCTCACAGGAGCAGAGATTCGTTTATAAGTATAAAACGTCGCAGCTCGCATTGTTTCATTTTTTATGTGTATAAAATATTATTACAGGACCTAATTAACTTAAAACGTTGCGCATATAAGTTTAGAGAGAATGGAGATTTTATAGGGAGTCTACAGGGCTATATGTGTTTTATATTTCCTGGCAGAAGGGAAACAAAGAAATAATGCTGTTCCCGCTCTATGCTAGATTTTTATAAGTTTAGTTTATGACAGTCTCTTACTAGATTCTTTCAGGCAGATTTAATTAGAGCTTTTAAATAGCAACTTTAAACTAGAAACTTTCACCAGTTTTAGATTCTATCTCACTTGCTTGATTTAATTAGCAACTTTCAACTAGAAACTTTCAAATGTTTTAACTTGAAGTTAACTTTTTATTTCACTTACATCTATAATATTTGTGGTCAATTCGGTTCTCACAATGGTTTTCACTACAAGATCAGCGTAATACAAACTACACTAAATTATCCGATATTATCAATATGCAGTAATTTAACACTTAAAGATGACAGTTGTTAGCGTGTGGCAATATCACAGTCACAGAATGTAGCATCTAATCAACACAATTAACTGAAACTTAGTGCACAGTAGATAACAGAAAATTAAAACAGTTGACAAATTACAGCATAGATTATCCATTGTGGATATGCATTTCAACTGAGCATAAGCAGCCAATCGCCGGACTTGTGTTACACTAGTTGTTATTAGATACGTGTCTAAGCGCCAACTAACTAATCTCGATTTTAAAGCTATTTATAGTCTGGCTTAAGAAAAATTTTGTGATCTCATAATCGGCATAATTGTTCATAAAACAACGGAGTCAGATTTTGACATTCGAATTAAATTATACGCTACTATTACAAATTGGTTTACGGAAGTTATTGTTTGACGGAAAATTAATAAAATATCTGGAATGAATTATTGTTACGTATGGGGGTTCCCGAATCCATTGTGACCTGCAGCAATATTAAATAAAATTAATTGAGGAAAATAATTCAAATTTTTTGATTTTTTGATTTGAATTTATGCAGTATACCAAAGGAAAAGGAAAATCTGCGGGGAAAAAAAGCATGTAGTCAAAGTCCGGAATCTGACAATAGTTTAGGAGTAAATGGCCATGAAAGTTATTGTCAGTATAAATCTTTAATTTCAATTATGACGTAAGTTAACAATTTTCGGATGTTTCCAGATACCTCACTATAAAGAGTATGTGTTCAGCTATACACTGGTGTGAGTCATTATATTTAAATATATACCGATTTGAACACTCTAAATATGATAAGGCGAATTATAATTACATCTTCAATTAACAATATTGCATAATTAATACTGTTCCTGATTTTACTAATTATCACAATGTGTTCCTATTGTTACAAAGAATATGCTGAATAATGAGATTACTTTGGAGAAGAAGTATTTGCATATTTGTTGCTTTCACTGTATCTATTGTGCTTACTGTCTATGATTACAAATGAATATATGTTAATTACTGTATGTTGACGAATTATAGCGATGACAATATTATCTATATATTCTCGCAATAGTGACTTTCTTTTAGCGTCACTGTATAAGGTATAGATGTTCTATCCAATGGTGACATGAAAATTTGTGCCGGGCCGGGACTCGATCCCGGGTTTCCCGCTTACCTTATACAGTGACGCTAAAAGAAATTCGCTATTGCGAGAAAATATAGATAATATTATCATCACTGTAATTCGTCACCATACAGTAATTTAACAGATGCCTAAGCGAGGCAATGACGATAAGAGCGTAGGTTAATGCCTCGTTGTTTTTATTCTCCCTGGTGCTGGAATACAGATTAAGCTGCGAGTGCTAAGGGATGAATGCAGTTGACTTATATATGCAGTCAGTGTGGCATATGGAAATTTGGGTCGGTCTTGGAGTCGTTTTCTGGTAGCTTAGTCGTTAAGGCGACCGCTTGCGAAAAACGGCACAAATTTTCATATTCTACCATTTGGTAGAACATTTATACCTTATATAGTGACGCTAAAAGAAATGCGCTATTGCGAGAAAATATAGATAAGAAAATATGAGAGTTTGAAGAAGAAATAAAGGGGTAGATATTGAGGCAGACAAGATGACAGGTACCAACCTTGCTATGTTACGACGTACAGAATCTCATCTGGTGTGACAATGTTCACGTGACCATCGCCACGAGAAGGATTACTCAACTGATGCAGCATGTCTAACTTGTCTGCAAAAATCTCCTAAATGACCATTCCGCCACCCGAAAGGCCACAATTGGGCTCCTATAAAACTCACTCAGTTTGCTGAAGGTAGCTCGAGTGCGTCCCCGTGGCATGGCATCTGTTTCCTTTACACGTTGATAACACACTGAGCTTCCTGGCCTATTCCCTATTAAAGTATACACACGGTGCCGTTATATGATGGCGGATGGAGTTGAAACCCTCATCAGTGCGTATCCACCAGATGACATCTGCTGTCATTGGATCAAAATCGACGTCGGCTCTCCACTTGTGCAAATTTTTCACTCGGAAGTGTAGATAACAGCACACCTTATTAATAAGGAACATTGGCAATGTGGAACATATTTTCTCCAAGATGAACCAAATGAATATTTCAATGCAGGGGAAAAGTGTAACAACAGTCACTGCCAACGACAAAGTTACAGATCACGAAAGGAAAATGAAGTTTTGTCTATGGAGTGTCGAGAACGGGGAAATAGAGTGTTTTCCTCAACTAGTTTTTGAAGGCAAGACATTTGCTTTCAGGCCCAGTTTATTTGATGAGATCCTCAAACATCTCCGAAGCTTGTCCTCATTGTTGGAGTACGACTTCTCAACAGCTGAAGATGGGAAGCTGGGTAGTTCACTGTATCCAGAATGCTGATCATTCTATCTACGAATGAATTACAAGGTGTTGACAGAAACTGTCGACTTTCGATGAAAACACAATTTTGAATTCTTGCGAAAATAAAAAAAATCTATCTCTGCCCAGTCCCCCCTCTGTTGGAAAAGTAAACTGTCTACTTCCATTTAGCATCAATGAAGTTTGAGAATCCATTTTATACATTAGTGTCGCCAATAACACTGAAACTAAATAATGAAAGAAATATCCTTCTGCAGTTGTCAAGTATTAAACCGGAATTTTCCAAAATGTATCGGCAGAATCACACTCAATCTTAACATTAAGACTGCAATACTATTACACGTCTCCATTAAATATGGATTTTGCTCGGACTCTAATTCTGTTCATATTCTGTTTGTGTTTTCTACCTCGTATTTAATAATTAATTGTATTAATTTGGTATTGATATTTGTGTTCCAAAAGTTATAATCATATTCAACGAAAGTTGGTTTACTCTGCAATGTATTCCCCTTCACTCAGTTGGAAATATGGTGTGCCCAGTGTGTTCATAATGGGACAAAATCTTACAGTAATTGTCTGAATCTAGCGGGATTCCTCATAGATGGGAAAATCGTTAGAGTCGTTTGCGTTCAACCAACTTGATTCGTCGTGTGGTTATTGGAAACATTGCAATTCTAATTTCCAGGCGGCATGCGCAGAATTTCCACAGTTACCGTGCGATTCATTGAGAAGAGATTCGCCGCGCATTTTTACCTGGAAAAGAGTCACGCCAGCTGAAAATATTAGGACGTCCCGTTGCCCAGAACTGGCGTATAATTCCTAACCACAAATTACGAAATTCGAGAGCGTTTACTCGCGTGTTGATACTGTCACGGTGCCAAGCAGTGATATTGCACCTGAACGTGTCGGTGAAAAGAACGCGAATGAAGCAGAAGACATAAATCAGTAGGTTGAACGTAGTTCTTCAACAAACACACGTAAAATTTTCACACAAAAACGGTGATCCACAAAAAAGAGAAATTAGTTGTCAGAGTCATTCATACGTTACAGAGAATTTAAATAAATAAATAAATAAATAAATCCGGCTTTAAACGAATTTCGCTAAGACTGTCATACTCACCCTAATTGAGTGATTGTGTTGTCATTCTCCAAGGACCTTTGTATGAAAACTCATATAGTCTTGAACTGGCCAGGAGTGCTTGCGTACGACACATCAGTGACAGAGGCTGCTAAGGCCATAAAATTTTCAAATGTTTCTAAAGCTTATGGGACTTAACTGCGGGGACATCAGTACCCTAAACTTACAAACTACTTATGAACTAAATGTAAACGAAGGCTTCCGCGGCCGTTGTCATTGTATATAAAACTCTTCTGGGTGTTGGACCGCATCGTCAATATGTCAAACACTTCACCGACGTTTCGGCCACTATTGCAAGTGGCCATCTTCTGGGTGTTACATTTACTGCTGGGTGACGGAAAGCTGGTGTCTTAAATACTAAATGTTGCTAGTTGTTATTGGTGGTTTCAGCTCTCTTTCATTGGTGTTTACTTTATTTCTTCCTATTGGTGGAAAAGGAAGTCCAGGATTGGTGTTTATATTAATGTTTGCCATTGGTTGAACCTGGCGAATGAGGAGCGGTGGTAGCAGTGACGTAGCAGTGATGTCTAGCGCCGGCTAGAGCGTGCTGTTTGCTCTGTGTACGCGCGGCCGCTGTTGTCTGCGGGCGGGCCCCTATGGACTGCACTGCGCGCGGTGTCGTCGCGAAGCGCTGCTACTGCTGGCAACCAAGACGCGGGAAGTCTGTACCCGTCTTCCCTGTTCATATTTCCGGGTCGCTTAGCTATTTCAATTGCTTCCCTGATTTTCCTCTTCAAAGTATAGGGCTGTTTTGCCAGTACAGCGACCTTCCGAAAATCCATATGTTTGCCGCACTCTTCTTGGTGTTCAGCTACTGCCGACTTTGTATGCTGTCCTAGCCGAATGTACCTCTCGTGCTCGGCTATCCTTGTTTTAATCGGCCGCCCAGTTTCGCCAATGTACACCTGGCCGCACTCACAGCCGATTTCGTAGACTCCAGCTGTGTGCAACTTATCCGTTTTATCCTTCAGTGAGCCTAGGACATCTCCTATTTTATTGTTGCTGCGAAATATAGGCTTGATGCCCTCTCGACGAAGAATTTTGCCTACTCGTTCGGTGACGCCTTTTACGTATGGCAATAGGGCGATGGTTTGTCCTTCCTTTGGCGCTTCCCTTTTGTTTCTATGATTAGGTGTCATAGTTTGTTCAATCATCCTCTTCCCATAACCGTTTGCTTCGAAGGTGGACCTGATGTTTTTTAATTCTGCTTTCAGATGTTGTTCATCACTAATCCGGTACTTATGAACTAGCTTATATTAAATACAACACAAACATCCATATCCTTGCCCGAGGGGGAATCCGAACCTCCGACGGGGAACGACCTCGCGCATCGTAGCATAGTGCCTCAATTTGGCCATAGAAGTCCCTTATACAAACAATGGCTATGTGGAGATACGCGACCGAATCATCCTACGTTTTCTGCATCGCTTTCTCAATCATAGCACACCTTATTTATATACATTTACACCTTATTTACGCATTACAATGTTCATACCACAGCAGAGATTCCATTTCTCACCAAATTAACGCTATCTACACCGTATCTACATCTACATAATTACTGTGCAAATCACATTTAAGTGCATGGCAGAGGGTTCATCGAGCAGCTTTTGTAATATTTACCTACCGTTACATGCTCTAATAATGTGCGCAAAAATCTAACAGCTTAATTTTTCCGTTTTCGATCTGTCTTATTTGTGATGATCAAAAATGTTCAAATATTTGTAGAGCTTATGGGACTTAACTACGGGGTCATCAGTCCCTAAACTTACAAACTACTTATGACCTAGCTAATACTAAGGAAGGCACAAATATCCATGCCCGAAGGGGGATTCGAATCGCCGACCGTAGTGGCCGTGCAGACTGTGACTGACGCGCCGCAGAACGCTCAGCCACCGCGGCCGGCATTTGTGATGATCATCTGTGGGGTTGTAACAAGTTCACATTCGGAGAGAATGTTTGTGAAGTTCTGCCTTCGTCTTTATATATTTTTCTGTGTCATGATTCGGACTGTGGACAAAGTTGGAATGTTTAAATGTCCGTAAATCTATGGGTCTTAACTGTTGCGTTTATCAGTGCCTAGGCTTACAAAGTACTTTAACGTAATATCAGCTCACAACATCGGTGGAATAACCGTGCGCACTGAGGCGCCGTGCTGCGGTGCGCGCGGCTGTTCGCTGTCGGAGGTTCGAGTTTCCCTAGGGCATGGGAGCGTGTTGTCCTTAGGTTAGCTTTAATTTAAGTAGTTTGTACGCTAATGACTAATAACCCAGTAGTTAAGTCCCATAGATGTACAAACATTTGAACATTGATCAACACACATATTCATGACCATCCATGCTCAGCCACCGCGGCCGGCATTTGTGATGATCATCTGTGGGGTTGTAACAAGTTCACATTCGGAGAGAATGTTTGTGAAGTTCTGCCTTCGTCTTTATATATTTTTCTGTGTCATGATTCGGACTGTGGACAAAGTTGGAATGTTTAAATGTCCGTAAATCTATGGGTCTTAACTGTTGCGTTTATCAGTGCCTAGGCTTACAAAGTACTTTAACGTAATATCAGCTCACAACATCGGTGGAATAACCGTGCGCACTGAGGCGCCGTGCTGCGGTGCGCGCGGCTGTTCGCTGTCGGAGGTTCGAGTTTCCCTAGGGCATGGGAGCGTGTTGTCCTTAGGTTAGCTTTAATTTAAGTAGTTTGTACGCTAATGACTAATAACCCAGTAGTTAAGTCCCATAGATGTACAAACATTTGAACATTGATCAACACACATATTCATGACCATCCATGCTCCGCAGAAAGGCGCCTTAGACCGCTCGGTCATTCTACCGCGGCCTGCTGCAATGGCCGAGTGGTGCCGGGCGCCGTGGCTCAGCGCGCCCGGTCAGAGGGCTCAACGCCTCTCTGCAATAAAAAAGCTGAGCCAAGAACTCACCGAACGACAACGAACACAAAGGAACAACGACCGCAATGAACTGATCTACCCACAAAACAAAAAAAAGTGGTCTGCGGCGTGCCAGTCACGGACTGCACGGCCGCTACGGTCGGGGGTTCGAATCCCCCCTCGGCCATGGATGTTTGTATCGCCTTTAGTATAAGGTAGTTCATGAGTAGTTTGTAAGTTTAGGGACTGATGACCCCGCCTTAAGTCCTTTAAGCTTAACAAACATTTGAACATATTTTTTGGAACACCACTCTACCGCGACACAGTGGAAGAATATTCCTCTAAAATTAAGAGGAATAAAGCAGTACCAAAACTCAAAAGGCAGTTAATGGTGCATTTTCTGTGACAATAATCATCTCTTCCATATACGACTCTATCATCATCAATCCCCCAAAACTTTTCCTTTCTCTTTGTAAGCAGATATCGATATCGATATTTTATTCCTTCTTAAGAAGCAGTGTTATTGTCATTTCAGTCTTCTCATCTATTAGCGTTTATTATCATTATTATTGTGATTATTACCATTACTTTCAAAGGTTATAATGTTATCCGTATTTGTTGCTACTGGTCAGGTGGTAGAGAGGGCCCTTGGGCCCTAATCTGGTCAGGTTAAATTAGAAATTAATAAATAAAAAAGCAAGCACGGGTTCCGTCCTTATGATTTACAGTTGGTTCGGTATATTAGAGCATCAGATGAAGATATACGATTGGAATTTTCTCGTCGAAAATCGCCAAGCAATCATAATTTTACCCTTCACGGATGAAGCCGGTTTCACACATCACGGGATCAAGAACACTAGAAATTTACATCGGTGGTCTGAAGAAAACGCACATGCGATTGTAAAAGACACGTTTTAAGGAAAGCGTCGCTTGAAACATGTGGTGTAGTTTTATAAACAGATCACTGTGCCTATTGAGTTACCGTATTGTCTTAAAGGGCCCTGTTACTACACGTTCTTGAAATGAGTTTGCAGCACTGTTGGAAAAGATTGCATTGTCCACAGGAATGCGTATGGTCTTTCGACCTGCATATGCTAGTCGTCAGATGACATGTCGTGTAAACTTGACATTCCTCTAACCAAAAAAATGTTCAAATGTTTGTTAAGCTTATGGGACTTAACTATGGGGTCATCAGTCCCTAAACTTACAAACTATTTATCAAGTACCTTATACTAAAGAGAGCACAAATATCCATGCCCGAGGGGGGATTCGAACCCCCCACCGTAGTGGCCATGCAGACCGTGACTGGAGCGCCTCAGTCTCCTCGGCCACCGCGGCCGGCTTCCTCTAACCCTTGGATGTGGGTACTTTCCTTGGACACCAATTGCACCTGACCTTATCTATTTCAGGTTTTGCCTGTGGGACATTGAAAAGGGAAATTTACGAACACAAAACTCTCACAAAACGACGCTAAAACAACCTAGGATGAGCTTAAAGTATTACGCGGCTTGAGCTTCGTAATGGAATCAGAGAACAAGGACTCTGAACCTCGTCTTTCAGTCGCGAGATGATTGCCGCACGCTGCGCATGGACCGCTACGAATTTCTACACACTCGAAATTTCTCGCAGTACAGCAATAGCAATGACGCATCACTTCGCTGCCATCGTGAAACATTTGCTTGTGTTGGCTGCCGATGTGGCTGAGAGCAAGCCGCGAAAAAGGAAAGAGCAGTGCTACAAATGCCAAAAGCTAGGGCATGTGGCAAAGCATTGTCAAAATGCATTCACATGCTCGACACGCGACATGTATGCTTGACACATGCGACTGTAAGAAGCCTAACGGCGCCGCACATGCGTGTGTGAACCGCGGTGGCGCACTCGCCGCTGCCGTACATCACCAGCTGGCTGCCTGCAGTCCGAGACAAGGACATGGCGCTCGGAAGTCCGTGCCTGGTCGTCTACAGTGGCGGCCCGCTGCCACTGTGACGTCACGCGGGTACATGCACCGCGTCGGGCGGCAGCGCTAAGTTATAACTACTGTTTTAACGGTGATTGTTTTCAGTATGTCTTGCACGTCATTTTTAGCTGAAGGCAAGTAATTTAAATGTTAACAGTTAAATGTTCAAATGTTTGTTAAGCTTAAGGGACTTAACTACGGGGTCATCAGTCCCTAAACTTACAAACTACTTATGAACTACCTACAACTACGGACGGCACAAATATCCATGCCCGAGGGGGATTCGAACCCCCGACCGTAGTGACCGTACAGACCGTGACTGAAGCGCCTCAGTCCCCTCGGCCACCGCAGCTGGCTTAACAGTTAAGGTGAAAATGAATATAATATTAAATATGCGGTACAAAATATTTTCAAATGTTTGTAAATCTATCAGACCAAACTGCGTGGTCATCAGTCCGTAGCTTAAAAATTACTTAAACCTAGGTGAACTGAGGACAACACACAAACCCTTGCCCCAGGGAGGACTCGAACCTCCACGGCGAGCAACCGCGCAACCTCCGCAGCGAGGTGCTTTAGACCGCTCGGCTACTCCACCGCGGCAGGAAATTTTAATGCGGTAGGTCAACACAAGAAATGTTACACTTTCTGCGGAGCTATGAACATAGTTTATTGTATCATTATTCAAAGAGTTACAGCACAAAGGTATAATTTTTAAATGGAACAATAGTTTTTTCTATCGTGCATTGGATTCGTTGAAACCAGCTGCGTCCAAATCAATTTATCTACATTCCTATGACTGTTAGTTTGGGAGCTACAACCCTTCAAAGTTTAGGGGGCGGAGGCTACGGGAGCGTAGCTGACTGGCTGGTGGTCACGAGACAGGGGAAAGCCACTCGGCCAGTCAGCTACGCTATCTCAGCCTCCGCGCCCAGAACTTTGAAGGGTTGTAGCTCCCAAACTAACAGTGATAGGAAAGTAGTTTAAATTGATTTGGACACAGCTGGTTTAAGCGAATTCAATACACGATAGAAAAAAATATTGATCCATTTAAACAATTATATCTTTGTGGCTCAATTCTTTGGAAAATGATACAATAAACTATGTTCATAGCTCCGCAGAAAGTGTAACATTTCTTGTGTTGAGCTACCGCATTAAAATTTCCCGTCACTTATTATTTTATAAGTTACAGAGGCAAATACACTTAATGAAACACCCTGCATATTGCATATGATTACATATTTCGCGACTTCAACCATTTTCTCATTTCTTTTATTACTTTCAACTTGTTTTACTCGAGAACTAGTGAACGCATCGTGATGCGGTTTGTTTTAAATTGCAGAAGTCAGAAAGATCTAAAGAAAAGTCCAGGATAGCATGTGTCTAACTTTTACGACTGGAGCATTTTTACAATTTTTCTCTCCAAAGGCGCTGGCGCCGGATGGCGTCAGACTATATAAATAGTGATTGTGGGAGATCTATAAAAGTTGGACATATGCTCTCACGGACTTTTATTTAGATCTATAAGAACTCTACAATTAAAAAAACGCATCAAGATACGTTCGTTAGTTCTCAAGTTAAAGAAGTTTAAAGATTACCCGTGCGAAGCCGGGGCCTGTGAAAGTAACAATTATCGTCATATTTCCACAAATTTATACAAAACCTTTACACGTTATATACGTAATTCATTACATCGAAACCCTTGTTCATAAGTTCAAAAAATGTGCTGCATCATTATTTCCAGATAAAACTGATATTGCTGTTGAAACTGTGCTAGAAAAAATTGCTTTTGCAGGCCCAACACGTCGCAAAACAACAGCTTACCATTGTAAATGCTATAACTCAATGACACCACACTACACGGAACACTTACGAGACAAGTGTACTAAAATGGGTGCGAAACACAACAAATCAGCGCTCAGCTCAGCCACTCGGCAGCCACGGTCCACTTGCTTCTGTACCCTGGTGACGTCACGGGAGCGGGGCCACAGCGGCGCGCGCTACAACAAAGGCGTGAGCTAGCCTTTGTACCTAGCCCTGGGCGCCGTCTCCAGCAACAAGGGACGAGTCAAGAGCCACCACCGACGAGGCCGCATCTGTCCTACGCTCTGCAGTTGCAGCAGGGAGGGCAGCCACCAACAAAGAGTTGGAAGGCCTTCGCTGTGAGCTGCGAGGGTTAAAAGAAGAAACACAGTTCAAGAAAGTGCAAGAGAGAACACCTTCTAAGGACGCTACCAGTCAGAAAGAAGATACTATGGCCCCAGCAGGGACGCCAGAAATCATGTAGGTCTTAAAGGAGCACGTTGCGCCTGTCATGTCTCCTGGCTCGCCCCCCCCCCCTCCTTTCCATCAGAGAGAAATGGATTGATCGGAAACGCAGAACTGGCTACATAAGGAAGAAGGACATACTTAAGCTGTCCACAAAACTTGTTGCCGTGGTGATCAAGACGGCAATCAGGACACCATTCCTTTATATCCTTTCTCAGCCGACTCAAAACCTCCGTTACCACACAAACCAATAGATCCTACTCACTTACATCCGTTACAGGACGTCATACTCCTCATCGATCTCCGCCTGCTAAACACTTATCCTTTTTTCACCCCCTCCTGATTGGCTACGCATCTTAAATGTGGCGACACCGGAGGGAAAGGGCGGACAAATCAGAGGAAAACAGATACTACACAATGAAGAACCATCAAGACAGAAACAGAAGAAAAGCCAATCATAGGAGAAACGATCACTACAGTTTGGCTATGTTTTCGTCTGTAGTGAAATGATCAATAAACAGATAGGCTTTCCACTTATAACAGGTGATATGTAATATGTTTATATTTCACAAAGTGAAGTGATGTGATGTGCTGAGATGGAAAAAAAAGGAAACAAAAACACACGAAAGTTCTGTGCGCAGCCCTCAAACACACGCCAGGAAAAAACGAACTCCAGCCAATAAGACGGAGAAAAAGTAGTAACATGTAAAGAAGAGACATCAACACCGTGAGTAGACCGAATATTAAGTTAAAAACACTTAGGCCTAACGTGCAAAATGTTTTTTAAAACATTTTTTTTAAATATATTTATCTAAAACAAACTGTACAAACCTTGGTATCATTTACAAACCACAGAAGATGCATTAAAAAAAATAAAAAAATAAAACGCGTCTGGTGTAGAAATAAATCTCTTAAGTGCAGGCAGCATAAGACAAATTACCTTTTATAATCAATTTTAACAGCTGCTGCGGAATATGCCCACACAATCAAACATTGAATCAAAGGAAAGCGCAAGATAAACTGAACACTTGTGTGCGCTAAACCCTGTAAAAGCATACAAATAGAGACATACTGAACTCTCCTACCATCCAATCAGGAAGTCCAGCCGGCCAAAAGCGGTAGCACATCTGCCTACAAACTACACAGGCAATAATAATAAATATAAACGTCCTTTTTTCCTTTAGCCTTGTGTTTGTTCACGTTACGTATTAACAGTGCTATCTCTCTACTGTACAAATATTGGATAAATATTACCTGGAATTTTTATTGCAATTCGACTACACTACCACCTCCTAAATAAATTCTGCAACTCACGTAAATGCATGGCTGATACCGTAGTCGAGAGCTCTGTCACTGAGTACGTCAAATCGAACCAAAATATGAATGAAAGATGAGCGGTAGTTTCTGACGGGTAAGGGACAAGCGAACAACCGCAGACTACGAGCTAATGTCGGCTTTATCAGCACAGCGGAAGTTCGTCAACTGCGGCGGAGAGCGCTGGCGGCTGTAACGAAATGGAATCCGAGGCGAGCGCGCCGATGCAGCCGGAGGGTACTGCGGCGGCGGCGGCAGTCGTAGCTCAAAAAGCAGATAAAAGACTGCCTGCGCTGCCGCCCCGCCCGTACTGGCCGTAAAAACAGGGCCGCGCACCGATACGTAGCGCGCGGCGCGGTCGTAATTCCATTTGGGGCGGCGGCGCCTCGCTGGCGGCTCGGCCGCGATTCCTCGATAGCCGGCCGCCAACCGGCACGGGCGCTGCCGTCGCCCCCTGCGGCTGAGGCAGTCGCGGCGCCGCCCTCATATGATAGGCCTAATGACGCCTTTGGGAGCGCCAGGGACACCCCTCCCCGCTCCGTGTATCTTTACCCGGCCGCTAGCTCGCTCGCTGGTAATTCCATTCGCCTCGTCAAACAACGCACGCAGGCGTGGAATCGTGTCTGGGGCCGCTCCGGGCTCCTTCGACTTCGGTGGGACTACCCCCCCCCCCCTCCTTCTCCCCCCCCCCCCAACCCTACAGAGAGTAATTCTTCGGCAGTCATTCAAAGGCGGGGACGCCGCTGCCGTCGACAGATGTGATTCGTTACGTTGCTCCGGCCCCGCGCTCTGAAGGAGCTCCCGGTGCCTCCACCGCTCCCCGCAACCCACCCCTCCTTCCCATATACCATCCACCCCCTAATCCAGCTTCGTCCCTGCCACTGTGCACCTCGTCGCCCAGGACCATCGCGGCCCCTTTGTGGCATTTCGTATGATCTTGAGCTGATGCACTGGCCCAATATTAAATTTCCTGTAACATCTGCTGGCTTTGCTACCCTGATTTTTACTTGTTCGTGAATGACGAACATAAAATATTTATAAATCCGGAAATTATAAGTCTTACTGCTGATATCGTCATGAAAAAATTATTCCACCTAGTATGCAAGATGTATGAGACAGGGGATATACCCTCAGACTTCAAGAATAATATTGTAATTTCAATTCCAAAAAAGGCAAGTGCAGACAAAAGTGAAAATTATAGGACTAACAATTTAATAAGTCATTGGTGCAAATAGTAACACGAATTATTTACAGACGAATTGAAAACTTGTGGAATTCGACCTCGGGGAAGATCAGTTTGGATTTAGGAAAAATGTAGGAACACGGGAGAAAATACTCACATTAGGACTTAGAAGATAGGCTAAGGAAGGGCAAACCTACGTTTTTAGCATCTGTAGATTTGCAGAAAGCTTTTTACAATGTTGGTGGAATACACTCTTTCAAAATCTGAAAGTATCAAGGGTAAGATATAAGGAGTGAAGCGTTATATTCAATCTATACAAAAATCAGACAGCAGTTATTAGAGTCGTAGGGCATAAAAGGGACGCAGAGAATGAGAAGGGAGTAATACAAGGTTGTAGCCTTTCCACAATTTTCTTCAATCTGTACATTGAGCAAGCAGTGAAGGAATGCAAACAGAAATTTGAAGAGGGAGAAAAAGTTCAGGGAGAAGTAAATACTTTGCAGTTTGCCCATGACATAGAAATTTTGTCAGAGACTGCAAAGGAATAGCAAATGAACAGAAAGAGCAGTGTCTTGAAAGGAAGATATGAACATTAACAACGATGGTAATGGAATGGAATGTCAGAAAATCAGGCGATACTTAAGGAATTAGATAAGGTAATGAGACGATAAAAGTAGTAGATGAGTTTTGTTATTTGGGTAGCAAAATAACTTCTGATGGCTGAAGTAGAGAATATATAAAATGCAGACTGGCTATAGGAAGAAAAGCGTTTCTAAAGAAACGAAATTTGTTAACATCCAATATTAATTTAAACATTAGGAATTCCTTTCTGTAAGCATTTGTTTAGAGTGTAGCATTGTATGGGAGTGAAACGTGGACGAAATGGAATTCAGACAAATGGATGACAGAAGCTTTTGAAATGTGGTGCTACAGAATTGGGAAGAAAAGGAGTTTCTGGCACATCCTGACTAAGAGAAGGGATAGATAGGTAGGACACTTTTTGAGACATCAAGGAATTCTCAACTTAGCATTAGAAGGAAGTGTGTGGGGTAAAAATCGCAGAGGGAGACCGACAAACGAATACAGAAGAAGATTCAAAAGGATGTAGGTTGCCGAACGTATTCTCAGATGAAGAGACTTGCACAGGCAGGGTAGCGAGGAGAGCTGCATCACACCAGTCTGCGGATTGAAGACCACAACAACAACAACGTTAAATATAGAGTGACTGTGACTCGCGATACTCATTCGTTAGCTAGGAAGGTTGGAACTTAAGTGGTGACTACTATTCATTCCCAACCAATACAAAAGAGTTTGTAGAGCTTATGGAACTATGGGGTCATCAGTCCCTAAACTTACAAACTACTTATGAACTAGCTAATACTATGGACGGTACAAATATCCATGCCCGAGAGGGAATTCGAACCCCTGACCGTAGTGGCCGTGCAGACTTTGACTGGCGCGCCGCAGAGCGCTCGGCCACCGCGGCCGGCGTTTAACCAATTGCCAGCGATGTGGGAAGGCGTAGTTACCGTTAGCAGGGCCTGTTCTGTTATTAGTGCGAATGGATCGGTGTGCAGCCTGACGAATCTCTGAAACATTTCTGAAGCGAATACCACGAACTGGTGCCTTCATCTTCGGAATCAAAACAAAATCACAAGAACTTAAGTCCGTGGAGTATAGTGTATGGCACAGTTCTTAACAGTCCAATCGAGAGAAGAGAGCAGTCGCAGCTTTCACTGTATGCGCCCGAGCATTGTTCTGCAAAATAATGGATGGATTGTGCAGAAAGTGTTGCCGCCTCTTTCGCAATTCTGGTCCATGATGATGCTCCAAGAACGAACAGTAATACTGTGCATTGACGGTCTGCCGTGGAGGAACGCCACAGTTTACCGACCTTCGTTGAAGGCCTTTAGCAAATGTGCCACTGTTCTGTACGGCAATGCTGATTATCCGCAAGTTTCTTGAAGAACTTGATGTCATTTTCATGCTGTGCGATCTCTGGCATATTCACTCTTGATCTAACATATTGACATCGTTACGTTACACAGATAGCTCACAAATAATTGTGTTTCCGTCGACTGTACTCAAGCTGGTGAGGTGGGACCGGGGAGTTCATTTTCTCGGATGTAAGGTAGATTATGTCACAACGGGTCCTCTCAGCGACAATAGTAGACTCCATCGCATGGTGTCTCCACATGAGTGTTGCCATATTTTAAGTTTCAACCCTCTTATATACACAGATACAGTCCGCTGTGACATGCTGAAATTGGATTTTTCAACCTACCACAAATTAATTGTTCTGCAAGGAATATGCTTGACGTTATTCAAGCTGGGTGTGCGATTAAATATCTTGGATTCTCATCCCAATCTCTAGTTTCAAATTGATTCATTTAGACCGGTTTCGACAATTCTAAGTTGCCATCTTCAATTTACTTAATATTTTAAGATTATATGGCAATATTTCCTCACCTGTTAAGAGACTTGAGGGGAGTACTGAAGGTGCTTTGGGGCAAAAATGTTGATTTTCATTTTTCTATGGGAAAATTGTTGTTTGGAGTTTTCTGTATAATTTTATGAATGTTCCGTTAATTTTGGATGACTGTAAGTATTTTTAAATGATTTTAAATAATTGACTGCACAAGTAACTTTTACAGGTTCCAAGAGCACTTGCTTAGTTGCGACATGATATCTCTGGAACTGTTTGCTCTAGAAGGCAATGATTTATGTTGTGTTATAGTAAACATTCTGCTGCACATCCAGATCTTCTGAATAAATGCATCACAGGAAAATAGCAAAATGTAGATGAGTTTTTCAACAATTTTCATTGGACCAGGATACCCAATAACGTATTTGTGGTCTTGAAAACACTGAGTATTGGGCTCAACGATGCTGTGATCACCTTCAATAATGGAAATGCAGGCAGAATAAAGGTTCTGAAGCAACTTGGAGTTCACAAGGCTGGCCATAATACGGAAGCAATCGTACAAGAACTGAATAGACGGGGAGTTTCCAAGGCAAAAATTATGGTCAAAAATACAATAGAAGCTGCAAGATCCCTCAGAAGGAGACTGAGACTAAACCTGACTGTACCTCAAGAAGAAAAAGAATACACATCTAGAAAGTTTTAGGCTGTGTCTCACTTTTGTGAGTTTTCCCTTACTTAAACATTAAAGCGCGATTTTTGAAAAACTACTTTTGTGTCCAATGTTTCTTATTATCGAAGAAACTGCTGAAGCTAAAGCTCTGAAATTTTTAACTCTTATTGACAGTGGTGTTATGTTAATGTGGATCTACAATGGTAGAGATAATCCTCTTAGTTTGGTAATAAAAAACTAATTTCTTTAAAAGTTCCATAATTTTTATTAAACCTTCATTAAAAAATTTGTATCTTGCCTCCTGACAAAATTTGACTCTCGATTGTAGATTAGTGAATGTATACGATACGACTCTGTAACATGGCGATGTTTTGTTTTGTTGCCTTGGATAGTTCCTGAGAAAAAGGGCTGTAAATATGTTAAATTTAACATTGTCAGGATAGGGCATTGATATACCACTTTAAGACGGCAACTGAGAAATGCTGATAGCGGGCTAAATAAAGCAATTTGAAACTGGCGAATGGGGTCCTCTGCGTATGCAGATTCCAAGATACTAGATCGCAACAACGCCTTGAATAATGTTAAGCATATACAGAATAATTAAATTTGTACACCAAATTCAATTTTCCAATTCACTAAAGTTGAATTGTTCGGTGCTTGTAGAGTACATAAGTTGATAACATTTACATACGAAAAGCTCAAACAGTGATGAATGCACATCTTAATCGCCATATTAGTATCAGCTATGATCTCCAAAGGCGAAAATGAATGTGCTGATGATGACATTATTTCGGTCATACGGATGGCGAATAGCGTCTATGCATGCTTTACTTCATGCCTGACCAAACTCTTTAAGTGATTCTGAAAGACACGTTCCTCATAAGTCGCAACATGTCAGTTGTCGTCCTATCATTTCCCAAACGAGTTCAATTGGAGACAATGCAGAGATCGCGTTAGCCAAGAAAGTTGCGAGCTTCACGCATCGTGTGTGTGTGTGTGTGTGTGTGTGTGTGTGTGTGTGTAAGAGAGAGAGAGAGAGAGAGAGAGAGAGAGAGAGAGAGAGAGAGAGCATTAGCCCGTTGGAACAACATAAAATCTTCCTGTCACAAAACTGCCAAAAGACCAATGTAACAACTTTCTAGTGAGTGATTTCTTTAGAAACACCAGGCATGAATGAGAGCGTAAAGCCTGGAATGGCGCCATGATATCACGTCCTGTCTACGTCGATTTCGCGAGTAGCCATCACTAGCATGCAGGCTGTATCTGATTCATGGCTGAAACCTAAGGCCCACCATTCCATGCGTCAAAGGATACTTTCATGGCGTCAGTAAAGTGGTGCAGGTCGATGCTATTGCGTCACCGGAAGACTTATTAGTTGTTTACGTGACTAGCCCCACTTATGGGAACCACTTGACAACCGTGTTGCCTCTCTGGGCGGACAAACTGTCATATCAGTGGTTTGGTAGCTCTACAATCTGCCACTGCTGCCCTTGCAATACGACGATCTTCTTGGACGTCTATGCTGAGAGGACGTCTACAACCTCGTCTCTCGCTGTGAGATTGTTCGCATGTCCATTGCAGCCCGCATTGATGCATAACTAACTCATCCCATCAAACATGTAATTCTCCAAAGTGACTATCCTAACTTTTTTTTACAGTAGTGTATTTCCTGCACTCCCATTTCTATGTCCACTTTCACGATTATATTTTATGAAGTAGCAACACATGTATAAAACAGAAGCTGGGCCTTGCTTTCAGTTAATCTTTCAACAGGTGCGCGTATGTGTCAGATACGAGGCGACAAGTTTCGCATCCTTTTGTCGGACAGTGGGAGAGTCGAAAACCCCCTCTTTGTGTTAGCCTTCTAAGATACAAGTTTGATGTCTTTAAAGTTTATTATCAATAGGTATCTGCAAAATAAGATTAATATTCAAATTAGTCAAAAACTATAACCCGAAAAATTACTAAATTACACGTTATGAACCACTCCCAGAAATTGCGCTAAAATTCGTAAATGAAGATAGTTCCGCGTTATTGGGAACAGAACCCACAAAAGCACTCAGAAAAAGAAGACATATGCCTGAACAAATGCGTTAGAACTACACTGCAAGAATGGAAAAGAAAGAAACATATTTGCAATTGCTTTAGCTAAATGGAATTCATAGTCAAAGTAAATACCTAGAGTTTTTTTACTGTTTTCCTATGTACAACGTGGTGCAGAGTTTTTTTCGTAATGTTATACTTCGACTCAATACTCTGCTTTAATTCTCAAACATTTAAATGTTTGTAAATCTATGGTACTTCACTACTCTGGTCATCACTCCCAAAGCTTACAAACTACTTATGCTAACCACAACTGTGCTGGTACTAGTTTCTAAGTCACTTCAGATATAATACATAATCAGCTTCTTGCTAAAGTTCCTCAAATTGATAAATGAATTAATTAAAAATTAAATTCCACAGGCAGTTGCAATACGTTGGTAAAACCTGAGTAAAATCTTAATTACAGTGACTACGAGAGTTTTTTTTTATTCCACAGCTTGTCTATAACCGCTATCCATATCAAAGTATAAATAATCGTACAACGTTAATGACACATAGCTACATTGTATGTCGTTAAAACAACATTCAAAATTTACTTCAAAGTGATCATCAGTTTGAGAAAAAATCCATTAAACATCTTGAATACATATTTATAAATCTTGAAAACACTTCGAAGACGTCTTGGTTTAATTTTTTATTGAAATAAAGATGAGGTATAAAAGATCATGTAGTTCGGTAATAAAATCATTTCTCATTGAGACCACATCTTTTCTTTTCAGTTTTGTACAAATTGTTAATTTTTTTTAAATGTCAATCGCGGTTCGCAGCAGCAGGAAAGTTCAGCGCGCCGACCTTCGGCTAATCAACGATAGCGTCCAGCATTTCCTCGCTGAGGTCTGCGGAGAACCCGTTACTATGTACTGCTGCAGCACCGTCGTTACACAAGAAACAAACAAAGGCGAATAAAATCAGACTACAATATGTTCTGAAATTAATAACATTCAAAACAACACATTTTTGATTAATCAATGAATAACTGCGAAACAGAGGTCCATGAGGAAATATGTGGGCGGTTAAATACATGTTCCACTATGTACCCCACCTATAAGTTAATGGGCCTTTCGTAGTGAAAGTATTATCAGTAATACCGCTCATACAATAAGACCACCACAATTCTGGCCATAAGTAGTATTTCAAACAATAAGTTTCTTTTGTAAAAGGGTTATATTCACACATAAAATATTTATCTATATTTAAAAATCATGAAGATAATGTTACCCTATAAACTGAAAAAAAGGTTTCCATTTCCTTTTGATATATTATATACTAATATTTATTATCCATCTGAGTCAAAGGTAAATTTTGTACTTTAATAGTTCGATAATGAGCAAACACATTGCTACTCCTCAAGCAAAATTCATCCACAATTGTTATGGTACTTACAATAAGAAAATAAAATATGTACTTTAATATAATTCCCAAAGACGAAACTTGATTCATAATCCCATAATTTCTTTCTCGGGACCTCCCTATTTTAAAATCATATCTTCGACAGTACGACTAAGGAAACAACATGGAATTTCGCCTGAGAACTGTCAACATACGTGAATTGATTTGAACACAGTTGTTTTTGTGTTATAAGCATAACAAATCGTGAGGTATGACTTTACATAAACATTTTGATGCTATTTTAAAGAAAAAATAGATAAATAGTACGTTTAAAGGAAAGTTCAGGTTCGTTATGTTTATATCATTGAGACTTTAGATATTTAACAGTTATGTTTTGCGTGAAACAAATTTGAAGGTGAAACTAATTTAGTGATAGCTTCCTTTCATCGCCAAAAGTGGTCGAATTCAGTTAAACAGATCTGTTCTGTTGAAAGCTCTGCTACTTCAGGAATGAATCCTGATCTGTCAATGAGAGAGTGATTAGCGTTGTAAACTGCTGTGTTCAAGAAATATGCTTACAATGTGTGAGGAAAGCTCTTTGGGGCTATAGGAACACTTTATCCCACGTCTTTGAAGAAGAAAGAGCAGTCAGGATAGCTAAAGTGCTTCTTTTGCGACAGTGTTCAATATTGCGCAGCAACAGCAACTTCATAAGACTTTAACTTTGTCAAGGGCTAATGAATGGCAGTTCAAGGATTTTACAAATCTTACCGATTAATTTCGGAATTGGTGTGTATGTCGTTGTACACGAGAGCTTACGAGCGTCATTATGCCTCGCCTCTTATGCCATTTCTAGAAACAGTACAACCTAGCATGGATCAGGACCTCGACCAACCATTAAATTTTTTTCAGTGAACTCAGACCCATCCAGGCCAAGAGCCTTTATTCGCTACTGTGTTAGACCAAGATTTGTACTACTTTGGGGTGACGATTATTTTGGGTTGTTTAACAGCTAAATGAACCTAGTGTGTCAGCATCATCGGTGATTACTTGGTTGAGAGTTTTACTACTGACGCTCGAGCACTGCCCTTAGTTTCTCGTATACTGCTACTTGCTACTGCTGACTCTAGCGTATCACGCCTCTTCAGAGCTTCTACTTCATCTTTCTTCACGGTTAAAAAATCCGCTCCTAACTTCCCCAAGTCTAATTATTGCTACCAGTTCTCACGCATGTCGCTGCATCAAGATTCCTAAGCTCAGAACCCCCACTCAAACGGCCTCCAATGCAATAATTTTGGTACCTGCCTCAAGAATTATTGTAACACGTTAGCATTATAAATTAAAGTCTAAAAGAATTATATTCAGCTATTGGACGTGAAAACCCCAATGCAAAATGAGACTGATGGTAAGCCTGAGGATGCTGTCAATGTGGAATTATCTCGAGTTGCCTACATCATTTGCAAATATTAGGATAAAACCCGTTTTATTAATTAATCATGCATCTTTAACTTATATTTCACGATATTTTTTCAAATGTTACTTTATGCATAGAATATATGAATACGGGATCACACGTTACCACATTCTCAGTTGCTGGACAGGAAATCAGACAAATACTGTTCGAACCTAAGACTAAATAGAGGCCTATTTCGTTAACAGAGCCATACATAGGCCGTGAAAGTTATGTATTTCCAATACAGATTATTATGAACAACAAGTGAAGAGGCGTAAAGTTGCCGGGATGGGACTGACAATGCACACTCTGCAGCAAGGCACCTTAGAGTGCACGGCTTTCCCTAGCGGCGTTGAAACCACATATGTTGCGCAACATCGTGGAGTAGTATCGGTACTTCCTGTACCAAAACCGTTCATATTTGTGTCCATCTATCATGTCATCAATAAAAAATTGGCCGATACGTTTGTTCTCCATGATTCCATACCATATGTTAACTAACCAAGGGCCTTGACGGTTGACTATCTGTAACCTTTTGAGATTGTCTACGTTCAAGTAATACATGTTATGCCCGTTAACACTATCATGACTTTTGAAGGTGGACGTATCGGAAAACAGTACCTCAATGTAGGACGTAGGGGTCGTTGGCATTTATTGGTCATTCACAAACCTGTCCGGTTATGTAAAACGTCTCCATTGGTGGTAGCTATGATGATGCAATACTTTGCACATACTACTAATGGACATTCTAGAATCGCGGTGTAAATGCGCAACAGTTATATGTAGATAGTGGTGTAGTGCTTGTAGTACTGCTGTTTCCTTAGCTTCCTCACTAACTGGTTTGCTTCGTTTGTGCTTGTTGGAAGTCAGTACACTGCCACCAGACAACATGACGTTCACAATCTTGTACAGAAGTAACGAGAGCCAACATTCTTAGGAAAGCACTTGATATACATGGTAACAACAGCGTCAACATTTACATTCGCTGTAATTCAGAATAACTTCAGTCGTTATTATTTATTTTTTATTTTTATTTATTATTTATTTATTTTATTTATTTAGTTATTTATTTTGCTGCTTGCATCATCTACTCGCACGTCTTGACTACGAACGTCTACAGGCAGGTGTGCGGGAAGTAAACACTGTATACGTAATGCTTAGAGGTGTGCTCTGTTCTACGTCTGCTAGCTACATGAGCTCCAGTCACAGTGTACTGTAAGTTATGATACGTTGTTCTTCGCTACAAGCTCACAGTGGCGCATCGAATAGTCCAAATGTTCAAATGTTTGTAAACCTATTGGACCAAACCGTTATTGTTATCAGTCCTAGATGGACAATGTACTTACAATAACTTACAATAAGGGCAACATACACAGTCATTTCAGAGGAAGGACTCAAACCTCTTGTAGGAGCAGTCTCTCATGCCTTCCACGCCTTATACACGCAGCCAGTCCCTTGCGGTTCGAATAGTCTCATGTTCGATATGTCAGAGGGATACTACGCTGTAGATGTGGTTTCCAAGTAAACGATATGAACTATTGGTGTGTCCTACTCTCTCAGTATGAATATGGGGTCCCCTTTGTTCAAATTCAAATGTTTGTAAAGCTTGTGGAACTTAACTGCGGGGTCATCAGTCCCAAAACTTACAAACTACTTATGAACCACCTTATACTAAAGACGGCACGAACATCCACGCCCGATGCGTGATTCGAACCGCCGATAGCGGACGGCCTCGCGCATCGGAACACACCGCCTCAACGAGCTCGGCCGCTCAGCTGCAGCAGGTCCCCTGTGTCACTGATTATTGAATTAACACTGAATAAATGGTGTAAATTACAGTTGTGAACTTATTACGATTCCGCTGATTACAGCGCAATCTATGTCGGAAATGAAATTTTTTCAAGTCGAAACGTATGTAGTGTTTGTCGTACAATCATTATCTGCGATAAAATGGGGGAATCCCATTGAATATTTCAAAGCTGCCTCCCACACTCTCACTACGAAAGAGCGTGGTTGGGTGGGGACGGTGAGTTTAATATCATTGGATGTACCCATACGAAAGAAACAAATCAGTAAGGTACCTTTTCCTTTGATGCAATATGTAGTTCTTCGTGATATTCAAATGCCTTCAGTTAAAATTGACACCATGTAAGAAGTAGCTGGTCAAGGACGAGTTAAGGAAATATGTAGTATTCTTTTAGCAGTGTGTGTTTTAGTGCTCTTGACTGATTCTTCAGTCGGTTCTTGGTGGAAAATCAGCGTACTGAATTACAAATCGCAATTTTGAGTATGTTCCACTAGTTTATTTTAATGCGTGGACTGGTTTTTGACTTATAAGGTCATCTTAAGACTTTCCAGTTTATCTCAAAGAAGTTACAATGTTTTGTTACAGGCTTGAAAGATATTCTACTCGTTACACTTATATTCAAGAACATAACAATTATCATCACCCACGGCTCTACTGTGGTAGTACAATTAAAATGTTGCGATAAAACAATCATTAATAAATATACAGGAGGGGGCACAAAGAATAACTAAGTTTTAATCTCTGTGTAAACCATTTTAAACTACTAACCATTCTAATGAACAAAATTACTTGAGAGACTGCCCTCAAAATATTTCGAACAACTTACATTGTGGTGGATAATGAATATTATGGAATAAAACTATAGCTGTGAACTGAACAGCTTTACATATTACTAATGATTATTTGTATTTGATTATTATTATTAGTTCTATTTACAGGTACTGAAATTGAGAGCTGAAGCAAATATAACAATGTAACTGTTTGTAAGGGTGTATTTCTTTACTGCAACTTCCATAGTCCGGCTAAATTTTCTTTATTACTGACATTTTTACGTTATATGTTGTTGAAATCTCAGGGTTTTGTTTTATTTAAGACCATGCACTGGTTCCACTACTCTACTAATTAAAGATACGCACCATTTTTATTAATACTGGTATATAAATATTTTGTGGTATACAATTGCCCACATATATGAAATGTTACATCTGTCCTACCTGACATCAGATGTGAGCCTCTACAATCAAGTATCATTTGTTAATAAAAGATTTGAAGAATGCATTAGTTATTTTGTTTTCTACCTACTTAAATTACGCTATAATTCATCTGTGGATTCCTTTCGATATTATTGACAGTTTAGTTCATTCTATATAAATAAAAATATTTATCTACTTTTATATCTTTCAAATAAAATTTTTAAAATTTTAAAATTAATTCATTCTGTCCAAACTTCTCATGGTGTTGCTACCTTCTAATATCATGTAACGCCACATAATTCATAAAAAAAAAATAAAAAGAAAAATAAATAAATAAATAAATAAATAAATAAAAATGCACTGACGTGATTTACGGCCCACTTCAGACTTGAAGATTTATAAGTTTTTGTAAACATTTTGGAACAAAATAATAATCTAAATAATAAAGAAATTAATTAATAAGAGTGTCTGAAACCCACTACGCTACAGATAACACAGGAGTGGTGTTCTTTAATCTCGTACTATTGATGGCCGATGTTAACTGATGCTAATATGCCATTTGTAGAAACTAGATTATCATTTATCGTACGAAGAACGATGTGTTTTTGTTAATTCTTCATTGCGCCATTGATTTGTAATGACATTGCGTAAGTTACATAAGAAAATCATCAAATACGCAACGCAAGATGGCGTATGCCACAGAGAGTTCTGGCCGAGAAATGTCTCGTGACATCAGCGAATGGCTGGTTTTCGTTAATTCAATGGACGGTGTCAAAACTCCGTTATTTTTGCAAATATCTCTCAAACTATACGAGATATGAGAAGAAAAACATAAGGGAACAAAGTTGTAGAGCATTTTGTCCTCTACAAACTCGTTTATTCAATTTTTGCGTCATATGAACGGTTTATTTGCAATTAAAATTACCTTACAAACGGCTTTCTTTGGTATTACTAACGTATTTTTTGCCCGAAATGTTTGAAAAAGCGAGGTTCTGGTCTCTGGTAGACAACAATTATGACTGTAAACTTTGGTGTCGATCGGTTGAACGGTTCGACTTAAAAAGTGGGAACACGTTACAGCCAGACAGATATAAATCGCCGTTATTTTTACAAATATCTCTGCAACGATGCAATTTATTAAAAATAAATAAATAATAATAATAAAGCGATGTTGTAGAGAATTTTCCCCTCTACCAATTAGGCAATTCAATTTCCGTGTCAGATGAACGGTTCGTTTGCAATTACAATTATATTACAAACGGCTTTTTTCGGTATTACTACCGTATTTTTTGTCAGAAAAATTTTAAAAAGGGAAGTTATGGTCTATGTCACCCTACAATTATGTCTGTAAAATTTGGTGCTGATCGGTTGAACGGTTCGTCTTAAAAACAGGGAACACGTTACGGACAGACAGACAGATATCCAAAAATCGCCGTTCTTTTTGCAAATATATCTGAAGCGATACGAGATATGAAAAAAAAAAAAAAAAAAAAAAAAAAAAAAAGAAAAAGAAGAAAAAGAACATGAGAGAGCAAAGTTGTAGAGAATTTTCTCCTTTACAAATTCGGTTATTCAATTTTCATGTCAGATGAATGGTTAAGCAGTTATTTACATTTAAATTTCGAGCTGTCAAAAAACGATCGCAAAGGCCCACTTTTAGTTTTACTACCGTAACCTAAAGTGGGCCAATTTCAATTTGTAAATTACTGACCGAATTGCGAATGGAATTTTTGTAAATTTGGGGAGCAAACTGGGAACAAGCATCACAAAATTCATCAATTAATATTCGCCTTGAGATTTGCTACCATCCCTTATCACAAATGTTTGGAAATATTTTGTATGGGAAGGAAGCATCACCACTTGTGTATGGAGTGTTACCGACTCCTCAGCGAGGTGCGGGTGGAGCACCTGACCCAGCAGGACTGGCCGTGTATTCGCGCGGTGCGGCGGTGCGCCTCTAAGGCCATTAGCCCCGCGACGCCCTCAATCCCCTCCCCTCCACCCTAACGAACGCGCGGCCGCCGCCACCATTCCCCTCACGTAGCGCCCTGGCACACCCCACAGTCTCGGCGCCGCCATTGTTCGCCGCAGCCGACAGACATCACACACACACACACACACACACACACACACACACACACAGTGGCAAACACAGTACAAGTGGGCGCCGGCGTGTCGACAGCTGCCCGCTTAGCCTCAATCCCCTTCGAATGCAACTTCGTTGTAGTCAAGAGGACAACATAGGCACTATATTCATTGTGAAATAAGTGAAGCTGTAACTACTGGTGTTGCTAATTACTTACACTAACATGGTTTCGATTCTCGGTTACCAGCTCAGCGTCAATGCCACTTGTCTCACAGAAAATGTTTTACACACCAGTAATTTCGAGAAAGGTCTCAGAATCGACGCTTCGAGCCTTGTTATAGTCTACTGAAGCGCACGTAGCGCACTAGTCCTGGACTATAAACCCATGCAAAATCTTGCGATAGTGTGTTTACACGATAAACGTAAGGAGAGAAAAAACGCTACTACCGTGTCGGGATAGCACAGTCGGTAGTGCGCTTGCCCGAGAAAGGCAAAGGTCCCAGGTTCGAGTCCCGGTTCCGGCACACAATTTTAATCTGCCAGGAAGTTTCCTATCAGCGCACAATCCGCTGCAGAGTGAAAGTTTCATTCTGGAAACATCCCGTAGGCCGTGGCTAAGCCATGTCTCCACCATATCCTTTCTTCCAGGAGTGATGGTCTTGCATGGTTCGCAGAAGAGCTTCTGTGAAGTTTGGAAAGTTGGAGGCGAGGTACTGGCGGAAGTTGTGAGGCGGCATCGTGAGTCGTGTCGGGATATCACAGTCGGTAGTGCGCTTGCCCGAGAAAGGCAAAGGTCCCAGGTTCGAGTCCCGGTTCCGGCACACAATTTTAATCTGCTAGGAAGTTTCATATCAGCGCACACTCCGCTGCAGAGTGAAAGTTTCATTCTGGAAACATCCCTTAGGCTGTGGCTAAGCCATGTCTCCACCATATCCTTTCTTCCAGGAGTGCTAGTCTTGCATGGTTCGCAGGAGAGCTGTGTGAAGTTTGGAAAGTAGCAGGCGTGGTACTGGCGGAAGTAAAGTTGTGAGGCGGCATCGTGAGTCGTGTCGGGATAGGACAGTCGGTAGTGCGCTTGCCCACGAAAGGCAAAGGTCCCAGGTTCGAGTCCCGGTTCCGGCGAAGTAAAGTTGTGAGGCGGCATCGCGAGTCGTGTCGGGATAGGACAGTCGGTAGTGCGCTTGCCCACTAAAGGCAAAGGTCCCAGGTTCGAGTCCCGGTTCTGGCGAAGTAAAGTTGTGAGGCGGCATCGCGAGTCGCGTCGGGATAGCAAAGTTGGTAGTGCGCTTGCCCGCGATAGGCAAAGGTCCCAGGTTCGAGTCCCGGTTCCGGCACACAGTTTTAATCTGCTAGGAAGTTTCATATCAGCGCACACTCCGCTGCAGAGTGAAAGTTTCATTCTGGAAACATCCCTTAGGCTGTGGCTAAGCCTTGTCTCCACCATATCCTTTCTTCCAGGAGTGCTAGTCTTGCATGGTTCGCAGGAGAGCTTCTTTGAAGTTTGGAAAGTTGGAGGCGAGGTACTGGCGGAAGTTGTGAGGCGGCATCGTGAGTCGTGTCGGGATATCACAGTCGGTAGTGCGCTTGCCCGAGAAAGGCAAAGGTCCCAGGTTCGAGTCCCGGTTCCGGCACACAGTTTTAATCTGCTAGGAAGTTTCATATCAGCGCACACTCCGCTGCAGAGTGAAAGTTTCATTCTGGAAACATCCCTTAGGCTGTGGCTAAGCCTTGTCTCCACCATATCCTTTCTTCCAGGAGTGCTAGTCTTGCACGGTTCGCAGGAGAGCTTCGGTGAAGTTTGGAAAGTAGGAGGTGAGGTACTGGCGGAAGTAAAGTTGTGAGGCGGCATCACGAGTCGTGTCGGCATAGCACAGTTGGCAGTGCGCTTGCCCGCGATAGGCAAAGGTCCCAGGTTCGAGTCCCGGTTTCAGCACACAATTTTAATCTGCCAGGAAGTTTCGCTACTACCGAATGTTTTGCGAATTTCATTTGTTGTTTTTTTGCAGGGTGTTATAATGATAACACAATAAAAGCAAAATCCAAGCTTCCAACAATTTATTAACACAGCACTTTCACAAACGCACAGTTAGACAGGTCATACGTCGGTTGGTCTTCATTGGTACGGCACGCCAATCTCGTAGAAATGCCCAAGGACTCTAGAGCCGGAAGTGGCAGCTCACTATTGAAGTCCTCGTAGCACTAAGTTCGGCACGTCAATAAACTCAGTCTTCCTGCAAGCGAAAGTATCACTGGCGAAGGCGAGAGTACACTGGGCTGCTCAGGCAGGTGCGGCCGCCTATATTCGGTTCTGGTAGTTCGGGCGTGAGCCAAGAGGTGGCGCCGTGGACGTCTAGTGTAGACTCTCTTCCATATCGCAACACTAGCCCTCTAGTGGTCCAGTCGAACTGTACCGTGCGGCCGGCCAGCGAGCCTTTGATCTGCGCGCCTTACTTCCTTGTGTGGCTTGCGCTGCAGGCCGTCTACTTGGCGTGGCGCCAGCTGCTGGGTTGTCGGCCGGCGGCGGCATGGTGGCGGATACCACACATGCCTGAAAGAAATTTATTTAAATGTCTCTTCTAATGAAATAAAAGAATTCATCAAGAGGGGAGAAAATAGTCACTGGCCGAGAGCAAGTCTGTATATAAGATGTTAAGACTAGACTTGCGCATTAATAGTTCGCGGTCGGGAGAGCTCACTAGCTCTGCCGCGAACTAGTTCGCTATTTTAGTTCGTCCGCTCCCAGTGACGGCTGAGCGGCGTGGTCTGCCCGTGCAGGTAGAGAGAGAAGTTCAAAAATGTTCAAATGTTTGTTAAGCTTATGGGACTTAACTACGGGGTCATCAGTCCCTAAACTTACAAACTACTTATCAGCTACCTTATACTAAGGACGGCACAAATATCCACGCCCGAGGGGGGATTCGAACCCCGACCGTAGTGGCCGTGCAGACCGTGACTGAAGCGCCTCAGTCTCCTCGGCCACCGCGGCCGGCGAGGGAGAAGTTCCCCCACTTAGCTGCTTCATGCGCTTGCTGATTGAGCTGCTAACGATATCACGCAAACTAAAAGAAACAGTTTGTGGATAATTTCTCGCGTTTAAGTTTAGAGTTATCTCTATATCTTGGCTTTATGGAATTTATTAGTCAGATACTGCGGAGTGCAGAACAGAAATTTTGTAGCACTGAACTATGTAATCTAGCAGGCACACGCTCACCTCGAAATGACTCATCAGCAGAAGGCAAACACATGATTTTTAATTCTGCTACGTGCCCTCTCGCTGTCCCTGTCTCCGGAAAAGAATCCAACGAACTATGAAGCGAGATACATTTGGCATAATCGTCCGCTGCTCCTATTTCGTACGCTGCTCCTAGTTCGTCCGCAGCTCCTAGTTCGTCCGCAGCTCCTAGATCGTCCGCAGCTCGTAGATCGTCCGCTGCTCCTAGTTCGTCCGCTTCTTCTAGTTCGTCCGCTCCTTCTAGTTCGTCCGCTCGTTTTGGCTTTTGCTACCGCTACTAAAAGAGTTCTTTTTTATGACAGCTTTTTTATATAATGAATCAGTGTTGCCAAAGCGTGCGGTATTGCCCGTATTTTTGTGCAATTTGACATCAAATACTTAGGCAAATAAACCAGTTATTTACACGAATGGGTGATACAATGGTATTAATCTACTTTGCATACGGAGTACTCGTAGTACTTTATTTTTAAAATAGATTTCTTGTGGCAGTGAACTATGAAACTACAGCTGAGCTGCATCACAGCTCGAAATGAAGGTAACAGGCAGAAGAAAATCACGCGATTCTGCGTCCTTTCGCTGTTCCCCGTCAGTCTTCGGAAAAGGGGCGGACGAACTAAGAGGCGAGGGATCTGCGAACTAGTTCGAGTAGTTCGCCTGTGGGAGAGATCTTCCGATCTAGTTCGTTCGCGAACTACACAAGACTAGTTAACACTGTCTACTTGGAAAGTTCCTAACAGTCCCTCAGCACAATCTTCCACCCTCTTATAAATTTCTCCTGCTTTACATTCACTCATACTACTAGGGATGCATGCACTTAAGGTTCTATTTGAACTAGGTACTGCATATTGGATGAGGGGCCGTGGATTTCCCCAAATCTTCAGACTGGTGAAGCAAAGTTGTTTTACTTATTACTGACCTTAGATTTCGAAGTAGATAATATCTTACGCAGTTTCAGCACACAGGTAGCAGATTCTTGAAGTCTGAAGCTAAAATGCTGTGAAAATGATTTAAGGGCTCTAACTACGATTTTCTCCATAAAACACGGGATGAAAGTGGATTTTATTCTTCCTACGTTTACACACGCTCAGCGAAATCCACAAATTTAAGCGGTACATTGAACGAGAGTCACTTCACAATAAATAATAGTGCCATGATGATAAATGTACAATTTTTATAATGGTCTGTAATGGTAACTGTTCGAAGGTCGGTACTGGATTGTGCTCGGCCAGGCGTGGCTGCTAGTTGCTGCCTCTGTCTTTTTTGGCGCCAAGCGAACCTTCTAGATTCGTCGCTAGTATTTTGTTTACATAAATTACAATGAACAAAATACCAAATGGGTTCAAATTAAAGTTTATTAACAGAAAAGTGTTACAGTGAAATTATTCTATTATCTAATGTTTACTTTCTTAAATATTAATAAACGAAACATAGTAATGGTAGCACCAGGAGGGGAGGCGGCAGCAAATCAGATCAAGTCTATGCTGCACTGCCGTGCTTTCTCACGGTCCATACATGATCTGTGCCACCTGTTATGCTTTTCCCACCCCTTCCATCGATTACATCATGATACTTTGCCTACTGCCAGGTAGCTACTTGGCTTCTATAAAATTTACAAGTACAAACTAAGATACGAAAACTCTAAAAACTATTAAAGATATAAAATCAGACTTGTCACAGATCGTAAACCAGGAATACATTTTCTGGAAGTGAGTGTGTAACGCAACAACACTGTGGCCAACGCCCCTGTCAGCGTGTGTAAACACGATCAACGTAAATGACAGTATATAGTGTGAGAAACATGTGAAGCCTGTGCGTGTGTATATCGTGTGTAAATTGATTAACTCCCCTTTGTAAATGAGTTATGTGAATTACGAATATTTAACTATTTGCATAATGTATAAAGAATACAGAATTGTAAAGCATTGTTGTAGACACGTTAGCTTCGCGAGGGCATTGTTCGTAGCATCTTTGCGTAGTGCATTTGTTATCGCTGAGAGCAGTCTGCCGCGAGGTGCGAGTGAGTTGTTGTTCTTAACCCGCGAGAACTCGCGCCTTTGAAAGTTACGCGATCGATCGCATGTATAGCATTTTCCTGTAATGTACTTAATATGTCTAAGTAAGTATTTCTAGTTGCGTCTATAAGACATGACACATATTTGACTACAATTGGTAAAATGTCCTTCGTTTTAAAATTGCTGAGAGTAAAATGCTCAGAGCGTGAGTGCACGCGGGTTAAGCCCTCGAGGTGAACGGTAGAAAAGTTGGACGGCAGCAGCAAACTGTAGTAGCGTGGTTTATTACGACGTGTTGGTAAAAGCAGCAGTTTCTGCAATTGGGCACCGGCAAATAATTAACGTGGCCACAGCGTTAAAACTGCAAGAGAAATAATGTCAAGAGGAATGCTGTGGGTCCAATGTTTAAACAATATTTCGTCTACAAGAAGATCCCATTTTTGCCAATCATTAAAAGTGCCAGAAACAATCGCCAGCTACACCACATCAGCAATGCAGAGTATGATCTAAGCAATTAACCGGCTTTGCATGTGTAATGCTAAGCCAACGTTTAGTTTTGCAAAGGGTCAATAGCGAACTTGTGTCAAATAATTAGCGTCGATAAAAGTATTCACTCACGGCAGTATCCAAACTATTCCATTACCTTTAATATTCCGAGGCTCAACCTTAACAATAAAAGACTTTACGTAAATCTAATAAAAATCAGTAGAGTTTCAAGAGATATTAGTGAACGAATAACAATTAGTACCTTTATAAAAATTTAATGTACAGTTAGCAACAATTGCAAATCTTTGACAATGAGTATGTTTAGTTATTGAATAGTACAAAGGAGTGAATATTAATTTTGTGTTATGTATTCAATTTACGTTTACTAAAAAACGCACTGGAACTCTTGGTTACGGAACAATTCAGTTTCCTGCAAAAAAATGTTTGATTATAGATACGTTGCTGAAATTATATCAAATAATAATTCATGCCATAATATTACTTCTCGGAAATTATATTTCATTGAACTTGTTAAAGAAAAGTAAATTGCATAATTTCCCAGTAAATAACGCACGTAATCAGTCAACTACTGATTGTAGGCACAATCCAACCATAACAGTTTCAGTTACTATTGTTAATCAAGGTATAATTAAGTGGCTTGATTTTACGTAGAATTGTTGCATACATTTTTCTTATAACAACTTTCGTGTTCATTAGAGAAATTTGTGCTAATTATTTCACTGCATAAATAACCTGAATTTACTGACTTTATAGTGCTCTGTATTTCCTGATGCTGTGGTGTGAGCGCTTAGTCTGCATTCTGTTACCGCGTTGTTTTTAAATTAACCAGTCAGGGATTATTGCTATTACACAGAAAATTTTTATTAACTAAATTTGTTCCTCGTACATTACATCGAGCTGTCGACCGTATCTATTTACCAATTCAAAATTGTTCACTCGTTATCTAACGCCCGTCACCCCTTTTCGGAATGACTCAAACTGAGCCCTAATATTTTCCTGAATCACGGAAAGTTTATTAGTTCACAGTCTATAACAAAGTCATTCCACTGTAGGTGAAGTTGAACTTATATGCTGGCTGAAGTCCATTGCGTTGTGAGCTGTCTTCGGCATTCACTAAAAGATTTGATGTTACAGGACTTTTCGTAAATTATAAAGATGTCAGTTGATATGGAAACGATTTTATTTCCATTTAAACAACGTTTAAATCAATCACATTGTTGCACAATTAAAAAATGCAGCGACAAGCCAACAGAGCTGCTTACAGGTTTGTGACTGCTAGAAGACTAAATAAACATGGTTTCTCTCAAACATCTTTCTACGTAACAACGTAATAAGATTGATGACAAAGTTTTGTAATTCACAATTAAACAATATTCTTTTACATAAAATATGCCAAAATACAGAAATTAAAACATTACATTTAAGCTTTAACTATTTATCTCAATGTATGTACGTGTTTCATGAAATTTGTATTTAATGTGGTACACAAATTTAAAGTCATCCATTTGACTAGTGTTTACATTGCTCAAATTACATTATTTGTGTTTTAGAAGTGCACACATATTTCTTTGGCAATATGGTGTAGGCGTACTATTATTGTGACATGGATTTTTAATGTATTTCAGTTTGCGGTCAAATTTTTTTTAATACGGATTTGTATATGGTTGTCGTAGTTTTGTTAATTTCGAAAATAGTTTCTTAGTACCAAACGGATTATTAATTTTAGTGCATGAAAAATCATCAGTATTTAATTTAGGATACAGTGATATATAAAACATGGCCTGCCCTAATTTATTTAAACAAAAGGTATGTATGAAATCATGTTGTGCAATAGTTATAACATGTAGTATTGTTGTTTTTAAACAAATTAGTATCTATATAAGTTCAGCAATTTCCGAAACTGAGTGTAATGCATTTTTAGTGTTTGCAGCTATTAATTACGAAATTATTAAAAATTGAAAATTACGTAAAAGGACAGCCAAAGTTATGTTTAAATCAACGTACTATTTCTTAAAGGTGTTTTACTAACATTGTTAATAGAATTTCAACCTGAAGGCGAAAATGTGATATTTTACATGTCCGGTAGTGAAGTTTTATTTTAGGTGTCAGATATTTTGTGTTTCTATGTTGGCAACTGATTTATGTATGGAGTGTGCAACATAGCAGAAACGTTACAGTTACAGTTTTGTCTTGGGCTTATTAAATTTAATACAATAATTCCAAATTTCTCTCACCAAACGATCGTCATTGCGAATTAGATCGCATAGTATGTGTGTGTAACCTCCACTACGTTATTGGTTTCGTCTCCGACAGCCTTATCTGGGTAATTAATTCATTAGGCACATGGATCATTCTAAAGCCTAATTACTCGATATTGTCGGTAGCGTAAGCCGGTAAGGTTACAAGTTCAGCGCCGGTAAACTTAACTATGTTACGCTTGCATTGGCTTTCGTTGCTAGAAGGCGGATACAAGTCTGAGGTAAAAAATTGGTGCTGGGTGCGACCGTGGCTTCAGAGAAGAGAAGACGAAAGCCGCGACGCATAAAGCTTGGTAAACTGAGAATTAATTTCGGATCATCCTAATGAATGCCAGAATTATATCTGTTTTGGTTTCCTCTCTGCCAAGCCGTAACAACGTAAAGACAGTTGATGCCGCTTTAACTTCAAGCTTTATAAAGGACTGTCTACGAGTTTTTGTGACATTGAACGAAAACATACATTATTATGGAACAGGCTACTCCCAACATCAGAACTTTGATATATGCCTCTTCTAACAATGTAATAGCAGCAGTGTTCCATTCCATAACTACAACATCAGTGATTTCACATAAGGGCATCATTAAATAATTATGAAATTAACAAAGGTTTACATATATACTCCCAATCTACTGTAAGGTGCGGATGGTATACTGTACCACTACTAGGTATTTCCTTTTCTATTCCACTCCCAAAAAGAAAGAGGAAAAAAGTTGTGTCTGTATGCCTCTGTACGAGCCCTAAGTTCTATTATCTTGTCTTTATGATCTTTAAGCGAAATGTAAGTAGGTGGCAGCAAGATCGTTCTGAAGTCAGCTTCAGACTCCGGCCTTCTAAATTTCCTCAACAGAATTTCTTGAAATGAACGTCGTCCTTCCACCATTTGAGTTCCCACTGCATTACTGAGATCTCGCGCATTGGTCGATCCTACAAGTAACGAACCTAACTGCTCGCCTCTGAACTGCTTCTACGTCTTCCCATACACTTTTCTTCTGTGGATCCAAAACACTACAGCAATACTCTAGAGGTGGTCGTACAAGCGTTTCATACGTGGTCTCCTTTACAGATCAAGTAATTTTTCGCAAAGTTGTCCCAGTAAACCGAAGTCGGCTGTTCCTTACTTACAACTGTCCTCAAATGTTCGTTCCATTTCATATCGATCTGCAATGTTGCGCCTGGATGTTCCTGAACGACGCGACTGTATCAAGAAGCTCACTACTAATGCCGTATTCGAACTTTACAGGATTGATTTTCATACGAATGTGTTCACCTTACATTTTTCTACATATAGAGTCAACTGCCATTCCTCGTACCAGCTAGAAATTTTGTTTAAGCCATCCTGTACGCGATTACAGTCAGTTAATGACATCGCCCTTCCATACACTACAGCATCATCAGAAAACCGTGGCAAATTTCAAGTTACTCTGTCCATCAGACCATTTATATAGATAGAAAATAGTAGCAGTCCCATCACCCTGAGGGCTGACTATACACTAGTCTCTGGTGAACACTCGCCGTCGAGAACAACGTACTGAGTTCTGCCACTTAGGAAGTCTTCCAACCAGTAACAATTATGTGAACCTGTTCCACATGCTCGTAACGAAAATATTTTCGATAAATACAGTACTCTCACTAGCTGAGAAAGTTACTTGCAACAGTGAAACGAGCAGAAACTTTGACAAAACTCAAAATACACGTAACTAGGAAGCAAAATGGCAGACTGATCGTGCCGTGCAGCAGTAAGATAACAGCTCAAGCATGCGCAGTGAATCCACTAGTAGCGAATTTGGGATTGGCCCTACTTATTTATCGCTGTTATTATCGCGCGTCGATTCTAACGCGATCAAACTAATGACCCTGTTCAAACGATAAATGGCCACCACGAGCGCAACTTATCGTCAATCTATTACAACTTCGTTCAGTGTTTAGAAAGGCCTTTATAAATATCTGTACTTTTAGAATGATATTTTCATTCTGCAGCGGATTGTGCGCTTATGTGAAACTTCCTTGCCATTAAAACTGTGTGGCGAACTGGACCTTTGCCTGTCTCGTGAAAGCGCTATACTGACTGATGTATTGAGGCACTCTTCGCGGTCCGACCTCGCAGCTTTACTTCCGCCAGCACTTCGCCTCCTACGTTACAAATTTCGCAGTTCTCCTGCGAAGCTAGGAGGACCGGCACTTGTGGAAGGCAGGATATATGGTACGTGGCTTAGCCTCAACCTAGGGGATATTTCTAAATTGTGACTTTTACTCTGCAAATATGTGTCTACTAATATGAAACTTCCTGGCAGGTTAAAATTGTGTTGCAGAACCGGGATTCAAACCCGAGACCTTTGTTTTTTGCCAGCAAGCTTTCTACCGACTGAGCAGTCCCGACACGTACAAGCTTTCTACCAGGAATGCTAGCCATGCAATGGTTGTGGGAGAACGTCTATAGAGTTTGGAAAGCAGGACGTGAGGTACTGGCGGAAGTAAAGCTGTCAGTACAGGATGTGAAGCGTTCCTGGATATTTCAGTCGCTAGGTCTGATGAGTCATAGTTGCAAAATACTAAACGAATTATTTACAGACTAATCGAACAACTGGTGGAATCCGACATTGGATAGGATTGGATATAGAAGAAATACAGGGACAGGCAAGGCAATACATTACGAATTATCCTTGAAGATAGATTAAGGAAAGGCAAACCTACATTGTTAGCAATTGTGTATCTGGAGAAAGCTTTTGAGAATGTTGACTGGGTTAAACTGTTTCAAAAGTATTATAGCAGTCGGGGTATTAGTGCTCGTTTTGACCTTGAACCCTGTGAGGTCATCCAAGATGGCGTCTGGGGAAATCCCATGACGTCATCCAAGATGGCGGCTGCGGAAAACCCGCCCCCACCCCCTCCTGTTGTCCTGCCCAAAAATTCAAGATGGCTGCCATCCTCGGCAAGTTCAGACCCATCCAATTCCAAAGGAAGCCGACTTACCTGACTTCTGTCCTTGGGCAATGGAGCTCTTAATGATGATTGACAGATTACAAGTACTTGCACAGAAGACAGGCACGCTTGAAGGGCATGTAAACACCCATCTGGCTACCTCTAGCCTGGCGAGATCCACCAATCCTCCACCACCAAGGGAAGTCCACTTACCTTACGTCTCCGGACAATTGTGCTCTAAGGATGATTGACAATGAACATGTTATGACAATACCAGGTCGAGACTCATCCTCATGTCGCCCGTCTGATTGGCGCCACCTTCGGCAGGTGGGGTCGTGCCCACTCACTTGGATTCTGCCCCCTGACAATCGTGTACTTGCGTAAATACATGAAAAAACTACAATAGTGCACTGACAGGGCCCGATGGGATGAGGACACAGGTTACCGTCCGACCACAGCGTTCTGGCCAGGTTACATCACGTCGCGCCCCACACCTCGCGATCTATGGCGACCGCGCCGCTCGCCGCATAGAATTATTTAAGCACTACACGAGAAAAGCGCGCCACTCCGCCCGGAGCACAGTCCGTCCCTGACACCGCTTCCGCCTGCCCCAATTATTTTATTCACATACCAAATCTTATGCAAATTTTTCTCTTAAATCTCGTCTAATTATTTTTTCTATGAAAGTTATAGCTCCTTGCAGTGTCCGACCCCGTCCACACCAATGCCCTCCAACCATCTGAAGAAGTTCCAGGTTAATTTTATTTTACGTAAAAATTTTGCTTTACTAAATGATTTTTGCAGTAGAAACGTCCACGCGTCCTCCAGACTTGAAGTGACTACCAGATCACGTGTTGTCCCCACCACGCTAAGAACATGTGATCTCACCCCCTGCGCCGGCCGCGGTGGCCGAGGGGACTGAGGCGCTCCAGTCACGGTCAGCACGGCCACTACGGTCGGGGGTTCGAATCCCCCTCGGACATGGATATTTGTGCCGTCATTAGTCTTAGTTAGTTCATAAGTAGTTTGTAAGTTTAGGGACTGATGACCCCGTAGTTAAGTCCCATAGACTTTACAAACACTAGAACATTTTTTCACCCTCTGCTTGACTACGAAATTGGCGAGAATCTCGATCAGTATGGTCCTTGAGCTAGATGGGTGAGGACCTATTCCCTCCTGCAGCATCTGCAATGTTTATCGTACGTAGCTTTAAACAATTATTTGTAACATCAAAAATTTTCGGCAGGAATGCCACAATTTGTGAAACATCGGAAATTGCTAGCTGGATAGGAAAGGTGCAACAAGACACAAAGCACAAGAGATCAGCCCTTGCAAGTCTATGGGACTGGTGCGGGAATGGTATGCATAAAAAGCAACCACATATTGGCAGGTGGGCAGTTTCTGGTTGGCCTGGAAACAAAGTACAGCAGACACCCCTTTTGACAAGATTTAGAGTAGCCCCAGTGCATCGTACTTCCAGCCCAAGTCAATATAATTCAGAATTTGAATGCTACAAACAATCCTGTGATCCACTTTAAGACCTAAACTATCGGAGATTTGTCAAACCTTATGCTTCTCGACCGAAGAACATTAATTTTTCATCACAAGCACCACCGAAACACTAGAAACATTTATTCAAGACACCAAACTATCTGAGATTTGTCGAACCCTATGCTTCTCGAGCGAAGAACAATAATTTTCCACCACAAACAGCACCACGACGCCAGCAGGCCGCAACGCTAGCAAGATGCATCGAAGACACCAAACTATCTGACACCGAAGAACAATAATTTCCCACAATTTTAGAACTAATTGTAAGACCGCCCAAACTCCATGCTAACAATGTCAGATTTTGCAGACTAATAGTCAACTTAGAGGTACTTCGTGAGCTTGCGTTGGGAGTCGAAACTCTTGAGTTTTTGTAGGATCAAGCTCATGGTCAAATCGTGACCCAAATCCACTTCCGTCCCTATAAGCAGTTAAAGTATCTCTCCCCATCTACATTCCAATAGTGAGCTTCTATGAGTAACTGCTAACAGCAGCGGGTTTGTTTATATGTTGTTATCCACTACTTTCAGTAAAAACTATTAGCCTCAGTGTGAAGTTAAATATGAGTGCAGTACTGAAACGCGTGAGCAGTCTGTTGTTGCAATTCAGTGTAACGCAAACGATTACTGGGTCGTAAACTGCGAACTTCACATATTTCGCCATGAAGCTGATACTGTGTTTTGAACAGCATTGTGACAGGTGACGAAAGCTGGCTTAATGATTACGAGCCTGAAACGAAACGTTACAGTATGGAATGGCGCCACTTCTATTCGGCAAAGGAAAAATGCGAGGATTGTACGATCATTTGTGAGAATAATGACAGTTTCTTCTAGGGTACCATTTCGCGAACCTGGACACACCAAAAGAGCTGCACGCTATATTTTGACGCATTGCATTGCGCGACAAACATCATGAAAAAAAAAAAAATACATTCTGTAACACGAGACCGTCAGTCTTCAACACTCTTCTCCTGCCACTGTAGGACATACGGTTGGCAAACTTCACCATACCCCATTAAGTTCCGACTTGGCACCCTACGATTTCCACCTTTTCGATTCTGTGAACTAACACCCGCGAAGACAACGCTGTGAGACGCTGCAGCGTATACGGAAGGTAAGGAATGCGCCATTGTCTTCAGGCAGCTGGAACGGATTTCTATCGTGAGGGAATTTTCAAGCTTCTAGGAGGATCCTTTAAGTGCGTGCAAGGAAATGAAGACTACGCAGAAAAGTAAACAAAAGTCTGCAGATTAACATTACATACTTAATGTCTCTGAAAACGAATATTATTCTTTAAAACATGTTGATAGATAGTTTCAGTATGCCCCTCGCATAAAACAAATGACCTCTGTTTTTGTTGCTACAACATCTACAGGTTAATCTATGTTGCCTACGCTGTTTTCTTTATAAGTTTGATTGCTTAATGAATCCACGTGGTCGGCGACTGCTACAATATATGGATGATTAACAGATATAAGTCGCAAGTATTTCTTTGTTGTCGCAAATCTAGATTCGGACACTGCCTGATCATTATCAGTGCTTCAAACGTAGTTTAAAACAAACAATAATTATCAGTCTTCATGTTCAAGATGAAGTTCGTGAATTTGAAACTATAACGAAATACTTGCGGCTGATGATGTTCATAATCGTATTATAATTTATATATGAATAGTGTGCTACCTGTTCTTTCAGACATCTATACAGGGTGTAAACGATATAAGCCGCCAAAATTATACAGCTGGTAAATTTCGGCGAGCTTCACGAAAAGTATAATATCATGTTTGCCTATTTCCTATGGTCTTCCCAGAAAAAAAAAAAGTTCGTCTCAGGATAATGTTTTAGGAAAAGAAGACACTTTGCAGTGTACGTGCGTAAGCAATCGGTTCCTGTTATTGCTCGCTGTGCGTATTGACATCGCGAGCCTGAATCTTAAACACATAGGCAACTACCGCCTCAATGGCTGCGTCATTGTAATACGCCGAGCGACGATAGTTGTCTAGTAACCCGTGCACGCGTTATTGCAGCTGTTAACTGTTAGGATGGAAGGGAGTTTTATTACTGCTGAACTACGTTACGAGGCGTATTTTTAAATAAGTACCGTTTTGAAATAAAATAAGATTCTCAATAATTTTATGCGCACTGGGTATCTACATCTGTTGTCTACGAACTGATGCCATTACAGTCTGATTCTTCCTTGTTTACGTTGTGTAGTGAGTGTTTAAGATGCCTCCGATAAACGTGAGTCCGCCGACTGTGCAGTAAGGGCTGTTATAAGATTTCTTAGTGCTAAAGGCCTAAAAGCGATCGGTATTCATCGTGATATCTGTGCAGTTTACGGAGAAAACATTATGAGAGATGGAATGGCAAGAAAGTGGGTGAGAGCATTTAAAGATGGCCACACAAATGTCCATGATGAACAACGAAGTGGGCGTCCTTCGGTCCTTTATGAAAGTTTGGTGCAGGAAGTGGACAATAAGGTGAGAGAAAACAGACGCTTTACGATTTCCTCCTTGTGGGGTGACTTTCCTCATGTTTCTGTTAGCGTTTTGTATGACATTGTGACCGAGCAAGACGATAACGAAGTCAAAACAGTTGTGATGGAGTGGTTAACAAGTCAGGCGGTAGACTCTATGAGGAGGGTATTAAGAAATTGGTACAACGTTATGACAAGTGCCTCGATATTGACGGAAATTATGTAGAAAAGTAGATTAAGGTACAGGCTTTCATGTAAAATTATTGAGATATCTTGGCACACCTTTTTTTAAATTACAAAACGGTACTTACTTAAAACACCCCTCGTATATTCATATAATTCATGGCGAGGCAAAAGATGCTACGACGGCAGGTGTACGAAATTGTCGAGAAAACTTCCCGAGAGACATTTGCTGCCGTTCACCAAAGGTTTGCAAAAACTGTTCAAATGTTTGTTAAGCTTATGGGACTTAACTACGGGGTCATCAGTCCCTAAACTTACAAACTACTTATGAACTACTTACGAACTAGGACGGCACAAATATCCATGCCCGAGGGGGAATTCGAACCCCCGACCGTAGTGGCCGTGCTGACCGTGACTGGAGCGCCTCAGTCACCTCGGCCACCGCGGCCGGCAATGGTTTGTATCCGTGTAATTCTCTACGTGTACGCGATTATAATGCATTTACTTCTTCATACAGTACAGTAGTTACTTCTATCTTTTTCAATTTTCGTCTGTGTGCTAAACGTATTGTCTGTTCTGGTATGCTTTCCTTTTGTTGTTACATCATGACAGAATAAAAAATTACGAGTACGTGTGTAATTTCCTTAGGTGGAAAGATACTGTGTCTTTTTTGTCCCATGCAGAAGACAGAAGCCCACAACGCGCCGTTCGTACTTTGGAAGCTGAAGCAACAATGGTGGACTCCATCCAGGAGGATTCTACTGAGTGTTCAAGAAGCATAGCCCGCCAAGTGCGTGACTCACACACTGCCCTTCATCGCACTTTCAAAGAGGAGCGTTGTGGCCATAGCATATTCAACAGTTACAAGTATTGGAAGAGCAAGACGTGAATTCTCAGAGTGGTTTTGGTTACACAGTGCGGAGCATGATTTTGTCAACAAAATACTCGTCGCAGATGAAGCGTGTTACACTCGCGACGGAATATCTAATTCCCATAACAAGCACACGTTGAGTGTACCCAATCCTGGCCACGTAGTAGAAACACATTTTCAGCAATGATTTTCCGGAAATATGTTGACTGGTATGATGAATGATTATATTAATGGGCCTTTTACTTGCTCGCTTGACTGGTAACTACTACCGAATTAGTCTAGAGGAAACATTATTACCAACGTTGTTAGGCATACGTCATGACATGTGGTTACTCCACGATGGTACTCCATCCCATATTGGTGATGATGATGATGATTATGACTGGTGTTTTAGGGCGCTCAACATCGACGTCATCAGCGCCCACTCACATTGGCCACAGAGGACGCAGATTTGTGGTTAGACGATTTCCAGGACGATGGATCGGGCTTTAGGGGTCTACGTCAATGGCCAACACTCACCCCTGATTTAAATATATATGATTTTTACTTCTTGTACTAGTGAAGAAAATTGCTCATCATCAAAAAGGGAAAAAAGTCCTGATGTTCTATCAAAATTATTTGAGTTACAAACCGGCTTTAGGCTTCTTAGGCCATCATTGTTTATGCTTAGCAAGTTAAGAAACTGTGCGAACATACGCAGATGATTTTCGATGCTGCCACTAACATACTGCCGCGAGACAGCACGTGAACTGACTGCCGGCGTGGCGCAGGGAATAGCGTCATCTAGTGCGGTGCTGAAGGTCGCCTGTTCAATCCCGCCCACCGGCAACATGTTTATTTCTTTGTAATTAACAATTCCAAAATGTTCTCACTCTTTCTTATGTTCTGTGGTGTCGCACAAGTACAAAGTGCGCGCCACCTGCTTTCGCCGCGCGCCGCCATGCACGCACGGCGCGGCGTTCTCACGACGACAGCCACGAGCGCCCTCTGCGACAACGCCGCTCGTGGCCACCACTGAAGGACATCGGTCACTTCGGACGGAGATAGCAACCAGTTAGGACCTTCGTAATCAGATAGGCACCAGTGAAGACTTTGCTATTGTACAGGCACTAGGCAGGCCTCTAACAACTATGTATCAACATTCTGCAGTAATATGTAAAAGTTAAGTATTGTTACATTCTGTGCAATATATATCTCTTTCTAATTTACTCTAGTGTTTATAGTTTCTGGCTGCTCCCCTCCGTACCTGCACCAGCGGGCTATCTTTATTCCTGTGTCGGTCTTATTCCACTCGGCCACCGACACCTACGACGAGGCTGGAACACAAAAGCGGCGACGAAGTTGGGACACAAAATGTTCACTTGTAAATTCTACTTGTTTCTTATGTTAACTGTTCTAATTTCTGGTACATTCTGTCTGTGTATAAATAACAGAGCACTCTGCCCGAGTGGCAGTCAGTGCTGCGTGTATGTTAAGTTCGTAATAAACGTGCTTTCAGCATAAGTGCTGTGTTCAGTTGCCTTCGAAGTCAAGCTTGCTTCCATTTCAACTCGACAATATGGCAAATATGTACCTGTGTGAATGAGTGCGAGGAAACTGTGTTCGCTGTCATGAAGCATGTGTAGGATCGAATGGTATTGTGTAAGAGGAAACAGCGTAAGTTGGGTTACGTTTTCGTTAGTATTGTATAAAAGGAAAATAAACTAAATATAATTTTTGGTACGGTTTTATTGTAAAAACAGGAAATGGTTGATAGTAAGTAATGCACAATTACTAGGTAACTGATTGATTTTGTACAAAGGGAAACACATTTTCTTTCATATTAGCATTTCTTTACTACCTCATTCTTCATAACGGTACTGTAAAAGAGGAAAGTTTGGTTGTATTTAATTTATTGTTTATGAAAAATTAATGATGCATTCCTGACAACCCAATGTCTGTTCAAATTGCTTCTTTGAGCAGCACCTAGCCGCAGTGCCGTGTCGTTGTACACGTCCGATGTTTACATTACTCGTCGCGTAGTGCATTTTCGCGCTCTCTCTCACAACCCCAGGCGCGAATAGGCCACGTTGTTCCGGGCTCTCTCTTGTAAGGTCAGTTTACGATATAACAAGAATTACGCCTACCATTGGTCCTACAAATATTGGTTTTTACGAAAACAAAAATGAAGTGTATGATTCAACATTATTTCATCACACGTTCTTGTGACGCACACAGAGATGTAGCACCCGTATAATTTTGGCGACTTATACCGTTTACACCCTTTATATTTATTCGTATAATATCAAGAATATCAAATCAAAGTATATCTACGGGAAATAGAAAATATTTATTTACCTAAGATTTCTCATGTTCTAGCTATATGACGCGTTTACCAAGTTTGCGTAGCAGTTCAGTCTGGTGTAAAATTCCTTCCATCTACATACCTGAATACCGCTAGCATATCTAATTCGGTTTGCAGACAGTTGGTCCGTTAATTTTGTACTATTTGCCTCAAACAACCGCACGAATAGCTGTTTAATTTACCTGGCTTTTCTTCGGTAACGCCATCGTTTGTTCGGAGACTGCAGATGAATTACATCTTTTCCATATTGTGCTCTTCTCTGGTGTCGCCACGGATAGCATTAATTCACATTGTCCATCACAAACTTCACACTGTCTCTGAATTTCGTTTTTGTGTGAATTGTGGAAGTATATTAGTTTTCCGAATCCCTGGCGGTATGAATCCAATTTCTAATCTCCAAAAATTTTTCCTACTCGTAACAGCAAAGGCAGTGAATCTTGACTGACAATCACTCGTGTATCAGAAATTTAAGAATGGCGTCATCTGTGCGGTCGGATATGTCCACTTGTCCACCAAGTCGTGGTTTGATGCTTATTTGATTGGGAATACATAAAAACGAGACTAATGGTGGGAATACGGGCTGAGTTTCTAGACATGGAGCACAATGGTCGAGATAGGAGTACTTATAGGAATTTGTTCAAATGCTCAATTACTAAGCTTATGGGACTTCACTGCGGGTTCATCAGTCCCTAAACTTGCAAATTACTTATGAACTAGCTTATACTAAAGACGGCACAAACATCCATGGCCGCGGTGGAGTAGCCGAGCGGTCTAAAGCGTCTCGCTGCGGAGCGCGCGGTTGCTCGCCGTGGAGGTTCGAGTCCTCCCTGGGACATGGGTGTGTGTGTTTGTCCTTAGGTTAGTTTACCTAGGTTTATGTAGTTTGTAAGCTACGGACTGATGACCACGCAGTTTGGTCCGATAGATTTACAAACATTTGAACATTTGAAACATCCATGCCCGAGAGAGCATTCGAACCCCCGACGGGGAACGGGCTCGCGCATCGTAGCATAGCGCCTCAATGCGCTCGGCCGCTCCGCCGCGGGTAGGAATTTGTGTCGTACGGGGTGCTGCAAGGATTAGGCACAATTGCCTAATAAGCAGGACACCCGGGTTCGAGTCCCTACATCGGCGCATAGTTTCATGTGTCCATCTTGTCGAATTGTAACTCCTGCCAACAGTTAGAAATGCGCTAACTAAATCTGCGATTATGAAACAGTGATCGTGGTAGTGTCGTCATTGTGATTCAGTCTACTGCAGTTTTTCTTGTTGTAAGATATTTTTGTGTTGTCTTGTGCCCAGATTGTTGCGTATGATTACGACGAGCTTCTCTAAGAGCAGTGCTGGAATCGCGGTTCTGAAAACTTGGTTTCTTAATCACAAAGAACTAACAACGAACATCTGTATTCCAAGTCCGAAACTACGTTCAGTTCTCATTTTGAAACATTATATAGCCGTAATGTGCACGGAGAAGCAGAACTGACTGCGTGACGTTTAATTTACATTCTGGCTGCCATAATCACTGCTTTTGAATATTAACTCCGCAATAATAATGGCAGAAGTTTTTGCCTCCAAGATTGTAGGAATTTAGGACACGTTTTATGACAGAAATAATGATAGAAACTGGTTTCGAATGCAATAGAGCGAAATCCAGTTCTTTGTTCGTCCACAAAACCTGGAAACAGTATATACAAGCACCTAGGCAGATGCCGTGTTCCTTGATTTGCGGAAACCACTGCAGGCAACTTCGCACTGCCGTCTTATGAACAAAATAGAAGGAAATAGGCACAGTACCTTACCACTTCCTCCCCCCCTCCCCCTACCATATCAAAATAAATAAAAAATATTACGCAACGTTTTGGAGTCATTGAAAATTATGTCTTTCATGACAATTTAACGCTGCAGCACCCACATATTACAAAATTTGAATATTTTGTTTCCGTACCGCTCATATATCGCATCTGTCATGAGTGACTCCGTAGTGCAGGAAGGATGGAAGAACTTTGAAACTCTGATGCAAGACGTTTGCGATACAAATGCCCATTGTCGAGGGATCAGGTGATTCGAGGAAATAATCACCCAATGGCAATTCAGAATAATCGAAAGGGATTGTTATTATCAGCCATGTCCTTTTCAGTGTCAGTGCTGCTGAAACATATACGCTGCAACGCCGTTTTTACGGCAAGTGTTTGGTCACCGACCACACAGGTGGGACGCAGCGTCCTTTGACCTTTTTACGAGCGTGAATCGTTCGCTAGAACAGCATTGTGGCACAGAAACAGAGATACAGAGCTGCCGACAGTTCCTTCCCTAAACCATCGAACGATTGAGAAAATTGTATATATTTATGTAAATGAGTAATTCACAGGAAATGAACAGATAAGAAAACGCCAATAGACGTGGCGGGATAAATTTGCGATTGAAGTATGTGAAGCAACTTGCCCCTCTGATAGTAGCAACGATGTATCGTTGGTATTTATAAGGGTGAAGCCTTCGTAATGGTTGTCAAAATGCCCATGTCATTTTCATATTCAAAAAGCTTCGCCTACCTGATTTGGAAAGCAATAAGTCCAAGTATATGACGTCCGGGTACAAAATACTGGAGGATGTTTAATGACCGTGTATGAAGATATTTAGGAAAATTTAAACTGTCTGTAGGAATCAATATCGAATACCAAAGTAAAACATCATGTGAAAACCATCTCGTGCTATTCGTTCACGACACCTAGAAAGTAGTCGGGACAGGCTTTCAGGTATTTATATTGTTACCTGAGTTTCCGAAAAAGTTTTCGCGCTGTCGCCTAGAGAACGTTATACGAGCCTGGGTAACTGAAATGAAGAGTTTCTAGTGAAAAGATCACAAAACGTTCAAATGTTCGTAAATCTATGGAACCACTACGTTGGTTATCAGTACCTAGGCTTACAAATTGTTTAACCATTCCATTTCCAATGTTGTTCCTCAACAGGAATGTATTAAAAGCTGATTTATGCCGTATTTTGTGTATCAGTCCTAAAATTCTCATTGTTGTTGGTGAACAACATGTTCCTAGTACGACATTTTGCCGCTGGCTTGTAGTCACTTCTGAGGCATTAATCTGTCCATCTTGAAGGCTTGTTACGTCGCCGTACGTCGCTGTGAGTGTGAGCGGGAGTGTGCTGCATGACCCTTTATTTCAACAGTGAATTGTCTTTGGTGCTGTGACGAAGATTATTCTAGCATTATTGATCCGACAGTGTGAAATATTAACAAAACAACGTCTCAAGTAATAAAATATCTCGATACAGTGGTCTGTGTTGTGCAGGAAATACATGACATAAAAACAAAACAATATTTCGATTAAAAATTAACAACACAAATTTCGACGTTTAATGCACTATATTATATAGGAAACACCGAATTTTAATTTTTCCAAAGCTGAATTCATAATGTGGGAATGAAAGGGTTAAACTAACATAAGGACAACTCATTCACCAAAGCCTGATGGAGGACTCGAACCTCCGACGGGAAGCAATCTCGCGCAGCAAGGCACCTTAGAGCCCTCGGCCAGTCCACCACGGAAAAAAAATCACTACATTTCATTTTCAACAAAGAGACGTTCTCCGATGTAAAAAATACAAATAAAAATAAAAACAAAAAATCAGGCTTTTATTTACAACTACATATACATAAAAACTCCGCTAATCAAATTTAAATGCATAGCGAAGGGTTCATCGAACTGTTTTTATAATGTTTCTCTATCGTTCCATTCTCTAATACCGCGCGAGAAAAAAGAACAACGGAATCTTTCCGTTTTCCACGTGACCTCTTATTTTATTAAGATGATCATGTTTCCAGGTGCTAACAAAATATACTCAGTTACTGTACAAAATGTTGGTGAAACAAATTTCGCAAATATATCACCCACAACAAATAATGCGTTTCTTTCAATGATTTCCACCCCAATTCTCGCATCATTTCTCTGACACTATATCTCCTCTATCGCGATAATACGAAACGGGATGCCCTACTCTGATGTTTCACTGTATCATTCGTCAGTCCCACTTGGTCGGAATCCCAGAATGCGCAGCAATACTCCAAAATAGGAGGCACAAGTGTAGTGAAGTCAGCTTCTTTAGTAGAACTGTCGCATCTTTTTAGTGTTCTGCCAATGAAACGTAGCCTATATTTCGCCTTCCCTATTATATATTCTGTGTGTTATTTCCAATTTGAATTGTTCTTAATTGCAATTCCTAGGTATTTTCGTTGAATTTACAGCCTTTAGCTCTAAATATCGTGTAAATGAACTGATTTCATTTAGTGCTGGTTTGGATGACTTTTCACTTTTCATTATTTAGGGTCAATTGTCAAATATTGCACAATGCAGATATCTCTTCTAAATCGTTACACACCTTCTTTCGATCTTATGGTGCGCTTACTAACCAATAAACTACAGCATCATCCGCGAAGTCTAAGAGAGCTGCTCACATTGTCTCCCAAATGGCTTGCAAACATTAGGAATAGTAGGGGTCCTATAAAGCTTCCCTGGGGAACGCCGAAAATCACTTTTGTGTCACCCGGTGACTTTCTGTAAACTACTACGTACTGTCTCCTTTGAGACACGAAATCGCAAATCCAGCCACACATTACATATTAAAAATCCTAGTTGATAAAATCGGAAGTTCAATTAAGCTTTTCTCAGAAGAGGATGTAATAAACATAGGAGTCACAATATTATAAATAATAGAAAAAGCGCACGAGAATATGCAGAGAATCGAAGAATTGTGCAGTGAATAGCAATTTATCCTCAAATATAGCAAATGCATCGTATTGCGACTAGATAAAAAGAAGGAACCTTTACTGTGTAACTACGCGATTACAGAACAATTACTGAACAGTTACATTGATGGGATTGCTCGACGTACGCTAAGGAGAGGTTTGCTACGTGAAATTGACTGTGGGTAATGCAGGTGTCAGAGTGAGATTCATTTGAGCAATCCTCAGGAAGCTAGTCCATTAGCAAAGTAAGTAACTTCCAAAACGGTCGTTGGAGAAATACTTGAATATATCTCGTCAGTGCCGTATCCGTAGCAAGCATGAAGGATAGAGGAAATAATGGAGATCCAAAGGAGAGCAACACGCTTCGTTACAGGTACATTTCGTAAGTGGGAAAGCGTCTACGAGGTTACCCGGAAACTCCGGAGACAGACGCTGTAATGGAGGCACTCCCTTCCAACCTATGAGCTTTCAAAAAGCTTACTTATTAAACAAAACAAAAAATAAACAACTGCTTCTTTCTACGCATCCCTCGCGAAATGACCGTGGACATAGAGACATTGGATCCCATACTTAAGTTCTCCTTCGGGTTATTTTCCTCCCAATGATTTGAGACTATAGGTGAGCAAGCATTCCCTACTCTGCCATATGCCAGATGAATATGGCAGCATGAACACCTGTTTTGAAGATACACCACGGGCTACACAACAGGATATAACACCCCATCGACACAAGGTTAAAGGTACAGTACGTCCTCACTTGCGAAAACTACACAACTGAGCACAACATTGAATCGACGCATTGTTAACGCAAAACGGTAGGCGACGTGTTCTCACGATTATCTTACATATTAAAAGAATCTACGAAAACTAAAGTCAGTCGGCAGATTTCCTTCATTTTTGTTTTAAACGAAAGGTATTAATCAATACATTTGTCACCAAGTATCAGAATTTACATAACCCTCGCCTTTCTTTTTCTAACTGAAACGCGACTTTTGTTCTGTATATTTCTTATGGGGTTGGCCTTGCTGTAAACTAGTCAGTTCGTCAGGCCCTTCTATCCGACCGAGTCCATAATTTTTGCTATAAACGACGAGTATTCTTTCACAGGTTTGTCATGAAGTATTAGAATTAACTTCAGTCTCTTCATCATTTATTTTATTCAAACGCGTCATCCTTCTGTCGTTGCATTCAAGATTTTAATTGGATTGTTTTACGATATCTTCGGTTATAATTCCGGTATGCAATTCTTTTTGACCTAAGAACACTCATTGGATCAATCTCTCTCATTTGCACTTTTAAGTACTTGCAATGACTGATTCTGAAGAACGTTTAGCGAGAACATTCAACTTTACTTCAATTTCCCCCCCACCCTTTTTTTTTTTTTTTTCTTCATTCCTCTAACTGTGATAAATATTCGCACGAGTCCTCTAGTATTTTATTAAATTCTCACATCGTCAACGAAAAAGGAATATTGTTTATATAAGGTATAAAAAGCTTGTACGCAGATCAGTTACCTCCTAGAATAAGTAGTCCATAACTTAACATACTAAGCAGTGGAATGAAGCTATGGCAAATTTCAAGTAGATACTATTAATTGAGAAGGTACAGAGAGTTAAAATTGTAATAGTTCGGCAGTAATAATACCACACTCGTGGTCGTCGTTTAAAAAAATTCTACAGCTAAGATTTGCTGATATTTTTTTACTTTATTTAATATTTTCTCGAATATCTACTATAAGAAGAAAAACTTATAACTGTAAGTTTTCAACGTTCAGAGCTATTACTAATTTTGTACCATAAAAGAGGGATGAAGTAGCGCTGTAACGTCCAACGTCGGGTGTCCCTCGGCCTGCCGCAAAGAGCGCACCTGTATGCACAGGACACGTTACCGTGTAGGCGTGAGTTCAAGCCTAGATGGCATGAAGTTCGCGTCAGCTGAGAGAAGTTGGGTTCCAGTTTAGATATTTTATTTCGCATTTCCGCCACCAGGCCTTTGCAAAGTGTTAAGAATTTTCAGCACCTTTCAGGTGAGCATTATTGACTTCAGATGTTAGATAATCGGTATAGTAAAGGTATTTACTTGCCATTTCTCGTAGAAGTCGTATCTGTAGTGTCTCGAGGGCTGTTCAAATATTTATCGTGCGTGTGCTTTAGTAAACCAAATTACTGAGTCGCAAAAGAAACAGTAGAGATTCATTTTCGTCGCACTTCTCAAGCCCTCTGAATTCGACAGCGATTAGGAAAGTTTAAGTTTCGACGACATGAAGATGTCGACTAGATGTCCGAATGTTCGTAAATGTAAGGGACTTTGCTACATTTTTCATCAGTCCCTAAGCTTACGAACTACTTCACCTAATTTAATGTAAGTTATGCTAAGGACAACACAACACCCACCCCCCAGGAAAGACTCGAACTTCCGACTGCGAACAACAGCGCGCTCTGCAGCAATGCGCCTTAGGACTCGGCCACTCCACCGCGGAATTTTTGACTAGCAGACAGAATGATAAGAGCGGTTACCTCTCCATCACTTTCTGGCTAGACACAATATTAAATTTCAGGATGTAGAACAATCTGTAATAGATAAAAGCAACACAAAGTTATTTACGGACGTAAACGGTAGAAAGGAAACTACTACCCGGCGTCCCACAACTGGGAAGTTGAAGAAGAAAGTCACACCTAGTACAGTCCGCCACTGGCTTAGGGAACACACATACACAGGTAAACGTATGACTAGCAGCGGTTCAGTGAAGCCCCGGAAATAGCTCATATTGAAAAAAAGTAAATAAACAATAATAAAAAGTGTTTTTAAATTATCATTATTCGTTTTGTTCTTCTATTAGCTAATTTTATATCCAAATTCATAGTATTTTATCGCATAACAAATATTTTATGTCGCGGAGACAGTACGTATAGGAGTCGTAGCGCATCCGCTTAATGCAGGCGGCATTGTCCGCAGCGTTGCAATGCGCATGCGCGGCTAAGGTTCAAATTGTCTTCCGAATCCCCTGGAGGAAGCATATCGGTGCTCTCGTGGCAGGGAGAGGCAAGGAGAAACGCCGCTTTTAACATTGGTGTGGCTACTCGAATTCGGCGGCTGCACACGAATGGAGATACTGCGCACCTCGCCTTGTTCATGGCAAATCCTCCATTAAGGCAACATCCGCCCTACATGTTTTTGGCGCATTGAAGATTCATGAGAAATTTGTTAAAATACCTTATAACTATAAACTAAACATGCATAAATTGTAAAATCCTTCAAAAGATCCGATCATGACTAATAATGAAGTCACTACTCTCCACTTAGCAAGAATAGCCATGTGGTTAGCGGCATTGCGTTGCGCCGTCAAAGCTAATGGGTTGGAGACCGACTACAAGCAATTTTTTTTTACATTCAATCTGCTTTTTGAGAGATATAGGGACAACACTGACTTTTGTGTTGCTACTTGCATCATTTCTTTGGACGTTTTAGCCAATGTGTCGCGATTCTGAGGGTAATTGACATTTATACTCTTTGTTGTAAAAAGTATTTAACTGTTCGAAAAGGTGGGGGGCAGAGCAGCTTTTACGCATCCGTAAGATTAGGAATGGGTGCTGCTTACAGTGTCAGGGAACTCGAAGGCAGCTTGTCTCTTCATCGTAAAAAAATCATTTTGTTGTAGTCATTTAACAATGTAATCGGTTACTTACTGTGATTTGGTCTTCATGTGTATATTCATATGCTCTTGGTGTTTATTATCAAAGAAAATTGTACAACCCTCAGCATATTTTAGAAACAAACTAGAGGACCCGTGGATTGACAAAAAAAGGTAGGAAAAATTGGATGTAAAGTTGAATCTTCCCGCATAGCTTTATTCAGAATCAATCAATACGTTTAAAATCGCAAATGAAAGAGCTTGATCCGCTAAGTGTTAGGTCAAAAAGAACTGCATCCCTTAATTAGAACCGCAGATATCGCAAAACAAACCGATTAAAATATTAAGTGTAAGGGCAGAAGGATGCCGCGTTTGGAAAAAAATAAAGGATGGAGACACGTTAATTCTGATTCTTGATGACAAATATGCGAATAAATACCCTTCGTTTAAAGCAAAAAATGATGGAAATCGGTCGGATAGAACGGCCTGACCGACTGACTTTAGTTTAAAGGAAAAACATCCTCATAAGAAATATAGAGAAGGAAATCGCGTTTCATTATAGAAAAATGAAGGCGAGAGTTATTGAAATCGTGATACTTGATGACAAATCTGTGGATGAATACCTTTTAAAAAAATGAAGGAATTCGGCCGGGTACTGTGGTCTAGCCGACTGACTTAATTTTTTGTAGATTCTTTTAATATATAAGATTACTCACATTTATGATTGGAAGAAAAGTACTTGGTAGGAGCTTGGTAGGCCGACGCCTCAGATCGAGTTGAAGCAATCGCTCGGTCTGGAGCGCTACGTTGCCTTCGGCGTCGGAGGTTCGAATCCTTCCTCGGGCATGGATGTTAGTGTTGTCTTTAGTATAAGTTAGCTTATAAGTAGTTTGTTTCTTTAGGGACTGATGGCCCCGCAGTTATGTCCCACAAGCTTAACAAACCTTTGATTTGAAGCAATCGCAAACAAGCCGAGATAAGACATACTGCAGATCTTTTAACGAAAATATATCTAATGGGAGGGAGGGAGGAGGGGGAAAACCTGGGCGATTTTACCCGGCCCCACTCACACCAAATTGTCTCTTTTGACAACGGCGCGCCGAAAGATCCGGCACTCAAGAAAGTGAACCCCCAGTCATATGAAGCACCAGCCGCCGCTTATGACTATAGCTGTGACGTCTAAGAAGGCGGAGCGATATGGAAGCGAAAAGGAGAGGAGCTACGGCCGCGCGCCAACAGCTGCGCGTGCGGGAGAAACAGCGCAACTGACGGCCAGCCACGCTCCTACCGAATACAGTACTGGCTGTCATTGCGGTAAAGGAGGGGCATGCGCAGAACGGCTAAAAACTGGGCCGCCTTCGTACGTGACGCCAAGTATAGCTTATTGGAAAGTTGATACTACGATATGGACCAACGCACCATTAGGAAAAACCATCTCGGCATCCGCGCAAGACTGCTTCTAAAGTTGCCGTGTATCCAAACGCATGAGCTGTTGTTAGACCGGTGGCAGCTATGGTGGGAAGGATCATTCTTTGCCCCTGCTCTGAGACCTCTCTCACCCACCCCCCCAACACACACACTTTGGTGACGCCCCCATCATTATCGCCGGTGCTGCCACGGCGGCAGCTTGCGCGAACTGTCTGAGTCATGCGGCGGCGACGTAATCGGGTTTCACAGAATAATAGGCGCAGCTTAACGGTGGCCTGCAGCAGAGGTGGGGCGTTATTAGACAGCTGCTCGTGAGGGTGGCGCCCCGCTACCACCCCTCCTGCCCGGTGCATGCAACACCCTTAACGGTTCAAATTGGGGGGCTGCTAATTTTCTCCCTTAATATTAACTGTCAGGCATTAATCATGCGTCTAATAATGTGGCAGTGCCTTCGGCGTCCATCATTATTTGACCAATAGAACTCGACAGCGAATGTTTAGCTAAATCTTATGTAAAATAGGGCGCACGACAGGAAAGCGGGATAAAGCTCCTTTTACACGACGAACTTTCTTGTCTACTTCCTTGACTACTCGAGACAAGTGGGTCTACTCCAGTGCCCCGGCGTGTGTCTCGCTTATCTCGAGTAGTCGTTTTCGTTTGAAAGTTAACACAAAAACAGTATAACTGTCTGCCATGTAGTTTCGCAACTGAATGAAGAAGTGAATTTACGAGGGCACTTTTACATAGGTAAAAGAAAATGGTAATGGAGTTTATTAATGACGAATGAGTAATTCATCCTGACATGTCATGAAGCGAATTTTGTACACAATTGAGAACCTAAATAATAGGATAAGTGTCATTCAAACTTTTGAAAACATACACATTTATTTGCTGAAGACAATTTATACTGGCAAACATATGAAACAATATCGAAAATTTAGTAATAAGTGAGTGTTTCCTTAAGTTCTCATCAGTGGCGGAAGGAGGGAGGGATCGGGACGGATCGCCCCGGGCCTCCGGTCTCGGGGACCACAAAATACCTGGAAAGCTATTTTTTAGACTCTCCCGTGCCTCTCGTCCTGCGGGGACCTCCAATTCTTTTTTATATTAATTTTTATAGTAATTTCCAAGTTGACGAGAAGGGGGGGGGGCTTATTTTGTTTCACCGCCGCCCCGGGCCTCCAACATCCTTAGTCCTCTACTGGTTCAAAATGTTCAAATGTTTGTAGAGCTTAACTACGGGGTCATCAGTCCCTAATCTTACAAACTACTTATGAACTAGCTACAACTAAGATCGGCACAAATATCCATGCCCGAGGGGGGATTCGAGCCCCCGACAGTAGTGACCGTGCAGACCGTGACTGAAGCGCCTCAGTCCCCTCGGCCACCGCGACCGGCGCCACTGGTTCTTATAACTTGTTTTCTTGTTAAAGGTAAAAATTACATGCAAATAATTTTCTCATATAATAACTGTGACTCTTCTATTGATATAATTTTCTGTGAAACACGTTTATAAAAATGTTCAAATGTTTGTAGAGCTTATGGGGCTTCACTAGGGGGCCATCACTCCATAAACTTACAAACTACTTATGAACTAGCTAATACTAATAACGGCACATATATCCAATCCCGAGGAAATGAATGAGTACGTTACCTAAACGTTAACCAAACATTCAGAATTGATAAATTTAGCAAAACAAAGGATTTACGGTCTACACGCTCATTGGGCGATCCAATAAAATTTGGAAAATTTGAACAATTGCAATATTTAATTATAGGTTGTCTAATTATGAAGGATGGCGGACAAATCACTATTCTAGGCCAACTGTGATGAAGAAACCACACCACAATGAGCATGTACTGTAGTTACTCAAAATGTTTAAATGTTTTTATAGCTTATGGGATTTAACTACGGGGTCAACAGTCCCTAAACTTACAAACTACTTATGAACAAGCTAATCCTAAGGACGGCACAAATATCCATGCCCGAGGTGGATTCGAACCCCCGACCGTAGTGGCCGTGCAGAACGTGACAGGCACGCCGCAGACTGCTCGGCCACCGCGGCCGGCACACGTTTATATGGTTACGTTCATCGATATACATAGTGTACGCTTTTTCCTGTAAAATGAAAATATTTTTCTGCTTATAGATATTTCGCCTCTTTTATAGGAGAAAACTAGTGGGAAAAATAAATATTAGGCTTTGGTACAACCTTCTCGATGTGAAGAAAACACAAAGCAAACAACAGAATAAAGTTAAAGAAGATGCGAAAAGATTTCTGTAATACGAATACACCGACCAGAATAGGTAAACGTCCGATATTAGCAGACGCCACCATTGTTACTTACTTCTGCGGCACACTCGAAAATTTAGAACTCCACACTCGGCACAATCTATAGATCAGTGACGTCATAGACGCACTCGCGATGGGGTTGGCTGCTGATTTACACGCAGGCACGAAAGGCGCACCACAAACTCGATCCTGTAAAACAGGCTTAAGATACCTGAAGTTAGATGACATACAAAATTAAAACCAGTGTAACATTGCTCGTCAGTGATCAGTGAATCATCTTTAACTGAAGATCTTGACAACTGCACAGTTCCAACTTCGTGCAGTAAATGAGAATTTTGTGGACCAACCCCCACCGCAATGTTATCGCAAACTAAATAGATTATTATAAAATATTAAAATAATACAAAAATAATGCCAAAACTCACTATCCAACGTGTACGTAGCATCACAGATGTCTTGCAAGTATTTCGGCGAGCCACTTGTGGTACAATAAGCCAGGCGTCAATAATGACATGGGTGTGCGATGACCACGTCATCAACAGGACGTTAAACTCTAAGCTTCCTTATTTTTATTTATCACCGCTTCTTTACACCCCTTGCCCAGTTCGCTATCGAATCTTCCTATTCTTCAATCTCCTTCCAACCTTCGGATATAAACAATTGTTCATTTCTTTAATGATATACAAACGGTTTCATGTAAAACCCATCATAAAATTAGATCAACTGCAATAATAAAGACAATACTCTGATGGGGATCCGTAGGGGAAGGTCGGATAGTATAGGACGGTTAAGCATATTTACAAGTTTTGAATAGAGTAATGTCTTGATATGAAAATAATAGCCACCAAAATGTACTCTCATAAGTCACAAATCAACCATCTTAGCAACTAATCTGAGGATAGATAATTACTATTATCTGTTGGCTTGTAAAAGTTATCTAATATTTAACTACGGAGAAATGTTGGAGGTTTGTATCGGACAAGATGTAAATTACAGAAAATAAGCAAATATTTCTATCAAAACACTTTTTTATTTCTATTAACACATATCAAATGGTAAATGTTTATTCAATTGAGTGATTTTAATAATTTTCGGTGCAAAACAATTCACTAAACGATACAAGTAATAATAATTTTTCCATTTACACTCCTAGCAATCAATTTTACTGCATCTTTAACACAGCTTTTGTTTTTTATTCAAGAAACAGCTATCGTATTAATAATAGAGAGTGCTGTTTTCAAGGTCTGTGCAATTTTCGTGGGCCCACAGTCGACACTGGATCCAGTCCTCTTCAAAAGTATTGTCACAAATAATGCAGTGAGTCACGCCATCAATTTCAGTGTCTTTAGCGTCAAATGCTAGTTTTTTCCTTGCATATTCGCTGGATATTTCCCTTTCTGTTGCAGAAGCATCCTTCCTTTTATAGCATCCTAGCTTCTCGAATCGTCATTTTCACTAAACGTACTTTCTCGACAGCCATCTTCATATTTTCTTCCCTCCACATATGGCTCACTTTGCTCATTTCGTCTGTAAAATGAAACAAATCCATCAAAACCTCCTTTTTGTTGGCTGTGATTGTTGTCCGATACAACCCTCAATGCTTACGTCCGATACAACCCGACCGATATGATAATTCGACTGTCTACTGCTTAGTAATAAGGGTAAACAGATTAACTGCCTATAAACATGTAGTGAAATACCCGTTATTGCTACTAACCCCCTTATAACAGAATTACATTTACTTTAAAGCTGGGTACAGCACTCCAAAGTTAACTTCGTACACAAAACACACTCACAAAACAGACCATGCGCCGTCACTTTCATACACAAACTCGCAGCGGTACTATCTGTCGTCACAGCCAACAGTTCTGTGACCATTACTGGTGTTGCCTCACGTTGCAAGTATGAGAAACACCACTTGTCCGATATAAGCCGTTGTCCTATACTACCCGACCTTCCCCTAAATTATTGCAACTGTTTGTATGTAGGATACCATGTAATTTAGGGGCGAAACTAAATGTAAACATATGCGGCCGGGGTAGTCAACCACGTGTTAATAAACTAAACAACACGCAAGTGGAAGAGGTTGGCGAAGCTGATATGTAACTTACATCAACAGCCGCACGGAAACCACACAATTACAACTGGAGGCGTTGGACCTATACCGTGTGCAGAAAAGCCTGGCGCTGCCGTGCACGTCACGCAGAGTAGCTCGCGATCGCGTATCTCACTGGCTGGCCTATGGGGCACAGCCCACAGCCTCGCATCGACCGGCCGGTGAGCTACGTGATCGCGACCTACTTCACATGACATATTAACATGTAATATTACTATGTAATAAGGTGTAAAATAAATAATTAAAAATACGAGAGATATTAATTTTGATTGCATCTGTGATTGTTCAGACAGACTGTCTTAGTACATGACTTGCCCTATGACTACTTCATTACTAGTGAGTCTCTTGAGAACAAGATTACTCGCGTGACATCACACGCACGTATATATAAACAATGCTGGTTTCCATAATATTCAAATTTCAGACAATGTAAATATTGAATTCCGTTTCAATAACATTAATGTACAATTCTCACAAATAATAGGCCTAATAGATTTTTCATAATAAATGAAAATAATTTTTACTAATGTTTACATAAGGAACAAAAACATAGTATTGATGTGTATACAAATGACGATTAAAGCAGTGTCGGTTTGTTTACGTAATTAAAGTTGTTATTATTAATACAATCGCAAAGTTGTAGCACTAATAGGCTGTGTCAAATTGTTTAGTATTTTTCAAACAATCTCTGGAAATGTTAGTACATAATTCCCTCTAAAAACATGAATGATTGCACAATTACTATTACTAAAGTTTTACAAACATAATTAAACAGGATGATCTAAACAGCAACGTTAGGATAATTTCGTAATATATCGCAATAATCTGTAAATTTATTCATAGTTATACATAGGTGGAGGTTCTGGTATCCGGATTCACACTTGATCAAAGAAATAGGATCGCTAAGGCTATATCCATTACAACAGGTAAGTGATATATGGGCCCCTACTGTTGAAATTCAAATGTTTGTATAGCTTATGGGACTTAACTACGGGGTCATCAGTCCCTAAACTTACAAACTACTTATGAACTAACTAAGACTAAGGACGTCACAAATATCCATGCCCGAGGGGGGGGGGGGGTTTCTAACCCCCGACCGTAGTGGCCGTGCAGACCGTGACTGGAGCGCCTCAGTCCCCTCGGCCACCGCGGCCGGCCCCATACTGTTCCTAATCGTTACAATCGATTCAGGAAACAATGAGAGTAGCAGATTACCATGTTGGAGGAAATTAAAATTTTGTTGTATATAAATAAGTATCCTTCGTGTATCCTTAAAGAGCAAACAATGCTGAAGCACATAGTTTCACTAAATGACTGTTTTCTTTCTGAAGCACCTGCAAACTTCACCCTTATTCCTTTCGGGTCACGCCTATGACGTGATTAAAGCATTATGGATTTTCTGTGAGTTATTTTAAACCCTATACTCTTATATTTCACGATTTTTTTAAAATCTAGTTATATAAATTTTTTACTTAACCAAACTATTGTCCTATCCGATTTGCATTTCGGTATTCTGTTCACTGATACCATTATTTTAAGCGAATATACCTTAACAAATGGTTGCACTTTTATCAGTTTTCCTTTTTTAGCATTTGTATGTTAAAATGTTTGACCCGAGGCTACAATGTAATGTCAGCCTCATTACACTTGTTTACTAAAACCTTCCTATTATGGATAGTAGTAATTTTAAATCTTTTCTTTTATGCAACCAATTGTCCCGCACTTTATTACTATTATTATCATCATTACTAAAAGGACATATCTAACCTTTCTAAAATGGGTGATTTTTACTTTGTTTATTCACTCGCGTTATAGTTGTTACTCACTTCAAAGCAATGACAATCTTTTTACTTCACCTATGTATGCCCATCAGTCATTTATATAATGCGTTTGATGTAACTCCCTGGTTTTTGCCCACCACTTCAGATGTTATGATCTTACGCATGGCCTGTCTGCAGCATAGAATTAAAGTAATTTACCTTTTATCCAGATTTCGACTACAACTAAAAGTATAATAAAACTAAAATATGACACTTTTGCACAAAGAGATAAATGCGCTCATGTTTTATTGGTAATAAAACATTCGCTAGTTATGACTAGCAGTTTGGACAATAAAATCTACATCGTGTCTGGCCGCTATGGGCTGCCGACGTGCCTGGAGATCAAAGCGGCATGTGTTAGTTTTATTTCTGACGAAGACACCGTTTGTGGTAATGAATATCTAGATAAAAGTTAAACTATTTTAAAGCAACTTGTGAGGCTGTATTTATTTCAAATGTTTTCCATATTTACAGTGTTACGTTTTATTTTGTGAACTTTCGACGTAGTCACTCTTTCTTCGTATTGTTGATAATAGACCAGAAACACGATGATCCCTGGTGCTTGCACCAATGGGTTTTGAGCGCCAGCTGCGGCAGCGGACCATTGGAGTAAGTCAAACACGAACGTTGCGCTTGCGCGCGTCCGACTGTGCACTTTTGCCAGTTCTGTCATACAACAGCGACCGTTAGTAACTACTTCGCAACATGGTTGCATTCCGTTTCCGCCGCCGGGGTGGTCTCCCAGTCCAGCAGGCAGAGCCATTGACCATCGTGTTTCGGCTGACTATAGTCATCATCATGTGGCTCCACCAAAGACCATGTAAAAAATAATTACTAATGGCGCTGCTGTCGCGGGATAATTTGAACCTTCGTCCGGACGCCATGATAGTGGCAGGAGTGTTGTTAAGAGGGAAGTCGTGTATTATATAGCTACTGCGGTATGTATGCCAAATTCATATTCACGTCGGAACTGTTTGACTATTGCAGTGTATTTTAAGCACGATGGTGAAGAACTGCTCAGTATTTAACTGCACAAATCGGTTTAAGAAAAGTGCAAAAAGAACGATTAGTCTTCCCATTTATGTTTCTCGGGAACACAAATAGCCCTAGTACTTGCTTACAGGCTTAACAGGCTGTCTATCAAGACAGTATAGGATTCAATGAAACAAATGGTAACTCTTAAAAACGAGTTACTTTAGGCAGTACTGGTGCACAGGAAGTTCACAAAGTTTTATTTTATGATAAAATGACTTGGGGCCACCAGATCAGATACCTCACTGCAGTTCGAATTTTTGTTTATGAAATTAATATTAGCAGCTTGTAACACAGAATTTAAAGGTCATCTGCTCTACATATAGCTATAAAAACTGGCAGAACTGTATGTAGTTTCATATATTAGTGGCACATAGCCACACTGGATGCACATTGTGAAGTTGAACCCTATGATAGTTGCTGACTTTTGAGCAGTTCACGCTACTGTAAGGTATTTCGCTTACAGCATTAAAAATGCTAAATACTTTCTAAATACCCGAATGCTAATGGTACGTGAACTTAGTTCAAAAACGGTGTGGCATACTTCGTGTTCTTAAAATAATTTTGTATTGGCTGGTTGCTGTATTCACAACGTAAGAAGCTATTTTACAGTTATGTATCTCATGGTAAATTTCATTTTCCTAATCGATTTTTAACATTGGCTGTTTCAGGCAGCTCTGCTTAATTTTTTGACGGTATAAAATATCTAAATATTGGAGAATACAGCAGGCACTCAAGCAAAGACGTAAAGTGTGAATCTCGTCCGAAATTATCGTTCATAAAAAAGTTCCACCATCGTAGAATATACTAAATGTTATAATTCGGTTTAGTTAGGAAGAAGAAAAGGTGTTGGCCGATTTCTACAACGTATGAGTGATTTACACACAACCGATGGTTGTTGCTATGTATTCAGAGAGTCTGAAGCTGTTTTGTAGTTATATCTTTATATGAGACATAGTTTTCCCTACCTAAATCGAATGAATACGCACGCTAAAGAAAAGAGTCCTACACACATTTAAAGTTCGTGAGGAAGTATGCCACCATAACGGCCGCCGAGGCACTCTTCAATTTGCCCGTTATTCTCAGTTGGCCGCTTACGGAATTGTGGGGACTTGGCCTCCACATACACTCATATAACAATCACATGTTTATCCTAACAGCCGGCTACTCGGGACCGGCGGAGTTCGCGAGTCCAACCAACGACCTTATTACACAGTAATATTACATGTCAATATGTCATGTTGTCGCATTTTGTAGTTCCTTCGACGCCCATGAACTCAGGAAGCATTATAAATAATGCTTACAAAATGACTGCGGGCAAGCAGACGGCGTGACGAAAGAATATCTGCATTAAGACATAGCTAAAGATATACTACACTGGGGAACGCCAGATATCACTTCCGTTTTATCAATGACTTTCAACAATTAGTACGTACTGTTTCCTTTCAGCAGGAAATCGTGAATCCAACAACTATGGTATGGCAATAATCCATTAAGCACACAAATTGATTTCAAGCCACTTACGAGGCACAGTGTCAAAAGTAATTTATTTCAATACCCTGAGAATATCTACTTTTAAATTATGCGTGCTGGCAGCAGTTCTTCATTCATATGCTGCAGCATTTGCTTCATCTTCTTTGGTTAAGTAATTTCGGTAAGCTTTGTTCGGCAAATAAATAAATAAATATGCTTTGGCAGATCTGCCATCATTAGCTTCACCGTTGAATACTGACGGTACTGATTGTGTTTTGTCGCTAGTATCTTATACATACGACCAGAATGTCTTAAGATTTTCTAGAAAATTACGTGTCACAGTTTCTTCATTGTGGAAACTATTACGAACTACCGCAATTCGAGATAAGTTTCAAGTTTCTGTTAAAGATCACCAGTCTTGGGGATTTTGTGACTGTTTAAAAGTGGCAGGCTTTATTCAATGCTTTTGCAGGAGTGATCTAAACTGTTTTGTGTACTACTGCGCATTAGCCTCCTCATTCGTTAATTTGTTTCGTATAGATATCTCAATTGCTGTCGATATTATGTCTTTGAAATTAAACTACATCTGATCTACACGCACTTTTTAATTTAATCTACATCAGCCTTTTTTAATAAATACATTTTCCGTTTAATTTTGATGGATTTGTGAATGTCGTTCAATCTCGCTATGACGACTCTGTTTACTAATCCCTGTGTCTGTCTTGCTGCTCTTTATTAGGTCTGGATTATTTGTTGCTGTGAGGTCAAATATGTTTACACGACCATTTACTATTCTAGTGGGAACATCAACTAATTGTTTGCTACTGCTTCCCGTCGGAGAATTGAGTTCTCTCTCGAGCAAGGGTGTGTTAGTTTTCCTAAGTATAAATTAGTCTAAGAATTTATACGTCTAGGAACTGATGACCACTGCAGCTTGGCACTCTAGTTTTAGAAACATTTGAACTAATTTCTCGAGAAAAGTTTCAGAGATTGGGTTCAGTACAATTTCTGACAATGTGTTATGCTTCCCTCCGGTTTCGAACGTGTATCTTTACCTACGTACCAAGGGTAGATTACAGTAATCACAAACTGTATGTTTTGGGTACGTTTCTGAAATTAGATCGAAACTTTCTTTGCTCATTTCTTCAATCGAATCTTCTGAGCCAGGAGGCCGGTAAAAATTCCTGTTACAAATGAATACCGACTGTCAGGTGTAAAGGTACAGATGCCCATGCAGCACAGTTCATCAAGATTAGTGACTGGTGAATTGAGACGAGCCAGTTGCTCGGCCACCATTGACCAGAAGTTTTCAATTGGTGAGAGATCTGGAGAATGTGCTGGCCAGGGCAGCAGTCGAACATTTTCCGTATCCACAAAGGTCCGTAAAGGAGCTGCCACATGCGTTCGTGCATTATCCTGCTGAAATGTAGATTTCGCAGGGATCGAATGAAGGGTAGATCCACACATGTGAAATGTAACACACACTGTACAAAGTGCCGTCGATGTGCACAAGAGGTGACGGAGACGTGTAACCAATGGCACTCCTTATCATCACGCCGGGGGTTACGCCAGTATGGCGATGACGAATACACGATCCGTTACAGCCATGCGGATAAGATGCCTGTCATCCCGACTGCTAGTGATACGAGGCCGTTGGGATCCAGCACGGCGTACTGCCCTTCTGAACCCTCCGATTCCCTATTCTGCTACCAGTCATTGGATCACGACCGCAATCGCGTTAGCCTACAATCCGACCTTTATCAAAGTCGGCGCAAACCAATATATAATTGAGGCATCTTCCTATCATAAATTTCGTAGGGTGGATAATACTTTTCCCCATCGATGCTATACTTCGAGCTACCTATGTACAAAAACACGGGCAAATCAGTTTCAAGGATGGAGTCGAGTGTAATACAACGAGAATTGGAGCGAAAACTGGCCCAGATTAAATTACCAAATTAATGATGAAAGTTTGAAAAACTCCATGTTATGGAAACGTACCGGTAAAGTTGCTTTGGGACGAGGGTATATTCGGGCTATTCCATTTGAATTCCGATGATTAAGAGAAAACTGACGTCGAAATTTTTTAAAATAATTAACAAGTTTTACATTTGGCAATTAATGTGAAAGAAACTGACTGACATCAATACATCCCTTAATTGACTACTATTTATCGAGTTCACATTCGGTGAAGTTAGCGTTCTTTCCGAATGCGACAGTTTGTGTTCAGTTTAACTCAAGAACTTCATACCCGATTTCAGTGAACTCCGGTTCCTTTTGAAGCTGAATTTTCGAAGTTGATGTACGAACATAACAATAAGACGACAACCAATATTTCATTGTTGTAAAACCTTTATTTCGTAAATTTAGATATATATTCCTTTTTCCATTAGGATTAAACTTACATAAGATTGAACTTCCTATTATTACAGCTTGATTTCCGTTTTAAGTGTTATGGCTTACCCTCTCTGCAATGTGCAATAAAATAATTAAGTAATAAATATATAAGCTCACGCTGCACTTACAAGTTACACCGCGCCGAGTTGGCGTCGGCCAATCAACATGGGAAGACGCCTAGCAGCTGGACACAGGAGGCTTTAGGACTAACTGGTTGCATACAACACGGCCTAGCGCAGCCGGTATGATACGATGTAGCACAGCCAGCAACTTTGGCGAAATTTCTAGATACATTTAAATTTTTCTACAGCTCTCTATCCAAGATACCATAAAGTGTTTACCGATACTGTTTTCAAATCATAAGCTGAACAATATGATATACATTTTATTCCATTTAAAATGCATTTTATAAGCAAAAGATGACAAATGAGGATAAGTACTTAAATTTAAATTGTAAACATACCGCTTGAATACCATATCAAACTATAGAATAGTGCCTTCATTCTGTCATTTAATTCGAAATTTTTGAGTAAATAGTTTTCTAGCGATGTGTGTTATAATCACGTTATTCCATGAAATAACGTTTCTTTCACTCCTGAGATACAACCGAAAGCGTTTGCGTATCACAGATGCGAGTTTTTCAAACAATAACGTAACGTCTGCTTTCTCTGATAGAGAACTAAATCTGTATAAAAAAAATTCAAGGTTTCCTGCTGCCCGGTATGAAATGGAATGACCCGTATTAGGAGATTTAAAACGAAAGTCCTGTATTAGATTTCTCCAGGAAACTGAAAATACTCCATCGCGTTTTTCAACAATTTTTTTATCTATTGACATAACCAAAACAGCTGTAACATTGGTACGTTCTAATGTTTTCTAAGGGCCAACGAACGATAAGTGTATGTAAAAATACTGGTTCTTCCTTTGTCATTTTCAATATAACAGCAGTTGTTTTGTTGTTTTAATACAGAAGCACCTGCATATGCACCTATAACGGCTTAAAATCGGTAGTGGATCCCAATCAAGAATAAAACAGCTGATGAGGCAAGAAGTATTTGTATGTTGTTCATGAACAGATTATTTAAGGGGCAATCATTTAAGAAACTACTTCTAGCATTGGCCCACTTTCGTTTACAGTAGTAACACTAAATGTGAGCCTTTGAGATCGCCTTTTGATAGTCCTAAATGAAAATTAAAATGATGGCTTAACCGTTCATCTGCCATGAAAATTGAATAAAGTAATTTGTAGGGGAGGAAATTATCTACAACTCTGTCGTTATATTTTTTGATAGCTCTCATCGTTTAAGAGATATTTGCAACATTGTCGGCGATTTGAGGATGTCTGTATGGCTGTATGTGCGTAACGTGTTCCCAATTTTTTAGGTCGAACCGTTCAACCGACCGGCACAAAATTTTACAAGCATAATTAATGGCCGGCAGCGACCAGAACCTCCCTTTTTGTAATATTTCGCACAAAACATGGGTTAGTAACGCTAAAAAAGGCCGTTTGTGATAGACTTTAGACAGCAGCAAATTTAACTGCAAGTAAACCGTTCATCTGACACGAAAACTGAATAAAGGAATTTGCAGAAGAGAAATTTCTCTACATTTTCCTCTCTTACGTGTTTCTTTTCTTTTTTGTTTTATTTTTATTTTCTTTTTTTGCATACCTCGCATCGTTACAGAGATATCTTCAAAAATATAGCAATATGACACCATCACTTATTTTACGCAGACCAGGCATTCCGTTCGTAAATGTCACGTGACGTTCCTCACCAAGAACGCTCTTTGGCATACGCCATCTTGCTTTATGTATTTTATAATTTTCTTATTATAACTTACACGTTGTCGTTTCAAAGCAATGGCGCACTGAAATCCCGTATTAGTAGTTAAAACTGCCATCAATAGTAAAAGAATTTAGGAACAGTTTCGCAATTGTAGTGGCTAGCGCGCTAGGTTGTGATGACATGGTCGATAGTTCGAAACCCGTCACTACGATTTCTTTCGCCTTAGCTCCTAAAAGGCTTTCGGGCATTCTTATTAATTAAATATATCTTTGTTCTGCAATGTTTAGAGTTGTGCACATAAGCTTACTCCCTCTCAAATGGGCGTTTGTTCTAATTTGTGATCATGCCGTGAAATACTTAGCAACAAATCGAACAATAGTCTTCTGAAGCATCTGCATATAATCTGGCGGATACTGTAATAATGAACTTCTTAAACAACGGGCTGATTCTGGTGGTTTCATAAATAAATGAAGTTCTAGATTTCTCCCACAACTGTCGTTCCTTAATGAAACAGAATGGAAGTGTATACATTGCAACAAATTAGCATGTTTCTTTGGTTTCTAAGCAGTTATTCACTCATAAAATGTAAATTTCAGGGCCGACATTTTCATCAATTGAAACGTCCGGACTAAATTCCCATTGTCGATCGGTGACGCTGACGTTTCGTTGTCAACTGCGGACAATATCATCTACGATGAGTCGACGAATGGCTGCTAGGAGCTGAAGCCACCGCTTATACAGAGCACATAGAGGGCACGACCACACGTCCTGTGGTTACCTACTATGCAACTGTGTTGTTGTTGTCTTCAGTAGCGAGACGTTTGATGCAGCTCTACGCCCTACTCTCTCCCATGGGAGAGTCTTCAAATATAAGAACGGCTCACTACATTTATCTGAATCTGCTTATTGTATTCATCTCTTGGTCTCTCTCTGAGAATTTTACCCTACACACTTCCCTCCAATGCTAAATTCACGATTCCTTGATGTGTAAGAATGTGTCCTACCAATCGATTCCTTCCTTTAGTCAAGGTATGCCAAAAATACCTTTCCTCTCCAGTTCTGTTCAGTACCTCCTCATCAGTTACGCCATCCACACACCTAATCCTCAGCATTCTTGTTTACATTTCAAAAGTCTCTATCCTCTTCCTGTCCGCACTGTTTATCGTCCATGTTTCACTTCCATACAATGCAACTGTTTATGTCAAAATTACAGCGTCTGGGCAAAACCCAATGTCTTTATTTCTTCACCCTGAACTTTAATTCCTTCTCCAAATTTCTTCTTGCTTTCCTATATAGCTTGCTCAATGTACTAATTGAATAACATTGGAGAAAGGCTACAACCATGTCTAATTACCATTCCCAACCTCTGCATCCCTTTCATTCCCTTCAACACTGACAAATGCTGTCTGGTTTTTGTACAAGTTGTAAATAACCTTCCGTTCCCTACACTTCTGTTAATTTCAGAATTTAATGAGTCTCATCCAATCAAAATTTTCAAAAGCTTTTTCCAAAACTACAAAAGCTAGAAATGTACGTTTGCCTTTCCTTAATATATCTTCCAAGATAAGCCATTAAGTGAGGATTGCATCCCATGTTCATACATTTCTCCTGAATCCTAATTGGTATTCCCCGAGGTCGGCTTCTACCAGCTTTTCCAGCCTTCTGTACATAATTCGTCCCAGAATTTTGCAATCATGACTTATTAAACTAATGGTTCTGTAATTTTCATATCTGTCTGCGCCTGCTCTCTTTGGAGTGGGAATTAATACATTTTTCTTTAAGTCTTAGAGTATAGCTCCTGTCTCATATATCTTACGCCCCAAGTGAGTTTTGTCGTGCATTGCTAGACTTGCGTCTCTTTCGTCGGTAGATGCCTTTTTCATCACTGTTTTCTGTCGATTCGACAACGATCGAGATCGCGAAATTTTTTCTTATGAGGTTTGATTCCATTACTTGGAGGTGCTCCACGACCACACAATGATGAACTCACCAGATGTAATTAGCAGCATTGGCCGTTAATGTTTTATTTTAAAAAACCACAGATCGATTTCGATCACATAATGATCATCTTCAGTGTTCTTCCAACGAGCACATGCATGCCCTGAATGCAACTGCAACGGTAATCTGCAGTGTCAAAGTTTGAAGTAAGCGCGCTGCTTACAAACGTCATGCAGCGGCGCTGTAGGGATGGGCGTTATTAACGCCCTCTATTACTTAAGTAATTACCTCTAAGTAATAGAGGGCGTTAATAACGCCCATCCCTACAGCGCCGCTGCATGACGTTTGTAAGCAGCGCGCTTATTTCAAACTTTGACACTGCAAATTACCGTTGCAGTTTTATTCAGGGCATGCATATGCTCGTTGGAAGAACACTGAAGATGATCATTATGTGATCGAAATCGATCTGTGGTTTTTTAAAATAAAACATTAACGGCCAATGCTGCTAATTACATCTGGTGAGTTCATTTTTTCTTATGCTATGCCATCTTTCTTGATATGTTTATTTTTGAAATTACACTATACACTTATTCTTATTTTTCCTAATTCCTGCGCTTCTCCTTGCAGAGAAACAACTGAAGAATGTGTATCACGCATAGACCAAAGATGTGGTCTATGGCTTCACCACATTTCGCCGTACGTAACCTCCTTTCTAAGTAGTCGTAAAATTCATCACTGGTCTTCAGTACGAATTTTTTATAATTTGATTTTCAACAAAAATATCTTCCATCCCCATATAGCTTCGACTTGGAACTGCTATGGTGTACAGCGGGAGGCTTTGTACTGCAACTACACTTAGAGGTCATTCGTCTGCGTCGTGTCGTTTTTGCTAGAGAGCGAAAGATTGAACACATTCGTAGAAGTTTTATAGAGCTTTGTGCCTTTATTTCACCCTGTAACCAAAATTACGAATCGCAAATCAGTAGTGGTTGTATATAGTATTAGTTATCACTCTCTCATTGTGCATTATGGTGGTTGAGGGTTGATAACGATGTAAGGGTGGACCATGTGGTCGTGGAAAGTTATCGACTTATAGAAAATTCTACAGTTCTGTGCCTTTCAATCGCTATAGCTTCCTACCAATTATCGTTATTAACCCTCAATCACCATAGTGCACAATGGGATACTTGGCACATTACCTACACACCAACACCATTCCTCTGTGTTGTGTTATTTTGGCTGCAGAGTGAAAGATAGAAACAAACACCTCAATTTTTATTTAGGTAAAGATTACTTTATTGGAATAAGGAAGCCAAAAGTTATGTACAAGTTTAAATAATCATATTGGACGGGTGAATTTCTTTTGCTGTGCCAGTTTGGAACAGTCAACAGAATACACAGTATGGGAGTGAATAATTTTTTCTGTAGTCATTTTCCGCATTATTTGTTTAATCGATTTTACTTTCAATGTTGTTAGTTTTTTGGTATGTACTGATATCTATATTTATACTTTACGAATTGTTTCCATAATGTGAACTACATAAAGCTTAATAAAAGCGCTGTCGATATACTGCTGTAATTTAGTGGAATTATTATAAAAATGTGTTCTAAATAACTTTATAGTAATGCAACGGAGTAAATAAATAAAATATGCAGCTGTAAAGAAACATTGCATTTAATGACAGTATGTGGAGCACCCTATTGTATGAACTTTAAAATATGTTAACTTTATAACTGTTAGTAACAAATATTAATAATCAAATATTTTCAGTCAAGTCATTTAGTATACATTTGGAAATGATATCAGATGCTAGTGTTAATCGGATATGAAATTTTGACAGTTATTACCTGGTACACACTAGTAAATATCCGTACTGAAATTATATATCAAGGAACTTTAATGCGTCATATGAGCATTAAGAGGAAGTCACCAGTTCAAATGGCAATGAAGGGTGTGTAAAAGAAACCTTAGTGTATACATCCAGCATGGATTACTGAATCCCTGCTTAAGTGGCAGCTGCTTCTGAAAGTACATTGTTAGTGATGATTATTGATAGTTAAGATTCAGTTCTATTGGGCTACTGGTCCTTTCAGTTTCACCGCCGTAAAGTCCACTTCAAAAGTCTGAGAAGAAATTCGCGTTAATAATTGAAGGCCCTGCGAATTAAACGCGAATTTACGATTTCTTTTTATGCTACGAATGAAGAAGTAAGAAAGGAAATTTTTACGGAGCGGCAAATAAAAGAGAATTGAATATGAATAATAAACGTGTTCTGTAACAGGCTTTCCCCCTGTATGTGTTTTCGGTTAAGGAATGAAAGTACTCTGTGGAGCAAGTCGGCCTGTCATTTCAAATACAGCATCAGTACTGTATATATACCTACTATAGACTTTCTCCACGATTTCCCGGCAGATAATGACCTTGAACTCTTTTTTATTGTAAACTGTACCCATCTAGCCCCTCATGACAATTATTCTGTAGTTACATCACGAGTTTTTGGCATTTATCACCATTTCAGGTACCTGCGAATACTTTCTAATGGGCCTTTAACAACCGAGGCGTGAATTTCATTTATATTACACTAACTATATTTACTCAAGTCTAAAGTGAACTGACGTACATCGTAGGTCCTGAGTGAACTGCCTTTATCAGTCGATTTTCTATTTTATCTAAACGACGTAGAAATTGAAATTTTAGTTTGACAGGAGTTTGGCAGTAGCTTCACAGTTCAACCATTATGACGTTAAATGTTTAATCAGATTACAAAACTACAGCTACATTATTTTATTCACTCAGTTTTGACACCGTAATCTTGGGTTGCATTATGTGATGCTTTCAATTTTTTTATACTGTTCCAAATGATGAATAAAGTTTTGAAGGTTTATTTGTGTTTAAATTCTGTATGTTCATTAAGTATTCCATTTGAATATCCTTTCGTATGTGTAAAGACCCAATTCTTTCACATTGAAAGCCTTTACTATTCAGTGCAGAATTTGGGGCGTGTTTTTGATTCTATCAAAATGTGGTTTTTCATTTTTTTAAATGCACTAAAAATTCCATGTTTCTAATGTGTTCATTAGATCTAACGTTAAAATTCTTCCTGTTCATGCACTGAGATCTGGATTTGAGAAATCGACACTTAAAATTCTACACAGAACATCAAATTTTTTTGTAATGTACATACTTGAAGACCTGGAAATCTATATACACTCGAGAATATACCCACAAGAAGTATCAAAAGGACGTACAAAATAAAATCACAAATACTAAATCGAAAACTGCATTCAACTTCTGGAACAAGAAAAACTTTATGGTGGTTTCAAAATAAAGTCAATAAAATAATATCGATGTCTGTATCACGTGATTCTAAGTGATGACCATTGGTACCAATGCAGCGCTGCAATCTTCTTATCATGAACTGAGTGGTTTTTCGTATCACTTCAGCCTATTCAGGCATTACCATGCCAATTAAAAGCGCCAAGCGCTTGTCACTTTCTAGCGCGACAGAACCGGTGGGTGACTTCATAATGCTTGATGCTGCCACCAATTTGACCTACGTTAACCTTTACTGTCGCACATCACTGAATTCGTCTTGATAGCCGATATCAGGCGGTGAAGGAAAGCAAGGAAAAATTTGGAATAGGGATTAAAGTTCAGGGGGAAGAAATAAAAACATTGCGTTTTGCTGATGACATTGTAATTCTGTCAGAGACAGCAAAGGACCTGAAAAAGCAGTTGAATGGAATGGACAGCGTGTTGAAGAGAGCATATAAAATGAACATTAACAAGAGCAAAACAAAAATAATGGAATGCGGTCTTAGAAAATCAGGCGATGCTGAAGGTATTAGATTAGGTAACGAAACAATGAAGGTGGTAGATGAGTTTTGTTACTTGGGTAGTAAAATAACATGCGATAGTCGCAGTACAGAGGATATAAAATGCAGAATGGCAATGAGAAGAAAAGCATTTTTGAAAAAGAGACATTTGTTAACATCGAATATTAATTTAAGGGTAAGGAAGTCTTTTCTGAGGGCATTTATGTGGAGTGTTGCCTTGTACGGGAGTGAAACATGGACGATAAGCAGTGCGGACAGGAAGAGAATAGAGGCTTTTGAAATGTGGTGCTCCAGAAGAATGATGAAGATTAGGTGGGTAGATCGCATAACTAATGAAGAGGTACTGAACAGAATTGCTGAGAAAAGGAATTTTTGGCATACCCTGACTAAAAGAAGGGATCACTTGGTAGGACAAATTCTTAGACATCGGGGAATCGTAAATTTAGCATTAGAGGGAAGTGTGTGGGGTAAAAATCGCAGAGGGAGACCAAGAGACGCGTATAGTAAGCAGATTCAAGTGGATGTGGGTTGCCGTTCTTATAAGGAGATGAAAAGGCTTTCTCAGGATAGTAGGGTGGAGAGCTGCATCAAACCAGTCTCCGGACTGAAGACCATAACAACAGCCGATATCAGAAAATAAGTACCAAATTATAGCATGCCCTTTAATAAATACAGTTGACCTTGATATCTCTGAATCTACCCCACCCAGTAACAAGATTAGATCAGTACTTGTTCCATATATACTACATTTCGTAATGATGTGGAACGTGTCAGGTTAGTAAATGGTATCTATACGTGACAAACAATATTTTAAGAATTTTTCTTTACTTCATTAAATTTTTAAGTTTTATCTAAAAATTCATCTGAAGTGTAGAAGGAGATGCCATTCAGAAATTCCTTTAATTTATTTTTAAATACCAGTTGGCTATCTGTCAGACGTTTGATGCTACTTGGTAAGTGACCGAAGACTTTTGTGGCAGTATAATTCACCCCTTTCAGTGCCAAAGTTAGATTTAACCTTTAACAGTGAACTTCATGCTTTCTCTTAGTGTTGTAGCTATGCACAGTGCAATTACTTTTGAACTGAGTTGGATTGTTAATAACAAATATCATGAGTGAATCCATAATATTGTGAACCTAAAGCGAAGGTCCCCAGATCATTAAATAAATGCCTGCAGGATGATCTTGGGTGGGCTCCAGCAATTATTCTGATTATACGGTTTTGTGCAATGAATACTTTTTTACTCGATGTTGAATTGCAGCAGAATATGATCCCATATGAAAGCAGTGAATGAAAATAGGCACAGCAAGCTAATTTACTGAGATGTCTATCAGCAAACTTTGCATGACCCTCATAGTATAAGTAGCTGAACTCAAACGTTTCAGTAGATATTCAATGTGTTTCTTGCAGGTCAATCCGTTGTCAATGCAAAAACCTAAAATTTTTTGAATATTCTTCTTTAGCAACAGATTTATGTTCAAACCCTAATTTTATTAATGGTTTCATGCCATTTTCTGTATGAAACTGTATATACTTGATTCTATCAAAGTTTAATGATAGTCCATTTGTAGGTAACTACTTAATAATTTTCTGAAAGGTATCATGTACAATTTCATTGGTTGTGATGCGTAGACTTTCCCGGCGTAATAACTGATAATATTCATCTCGGGTTTGCAGCCGGATACCATCCTCAACTAAACACAATATTTCGGCAGACCAACTGGCTGCCATCTTCATGTGAGTGCACTGATTACACTTACTGAGGCAGAACAGAAACTTCAGCCCCTCTATACACCGCTTACGACCCATCGCGTGTGCGCGAAAACAAAGTAGGGTCCCTCTAGGCGCAGTAGCGCTCAGTTGGAGAAAATCGGCAAAACAATTGATATAAACAAGACTGGTTAAAAGAAACTGCAGGTCGAAATGAAGACCGTTGTTGCTTAATATCCGATAAAATTTGGTTGCAAGTTTTATTTAGAGGGAAGCCCTTCTCCCTATTAATAATATATCGCCCATACGAATTTCCATTTATTCTTTAAAAACACATTCTCAGCAGCGGGAAACAGGAGCAATCATTTTTGTTTCATTATATATCATCTTTTATCCCTCAGTCAGACAATGATCAGCAACAGATGACTTTTCAGGTTGAAGCAAACGAGTATGACAGTAATGTTCCACACATCGATCCTAAACTGTGCGGATCGTTTGCCGATGTAAGTCTTACCACAATAACATAGAATTCTATAAACACCGGGTTTCCTTAGTCATAAATCATCTTTGACTAGCCCAAGGAGAGCCCTAGTCTTTGGTGGTGGAATTAAAAAAAAAACTTTTAATATCAAATATTCTTTAATTCTTGAAATTTTAGAGGATATATTCGCGACGAAAGGCAAAAAGGCAATAGGTCTGTAGTTGTCCTCTAATGGTTCACCCTTTGGAGCAAATTGAAACGCGCGACAAATTTGTTATTCAGTGTACCTATTCTGTTTAAATACAACCTTGAGATGCTCTAGTTCTTCTCTCAGATGTTCGGCATCAGAGATGACGTACGCTCTTTTCACTAGAAGACCCCTATGCTTTGGTGTGGTGGATGACAGCTCGTCGCAGGAAGATAAAGATCGGTATGTGTGGGTTTGCTATGCATGCTATGTCCGAAGGTCCCATCACTGCTCTTCTTAACCTCCATCGTAAATTTAATACTGGGGTGGAGAACAAATAATCTAAATATGATTTAAAGTATCCATTCCATGAGGCCACACCATAAAAATGTCATCGACGTATCTCCAAAAACAGATAGGCTTAAGAAACAACGTCCTTAGACGTCTTCCATAGAAAGGTTTGCGACTATGGGGGAAAGAGGACTCCCCATAGCCACTCCGCCAGTTTGCTCAAAAAATGCATCATTAAACATGAAATACGCCGAAGCCAGCACATAACGACATAACTTGAATGTTTCATCATCCTATTTTTCACTTATTAATAACAAGGACTCTTCAAGTGGAACCCGGGTAAATAGGGAAACAACATCTAAACTCAGAAGGAAGTCTGATAGAACAAGACAAACTGACTTCAGACGCCGAATGAAATGTGACGAGTTCAATATGTGATGTTCACACTTTCCAACATGAAGAGCGAGAACAGAAGCTGAATATTTGGCCAAATTATAGGTAGGGGCACCCAAATTGCTAACAATAGGACGAAGAGGAATTCCATGCTTGTGAACCGAAAGTAGGCCATACCGTCTCGGAGGGACAGCAGCTCCTGGGTGGTTCCTTAACAGCATTTCCTGACAAGAGACTATTCTTTAAAAGTGAAAGTGTCTTCTCCTTTATTCGTTCCGTAGGTAGGCTAAGTCATCCAGTAAATTATCCATCTTGGACACATAGTCTCCACGTGATAGAAGAACCGTCCAATTAATGAGAGAGGCGGATGCTCCAGTGTCTGCATGTAGGCGAAACGTTAGGTTGCCGTCGTACAATATAACGAACAACTTGCTGTTGTGCCCACGGAAGAATGACTAAGTATCAATAGAAGTTACTTTTTGCACACTGGGCGATTTGTCATTGCAAGCGTCAATGGAAAAGTTTCTGATGATTGTTCCAGTGTGGAGAAATACAATCCTTGTACTTTCACTTAGTAGAAATGTAACAACTCTCCATTGGTTCGTTAGAAGACAGGTGGTTTTGCATCGTGTTTTACGAACGCACTTGAAAACGGCTCTTTTTGAGGCAGACAGAAACAACATGCCCTTTCTCGTGACATCAGTTGCAGCGAGCGTTCCGAAGTTTACAATTTTCTCTGTCGCGGGAGACAAAACGTTTTTCGCAGCTTCGGGCAGGTTGCTGCGCGATTCGATCGTATCCTTTGCTCAGCTGTCATAACGGACGGCGGTTAGCCGGTTGTTTACATGTCCTAATATGGCTCTGGTCGGAGCGAAGGAAGACAGCGGTAGACTCCGATCGTCCGTCCGAAACACGTGTCGACGTGACTTCAGCAACGCACAGTGAATTGAAATGAATTTCCGCTAAGTCTTGCACAAGATGGAAATCAATAAAATTCAAAATTTCCTGTGTTTGAGCATCTCTTTACGAATTTTATTGTTCCCATTGTTCTGAATGATAGAATCTCTTAATATATCATCTAGGAGAGAATCGCCACAGGATCACACAAATCTGAAGTCACGTAATAATAATTTTGAATGAGGCAATCCAATCTCTTAAATTTTGTTCAGGCTTCCAGCCTGTCGTGAAAAATTTATGGCGTGAAGCTGACACGTGAATATTTTTTTCGTAGGGCTGAGTGATTTTATCCAAAAGTTCAAGAGGAAGTAACTGCTGTTCACGATCCGGAAAAAGCAGTGGAAGACTCTGCAAGAGAGACGCTCTGTAGCTCGGTAGAGGCTTTTGTCGAAGTTTCGAGAACATTCCTTTATCGAGGAGTCAAGCAGTATACTGCTCCCTCCTACGTATGTATCGCGAAAAGACTGTGAGGATTGAATCAGTTTAGAGCCCACACAGGGGCATACCGACAATCTTTCCTTCCTCGAACAATACGAGACTGGTATAGGAGGGAGAACCGATAGTCGCACTCAAGATACCCTCCGACACACACACACACCGCCAGGTGGCTTGCGGAGTATGGATGTAGATGTAGAATTCCTAATCCGATGCTGGAAAAGGCCAACGAACGCTGCTGGTTGCTTGTTATGGTGTATGCGTCGAAATATGCAGATATTTTCGTCCAATATTGAGACCATGATCCTACTGTTGATCGGACTGTCTGAATGGCGGCGGTAGTGGGTTCGTAGGTTAGTTTTCTGGATTCGTCTGTAGAATAGTTACAGTCGTTTCTGAGTGAATTAGCTGACACGATAACACGGGCGTCATTTGCTGGAACTGCTGCGTGTGTAACTCAAACATCTTAAAGTCGGTTCCCGTTGTTGCGTTTCAATCTTCTGCTTTGACGCTATATTTTACACAAGTTAATTCTAAATACTTCAAAGTGGAATAAATTAGTAAACGTGAGCCCTGGAAAAAAATTTGCTCGTCGCCAGTTTTTGACACATCAACAGACACAGATTCTTCTAAAGAGATTTTTCTAAATAGACTCTAAATTTATTAGAATGAGAAATAAATCCATGTATATATACAAAGCCGAATACTTAGCTTTTCTTTGAGAACTGTATACAAGTGAGTTCCAGAAGTGTTTGCACGTAAACAGTGTTTGTGCATATATTTCACTCTGCATCGCAAACGAATAGTGTTCGTATGTGATAGTAGGTATCAGCCTCCTATTGTGCAATATAGTGGTAAAGGGGTGATAACGATATGGGGGTAGAAGATATGGGAGTTGAAAGTTAGCGGCTTACATAAAATTCTACGTGTGGGTGTCAAAATTTAGCTCTTCAGGAAAAACTATGCAATGGTGAACGAACGGTGTCTCCGTCTTGTTGTAGTACAAAGTCTCCAGTTGTACACCATAGCAGTTCCATGTCGATAGCTATTAGAGGGTGGAAGTCAGCTTATAGTGGTCGTCAGCTTATATAAGATTCGGACTGAAGAACAGCGATAACTTGTCACTATAATAGCAAAGAGCTTGTATACAGCGAAACGTGATGCACATTCTCCAATTGTTTTTCTGCAACAACATACGCATAAGGAAATATAAATGCATATTACAGTTTCAAAAGCAAAACTACTATTGAAGATGCTAATACGTATGAAAGAAATTTCGCGTTCTCGAACCGTTTCTAAAAGAGAGAAAACGGCATTGAAAAGTGAATCTACAGACGATAGAAACTTGAAATTTGTAGATGTCATATTTCTTACACTGTAGGCATTAAAGTTTGTTCTATATTCCCATTTCTAAAGGGGGTGAAAATGGAGATAAACGATTTTTTGAATGTACCTTGCTATTGAGGCAATTTTGAATCAAGAAATACAAAAATTTGCATTTACATTTTTGATTGGAATTTTAAAAACACATGTTACGATATTTTTGGAAATTCTATCATTAAGCAGGTGAATAAAGTGAAAATATTTTAAGGGTGCTACTAAGATGCTAGAAATGCCAAAATTTGGATTTGGAACCATAGTTAGAATTTAAAAAAAAATTGAATCCTGCAATCAATGGTGCAGTAGGGGGTGGCAAGTTGTATCAAAATACTTGATTAGGAAAGCATTTTCAAAGCTAAATATGTGAAAATTTATATTTAGATGTAGAAACAATCAATGCAGACTATCCAGTCTACGCATGCGAAGCAGCGGGAATTAAGCTAGTCCCTCAATATAAAAGTACCTCTTGTCCACAGACACAAAAGTACATTCAACCCGTAAGTCTCAGCACTTCCACAGTGCCCAGAATAACAGATGAATACTGACATAACTCTTGCACACAACCTAACTATCTGCCATCATAGTTGACTCCAGATCGTAAACTGCCCAGGCGCCCGTAGAATGTATTCATGTACTGGATCTCCACAACAGCGACGCCTGGCAGAGACAACGCACGCGGTACAACTTCTCGAGTGCAGTCAACTTAACTTTCCACTGCAGGTGGGCGTGATTGTCATGTGTCAGGGATTCAGAACAGCTCCATTGGTTCATTTAACTCGTTTTAGTGTTCTAGTACCTTCTACGTGTATTGAGAGCAGTTAGTATTTAGGGTCACCGCCCCTGGATTTCACAAATCCAAAAATGTTGATAAATTAGCACAAAAATTGACTATAAATGCAATTGTAATAGTGAAGTACCCTAAAGACACAGTTAATTTACTATAAAAATTGTCTGACTAAATTGCAAACGATGGTTAAATGCCACAAACCCAAAACTGACTATAAATGTTATCTTCTGTAAGTACCATACAGATACAGTAAATTGACTGATTATATTGCAAAGGATTTTATACAATTTGTAATGCATGTATTATATATTCCAGAATACACCTTTTGTTATCACGGGGACTCAATGCTTTTTTGTGTATTTCAGATGTGTAGATTTCTTGCTTTTCACTTCGAATCATATTAATTCTTCCGTACTGTGCTGTATTGTTAAACAAATAATCTTTAAAATCATCTAGTTTTCTTTTTTTAACAATACATTTATTAATACCTTTAATTTTTTTCTCTATTTTATTACTAATTATATAAGAATACACGTTTGCTCTTAAACCACAGAATTATTCCATTATTTTTTCACTGCATTCAACTACTTTTTCCTACAACTTTCTTGTTTACTTGTGGAATATTGTAAATATTATGTGTTGGATAAGCACTTGTATCAAAGTAATGACTCATTGAATTCATGTCATCATAGAAATCATCTGTTTTCTATTGTATGATATAACTGTCTGTATCTCGATAACACAACTCAGTATTATTTCTATATTTTAGTTACATTACTACGCAGTGAAAATCATACATCAGTTCTTTAAATAAATCGAGTATACTATTTCCAGTATATATCTGGAACAACAACAGTTATAGTAAATCGATTTTAACCGGTATCAATATAAGGCTGGGGCTCCTGAATGTGCATATTATGATACATTCCAAAACGGAAGCATTTGTGTTTATTTAACACAACTTTATGTTTTTTAATGGACACCCTATATTACTTCTTCAGCAATCTATAGCATAGAGAAGCGAAGTTGACGCTAAAAATACACGAAACGCGCGACTACCGCACGTCCTGAGTCTCAGGCGAGAACTCCGTGCTGCTCACGACGTGGGCAAGCCGCGCGTTTCGCCTATGTCTAGCGTCAACTTCGTTTCGCAATATCTCAGTATGTAATTACCTTATGGCGATGCAATCAACGGCATTTTTATGCGATTTATCATGCTCTAGACAGCTGAAGAAATAATACAGAATGTACATTAAAAAAAACATAAGTTTGTGTTAAAAAATACATATGCTTTCGTTTCAGAAAGTTTCACACTACTTACAATCATGAATCCCAGCTTTACATTGATACCGGTGGATGTCGTTTTACAGTAGCTGTTCTTGTTACAGAGATATTTGGGGTGAGCAAGATAGCTGAGAAACCCTGTATATATATAGAACAGAGTTAATCATTAAGTTACCTGATTCTACATTATAGCGGGCGGTGCTTGCTGCTTAACGCGTTTATTGTTTCAACAAAGTTGTTTTGGCTGCTGTAACCGTGTAATATTCTAGTGAATTTTGAACTGTTTGAAGTTAGTGGTAAGCAGGCAGAATTTAATGATTTAGAGATTATTAGAAGACGTCTGATCCTATACGAAATGTTGTCTACTTTAGGAAATGTTCCATTTTCTTGCAATAATAAAGAAACTATATACATTTCCATTCCATTCTTAGGCAACATTTCGTATAGGATCAGACGTCTTCTAATAAAGAATTTGAACTGCAATGTCTCATTTTCTACAAACAACAGTTAGATGAAACACCTTCTATATATTGCCCAAAACACTGAAGATATCTAATTCTGGCGTTTATGAACTAATCTGTAGCGATTGTCCCTGTTATTATATTGGCCAAACAGGCAAAGAATGGAAAGGATGGAGAAAATATACGTAATTACACATTCGCTGAACACCTTTTTATTGCTAACCATACGCCGAAAAAGCTAGAAGACACTTTGGATTTTGCGTAGAGAAGACAAGGGCCGAAAGCTAGATCTTTAGGAGGAGTTGGAGATTTTTAAACATTTACAATCTAGAGATGGTAACATATTAAATGATCAGCTCCATCTAGCGTTCAGACAGTTTTTGAAGGGTTTAAACCAACATTATCGAAAAATTTTAACTGTCAACGGTAACCCCTGCGGTGTCAAATTCAAATTTTTTTATAGCTTATGGGACTTAACTACGGGGTCATCAGTCCCTAACCTACAAACTACTTATGAACTACTTAATGCTAAGGACGGCACAAATATCCATGCCCGAGGGGGGATTCGAACCCACGACCGTAGTGGCCGTGGAGACCGTGACTGGAGCGCCTCAGTCCCCTCGGCCACTGCGGCCGGCTCTGCGGTGTCATTTCCTCGAAATTCTATTTTATATCATTTTAAGCTTCTGTTGGTTTCCTATTATATAATCTGTTATTTACTACTGACGCTGTATCATCGTCACTAAGCGCATGCTCCACGTGTCATGTTTACCTGGCGTCCACGTCTTGCTCAGACGGTCAGTTGGCGGTTAGCACGCCACAGAATCTGTTACACAGCAGATGTTATCAGTTTATATGTTTGACGTGCTTTTGTGTAAAGGGCTACATTATGCGTACGAAGATCGACGCATGTAACTTTTCCGCAGTAATAATATAATGTAAGTACTTGTTTCTCGTAAACAAAAATTTGTTGTAAATTTATAGGTAAACAATCTATGGTTTCAATACCGTTGTACATAGCTTGATTGTTACTTTCTTATTCACTGTAGGTCCATGTATCTTCTGAAGAAGATTGATCTATATCAATTGAAACCGCGGTAAAGTTTATTAAACTTTAATGTGCAACTGGTTGGCTGTTATTTTACTGATTTAGAGGTACTGCACCCGGATCAGCCAGTGGGTACGGCTTAGGGTGCCGGGAAGCATTCACTCCCGGTAATACCTTGTATCCTAGTAACCAGGAACTCTTGGGCAGAGCTGCTGGACTTGCGCGTTCACTGCGTGTTAAGTCTGGTCACGCTGGCAGGCAAGCCGGCGCGGCTAGCAGGTCGCGGCGGTGGGCCTGAAGTTGTCACGCGGCGACCGCGTTTGGTTTGCCCTCTGTGATTCTTAGCAGTCGCTAATTAACAAGTTAAATTATTCTCTTGGCTTCGTTCTTAGTCCATTAGGATTTGCAGCAGGGTTTTGGAACATATCCTGTATTGAAATATTATGAATTATCTCGAACAGAACGATCTATTGACCCAAGGTCAACACGGATTTAGAAAATATCGTTCATGCGAAACAGAACTAGCTCTTTATTCACACAAAGTGATGGGTGCTATCGACAAGGGTTCAGGAATCGTTGCGTATTTCTTGATTTCCAGAAGGCTTTTGACACCGTACCTCACAAACGGTTTCTAACCAACTTAAGTGGTTATGGTATATCGCCCCAAATTTGCGATTGGGATTTCCTGTCAGAGAGGACACAGTTCGTAGTAATCGATGGTAAGGCATCGACTAAAACAGAGGTGATATCGGGCGTTCCACAGGGTAGTGTTATTGGCCCTCTGCTGTTCCTTATTTACATGAACGATTTATGGGAAAATCTAAGTAGCTCTCTTAGGTTGTTTGAGGATGACGCCGTTATTTACCGTCTAGTAAAATCATCTGAAGATCAAAACCAACTGCAGTACGATCTGAATAAGATGTCGCTATGGTGTAAAAATTGACAATTGACTGTAAATAATGAGAAGTGTGAAGTCGTCCACATGAGTACGGAAAGAAATTCGTTAAACATGGTTTACAAGATACATCAATCAAAAGTGAAGGCTGTAAACTCCACAAAATACCTAGAAATTACTATTACTTCCGACTGAAATTGCAAATAACACGTAGATAATGTCGTGGGAAAGGCGAACCAGAGATTGCGTTTTATTGGCAGAACCCTTAAAAGATGCAACAGAACTACAAAAGAAACTGCATACACTACGCTTGTCCGTCCATTTTTGGAGTATTGCAGCCCAGTGTTGAATCCTTATCAGGTGAGTTAGGACATCGAAAGAGTCCAAAGGAGGGCTGCTCGTTTCGTATCGTCACGTTACAGGGGAGACAGCGTTACGGAATTGATACGGGATCTGGGATGGGAAACATTACAACGGCGCTTATCGCTGCGGCGTGGGCTACTTACGAAACTCCAATCGCCAACTTTCTCCTCCGAATGCGAAAATATATTGTTGACCCCCACTTACATAGGTAGAAATGATCATCAGAATAAAATACGAGAAATCAGAGCTCGAACGGAGAGATTCATGTGTTCTTTCTTCCCGCGCGCTATTCGAGAATGGAATGTGATATGAATAGTATAATGATGGTTCGACGAACCCTCTGATAGGCACTTAAATGTGATTTTCATAGTATCCCCTGAGGATGTAGATGTAGATACAGAAGTTTTACCTCTACCTCGTGTTTATTTACTACTTTCTGGATTTCCCCTTAAGTTATTTGCCATTCAAGTCAATCTCTGCACCTAGCTGGTAACAAATTAATTACCATCTGATACAAGTTAACCGGGGAAAGTGCCTGTCATATTTAAAGTTGAAGTACATCGCGCTAAGGGAGATTTGCCTTTGGTTTTCTGTTAATCTTTCTCATAAGTGTTCTTAATGTGTTACAGATCTTGTATCCCACTTATGGCCGGAAGCTGTACTTTGATTCGAATCGCTTCAATTGTAAGGATCTTGCGCGGAGTTGTAAAATTGATTGTTTAGTGGTTGTGGTTCCAACCAATTTAGACGGCGTAATTACCGCTGTCCAGTGCTCAGATGTCGATGTTAAAACTGAAGACCTTCTTGCTAATAACTTTTGGTGAAGAATGTTCAATAACTTATACTCCAGGTTTCATTTATTTCTTTATTCACTGGAACATTTAAGGTGGCAATTGTGACAGTACCACCCACGAGTAGCTCTCAATCATTAATTGTTACGCTCTCTTCTTTTATTAATTTTGGTAGCATTATATTTATGTACATAGGTAATTTGGAAAAATCGTGTCAAATAGCTTTGGCTCATAGTAGGCTGGGCAGCGAAGAGCAGGTGTATAAGGCTTAGCGCTCGCCTGGAATGGCCGTGACATCAGAGGGAATCCACCGCACGGCGAGCAAGGCGACAGTGTATGATAAAGTTAAATTTCAAAAAATAAAACACAATTAAGACAGAGAAGTGCAACAAAGTTTCCGAAAGGTTTCCAAATGACACGTCTAGTAGCGCACATACGTCCCTCCTATCAAGTACATACAACAAGTTTTAATAGAATGAAAATACGGCAATTTAGTGTTTACTTAAAAATTCATAGCTTGTAAACCCTTTAAGATTTAGAAGTCTCAACAAGGTGCATTACCTGATATGCTTACAGTCGACGTAAAATAATATTGATAACAGAAAACCTAATTTACTAATATCATTGCATAAGTTCGTTAATAACATAAAGTAAAAGACAAATACACGACCAGCATAGTACTGTTTGTTCACAGATGTCCAATTAGAAAATGACTATACCATAAAATCACATTGATCAAATCTACTTATGCATGTTTTATTTCTTTAAATAATTAATTTGTATTTAATCGCTCCATAGGAGAAATGTAATGTAATGAAATGAAATATTAATTACGATGATCAATTCCATGTATATTTATGTTTAGTGTAAGTGTTAAAGATGTATATGTATTAAGCATTGTACGTTGGCGAGGGGTGAAAATGGGTAAGTTTGTGACGTATAGGTTTCTCCGGTGACAGCATGGAAAACAAGTAAAACAGTTATGATTCTTAAGGCAGATAAACCCAAAACCGATCCGAAAACACCCCTGGATGTACTCCGAAAGACGTACGAGAGAATCGTCACCGACATATTGAAAACATACATAGGAAAAAAAGGACATAAACAGATAATACAAGCCGACTTCCGATCAAACCATTCTACAAATGATCCGCTTTTTAAATTAACGAACACCATCACCAAGGTCTTCAACACAGGCAGATGCACGCTCGCGGTCTTTTTGGACATAGAGCGTGCTTTTGACAAGCTGTGGCACAAAGGACTACTCTTTAAACTCATTACACTAGGAATACCAACAAAAATGGTGAGGATAATTGAGGCATACGTCACTCACTGGCGGTGCAAAATTCACATTGGAGCAAGAGTCTCAGAACCATTCTCACCAGCAGCAGGTGTCCCACAGGGAGGTATCATGTCACCACTACTCTATACAATATATACGACAGACATCCCAACTCCATCAACACCAGATGAAAATACAGCCATATATGCGAATGAAACCTCCTATTGGTGCACTGGGCTAAGAACCACGACAATACAACGAGTCAGAACCTACCTCCGAATATTAGAGAGCTGGATGTCCAAATGGCGGATCAAGCCTAACCCGTCAAAAACGCAAACAATACTCTTACGCCACAGAAACCTAACACGACGAAAAACCCAACAAACAGATGAAAGACAACTATCTCTATGGGACACCCCATTACAACTAAACCCGACAGCAAGATACTTAGGAATACACCTAGATCAATATATGAGTTGGATCGCACATTTAACCTACTTACTCGACAAAATCAGGAAAAGGCAAAACTTTATTCGTCTAGTATAAGGCCACACACACCTTCAAAACCTGAATATGGAACTGCACCACTCGGAGTTATTTCACAACCCATAGCAAATAGAATGTTCAGCACAGAGAGGAGGTAACTCAGAAGCATACACAGATACCACACCTAACACCGTGTACCGACGTATACCGCATAACAAACGTAGAACCACTGCAGAATAAGATGGCCAAACTGCGAGCAAATTATGGCCGGCATATCCTCCAAAAACGTACAGACATGCAAGAGCACATAACCACCAGACCACCACAAACACGCATACCGAAATACAAATATATATCGTGCCAGGATGCACTGAAGTTCACAACACGACCTAGCTCCAACAATGACACCTATCACACACAACACCCCCACACATACACACCTCATAGAGCGATCATAACAGTACGAGCCCAACATCACAACAAAAGAAAAGAGATAATAGAGAAGGCAACGCCCTACATAATTAACATAAACCAAACATAGTGAGAAATATCGCCTCCTTCTCACGTAATCAAGCAAGTAAGAACCAGAATCACTGAAATATCACAAAAACCCTCTTATAGTGCCACCTACACTGAGAGACAAAGAAACAATACAAAAATAAAATACCAATGATATCTAGTTATAGAAAAATAGCAACAGTATACGTAAAAATATAAATATGAACAAAAACCTTAGTAATTAAGTTGCTTTATATGTATATTTATTGATAATATTAATGTTAGGTTAAGAAATGTAAAACAATGAATGTCAATGTACCAATATTGCAAAATATATAATGTAATAAATAAAAATATGACTGTAAATCCCCGCTTGTCGAATACAACGCACGCATGTTCTCAATCGGTCCCCCTCTCTATCTCCTTCAGGGACAGAAAATGAAAAAAACACTTGTGTTTGGCTAGCGTTCGCAACGGCGAAGCTATGCCGGCCTGTGCCACGACCTTCGGAAGGGTGAGACTTTGAAAGTTTTCAGAGTGTAAAAGTGCAGTCGAACTTAAAAACATTTATCGATTGTGGCGAGTACTGTTTTACTTGCAAGATTTCGTCTCGAGTTGCTGTGTGCTACGTAACAGTTGAAGATAGCAGCGTGTGAAATTTATGCACTGTGACTTCAATACATTTCCGTCTTAAATTGATTGTAAAAGTGCATCTTATCAGCAAGTGTTAATCGAGTTATCATAAACATTCATTCATTCGATATCTGTTGTTGAACATTATTTTGTTTCAAATAAACTGCGAATATAAAGACAAAGTATTCGCGGTCAAGCACAGACTAATGGAACGTTTTATTCATTTTTATGCAGTGAACAGTAGCCTGGTAGGCTAATTGAAATGTTTTCGGCAAAGTAAATTTTGTGGGAGGGCTCACGAGCTATGTCAGATACGTCAAAGTACAGTGCTTTTACCGGTGACAGTGTGTTTGATCCGATAAATAAACATACTACTTAATAATTTTAAACAAATTGTTGTTACATGTATGAAATGCATCCCTCTTCTCAAATTTAGTTGTGATTTAAATTAGCCGGCCACGATGGCTGAGGGGACTGCGACGCGCCAGTCACGGTCTGCACGGGCACTACGGTCGGGGATTCGAATCCCCCCTCGGACATGGATATTTGTGCCGTCCTTAGTGTAAGTTAGTTCGTAAGTAGTTTGTAAGTTTAGGGACTGATGATCCCGTTGTTAAGTCCCATAAGCTATACAAACATTTGAACATTATTTTTAAATACTCATATGCAGGTGGGGACTGTGGACGAATTTGTATCATCCCCTAGACAGAGCAGAACTTAGTGCATGTAAGTATAAGACTCTCCACAGACAACCCTCACAAATAACCTCGCACAATCTTGAATATGTGTTAAATTCACTCGTGATCTTGGATGAAAAGTCTATTTATGAGTCTGGTGTCTGTTGCTAAAGTTATAATACGTTTCTTGTTTTTAGTAAAGAGTTAGAATTGAACTGCACCTTTTCATTTTGGTGGGCCTAGCCATTCTTTGGTAATATGGGTTTTCTGTATTCCTCCTTACCGAAAGCAAGAGCTCTCTCAGTATTTAGTCCATATGACTTAGGCCAACCTTGTATTTCAAAGTTTTGGAAATCACAGATTTCTGTTTCATACTTAATACTCGCGAGTAAGGAAGACAATAATTAAATTTCGAATCGATAACGCCCTCTATATTCTTTGCTCATATAGTGAATTTCGTCATTAAATCAAGCATACGGCATTGTGATTTGTTTGTCGTAGCTATTGTCAAAGATTTTTGTTTGAAAGTTATACATTCTGGTATGGATTTTTTTAATGAAATGTGGTTTTCTTGTCCCTCGAAGCAAAATATGTACATATTTGTAGCTGGACGTGACAACAATCTCAAACGTAACAGATGCGAAAGAACAGCGCCAATTAGCGCGTATTGATTCGCTAGGCAGGTCGCATTGCTAGTACATCTCGCGTGTGGCACTTTTTTCCATTTTAATTGCTTCGCCTCCAGGTATTTCATTTACAAACATCGGGAAATTTCGAAATGCTAAAGTTGTTTCAGTTGTGTTAGCGTTAGCAAAGCTCGCAGTCATACAATAACACATTTCATTTACAAACTATTCATGTTCTGCTTAGTGCAGTGCTATTTCACAAAACCAGAGAAACGAATAGCCAATTCTAACTCACTACCTACACAATAATGTGATGTCATAAATATGGGTGCGTAGATTCCATCATGAAACATTACAACAGCTCCATCTATATTTTTTGTGTAGAACGGCTTCAAGTAAAAGTATGCGCATATAAACAATTTTTTTTTGATAAAATGTTTTATTTACAGTTACAGTACATTTAGAACTTGTAGCCCAAAACTCTTTTATGTGGGAAAAAATCAATGTGAAAGAGGTCCCAGGTTCGAGTCCCGGTTCCGGCACACAATTTTAATCTGCCAGGAAGTTTCATATCAGCGCACACTCCGCTGCAGAGTGAAAGTTTTATTCTGGAAACATCCCTTAGGCTGTGACTAAGCCGTGTCTCCACCATATCCTTTCTTCCAGGAGTGCTAGTCTTGCATGTTTCGCAGGAGAGCTTCTTTAAAGTTTGGAAAGTAGGAGGCGAGGTACTGGCGGAAGTAAAGTTGTGAGGCGGCATCGTGAGTCGTGTCGGGATAGTTCAGTCGGTAGAGCGATAGAAGACACTTTCAATACGTGGGTAGAAGAGATAGAGAGTCATATCATCGAGAAACTAGATAATTAGCTACCTATTGTCGTACAGTAGGGTATCCTACAAATTGTCAGACAAATTTAAGTCTGATGAAGCCGTCGAATCAGAAATACAACTCGTTACACAGCATGTCCATAAATTAGAGGGGGAACTTGTAAATGTAAGTTAAGATAAGAATAGTATTCCCTGTACATCTGCGTAACAATACTCTGCATACAGCGACGAACGACTGTATGATGCTTCTGGCTTGAGAGAATTCGCCGGCCGTAGCCGTAGCCGTTGCCCGGGAGACGCCAAAACGTATTAATACGTTCCTCAGGAAGGCGTCTCTCGTATCCTGGTATGAGTCGCGAGAGACCACTTGCGGAATATGGGAGTGCCGTTTTCACTAAACCAGATTTCCAAGTAAAATCCACATGTCACACCGAGGTGAATAACATTGAGACCATCACGGTTGAAGTCAACGATTACAGAGTGACATTCACGTACAAACGTCCAAGCGAGATTTTCACCGTTACGCCACCTGCAAACTTCGTTAATGAAAAAATATCCTTTGTGATCGGTGATTTTAACAGTCACAGTCATGTTTGGGGTTACGCAAATGAGGGCAAAAGTAGTGAAGCTACTTTAGCATGGGCAGAATCTAGTCACTTGTCACTTCTTCACGACTACAATCATTCTACAGAAGCAAGTGGCGCCGTGGGTCCAACCCCGACCTCCTTTTCGTGAGCGAGAATGCAGAGCTGCAAATCAAACTGTCCTCCTTTTCCCAATACGCAGCACAGACCAATAATGTACCAATTGTTTCCAGCCATATGACCACAAAACGTACCATTCAGAAGGAGATACAGTTTTACAAAGGCTGTCTGGGATTGATTCTGCGAGCTACTAGACGAAAAAATCCTGACGATCAATCCAGACCGAGAAGAGTATGATCTGTTCGTGGACACTATAAGAGCTTGTTTAAAAACATCCATTCCTAGAGGATGTAGATCCAAAGGACTTTACCCTGAGGTAGCTGCGAACCTAGACCGCTTGTAGATGAAACTCTAGCAGAGGCAGATCTCGATGAAATTTTCTCGGGCTGCCAGCGGCCTCCTGTGGTTTACTGTCCACGACGTTTCGGCCGAAATCTCCTCGGCCATTGTCAAGTGGTTGACTGTCGAGTGATTGCTGCTGTCGTCCTTACAGACCTGCACTGCGGGCTTCGACGTCACTGCTGCTCTGCGAAGTCAGCAATTGTGGAGCATGCACTTGAAAACAGACATCGTATTGCGTTTGAGGAGACATCCATCATTACAAGAACGAACTTTCTGGGATAATGTAATAAAAGAGGCGACTGAGATCAAAGTAGCTGAAAATACTCTTAATAGAGACTGCGGCTTGCAGCTGAGCACGGCTTGAAACCCTGCGATCGGAAGGTTAAAGCGGGCGCGGCAGGCACGCGACCAAAACATTGCCTTTTATGGTCATGTCGCGGAGCACCAGTGAGGTCACAACCCGCAGTACAGGCATATAAGGACGACAGCAGCAATCACTCGACAATAAAACTTCAGGCTCAGGGAATACCTCAGGGATCGGTCTTGTCACCGCTATTGTACATTCTATATGCGAACGACATTCCGCAGTTGCCACACGTGGTATTTGCTCAATTTGCAGACGACACAGCCTTCCTCTCCAGCAGTCACTCCTTTGTCGTAGTGATTAATCGACTGCAGCGCCAAATAAATACCTTCCAAACATGGGCTAATGACAACAAAGTAGCAGATAATGCACATAAAACTAAGGCCATTCTGTTTACCAGAAGACGTCCGGACTTAGACAGAAGATTAGCCATACAGGGTCACCCAATCGCTTGGACGGACGCCACCAAATATTTGTGAGTGACCTTAGACAAAAAGCTACTCTACAAACAACACATCCGTGAGAAGAAGGACAAGATCGTCAGAGCCATTCATGGATTATATACATTTCTACATAGCAAGGAGATGAGCGACAAAACCAAGCTTCAGCTTTACTTCTCAACCATCGTCTCCATGATGTTGTATGGCTGCCCCTTCTGGGGAACAGCTAGAAGCACAAATATTCAACATCTGCAAGTTCTACAAAACCGCTGCCTCAGAATAATTTTACATGCGCCTTGGTGGTCTAGAACTCAGTGGCTACATGCAGCCTTGAACGTGCCGACGATCGAGCAACAAATCAAGGATAGGACGAGGAAGTTATTTGACAAACTCGACACAATCCGTCAGGACACTCACCAACTGGGAGACGTCGGGACTATCCAACCACGACACTGGCATAAGATTAAATTTCCTCGTACAACACTCGACAGATAAATATGATATCGGGAATGCAGGACATAAAGGACCCCTGTGAGCCCTGCAATGAGAAAAATAAAGATAAAAGAATCCTCCTACCTTTCACCCTGGAAGTCCAACCGCCAAAGGCGGTAGTACTTCCGCTGCAGCACCATACAAAAAAAAAACACACGACAGTTAACCACTTGACAATGGCCGAGGTGAGTGGTAGTACTTCGGCTGCAGCACAATACAAGGAAAAAAAAAAAAAAAAAAAAAAAAAAAAAAAGGTCACTCGACAGACCAAACTGCGTGGTCATCAGTCCGTAGCTTACACACTACTTAAACCTAAGTAAACTAATCTAAAGACAAACACACACACCCATGCCCCAGGGAGGACTCGAAACCTCCACGGCGAGCAACAGCGCGCTCCGCAGCGAGACGCTTTAGACCGCTTTTTTTTGGGTGGGTGGGGGGGGACTTGCCACCGCTACTTTTCCCTTAGGAAAAAAAAAAAAAAAAAAAAAAAAAAAAAAAAAAAAAAAAAAAACACTTGACCACTTCAGGCGTTGGCTCCTTTCTTATCCTAGTCCCAGTCCAACTAACCTAATTCTAATAAAGGGCAAGGAAAGCTAATAGGCTACCGAAAGCAGAAAAATAATAATAAAGAAAATGAAATAAAACTCATGAGATCTGGAAGAGAAAAAAAACTGGGAAAACTTCTTTTCTTTTGTATTCTTTATATTTTTATTATTGTTATATTTTTATTCTTTGTGTATATATATTTATTCAATATATAATAAGAGGTGCGCCGTAGTGTTGCCGCCAGCATAGCTATAATCATCCAAACGTGTCTTCTCGTTGATTATTATGTTGTGGGTCCTGGTCAGATCAGGTTGGTTGTCTTATGATTTATCTTCTCATAGCTTAGACGTTCCAGCTGCGAGGCGGGTCGTGAAAGGTTGGAAAAATATTGTTGGTACTTTGGGTTACGGGTTAGGACGCAGTGTCGTTCATTAAGAAAGTTCCAGTATCCAATTACTGATTTCTCGCCAGGATCAAAGAGGTATCGGATCATGTGGCCACGAATCCAATTTACCGAGTGTGTTTTGGTGGTGGGTAGAAAGTCTCTCCCGGAAATAAGAGCATGTTGATGTCGATCTGGGCGGGTGTTTGGCGAGTAAGGAACGCCAAAATCCGCCGCGCGAGCGTCCAGACATCGTTTGCCTGACCACAGTGGAACCTGTGGCCGTCTGTGTCGTCCACTCCGCAGTGAATGCAGAGGGGCGAATCGGCGAGATGGATCCGATGCAGGCGATGTCGGTTTACTTGTTTTTCGTTCACAGTGAGATACTAAGCTGACTGGGCGTCTGATTCGAGAAAACGTTCGTAAATAGCTTTCCATATATGCCACCACACATACTGTGGATGCTTAATTTCGATCGGTTTTGATGGTCGACAATGTTGTAGCAGATCATATACTGTTTTAGTCTGAGGCAAACGAGCAAGTGGTAAAGATTTATATTTATAACTAAGGTACAAGAAGAATCGTCGAATATGATGGAAGGCAACTGGAATGGCTGCAATCGTTACTGGGGCTACCAAAGAGTCCGGGGCAAACGCATTGAATAGGATACCGGTGAGACTCTGTGAGCAACGTCGCGAGATTTTTAATTGAGAGCTGACGTAGAGCGCCGTGACTCTGGTCGGCACATGTGTTAGTACCACCCCACCACGTTCCCGCGGGAGTGCAAGGGCGTCGTATTGCACTTTACCGCTCGGCTACTCAACCGCGGCAATTAATGGACATTCACAAGCATTTGACGAAGTTACTTTTAGCATTGGAGCTTTGCATTGGGACTGGATTGATGCAGACACAGCAGCACAACTAATGTCATCTCAACCGCGGCAATTAATGGACATTCACAAGCATTTGACGAAGTTACTTTTAGCATTGGAGCTTTGCATTGGGACTGGATTGATGTAGACACAGCAGCACAACTAACGTCACCTCAGATGAAAACCACCGAAAGGCAGAAAGGGAAATTCAACCGACTTTCACAGCAACAGGATGGGGTAGAAAGTACAACAGAACGCACCGTGATTAATGTGACGGCGAGAAACATCGACGTGGGTGCCATGTCGGCACTTCAGAAGGGACTGAAATTTGCATCATCAAAGAGGAGTATCCCTTTCGCTGATATAATAAGTGGTTTGGAACAGGTAGTTCGCAAGACGCCTAGTGAGACTGCAGAAGAAATTCGTCGGAAAACAAGCCGCATTTTATCGACAATTAAGCCACCCACAAATATTTCGGCACTTATTGTGCCATCTTTTGTGGGTTTTGTGTTTTATTTTATAACTAGCATAAACCCGAGGCTCTGCACGCGTGTTGGTAGATCAAATCACACGTAAAAATGCACTCGTTTCGAAGAATCCAATCACGAAATTCAACAGTAACGATTGTAATAATATCATAAATCTATCACTTGATGTAATGCGCGAAACGTTAAGCCGATTTTTTTTAAAGAGATGTGTTAAAAGAATTTTCTTTTTTACTGCTTTCTTTATTTATTCTTATATTTCCTTATTCGTATGCTTATCTTTACAGAGAAAGAGCTGAAGACATTGTAGCACGTATAGAGCAAAGATATGGTCTGTGGCATCACGTTTCGCTGTATGTAACCTCCTTGCTATAGAGTCGCAAACATCATCGCTGGCCTTCAGTCCGATTTTTTTTATAATTTGACGACACCATATCTTCCACTCCCTTATAGCTATCGGCATGGAACTGCTATGGTATACAGCGGGAGACTTCGGACAACAATTACACACAGGCCAATCGTTTGCGCTCTGTAGTTTTCGCTGCATACACACACACACACACACACACACACACACACACACACACACACACACGTACACGCAGAATTTTATATACACCAATAACTTTCCATCTAATTATACTCCACCCTTTTATCATCATCAGCCTTCAAGCACCAATGCAACCAATAAAACCATTTTCAAAGAATAATTATTATTCCGCATTTCGCGTTATATTCTTCAAATTACTAAATATCTATCAGATCGCTATAAAACCGTGCCTAAAACCTTCCTCAGGTATAAATTAGTAACTGTACAAATACTTAAGTCTCTGCGTCTTGTCGTTCGGACATGATAAGCGTACACCGAAGAGACATTCACATTTATAGATATAGATGCTATAAGCCCAATTTGCTTGCAGCCTTTATTGAGCAGTGACGAGTTTTTACAACTTGTCATTTTCGAGCTGTGGTGTTGTTCCTTCTTGTTTGTGGTTCGTATGATCCATGATGTTTTCTTTCTGTTTCGTGTACGTTTTGTAAGAAACGGGCTCTGTTTACATGGCCATTTGTCTTGTTGTATTGATCCCGCAAGGGATATGGGGGGAGAGAAATGATGCTGTCTCTTTGAGAGTTTCACTGACGCAGTAAAGGAATGCTGTTATGAAAGCGTCTTTTTACTGATCCTCGTTGATCATCTTCTCTCGCTGTGGTGGATCATACAGTCGGTTCTGCTAAGAAACATTCAGTTAAACAGTTGCCGGAGGAGGCCAGTGCATCAGAGCACTTTATTTCATTGCACGTCTTGCAAGGTCACATTTAGAAACGAGCGTGCTTACATAACAACGTCTGGCGGAGCGGCGTTGACTACAAACTTAACCAACGCAGACAGATTAAGTGCCACATCTGTTTACTGCGCGTACCTGAGGGAAAAACTCTTGCCGGTCTCTGGTGAGCGCGCAGATGTTTACCACCAACTCGCGAGAAGCTAACATTACTATTATTGACATTCGGCTTCCTGCATGCATTATATGCTCTAACGTAGTAGCTTAGGGAAGGACAGGCCTCCAAGAGGAAGAGAGAGGCGAACTGTTGAAAGGGAAACACTACTTCCCATACGTATATGAAATCACTTCTATATGTAACTGCAATGTTTCGAGGCTTTATGCTCGTGTAGAGAAAGAACAAAGAAAAACACACAACATGGATTGCTATCAGTTCATGTCGTCCTCTTATAACAGATCAGCAATTGTCTCTCTCTCGTTTTGCAAAGTAGCTTCATACACCCGATCACACCTACCAACCAACCCATCAAACCACACATCTCACAAACACAGTATCAAACGCATATTATTTAGGGAGACGATTTACAGTGTTCCGAGAAACACGGTATTTTCTTCGACCCTTTTTCCAGACTGAAGATAGCATTCGTAGACCTGCCCGGACTGCAACAAAATGCAAATAGTAGACCATCGTATCCCATGCAGCTGTGGCATGTCATATATTGGTCAGACTATTAGGACTGTTGACGACAGTTGTATTGAGCATAAACGTCACACACGTTTACAACAGACAAACAAATCTGCTGTGACCGAACACTGTCTTGACACAGGTCACCCTATGGAATACAACAAAACGGAAATTTTGGTACGCACTTCCAACTACTGGGACTGTGTTATCAAGTAAGCCATTGAAATATAACTAGCTGACAACTTTATGAATAGGGATGGGGGATAATGTTTAAATTCCGCTTAGGATCCTGCTCTGCCACTTTTCAAAAAACAGAGGAACAAAACTAATCCGACCTCATCCGTCGGGAAATGTTTATTATCGATATCCTGACCGTTTTCATCTTTGATCGTGTTGGCGCTGTGTGCTTACTTGATCGGTGTGTGTTATCTTTCCTGGTTACTCATTGAAAAACCGAGGTTTTAAAGATCGTTACATATTGCTTCCTTACTGCAGTTTCGCCTTGAAAATGGCAGGGTGGTCTCCTGACGAAATATCGACCGTTGTCGATTTGTCATATATTGATTTTACTGTTGGAATTGTTGAGAGGCCGTGTGAGCCACAGAGACGCACTTCAGGCTGAGAAATAGAGACCATTGCAGATAACAGGCTAAAACAGACACGTATATCTTACGGGATGTAGGCACTAAAGAAATCTCCTATTGAACTCCTGATGCCCTCAGCCACCGTCCCAGGATGGAGGTTACCTTTCGTAGAAGATGGGCGTAACTTCACATAGCGTCTAGACGCTGTTGTAAGACGTTACATGAGTACTTGGTGGCCAACAGACACGTTTTAATGTACGTAGCAAAGTTGATACCAGTCACTTGGGAACAGCCACGTCAGTGCTTTCACGAGGCTAGAGTGAGAAGGTAAAGAAGAAAAACTGCAAGTTAGCAGCTTCCCTGAGGCGTGGCCTAAGGCGGAGCCTAAGGCGTGGCCAACTGACGTAAAACATTGTTGTTGTTGCCCATTTGGGTAGCGTCGTGACGTTTTACTTTCAGCTGAACAATGTTGCTACCAAGTATGGATTTTGTTGGTGCACAAACAAGCCACCTCCCCACCCGGGGAATGGCAGAAAGGACAGGGCTGAAACATGGTTCGCTAGAGGACTCAGAGAGAGGGCAAGCCACAATTTAGATTGGTTGAACCAAGCAGCGGCCAATAGGAAATTGTTAACTGTCGGAAAGTGGGGAAAAGAGGTGCGCCCACACCGGCCGTTAAAACCCCCGGTTTTTTGATCAAGAAGGTAGTTCTCAATCAGACGAGTCGAGCGCCAGCCCGTGACTATCGCCGTCGGCCTCGGGGTGCTCCATGACAGTCTGTTTCTCGCGGGGAGTGCGTCTGTCTAGGGGGTGCTGCTAGGGAACGAAATCATTGGCTTCTTTTGTGGCAAACGATTCATAGTTCTTTTTTTTTTCTTTTTTTTTAAATAACTAACCCCAGTGTAGTAGACTTAGTATGGGATGCAATAAATTCAATGCAAGGTACCTAGGAATTCCATAAAGTTTCCTAAACAAGTATCCTCTCGAGTCGCGAAATCCGCATCTCTAGTAGATGCCTGTACTGTCTCTCTGCAATCACGCCTTTCCGCTCGGGATATGCAGACTGACCTTGCTACCTCTTCCCTCTTTCTTATGTAGGACACGACAGATTTTTATACCTGGCCGCATACCCATAAATTTTTCGAAGCTGTTATTCGCCAGGAGAAATTAAGGAATCACAAAGCACAAGGTTTTCATGGAACTGTAAATACATTACGGCACATGACATAGCGCAGTTGGGAACTGGCGTCCACATATGATGATGTGGAAGGACTCTGAGCGGGAGGCAGCGGCAGGGACTCCGGTCGATGGCGCCGATCGCAGGGAGCAGGGAGCACTCCGCCGCGCCCTGGCGCGTCTGCCCCGGGACTCACAAAGCGCGCTTTCTGCATACCAAATCCAAGTGCCATCGTATCATCTCTGTAATATTCCGTATACTAAATCTTTGCTAGAAGACTCCTCTCAATTATGAATGTTACGGATGCTTCAGTAAAATATTGAGTACAGCTACTTCTACCTCTTCATATGTTGAGTGAGGCACTTTGTTTTCGGAAGTATTTGGAAACATGCAATTCAGATGAATAAATCTGTGATAAAAGTCTTTTCATTTACGATTTTTATTCTTCGTGTAAAGATATCGAAACATTCCTTTCGATTCATGATTCATGAATCGAAAAAAAATTAATTGTTGAAAATGGCGAATATTTGTTGTTCTACCTTGATTTGCTTCGCTACTGCTGACGAGCCATTATTTCCATCATTGTTCAGTTTAAATGGTATTTGTAAGACATGCATGATTTTCATGTTCCTCCTCCACTTTTTCGCTTTTCAGACTTTACAGGTTCGGGTTTTGAGGTCATCACTTCGTAATTGTTGATAGGGCATTAAGCGACGGCAGAGAAGTGCGATCAGAGACAATAACGCGCGCGCACAGTGGTTAAAAAGATAGACAATTAGAAGACCATCACAGGGTATCGTCCGAATAGTGGCCCACTTTTTCAAGCAATATCGATTACTGGGGATGACAACCAACCTTGTGTTATTTCCGAAGTAAATGTGAGGACGAGTTGAAGTTTCCTTGTTACTCAATTGATTTTTACTATGGAGAGTGACCATATCGATAATACTAGATGATATGATCATTGCATCATTGCTGTCTTATGTAGCTAGTGACCATTCTCTTCTTTCAAAGATCAGGTTCAATAATTGTTCCAGATCGGGACAGATCCGTAGATTGGTGTCAGAGTCTCTTGTATAGTATCCTCCGCCATGCAACGTACATATACATAGACTGCGCCGTTCCTATTGTTATGAAGGTAAAGCGTGCTAACTTTAATCGCCTTGGGAAGAACGACATGAAAGCGCATCAAATACTAATCTAATACAAAGTTCCTTTCTCTTATTTTCTAAACAACAGCTCTATCGAGCAAAAAAAATATTAATAATAATAATAATAATAAATAATTTCTGAGTTTAACAATGGAGAATCCTATTGGAATTTCAATAATGGAGCATAGGTAGCAACTCACAGGAAATACCTGCAATCCAGCAATCCTCCCTGCAGTCCCAATAAGCAGTCACAAAGGAGTGTCCTTCTTGTCACCCAATACCACTGTGGACTGTAACAATTAAATCACATCCTTCTTCAGGGCTTTCATAGTCATCGCGCCTTTAAATAAGAGACTTCCTACCCAAGATCCTTTCGACCCCTCCTAAAGTGGTGTTCCGCCGCCCACCTAACCCCCACAATATCCTAGACCACCCCTATGCCACTCTCAATCCCAACCCCTTGTCACAAGAATGATATCCCTGTGTAAAAGCGTGATGCAAAACCTGCCTAACTCATCCACACAGCTGTTCTTATTCCAGTCCTTTCACAGGCTTATGGGGTAGCCCATCAGAGGTCAGTTCACTAGTGAAAGCAGCCATGTGATTTACCAACTCTGCTGTAAACGGTGCACATCGTTTTATATTGGTATGGCGACGAGGCAGCTGTCCATCAGGATGAATGGCTACAGTTAAACTGTTGAAAAAAGCAAGATGGACCTTCCTGTGGCACAGCTTGTCGCTGAACACGGGACCGGATTTCAATGACTGCTTCACTACCCGAGCCATGTGGATCCTCCCTTCCACCCCATCAACTCTTCTGAAATGCGCAGATGGGAGTTGTTCTTGCAACACATTCTAATCCCTTAAGCATTCTGGCCTCAGCCTAACCTGCAATCCCCATACCTTGTATCTATCATTATCCACGCCCTTCTTCCCAACTAATTATCTTGTATCTTTCGAATTCATGTCTTACTTACAACTTTATGTCGCCCTTACCCTCTTAATTAATAACTTTTTAGCTTTATAATTCTTTCCTTTGTTATCCTTTTCCCCTTTTTCTCATTTTTTTCGAACCCCCCACCCCCCACTCCCTCCACAGACCCCACAGACCGCTTAACACCTCCCTTTTATCCACTCCCTTCCCTTCCCATTACTGTATGCAATGCCGCATCTCACATAACCGCGTCTAAGAGCCTTTGCTATTCATCATGCAACGCGGAACTCTCCTTCTCCAACCTCACACTGCATCCTTCTCCCTCCAATCCCCACAACAATCACAGTCAAGGTGCTTGTGATGCTGGAGAGGCCGGACATAGTGGTTGTGTGTGTATAGTTGTCTGAGAACCTGTGTGTTTGTGTTCTTTTTCAGATGAAGTCCACGGTCAAAAATTTAATTTGTGTTTGATGGTTCGTGCCTGTCAGCAGCTCAGAGAGCCTGTTTACGGTGAGTTATTAACTATGTCGAATTGAGTTTATATACTCATAATTTTCTATTATCCATGTATGCGTCACTTGCTTTTAAGGCATTGATCAGATGATATATAGTTATTAATTTGCAACACTAACGGTTTACTAAAAGATAAAGCTCAGATGCTGCGTATCCATGCAGATGTAGAAGTAGAGGTCTCTTTTCAAGCTATTAGGTACTCTTTTTAGTACATTTCCTGCCACGTACCGCGAGCGCTCTGCTTGTACTCTAAGAGCATTCACCTTCCTCCCGTACCCCCCGGTCTGTGTCGTCACCAACCATGTAGAGGGAAGCATTTAAAGAGAAAGGCATCCTTCTCATAAAGGTGCCTGCAGGACTTCTAATTTACAATGAACGCATATTACAAAAAATTCCAGAGGCGCACGCTTCGTTCAGAGGCGGCGCCAAAATTTTAATTTAAAAAACTTTGCTGGTGCTCGTGTTGGCGTCTCTTCGGATGGCAGCCAAACAAAAGACGGCGCGCTGTGCTTCGGCCGAGGAAAAACGACAGAGAAAAGAACGGAACCAGCCTGCTGGCGAAAGTGTCGTGACTACAAAAACTTACACGCTAACCTTACACGTACATCAGGAAACTCATCTGTTACAGTCGAAATATAGTTTTTATTTTCTGATTATCAATCTATAGTTGTAAGCAGTTTTTTTATCTCTCTTTCTTTGCAAAAAATGTTCAATTGTTTGTATAGTTTATGGGACTTAACTACGGTGTCATCAGTCCCTAAACTTACAAACTACTTATGCACTACTTACGAACTAGGACGGCACAAATATCCATGCCCGAGGGGGGATTCGAACCCCCGACCGTAGTGGCCGTTCAGACCGTGACTGGAGCGCCTCAATCTCCTCGGCCACCGCGGCCGCTCTTTCTTTGCAGTTACATGTTTAGGTCCATCAGGATCATCTTCAGAATCGTCGTAGTTGCGACTGCAGCACGTCTCTTCTACGTTATGACAATTACTGCCGGACATAAAAAGGACGCGTTGCATTCGCAACTACGGAGACTGAAGATGATCCTGATGGATCGAAAAGTGTTAAAGAAATTTAAAAAAATCCTAGCAATTGTAAATTGATAATCATACAATAAATCATTTCATATATTAGTGCAGTTGTCGACCCTCGTAAGTCGAATATATCGACTATAGTAGAAGTAGTTTTTATTATCGTACTTGTTCACCATTAAGGTAAGCTTCTTCAGAGTTCTTTCTTGTGAGTGCAGCGTTTATAACGCTGATGAAAATTACTGTGTGTAAATTGTCGTGTGGTGGTATATAAAGCTGCACTTGTAATTTTGTACACATTTGTTTACGTGTGAACTACTGCATTTCCTGGTTCTTTGGTACTGAACATTTTCCCGTGCGAAATTTCGTTCTTGCATCAGTACAGAATAACCGTTTGTTTTGATCCTAAGTACCGGAGGAGACTTCACTTACGAATTCTCTAAAATCTAAACTTTTATCAGCTATCCACGAAACTCACGTTATTTCTTCACAAAACAACAGTTTTATTTTAATTCCGTACGATTTTATGTAGAAAAATGTATCAATAGCAAATGTATTTTTCATTCGCTCCAGTTGTTCTATAGTAACATTACATATATATCCTTTCACATTTTCCCTCAGAAGAATTTATTAAAAACGATTGTATCGCTTTTTGCAAACGCGCTGCTGCCTCGCTCGACCCTTAAAACAACAACTTCGTATTGTTATTCATAATATCGATTGTTTTTCTATTCAACACTGAGTAAACAGAATGTACAGTTAAAACTGCAGTTATAATGTGAAATGGTAACACTTCGACAGTACACGCTTTAATATCCATCGCGAATGGGATGGAGATGTTTCGATCTACGCGAGCAGTGCGCAACCAAACAGCACAGCGGCTGACCAGGCTGGACACATATTGAGACGGAAGGCACAGCGAGCGTTATTGTGACTACGGCAGTCTATGGGGACGCGCATACTGCTTCGACCGGCACTGTGATATTCCTGGCCTATGGCCACTTCATATTTCTGGCCACTGGCCGTTTCTTTGCTAACATCGTACGTGTCTTAAACGCGGAAGAAAAACAGAAGTGCAGCATATGTTGAAATGTGGGGTGGGGAGCAGTAGCATATGGCACAGTAGGTGCTGATTCCCGGGGGAGGAGCCCGCCTATGTTAGTGGTGCTCTCCTCGCATTGGCTGCTGCATTTCACGTCACGTGATATCTTTTGAAATTAGTTTTGTTTATTATATACTAAATATTCATTATTCAGAGCTGAGAATTTGTAAGAAATATCTCTCAAGGACAGGCTAGGTTTTGACAATTTAAAAAGTTTGAGGTGCCTTCTCTTATAGAAACAAGAGAAGAGCGATTTTGCAGAAGGCGCGCGACGGCCATGTTTTGGCGCGAAACAGAGCGTCAGGTGCCCTCTCGCAACGCGCCGCAGTTTCAGTCTCGAGCTGACCATTATACGCGCCGGACCGCGCCGGTCATGAGTAAAGATTTGTGTAATAGTGATAACAGTCGAGGTCTCAACATGAGCTATGGGCAGCATAGGCCGTGTCATATTAACAATAGTTGCTCTTTTTTTTATTATTTATTTAATAAATGGTATCCCTGACAATAAAAATCTTGTGAGTCGCTTCTTATGCTCCCATTATACAGAACTTATTTTAGTCTCACTTGTATGCTGTAGAAGAACCAACGAGACCTGTGTGCTGTCTTCTGTTCTGGGGACACAACTATAGAAGACAACAGGTTAGTCAGAACTCTATGCTTTCCATAAAGTCTTGGACAGCAACTACAGCACCTCGTGCGTACTGTAGGGCGGTACAAACGCACACTGGTACGTAACAGCATCCGCAAGGATGTGGAGGTTTTAGGGGACTTGTGGGAGGAAGCAGTACTAACTTCTCCGTCCGCAAATAAAACGCTAGGAAGCTTGTAGTACCTGCGCCAACCTGCGTGTCGTTGCAGTAGATAGTCCGAGCGTTAGGGGAAGGTAGTTGCAAAAATTATTACTTGAAAACAAAAAAATAAGAGCGTGTAGGAAATTAAATTTCAAATAAAGTTTTTGAGGAAATGATGTTGCTCTTTTTTTATTTATTAAATAAAATAATAAATAATAATAATAAATTTATTTACTGAGTGTTGTCCATCATTTGATTTCTATTACTTTTTCTGCCAACTTTGTCGATAGCTCATTAATATGCAAATGAATAAATTGTATTTAAATTAACCATCATCACAAAACAATCAAGTTATTCAAGGGTCGCCATTATTTTTTTTATTATTATGAAAATAAATAAAAAAATATTATTTACAAAACTATGAAACTGAGAATTTGCTTATTTGTTTTATGAAAATCTTTGTTTTCATTCACTATAATTGGACAAGACAAGAACCCCTGACTTACCTAACGTTGACAGGCTATAAGCCTTCCAAAATAAGTGAAAGGTGGTTGAAAAAGAGTAACACGATGTTTATAGTAAATTTTGTATTATAATAAATTATGACAAGTCAACAAACACAACATACTTGACCAAGAGTCAATTCCAGAATACACAAAAGCAATTATTTTAAAATGGCACAGTCAAAATTATCTAACGATTAGAATCCTTTTTACAGAAAATACTACAAGAAATTTACAATTTCGACTGGCTATTGTCTTCAATATGATGTATTTTAAAATTATCAAAATTGTAATTTAAAATTCAGTGAAAGTTAAGTGCTAAACAGACGCGAACGATTACTCTCGACTATGGTGACCACGCTAACTCACACTACGTCCCACCTACAGACCACCATTCAATAATCTTTTAACTATTTATGCGTTGGCGCTACTTTACCATATGTAGTTCAACAGCGTCACCGATGTCGAAGGGTCGCTGATGGAAGAGCAGGCTGATGAATGTGATCGCGGATGGGAAAATATCTACCCGAATTGACTTACCCAGCCAGTTAAGGGAGACCTACAGTTTAACGTGCGAGCCGAACCACTGTGCTACTCGGTATTTTTCACACGAATAGTACTGCCAGAGGTGAAAGAAGGGAAAGTGACAGATAAAAAACCTAGGACCTGGTGGGGATCAAACGCGCGTTCGATCCCCACCAGGTCCTACGTTTTTTTATCTGTCACATTCCACTTCTTTCAACTCTGGCAGTGATGTTCATGTGAAAAATACCGAGTAGCACCTATAACTGTGTCAGTTTAGCTCAGGTGATAGCGTTAGGCCTCACAACCATAGGGTCGCTGGTTCAAAACGCATTTTTTTCGTCACTTATATAAAACATGTAGGGATCCCTAATTCCATGTGTTGTGTCAGTTTTTGTTTATGTGTGTATGGACTAGCGGAAAACTTTGTCATCACATGAAACAATGGTTCAGTACTTTAGCTGCTGTCAAAACCATTAGCAACTATGGAGATGACTTTTCAAACACAGTCTCGTAGCTCTTCACAATGAAAGACAACCGAAGTCAAATAATAGTGAAGCCAATACTGTAAGAAATTTATGTTTTTTAATTGAAACCATCATTATTAGCATCGTTTTATAAAATATAGAAAATTATGAATTTAAAAAATACGTGCACTTTTCTTAAAAATTACCATTAGATATTACAATTGTGTGAGTATTCGAACACAACGAGATAAAAAAAATTGTCACAACAGGAGTCGAACCACGGACCATAGTGTTGAAAGTCCAGGATGCTACTACCTCAGCTACACCTACGTATTCTACAATTTCATTTATTATTGGTACTTACGCTTACTTGCAACACTTCAAAGTCGATTTTCTCAAGAATTAATGAGAGTTACGTCGAATTGATTTTGCTGATTGTTATTTGAGTTCAGAACTTCACGTACCATAAATATCAAAAAATCCATGTGGTCTTCTTGTGAGAGAACATGAATGTTGAGATCGTGTAATATGGAGCGGATGTCAGTCAAGTTGGCTGGTAAGGACTGGACATTCGTGGTGTCTCCAGAACGGAGAATTGTTACGAGAAGAGTACTTAAAGTGGGATACTTGAGATAGATTTGCATTACGTACAGTGATATGTGCAGTAGGCTTACCTTTGCGTACCTACTTAATGGTAAGAGAGGCGCCTATGTTTATCATTTTGTATTATTTGTTAGCATATTTAAAATACCCATTACAACGTTGGAAGTGTCAGGCAATAACTCGCTTGACTATGAGCCAGCAAACAAATCACCTCTACTGTTTCATATTTCTCGGTCTTTCATGTCAAACCAAACAACAGTAGCAGATTAAAAGCTGAGAATACTATGCGGTCCTAAGGCATCCACTATCACGATACTGTGACCCGTCAAACGTAAAATAATGCCAGACTTATACCCTCACAGAAAGGATGTTAATATTTTTTATATTTTAGTGGCAAATAAAAATGGCTGTACTTCGCCAAAATTATAGTTCTTTCCGCGTAAGGATGCGAACAGCCGACTCCTGCTACAGTTCCGCTTGTGACACACGAGCTAATAAACCATAACCGTTAAGTTTTCTTCAGGAAAGAGCAATGCATTAAAAGATATTGTGTGGAAGGCAGTAATGTTCTCGACCTCTCGAGTATTAAATTGAGCAAAAGAGTGTCACAGAGATACGTGGTAAAAGTTACGATGTCGTGCAAGAGAACGATGTGAGGGGTAGACGAAAATACGATTGCGAGAATGGCAACAAAATCTGAAACTTCAGTGACTTTATTATCAGTTCAGCGGATGTGCTACAATAAGATGGACTTCCAGTCTAGATAAGAAGATTAATACATGTCTGTCACTCACGAGGGAACTGTGTTCCCAACTTGCGTTTAGTCGTTTTCGCATTATGAAATATGACACTGATCGATTCCTTTGACCTTGAAGCTTTGTCATCAGTTCTACATGTATAAGCTTCTAACATAGGTGATAGATTAAACAAAATAGGTGGAGGCGTGTTTGTCGCCGTCAAAAGTAGTATTACGGGTATGAATTTGAAGTTGATATATCCTATGAGCTATTATGGGTAGAGGTTGTACCTGAAAATCGCAAGAACTTAATAATTGGTTCCTTTTAGCGGCCTCCCGACTCTGACGATAAAATAGCAGAAAGGTTCAAAGAAAACCTGAGTCTAATTACAAAAACATATGCGATGTAGCAGGCGGTGATTTTAATTTACCCTCCATCTGTAGGCGAAATTATATTTTCAAATCAAATCAAATCAAACATCGTGCGAAATTGTACGCAACGCATTCTCTGAGAATTACTTCGAATAACTAGATCATGAGCCAATTAGAACTGTAAATGGATGATAAAACACACTTGATCTCTTAGCAACAAATAATCCTGAGCTCATAACGACCATCAAAACGGATACAGGTATTAGTGAACACAGAGCTGTCGTAGCGAGATTGAATATCGAATGTCCCAAAGTTACCAAAAACAAACGAAAAGTAAATTTGTTCAGGAAAGCAGATAGAAACAAAATACATTGCTTCTTGAAAGACAGCTTCCACTCGTTTCTAACACTAAATGTAGGTGTAGACCAGATGTGGCTCAAATTCAAAGAAGTGGTATAGACAGAAATTGACAGTTTTTTACCAAATAAATTAATAAAAGACGGAAAAGTCATGCTAAATTTAAACATACACAAAATCCCCAGGATTGGCTATCCTACACAGAAGCTCGAAATTTAGCGAAGACTTCAAAGGGAGATGCCTACAATACTTATCCCAACGAAACTCTCTCTCGAAATCATCTGACTGAAAATCCAAAGAGATTTTGGTCATATGTTAAATATACTAGGGGCAAAGCACAAACAAGACCCTCACTACGTGATAGTAATGGCGATCCTGTCGATGACAGCGCTACTGAAGCAGAGTTACTAAACATTGCTTTTAGAAACTCATTCACCAAAGAAGACGAAAAGAAAATTTCACATTTAAAATTACGAACAGAGACTGTAATGACTAACGTAGTAGCAGATATCATCGTAGTGCAGCAACTAAAATCACTTAACAAGAACGAGTCCGGACTGTAAACCCATTAGATTTCTATCTGATTACGCTGAAGCGACAGCTCCTTACTTAACAGCCATATACAACTGCTCTCTCAAAGAAGGATCTGTACCAAAAGTTTGGAAAGTTGTACAGGTCACACCTATATTCAAGAAAGGCAGTAGGAGTAACCCACTAAACTATAGGCCTATTTCATTGACGTCAATTTGTAGCAGGGTTCTGGAACATTTCCTGTATTCAAATATCATGAATTATCTCGAACAGAACGATCTATTGACCCAAGGTCAACACGGATTTAGAAAATATCGTTCATGTGAAACACAACAAGATCTTTATTCACACGAAGTGATGGGTGCTATCGACAAGGGTTCCCAAATCGATTCCGTATTTCTTGATTTCCAGATGGGTTTTGATACTGTACCTCAGAAACGGCTTTTAATCAAATTGCGTCGTTATGGTATATCGCCCCAAATATGCGATTGGATAGGGGATTTCCTGTAAGATAGGACACAGTTCGTAGTAATCGATGGTAAGGCATCGACTAAAACAGATGTGATATCGGGCGTTCCTCAGGGTAGTGTTATTGGTCCTCTGCTGTTCCTTATTTACATAAACGATTTAGGGGAAAATCTAAGTAGCTCTCTTAGATTGTTTGCAGATGACGCCATCATTTACCGTCTAGTAAAAGCATCAAAACCAACTCCAGAACGATCTAAATCAATCACTATGGTGTAAAAATTGGCAACTGAATTTAAATAATGTGAAATGTGAAGTCGTCCACGGGAGTACGGAAGGAAATCCGTTAAACTATGTTTAAAAGATAAATCCCTCAAAGGTGAAGGCCGTAAACTCCACAAAATACCTAGGAATTACTATTACTTCAGGCCTAAACTGGAAAGAACACGTAGATAATATCGTGGGAAAGGCGAACCAGAGACTGCGTTTTATTGGCAGAACCCTTAAAAGATGCAGCAGAACTACTAAAGAAATTGCATACACTGCGCTTGTCCGTCCATTTTTGGAGTATTGCAGCCCACTGTGGGATCCTTATCAGGTGGGTTTGACGGAGGACATCGAAAGAGTCCAAAGAAGGGCAGCTCGTTTCGTATTGTCACGATACAGGGGAGACAGCGTTACGGAAATGATACAGGATCTGGGATTGGAATCATTACAACAACGGCGCTTATCGCTGAGGCGTGGGCTACTTACGAAACTCCAATCGCCAAAATACTCTTCCGAATGCGAAAATATGTTGGCTCCCACTTACATATGTAGAAATGATCATCAGAATAAAATACGAGAAATCAAAGCTCGGACGGAGAGATTCAGGGGTTCCTTCTTCCTGCGCGCTATTCGAGAATGGAATGGGAGATAAATAGACTCAGATTAAAAAAAAAAAAAAAAAATAAAAGGTGGTAGCGTTCTGGCCTTCCAACCCTGAGGTCGCTGGTTCGAATCCTGTCGTAGCAGATTTTATTTATTTTTCCCGTTGTGTTCTAACACTTACCAAATTTATAATCTATTGGTAATTTTTACGAAAAGTGCATGTGTTTTTGTTTATTCATAATTTTCTATATTTTATGGAAGGCTGTTAATAATGTTAGTCAATCGGAAAACGTAAGTTACATTTTTTTACATCATTGGCTTCACTATTAATTGACGACGGTAGTCTTTGATTGTTGAATTTTTTGAAGAGCTACAGCAGAGTATTTGGAAAGTCATCTCCATAGCTGCTAATGATTTTCCAAGAAGCTATCCTACTCAACAATAGTTTTACGTGACGACAAGGATTTCAACTCGTCTACACATAAACAAAAACTAACCACAAGTGGCATTAGAGATCACAAAATGTTTTATATAATTGAATGGAAAAAAGAAAATAATTTATATCCCAGTGGTCATTCGAACCTCCGACTCTATGGTAATGACGGCAATACGCTAACACCTGAGATAAACCAACATATGCCGCAACCGTTTTAATTACTGGTACTTAGGAGTACTTTGTAAAATTTAAAATTCGATTTTCTCACGAAATTTTGAGAGTTGCATCGAATGGCTTTGGCTGTTTGTTATTGAAGTTCTGAACTTCACGTACCGTAAATATAAAGAAATTCCAAAATCCGATACCCATGTGGTATCCTTGTTAGTTATATAATAAAAAAATTTCGATAGGTTTTGGTGCACTTAGATTGTATATCATTTAATCAGAAATGATTCGTCATTATATAACTATGAAAAACGGGATCTACATCTACATGGGATACTCTGCAAATTACAGTTAAGTACCTGGCAGAGGGTTCATCGAACCACGTCATACTCTTTATCACCCTTCCTCTCTGACAGGAAAACCCCTATCCAATCGCAAATTTGGGGCGATATACTATAACCATGCAATTTTATTAAAAGCCGTTTGTGAGATACGGTGTCAAAAGCCTTCTGAAAATCAAGAAATACGGAGTCGATTTGCGAGCCCTTGTCGACAGCACCCATCACTTCGTGTGTATGAAGAGCTAGTTGTGTTTCGCATGAACGATATTTTCTAAATCCTTTTTGACCTTATGTCAATAGATCATTCTTTTTGAGATAATTCATAATATTTGAATACAGGATATGTTCCAAAACCCTGTTGCAATGAAATAGGCCTGTAGTTTAGTGGGTTACTCCTACTGCCTTTCTTGTACATAGGGGTGACCTGTGCAACTTTCCAATCTTTTGGTACAGATCCTTCTTTGAGAGAGCGCTTGTATATGGCTGTTAAGTAAGGGGCTATCGCTTCAGCATAATCAGATAGAAATCTAATGGGTATACAGTACGGACCCGAAGACTTGTTCTTGTTAAGTGAGTCTCTAAGAATGTCTATCTGCTTAAGGTGGTTTTTTTTTTTTTTTTTTTTTTTTTTTTTTTTTTTTTTTTTTTTTTTTTTTCCACCGGTACTATTCTCAAATACTTCCTCAAATACTGTGCAAGTGTTGCATTTATAGTAAGTAATTATTCATTGCATTGTCATTCTGTACTTATTATGACAGTGCAAGGAATTCTTCTAAGGTCAGCGGTAGTTCGTATTTATCGTCAGTTTTCGGCGCTTTCGCAAGTAAGTGTGCTCGCCCGCGGGGAACCTCGTGGGCAGCACACACGCCCATCGCAAGTCTAAACTTAAACCACAGCTTAGCAGTGACGACTCCCGAGCGAAGTTTCGTTACCCACCGCGATAGCAGCGTCCCAAGAGGTCAGAATGGGACGCTACCGAGTGTACAGAATCCCGTGCATTGTCATCTGTTATCGTGATGATTTTTGGAACCGGGAACGCGTGTAGAGTAATGAAATGCAGCAACAACCACGAAAAGATGAATTCAACATTTCTGTGATTTTCTAAGGCTCCCGAGAGGTATGTAAATTGCTGCAATGTTTTCGTTACGACTCAGCTGAATATTCCTTCAATATAATAAGGATTCAAGAAAATGTTTGTAACTGCCTGACTACAGGCACCTTCGGGCCTGCCCTCATTCTTTCCATACAGCCCCTGATTTCCTTCACATTGTCATCCTATACACCAGCTTCTTCCCCGACCTGTGGGAAACCTTCCGTATACTCATGTTTCTTAAAACTGGCAAGCCACCCTATGATGCCTCATTCTATCGTCCCATCAGCCTTACCTCGGTGTTCAGCAAGGCCTGGAATCAATCCCGTCTCGCCGCATCCACCAGCATCTCTGACAACACCAACTCCTTCCCCTCTTGCAACGTGGCTTCCGACCATCCTTCTCTGTCGATGACCAACTGTTGCGCCTTACGCACCTCCTTTCCAGTCAGATGACCTCCCGTCAAGCTGCTATCCTCGTTTCCCTCAATACCATCTAAATCTCTACCTGGTGTAAACAGTGGCTCCTCACCGTTAACTCCACCAAATCCCAGGCAATCATCATAGGTCTTTCATCTCTCCTGGGTGTTTGTCTTGCTTTCTTGGTCATATTAGATGCAGACCTGTCTGCATCGGCTATCCTCAAGGTTGCAGCCCAGTGATCATATTTCCACCAGGATTAATTCCCAGATTCTTCAGTACCCAATTGAGCCGTCCCGGCTCCTGTTTCTTCGATTGACAATGTCCTCGATTTTATTACTGGCGCAAGTACCATCGACCTCTCTGTGTTTGCACTGCATGTGGCGCTGTTTGATTTGTCGTGCGTCGATTGTCTGCTGACGTGTTTTTACCTTGCCGCGGGTGGCGCTACGGTGGTAGGTCCAAGCATTTGGAGAGAGGTGTGAGTCAGTTGCGGCGTGAATAGTGGAGAAGGTATCAGACAGTGAGTTTGATACGATGCATGGCATGGCCAGGGTCGAGTGATTTTGATTAAGAAGAGGGCTGTTTATGGCCGGGCCCGGCGTAGCATGGAAGTTGTTCCGTGGCGCTTGGCTTGTCCGTGAGGAGGCAAGCATGGCATGAGCTGAAGCGGTTGGTTCGGAGAGGCCTTTATGTCAAGTTATAACAGCACCTCGGCGCGGGCTACTTACCTCGCGCTCCTAGCGACACCGCGCCGTCCCTCGCCAAGCGTCGGAGCTGTCAACAACTGCTAGAGTACTCCGCACTCAGCCCCGGGTGCGCCTCGAGTCGTTCCAGCCGCTTTTCATCTGGAATGTATCAAATATTTCCAGGCGTTGGTTGACACCCTCCTCCTACACCATCGCGAGGGTGCCTGCACTTATCGTGGAGTAAGAAATAAATAAGTTAAGTGACGGATACAGTCCTGTTTCGCAATTTTGTGTTTGTGAATTTATCTGTATCTTTGGTCGTTCCCCAGGGCCCGTCGTTTCCTGTTTCTACGTCGTTAGTTGTTTATTCATGTTTTATGCTGCACTTCTAGTTCGGTTCAATTGAATTATTCTTTTCTCTTTGCTCTGAGCAGCAAGTATTCTATATACACTAACTCGGTTAACGTAACTGGGGAATTTATCTGGTTTGTGCCTCTCTGCTAGCTCGCATTCGCTTCGCTTTTCTTTTTTTTTTTTCTTCTCGTTACAGAAATTTTTCCCTCCGTGAGGCATCGCCACTCCGCGGTTGTAATTTGGCGTTTTATCCGTTCGTGTAAGCCCCTTCATGTCAGAGCTGTAGTTCTTGTTGACCGTTGGGCACCTTATTCCTCTCCTTCCTGTTTGAGTCAGCTCATCTGTTTTACCTGTGTGGGTATATTAAATTAACGAGAAGCCAGCTCCCCACCTTAGTGTGATTTTGATAAGTAAGCTGATCTCCTTTCATTTAAAGTGCAGGGCTCATTTCCTATTGACATCACTAATCACAGTCTCCTGCTGCCAGCAGACCTTACATAAATTTTCTGAGCTCGTCTTTAATGTGTTTTGGTAATTGTGGTTATAAAGGGCGGTGTTCACTTAAATTTTCGAGCCCCATTGTAGTGTGATTTTGATAATTAAGCTGAGCTGTTTAATTTAAATGACAGGTGTCATTTGTAATTAATATTATATTTGCAAGGCTTTCCCTCCATTTAAAATTTTCCACTCTTGCTTAAATTGCCGGGCTCATTGTGTCTTTGCTTTTTAAATAGTAGGTCTACTAATTTTAGAGCCTTATTAACTTATCAGAAATTGCTTTTCTGAACTTCATTTATCTGAACTGTCTTGTTGGGCCTTCAGCGACTGTAACATCGATGTGTAGCCTATTGGTATTATTGGGCACGTTTTCCAGCCTCTATATTCAAACTCAAACTTTACTTAAATATATACATATGTCTTAATTAAAGAAATGGAACAACCAACTGCTTCCACAAACCAGCCTCTCACCAACACTTTGCAATATAACCACAATTCAATGTATTAACAGCATCATGAACTCCTAGTTTCATTGTATGCATGCCTACAAATACAGTTTTAGGAAGTTGGTTCCACATTAAGCTGTTGAAACATGCATTTGGGTTCCGTCTCAGCCCATGCAGACATTTCCGTAAAAGGTCAGGATGACCCAAGTCGCTGTAATAACAGCAGCAGGAAGAGAATGCTGGTGAGAATAAGATTCTCCAGTTTCCTGAGACTTATTGTATTTGCACCATTAATTTTCTCCTGATGGACACACTGCATGACATGGCTTATCATCAGTAGAGGCCAAAGAAGAGCTGTCATATGCTGCAATGCAGTTTTAATTAACTGTACGTAACAAATAACAGATTTTTCTTTATAGTTAATTTCCAGCAAACTAAAATTTTCAGTACATATGACCCATGATATCATAAACAATCATACATAAATGAATGAAATTTTCAGAGACTCTGCATAACATAAAAAGCCACATCTGGTACTACATTCATTAATATTCCCCCATAAGGAAGTTCACAAAAAAAATTTCTGCAGAAATTTTTTAATTTTTTTTTTTTTTAAATAAATCTTAAAAAGAATTCGATAAAAACAATAGAATGGATAAAGTAGATTTTGGTACAGTATTAGCGTCATGTAACATTCAGTGAAAATATTAAGGTCCTGGAACAAATAGTTTTTCTTTTTTTTCAGAAATGGGTAAAATACTTTACTAAATTAACATGGGTTAGAAAGGCAGGGTGTGCCCCCGTAACATTCGACAGTCATAGGAACTGTTTCACGAGACTTATTTGCTTACAAATTTATTGGGTCAGTACCTCACAAGCGGCGTCTAATAAAATTGCGTGCTTATGGAATATCGCCCAAATTGTATGATTGGATTCGCGATTTCCCATCAGATGACACAGTTGCTAGTAATTGGCCGTAAGTCATCGAGTAAAACAAATGAAATTTGGCGTTCTCCCAGGGAAGTGTTATAGGTGCCCAATCTGAATAGCTCCCTTAGACTGTTCGCTGATGATGCTGTCGTTTATCGGTTATTGAAGTGAACAGAGGATCAAAAGCAACTGCATAGCGATTTATACACAATTTCTACAGGGTGCTATAATTGGCAATTAAGACTAAATAATGAAAAGAGTGGTGTAATACACATGACTACTACAAGAAATCAGTCAAAGCTTTAGCTCGTAAAATCTACCAAATACCCTGGAGTTAAAATTACGAACAACTTAGATTGAAGAGACATACAGAAAATCTTGTGGGGAAGGCGAAACAAAGGTTACGTTTCATTGGTAGAACGCTTCGAGATGCAACTGCTCCACCAAAGTGGCTGCCTACATTTACATCTTCATGGGATACACTAAAAATCACATTTAAGTGTCTGGCAGAGGGTTCAACGAACCACATTTATATTACTTATCTCCTATTACAATCTCGAATAGCACGCAGGAAGAATGAACACTTGAATCTCTCCATTCGAGCTCTCATTTCTCGTATTTTATTCTTATGATCTTTTCTACCGTCAGTGGCAGTCTACAATATATTTTCGCATTCGGAGGAGAATGTTGGCGTTCGGAGTTTCTAAAGTAGCCCACGTCGCAGCGATAAGCGCGGTTGGTGTAATGATCCCATCCCAGATCCTGTATCATTTCCGTGAAGCTGTATCCCTTGTATCGTGACAATACAAAGATGGCTGCCCTACTTTGGACTCTTTTGATGGCTTCCGTCAAAGTCACCTGATAAAGAATCCATACTGGGCAGCAATACTTCAAATAAGGACGGGCAAGAGTGGTGTGTGCAGTCTCTTTAGTAGTTGTGTTGCGTATTTTAAGGGTTCTGCCAATAAAACGCTGGCTCAGGTTCGCCTTCCCTACGACATTATATACGTGTTCTTTCCAGTTTAAGTCTGATGTAGTGGTAATTCCTACGTATTTAGTGGAGTTTATAGCCTTCACATTCGATTGATTAATCTTGTAAACAAAGTTTAACGGATTTCTTTTCGTACTCATGTGGAAGACTTCACACTTCGCATTATTTAGAGTCAATTGTTAAATTTTACACCATATTGATATATTATTTAGTCTTTCTGATGTTGGTTTTGATCTTCAGATGATTTTACTAGAAGGTAAATGACGGCGTCATCTGCAAACGACGTAAGAGAGCTGCTTAGATTTTCTTCCAAGTCTTTTATGTAGATAAGGAACAGCAGAGGACCAATATCACTACCATGTGGAACACCGGATATCACCTCTGTTTTAGTCGATGCCTTACTATCTTTTACTACAAACAGTCGCGAATTTGGAGCGATATACCATAATCGCGCAATTTGATTAAAAGCCGTTTGTGAGGTACGGTGTCAAATGCCTTCTCGAAATTAAGATATAAGGAATCAATTTGAGAACCCTTGTCGGTAACACTTGTGCATACTCACCTGGAGTACTGTTGCCCAGTTGGTACCCTCACCAGGTGGGACTGACGGACGATATTGAGAAGGATCAGAGAAGGGCAACTCACTTTGTTTTATCACGTTACAGGGGGGAAAGCGTCCCGTAAATTTTGCACGATTTTAGGAATAAATCATTAAAAGAACGGCAATACTCGTAGCGGCGAGATCTATTTGCGAAATTTCAATCACCGTCTTTTAGTTCTGAATGTGAAAATATTTTGCTAGCACCCACCTACATAGGGAGACATGTCCATCCCAATAAGAGAAATCAGAAGGAAAACATAACGATTTAGGTGTTCTTTCTCACCGTGTGCTATTAGAGAATGGAACGGTAGAGAAAGGTTGTGAAATTGGCTAATGAACCATCTGCCAGGCACTTAAATGTGATTTGCAGAGTAGGAAGGAAGGAAACGTAATTTTTAACGCCCCATCGATAGCGTGGTCATTAGAGACGGAGCTTACGCTCGGAATTTCGGGGAAGGATGTGGGAGGAAATCGGCCGTACCCTTTGAAAGGAACCATTCCGGAATTTGTCTGGAGTGATATAGGAAAATCACGGAAAACCTAAATTTGTATGGCCGGAGGTGGATTTGAACCACCATACTCCCGAATGCGAGTCCAATGTCTTAATAATGCGCCACTACCCTCGGTGATTTACAGAGTATCTAGTAATGTAGATTTAGAAGAGCGTAGATAAATGGCAATTCTTTAACAAAAAAAAAATGTTCAAATGTTTGTAAAGCTTATGGGACTTAACTACGGGGTCATCAGTCCCTAAACGTACAAACTACTTATTAACTAGCTAATCCTAAGGTCGGTACAAATATCCATGCTCGAGGGGGGGATTCGAAACCCCGACCGTAATGGCCGTGCAGACCGTGACTGGAGCGCCTAAGTCCCCTCGATCACTGCGGCCGGCATTTCTTTAACCAAGTGCTAATTAGTAATTAGTAAGCTAGGAGATGTGCTTTGGTCTCATGGGTGGATCGTTAAGTGGCTGAAATTCTGCATGGATCGGTTTCTAAATGCAGTCTGGTAAAAATATGGCGACCACTGGCCGGTTGGTCACTCGCTCCCTAAACATGTTCTCTACCCCATTCGTCTCGTGTAGTCAACACAGACAAGAAAGTCGATCGTGTAAAGGTGGCGTTACCGACAGACTGTAGGATGCTCACGGAGCTCATCCAGCATGCATCTGGATCTCGCTTCCACCTAGCGGTGGCACTGTCGCCGCTCCCATCGGCCCCCGCGCCGACGCCCGACAGATGCGGCTCCTAATTGGCCGACGGCGGGCGAGGCCCCACTAACCGCCCCCAGCCCCCCAGCCTCCACCCCGCCCCCGACGCCGCCCCCGGGGCCGCGCCGACGTCTCTCTCGGGCGGCGACGACAGATGCGGCGTCTGCCTCTCCCCAGGGCGTCATTACGCTGCCGCCGAGCGGGGCTGCGCGCTACGCCGACCCTCGAGATATTCGAACGAAACTCTTGTCAGGTTTCACGCGCGTCGCCAACTCGAGAGCAGCTTTTGATAACTTGGCAGCGGCTCGCGTTTCCGCGACTTGTGGCGCTACAAATGCGAAATCCGCGACGTTTCCGAGAGCGAGGCGTGCGTCGGTTTCGCCGTCCTTCCTTATATACTGGTACAGCGGTGGCATTGACACTCCCCAAAACGGTTACTTTCATTTGCTCATGTCATAAGGACGCAAAACCAAGGATCAGGTTTAAAATAATAATGCAGGCTCCGAGATGCAGCCTGAATGGACTGTGGGCTAAGTGTTTTGAGAAATATTTCGTCTTCATTAAAAATTTGCATACATTACGTCGTTTAGAGTTGAATTATGACTAGTACTGCCCGTGGTCGACATTCGACTAGCTGCCTTTACAAATCTACATCTACACAGATACTCTGCAAATCACCATTAAGTACCTGGCAGAGGGTTTATTAACAACTTTCATAACTTTTCTCTACTGTTCCATTCTCTAATAGCGCGCGGGAGAAAAAAACAAAATCCTTCCGTTATCGATCAGATTTCTCTTATTTTATTGGGATGGTCATGTCTCCCTAAGTAGGTGGGTGCAAGCAAAATATTTTCACATTCGCAAAGTAGTGAAACTCAAATTACTTTTTGAAATAATTTATACTGCAGCAGTCACCTTTTACTAATATTTTTATTAGCACGACGCATTTCGGCAGCAAGCTGTCATCATCGTGTGCATTTTACAGTTACAGACTCATTACTGTTTTGTAATGAATCTGTAACTGTAAAATACACACGATGATGGCAGCTTGCTGCCGAAACGCTTCGTGCTCTTAAAAATATTAGTAAAACGTGACTGCTACAGTAAATTATTTCAAAACATTTATAATACAGTCGCCGGCCTCATACCAATCCACAAACCATGGATAAATTTATCTTGTACGGAATTTACTCTTATACAGATTGTTAGAACCTGCCAGGATTCTCAGTTTGTTTTCGTCCATAGTGATCAATCCAAGGATTGGTTTGCAACAGCTACAATGGCAGCTTGTCTTCATTCTGTACGTCTTCCCGCTTTTCTCTTAATTTCTCTATAGGTCTTACATCCTACATTTTCCACGATTGGATCCGTGTACCTCAGGCGTGGTCTTCCTCTTGCTCTTTCTCCCTCGACACATCCCGCTATGAAATAGTCATTTGTTTGTAATCCTAATGGACCAATCGTCTTCGGTCATCGGTCTCTACTTACAAACTATTTACACCAAGGAGAACACACATTCCCATGTCCGAGGGAGGACTCGAATATTCGACAGGAGCAGCCGCGCGACCGTGAAGTTGTCTGTTCTGACTCCACGACCATTCCCGAGCAGCGGCAACGATTTTAGTAGATGCGATTCACAGTGGAGAAAATAAAAAAGGTCTTAAGGCTTGTTTTACGTACGAAATTCCCTGGACATTACATTTTGGTTCGGATTGCGTTTTCTAAAAACATGGAAATCACATATTTTGTTGTGGGAAAATGTATTTCAAACTTGTGAAGACGTACAATTACTCATTGATCTCCAGATACGCAGTTTTGATTTTAAATTTATTGTTCTTTTTTCTTGTTTTAGATGGAAATAGCACATCCTAAATGTTTCGACACTTTAACACCCTGTGTATCAATGAAAGCAGGTTCCGAATTATATCGCTGTACAACAGTTAATAAGACATCCAGACATAAATACATGTCTAAAATGGCTCGCAAAATATGCAGATTTTGTTAATGCTGTGTTTGATAATGAGAGAACTCCCCAACATCTAACCAACTTTCGGCAAAAATTGAAACTTCTCTTATACTTCTTCTTGTTTACATGCCTACAGCGAAATATGTAACAGATTATATCATACCAAAGTTACAAAGGAGTTGCATTTTCAGTGAATGCAGTGTTATGATGTATAAAACCTTCGACGGGTGCTAATGCATAATGAAAGGGAGCACTGAATAGCAAAATTTATACATTCTGGATGCAATTTATACCGTCATGTGACAACAGTGACTTATTTGCGGTTTTATTGTCTAATGTTGATAATTTTCTTAAATACTAATAAAATAAACAGACTGATTAATGCGTGAAATTTAATTCAGCTTCTTGTTTGAATACTTGAATTTGAGCGTGACTGGAAAAATGCAAATATTGCTGGGTTCCAATAATCCGTGTTCTCTACATCGTATCTCAACTAGGTATCGGTCGTTCGTCAAACCACAAACTTCTTATGAATTTCAGCTACTCGTTCCAATAAAAAAAAACATCTTATTTGCCTTTAGTGTGAAAGGGAAAAACATCTGATAACGTGAAACACAACTGAATTGACACTAGACTGGTTTGAGTGACCTAAACCTAATGAGGTCAACAAAATATGTTCTAATTCCAGACGACAAATTTGAACGAATCTAAATTCGTATTTACTGGTGATGTATTCTCAAAAAAATGTTCAAATGTCTGTAAATCTATCGGACCAAACTGCGTGTCATCAGTCCGTAGCGTACAAACTACTTAAACCTAGGTAAACTAACCTAAGGACACACACACACCCATGCCCCAGGGAGGACTCGAACCTCCACGGTGAGCAACCGCGCGCTCCGCAGCGAGACGCCTTAGACCGCTCGGCTACTACACCGCGGCGTGATGTATTCTGTTTAAGTCCACATTCAGTGTAAGTTTTGGCCCTACCGCACTCCACACTTGTGTCAACGCTAAAGCTGCTAATAATTATGCGAATAGCAATGGCCATGGAGCAATGTGAATCCGCTAACAAGTATGTCTATCATGATTCCTGAAAATAGTTACTTAAACTGATTTCGAAACAAATGATCTGTTGTAGCTAGATTGAGTGATAAATCGCAAGATACACAGAGGTTTTTTGCTTAAAACATTATTCTGTATTTACAATGGTAGGTTAGCTTCATTACATTGCGTGTTGCTGTTGTACTCTTCAGTCCTCAGACTGCTTTCATGCAGCTCTCCACGCTACCCTGTCCTGAGCAAGTTTCTTCATCTGAGAATAAGAACGGCAACATAAATTCTTTTATATCTGCTTACTGTATTCGTCTCAGTCTCTTTCGACGATTTTTACCTCAATACTTGATTCCAAAGTTAAGTTCACGATTCCTTGATGCCTCAGAATGTACCCCACCAACCTATCCCTTCTCTTAGGATCTCCTTTACTCTCCAGTTCTGTTGAGCACCTTTTCATTATATGATCTACCCATTTTATCTACATCATTCCCCTGTAGCACCACGTTTCAAAAGCTTCTATAATCTTATCGTCCACGTTTTACTCGTACGCAGTTCTAGGCAAATGATTTCAGAAAGGACTTCCTGGATATCAACAAATTTCTATTCTTGAGAAACTCTTTTCTTCTTATAGCCAGTCTGAATTACATACCTTCTTTACTCCGGCAATCAGAAGTTCTTTTGCTACCCAAATAAAATAACTCATCTACTACTTTTATTGCCTTATTAACTAGTCTAACCTCTTTAGCGTCATCTGATTTTCTGACAATACATTCCATTATAGCTGTTTTGCTCACGTTAATGTTCATCCTATACCCGCCTTTCAAGACACTGTCCATTCCATTTAATTATTCTTACAAGTTATTTGCTGTCTGTGACAGAATGACAATGTCATCAGCAAACCGATTTCTTTTTTTTTAATGTCTTCTTCTCCAAATCTTTCCTGGCATTCCTTCACAGCTTCCTCAATGTACAGATTGAACAGCAATGATCAGTGGGGAAAGGCTACAACCCAGTCTTACTCTCTTCCCAACCAATGCGTCCCTTTAATGCTCTTCGAATCTAATAACTGCTCTCTAGTTTATGTACAAGATGAATATAACTCTTTGCGCCCAGTATTTTAACCCTGCTATCTTCAGAATTTGAAAGAGTGTGTTCCAACCAATATTGTCAAAATCTTTCTCCAGACCTACAATGGTTTGCATTGCCGTAACCTATCTTCTAAGATGAGTCGTAATGTGAGTATTGCCTTCCGTGTTCCTACATTTCTCCTAAATCCAAACTGATCTTCCTCAAGCTGTTAATTTGTTAGTGTATACGAAAGAGTAACTATAATTCTCGTAGTTTCAATTCGCTCAAACAAATCATCTACTTTAGGGTATTGTTCTTTCACAGAAAGAGAATAAATGGAAACATCATTCAAATGTTACTTAACCCTCCGTCGGGCGCAATCGGCCTCACAGGCTAGCAAATAACTTTTTTCATTCCCGTGCTTAACAGTGGTGGCCCAGCGGCCCGCCTCCCCGTTTACTCGCGTAACTTTGGGAACCTCACACAGTGCCGATCCGCAGGCTGCCGTCGATTTCCACGCGGATCACGGGGAACTCCTTGGGCCTCACAGGCCGTCTGCGCCCGATTACGTTATAGTTTTTTAGGTGAGATTTTTCAATATTTTTTTATTTTATTATTTAGTTTCAATCAAAATAAGTCTGTGTGATTTTCACCGTTACCTTCGGAAAAAAGAAGACTTTGACGACCCTGGCCCTTCAGACTGAGTGCGCCTGATCGAGTTCTAATTTCAGTTTTCCTTTCTTTTCCTACGTTATCAGATCCATATTTCTGCTGAAATGTCCAGAAAAGTATATTATGCCTCTAAGCCAATGATCTTGTGGAAATAATGCGCCTCCTCGAGGACGAAACTGCTGAAGATACAGCCGCACTCGAAGATTTAGTCGATGAGAGAGACACCCACTCTCAGTATGAGGTAGGAGAAGGCAAGGAGGACTCAGCAGCTGAACAGGAAGTTTAGGGAACAGTTCGGGAATATGAAGAAGAGAAGAAAATATGTGAGGAGTCTTTATTTTGGAAACGATAAGACGACGAAGTGGTCTAAGTAGATACCTTCTACTATTCATAGTGTGAAGAGTCGCATCATTATTACACAACATCCAGTGTAAAAGATATTGCTACAAAGGACACGACCAATTGCAAAACCTTGTGTCATCAACTTCTAAGTGGACAATTTAGCCTGTGTATGCTATGAATATATGTGGAATATCGATTCGGCTGCAAACTCGACTGAAAAAAAATTTACCCCACAAGGAACGGGAAAGTTCTCCCACATTACCACTCAAATGGCTAAAACGTCGACAATGCGTGGTTGAAACAAGCGTTAGGAGGATGAAGAATCACGAATGTTCAGCTTGTCATCAACCAATCTGCTTGAGCGACGTATACGTTCTGTGCCATAACTGTCTTTCAGCTGTTGATTTGGGAGCTGTAGCATCGGTTTTTGGCTGCAAATGTGGCGAGAAAAGATGATTCTATGTCAGAATAGACTGCCTAATGTCCTTTGAAAATAACGTCATTACTTTTATGGATGTCTGTTCGACCAATTTTTAATGCTCTTTGTGGGAAATTGGTAATTTTGGTCACTTTAGTTTAAGGTGTATTGTGTTCAATAAACCCCTTATTATGCTTTAAGTTTTCTGTAATTCCTTCCTTTAGATCCTCTTCAACACTAGCCAACACGCATTTTGAATTTGATTTAACATGGCGGAGCTAGTCCACAAAATTTGTGGGTGGCCTCTCAGGCCGGGTGCGCCTGATTACGTTTCATCTGGAGGTGCGCCCGACGGAGGGTTAAACACATACAATGAATTTAATACCCTGCCTCAACAATTATCGGCTGGCAACTCCTTTCGCCACACACACAATGCTTCTTACTACGAAACATCTTCCGATAATGTAGCGAGCAGCGCATGTAGCAAATTGATGGAAATGTTCCCTGCGCGTACAAGCTTCCTAGGGTTTTATTTGCGGACGGAGAAGTTAGTACTGCTTCCTCCCACAAGTCCCCTAAAACCTCCACATCCTTGCGGATGCTGTTGCGTAGCAGTGTGCGTTTGTACCGCCCTAGAGCACACAAGAGGTGCCGCAGTTGTTGTCCAAATCTTTATGGAAAGCATAGAGTTCTGACTAACCTCTTGTCTTCTATTGTTGTGTCCCCAGCGCGGAAGACAGCACACAGGTCGTTGGTTCTTCTACAGCATACAAGTGACGCTAAAATAAGTTCTTTATGATGGAAGCATAAGAAACGACTCGCGAGATTTTTAATTGTCAGGGATGTCATTTATTAACTAAATAATAAAATATAAACAACTGTTGTTAATCCGACTTGGCCTACTGCCCGTAGTTCATGTTGAGACCTCGACTGTTATCACAATTACGCAAATCTTTACTCATGACCGGCGCGGTCCGGCGCGTATAGTGGTCAGCTCGAGACTGAAACTGCGGCGCGTTGCGAGAGGGCACCTGACGCTCTATTTCGCGCCAAAACAGGGCCGTCGCGCGCCTTCTGCAAAATCGTTCTTCTCTTGTTACAATAAGAGAAGGCACCTTAAACTTTTTAAACTGTCAAAACCTTGCCTGTCCTTGAGAGATATTTATTACAAATTCTCAGCTCTGAATAATTAATATTTGGTATATAATAAACAAAACTAATTTCAAAAGATATCACGTGACGTGAAATGCAGCAGCCAATTCGAGGAGAGCACCAGTAACATAGGCGGGCTTTCCGACGGCAACCAGCACCTATTGTGCCATATGCTACTGCTCCCCACCCCACATTTCAACTTATGCTGCACTTCTGACTTTCTCTCGCGATTAAGACACGTACAATGTTAGCAAAGAAACGGCCAGCGGCCCGAAATATGAATTGGCCACAGGCCAGGAATGTCACACGCGGTCACACAGATTGAGTAACAAAGTAATTACAGTCTGAAGCCAACTTACACAGCTTTCAAAGTCAATTATTATTCTTATTAGCGTAATATCATGATGCAAACTTTCTAAAAAAACTTAGTGATGATCACTATCTTGAAAGCGATTACCATTTACACATGTAACGAATTTTAAGAGCAGTTCAAAGGCAAGAAGTGCAATATTTTTCAAATATCTATGAGCTGTGTTTTTTTTAAAAAGTACACTTACAGACGACTTTTTCCGTCCATTGTAGTGCCATCAGCAAACAGTCACATATTGCTTCTGATAATGTCCGTTCAGCCGTGTGTTTATACAAATAGCAGTTCCATGAAAGTTCGAATAGAAAGGTTTGGATAGTCGCGTCTCCTACATCCAACATTAGAACGGTAGATAAATAATATGAAAGTACACTGAGCAATACAATTCTGAGGCAGTTATTGGATATCCCGTAATATTCTGCCATTACTCAGCAGAAGATTCGAATTCAACTAAACGTTCCCTATGACATTTCGCAATAAAAGTGAAAAAACGTGTGTCGGTGACGCACCAGACAGCAAGAACTGAACGCATATTTAGAAGGCCAGAACTCAGTACATTCCGAGTGATTTCACAGTGCTACCGGAATTCACCACAATAGGCTATTTTGCTATCCTAAAAATATTCTTAGAAATATCGATATTATGAATGATTATAACGTTCAACCCGTATGCTTAAATATTGAGTCGAATTATTAACAGTGTTATTTTAGACTGAAAGTCTTCGTAGAAGTATGCAACCTCGACGATCCACGAAACTACATTTTATAGGCCACAGATACACAACTTGCACACGTAGTTGTAGGAGAAGATGTAGCTCAATATACACCACTACATCAGAAATAAAAGACCAAAAGTCTCTGTACTTACACTTAGCATGTTTCTTTTTCAGCTTTCATATTAAAATGGACTGAAATAACTAATACATTCACAAAAATGTAATTGATTGTTATCATGTGTAACATATTTACTTTAAGTGTGAAATATTAAAATGTTTCTTGTCATTGTATTATGCGTATAAAATGATGTAGATTTTAAAAAAAAATTCATGGTGTAATGATCAAAAGGAAACAAAATTTGTAGTAAAGGTATAAGGTGTTGGTGGGTGCTTTTGATATGTATCGCGATGTTGTGTTTGGCCGAGATGGCGTTTGTTAACAAGTGAACAAACACTGGGCCTGTATAACACTACATCGCCGTCGTAATATCGCCACATTTGTCATTCGTTTATATTTTTATTATTTTTACGAGACAGAATTTGTATATTTTTGAAATTTAAAAGGAAAATTAATTACCATCTTTGTTAATCGTAGTAGCAAAGAGCATAGAGTAAGATAGCAACAACACTCTTCATAACAGCCATCTTTTGTCAGAGAGTATAAATTGTACTCGCAGTTGGGTAGCTCACTATGAGTTTAGTTCTCTGTGGGTTTATCTCTCTCAATAAAGATCGCGTTCAGTTTATACTCTCACTCAAAGTGTAGTTATCGTAATGTATGGAACTTTCGGTAAAGATTTGACGTATAATGCACTTCATGGTAACAATATCTATGAATTTTAGATCAGGGATGGCGACGGGACTATGTCAGATTTGAACAGTCATTTTGTCAAGAATAATTGAGATTGAGATTATGAATTATTTTAGGGGGAATCAGTATTGGTACGAACTGTAAGCTGAACCAAAGATTTTGTGCAAGAAATCTATAATTATGGCGAATTGTATTCCCGAATTGTGAATCATTCTACGTGTGCCTCTTTCAAGTGTAATTAATCTGAACTGAGTTTTACGAAAATATATTGACAAGTGATATGTAAAAAGTTTCTTTACCAGTTTATTTCGTTATTAGAAACCTTAAAGCATCTGTGGAATAGTTTTGAAAGTGACTATAAATAATATCTTTGACTCTTAAATAAATCGTTTGTGTGGAATGAATAAATTATTACCTCCGAGGCGAAAGAGACACAAAAAGGAAAATTTTAACTGCAAGGACAATATTATCATAAACTGTGAGATAGATTCTTTTTTGTTACTACCTCCAATTTTAATTAACTAACCGGGAAAAAATAAAAAGTTTCAAGTGTTGTTATATCAAATACGGAAGCCATGAGAAAAAGGAAATTTCATGCTCGATCTTTACAAAAGCTTAAGTTACAAAGATATGCTGCAACATTTAGAAGGTGCAACAAATCTACAACATAAACTGCCTGTATTACACGTTTTGGAGTGTTGCTACGCATTGGGTTCACCACCACGTGGCATTAACTTCAGAGAGGGGCATCTCGTTTTGTGATCGCGATACAAGGGGGAGAGTTTCATGGAAATGATACACCGACTGTGGTGAAAATTCTTAAAGAAAGGCCGTTGTTTTTTATGGTGAGGTCTATCTGTTTTATGATTTCGCCCCTATTATTTTGCTAGCAGCCTCTTACTACGGAGGCATAATGATAAGAAAAATAAGATTTAGGTGTTCCTTCTTTCCGCACGCAGTTAGGGAATGTTATGAAAACGTTTGGATGAACCGTCTAATATCTAATTTCTATATTACGTAAATATGAAGCTGTACGATGGTAGTTTGATAAGTCTCGTAAATTTGTATGAAAGAGCGGGAAACGTTCTGAAGCTGCACTATTGTTGGTAAGCCTATTATTTCCAAACATATTACAGCAAGTTTCGAACGGCAGCTGTTATTAGTTGATTGTTGGCTGCCAGATGAAGTGGTAACTACGTAGTTAGTTCCTTATGACGGAGAAAAACGAATTTCATGCGGTCATTAAACATTTTCATTTGACGGGTTGGACAGTTGCACAAATCAAATACGAGTTCGATGAGGTCCTTGTGGGCTCTGGACCAACATTCAAGAGCATTTGCTTTTTTATAAATGAGTTTAAATGTTGAAGGAAACCATCGATAAGTTGCATGATAATGAAAGATCGAGGATTATTAAAAGTTCGCGAGATAGCTAACGTTGTAGGCATCTTATTGAAGGTATGCATTACATCCTCCATGAAAAACTTTCCATGAAGAAGCTCTGTGCATGATGGTAGCCGCGTCTGCCCACTTTGAACCAAAATCAGAAACGGAAGAACATTTCTCCTCCGAATCTCACACTTTTTCAGGCGCAATCCACAGGACTTTTTGTGAAGATACATAACTGTGGATGAAAGTTGGATCCACCATTACACTTCAGAGACCACACAATGGTCCAAACAATGGACGAAGAGTGGTGAGAGTGCACCAAAGAAGGCGAAGACTGTTTTATCAGCTGGAAAGATGATGGCCACTGTCTTTTTGGCTCCTCAGAGTATAATCCTGATAGATTACGTGGAAAGATGATGGCCACTGTCGTTTTGGCTCCTCAGAGTATAATCCTGATAGATTACGTGGAAAAAGGCAGAGGCATAACTGGGCCCCCTATAATGTTCTGCTGTATCGTTTGAAACAGGATGTAATTGAAAAACGTCCAAGATTGGCACGGAAGAAAGTGCTGTTTCATCAGGACAATGCTCCAGCCCACATAACAGTTTTCGCAATGGCAAAAGTGCACGACTTGTGATTCGAATTGGTTCACCACTCTTCGCTCCGACTGACTTCGTATTCCCTGCAGGGGATCGAGCGGTTGCTGGCGCACCCCTTGATGGGCGTGCACTCAGGTGGTGTTTGAGAGCTAGGTATTAGAAGACCAGATTCCTAACCACCACTGTATGCCCTGCAGGAAAAAGTAGAGGCGGTCCCGGTGCCGCCGTTGGCGTAATGAAAGAATATTGTTCAGTAAAACATTTATTCTGAAATGGTACATATTGCTGCGTACTCCAGGCGACCGGGTCGACAACGTCGGCGGCCTTCCGACGTAATGTGCGCTGACACTGCATTTGCGTTCGCATTAGTGCAGTAGGCGTAGGTAGGCGCCCTGCCGCCACGCCGTTTGTTGTGAACCGTACGGAAGTACGTTGGAACGAGTGAATGAGAGATACAGACATCCTGACTGCTGGTTCTCGTTCCTCACACTAAGCATTGTCTCCCCTCGTCTGCATACTGGACCGGATTGACGGTTGTCGTGTGGTCGTGATGTGCGCTGACTCCTGGCCTACCGGCTGGTGGGCGTCTCTCCTAGGAACGCTGAGGTTTCGGTGTGCAGCCCATGGAAGTTCTCCCAGATTCTTCCTCTGCGTCCGTAATCGGTTGTAGCGCAAGAGTCGAAGTTACGCAGAAGTCGGCATCCCACCGGTTATCAGCTGATGTATAATAGTGCTGGAGTTCTATAATAGACTTGTACCAGCTTTAGTACATGTCAGGGGTTCGAGTACTAATGAAGCCATCAATTTGTCTGACCGACTGTCTATGAGCTGAAGTGCTGGAGTATATAGAGCGTGTGTGGAGCGTTTGATATTTATCCTATGTACTTAGTCATGACCACAATGGCCCTGTCCAAAATGTTCAAATGTTTGTAGAGTTTATGGGACTTAACTACGGGGTCATCAGTCCCTAAACTTACAAACTACTTATGAACTAACTACAACTAAGGACGGCACAAATATCCATGCACGAAGGGGGATTCGAACCCCTGATCGTAATGGCCGAGCAGACCGTGACTGAAGCGCCTCAAAAAAAATGTTCAAATGTTTGTTAAGCTTATGGGACTTAACTACGGGGTCATCAGTCCCTAAACTTACAAATTACTTATCAACTACCTTATAATAAGGACGGCACAAATATCCATGCCCGAGGGGGGATTCGAACCCCCGACCGTAGTGGCCGTGCTGACCGTGACTGGAGCGCGTCAGTACCCTCGGCCACCGCGGCCGGCAAAGCGCCTCAGTCCCCGCTTCCACCGCGGCCGGCATGGGCCTGTCACTTAACAGGTTAGCTGGTGGTTCCAGAATGCACCGCTTTGCTACATTAGATTTTGGTATTGTTTCCTCACGTAACGAAGTGACGTGATCCCGCAAGCTCGTACTGCTCCATTTATCTACGGCTGATGTGTGCTATTCAGTCCGGCGCGAGTGCGTCTATTCGTGGCAGCTTGGCCCAGTATGACTCAAGGTAGCTACTGTTTCCTTTACCCATTCTGACGACACACCCTTAACGTTTCCACAGCTATCAAGCCAAGACTTAGAAAACTTTACCGCAATACTCGTGCTAAAGAACTGGCGGGAAGGTGATGGCCATTCTCTTTTGGGGTTCTCAGAATACAATCGTGACAGATTATTTAGAAAAAGGCAGATCCATAACTGGGCCCTGTTATGCTGCTCTGCTGGATCGTTTGAAACAGAAAGTAATTAAAAAAACGTCCAAGACTGGCACAGAAGAAAGTGCTGTGTCATCAGGACAATGCTTCAGCCCACATACCAGCCATCGCAATGGCAAAAGTGCACGACCTGTGATTCGGATTGTTTCTTCACCCACACTATTCACCACACATTGCTATGACTGACTTCTTGTTCCCAAATTTGAAAATTTGACTTGAAGGGAGAAATTTTCATCAAATAAGAAAGTGTCCACCGCTGTGACAGATTATTTTCCAGAGTTTGACGAAGCATACTTTGCCGCTGGGTTGAAAAATTTAGAAGTCGCTGGACGAAGTGTATATCCTTGCAAGGAGAAATAAAGTGAATTTTTGCCATTAAAATATTTCTTTATTGTATTTTGACCAACAAACCGCCCTCATAGAATGATGAGGACTTTACACTGATCCCTGTACAGGTGACAGAGGCTATTAAAAGGACCGTTCGCAAAAAAGCGGAAAATGGTGTTCACGTCCTAGTCCATCTCATAACCTAGAGTTGGTAGATTCCGCTATTTTTCGAAAAGAAAAAGGCTCGCGAAAGATTTTATAATTCAGTACTGAGTGACAATTTGTTCAGTGTTGGCGTGGCGTAGTAGTTAATCAAACCGATTGCTAACTTTGCGGTCCTCTTTCGTTTAGCGGTCCTCACTACTTTTTTAAAATTTATTTTATTGTTTGAAATGTTAAATTTAACTTCTTAAAGTACAATTTACATGTCGGCGGCTGCTCTTAAAGTACTATTAACAATAACAGTTAAAAAGTTCTTTACTATATTGGAACTGTGACAAAAAAGAAAGCAGCATCAACCTGGTTCGTAGAGCATACGCAAGCCCAAACAATTCCGGAAGCGGCCGACCGCGAACAGCGGGAAACTTGAAGAGCGCCTCGGCGGCCATTATGGCGGCAGACCTCCGTGCGAACTTTATATGTGCGTAAGATTCTTTTGATTAGAGGGTGTATTCATTATAGTTAAGTCGTGAAAACTATGTCTCATTTAAATATATAACAACAAAACAACATCAGACTCTCGGAATATGCAGCAACTATCGCTTTTGTGTATATTTGTTACACATGCAGTGTAGAAATCGGTTAACAGCTTTTCTTCTACCTAACTAAACCGAATTACAACATTTAGTCTTTTAGCGTTCTAAGTGCAGCATAAGAACAAAATTTATCGTCAGACACGTTTTTTTGGCGCTTTCTCAGTATATTCTACGATGGTGTAACTTTAGTAGGAACATTAATGTCGGAAGTTTCGCAACACTTTACGTCTTCTAGTGCTTGCTGTATTCTCCAAAATTCAGATATTTTATACCGTCAAAAACAGAAACAGAGCAGACTGAAACAGCTAATGCTAAAAATCGACTGTGAAAAAGAAATATCCCATCAGATACATAATTGTAAAATAGCTTCTTTTCTTGTGAATGCAAAAACCAGCCACTACGAAAATCTTTTAAGAACACGAAATATGCCATAACTTTTTCTTAGCTAAGTGCACGTAACACTAGCATTAGGGCATCCAGCACGAACATTAGCATTTTTAATGCTGTAAACCAAATACCTTACCGTAGCGTGAACTACTCAAAAGCCAGCAAATATCATCATAGGGTTCAACTTCACAATGTGCATCCAGTGTGGCTGTCTGTCATTCATACACGGAACTGTACACAGTTCTGCTAACCCCTTTCAGTTGTTATTCCTGTATGTAAAGCAGATGACCTTTAAATTCTGTGTTACAGGTTGCTAATATTAATTTCACAAACAAAAATTCAAAAAATCAAATGTATGTAAATCTATCGGACCAAACTGCGTGGTCATCAGTCCCTAGCTTACAAACTACTTAAACCTAGGTAAACTAACCTATGGACAAACATACACACCCATGCCCCAGGGAGGACTCGAACCTCCACGGCTATCAACCGCGCGCTCCGCAGCGAGGTGCTTTAGACCGCTCGGCTACTCCACCGCGGCAACAAAAATTCGAACTGCAGTGAAGTAACTGATCTCTTGCCACCAAGAGTCATTTTATACTTGATAATGTGAAACTGTTTGAACTTCTTGACCACCAGCACTGCCTAAAGTAGCTCGTTTTTAAGAGCTACCAGTACTGTAAAAGCCTGTTATTTATTTCATTGAGAATCTGATATTGTCTTGACTGACAGCCTGTTACGCAGGAGTAACTATCTCCGAGCGCAAGTAGTAGGGCTATATAAATGGGAAGACAATATACGTTCTTTTTGTTCCTTTCCTAAACCGAATTGTGCAGTTATACCCTAAGCAGCTCTTCACCATCGTGCTTCATGTGAACTGCAATAGTCAAACAGGACAGACGTGACTATGAATTGGGTATACATACCGCCATACCGCCATAGCTAAATATTTCACAATGTATCTCCTAACACCACTTCTATCTATCTGACGCTTGCCACTATAATGGCGGCTGGCAGAAGGTTCATATTATCCCGCGACAGCAACGCCGTTAGTGAATCTAGTTATATTTTACAAGGTCTTTAAGCATACAAGAGATTCCATAGTCAGTGTAACACCTTATTTCTAGGTGGCACTGGTAACTAGAGTAACGAGTAATGATACGTTTGTAACGAATGTTTCTTTTAGTAACGAATACATGCGGATTCACTTCTTTTCGTTACTCTCGCCGCTCTACGCGGTATTGTCCTAACGATACCGGGATTATTACACTGAAACGCTAAAAATGCTGCTTAATACATGAATGTGCAAACACAGAGATAATATGTAACCACTCATCGGTCGACAATGCCTAGACGGGGTGAATCACCAAAAACTTGCACCGCAAATATTGCGGAAACGGACAGAGCGATTGATGTGCGGTTTTCACAGAATAGATTGGTAGTAAGGGGCTCGTACTTTTAGCCAACAAACAGATTGTAATATTGCTTAGAAAGTGTATTTTTTATTGCAACATACAGTTTCCTAAATGGAACAACGGTTGTTTCTATCATGCACTGGAATTTTTGACACTAGCTGTGTAAAATTAATTTTGAGTACCCCTGGTGCACGGTCCACTGTCTCATGACCACCAGCCACTGAGCTACACTGTCGTAGGCCCCGCCCCCAAAACGTTGAATGGTTGTAGCTCCCAAACTAACGTCATAAAATGTCATTCGACATTTTTTGTACACAGCTAGTGTAAAAAATTAGACTGCACGTTAGAAACAACCATTGTTCTATTTGAAAAATTGTATGTTTGCATAAGAAATACACTTTCAAAGTATTTTTACAATCTGTTTATTGGCTAACAATACGAGTCCTTGACTACCAATCCATTGTGGGAAAACCGCACATCAATTGCACTTTCTGTTTCCGCAATATTTGCGGTGCAAGTGTTAGGTGATTGGTGTAGTTGTTGTTGTTGTTGTTGTTGTTGTTCTGAGGGGACTAAACATCTATGTCATCAGTCCCGTTAGGTGATGCACCCTGCATATGACAGTAGCTGTTTGGTGCAGTCGTTGAAACGGTTGCTGATGCTATAATGGCTTTAGAACACCTAACATTTTTTGGAAATATTTATATATCTTCTTTGTTCTGTTACCGAGGGAAGCGGCGCAGTGGTAACGCAATGGACTCACATTTGGGAGGATGGTGGTTCAAATCCACCTCCGGCCATCCAGATTTAGGTTTTCCGTGATTTGCCTAAATCACTCCAGGCAAATGCCGGGATGGTTCCTTTCATCTATATCTACATGGGATACTCTGCAAATCACATTTAAGTGCCTGGCAGAGGTTTCATAGAACCACCATTATACTATTTATCCCCCATTCCATTCTCGAATAGCGCGCACGAAGAAAGAACACCTGAATCTCTCTGTTCGAGCTCTGATTTCTCGTATTTTATACTGATGATCATTTCTACCTATGTAAGTGGGAGTCAACAATATATTTTCGCATTCGGAGGAGAATGTTGGCGATTGGAGTTTCGCAAGTAGCCCACACCGCAGCGATAAGCGCCGTTGTTGTAATGATTCCCATCCTAGATCCTGTATCATTTCCGTAACGCTGTCTCCCCTGTATCGTGACAATACGAAACGAGCTGCCTTTCTTTGGACTCTTTCGATGCTCTCCGTCAAGCCCACCTGATAAGGATTCCACACTGGGCTGCAATACTCCAAAAATGGTCGGACAAGCGTAGTGTATGCAGTTTCTTTTGTAGTTCTGTTCCATGTTTTAAGGGCTCTGCCAATAAAACGCAGTCCATGGTTCGCCTTTCCCGAGATATTATCTACGTGTTCTTTCCAATTTAAGTCTGAAGTAATAGTAATTCCTAGGTATTTTGTGGAGTTTACTTTTAATTGATTTATCTTGTAAACAATTTTTAACGGATTTCTTTTCGTACTCCTGTGGACGACTTCACACTTCTCATTATTTAGAGTCAATTGCCAATTTTTACACCATACTGATATCTTATTCAGATCGCTCTGCAGTTGGTTTTGATCTTCAGATAATTTTACTAGTCGGTAAATGACGGCGTCATCTGCAAACAACCTAAGAGAACTACTTAGATTTTCCCCTAAATCGTTTATGTAAATAAGGAACAGCAGAGGACCAATAACACTACCCTGTGGAACGCCCGATATCACCTCTGTTTTAGTCGATGCCTTACCATCGATTACTACGAACTGTGTCCTCTCTGACAAGAAATCCCCTATCCAATCGCAAATTTGGGGCGATATACCGTAACCACGCAATTTGATTAAATGCCGTTTGTGAGGTACGGTGTCAAAAGCTTTCTGGAAATCAAGAAATACGGAATCGATTTGGGAACCCTTGTCGATAGCACCCATCAGTTCGTGTGAATAAAGAGCTAGTTGTGTTTCGCATGAACGATATTTTCTAAATCTGTTCCTTTCAAAGGGCACGGCCGATTTCCTTCTCCATCCCTACCCAACACTCCCAACGTCAGCTGTGTCTGTAAATCTATCGGACCAAACTGCGTGGTCATCAGTCCGTAGCTTATAAACTACTTAAGCCTAGGTAAACTAAGCTACGGACAAACCCATGCACCAGTGAGGATTCGAACCTCCACGGCGAGCAACCGCGCGCTTCGCAGCGAGGTGCTTTAGTCCGCTCGGCTACTTCACTGCGGCCCAAAGTTAGCTCCGTGTAACGATACCCATTTTTTTTTTTTTATCTATGATCAGCGATGCTTATCGCCTCCGGTTCACTCTGACTCGTAATGCAACCAATTTAATTTTGTTCGTTGTTTTTTTTTCAGCTTTTGCTGAAAATATATAATTTAAATTTAAAAGCATTCCCTCTCCTTGGTTTTCATCTAAATCAAAGTCCTCCAGGCCAAATATTTAATTTCTTAATGTTTTCAGCTCCTTCGCAGCCGTAATAGGTTAATGTTCAGACGCCATTAAATCGCTTCGCATTGTCTGCAAAATTTCAATCAATCAATCATCCTTATACAATACTTTGCTAGATTTTAGAACCTGCATTCATTCCTTTTGTAATTTCACGAAGTCCGATCATTTTTTTAATTGTTCTATCATTACCAGTAACTTCATGTTCCACCCTCAGTCACACAACAATGAAAAGCGAAGTGAACAGTCTGAACATTGATCTCCTACGGAAAGTATCTCGAACATTCACAGATTAAATAAGAAAAAGTTATCATTTCCAGCTTCTATAATTCGAAGTGCAGGATCCAGGTAAATGCTTTCCGTAAGTTTTATAACGTGCTGTTGCTTGTATGGTGCCCGACTTTAATATGCAACCCGCGGTTTATTTGCTTTAATGTTCATTTTGTGCTGTACTTTAATTTTTTTATTTATTTATTATTTAACATGCCCCATTACATGGTAATATTACATGTTTGATAGTTAGATTTAGGCGATTGCATCAAATATATTTGCAAACACAAGTACAGTATATAAGTTGATAGGGTTTACAAAGGAACAAACAATTTTATACATCAGGAAATCTTATTGAATTACAAAAATTGTAAAAGTCTGTAGTGAATTTATATACTAAGTCATATTTACTGACGGGCCATCCTCCTCCTTTGGCAGCTATTTTTTTCCTGAGATAATCCCTCTCTTTCAATGAATTGCAGCAGTCAAAAGCACGTGGTCAATAGTTTGGACAGCACTGTTACATGTGCACGTTCCGTCTTCAATTATTTTGAACCGCTGATAGTAGGCTTTCAGCTTCCCATGACCTGTTAACTTAGCTGCAAAATTCTGGGATATTGGAAGTTTAATCAGTAAACGTTGTCGGATCGTAGGAAAATACGGTTTAGTGCTTCCCCCGTTTTTTGTTCTGTGCCACTCAATGCCCCATTTGTTGCTAAACTCTTCTCGAAGTTTCTTCTTTACGGCACTTGTAGGTATTTTGTTGTAGCGTATTGATTCTCGTGATCGAGCTGCTCTTTTAGCAAGGTTGTCCGCTAGTTGATTTCCCCATATCCCTTGATGTGCCTTAACCCATTCGAAATGCACCAGCCAGTTGTGTGTCTGCAACCTTCTGATTTTACATCTTATTTCTTCAATCAACAAGTTGTGGTTCTTAGGATTTCGCAAAGAGTCCAAAGTAATCATGCTGTCGGTGTGAATTACTGCAGTTGTATCAGTATTCGAGAGATTATTTATGAACTCAAGAGCATTGAGGATGACAAATTGTTCCCCTTGATTGCTGGAGCATTCATTTGACAGTTTTAGCTGTATCTGGTAAGTAAGCCTCTTATTAACAAATATTGCTATCTCCGAACCCACTCCGTCGTCTGACTTGCTTCCATCTGCGTATATTTCAACAGCGTAGCTTTTTCTGGCGTCCTTCTCAGTTATCCTTGTAAAGTCTGCCGATTGTGCCCAGCTTCTGTACTCTAGAGCGATGTCGATTGTCTGTTTGGCGTCTTTGGCTTTGACCAGGTTATAATATTTGGCTATTTCCTGTATCTTAAGTGTTATGGGCATGAGACCTGATAAAACACAAAGTGTTTCGCTGGATGTCGTTCTGTAAGCTTTGACCATTTTTAAATTGATTAACCGTTGGACTCTATTAATTTTGGTACGGTTGTACTGTACTTTAACCAATTGGGTGGTTGCATTCACGATTTCCTATCAGAAAGAACACTGTTCTTTGTAATTGACGTTAAGTCATCGAGTAAAACAGAAGTGATATCTGGCGTTCCACAGGGAAGCATTATAGGTCCCCTACTCTTCCTCGTGTTTATAAACGATTTAGGAGACAATCTGAACAGCTCCCTTAGATTGTTCGCGGATGATGCTGTCGTTTATCGGTTAGTGAAGTCAAGAGAGGATCAAAAGCAACTGCAAAGCGATTTAGAGTAAATTTCTGCATGGTGCGAAAATTGGTAATTGACACTAAATAAAGAAAAGTGTGAAGTAATACACATGACCACTGAAAGAAATCCACTGAACTTCAATTACGTGATCAATCAGTCAAACCTTAAGGTCGTAGATTGTACCAAATACCTAGGAGTTACAATTACGAACAAGTTTGACTGGAGAGAACACATAGAAAACATTGTGAGGAAGGCGAACCAAAGGTTACGTTTCATCGGCAGAACGCTTCGAAGATGCACCAGCTCCACCAAAGAGACTGGCTACATCACACTTGTGCGTCCTCTCCTGGAGTACTGTTGCTCCTTGTGGGACCGTCACCATGTGCGACCGACGGAAGAAAATGTTCAAATGTTTGTAGAACTTATGGGACTTAACTACGGGGTCATCAGTCCCTAAGCTTACAAACTACTTATGAACTATCTAAGACTAAGGACGGCACAAATATCCATGCCCGAGGGGGGATTCGGACCCCCGACCGAAATGGCCGTGCAGACCATGACTGGAGCGCCTCAATACCCTCGGCCACCGCGGTCGGCGACTGACGGAAGACATTGAGAAGGTTTAGAGGAGGGCAGCTCGTTTTGTTCTATCACTTTACGGGGGGAAGCGTCACTGAAATGTTGCACGAATTGGGGTGGAAATCATTAAAAGAAAGACGATATTCATTGCGGCGTGATCTGTTTGCGAAGTTTCAATCACCGACTTTTAGTTCTGAATGTGAAAATATTTTGCTAGCACTCACCTACTTAGGGAGACATGACCATCCCAATAAAATAAGAGAAATTAAATCGAAAACGGAACGATTTAGGTGTTCTTTCTTCCCGAGCGCTATTACAGAATGGAACGGTAGAGAAAAGTTATGAAGGTGTTTAATGAACAGTCTGCCAGGCACTTGAATGTGATTTGCAGAGTATGTAAGTAGATGTAGATATAGATTTCAAATTCAAACATTCGGTACCATCAATTCCTTGTCCAAAAAAAAAAAAAAAAAAAAAAAAAAAAAAAAAAAAAAAAAAAAATGCGGAACCAATTTAAGAGTTATGGCATCATACGAAGCAAGGGCAACGTTATATCCGTCTCTAATGAGCAAGACGTAAAACCCTAGACTTCGTTCCTTCTTTCTTTGTTCTGTTCGTGTGGGACAGCAGGGGGCCCTCGGCTGGGTTTGCGGGGTCCCGCCCCCGGCCCGCCCCCGCCGCCCCCGCCGTCGCCGCCGCGAGGGCGCGCTGGTGGCGTGTCGGCGCAGGTCGGGCGTCGCGGCGCGCCGAGCCTCCAGTCGGCCGAGCGTCGCGACGCGAGCCGCAGCCGCCGCCGCCGCCGCCGACGCCGCCGCACAGCGCCCGCGCGCACGCCTGCCACCTCGCGGCGCCGCCGCCAACTAGCGCTCGCCGTGGCGCTCGAGCAGCGCGGCCGCCCGCGTATGGTCGCGCCGGGCGCCGCGGCCGCCGCGCGCTGAGACAGCCGAGCTCCGCCGCCGCGACGCGCCGCGACGTGACGTGACGTGACGTGACGTGACGCGACGCCCGCGGCCGCGCGCCGCCGACACACCTGCTGGCATGACCGGCCGCGCACGCCCGCTGCCGCCCGCCGTGTCGCCGCCGCCGCCGCCGCCGCTGCCGCCGAGCTGCCACTCGCCAGTGCGACGGTGATCGCCATGGTGAAACCCGTGACGCCATATGCCACGTTCCTGTTGACGATCGGCGCACTCACCATGTTCGCCTCTGCCAAAGATAGTGAGTACCGCCTCTGGATGCCAACCACTGCGATGGACTGTCATTTCCGTAAACTGTCAAGATTCACGCTAAAGTTGTCCCACATTACAGACACCAATGATCTCTCTTCCAAGTTTAAATACCACATTTCACAAAATATAAAAATGCAGCCATCAGTGCCAAAAATAAAATTCTTTGTCCTGGTTTCGGCAGTAACTATGACTGCCTTCATCAGAAACTATAAATTAAAACAAGTCACAACTTAGCTGTAAAGCTTACAATATATATATGCACGGAGGTATCAGATCTGATGCCTCGGTGAAGGCGTGCAGCCCATAGTGGCTACCTCCTTCTTATATATATAATGTGTCGTAAGCTTTACAACTAAGTTGTATCTTTCATTTATAATTTCTGTTGCAGACAACCATAGTTATTAACAAAGCCAGGTTAAAGAACTTTATTTTTGCGACCGAGGTGTACATTTTTATTTTTGACGTTGTAACGGTCGCTGACAATAGCAGCTATGTTCTAAATTTTTATCAAATTTAACCACGAAACTTACTTATATGTCGTCTCAGAGGAGCCAACAAATTTCCGACCATTGCTGTCTATAAATTAAAAGCAATCTGGCAGCAGCCAGTTATTCCCCTGAAGATGAACGCAACGGCCGAAACATCTTGAATTATTAGTCGACACAACAGGAAAGACCGTGAACGTTTCATACAAAAACATGATTCTATATTCTTCAAAAATGTGACGCCAAGATCGCGAATTAATAATTTATTTAATGACGACCAGTTTCGGAGAACTCTGCCATCGTCATCTGGCCATATATATCTTACAAGCTGGCCAAGTTATGAAAAAAATGGAATAAAAAAGTAAGTGGAACATAGCACTTAGTCATAACACAAAAAAAAAAAAAAAAAAAAAAAAAAAAAAACCATAGACTCGTCGAAGTGGCCGAGCGCATTAGGCACTATGCTCCGATGCGCGAGGCCGTTCCCCGCCGGGGATTCGAATCCCCCCTCGGGCATGGATGATTATGCTGTCTTTAGTGTAAGTTAGTTCATAAGTAGTTTGTAAGTTTGGGGACTGATGACACCGCAGTTAAGTCCCATGGCAAACATTTGAACATTTTAAAAAAATACTTAATTTAAAACATGATCAGAGTTTGGTGGCACAGACCTCCGAAAAAGGTGGTCAGTAAATAAATTATTAAATCGCGATCTTGGTGTTTAATTCTTGGAGAATATAAAACTATCAGATCCCCACCCAAACCGGCAATGTCAGGTAATGTTAGAAACATGACTGACGATACCAGATAATTCGTGGACCAGGAACTTCCTGTATTCAGAAAATCGTTTTCCTCGCATCCCTGGCATGTATCGCTCGTACAAAAATAATTCCGAATACTTGGGCTCCAAAAAGGAATATTTCTAAAATTTTCGTTAAAAGCTTCGAGGAGAACTACAGCACTAGACAATATTTCCATCAGCGACTTATATCAGAAAATGTCATCCAGTGACGCTGAGCACTTCTTTAACTCTATTAAACAAATCTCTTCTACTATAATCTTTGCATGCCCTATTTTTGAGAGGAGTCACATACAAAAGATAAAATTTACATAAGTAAATGTAAGAAAAGGGAAAAGAGGTTCTAGTATACATATACTTTAAAATGCATACACAACAGAGCACAACAGTAAAAGAGACGTGTTCACAGAATCGAAGCATCTTCATATATCTTTGCATTTCGTGTGGCAAGGTCTGTTATGTTTTATATATTATTTTTGTCCATTCTGTTTCCTTCCAAATTATTGAAAGCAAAGAGATTCGTTGCACAGTGCCAAAAATAAAATAAAATAAAAATAGTATCACTATGTCATCTCCAGATATTGGTTCCAGATCAAAATATTATGTACTCTGTCCCCCTACAAGTGCTCGAAATTTGTAATGGGAATTTTCTAATACATTTATATTTTACAAGAAAGGTCATATTATTCACATAGGATGCGACTGCCGATTATTCACCTGACGATGTACATATTGTACAAAACGATAGGTACAGAAGTTCAGACCTGACTCACCGGGAAGACCGGGAGCCTTTCCCGAAACAACATTATTGCGGCCATAAAAATTCGTTGTCAGTGAATTTCATGAATTTGAAACAAAGGTCTTTCTTGCGTTCCTGGTGTCCGTCGTGCATACGAAACTTACTCATAACACTTGAGCTCCGCAAAGCGAAAGCATGAACTCGACTATTTGGCATTTATAAGTCTCTTAGTTCTAGGAATCAGAACTATCATCGTGTCAGAAAACCATTATAAACATCCACAATGTTAGTAGCTTCAGAGCAATAAGTTTTACTTCTGACGGTGTAGATAATGATCGAAACCCTCTTAATGTCAGGATGGACAAAAAAGGAACACCGGCAGAATTAGCACAATGGCAATATTGGGAAAGAATTCACAGACACGGGCATGTGTCTATATTCATATTACCTGTACGAGACAACTAAACTATTAAACTTAAATACTACTCCGTATATGGTAATACTTCGTACAGCTGCGAATATTTCGTTCTCCTACAGTTTCGTACCGTTCAAAATATACCAAAATCAAACGATATTGTATAGGAAGTAGATAAAGATCGAAAAGCTGAGTAATTAATTTCAGAATATACACACCTGAATTACTGAAAGTCTTTTATACAAAGGTGCTACCACAAGGGAATTTATCTCGTGGAAAACATGTAAACTGTCAGCCATGATTATGATTCACAAAATGAAAATTTAAGAGCATTTCCGAGTGGTTAATATCGTACAGGATTACATAATTAAGATCTTGGATTCATGGATACTTATGTAGTTTCTGCTGGATAGAGTTAAAAGTACCAGAAGTTATATCGCACGTCAGTGGCTACGTAAATATAAAATCGGAGATGCGTAGTGAACTGTGCTGCAATCACTCTTAAAATTTAACTTCTTTCACACCATATTCTTCATAGCTTTCAATATAGGAACATGCAGAACATTATATCACCGCAAAAGTACTATTAGTAAAAATACCTCAACGCACTATCAAATTTGCGAAAGATATTCAAGCCGAGAAGCAATAGCCGTACGCGCTAAGGAGCCTTCCTGCGGTGCGTGCGATCGTTCGCTATCGGAGGTTCGAGTCCTCCCTCGGGCAAGGGTGGGTGTGTTGTTCTTAGGATAAAATATTTCCTAAACTTTACAAACAACAAAGATCTTCATCATTTCTGTAAATATTTTGAGCGTTATGATTTGTTGCCTTTACTACTCTTTAAGCGCCCTTTCACACTAATCATACCGTTTGAAAGTAATTTACGCAAAAATGCTTCTTAACGCTACAATTTCTTTCCGTAAAGAGATAGAGCCTACTTTTTATATCAGTACCTTTTAATCGACCCTGTAAAAATGCTCTAGATTTAATCATTGTTTTGCAGGACTACACCGAATTATTCGAAGCTGTATTCCGTTACTCTGACAAAATCGTTACTCATTGTGTATTGCCGGACCGGCGTTCGTCGAATTTCCGGCAGTCTCTATTTATAGAGCACACTAGGCGGCCATTTTAGGCAAACAGACAGCATTCAACATCAGACATTTGGTTATCTCACCTATGGTCACCCTTCTAAACGATAATTGTCTTTTCTGCAATATTTAAAAGCTGAAAAACGCGACATATCAAGAACATTTAATTATTTTTCCCGCAGTAGCTCATTATAATGAAATTTAATCAAAGAACAGCTCTCTAAATTACACCAAATTACAACAAACAGCGTGACCTAAACAGTAACCAAATATATATATATATATGAATGTGTCTTAGAAAATGGGCAAAGCCCAAAACTAGTCGTCAGCATTTCAAATAAAAGCAGCTTTGTTGCATATTTAAAAAAAAAAAAGTCTTTTCTACAATATTTAAGAGCTGCAAAACGCGACAAATCAAAAACATTTAATTATTTTTCCCGCAGTAGCTCATTATAATGACATTTAATCAAAGCTACATAACATTTATCTTTCTTTATAAAAAATAACCTGCAACAATTGAAATACCCGTAAGAATATTCAAATAGGATCTATTACTCTGCAACATATTGTGTGGTGATATCCGACTGCCTGCTATATAAAACATTTATGCCGCTCCTGGACTGGAACCCATAACCTTCGGGGGTTGCCAAGACACTTGAGACCCAAGTGTATTTCCCCGCAAAATGTAAAATTGGCCGAGGATTCTGCCCCGGCTAAACGCAGAATTTTAATCCGCCAGGAAGTTTCAGCAACAAAATTACTTACGTCGAAGTAGAAAGACATCTTATCTGTTGCAAGCTACATGCAGGCGGCGCAGAACGTTAGATTAATATACTCGCATTTGGTACATTTCATCTGTTATGTATTATCGTGCAAACGTGTGCAATGCTCTATTCGTATCGATAATTTCAACGTAATACCTATGACGTTCTTCAAAAGTATACCAAATAAGGCAATTAAGAAATGTAAGGCGAGAAATTTTCATTTGCAGGCGACACACGAACAAGTGCAAGTGAGAAATGTTCAAATAGAGGTGGAAAAAGTTTTAATGTAAGTATAGCTGTATGAGAATATTATGGAATTCGAAAGCTATAGTTTCGTTGATGGACATAAAAAAACTTCGTGGAGGTGAACTAAAAAAAAAAAAAAAAAAAAAAAAAAAAAAAAAAAAAAAAAAAAAATATTGCACGTGGCCGTAAACACATCAAAACTAATGCAACAGCGAATGGATTAAATTTCAAACGAATTACATCCCCGTGTGACGAATAAAATTTTTATATGGTATACACAGTATAATGAGGATGGTTTGCAACTCATAGCAAAGGCGATCGTCGAAGTGATTCAGACAAATAAAAAGGAACCTTACGCAAACGTAACAAAGCTTCCGGCCACAGCATTCTTCCGATTCATTCGGAATGCAGTATCCATAGCTTAGGGTACTGACTGTCATGTGTGCCTGTGTGATATCATGGAAAGGACTGTGTATCGCCGGCCGCGGTGGCCGAGGAGATTGCGGCGCGCCAGCCACGGTCTGCACGACCACTACGGTCGGGGGTTCGAATACCCCCTCGAGCATGGATATTTGTGCCGTCCTTAGTGTTAGCTAGTTCGTAAGTTTAGGGACTGATGGCGCCGTAGTTAAGTCCCATAAGCTATACAAACATTTGAATTTTGACTGTGTGTCTCATTCCGAAAAAGACTGTGGCCGAAAGTTATTGAGTTAGGTGTGTATCTCCTGCATTATCTGCTAATGGAACCCTATTATATTGAGTGACACCTGATATCTCTATATAATGAGATCTTTATATAATGAGAATCTCTGATAATTCTTTCGTACAGTTAGGTAGCAACTACCGAGCGAGGTGGCGCAGTGGTGACGCACTGGACTCGCATTCGGAAGAATGGTGGTTCAAATCCACCTCCGACCATCCTGATTTAGGAGTTCCGTTATTTCCCTAAATCACTCCAGGCAAATGACGGGATGGTTCCTTTTAAAGGGCAGAGTCAATTTCCTTCCACATCATCACCCAAACCATCCGAGCGTAAGCGCCGTCCCTAATGCCCACGCTGTCCACGAGACGTTAAACTCCAAGCTTCCTTCCTCCTCCTCGTAGATAGCAACTACAGGCAAATTAAGTCCGACTGCAAGGCTAGGTCTGATATGGCAACGGGTAACCGCTCTTGTGGGTTTAAGGCTGGCAGGAATTTTTAACAGAAATATTTTCCCAAAAGTTTCTATGTGTTCAAATGATTTTAATGTTATTTTCGTGTCGTGTTTATCAAAATCAGATGTCAGTACGATGAACTGATAAGTAAACGAAGATCATTAGTGCGTTAGTAAAAAATACTGGTTTAAAGAACAGGGACATGCTAGAACCGTTAGTGAAAACCGGCGTTTGTACATTCCTAAGAAATGGAAGTCTTACTAGAATGATGTGAGGAAAGTTTGTGTAGCAGATATTCTATGCAAACACATAGAAGGTTGCATTAATTCTGTAACATACTTATCTGTCACAAGTAGTTAATCGACTACGTCGTCTAGATGAAATAATCTCGAAACACTCTTAACGCATTAAAAAAAGATCATAACTCGAGTCACACACGAAAAAATGGTGGGCAGATATATTCTGTAGAACACTGTCATCTTCAGCAGCATAGTCGCAAGGTTCTGAATAAATAAAAGGCTAGAAAGGCAAATGGCTGAACACTTCTGCCTGCAAGATAGCTTTACATCGTCAATGTACGTATTTCTAGGGCATATTAAGGAGGGAACCTTTAGGAGTTGGGGTCACTATTAATTCAAATTCTGACCCATATACAAAACAGGAAATACGTACAGTTATTACAGGTTCATTAGTGAAGACTTTCTCCACACACTCACACACACGCACACACACACACATACTCAGAGTGAGAAAGAGAGAGGGGGGGGGGGAGAGAGAAAAATGGAGACAGAGACAGACAGATAGAAGCGACAGTGATAGATAGTCTGTTACTTATTTATTATTTGTACTACTTCAGTTTACGATGGATTTTCTAAATTGTTTCAGAAATCGGTAGAACGTGCGTTACTGTATTTCGTTCTTCGTCGTGTTTTCCGTAACACATTTGTAATGTGTTCCTTTCGAGTGTAATACAAATACGACTTTCGAACACTTATGTATCTTAATTGTAAATATTTACTGTTTTAAATCCAATGATGGAATGTGCCTTCTCTTCGCGTTCACTAATGTATCACGCACATTATTCAGTGTGATATATTCACGTACTATATCTTGTATCGTTTTCAATTCATGAAATAGAATACCTTTGTCGGTTGGACTTGACACATTACCCACATCCATATCCACTGCAGTCACGATTACGTTCTACAGTGTGGTCAATTACTGTCTCTCCATTGCTTAACGAACGACTTTTTTAATTTTGTAAATGTTTTCATATTGAAAGTGAATTTGACAATGCTGTAAACCAAAACCGTAACACAAAATCATTTTAATCTTACCTTTTATGACATATAGGAACCGTTGTGTGAAAAACACTACTTATTCTGTTAATACTAGCCTGAGCAACTTTCACCCTGTTACAGCAACACATTGATTCACTCTAAATTTCATTACGAAATTGATCTAAATGCTACGTTTTGGTAGTGTGATTGAAACTGATTTCAAGACTACTTTCGCATTTACTTCTTAAACTTCATGCACTACTTTCCTAAGCGTAATTATTACCACTGGGAATGTAGCCTATCCTTATCTATAAAGAGCTTCAAATTTATAATTACTTTACGCTTGCGTTAATGTATTAAAGATTTAGATGTAAGCTTGGAAGTTCGGTTCCTTTATCAAACATCATAAGAGCATTTAATGGGTAGTTTCTGCTTACATTTAAGCAAGTTTTAAAGGCATTACCATGCCTATGGCGTCAGATCTCCTGAAATTGTTCGGTAAAATCGTATAATGTTGCGGATGCAATCATTGGCACATGTTACTAGTCAAGTGCAATAATATTATATTTATTAGAAAATCAGTAGTAAATTAAAATGTTACGTCTGATGCAACCTTTTGTTGCGCAAGTGGTGACAATATAGTAATCTAAGAACTTGTTTCCTCTCACATTTTTTCTTTTATTTTTATTTTTTTTTTTTTTTTTTTTTTAATTCTGACACTATCAAATATACCAATAAGCAAATATTAATAACCACTAAGAGCCGCTATATAGGCGACCTACAAGCGGTCTTTGGTGCCCTGACGCCTAATACTGATAATAATGATGGTTACGGGGAAGTATTCTGCACAGTACTGCTTCTATTTAGGATTTCTCAATAATAATAATTTCGTGTAGCTCTTTGGCCTGGTCCACGTCTTTCAATTGTACGCCACTTCGGCGACTTGCGTGTCCCTAACCTTCCCCAGTTATCCAACCGGGAAAAGGGGACCTACAGTTTAAGCGTGGAAACCGAACCATGTGTCGTGTCGGGTGACTCCTCACGTTTTTGAGAGGTGAATGATGGGTTAAAACGCAGACTGAAAAACTCAGAGTTCCGACGGGTTTTGAACCAGCGACACTTCCGTTTCCAGTCCACCTGGCCCGACATGATTTCTCAAAATCCCCATGGTACTGTAAAATTAGGCTACTCTTTTTATCTATCATCATATTAAATGATTAAATGTATTTATGGATTAATAACATGCGTCATGAATTGAATGAAGAGGAATTAAAAAAAATATATGGGACTTAACTGCTTGGTTATTAGTCCCTAGCTTACAAACTGTTTAAACTAAAACTAATCCAAGTATAATACATACACCGATGCCCGAAGGAGGACTCGAATCTCCCATGGCGAACGTCCGCGCGCACCGCAGCACGGCGCCCCAGTGATCACGGTTATTCTGCCGCGGTAATGAAGAACTGACTCCAAATCTGTGAACTTGAGAAATAATTGCAACTCGTACCTCTCCAAGATCTATTGTTCTCATTATGTCTTCAAACTCATCGAAACGGCTACATCCACCTTAGAAGTAAGCTCGTCAGTCTGTCAGATTAAAATGTTACACTATTGGTGATAACGTTGGTCTATACCTTAAACACTGAGACTTCTACTGATCTTCTATTTCTGTTATCTTTCCCCATTCTCCGTATTATTCCAGTAGGGAGGAAACTGCCTTTTTCAAGTTTACAAAATAATTTCGCAGTTCTATTTAAAACATTTTTCTCCTCGTGTGTGCATTTTTCTCCTCGTCTATCATGTTCCAGAACCTTTAATTTCTTCGTACCTCAAATGAGTTTTTAAATTTCGGGAGCTTTTATTTCCGATATATCATAATGTCCATTGCTATCTGTGTTTGTATCTGTCGTTTGAATAAACATTTAAACTTAAAACTGTTGATCAATTAATGAAACGTGGTGTCTGTCCAACATATGTGTTGTGATTCCTTCATACTATTAAAATAAGAGATTGTTTCCTTATCAATATCTAAACACTTGACAAATATTTTCGTGATGCCCAATGTAGACGTCATTACTTTCATCAGGTGCTTCGCGTAATAAATGGAATTACGTGTGCGAGGTTTTTTTTCCCCCGAGCCATATGATACATTTCAACTTCATTCCAGATCTATAAACTATGAGACATGAAATAAAAGATCTTTTACAGTGCCTGTTCTTAAAAAGCATTTGGATATTTTCGTTTCTGATAGCTGGCGGTGTTAATAAGTTAAATAAAACAGAACCATGTAATTGACACATATTAAGGAATTAAACCTCTAGAAACTATGACGAACACAGAACCTACCACGAGATCCATCACTGCCGAACCTACAGTTCGGAAACACGGAGAAAGTGAACAGATTCTTGGAACACTATAACGCTTCTTATCGTTCACTACCACTTCTTACTGTCACCCTTCATCGTTATCGCTTCTTTTATAATCAGTACCTTGTTCTGATATACATTTATATTACTCAGTATAATATGATAATAATGATTTTTACATTGACTCCTATTTGTGTGTCATCTTAACCTGAGGCTAAAGGCACATTAGTGTCGTGAGATTAAAGAAAACCCGTGGCATACATAAAGAATATAATAATAAGCCGCGGCGGATTAGCCGTGCGCACTGTAGTGCTGTGGTGCGGTGCTCGGGGCCGTTCGCCGACGGGTATTCGACTCCCCCTCGGGCATGGGTGTGTGTGTGTGTGTGTGTTGTTCTTGGGTTAGTTGACCTTAGTTTAAGTAGTTTGTAAGCTACGGACTGATAACCACGCAGTAGAGCCCGATAGATTTACAAACATTTGATTTATAATAATAATAATAATAATAATAATGTGTGAGGTTATACAGAAAGGCAGAGAACTTTGAGGTGAACGATCAGAATCGATTCAATAAAAACATGTAAGCTAACCTCGCGCATTGCTCAACCTAAAGGTCGCAGATTCCGCACCCTGATCATGGTATGTAGCATTCCTGGTGAATACTGCTCAACGTTTCCGGCACAAATTCCACACATTGTTTAGAAAGGTGAACAGGCGGGGGTTAACGGCTTTGACATAACTGCAAAACGACATATTGACCATGTTGTTTATTTTTTCTCAATGCCACCGGTTTTGGTTAGTTTACCATTATCAAGCGTTAGCAGCGTTTAACTAATAGCTTAACATGTCGTAACACAAAAATTCAAAGTTTTAAAATAAGTATTTGTTGTCATTACTCTATTCTTTATTGATATTACCACAGTGGCTGACTGCTACAAACTGCCACTGTGGTAATAACAATAAGGATAGAGTAATGACAACAAATACTTATTTTACAATTTTGAAATTTTGTGTTACAACATGTTAAGCTATTAGTTCAACGCTGCTAACGCTCAATAATGGTAAACTAAACGAAACCGGTGGCATTGAGAAAAAATAAACAGCTATGGTCATTATGTCGTTTTGCACAAATTCCACAGGCTGATAACATTTACAGCTTTTGCTGAAAACATGGCACCAAATTGTGTCTCGCCCGATCGACACTGAGGAGCCAAATAAACAGGTACGCCTGCCTAAAATCGTGGAGGGACACGGCGAACACGCAGGAGTGACGCAGTACGACAAGGCACGGACTTGAATAATGTACGAATCCTGCAGGAGCTTCCGTCATTCCGTAAGAGTGCGACGGGTGGAGATCAAATGTTCAAACCTTCGTAAATATAAGGGACCAAGCTGATGAGGTTCTTGGTACCTACACTTACAAACTACTTAAACTAACTTATTTTAAATAAAAACACTTTGGTATAGGCTTTACCGTGACCGTTGTTTGAAACTGATTGAAACGCGAGGTATTACTGTTACCAGTCACTTTGTTTTATAGGACCCATTACGCGTTTCGAGGGTTTAAACCTCAATCATCAGGTGAAATAACATATAGGTTAGGTTGACCTGTTGCACTGTCTACAAGAGTAAATACAAAACCCTACATCAGATTGTAGCTTTGTACAAATGTTCAAATGAAGTTAAATGTAAGCAATTAAAATATCATACCTCCAGTGGCCGCAGGTCGCTTGCATTGTCTTAACGTAACTATGTGTAGCAAATCACAGCCACCATCTTTGTATATTTCCAAGTTCTTTGATTGTGTTAGAAATAATTAAAGATTGTGGCTGTGATTTGTTACGTATAAGTGAGGTTAAGACAATGCAAGGGATCTGTGGCCACTGGAGATATGATATTTTGTTTACATTAATCTTCGTCTGAACAATTGTACAAAGTTACATTCTGATGAAGTTCAAATGTTTTTAAACCTATGGGACTTATTTGCTTGATTATTAGTCTCAGGCTTACGAACTACTTATGGAAAAGCTGGTAGAAGCCGACCTCGGGGAAGATCAGTTTGGGTTCAGGAGAAATGTAGGAACTCGGGAGGCAATACTTACTTTACGGCTTATCCTAGAAGATAGATTAAGAAAAGGCAAACCTACATTTCTAGCTTTTGTAGATTTGGAGAAGGTTTTTGACAATGTTGATTGGAATAAACTCTTTAAAGTTCTGAAGCAAGCAGGAGTAAAATATAGGGAGCGTAAGGTTATTTACAACTTGTATAAAAACCAGAGAGCGGTTGTCAGAGTTGAAGGGCATGAAAGGGATGCAGTGGTTGGGAAGGGAGTGAGACAGGGTTGCAGCCTTTCTCCAATGTTATTCAATTTGTACATTGAACAAGCTATAAAGGAAAGCAAGGAGAAATTTGGTGAAGGAATAAAAGTTCAGGGGGAAGAATTAAAAACATTGCGTTTTGCCGACGACATAGTAATTCTGTCAGATACAGCAAAGGACCTGGAAGAGCAATTGAACGGAATGGACAGTGTGCTGAAAGGTGCATATAAGATGAACATTAACAAGAGCAAAACTAGGGTAATGGAGTGCAGTGTAAGAAAATCAGGTGATGCTGAAAGTATTAGATTGGGAAACGAAGCAATAAAGGAGGTAGATGAGTTTTGTTACTTGGGCAGTAAAATAACAAATGATGGTCGCAGTACAGAGGATATAAAATGCAGAATGGCAATGGGTAGAAAAGCGTTTTTGAAAAAGAGAAATTTGTTAACATCGAATATTGATTTAAGCCTAAGGAAGTCCTTTCTGAGGACATTTGTATGGAGTGTTGCCTTGTATGGGAGTGAGACATGGACGATAAACAGTGCGGACAGGAAGAGAATTGAGGCTTTTGAAATATGGTGCTACAGAAGAATGCTGAAGATTAGGTGGGTGGATCGCGTAACTAATGAGGAGGTACTGAACAGAATTGGGGAGAAAAGAAATTTCTGGCATACCTTGACTAAAAGAAGGGATAGATTGGTGGGACACATTCTTAGACATCAAGGAATTGTGAATTTAGCATTAGAGGGAAGTGTGTGGGGTAAAAATCGCAGAGGAAGACCAAGAGATGGATACAGTAAGCAGATTCAGACAGATGTAGGTTGCCGTTCTTATGTAGAGATGAAGAGGCTTGCTCAGGATAGGGTATTGTGGAGAGCTGCATCAAACCAGTCTCCGGACAGAAGACCACAACAACAACAATCTAATCTAGCGGTATCACATATACCCATGCCCGAGGGAGGAATCGAACCTCCGACGGCGAACAGCCACGCTCACCGCAGCACGGCGCCTTCGTTCGCACGGCTATTCCGCCGCGGCCAGCATGTTGCCAGGCATTCCGGATACACTCAGTTAGTATGACTGGAGAGTTTTATGGCCAGCTGAGGTATTTAAACGCAGAACAGTTTACCTGGAGTCACTCTGTAGCAATTCCGGAAGTGCGAGATGTAACATTGTCCTGCCGGAATTGCCGAAGTCTGTCAAATACAAAATGGACACGAAGGGTTGCATGTGATCACCGAGAATATGTACATACATGTCGCCTGGGGTCTCATATCTACCTCCACCAGCTTCATTAGTCCCATGCTGCCGTGCAGGGTCCTTGGGTTCATTAGACAATCTAAATACCCGTGCCTGTTCATCTGATTGGAAATGAGACTCGTCAGAGCTGACATAACGAGGCTGAAAGCTTTGTTTCGTGCATTCAGCAAGAGTATACGAGTGGGCATTCTGCTACGAAAGCGCAAATCGATGATGTTTTGTCGAATGTTTCTCACTCTGACACATTTTGATTTCCCAGCATTGATATCTGGAGCCATCTGCAGAAGGGTTGCACTTAAACTGTCACTATAACGAATAGAAATAGAAAATGTGATCTCTGAGATAACATGCACTGAAAAACGTTAGTGCGGGATCTCCCACTGCGCAGCGCTGCGATCGTTTTGCGCGCTATTCTGTTAATGTTTATAAACGCTCAATCGCGTGCTTTCTTGCTGATTTGTGGATATTTCGGGTTTTATATGAAGAATTGTACAGTGGTACAGATTGTTAGTGTGTTCGATATTTAATTGAACTGAAAGGCATGAATGCGAAGCAAATATTTGGAATGAAACGAATAGTAGAAAGACAGTCGCATAAACTGAGGTGACGACACCTTCGTGTTCTGTGCCTGGTTACAAGTCAGAATTAGATTAGATTAGTTGGTTCGCTCCATAGATCCATGTTGAGGAGATCGTCGTGGATGTGGGACATGGTTTTTTTTTAAATTATTATTCTTTACAAGTTGATAATATAATAATACTAATAGAGATAGATACATTTTTACAAGCTTATAATATTACTAATAGTATGGATACAGATACATGCATCATTTGGTTCTATTTAAGAATTCGTCAGAGGAGTACAAGGAGTTGGCCACTAGAAAGTCTTCTAGGCTCTCTTTAACTGATCTTTATTTGTAGCTAAATTTCTTTTGGTTGTTGGTAAATTATTGAAAATATGTGTTCCATTTTGAACTAAAGTAAGTCCTTGTGTAGATCATTTTTGTTCCTAGTATTGCATGTGTGAACTGAGTTGTTTGTTGGAAAAGGGATACATTACTTAAGACAAATTTCACTAAGTAATAAATATACTAAGAGGCAGTAGTTAATATACCCAGTTCTTTAAAAGGCTCCTGCAGGATGTCCATGAATTTACACCACAATACATATTACACGCTTTTGGCCTCTGAAAACTTTTGCTTGATGTGAGGAGATACCCCAAAATATTATACCATATGACATTATAGAATGAAAGTAAGAAAAGTAAGCAAACGTTTTTATTTTTGTGTCTCCTTCATGTCTGATACCAGTCGTATTGCACACATAGATTTGTTAAGTCGTTTCTGCAGTTCTGTGGTGTGCTCCTCCCAACTTAATTTTTTTTATCAAGCTGTAATCCCAGGAATTTCATACTGTCAACCTCTTATCTGCTCTTCTTCATACTTCATGCATATACTGGATGCGAATCTCTTACATGTTGTGAACTGCATGTAGTGAGTCTTTTCAAAGTTTAATATCAATAAGTTGGCTTTAAACCGTTTATTAATGTTAATGAAAATATCATTAGCTGACTTTTCCAATGAGTTGGCTTTCAACCATTTATTAATGTTAACGAAAATATCTTTAGCAGACTTTTCCAGAACTACGTTCGACATTCTATTTATTGCAATACGTATATCATCTCAAGAAAAATGAACTCTACTTCTGGCAGTGTAACTGATGACAGGTCATTAATGTACACAATGAAAAGCAATGGCCCAGTGATGAATCCTTGAGGGACACCACATGTAATATCTTCCCAATCTGGTGATGACTGTTGGCTTAATTCACTAGTCTCTTGCACTGACATCCTTTGTTTGCTGTTAGCAAGGTACGACTTGTACCATTTTGCAGCAATTCCTGTGACACCATAGAATTCTAATGTACAAAATGTAGAAGTTGCAAGGAGCTAAGACGCATTTTCACGTCGCCAAAAGATTTAGAAAATTTTAACAAATGGTAAAAAGTTATCACACAAAAGACAAGGCGCTAACGAAATCGTACATTTGTGATGCTCACTTTATTGAAAATTTTATTTTAGCAAGGTATAAACTGACAAATTCATTATTTGTGGAAACGAAGAAGGTACAACTGCCCAGAATTTATTGGCACATGAAAAAGAATTCAGTTCCTCAGATTTTCCTGAAATTGTCCAAATATTTGTCTGTCCGATTAAAACTACGAAAATATCCTACAGAGAGGAAAGCTGCTTGAAAAACTTTGAATAAATCACGCACAAATTTGAGACAGTAATAACGCTTCTCATTTAAATAGAACGTAGTTGTTTGTTAGGTCTAAATTTCTTGATACACTTGAAGTAAAGCAAAGCGCATGTAAATAAGAATGAAAAAATAGCTTGGCCTAGACAAACAATGAACTCAAGCCAGAGAAGGCCACAGTAATTAGGCTGCCGTAGGCGGAACTACAGTCACTTTTGGAAAAGCACAATTATTATTGTCTTTTGATATACATGCACCTATGCACTGTTGCTTGACTACCGACTACGAAAATCTAAATCCAGACTTAACTGCTGGGAAGTAATGGTTGAAAACAAAATTTTAGGAGAGGATTAAAGATCGACAATATTCTGCAATACGTATTGTAGAAGTAAAAGCTTTTCACTCTAGTTAAATTGCAGAATTACTAAAAGTGAGTTCGTAGTAGATTTCACGATCATTATCTAGTTGGTCTGCTGCAGGAATGTGAAGTGACATGGCAAGAAAAAATAGTAGTGTGGTCTTATAACATTTAATTATTCATTTTTTTTTCTTTTTCTTGCTACTTTTATTGAAAGTCCAAAAATTAATTACTCTGTGTGAAATCGTGCAGTTTATTCACTGCCATGTTCTCCTTTTTCTTTTCCAGGACTATTTTTAGAAGCATTTATCAGTATTGAGATTGCGCTTAAATAATGTACTTTAAACATGTTCTCGTAAAATAGGGAACAATATGTGAATCGCGACCTAATAACATGCAAAATAGAGATACAACTGTGAATGTGTAACATCACTGCGTGTGAGAGTAGCTCGTAAATCTGAGGTAGAGCCGCCAAGCGGCGAAACGGGTGTACTCGACAACTGATCACACTTTCTACTTCTATTCGTTATGCTGTCACCTTGAATGGGTCTATTCAGTTGTCGTTGGTTTCGCTCTTGCCGGATATTTTTCCAGTCGCAGCGATGTAGATTGTAGAAGATTTGATGTTTTACTGCACTCGTGAAATGGTCGTACGAGAAAGTCATCACCTCACTCCTACCTCGGAGGTACTATGTCCCATCTTTCGTGTGCCGAATATAAAAACACATTCAGATTCAGTGACGTACTTAAGGGACAGGGCGCCCCCCCCCCCTTACCCTAGAAACAATACACATACCGTCAAACAGTGTTATTTCGGACATTTCTGAGATTATTTTCACTATAACTTTCGTAGTTTTTGTCAGATTTCATTGTTTTTTACGGAAAATGTCCTAAAGACGGAACGTCCATCTACATCTGCTTTTGCCTGAGACGTACAAATAAAGTGACCGAAATGACTCCATGGAGTAAGAATCGGAATTGTCCGAAATCCCCCACAAATGACTCAATTTCGAAAAAAAAAAAGTTTCTTTGAAACTTTACACAAAACTCCTGACAAACTGCTACAAAACTTCTCATAAAGCCGCTGCCTACAGATCTCGTTGGTAACTAATAATTTTCCGCCAGTCGCAACAACAGAAAGTTTCCGCTCCATAACACAGCGAAAACTTTCGACATTGAGACTGTCAGAGTGATTATTGCGCCGGTAAACAATCGATCCAAACGCGGGAGTGCTGGACGCGGGAATTACAGTGTCGTGCATAAAATAAGCAGCGCGCGGATGTCGAAGTTAGCACTAATTCGTTTCTATGCAGCAGGAAAGAGAAGATAAACCATATCGTCCGAAATCACCCTGGAGTCCGAAATCACCCCGTTTGACGGTACAGAAAAAAAGTACGGTATCTGAATCCGAAGTTGTCGCCGTGGTAGACATTATTGGTTATGGTAAGTGGCGAATTCACTAATAAAAAAAAGGTCATTGGTTTCCTGATACGTGCTTCGTTATACCGTTTTCAGAAAAGGCATAGAGTCATTTGCCAGATTTCTAAAAATAACAAAAGAAGGCAGGAGGTTGTTCTAAAGTTTATTTTCACATTAGTGTTGCTCCTTATCCGCCCAAAGTATATGCTAGAGTCGTCAATGTTCAAACTCACTTATATCGTGATAAACTGCCATTATTACAACAGCAACCGTTTCACCGCCTGCGCCAGACAGATACTGTCGTATATAGGCATTGTCGACCGATGAGTGGTTACAAATTATCTCTATGTTTGTATATTATGTCTATAGCAGCATTTTTAGCGTTTCAGTGTAATAAACCCGGTATCGTTAAGACAATATAGAGCGGTGAGAGTAACGAAAAGAAGTGAATCCGTATGTATCAGTTACTAAAAGAAACATTATTCATTACAATCGTATCTTTACTCGTTTCTCTCGTTACCAACGTCACGTGGAAATAAAGCTGCTACACTGTCCGTGGAATCTCTTTTGTCGTGCGCTCTACGAACCATAACAAAGCCTGATGCTGTTTTCCTGCTGTTGTTCCCTGTCACAGTTCGAAGATTGTAAATAACTTTTAACTGTTATTGTTAATACTAATTTAACAGCAGCCGCTGACATGTAAACTTAATTTAAAAACTTACATTTAACATTTCAAACAATAAAATTAATTTATAAAAAATATTGAGGAGCACGAAACGAAAGAGGACCGCAAAGTTAGCAACCTGTTTGCTCAACCACTACGCCACCATCACTGAAACTTACTCAAACTAGCTAATACTGTAATAGGAAAACTTTCGCAAACCTTTTCTCTTTTTCTTCAGTGCACTCAGGCGTGATGTTTTAATAATTTGAAAGGCTTCTTTTGTCACATGTCACATAATTTGAACCAAATAGTCTACACCTTCATTTTAAGTACTGTTCCCTCACTCTGCTTACGAGGCTTGGGCCTAAGTTCGCTCATGGAACGTCAGAATCAGTCGGAAGTTTTCGTGACGATATCCGATCATAGTTAATAATAATAATAATATAATAATAATAAATATAATAATATATAATAAATAATATATAATATATAATAATAAATAATATATAATAATAAATATAATAATAATAATTTTTATACTGTATTCTGTGTTATTGCCTATTGAGATAATACAGTCATGAATGAAAATGTATCATTGTTGATAAAACTCTTCTGGGTATTGGACCGCATCGTCAATATATCAAATGTTTCGCCTACGTTTCGACCACTATTGCAAGCGGCCATCTTCTGGGTGTTACGTATCACTTGTGTAGAATATAACTTTTAAAAACTTTTTTCATACAGATTATAACTTTTAAAAACTTTGTCACACAGACCAGATCAAAAGCAAATAATTTACCATTAAACCGAAATCTTTACAGGTGAAAAAATACAATATATCATTTATTTCCGTTCAAAGGTGCCGTCGGAACATCTAGGATTACCCTGCAAACACAGGCCAACAAGTATAATCTAAAACGTCTAAAATGTAGAGATACGCAATACACTCTTAAAATTCGTCACAGATGCATGTATAAATTACTCACGTGAGAATAAATATTATCACAGGATATTAGCTGTCTCTAGGTTTACCATATATCCAAATGAAAAAACCCGGGGTATTATGTGAAACGAAATAGCTTAATTTTCCACGAAAGCATACTTGTCTCTTCTTCCAACCTGATGTTAACAATTTTTGTAACAAATGAGATATTAATAGCTATAGCTGCCATCAACTAATTCTTTAAACACTGTACAGAAAGTCTATTTCTTTCGTAAGTCCAATGTATTCTTGACGAGGAAAATACTATTTCCACAGCTGCGCTGTCGACAGGGATTGTAAAAAACCGTGTTGCACAGTTTTCAAAAGTTATGAACATTCATCTCTAGAACCATTGTTCATGAAGTTACACCGTGTACCAGATACAGTTTTCCCAAAAAATGTTGATGCTGGTTCCGACTTGAGTTGCTCACTTACAAACAAAACACCTTTTAGGCCTTCCACTTCACCAAAAAATTCCACAAGAATATTTCTATTTCTCAAATAGGAAGCAACATTTTTTACAGTTTCCCGATCAAATAGTTTCTTAAGAGTTCATCCTAGAATAGAGTCAATTCGTCCTACTGCCTCATACATGTGATTTCCCAGAATCACTCCAGGCAAACACCGGGATGGTTCTTTTTAAAAGCAGCGGTCGATTTCCTTTCCATTCTATGACAGAAAAAAAGGAACTCGATGGGACTTAAAACCCTAATGTTTCTATTGCCTCATTCATTTGCTAAACTAACCGTTAGAATCAGATTAAAACATTCATATATTTTGTGAACAGAATACCTTTTAGCCTTGTGTTACATACTAGATAGTCAGGAGAGATTACAACTCCAATACAGTATTTTTTTCACCTTGACAACTTGACACAGAAATGAAAAATACGGGGGTTTCTTCAGTTTTAGGAATTTCCAACCGGAGGTTAAAACAGAGTATTAAAAACCGGGTGGAACACGGACAAACGAGGTGATTTGGTAACCCTAGCTGTCTCCGTATTTGTTTTCGTTACCGAATTCGTATCGATACGATAGATGCAAGTAACGAAACATATTCATCGTTAAATTCGTACCGATACGGTAGATGCGAGTAACGAAATGTATCTATGAGTAACGATTTACTACTTAGAATCAGCCAGAGTATTCGTTAGTCTACTAATTGCATTCGCAACAGATTTTACAGACATACCACACTTATACAAATGAATACAACCTGAAAAAGTATATAATACAACAAATACGCGATTGTACACATTTTGTATGTCATTTGTATTTTGATTACTATCTTTCATTGTTTGAATACTGCGTTTGTAGATTATGCGAGACAGTCTTATTTCTTATGCATTCTCCGATAAATATAGCATTTTTTTTTTTTTTTTTTTTTTTTTTTTTTTTTTTTTTTTTTTTTTTTTTTTGAATAAGTAGATGGACAGAGGTACCAGGGATAGAACTCAAGGCAGGAATAAATAAATACCCGGTTTTCAGCTAGTATTTACTAACTATTCGCACACAAGTGGTAGATTAGCAGAACAGATCAATAAGTTATAAATATTACTGACTGATCATAGTACCCCCACATTGGAACCAGAACTCTGTGTGTGTGTGTGTGTGTACGCCCGCGCGCATCTACCTTTTAGTAATAGTTAAACAAAGTTATCGTAATAAATCACTGAATTCATACTATGCGTGAGGTTTAAGGACATAAAATGCTTCTACTAGTCTTTGCCGTAGTGCGATATCGAAACTTTCGTGTGAGAAAAAACTTCCAAGTGCGTGTCAAGCACGCGGTATCAATATCATCTCAGGCGGTCCCACGATGTTGCAAGTAGGCTATGAATTTTGTACGAGCTTAGTTCCTTCGTCGCTCACGCAAGTAGTATGTGGTATCCTATTATTTTATCACACTGTCCCTCTTTCGTAATACTGTCCTCCAGTGCTTATTACGGGCTTTTCATATTTGGCAAATGTATTTTGTCCAAATTCCCTTCTTGTTACTTACGTGATGATGTAAACGTTCTGTGTGGTATAAACTTTTTTTTTTTTTTTTTCGCCCCTCTTATTTTCAATTGCAGAGATAAGGCACCAAACCAAATTATTACACCGGCCGTAGTGGCCAATCGGTCTGGGCGCGCCAGTCACGTTCTGCGCGGTCGGTTTGTTTGTATAGTCTATGGGACTTAGCTACTGGGTCATCAGTCCCTAAACTTACAAACTATTTATAAACTACTTACGAACTAGGACGGTAGGACGGCACAAATATCCATGCCCGAGGGGGGATTCGAACCCCCGACCGTAGTGGCTGTGCAGACCGTGACTGAAGCGCCTCAGTCCCCGCGGCCACCGCGGCCGGCTGCGCGGTCGGTGGTTCGAATCCTCCCTCGAGCATTGCATGGATGTTTGTGCCGTCCTTAGTATTAGCTAGTTCATAAATAATTTGTAAGTTTAGGGACTGATGATCCCGTAGTTAAGTCCCATAAGCTCAACAGACATTTGAATTTTGAAGAAATTATTACAAAAACGAGTGTGGTTAGCTACCCAAAAGTTATAAAGCCCATTCCGTTTAACTGGTGTACTGAACAGCGATTATCTGGCTTCAGTCCGTGTTTCTCAAAAATATTAGTCAGCAGTATATTTGTATGTAAGGTTATTACATCCGACTGGCATATTGTCACAAGGCGTTTCATACACGAAGAAACATCCAACCGCAAGTGCCATATATGTGGCCCCTAGGGATTTATAGAGATGAAGTCAATAATCCGTTTTTCCTACGTCGGCGCAGCGTATCCTGTCAGTCTTTTCAAAAGCGTTGCTGATGCTACGTCGCAGCTCTGATTTACTTGTTGGTACAGAAAGCGTAAACATTGAAATTCTCAGTTAATCTCCCACCACAAATTTGTATAGGGTTTGCCCAAAAGAAGTAGAGGCCTTGAGATGCGAATTCTTTCCATCTGCCGTCCACCGCGCTGAACTTTGATGCGTTCTAGTAGCTGAAATCTGAAGTGTGACTCCAACAATATAACGGACTATGCCGGAGTCACTGAGGTATAACGATGTCTGATACAGAAGGAACGCCTTTAAAACAATATGTGGCAACATTGTTACGCAACCGAGGCTGTTTAACACATACTTTATACAATTTTCAAATATAATTTCTTCAGCATTGCTTGATAAAATTCCAATAGGTTCCATTACCTTTGTACAATTTTACTAGCAGTCCATGTTACAGCGTCCCTACAACAGTCCATTGGTACCGATAAAATGTGTCTCTCTTACTTCAGTGTTATGTGGAATCCTCAACTTTTTATTTATTTCAGCAGAACATCATTTTTTTCCACGTATTTCTTCTTGCTTTCGTTTACTGCGTGCCCACTAGACAGATCCAAAATACAGGGAATAGGGTGAAACACTTCCTCAAACTATTTCATCACCTATGTTGTCTGATTTACATATCGTCGAAAACCTTTTCCTACCTGATTTTTTTATCACTAGTTCATTCTGAATTTCCGAGACCTTATTAGTCATAAAGTCAAAAATTACAAATCTGTGAAATTTTGTAGAGCTAAGACATTTCTCAGATCAGCACAAAGGTGCCCTGAACCGTATTGCCAGTTGGTGTAAATAAAACAGTTCTCCCCTTACTGATGACCGATTCAAACCATATGTAAAATGTTTAATTTGGATTATTACGAATTTCGGTCCGATTAATATTCAGGAAGCTGATAGCATTAAACTCTAAAAAACTAATTTTCCCCGACGATTTAGTATCACCGTCCACTTGCCTGACTAGCGGACCATCGTCTCGTGGGGGCGAAATAATTTTACGGGTCCTAGAATAAGTAATACAATAAAACTGAGAAGTTGGTAATAAGCCGCAAAGGCTGCCGCAGCCGTTAAATTCAAATCCGGAGAGCCAACGTCTCCTTCGCAGGACACTTCTGTTCCCGCTATTTCTTAACAGATTTGCACCTAAGGCAGACCGCCACCCTAGAAGACGTGAAACCAAACCTTGCGGGCCGGAAAGAACTCTGGGTCAGGTTGGTAAAACTTCACTAGTTTTGCCGGCGGTGCGACATCCGATAGTAAATTGATATGAGGGACGTGGGTGCTTGCATTTTCTAGGAGGGCAGGTCCGCTATCGTCTAATGTACATAGATCAAAGACAACACAGACTGCGCATGTCCCTATCTCTGCTGTGTTGTGCTTTGAAACCAACAGCTAATATTGCCCCGAGTCACGTGACTGAGGCTTCGTAATTACGAACAACAGTGTTTATAATTTACAAGTGAAGTCCAGCGTTGATTATAACAAGAAAAACGACATCTCGTATTTCTGTTACACATGTAGTAGTAAAATAAAGGTAACAGGATTTCTCCATATTACTGAGATTAATGCAGTGATTATCGTTTTTACATGTAACCAGGCGAAAAGTATCATCAAGTTCCGTTTACAAACAACATAATTACACATCCTAAATGTTTGTGTGCCACTATGATTTTTTTTACTTTTACCCAAACTGATGAACGTGATTATTGGTGGGAAGATTATTTCAGCGTGTCTTGACTGAGTATACATATATGAGCAAAAAAGTAATTTCTGGTGCAGATCTGCCGTTAATAGCGTTACACAATGATGATAATGAATACAGAATGTTCATTATCCCTACAAAACCAGTTCTTGTTATGTAGATTAATAATGTTTTGGATCACATTATTATGTAATGTAAACAGCAAATATATTTCCTATTTTACGATTTGGCTTTACGGTATGTTACAAAAGCCATAAAATATAAACGCTTGTATTATATTAAAGTCGAGCATTATTGATGCACTCCGATTTCAGGTGCCTATAAAAGCACGACAAAACATTTGAGATGCATTGTTGAGGAATCGTATGAAAACTGATGTTTCTTGGCAAACTGATATTTCGTCTCCAGCGTAAGCTACAAAATAAGAGACTCACTACAACAAAACAGTCATTCGCTTAAGAACTACAGTACTGTTGCTACATTTCATCTAGGCAAAGGTGAAAACCGTAACCGTTGCTTTGTATTGCGAATTGCGGAGAACTAACGCCCATTGCAATACTGAATATGTAATGAGAATACGATAAGACGTTTTATTGTCGAAATCTAAGCCTAATTACCACTAGCAAAAAGAAGAACTGCTGCTGTACTTCACATTGCTTGTAATGATGAACAGTGTTTTCTGCCTCAAGTCACGTGACTTAGATGTTAGTTTCAGTATAATGACGTCACGCACAGCCTATCTTTGGTGTATGTGTATAGCAGTAGCCACTATGTTCGGTCTTGGTGATTATTCGCGTTGAGCGACATGAATTTCACAGTTCCACCGAGCAGGATTTTGCGATTAAGGTAATCGCATTCGGTCGCGAGTTTACAAAATATGCATTTCGGGTGATAGGAATTAGTAACTGTTTTTCTTCATGTAATAAGCTACATCGTAATTCTGTGTGATACTTGCAGAATACATTGATTATTTCAATGAACTGTCCGACTTCTGCTTTGTAACCTTCCCCTGTTGCCATAATTTTTATTCGCCTATTAAATAACAGAAACCCCTGATACAAGAGAGGAGCTCCGATGCTGGCAACGGTCACAGCAACAGATGATTCTCGGGTAAGTCACCTGTTTATTGGGAAGTGGAAATCACGCAGGTATATTAATTTCGTTTTATTTGTTCCTTCTACCAACAAACCATCAGAAGAGTAAGCCCTACAGTTTGTTAGCATCTACTCAGTCATTATTCGAAGTCATTTGATTAGTGTTATTCATAAATACTCCAAGGAAAATGCAAATATATGCCATGCAGTTTATTTAAAGACTAGCTTAAAACCCGGCGTTGCCCGGGTATTTATTTATTTACTGCTGATATTTTTCCCTAGGTATTTATTCATTTGTATAAGGGCTGTATGTCTATAAAATCTCTTGGGAATACAAATAGTTGTAAAGACGTAATAGATTAAAACTTGGTGCGTGATAGGGCGGCTTTCCATGATTGTTACTGTCTATGTGGTCATACCTCATGAACTACGTGTCACACTGTGAAACAATTTAGAAGGTACATTCAGCTGTACGTTTGTATACTTTCTGTAAAATTTCCTGTAGCTATAATTAAAACTGTACAAATTACAAATTGTAACGTCATGCCGAGAGCGGTAGTTTAACTCCATAAACAGCGGAAAAGTAGTAAGCGAGAAACTTTTTTCCTTTCATCATTTTACTGTCGTTGCCAGCGAGAAAAAGCTTAATAAAGGTTTGAAATTATGTTTAACGTTTGTTGCAAGACAGAAAGTACTCTCATTCTTATACAGTGTATATCGAAAGTCTCGCCGCATTATATGGCATTTTTTGCGATTTCTATGAGTTATGACGTAATATCTTTTGAACCATGTGCCGTATGTGATTCTTAACCATGTAGCAATTGTTACCTCACGGTAAGAAATGTGTATACCAAATTTGGATGAAATCGGTCCAATGGTTTAGGAGAAAATGAGCAACATTGTCGCAAAATGCAGCAGTTTTTCGCGCATCTCATTGTTTATGACGTCATAGCTCGTGAACTATGTATCATATGTGATTCTTACACTTACGGCGACCGTCCTCATGGATTGAAGCTTACGTGTAGAAAATTTCATAAAGATTGGAAGCAAACTGTAGCTTTGTATGCAACACGTACAAACTCTGCTTTATATATTACATAAATCTCAACTAAAGAATATGCACAATGAAAAAAATTAGAATACTCTCAGTGGACACAAAGTGAATTATGTATATTGTTAAATGAACTGATATTGGCTCTCGTATGCTTGATTCTACCCGGAATGACTGATTTCGTTCCGTAACGGAAATTTGAAGGACCAACTATAATCGATTACCGTGTAGCCTGACTGGAGAAAAATTTCCAGAGATGCCAACAATATAAATAACTTCATCTATTCTGAAGGCTGGAGCAGATGGTAGTATCCCTGTGCTGACGTAATGCAGTGACGAAGATTCTTCCGCGTTGGGACAACGGTACCTAAAGTGGCCACATAACAGCCCGTGCGTGCTACATCACACTGACCAGGCTACATCACACTGAATGGCTGGCCGCTGGGGCACGCCCACTGCCTCGTAGTGGCCAGACAGTCAGCTGGCGGCCGCGGCCTGGTCAGGGTGACGTAGCACGATCTGTTCTGAGGCGTTGTATCTAGGCGGTGTTGGTTGGGATTGGCTGCTCCCGTCCTGTATCTACCACATCACTTCTAACAGACAGACTGTCCAGATACTACTAAATTATCGCTGCCTGTTATTCCACTGTGTACAGAAAAGGCGGAAATGAGGAACTCCGAACGGTTATTTTATTTACTTGTTCGGCATATACAAAGGCAATAATTCTTTAGTTACTTACAATATTATTATACAACTATTTTAATTTACAAGGCACTTATAGTACTAAACTGCATTAGATATTCTCTCAAGCCACTTTAAGGCCGAGTCACTGAGTCTATGTATGTCTTTCAAGTCACCATCATAGCCGTACACTTGACACACGCGTAAATGGTCCATTGTTTGGGATTCACCATACATTCAGAGCTGTCTGACACGCCCCATTTCTTTATTAATTGCTTGCATCTGCTGACACCTGTTCTCACGCGGTTCAAAGTTGTCCTAACGGTAAGAGACAACGAGATCTTCAAAGGATAATGTCAGACGCGTACCTTTAACCTATAAGGCGTAGCTCAGGTTGGTATTTTTACGGACACCGCCATTATATCTCCAGCTAACCTGTGCTTTCCTCCCCTCGTAAGTAAAAGGCGTCCAATAAACGTTTCGGTTTATCCTAATCATTTAAACGTGCTCCAACCAACCACAGATATGTCTGGAATCTCCCGCGGAACCTTCTACAATGGATTACCTCTCCGCTCTTCTTATTCGAATTTAAAAATCATACGTATATTCAACTTTTCCAAGGTAGGACGGCGAGCTCTTTACCTTGAAGTATTAAAATGCCAAGATCGCAAATACTGATTTTTTTCCTGACCACCGGTTTCGATACACTTAAGGTATCATCATCTGGTCACTTGTGTCCTATGTTATCGTTTTCTGAAGGCGTATGACATTAAATGGTAAGTAATTGTTTTATGATTGACGTACCATTTAAGTGTTATACGCCTTCAGAAAATGATAACATAGGACACAAGTGATCAGATGCTGATACCTTAAGTGTATCGAAACCGGTCGTCAGTAAAAATAAAAAAAAATATTTGCGATCTTGTCATTTTAATACTTCAATCATACGTGTCCCTTTTGGATCCCATAGGAAACAATGCTGGCTCGCACTTCAGTATGTCTACTGCTTCGGTTTGCCACCGACTTGGTTTCATCGGGCTACGTTGCGTTCCGCTCTTTCCTACATATGCACTGTACTAGAAGTTGAGGTTGTCGAGAGTACATCACACCACTATTAGTCATTTTCTTTTCCACTCACAGAAGACGAAACGTGATGTGGTGACAGTAGAATCATTCTACAGTCGGTTTCAAAATCAAACCCTCTAAAGATCCTCAACAGTTTCTCTATAAAAATTCGTCGCATTACCTCCAGCTATTTCCGATAGAGTTCCCGAAGCATCCCTGTAAGTAAGATAGCACATACACCGATTTCGGACGACCGGTAAATACTTGCCTATATTTTACCGGTAGAGTGCTGCTTGCACACACGTTGGCATTTTACCAGTCAAAACGAGCTGTCGCTTGGCTGTCGTGGACGAGTGAAAGTGATTCCAAACATAAATAAATGAATCCCAATAGATTTTGCATAGTATTATGACAAATATTGCTGACATGATACAAGTAACTAATAAAGTAGCGTATCATCACACATTAGTATACTGGTTACAAAATGAATTTTTTCATTGGTCTTCATTTCCTCAAAACCCTCATTAACCCTGTGGGCCAAACCACCACGCTCCTACGTCTGGGCCACACCATAGGCCTCAGAGGCCCCCACGATATATTATAACAATGAAATGCTCTTTAAGAAGTTCAGTGTGATGATGAGGATGAGGATATAATACTTTAAATAAGCTTGAATAACAAAAAAGAAATATATATTTCCTCAAGAAACCACGAAACAAAATAACCAAACTCTCATAAATTAAACAATAGTTGTATAAACTTCATATAACGCAAAAAATCCGTCACATTCGAAAACCACCTACAGTTAATAACGTTTAAAACTAAAATAGGTATCACAAAATTCAGCGGAAGTTTCTCATTTTTATCGGCACAATTTGGACCAAATTTTTTGTGGTGCTGACCACTCACTGGCAACTTACAGAAATCACACTGCATTTTTGATTTCCTTTGTTTTTTGTAGTCAAAAAACTTACAATAACTTCTTTTGGGAATATCTCCTTGCTCAATTTCCTCACGAGCTGCTTCTGCAGGTGGTCATGTTTAGGCATCTGTAAATAACTGTCCCGTAGGTCATGGGGAATTGGTGTGTCAAGCGTAGTCTTCATCCAAAGTGCTGTAAGGTGTTCAGAAATCGTCAACATAAACTCAAATCAGGACAATGGTTTTGTTTGACCGTTGTATCTCCCTTTCCCTTGGGTTTTGTAAAGTTATGGAGGTCTCGGAGGCCTAGTTTTTACCTGAATCGGTCGGCAGGGGCGGAAGTGATGTGCACTGTACACTGGCTCAAAGACAACTAACTGGAGGAGGCTTACATGCGAGTCACGTCCCGTCCAGCTGTGTTGCAACGGGATTAGGACAGGTCTGAGTAAGCATCTGGGCCTCAGAGGCCTATGGTGTGTATGGTGTGGCCGCCAGGATGAAGTTCCTAAGAAGTTGTCAAGCGCAAAATGGAGCTTGATGCATCATGAATTTGTACCCGACAGTTATACTGCCAACGCGGAAGTTATCCAGGAAGTTTTGGAACGGCTGCTACAACGCATCCGGCAGTACAGCGATAGCTGTACTGGAGTGGACAATAGAACTTCCGGCTGCGACAATGCCCGTCCACACAATGCGATCTGATAGCTGAACTTACTCGCTACACGCAAGGTCACCGATCTTTCACACTCTCCTTATTCTCCATATTTGGCGCCGTAGACTGTTTCCTCGCCTTGAATTAGCCCTGAAAGTCTTACACTTCGCAACGGTTGCGGAGATGCAACAACGTGAGACCTCAATCAGTGACGTAGCCAGGATATTGTACGTGCCTTTATTCGTAGAACCGTTTTCGAGTGGTATTTCGGCTCTTCGGCTCTCAAAGACGTACTTTGGAGGCAACGATAAATATATGTCTGTGGTTGTCAAGTCTGCGGTGGCCATTCTAGCAGATGAATTAAACCAGTTCTTCATTACTTGTTTAGTTGTGTAATTGGAAAGTGTTACCTGCATTTCCGTACCTGTTAAGTATTTATATTCCGAGTTGAAAGCAAAATGTTGTTTGTACTTTCCGATTCCGAAACTACAATCAACTGCCAGATTGCTGCATTTGACTCGCGATTATTTGGAAAAGTGGAAGTTTCGCGTATCATTGACAATGCAATTTCAAAGCTAACGGGCATTAAAAAATTATGACAAATTACAGTTAAATGCCTTTGTTTACCTTTTAAGATCTTAAAGAGGACAACGAACACAATGTCTATAGGCCTGGAGACTGCCCATTAAAAACAATTGTAGACATGCCAGCAGACGACGCTGTTCTGAGTATTCTGTATGCACTTGCAACAGAAATAAAATTTATCCTGTTAGTATCTTAGTTAACTAAACACACTGTATTCGTGACATATTCAGAAACAAACCACCAAATAATGGTGTCAAGGTATATCGGTCTAAGCACACTCTCGAAAATAGTGATATATTCGGAACTAAGCAGCAAAATATTGGGGAGAAACATGAAATACCTTTTCCATACGAGATATTCGGAAATAAATAGCCAAATCTTTCTTATACCCATTTCACTTACTGTACCATCAATTTTAACGTTTCCCTAGTTTTGTATCCATATTCTCGAAAATCGCGACAGTCGGCACAAAGTCAAATATTTGTGAGAAGGAAGAACAGAAATGTCATTGCTGATCGTACCACTTGCAGCAGCAGTTTCATTCTCCGTTCTTCAGTCACACATAAAAATCACCAAATCGATGTTATTAACTCCCGAGATAACATATAAGAGTACTGGATAACATAATACTGTTATGTGAATAAGAAAATTCCACAAAGTGTTGTGGATAAATAACTCTACAATGTGTTACAAACGTTAAGATTTAAAATAAAATAAAAAATAAAAAAAAATTAAAAAAAATGCGTGGACCGGGTTTTGTTTGCGGAACCTCTTGCTTGCTAGCCCACCACTCTACCCATTATGCTACAGCAAGTCGACGTTATTAGTCTCTTCATATTTTATATACTCGTTCCCACAAGCTTGACTCCTGTTTTCATTTATTGTAAAAACAAATTTAACAATGTTTGTTAAGCTTAAGGGACTTAACTGCGGGGTCATCAGTGCCTACTACTTCTGAACTACCTTATACTAAAAACAACACAAACATTGATGCCCGATGGGGGATTCGAATCCCCGACCGTAGGGGCCGTGCAGACTGTGACTGGCGCGGCGCAGACCGCTCGGCCACTGCGGCCGGCAAATGTAACATATTTATATTTTATGTAGATAGTTTGCGTTTGTTAGACCTTCTTACAAATACTACAGTATTTTATAAACTTACAAACTACTTATGAACTAGCTAACACTAAGGACGGCACAAATATCCATGCCCGAGGGGAGATTCGAACCCCCCGACTGTAGTGGCCGTGCAGACCGTGACTGGCACGCCGCAGACCGCTCGGCCACCGCGGCCGGCGCGCGTGAAATACATTAAGGATTTAAAGCCTTGTGAGGGAAGGTGACATATTAATAGCAGGAAATTTCCACACTTAACAAGAGACATGCAGGTTACGGACATACGCACATTTTATGGCTATTTGCTGAAAGAGCGTTTTAAAACACTGTTTACTCTTAACGAACAGCATTTTATTGATTTTAGCAACTGACATATGTAACCGAACTGCTTTCTGTATTTGCTTCCATGCACTCTCAACGTTCAGCGCCGATTGTGACAAATAACAAAAAATGAATTTTATTGTTCCTACCTCAGTCATATGACGCAGGACAACGCTTGCTGCAGCTCTGGCAAAATTCGAACTGCTCTTAATTACTCGTGTCGTCGTATTTATGTACAGAGACAGGCGATAAAAGCCAATGGTCCTCCGCGGCCATATTCTATGGCCATTAACGTTCTTTGTTTACGCTGTCTGCATAATAGCCTGTTTATTCATGATTGTTTTTCTCGTTGGTACCAAATGAGCATATTTTTAACACTTCATTTGCAAAACAGGTGTACTTCAGGTATCGCACCTGATAATATTTCTCATTAATATACATTAAAATAAAAAGTATGCATATGTATATTGCACACAAATAATCATAAATGGATTGCACGAAAATAAAAACCAGGTTTCCTCAGATTAACAATGATGTCTTCAACATAATGATAATAATTGTTACATTTGACGGTGTACAATTACACTGAAGTGTAATAAAATGTGTAAGATATTTCATATGGGGAAATTTTTCTCTTCCGACATCATACAGAAGACGCGGAAAGAGAAAAATAAACGGTTTTGATGTTAAACTATAGTCAAGAGACAATTGTAGAATTATCGACAGCCAACACTAGTCGAGAACTTACCATACTATGAATACAAATCTGACATTCATTTACCCAGAGTTACACAAATAATCATTAGTAGCGCAATAATCTGTAAATTATGTCTCTCGCTTACTTATGTGGAATTTGTCTCATAGTAACACCAGCAATGGTAATTGGCAAGAAATGGAAAAAACAAAATCCTTTTTTAACTAGCTACAATGACGTTTAATGCTAAAAATGGGTGCGATATTCACAGAAGACCGTTCCGATCACTACTGAACATTCTTGGCTGTAGGAGAAAGCTTGACATAAGAAACAGCTTATGAAGATAATAAGCGGAAACTCCGTAGCAGTTAGTTACTTGCGTTTGTCAGGCGACACCGCTGGCAGTGCCATCTTTTGATTCGAGTAGTCCACTATGCTTGTCGTCCGTGGTTCCGTATTTTATTTCGCTGAGTACCAAAATTAGTTGGCAAGGTTTACATTTCTTACGCCATTTAAGATATTATTTTAGATGATAATTTGTTTAAAGTGTAACGAAGAAGAAACTAAAACAATCATCTCTGCCATGAACAGTGCAACACGTCGGCGCATCAGGTCAGGCGAAAATATAAGAAACATTTTCGTAAGGTACAAAAAAAAAAAAAAAAAAAAAAAAAAAAAAAAAAAAAAAAAAAAAAAAAAAAAAATTTACATTAATTTTTTTCACCAATTGTTTTCCATTTATAAAAAATGCACGTAGCTCTCATCTCAGACCACTGAAGATATATTACATTCAATGAAACGAAACGCGCCTGGTGAAAAACGATCAGACTGCTTGTAGTTTCGTAGACCGACAAATACTACCCTACATAATGTGTACAGTGTATTTGGATAGAATTCCAACTGCATCTAACTTAATACATGAGCTAAGCTTTAATCGCACATATAAACGCGGTTTCCATGAGCTGTTAGGCAGCAGAATGCAAGGCAGTACATCAGGCCAAACGCTGGAAATAACAACGAAATGCAGAACATTGTTTTAAATTTTTGTTTAACCTTGTGTTTCACAAAATATAATTTTTACTTAAATACAAACAGTTGACTGTAAAGGTACTGATGTTTCTAAAACCTCGTCTACGCTTTAAATGAAGGGATTCAAATGAAACTTGCTATTATACATTTGTTGTGCTAATAAATTAACTACCATAAAAAACAACAAGCAAAGAACAAATTATCTCCTTAACCATCATATTTAGAATTAGCCTGTTTTCGGAAAGTTGAAGAAAGATTTCGGAGTGCATCACTGTTTGTAGGTAGCTATTGCAGCCGTATGTGGCGCATACATTCCTATTCTAACCATTTCGTACTTCTTGCAGGTACGCCGACGAATGATGTAAGTGTTCTGAGTCTCGCAGCGTTAATCGAACGTTCACTTCCAGTTTTAGTTTACAACTCACGCCACTAGGAGGTGTTCGCAAGTGTTGTCGCACGTTTCAGCGGAGAGTTTCTGCTATTATCTTTGCCAGGGCCTAGGAATTTTATCTGTCACTTTCCACTTCTTTCACCTTTGGTAATATTTATTGCTCATGTGAAAAATACTATTAATGGCATTTTTAGACACTAGATTATCATTTATCATTCGTTTTTATTAATTCTTCAGTGCGCAATTGCTTTGAAATAACAACGTGTAAGTTACAATAAGAAAATCATCAAATACGCAACGCAAGATCGCGTATGCCAGAGACAGTTCTGGGCGACGAATGTCACGTGACATCTCCGAACGGCTGGTTTTCGTTAATTCAATGGAGGGTGTACGTTATTTTTGTTAATATCTCTCAAACGATATATGAAAAAAAAAAAAAACATAACGGAGCAAAGTTGTAAAGAAGTTTCTCCTCTACAAATTCGGTTATTCAATTTTCGCGTCAGGTGAACGGTTTATTTTCAATTAACATTACATTACAAACGACTTTTTTTTTGCATTACTAACGAATTTCTTGTCCGAAATATTTGAAAAAGCGAGGTTCTGGTCTCTGGAAGCCAACAATTATGTATGTAAAATTTGGTGCCGATCGGTTGAACGGTACGACCTAAAAAGTGGGAACACGTTGCAGACAGACAGACATCGTCAAATGGCCGTTATTTTTGCAAATATCTCGGAAACGATGCAAGATATGAAAAAAACATAAGAGAGCGAGGTTATAGAGAATTTTCCCCTCTACCAATTAGGGTATTCAATTTTCGTGTCAGATGAACGGTTCGTTTGCAATTACGGTTAAATTAAAGAAAGCTTTTTTTGGTATTATTACCGTATTTTTTGTCCGAAAAATTTGAAAAAGGAGGTTCTGGTCTCTGGCGGCCTACAATTATGTCTGAAAAATTTGGTGAGGTTCGGTTGAACGGTTCGTCTTAAAAAATGGGAACACGTTACGGACAGACAGAGAGACATTCCAAAATCGCCGATATTTTTTCAAATATCTCTGAAACGATACGAGATATGAAAAAAAAACAACATAAAAGAGCAAAGTTGTAGAGAATTTTCTCCTCTACTAATTAGGTTACTCAATTTTAATGTCAGATGAATGGTTAAACCGTTATTTTCACTTAAATTTCGAGCTGTCAAAAGTCGATCGCAAAGGCCCACTTTTAGTGGGTCAAAATACTGAGTATCATCGTGGTTTGGAACCCACGTTAAACTGTAGCTCCCACTATAACTGGCTGGGTAAGTCAGTTCGAAGGTCGGAGGAAGGCAACAGCATACCACCTCCAAACCGGACCATGCCTAATAAAGCACTGTGCTGTTCAAACCAATTTTCGGATTGTTGAAATCTTTTTTCTTTTTAAGCTATTTGGACGTAGGTCCGCAAACTCTGTTCCTAGTTTTTAGTTCCAAATACAATACATAATTCTAGTGATAAGCTTAAAAATTTCATACGAAACTGTTATTTTACGCGATAATAATCCGATTTAGGTGTGCATCAGATAAAAATAGCATCGCTTTCAACAGATCATTCCGCAGAAAAGCGTAAGAATTGAAATCGAAATGTAAATTTTATTGGACGGTCTAATAAAAAAAGAGTCGAACACACGTAAAAGTATATTTGCTGTTTAACATATTTAGCTGACACAATGAGAAAAATTAAATTTGTTTTGACATAGTTCATTTCCAAAGAATATACGTTGATGCACAGCAAGCATGCTCGAACCTGTAATCCGCCTATCCAGGGCAAATAACTGACAACCGCACTCAGTTCAGGTTCATCTGTTGACTCGGTAACGATGTCGCCGACTTCCAAAGCCGTCTCTTCTGTTGAAACTGACATTTCGCAAACATCCTTGAAACTATGTGAATAACTTTCAGTCCGTTTCTGATTCTATTCGAATAATTACAATCTCAATATCTTCGTCTTTGTATAGTGCTACACTATGCCAGTATTTGTCTTCACTTTCTTAAACGAGTTGTTCCATCCGTATGCTCTGTTTTGCAGCAACTCTCAGTTCTTTTACTTGGGAAAGTGTCTTTCTTTATCGTGTCCGGACTATTTAAAGGATATCAGCCTAGTACTGGGCTACGTCTATTCCATTAGTATTCGCGAGCCACAAATCTTCGAGGGTACACCGGTGTGGACACTTTTCACATGTAAGAAGGTGTTCCATATTTTGACTTTCTCCACAGTCACAGTTTACATCGGTTTGGTCGATTATACCCCACTTAAGAATATTTACTTTTACTGGGGCGACCCCCGTTCTGAGCCTATTCAAGGTTCTCCAGGTTTTAAAATTTAGGTTTTGACCGGTCCACTGAACTTGGGGGAGAGGGAAATTTTCAGGCGGTTCGTCCTGGACAGTTACAAGGAAACTTCTCCTAGACTTCAGTCGTGTCTCTGGTGGTCGAGCTCTGTAGAGGACATGCCGCTCATCTACGAGTTGTTTTATTTTCTCTACATGTTCTAAAGCGTTTCTGCGAGCTGTGGGATCTGCAAAACCAGCTGCCTTGTACAAGAGTCTGACCGGCGTTGGTTTCATGCACCCTGCAGGTCTCATTGAGGGCCACATCTACTTGTTTCGTGTGAGCGCATCTATTCCATACAGGGCACGCGTACTCAGCCGTTGAGAAACAGAGCGCCTGTGCCGTTGTTCGTAGCACACCAGGACATGAACCCCATTTGCTACCCGTTAGCTTTCTAAGTATATTATTTCTCGTCGTTATTTTCTGTCTCGTTTTGATGCAGTGCTGTTTATAAGTTAGAGACCGATCCAGAATCACGCCAAGATATTTAGGGTGGTCTGTGTGTTCTAAGGTGTTCCCGTTCCACGTAATTTGGAGTTTCCGTTTGGCTTCTTTCGTGCGAAGGTGGAAAGCGCAGACTTGAGTTTTGGAAGGGTTGGGTCTTAAGGAATTTTGATTATAGTACGCAGTCATTGATTTTAAGGCATTTTCAAGTTTTTCCTCTACTTCTTCAAATCTTTTTCCTTGAACGCATATTGCAAGGTCATCGGCGTAGATGAACTGCTTAGTGTGGGCCGGTGTAGGTAGGTCATTTGTGTATATGTTGAAGAGGATTGGAGCTAAGACGCTTCCCTGAGGGAGGCCGTTCTTTTGGTCCCTCCATCTACTCATTTTGCCCTCCAACAATACGAAGAACCTTCTGTTCTGTAACAATGAATGTACGACCCTAACCAGATGGTAATCACCGAGTGTCTCATAGATTTTATGGAGTAATATATTGTGCCTGATGGTATCGTAGGCTGCTGTCAGATCTACGAAGGCTGCCCCCGTTATGAGCTTCCCTTCATACCCTTCTTCAATATGTTCTGTCAGTGCAAGGACTTGGCCGGTACAGGACTTGACAGGTCTAAATCCTCCTTGTTGTGGAATGAGGTGTTTGTCAACATATTTTCCTATTCTGGAGAGGATAAGTCTCTCATACAGTTTAAAAAAGTGACAGAGCAAGGAGATGGGTCGGTAGCTACTAGGATTCTCTGGATCCTTCCATGGTTTAAGTAACGCTATTACTTTAGATTTTCTCCAGGGTTTTGGGATTTTGCAAGTTTTGCAGCACGTATTGAACAATTGTAAAATCCAACTCTTGGCCCTTTGCCCTAAATTCTTGATTTGTTCAGTGCATATGTCATCCACACCAGCAGCTTTACCGTTTTTTAACATGTTCATGCCATCTTGAAGTTCTTTCATAGTGAAAGGTGTCCCCAAGTGGTTGGTCTCCCGATTGATATTTCTGGTAATTTTTGGGTACTTTTGTTGTTTCTTGATTTTCCCGTTCAGCAGTATTTGCGTGGCTACTTGGTTTGCTGTAACCTTGCATGGTAATATTTGTTCCTTAGGGTCGCCGCTCAGTTTCTTAAGTTCCACGCTATTTTGCTACTGTGTGTCATGTCCATTTTTCCCAATGTTTCGGTCCATTTCTCCTTCCTTCCTTGGCTTAATTTTTGGAGTAGGGCTTTTCCACAGTCAACTGTTTCTTCGCTGAAAGGATCAGCGGTATAGAGTGTTTCGTATTTTTTGAGAAGTTCTTTGGATTCACTGGACATTCCAGCGACGTACTGTTGTCTGCACCCCCTGGGAATAACTTTCCTAGACGTATTCTTTATTATTTCAGTAAGTTGTTCATAATTTTCTGGTCTTGGTTCAACATGTTGTACCTCAGAATCTATCATAGATGCATAGCTTTCCCAGTTTGCCTTCTTAAAGTTAAATCTCCTCCTGAATGGGATGGTCTGTGGTCTGACTGCTGGATAGATGTTAATACCAACTGGTCTATGCTGTGTCTTTGGTATGGGGCCATATACCACTTTGGTACATCGGTCCTCAAGATCGATATTTGAAAAACATATATCCGGGTTGTATCCCTTTTTCCAGACATTACTTTGGAAGGATGATGGGAGTTTTGGGTCATGAATTAGTGCAAGACCACTCGTTTCTGCCCAGGTCTCTACGGCATCACCATTTGCATCCGATTCTGCATAACCCCATAGTATGCTGTGACTGTTGAAATCTCCCAGAATGAGCTGGTTGGGTTGTGACTGGAAGTTAGGTGGAGGCGAAAAGGTAAAGGGTTGGTTTGGGGGTGCATTTTCCAATTTCGATGGTAATAATTTCTATACCATTTAGGTTAGTTGTTCCCACAGAGGAGAACACAGTTTGAGATTTCACGAACACAGCGCTCTCATGCTTGTTGTGTGGTATTTCTGCTGTTAATGTCATACCTGAAATGTTCGGTCTTCTGGCAGTTAGGTCTCTGTGAGTCTCTTGAATGCACAATACATCGCAATTCGAGGTCTTACAGAATTCTGATAAGATTTCTTCTTTAGCTGTGGTGATACCCTCGATGTTTATGCTCGCTACTGTCAGTGTTGGTTACTGCGCGTCATCTTTAGTCCGGTATTGGAAGGATTGGCCGTCTACTAGTAGACGTTACCAGGGGACGCCGCCGATAGTATTTGCTAACTGCAGTTAATGTGGTGCTATCGGCCTCGTGGAGGCTCCTTCCTTGTCCCCCTGGGAAAGGGTAATACTGCTGTCTTGATTCGATTAAAGTAACCTTTCATGAAATTACATATAGATTCGATGTGTTTTAAATCGTAGCCGTTGGATGGAAGGCTGAAACTGGAAGTCCTTTTTCGGATCGGATTCTTTCAGTACTGTATGATCTGTATTTTCTGGCCTCTTTCCGTGTTAAATCAGTGCGGAAAGAAATGTTATGTTTAGTCAGGAAGATGTGCTAGGAGCTTTATATGCTTTTACTGTGCACTGTGCAACGGGAATAAATCTACAGGGGGTTATTTTAACCGGTCCTATCTCATTTCCTTTCCTCCTCCATGTTGCCATGGATGACGTTTGCTTTTGTTCCGCAATGACAGTGTACGCGAGGTTGTAGTTACTCCTCACTGCACTGTGTGAAGAGTAGAAACTCTAAAAGTTCACCAACCTGACGTCTTCTATAGATGTCCCCAAGCGGAGTTCTTGATTGAGGCTGAAATAATTGTACTATTGGCAGGAACTGATCTAATCCCTGAATAAACCTATATCCTCAGGAGTCGGGATGCCAACTGATTTTATCTCAAGTCAGCAGAAAGCCAGTAAACTGCATAATAACATCCACTTGACACAGATTGTTTTAAATGAAATTAAATATAATTTCATTTCCCTTGCTCTAATATGATTAAACAATGTATTATGACCAGCTACATATGCATGTTACTTCACCGGGTGCGCGTACTGAAGTCACTTGTTACTCTTCCGTGTGCCTGTTCTGAACTGAAGAGGGGCGGCTCGATGCAAGACTGCCTTCGTTCCGCAATTTGGCGCGCAAACATGGCTGCCGTGCATCGTCCGTTTTGTTTAAATAATTAGCAATCATTAATATGTTTTACCTACGCAGGGAATAGCTTAGATTTGAAGGGTTTTTATCAACTGAGTTTGACATTGAATATATTATTAGTTTATTAAGTATTAATAAAAATATGATTGCGTTTCGGCGCGTGACCGCCAATGCTACAGCCAATCGGCGTCCAGTGCCTGCCGATCGAGGAGATTTGCCAGTGCTCTTTCCCATGAGAACCCGACCTATTGTACCACCTGGCGTGGTTCTCACCAGCTTTTACCATCTGTCGCCTACAGGTCCTAACCGGCTGCACTGAAGTAATATTTCGAACTTATTATGACAAGCGATAAATATTACAACGTTGCGAACTTACACAAGGATTTTCCAAACACAAACTAGGAAAAATCACACTATTCTGTACAGGATGTCACAATTTTATCGCTTATTCCCTTCAGTTCACTCGAGCCCCCAGTGCTACAGCACGAAAAAAAGAGAGAAAAAAGACAACAGAAATCACCCATTCACAGCCTGTGTTCGCTTGTGGCTCCGTGAAGTGAGGCTGTAGACCCTATTTACATATATAAAAATGAATGTCTGTAGGTTCTCTATGTGTTCATAAACCATTTATTAGTTTGCAATGAAACTTTGGTGAACTGTTCACCGTACGCCAACGAAGGTTCCTGACCCAAAAACAAAAGAGCGCGACACATAGCTCAGGAGATATGTCATAAATAATGAGAGGTCACCTCGTGAGAAACCCCGATTTATGCGTCAATTATTGGAAAATGGGAGTAGTTAGGGTCCTGCAACAAAGTTTGCATGATCTTCAAAAAAAAAAAAAAAAAAAAAAAGAACCTCACCGTATACCTTAAGTTTCATACGATGCATGAGGGAGGGTACTTTGCAACATGAAAATGGATCCGTAAATACTTTGGTCACGCGATTACTTGAGAACGGCTCGACCGATTTCACAGATCCTTTTTTCCCGTTATTCTCATAACACGGGTTGTATAAAATAAAACGAATATTTGAGAAGAACAAAGTGCGTTTTCCAATGTGACCCTGCGTTTCTATTGTATAGAAATCGATAGTTTTGTTCCGATATTGATGAAATTTTGCACACTCCACCTTAAAAGCAACAGGACTGTCACTGTCTATAAAATTTCGTTTAGTGTGTGATGGAGAGTAATTAACTTACGGAATTTTGCAAAATGCATAGTTTTGCTTCAGTCTTCATGAATTTTTGCACACTTAACCTCTAAACCAAGAGGAAGACAACTGGGTACATAAATGTTTGCATGGTATATGACAGAGGGTATCTTGTAGAAAACTTTACCGAGGGAGAGAAAGATGGAAACGAACAAAGGGATGGGAGAGAAAGAGTTGGATGCAGAGATACTGGGGAAGGAGATATGGACTAAGAGAGTGTAGGATAAATAAACGCCCGGGCAACGCAGGGTTTACAGCTAGTTCTATTATACAAATTGGCTGCGTCGTGTCTAGGGGCAAGGCACACTTGCTGCAATGTCCCCAAAATGTTTAGCTTTAAATAAATGCAGGCTGGAACAAAAGATAAGTAAATAAATAAAATAAAATGCATAAACGACTCATTCACTTTTAGCAAAAGTCGCTAAATAAAAATTAAAGTCCAGCAACAATCCTGAGCAAATCTAAGTTCTACTGTCACAGAATATAGTTAGAGTCCACGAAGCACCACTGAAGACTTTTTCCAAGTCCCACAGACGCAGAATAAAGTTCTCAAAGCACTACAGAACAAATATTTCTAAGTTCCACACTTCGCTAAAAATTTACAAGTCCTCAAGCGACTCACAGTCACACAGCATAACGAAACGTCTAATCTGTCTAATCTACACCACCAGACTGCTCCTAGCAAGCCAAAATGGCCTCCTTAAGTACCCTAGCTGGCTTACTCTGAAGTGAAATCAGTATCTTTTGCATAAAATACAGATGAAATAAATACTTGTGGTGACAGTATTTGACGCAACTTTTCCGCTGAAACAGAATATGGCATCAAAAACATTGTACATATGATGGATTTTGCACTATCAAAAAATTAAACTTTTATACATTTGCGTTTTCATTATTTAAACTGAGTTTATTGACTGTACTCTTGATCCTGTGGTTTCATTAACTATTTACTTAAGTCTAATTTTCCATACTGCTGCTAATACTACAGTTATTATTGTTTATTTATTTTTAAAAAAATCCAGCTTTTATACCTGGAAAACGTGTTACTGGCCTCTAATTCAAATTTACTGAATTTGCGCTAAAGACGAATTAGTACTTAGATCTATCATTTCACGCCGTGTACGTAATATTTGGTTAAGCCGTTTTCAAGATTTATCGTTTACAATATTGTTATTTTGTACTGATTTTTACTATAACGCAAAACCTATTAAAGTGGAGAGAGGCGCGTTTATATTATCTCATCCTTCTAGTCTGTATTTTTAAAATGAGCCTACGTGCTCCTTTCTATCATATATTGCTCAATAGCTTAATTTCTAAGTGGTTTATTGCATATATCTCCAAGGACAGACAGGGCTTCTCCTGCCGAGTGCACTGCGTCTTATAACAGACTGGATTTTCCAGTCACGGGTCTGTACACAAAGCGAGCGACGAGACGCTCGTTTGACAGCTGAGAGATTCCGCTATCTATTGCCCTGAACTACGGCAACCCAAAATACATCACGATTCCCGCGCATGTGCGCGATTTAACACAGAACTGCAGACTTAAAGTGTCCCCACGAGACTGTCCCCTTACTACCTTACTCCTAGCTGGAGTACGATTATCAGGGCATTTCGCGATCTGGCAAGCATTTTATATAATTTTCATTGTCAGTTTCGTTGTGAAAATCTTTCAATGCGCTCTGCACACTTAGTAAACCTAAGGTCAAATCCTCAAATGTTTGTTAAGCTTATGGAACTTAACTACGGGGTCATCAGTCCCTAAACTTACAAACAACTTATCTACTACCTTATACTAAGGACGGCACAAATATCCATGCCCGAGGGGTGATTCGAACCCCCGACCGTAGTGGCCGTGCAGACCGTGACTGGAGCGCCTCAGCCCCTCGGCCACCGCGGCCGGCAACCTAATGTCACCTCGTGCATGAACCACTGTTGCCCTTTACAGAACTTCCATTTATCCGCACATCTAGCATCGTAACTGTGCTGCCAAATATATGTTTCGTTAGTGTACACGACGGGTTTCTTTGCACCTTTATTGTGTTACGTGTAGTGTCTTTATCATAAATGTGCGTGCACGCCATGCTACAGTGTTATCCCTTCGAACCACACTGCTCTTACATTTATTTCAAAATCAAGCCGCCGCGTGGTCTAAGGCGCCATGTTACAAATCGGGCTGCCGCTTCCTCCAAAGGTTCGAGTCCTCCCCTAGTATGTGTGTGTGTGTGTGTGTGTGTGTGTGTGTGTGTGTGTTGTGTGTGTGTTGTCCTTAGCGTAAGTTTAAGTTTTTCTAGGTTGTTTGCTCTCTTAGGTTTAGAGATATGTGAACATTTTAAATTAAAACTAATCGCAATATACTGAAAACATTCCAGTAAGTCGTTTGTATACCTCTGGAATTAAAGTCAGTTTTGACTTATTCCGTTATTGGCAGTTATTTCATAATGTTTTTAAATTGAAACGAACTCGACTTCAGTCCAAATCACATGATTTATTAATTACACGGTGCAGATCGAGACCCATGGGCTCTCAGCTGCCTCTTGAGCAATTTAGATTTAAACTAATGTAAACTGAAGGTGAGCCCTCAGTGCTCGTAATGCATTTTGTATTTAATAAATCACGATTTTATTAGTGTCATTTTCCTCATTCACCCATCCGTAATACTTCCAAAGTATATGTGGATCTCCTTTAACATGGTAATAATCGTAATTCTTCTTTGTGTTTTTGGCCTCCTTTGCAGTTATACAATTTGTAGAGGTTAGATAACCGTCTTATGCAACTGTAAATTAGTCTAATTTAGACCAGACGCGTTTCGCTTCATTCTAAAGCATCTTCATTGGTCAACTGTACAAGAAATGCCTTGTTTTCTATTATTTGTTTTAATAAATTCGATCGATAACAGCACTCATGCAATAGGATTATTTTGATTCTGAATTAAAAGGACTATTAATAATACTCACGTATTGTCCTCTTTATTTGTATTTTGTAGCACATTGCAACTTTCTCTCACTGTTTATATTTACACTATTTACATTTTCAAAAATTGTTCAAATGTTTGTAAATATATCGGACCAAACTACGTGGTCATCAGTCCGTAGCTTACAAACTACTTTAACCTAGGTATACTAACCTAAGGACAACACACACACCCATGCCCCAGGGAGGACTCGAACCTCCACGGCGTTTACATTTTCACTTCCTTATATAAGTTTTCCAAAAGTCGCCATTTCTATGGCCTGGCAGGCTTTGTATGTCACTTGTTTTGTTTATCCTCTGTGTGTGTGTTATTTGCTTACAAGTTCTTTCGTTCACACTGTGAGATGTGTTTTTGTTTCGTTCCTGTCAAAACATGGGTCTGCTAGAAAATTCGTGTGCGATATTCTGACTGTATTGTGTGTGTTTATAAATACGATTTTAGTTTAACAGGCGAAGTTCTGTGTGTTTGTGTGTGAGTGTGTGTGTGTGTGTGTGTGTGTGTGTGTGTATGAGAGAGAGAGAGAGAGAGAGAGAGAGAGAGAGAGAGATTCTGATTTTCTGTAGGTGTGTGTGTGTGGGTAGAGTCTTTTTGTTGTTTTATGTGGTCGTATTATGTGGTGGGTTTGACGGAGGGAGTGGTATGTCGTTATCTCCTATGTGTTCTGTTAGTTTAAATAATGTTTGGTTGGTGATGTTTACTTGGTCATTTAATACATGTTTCTTTTTCTATTAATGCCTTTTGAATTTGGAACTTCTCTTGGGGGGGGGGGGTTAGGAGGTGTTTCTTATTACTAAATCTATCTTCATGCCGGTTTCTATGGTGGTGGGATAGTGACTTTCGTGCTTAAGGTGTTCTGCAGACCTATAGAGGCTGTTGCCATATTTCCATGATAGTTTGTGTTCTCCTAATATTCGTTTCACTGAGCAGTTTGGTACCTTACGTTTAGACGAGAACACTGTGTCGTACACTTATATCTGTGTATCATATTCATTCCTTTTTAAAATATCTGATGATGGTGTACCGAAATGACTTTTTGCGTCCAAGGCATTCCAAGAATGATGGTCAGATGAGAAGGTACGGAACGAGACTGTGGGTGTAACTGTAGTCTGTCGTAGGCTACGGGCTGTCTCTGAGTACACGTCACGGTTAATGGTTTTTCCGTGCTCCAGGAGCTCGATGACTATCAGACCTCGGACGTTGAAAACGTCGGTCAGCATCACCTTGCCAGCTGAGGGCAGAGTCTTGAATTTTTTAGTGGGAGGAATATTCAAATTTCAACCGATTCGGTTGTTAAGTCGTTTTTTACATTTGAATACCGGCCGCGGTGGCCGAGGGGACTGAGGCGCTCCGGTCACGGTCTGCACGGCCACTGCGGTCGGGGGTTCGAATCCCCCCTCGGGCATGGATATTTGTGCCGTCCTTAGTATTAGCTAGTTCATATGTAGTTTGTAAGTTTAGGGACTGATGACCCCGAGGTTAAGTCCCATAAGCTCTACAAACATTTGAACATGTCAACTTACGATCGCTTGTCCTAAATATGGATGATTTTATCAACCAGGTGGAAAACAGTTATTAAAGTCAAGATACTTCGTTTCCTTTCTCAATCTCTTATTCAAATAAAAATTCATATGTTTGTAAATATATGGGACCTAACTGCAGTTGGCCGCGGTGGAGTGGCCGAGCGGTCTAAGCCGCCTCGCTGCGTAGCGCGCGGTTGCTCACCGTCGGAGGTGTGTGTGTTGTCCTTAGGTTACTTTACCTTAGTTTAAGTAGTTTGTCAGCTATGGACAGATGACCACGTAGTTTGGTCCGCTAGATTTACAAACATTTTAATCTAACTGCAGTTGTCATCGATCCTTATACTTATAAACTACAAGTACTTCAACAAATTTATCCTAAGAACAACACACACACACACACACACACACACACACAAACATAAGGTAACTATTTTTTTACAATTTAAAGGAGGGCAGAAGAATTTAAGAAAAGAGTACAATGTCAATAAATTAAACATTTTATTAATTACAACAAAAATGCACTAATTTTATTTATATCCGTTTTAATTGCTTAAATATCTGAGCATTTTTCCTTTGAATGAATATTTTTGGTCAATGTATCGTTTTCTAAAAATATATTGGAAATTTCGGATCAAGAAATATCCTTCACATTGAATTTTGTGGTAAATGCTGCAGCTAGAGTATGAACATTCAATCTTGACTTCTCAGTTGTTCAATTGAAAAAACTCTTTTAACTTCGGCATTAGTTCCACGGCAGCACAGCACAAATTCAACAAGAATAACTAAATTTTAATATGCAATGTGTTCATTTTTGATATGGTTCAAAACTTCCAACCACCTTTTATCAATTTCAACATGTTGAGGTTAGGAAGACAAAAATCCCTAAATTTGACACTAGCAGGATACAACTATCTCTCACGTAACAACTGGAGAAAAAGCAGTCAAATAATTGGCAACAACTAAAAAGCAAACTGATCGAAGGAGCAAAATCCCCAGTTCCTCTCCAGAAAAGGAAAAACTATCCCTGGTGGAATGAAGAGCGTATGCTATTCAATCTCGCCTGGATGCATACAACAACTACAAAACATCTGAGGAAAGATTCAGCAAAATCAATCAAAGTCAAACGGAAATGTTCAACTCCTTGAATTCGAGAGAAACAACACACGAAATTTCTATAAGAACTTTAAAAGTAAATACGTAGGGTTTCAGCCACAAAGTATGTGCCTCAGGAAAGAAAACGGGCAATTGGCTGTAAACAATCAAGAAAACTGCAAGGAACAAGCCGGCCAGATATTTGAAACTCCCCAGAACCGACAAAAAAAAGGTCGATTTTTTTTTTTTTTTTTTTTTTTTTTTTTTTTTTTTTTTTTTTTTTTAATACAAAAAGAGCAAACCCCTTATGGTCACGATGAAATGGGCTGGCGAGGTCAAAATCCATATGAAATTGGCAGAAATTACTCCAGAACATGTTCAAAATCGCAAAATCTCTAGGTCCAAAATTCACAGATGGCAAGATGACCAACTAGAAAAAGCAAAGAACAGAGAGAAAAGAAGCCCATAAGAAGAGAATGTAAGAACATATGGGCACCAAGCGAGGGAAATGCCCACCTCTAAGTACTTTGCATAGTCCAAATGGGTTTATTCGCGAAAAATAGTAAAACACGAATTGCACTTACCTGAATACAATGCACTCAGAAAGAAATAATATTGTGCTTTTGATGCTCCCTTCGCACTAATCGGCTGACAAGGGCTTCTCTGAAGAGACCAACTCTTCACACTGCACGGCGTGGCATGCCGCCACTGAGGACTCGTGCCGAAAACTGCTGTTGCTATGAGCAGCTTTGATGATGCCGCTACTGCTAGTTAGCCCGGCTACTACTATGCAGACGTCTCGAGACGATTGTTAACAATCAGCATTACCCACTGTTAGGCCAGTCAGCACCACTCAGTGGCTTGGTGTGAAGGGAGCCTTATATTTCGCCGCGTTATCTGTGAATACAGAGATTGACAGATTTAAAATATTGAAAATGACAAGCAGGGAGACACTTCTCGAGTAAGGACAGAACCTCCCTAAAGGATGACGATTGGTCACCTTACCATGCACAAGGGAGGACTCGCACTTCCAACGTGGAACGGTCGCGCGCTTCGTAGAAAGGCCCCTTAGTGTGCGCGGCTATTCCGCCGCGGTAATATCTTCTTTACTGGTGTTAGAAATTTTGACGCCCTTAACCAGTGGCGTATCCGGGATTTGGTTCTGGGGGAGGATGTGCTCATATTTTCAAAATGAAGCCTATTGCATTTATTAATCTATGACTTACTTTTACACTTTTTATAATTTAACCAATTATACTACGAAAACAATTGCATAAGGAAAAAAGGAGTAGGCTCGCTTCAATTTGAAAGTGGAAGACGAGGAACGTGGGGAAAATTGAGTTTATATAATCAGCTCTTAAATTAAGCAGCTTTTATATTACTAGCTAAAGAGAAAGGTCTTTACAGTTTAATTAACATGTGTAAAATTTGAACTACAACAACACTATTGTTGTTCATATGATTCCACACGGTGGCTCCGCTGACCTGCCAAGCAGCGGGTTCCCGCATATGAATAATCGCCTCGTAACTTCACCACAGCAGTAACAATAGCGGCAGCATCAAAGCTGGTCGCGGCGGCATTAAAACCGCTCATAGTAACAGCAGCGCACGTTGGCAACCAACTGTCACGTTTACTTGTGCTTGGCAAATAAAAAATAATAAAATTTAAAAATCTTTGGGAGGAGCCGGGAGGGGGGGGGGTCCTTCAACTCCATTAGATTCCCATCCCCATGGCTGCGCCACTGTCTTTAACCCTCGAGCGGCAGCGCTGGTGCAAATGTGCTACCACGTTTCTTTAAATTCTCACTGTTGTCGCAATAATGGAGATTTAGTATTTCAGCTTTAGCTATTCCTCAATTAAGCCTTAAAATAACGTCAGTAAAGGTTCTGAGTTTCTAGTACACGGCTGTGTCCACCCAAAAAAAGTTTCGCCGCGGTGGAGTAGCCGAGCGGTCTAAAGCACCTTGCTGCGGAGCGCGCGGTTGCTCGCCGTGGAGGTTCGAGTCCTTCCTGGGGCATGGGTGTGTGTGTGTTTGTCCATAGGTTAGTTTACCTAGGTTTAAGTAGTTTGTAAGCTACGGACTGATGACCACGCAGTTTGGTCCGATAGATTTACAGACATTTGAACATTTGAAAAAAGTTTCCTTTGGGATTTCATCACTGATAGTAAATATGCACCGCGCTGCCTGTCATGTAAGTCGATTTGAATTGTTTTCAGTTACGTCTAGTTTCCCTTGCAAATCGATTTGTGGCAGTTTCGAGTATATATTTATTGTATAAATTGTACCCTACATATTAGAATGCTAAAGAATCTAAATTTATTTCGTAAATAGAAGTTTAACTCTCGATAAATTGTCCTCTAGTTTCTCCTGATTAGCTGTGCTACTGTTTCCGTCAATTTCATTTTAACCCTTTTTAAGCCTTACAAAATGAGAAAATAACTGTTATACTACTACACACTTACACAGGTCTCGTAGATGTGGTATGACTCTAACAGATGAGGAAATAGACTTCTTTCGACAAGTTACGAAGATCCTAGTAATTTTTGTCTAGATTCCTCATCAGAGCATGAACTGGATACTATTATTCAAATGTAAAACCTACTTCCGATTCCGAACAAGATTTCAGATGCAATGAATCTGATATTGAGGATGGTACCACTCTGTGGCGTAAAACGCCATACAAGCAGCTCTCCAAAACACTGAAAAAGAATATCATAAAAATCTTCCCTTGTCCAAAAGCAAGACACAAGCTCCCTCGTTCATGATAAATGTTGATATGATTGAGGAGGTAATTATGTCTACTAAGTTCCACATAACATAGAAAAAAGCTGACACTACTTACTCAAGCGACAGAAACTACACGGAAGTAACAGAAGTACAGATAGTACTGCTGGGTCTGTTATACATGATTATTGTCCACTGTCGGAATAATGTTACGTTTGTTATATTTATACACGAAAGTAATTGATATACTAATTCAGGTACTAACAGATGTGATATTTCCACCTGTACATTAAACTATTTTGTCACTACGATCACTTAGTAGCTGTATACTAGGTCTGTACACGGAATACACAGTATTAGCAAATCTGCACCGCGCTACTGCTGATGTTATAATAATTGGCGCTGCCACCCGAGGGTTAACATTACCTTTAACTGATGTAATTTATGAAGGCTTTTTGACCTTTGTGCACTCGTCCATGTCGTTTTATCCATTCGATCGACGTGAGATACTGACTTGACTATAACGTGAGAGTACGATGGCTCGCGCGTCAATCGTTTTCCATGGCAAGTGACGTTACCGACTGGAGGTTTCAGCGAAATAGGATGGACGATTTACCCGCGAATATCGAGAAAGAGTGAGGACTGAAATGTTGTCGATGCGCTGCAGGCTGGACGGGGTTGTCTGAGCCACGGTCGCAGGCAGCGCCTGACTGGGTCGGCGAGTGTGCGCGCGTGGCTCTGAGTAGCAGGTGATTGGCAGCTGCGCGTGGGAGCGGCGAAGCCTGTTGCGCGCTGTGCGTAGAGATACCTGTGGAACGAGGATTCTGTCCGAAACACGTGCTGCAGTTATGTCGTGACACTGCCGGAAGGTGCTTTTTAATCCGCGTAGCGGTGAGCGTAGCACCTGTCTAAGTACAAAGACAAATCACTTTCAAAAATATAGTGAATGTTCATGAACACCTTTTATAAACAGCTTATCTAGTTGATACGTGGATCACAGGTTAGTTTAGATGTGCGAAGGGAAAGGTCGTTTCTTGGCAATTGCAAGTCTGTAGAAGAATGTATAACTAGGGGAAGAATAGATACCGCCTACAGGAAAATTAAACATTTGGAGACAAGAAATGCAGCTGTATGAGTATATAGAACTCAGATAGAAAAACCAGTTCTCAACGAAAAACGGAAAGCTGAGAGATGGAAAGAGTATACAGGGAAATGAACTCTGAGACAATATTATAGTTACGGAACAGGCAGTACATAAAGATGAAATAGGAGATACTATACTGAGAGATGAATTTGACAGAGCACTGAATGACCTAAGCCGAAACAAGGCTCCTGCCGTAGACAACATTCCCTCAGAGCTACTTAAGTCTTTCGGAGAGCCAGCAAAGACAAAAATATTTCTCCTGGTGTGTAAGATACTTGAGACAGGACAAATACCCTCAGACTTTAAGTAAAATTTAATAATCCCCATTCCAAAGAGAGCATGTGTGAAAATTACAGAACCATCAGTTTAGTACGACATGGTTGCAAAATTTTAACACGGATAATTTACGGACGGTTGGTAAAGGTGGTAGAAGCCGATTTTGGGGAAGACCAATTTGGATTCAGGAGAAATGTAGGAAAACGGGATGTAATACTCACTACACAGCTTATCTTACAAGGTAGATCAAACAAAGGGAAACCTACATTTCTAGAGTTTGTAGATTTAGAGAAAGCTTTTGACAATGTTGATTGGAATACATTCTTTCAAATTCTGAAATCAGCACGAGTAAAATATAGGGAATGGAAGGTTATTTACAACTCTTACAAAAGCCACACATCAATTATCAGAGTTGAAAAGCAGGAAACGGATGTAGAGGTTGGGAAGAGTGTAAGGCAGGGTTGTACCATTTCTTCAGTGTTGTTCAATTTGTACATTGAGCAAGCTATAAAGGAAATCAAGGAGAAATTTTGAGCAGGAATTAAAGTTCAAGGTGAAGAAATAAAAACATTGCGGTTTTCCGATGACTTAGTAATTTTGTCAGAGACTGCAGAGAATCTGGAAGAACAATTGAATGGAATGGACAGTGTCTTGAAAGGAAGATACAAGATAAACATTAACAAGAGTAAAACGAGGTTCAGAAAATCAGGCGATGCTGAAGGAATTAGATTAGGTAACGAATCAATAATGAGTTTTGTCACTTGGGCAATAAAATGACATATGATGGTCGCAGTATAGATTGCCGTTATTATGAGATGAAGAGGCTTTCTCAGGATAGTGTTGGGTGGAGAGCTGCATCAAACCAAACTGAAGACCACAAAAACAGTTTGGTCTCTTTCATTTCCCTGGTTTCGGATATTACAAAAGTAGTGAAACCAAATAATATTTTTTCACGTTTTCTGTTGCTCATTTCCATACTGTAAAAATTCATTTCCCATTAATTACAGAACACATTTCCAAACCTTGCCCCATCCAACACTGCAACAAGAACAACAATACTGCAATATAACAGTTACTAAATCTCAGAAGTGTACAAATGTATAGTAATGAAGGCAAATACGCGTGATATTTAAGTTTCGTTCTGATTGAAAAGGGTAGACAAGAAACGTTATTCGAAAATAACGTGACTAGCCAGGTTTTATGATGAGACCATGCTCAGTACACTACGTTCGAAGAAGAAGGGTTTGGTATTCCACCGACGTGGTCATTTGAGACGAAGCACAAGTATTATTTATTAAGGTTATAGATTCCTTGCCATTATGAAATCGAATTAGTTACATTGAAATTGAATACACTTCCGTACGTGATCGGAGCAACTCATTCCGAAAAATGAACCTAAGTTCTGAAGTCTAACTTGCTCAAAGCAGACAACCAATCGCTACCATCTCAAGGAAGGAAAGAAAATCAGAACATCTTACCAGGTCGAAACGCAGCCACAGTGTGAAAAATCAGCCAGCGAGTCCCCTGGAAGTCTGTAAAAACCCAAGAGAGCCACGGTGGTGGGGAGAGCCTAGACTCTCTCGTCCTACCGAGACTCGCTATCGGGCATTGCCAACCCAACTTGTAACCAAAGGATGGAGGAAGCTCTTTGGTAGCATCAAAAGCAGAGGTTGGTAACGACTACCTATCGACATGAAGCCAGTGAAATACTAGCAGCGAGCAGCCAGCAGTTGACGACGAAAATTCGCATACATACACTCAGACTCCCATGCTAGAAGATGCTCATACATGCACATTCTCAGAGGAACAGTGGCTTCACAGAGAAACCGTTCATATTGCCACATTCATAGACACAATGATAAATTATTAGCATAATAAAATCCCAGTAATATTACAAAAACTAACATTTAAAAACATGAAATGAAATACTATTCCTCATGCCTCCGAACGGAAGGGTTCTCGCTTAGCAAAAAAGCCCGTCTAGTAAACTTAGAAAAATTATGAAGGTAAAAACCTAGGGAAGACGGCAGACAGCCGTGTTTCAAGCAGAAATTTCCTTCCGCATCCACGGCTATGATTTCTAGCGCTCTTCGTGTAAAGGCACTTCTAGGTTCCCTGATTTCTCAGTGAGCGAACCGTCGCTAACGAACAGTCGTCCGGGAAAGCCGATGGCAGTGCCGTGTGCAGTCGGTGGAAAGACGCCGGAGCTCGCGTGCGACAGAAACGGAAACTGTTTTAGAGTAAACAGCTGGCGACTGCGGACTGTGTCGGGGGAGCTGAGGTGCGTAATTCAGCAGCTTGGTGGCTACACGGTGAGAGCGTCTCCCGACCCGCATCACGCAGACGAAGCTTTGCCACCGGTAACTGGGGGCGTCGTGTAAACTGATTCATTCAAATTATCCCGTGTCACATCTTTGCCAGTTAACGACATGCTCTCGGATTGGCGGTCTAAGATGTTTCTGAATCTAGCACATGGAGGACTCTCGATAACGTCGTGCCATAGGGTTCAGTTCTATCTCTCAACCTGTTTAACTTGTAGTGTGGTTCGCTAGCACAGTGGTAGGGTGCCAGACTATCAATCCAAAGCAATGACTATAATCATTAATAATACCATCACTTAGTTTCACTCCTGTGTCACGGTCTCAATCATAGATAAGTGATACGTTTTCAGTAAGAGCTTGGGTTTTCATACTCTTGCTCTAAACACTGAAGTAGAATACAGTGCTACGTTACAACTGTATGCCCTTCATCACTATTTTACTTTTAACATTCTTTCAAATGATGCTATAAGCACACTCTTTTTATTAAATCCGCTATTGCGCCTCAGACTTTTTGAAAATTATCTTTTACGCTGTGCATTTAATAAGTTTTTGCCAAATGGATTAGAATTTCTTTTATTCCGTTACAATAAGTGGGTGTAAATTTAGCTTAGACATTGTAAATGCTTTAAAAATTGTCATGTCACTCAACCATGTAAATTCCGTATGTTTACATGTCATGTTCTGATGTCTTTTCCCAATTGGCTTGTTTACAGGTTCGATAATGACCGAAAGATCGAAACTAGTCACCACTGTATTCGAACATGTCCGAAATAACAGACACCACGCTAATCAATACATCTTGCTAATCAATACATCTTCCAGAAGCCTGCACAATTTCTAAATTTACTTTGCAGAAGTCAACAACCATGCTGTTGAACGATTTCTTAGGGTATCTATTGTACAGTTTGGTTTCGTTAGATTAAGGAAAAAAACTTTTACTAGAATTATTGAGTTTTAAAAGTTTTTAATTTTGTACCTTTCTGACAGTTGGAAGATCATTCTTCGCAGGACAACACGAGTAGACCGAAAAGAAGATTCCATAGTGTAACACTACATCGCAGTCAACACATTGGAATATCCATCCATAAGAAATCTGTTATATCTTTGTAAAGTCAGAATACTTAAAGTCATATAGTAAGCGGGTCAAAACACTGCAATTACAGTTATCATTTGACGTAAATATAGTATAAATAGTAACCGCAGTAGCATTGCTCTCTCTCTCTCAGTTTTAGTGTGTGTTAATATCTCTCTGTAACCGTCTCCCGTAATTGTGTTGCAAAATAGTCTGTAAACATGTACGGAAATATTTCAGAACTTTTTAATTCGCGTTTAAGTTATTCCTACAGAAATTAAAGACTTTGGTAGTTAACAATGAATGATAGAAAGGTTACGCAATTGCGTAGTTACATTGTCTATGGACTTTCATTCGGGATTAGGCTACGGAACGTAGAAAATTTCTGCCTCCCGTCGATATACTTAATATTCAAGGGAACTTTAAAAGAAAAAAAACTGACAATTAATTTCATTGAGAAAGGTTAGAGTGTATTTAGGAACTTTAATTTGGCTTTGGGAGAATATTCTGAACTTTGATTATAGCAGAGAACTATCAATGTGAAGAAATATATTTTGAGAATTGTGTCTCAAATAATGTATGTGTTGTAACTGTGTGCTTTTAAAGTGAAAAATATAACAGGAACAGTGTTTTAAAAAAGTTTCTCGAAAACCTTCTTACGTAGGTAGTAACCTTTCATCAAATCGATTATATTTGAAAATTATTTTTAAATAACATCCTTGACTGTGTTTGAGATAGGAATATGGAGGATAAATTTATTAAAAATCTTATCCAGTAAAAGAAAAAATCATTGTTAAGGCCAATTATCAAAGACTATTTTTCATGAAAGAATTAATAATTAACTTATTATGTGACATACTTCTATAAGAGGAACTATCAGGACAGATAAAAGTTAAAAAAGACTTTGAAATTTAACTAAAAGCCCTAAGAGGCAGAATTCTTATGCTCATCATTCTAAAGGTTATCGAAAGACTTTATTAGGTTCAAGGAAAAAAAATATATATGGTTCAGTTTGTACTTACGTTAAAAACAAAAAGCCGTAATTGAATATACTAAGAATTAACAGACCTACCAACCTAAATTCCTGGTGTACGACGCAACTAAAATTTTGAGAGCCTAGTAAACCAATACATCGACGACGACGAAATCCTTGCACATCATATAACCGTCGCCTACGATAAAATAAAAAAAATTAATTAATTAATAAAAACAGAAGTACTCACAGTACGTCGCAATAGCAAGACAATATCATCCAGAATTTCTGCAAGACCTCTACCCAACTTGTAGGCTGCCTCTCTTCGTTTTTACTGCTTCTCAATTTTAACGAATTTCTTAACAAACACCTCTTGCCTGGAAATGTCTGTGTGATTACTACTAATTGGTCTGGTTATTTATGAAGAAGGTAAGTCGTAACATTACGGACGCTTAATTGGTGTGCAGAGTTTAGAACATTTCACACTGGGAAATCTGCCATTCAAGTGTTCATCAAACATTATATCCAAGGGAAAATACGTTTGTGACGCGGATAATTAGTGAGGTGAAATTTTGTTCTCATAGCGACAGGTTTTAACGATATCGGTTTATCGATAATCTATATCGTAAATGTCCCCCGCTAACGGCTGCCTATTTACGCTGAGGTTGCCACGTCTATTACCGCAGGGTATTCAGCCACCAGCAGCCACGAACAGCGCGTTTCTTATTAAAAGGATTACTCGTTTCGTAAAGAATCATAATGAAGATAGATCAGTTCTAGACACATTGACATGAGCGTAAACGGTTGAATAATAATCACATCCAAATGCTTAAGCATTTCTCCTTGCCAAGAGATATTTTCATAGGGGTAAATTACACGACTCTGCTTTAACAAAGTAAGATTTATAATTACAGTTGCCGATTAGTTCCTTTGCACACAACCTACCTTAGAGACTTTCAATTACTAATCGCCTTCAGCATGAAAGACATAATCAGGAAAAATGGCGTTCTGAGTTAATAATTCGTATTTTAACTTAACAACAAACTATCATAATTTAATCTATCTTATTGAAACGTTAACGTCTCTGAAAATCGCAAGATGCACTATACTTAATGTTTATTCTTTTCAGAGTAGACTGAATATGTGTTTCACTTCATATCAACTGTCAGAAAGCACAAAACCTTTTTTATTCAATTTATTTATTTGGCTTTCTGAGTTTTAACTCAATGTGGCCACTTACAACACACAACGGCATTTTACATACAATTAAATAAACAAAAACAGAAGTACATTTTGTCAAAATGGGAGAGTGAAAACTGTAAGCGAACACTGCGTAACATTAAAATTCAAATCATTTTTGAAACATTATCATATATTCACAAGCAAAGCCTTATAATGTACTACCAACGCAGTTAATACTTATAGATTGTGTCCAGTGGTCTTAATAAACTTCATTTTGATTTTATACAGACAATGTCTTTAGTAAACAAAAGAGAAGAAGCTGACTGAGGAACGGGATATTCCATCTTCACCAATGTCTGCAGGAAATTAAACGTTCAGGTCAAATTTGGGACACCTACACAGGATGTGGTTGACATCAGCTTCCGTTGCAGGATCACACTCACAAGTCGCCAAATCGTAGACGTTAATCCCATGTGGATGTTGTGGATAAGAGGCGCGATTGAAGCGAAGCTGAATGATGGTGGAAATCGCGGATAGGTCCATATGAGTCCTCATAAACCACGACTGTGTAGAAATCTGAGGTTGCAGCATTGCGTAAGAAGCTTCTCTCATTTGTTGGGAACGTTCCACATCTGTTGCCTCTCTTGTTTTCCGTGTTACTTGACCGCAGTTAAGAAGTTTGTGTATGGTAGTTGCAGGTACAGAACCCTGCCTAAGGATGCCGTTTGTTTGGCCAATGCATAAACTTTCTCATTACTGCAGATACCAGCGTGAGAAGGCACGTACAGTAAATTAACTGTCCGCTCCGTACTGTACAGCGAATATATGCCGAAATCACATCCAGAATATAGCTGTTGGTCTTTTTCGTTCCATCTCCGATGTTGAAGGGTTTCGTCCACTCACTTCCTACGATTATTTTCTGTCTCAACTGATCCAAATTAGAAAATTTTTCTTAAGAAATGAAGCAGGAACATTTCTGTTAGCTAATGATATAGATCCATGAACGGGAAATGTCGAGGACTTTGGTTAAAAATCGATGTTGAAAAATATTTTTTTCCTTTATCTACAGGCTTTGATCTATGTGTTTGTGATCTGTATCTTGATAACAGTATTAGATACGCCTTTAAAAAAAGTGTTAAACAAGCTCACCTCTTCAGAGATTTCGTATTTACCTTGTTTCTGGGTTCTTCTTATATACTTGGTTGACAAGGATACCTTATTGTAAAATGTAAGCTTTCAGGGCCAAAACGGTCAATATTACTAAAATTTTCCGGGCTATTATGCCGTGGTTTTATGGATTTATTACTGCAACACATTTCGTACCCATCTGCAGAGAACCTTTTCAAGAGAGATCGTGGTACTTTTGTATGTCCGATGCACACCCTGGCTCGTTACAGAATGCAGCCAAATTCCGTTTACGAAGGCACGCGCGCAGAGGTGTTACGTGAGATGTTTCGGATATGCGTGCGCAATTCGTCGTTGCCGATTGCAGTTGTCCGCTGTTAATATCGTCCCATTGTGGAAGACTGTTACAGAGTGAAGTCTGCTGCAGAGTGAAAGTTTTATTCTGGAAATATCCCTTAGGCTGTGACTAAGCCAAATCTCCACCATATCCTTTCTTCCATTAGTGCTAGTCTTGCAAGTTCGCAGGAGAACTTGTGTGAAGTTTGGAAAGTAGGCGAGGTGCTGGCAGAATTGAAGTTTTGGGGCGGCACTGTGTGTCGTGTCGGCGTAGCACAGTGATAGAGCGCTTGCCCGCGAAAGGCAAAGGTCCCAGGTTCGAGTCACCGTTCCCGCACACAATTTTAATCTGTCAGGAACTTTCACATCAGCCCATACTCCAATACAGAATGAAAGTTCATTCCAGCATTATTATTATTAACTTTCTATTGAAATTGTTTTGCTCGTGCAACGAAATGACGACCGTAAAATCAGCCATTATTTATTTTCCAAATTACTTACCGTATCTGTTTGTTCCGCATGTTGATGTGATTTTATTTGATTTTCTTAGGGAAGCCAAAACAGTCAATGTCCCACTGCCCGCACCGAAACTAAGTTTATTGTGCGGTATCGCTACCTGCATATCTAGTAAAGCCAACCAGTGCCCTTGAACAGTGCAAGAAGTCCCTTTACCAGTTCTTTATTAGACACAATTTCTTCGGGTCTGGTTGTCCCAAATGTTCTGTGCCTTTTATTCTCCAATGCAATGCATTCGAAGATTAGATGTGATGCAGTTTCATCACTGGCATCACAGATCCTACATTTAGGGTCCTCTTCTGTTATTCCCATTGTATGTAGTTGTTTTTTTATTTTTTTATTTTTATTTTTATTTTTTTTTAATTCCCGTGGCCTGTCAGCAATCCAGCCATGAGTCTAATCTCTCTCCTGATCAGGCCCAGGATTGAAGAGCTTTGGCATCATTACCTTGCCATGTTACTTAAATTAGTTTTTATTCCACATTTTATTTTAATTACCACTTATCGATCGTTGTTTCCAACCAAAAGGTGCACCAGCGTTCCTGTTATAACCTCCAGTACATCACCGGCCCCATTAACGATCGCCTTACCATATAATTAGGAGCATTAGGCAAAATTAAACACGTGGTTTGTCACCTTCGTGCTATCCCTGGAAATCTAGAAGAGCTAAACCTGGTTACCCCCATAGTGACGGAATGGATCAGCGAACTACATTTAACAATCTAAATTTTCATTTTTCATTATATGTCTATGGTACTGTATTTGGTGTTACTTTGTAATTTAATGCATCACATGCTAAATTCATATATCAAATAGCGAGTGTTACAGAGATACTTCGGAAAATGTAATGGAAATCGCTGGATGGAAACGACGTTCTATTCGAGAAACGATGTTGAGGAAATTTTGAAAGTCGTAATATGAGCTTGGTTGCAAGACGATGCTGATGCCGCCAACTTACATGTCGCGTAAACATCACAAAGATAAGATATGTGTTTGGGAGTGGAAGTCGTAAGTAGTAGAGATGAGGTATGAGCGCACTCGAGAAACACGCGACGCTGAGGCTAATTCTCGAGATATTCTACTCTCGAGATAATGTCAGCAGTGCTGCCTTCTCTGGAGGCTGAGCGAAACTATTGCACAAGTAAGCATTGAGACAGAGCAGTTGCAATTGTTGCTTCAGTACGTGAAAGTTAGAAGTTGTACTTTTTTCACTCTGGTGTCAAGTAAAGGGCTTTGTTTTATTTGTACTGAATTAGAATTAGTAGTAGTAATAGCTGTAGAATGTTTAGCAGAAGAGTAAAACCATAGTACTGTTAATAAAGCGTGTAGTTCACAAGAATCGAAAACTTCATCCTTCCTTAAAACAAGTACGAATTCCGGATGTATAGTAATAGGTATAAATAAATGAGACAGAGAAGCTAAACCATATTACATAAAAAGACTCCTTGCTCACATTTACTTATAATAGAAAAAATTCGGCAAAACTGAACAGTATCATCAGTTTCTGCTTTCGTCCTTATGATTTCCTCTTAAAGCTCTGGCACTTTCTAAACTCAGCTGCCACAATTTACAACTGCAGTAGTGACTGTTGGTTGTTCTATCCCTGTACAATCCAAAAGTTTGAAGGGATTTTGATGCATATTGCATGCTGTCGGAGGTCAATTAAAAATTAAAGTTTCCAAATACTGTCAGAACTATCCAACATTTTTACAGAATTTCTTTTCGAATAGTATGAATGGAAAACATACATAAAATCTTGGGTATTTTGTCACACTTTCATTCAATTCAGATGTTCAAATGTTTGTTAACCTTAAGGGAATTAACTGCGGGGTCATCGGTCCCTAAACGTACAAACTACTTATGAAGTACCTTACACTAAAGGCAACACAAACATCCATGCCTCGGGGGGGGGGGGGGGGAGATTCGAACCCCCGTCGGGGATGACTTTCATTAGGAAAAGAATGCACTTCTCTACTCGAGGACGCATGTGTCTGATTGCTAGATATAATGTGTAATTTTCTGATCATGCCAATTTCATTTATTGCTATTACGGAGCTTGAAAAATACATATGTTGCAATTGACGTTATCTCTATTCCGCGTAAAGTACTGACCTCTCCACGTCTTTCATTTTCGTGTATCCGTAATTGAATCACAATCACAGCGACTGTTGCCTGTCAACGTCAGCAGTCAGCAATGTAAAGTCGATAAGGTGGGCAAAGCCCACTATTCAGATACTCGTTGATCATTCCGGGGCAGGAATAGACGAAAGCAAACGGAAAGCTGAAGTGCTAAATTTAAGCTTTAAGAAATCAGGTGGGGGCGGCGATTGCTAATCAATCCTTCTAATGTATTGCGATTAGTTGAGATGAAGTTACGAAGAACCGTTCTTCGTGAAGATGGTATTAGCGTAGAAGACGAATCATTTACATGCTTTCTCGTATCTGTTACGGTACAGAAATATGAGCATAAATTAGATTCCGTTGTTACAAATTCATAATAATGATAATAGGGATGATAATGACCAACAGCTCATTGGAAGCGGTAGTGCTACGGTAAGTGCGGGAAGAGGCGATGCAAGCAGTGACAGTGAATACCAACAGTCTTTCGGGAAGAACATTCAAATTGCAACTATCATCACGGCTTTTGATGACAATTCGCTAGAGAACATGTACGATGATTATTACATAAGTTATACTTAAAATATCTGCATTACGCATGGCGTCTACAATTACATCTACAGTGCTATCTAGAGCATGATCGCAGAGATTTGCAGAAAGCGACACCCACCAGCACATTGAGGTGTATGTAGAGATACTGTAACCAAACTTTCATACATATATGTTTGTTCGAGCCCATGTACTTTCCTTGGTAGTAGGTTTAAAAAAATCGCACTGACGTGTTTTACGGCCCACTTTACATTTGTAGTTTTTGCAAACATTTTGGAGCAATATAATAATCTAAATAATAATTAATTAATTAATAAGAGTGTCTGAAACCCTTTTAAGAAAAAAAATGTTGGTAGTTGCGGGTTTCGAACCACAGATCCACCTTGCCCACTACGCTATGGCTACAAATCAAAACATATGTGCTTTAATCTTATACTATTGATGCTCGTTGTTAACTGATGTTAATATGGCATTTGTAGACATTAGATTATTATTTATCGTATGAAGAACAATATGTTTTTGTTAAGTCCTCAGTGTGCCGTTGCTTTGAAATGACAACGTGTAAGTTACAATAAGAAAATCGTCAAATACGCGTTGAATGTCACGTGACATACGTGGCATACGAGATACGAAAAAAACATAAGGGAGCTAAGTTGTAGAGAATTTTCTCCTCTACCAATTAGGTTATTCAATTTTCGTGTCACATGAACGATTCGTTTGCAATTGCAATGATATTACAAACGTGTTTTTTTTTTTTTTTTTTTTTTTTTTTTTTTTTTTTTTTTTTTTTTTTATACTACCTTATATTTGTCCGAAAAATTTGAACAAGGGAGGTTCTGGCCTCTTGTGGCCTACAGTCATGTCTGTAAAAATTGGAGTTAATCGGTTGAACGGTTCGTCTTAAAAACAGGGAACATGTTACGGACAGACAGACAGACAGACATACATCCCAAATGGGCCGTTAGTTTTGCAAATACCTTTGAAACGCCACGAAATATGAAAGAAAACATAACAGAGCAAAGTTGTAGAGAATTTTCTTCTCTACAAATTCGGTTATTCAATTTTCGTGTAAGATGAATAGTTAAGCCGTTATTTTCATTTAAATTTCAAGCTGTCAAAAGACGATCCCAAAGGCCCACTTTTAGTGTTACCACCGCAACCTAAATTGGGCCAATATGAAGCTAGACGCTTTTTGCATTCACTGTATGTACATGTATGTAGATGAATTAAGTGAGCTGGGGCTGCTCCAGTCAACTAGCGCACAGCGACTAGCGCTGCTGCGCCACTTCTCGTAAATCGCTCGAGACACCGGAGGCTAGAGACATTCTAAGTGCGCTCGAGTCGCCGCGCGTCACTGTCGCATCACTAGCCAGTAGCGGGAGGAGGTCCGCCACGCACCTTGGGGTGTACGTAAGCAGATGCAGAGGGTGTGGGGTGTGGCAGCGCCCGGCAGTGGCCACTTGGTCGCAGACGGCAGCGGACCGCGCTGGCCAGTGGCCGGCGTCAGGCGCGTCGGCCGCTGAGGCGGCTGTCGGCGGCAGGCATTGTCGGCGCTGATTTACGGGGCCGCCACTGCCGCCGCCGCCACTTCACGCCCCGAATGCATAATGCGGGGCCGCGGCAGCGGAGCGGCGACTCGCCGGCTCTCCAGGCGGAAAAAGGGCGACGCCGCCTCTGCGCTTTGCAATTCCAGTGGCGGACCAGCCGGCCGGCCGCTGCAGCGCGGCGGTGGCGGCCGGCGACGCTACCGGTGAGGGTGTGGGCCGCGTCTGAGCGGGCATCACAACACAGCGGCGCGCCTGGCCCGGAGACTCTTCAACGAGAATTCTGAATACATTTGGGTCTGTTTCTTCTGACACATCCGTTGCTCTCTGGATGGCTTTTGACGCTTTATCTCAACACACGGTTTCTCATCAAAGCGGTTGTTGTGCAGGACTGTGATTTTGTCAGAATAGACAGAGTACGGTGTATCGAGTAAAACAGAAATGATATCTGGCATTCCCCATGTTGTGGCCTCATCGCCTTTTGTTTTTTACTCGTCCGGGTGTAGTTGTTAGGAAAGGGACTGGTGCAGGAATTGATGTAATCTTTCTCGACTATTCAGATTAATAATACAAGTTTTATTGGCTGAATTGTATGATACTTAACTTTAGAAAATATGTCTGTTTCATCTCTCTTCTTGCTTCTCGTCCATATGATGCTACCTGCGCTGTGACCTAGTTACTGCTGAGTTCGTAGCCGCGTTCTTAGTACTGTCCTATTTCTGTCTTCGTAGCTGCCTGAGTTCTCACTAGTAACTGCCCGAGTTCTCACTAGTAACTGCCAGAGTTCTCAGTAGTAACTGCCCGAGTTCTCACTAGTAACTGCTGTATTCTTGAATAGTAACAGCCGGGCGTCCAGACGTATATCGGCCTAGATATAGCTGCTAGTAGAGGGCGCGTATCTTCGCTTACTCCCTCCAGGATGCACAGCGCCTTCTTGCTATTGGCTTTCGGTCGATCGCTGCCTTCTCTACGATCGTTCTCTTACGTCTGGTGTGTGGCGCTGACTTTACGCCACAACACCACAGCCGAGAGGTACACAGCCCTTACTGTTTCTTGTCTTTTTAAATGATTAAGGAGTCAATATAAGTAGACATTGGTAGCGGATGATACTGTTGTTTATCGATTCGTAAAGTTACCAGAAGATCAAATATCATTGTTCTGGTCTTGAGTCAGGAGACTGGTTTGATGCATCTGTCCACCCTACTATATCCCGTGAAAGCCTCTTCATCTCCTCATAAGAACGGCAACCCTCATCCATCTGAATCTGCTTACTAAATTCATCTATTGGTCTCCCTCTGCAATTTTCCCCCACAAACTTCCATCAAATGCTGAATTTGCAATTCTTTGATGTCTAATCGATCCCTTCTTTTAGTCAAGGTGTGCCAGAAATTCCTTTTCTCCCCTATTCCGTTCAGTGCCTCTTCATTAGTTACGGAACCTACCCAGCTTATATTCAGCATTCGTCTATAGCACGTCATTTAAAAAGTCTCCATCCTCCATCTAAATTATTTAGATTCATGTTTCACTACCGTAAGAGGGAACTGACTACACCAACGCCTTCAGAAACTACTTATTCACACTTAAATTAATATTCTACGTTTGCACACTTCTCTTTTTCAAAAACAATTTTCATCCCATTGCGTTTCTGTATTTTATATCCTCTGTAGAGCGACCGTCATGTGTTATTTTATTACCCAGATAACAAATCTCATCTACCACCTTTATTGTTTCGTTACCTAATGTAATTCCTTCATCATCGCCTGATTTTCTAACACTACATTCCATTACCATTGTTACAAGCTAAATCATTCAAATCTGAAGGCTGTAAATTCAACTAACCAAAAACGATGATTTCTCTGTAAAATCTTACAACACTGAGAAATGACATAGAAAGTTGTGTGGCAATAAAGAAGGGAAGTCATGCTTACGGCGGATATGTATCTGACAGTTAAAAATGTAACATATGGATTTATACTGTCACTGTGAAGCGGAGGTGTACGACGAAATTGGTATGAAAGCACTGTTGGGACGGTGCAGTGTGTAAATGTTCGTTCGTAATCGAGTTCATATTGATCTTTACAAATTATAGAAATTAATACAAGATTTATAATATGAAAACCTTATCTAAAGAGTTGTTCATCGCAAGTAATTATGTAATTACTGCTTTTGACGATATTAATCATCGTCTGCAGATTTTAAGCCAATTAGAATCATATGATAACTTTTGAGGCTTTGTAAAAGAAGTCTTCGTCATTTTATAAATGTAAAAGGCCATCTTGTAAAAACGTGGTCTAATTAAAAAAATCGTTAGCACATATGTATACGTGACCACACATATTGTAAATGCGACAATAAGTCGTGCAGAAAGCACACGACGCTATGAGATTAATCGGTTTTACTGCAGAGAATTAATTAGAGGTCACACTGCGGCAACAGCATAACTTTAATATGAAGCGTTTCGGAAATATTTCTATCTTCAGATATTCATCTGTTTTGTGAGCGACAGCTGCACATAGACGTATGCATCATGGTGTTCACTGTACAGATACATCCAGACTAGTTTGCATATATTTGCATACATCTGTACAGAGAACACCTACAACTGTTTATGTGAAGCTTACAAAACAGATTAATATCTCACAATGAAAAGCTTGACCTCTAATTACTGCGACCAATCGAGCTTCTCTGCAGCACTACCAATTTTTTTAAGTGACCACATATGTCTGGACTCTATCCAGCTAGAAATAGAACCACTTATCTAGTAAAAATAAGATACACAAGTAAAAGTATTGACACTATGGTATTCGTAACAGCAAATTTGTAGCCTCTGTGCAAGTACAATCTTTGAGGTCCGACATATCACATGTACCGTGCCCCCAACGGGTTTTATACATATAATTACAAGATGATCTTTCAGTTTTATATTATGACCAGAGATGTACAAATCCTTAAAAGTTCCTATATGATGTCCCTTTAAAAGAATCCGAGGATGACGATTTATTTCGTTGAAATTGGTAATTGAAATAAATAATTTCTTTCGATCAAGAAATAACAATTATTTCCCAGCGTTTACGTAGGAAAACTGTGTATTGTTCTCCATGTGGCAAAATGAACCAGATAATTGTAGTAAAAGAAGTGCTGCAAATATTTTCTGAATTATGAAATATTTACTGAAAAATGTTTTGAGGGACATCAAGCGATGGATCGAGAAAAGAAACAGCAATTCTTAAGTTAAACGACGGATAACGTCTCCGAAAAAATCCTACAAGTGGGGTCGAGATACGATAATGAAGAATCCACTGTGGGAAGGAAAGAGATTCGAAAGGGAAATGACACCAGGTAGAGGACAATAATAATAATAATAAAAACGAGATACAGGTGAATAGTGCTTGTTGGAGCTGTAGGTTTACAAGAAGAATCACACAGAGCGGCGGTTTCTGGCTGCAGACAATTAGGTCGGAAAGTGTAAATATTTCAGTAGCATGCTGGGTATGTTTGCGAGGGAGCGAATAGTGGTGTGCAGAATAACAAGACTTTACGGTTATCAGACGGGGTCAGAAAATTTATGTTTACTTGTTTCGGCAATGTAAGCTCTATGTAAGAAGGACTGCTGATTTTGTGCGACTACTATTTGAGAACGTACATCATGTAATATCTATCGGAGATTTTCCCCATGGAAATATAAGCCCATGTTGGTAAAAGCTTGGCGATAGACAAGTTATGAACAGTTTCATTTCCTCGTTTGACAATGTAATTAGGCCTTGGGAATTGGACTACCTGAATATGAAAGTGATTTCCAATGTTATGATTGTTGTTGTTGTTGTTGTTGGTTTTTGAGGGGACTAAACAGCTAGGTCATCAGTCCCCAAGGTTAAGACCAGGCTTTAGTGAGATCTGCAGATTACATGCACTTTGTTTAAAAAATTGCAATTCCGAATCTGTTTTTCAGTTCTAATACGTATAATTCAATATGGGGTGTAGAGGAAGTGTATTTCACTATTGTAATTACTAGAAAATTTAATGATATATTCACGTTCAACCACGTATAGTTTCTTACCTACGGTATCGCTATCTTCTTTGTTTGTCTCTGTTAAAATGCCACATATGGTAGAATGCTACATTGGTATGGGAGTGTCACAGGATAATGTATTTTTTATTCGAATTTCATTGTATGCAATGTTTCTTGCAATTCCTAGCGTTGGAGGTAAAGATGACCCTTGTTAGTATGAAAGGTGGAGAATTTGAGTGGTTCCAGCATTGCATCTGCTGGGCTTTCGTCTATAACACTAAGTTAAGAGAAATACTTGGGAATATTTAAGATACTTGTTGAACGTTGACGTAGCTAGCAGGCATGAAGCAGCTGGGGTCTGTTCTAGATTTCAAGACACCTGCACCTGGGTAACCCCATTGTTTAAGCGAGGATGCTGGACAACGGACAGGTATACAAAGATGTCGGTCAATATGGAGAATGAAACTGAGTTGAAAGATGGTCACCGTATTTGGAAATACAAAATTCACTAATAATTCACGCTGTTAGCATTAAGAAAATTCAAATGTAATTATGAACGGAGAAAAACGCGGCGCTAAAATATAGCAAAATTTAAATTACCAATTTTGAATGCCTCATGAGATTTCAAAAAACAAATTCAAAAATGATAGTTTATTAGATCAAACAATCATCTTGAAAGCAACATTCTTTAGTCTATTCCTTTAAGGGTTTATTACACTAATCACAGTAATTTACTACGAATTTCAGTCACATAATCGTAGCCACTAGAGTAAATCGGCAGTTGAAAGCAGTATGATGTGTACTCGTATTCTCATTTTCATATACTATTTCACGAATAATTATCAATTTTGCCAGTGAATTTACGTAAATATTGTATTGTGTGTACGGTTAGACTCATGAAAGCTGACTTATTTATTTCACAATTATTTGTACTGCTGATCAATAATCACAAGGTGACTGAATATGTAAAAAATTTCTGTTTAATACTGTAAAATAGTAATTTAGTGTGGAAGTGGTAAAAAAAAGATATCTTTTCTGTTAAGAAATATGCTACGTTTGGAGAGGGTGGTGACGTGTCAATGAAAGACCTTGAAACACGTCCACATAACATGTTCCATTTAATTGACTCCCCATGAACGAATGTTGACGAGCTTCAGACATTTTTTTTTTTTAGTGTAGCAAGACACTCCACTCGCAATATGCGAGACACCAGGCATTATATATTGATTTAGTTTTATCTGAATGTAAAATTCTGTCTACATTGTACATGAGGCCCCAAATATGTATTAGTGTGTTTTGGCCCTCGCTCCCACAGAATGATTGAAACTTTGTATGTAAGAAAGTTTAGGAAGTGCTAGGCGCGCCTCGTCTGTTTTGTGTCGTCGTTTCTTTCAAACTCTGGGCGTTGAATGTCTCTGGGCGAGAAGTAGATTTGCCAACTGCTGAGCAGAACCCAGTCTTAGCAATGATTCCTAATGTAGCTTGCTCTTAACCTCCTTGGCTGGGGGTTGGTCAGGTTACTTGCCTGACGAACGGTGACGCTCTCTGGGCTCCCCTCCAGTACCCCTCCTCAAACGGCTAGGCAATCGTCAAGAGAGCTATTCATTTGCTTCTTGGTTCCTGGTAGGGTAAGTACCTCTTGGTTTGGTTCTGCTGTGGCCTCGTGCTCGACTTAGTTCAGGCCCCATAGTCGTACTTATGCCTTTTCGCGAGTTTAATTCTGGGAGTAGCAGCTACATTATGTGTACTACTGAGATTTTGCTTAATTTACTACAGGATTGCTAATTTTATGTCGATTTATGCTGGAATCTGATTCCGAGGCTCTGATGGTGTTTCGTGAGCATAGTTCCAACACTTTATAACTTTTAAATCACTTCTTCGCCTGTTTAAATATGTTAAATGTCTTTCGCGTTCTTATCGTAGTTAAATTCTAATATTTTCGGGGATTCGCGGTGCCTATACTGTTCGTACTTTGTCGACAGAACACTTGGACGATATCAGACTAAGCCTTCAGCTTTTCCATCATTCAGTGCACATGAGTGGTTAATAATTGTATAGCTAATTTGCTAAGGTGTTTCCTAGTGAGTGTAGCGTGATAATTTTCCAAGAAAATTGTCCATTCTAACTTGTAATCTGTGTACTTGTTGGCCCACGCGTGCGCCGATTAGCGTGTTCCCTGTCGTGGTTATTACCATTAAATAGATTCTTTTCCTCTGTGTAGAAAGAACCGTTGCATGACGTCTATCGTGTTTCTAAATTTCATTAAATAGAATTATTTCACCTCTCTGAATTTTTGTGACCGAACTCTGTATTGTGCTGTAGCAATCTGTAACCTTGCTTATCTAATAGATATCATTCCTCTGATAAGAAAGAATGGTTACACGATATATTTCGCGATCTTATTCTCTTCGAAATTGATTTTGTGTTCCGACTCAGTAGAGTGCTGTATTGATCTAACAACTTTAACCTTCAGTAGTTATCTTCTCCCTGTGATAAACGATCGCCAGAGCGACCGTTTTTAGATATTATTTAATGAAATATTGATTTAATGTATAGTTAGAAGTTCGAGGGTAACTTCAACTTCCATCTGTACACCGGACTTTGTGGTCTTAAACCAAATGCGTTTGTTTCTGATAGTTTATCATGAGCCTAAGCCACTAGCTTGACTCGTTATGGAAGCGAAATACTATTTCATTGTGCGTGAGTGAACCTTCTATACGCATTCTCCACATTGCTTGGCTGTCGTCTTGGTGTACTGGTGTCGGGTGCTTGGTAAGTACCTGCATGGCTTGCCGTATGAATCTGTGTGTGAATGTGCTGCAATTCCTCCATTCCCCCATTCCCCCCTGTGAAACGTGATCATAATTAACCTGTACTCAACTTTGCAGGTGGGCAATTTTAGGGCCATGTAATTGTGGACATTTTGAACAATTTGTAAGGTGTGTTTTTTATTGTAATTTTAAGAAAATGGTCTTCCCCCTTGTTGTTCTTGTTTTGATAGTAAATTAATTTGTTAAACTATAATCCTTTTGTGCTAATTTAAATTCTCCCTTCATCATTTAGTTTGGATTAATGTGGGGTAATTTGTTCATGTATCTTGTGTCTCTGCTCCCTTCTGGAAGTGACAATATTTTCGTTTCCGTTGCCAACATTTATTATTTCTGATTTAAATCCATGACTGCGGATCATTATTTAATTGTGTGCAGTTTCTTCTAAAGATTACAGTAAAGATAGAAGTGTTTGCTTAGCTTATATAATCAGAGTTTTGCTTAAGGGAACTGTATACTTCCGCCGCTGTGTGAATATCGCCGTACTTATATTTTGTGAGCAAGCAGTCTATTGCTAACTTCACAAAGACGGCTAGTCAAAAGTACAGCGGGCGAGTTTCAACCTGCTGGGGGTAAAAGACTGCTATGGTCAAGTAAAATACATTGGCGGTGCTGGGGATAGCTGCTTGTGGACAGAGGAGAAGAAGGACTTGCCTGGTTAGCTGAAGTGCTTCGTGTTGTAATCTACGTGCCAAAAGGTCACTATGTCGGAACTGTTACGTTATCGTAACGCTAACTTTGCCAAACGCTAGTGTGTGCCAGTTAAAGACCTTTAACTTTCTCCGATTCCATTTCGGAATTGTAACTGAACAGTGTTTTTCATTCTACACGGAACTTTAGGAGTGTTGATATGTTATTTGTCATACTATGACTCGAACTATTTTCAGCTGACGATTATTTCGCGATATGGACTTAGTATTTGAACATCGTCAATGTTTACTTTGTTGGGAATTTTCCTAACATTCTCATAACCCAATGAAGTTTCTTTCCTTATAATTTTAGAAGATAAATTTCTAATTTATTACTTTTATTTATCTAGGACCTCTTTCAGTAAGTAACTCGTGTCTCAAGAAACATTAATCAAGTGGGTTATCTGACGATGTCTACATCATTTGCTAATGAAAACCTCATATTAATTAATAATTATCTGTGTTTTACATACTATTATTATTTCACAAATGTTAACCTATTCATAGAGTGACTGACTGCAAAATCCCAAGTGCAAGATACTATCTGCAGCTGTTGTAGTTCTGGGAATCAAAGCACATATCGGCCCATATTTCATTTACTGAGCCGTACATATCCCAAGACGTGTATGTTGTGTTTGGCACTACAAATCAGTGTGGTCAACACGAGAAGCCAAGTAAATTCACATTTCTAAGAGACCATGAAATGAATAAATGTGTTAGCAGGCCGAATATGTGTCAAACGTTTAATATGGAAATATAAAAAATGTTCAAATGTTTGTATAGTCTATGGCACTTAACTACGGGGTCATCAGTCCCTAAACTTACAAACTACTTATGATCTACTTACGAACTAGGACGGCACAAATATCCATGCCCGAGGGGGGATTCGACCCCCGACCGCAGTGGCCGTGCAGAGCGCCTTAGTCTCCTCGGCCACCGCGGCCGGCTGGAAATATTTAATCCATGAGACTGAGAAGTGTCACTCGCAGTGGGACACGTGCGTTTACATTGAAGTGGAAGGCGGTTCATCAAATAACTTTATACTATTTATATCCCAGATCATTCTCAAAAAGAAAGAAAAAAGGCCTAAATCTAGCCGTTTAAGCACTAATCGCTTTTATTTTTTATTACCTTCATTTTATGATCATTTGTCCCTTTTTATGTGGGAATCAGAATTACATTTTCAGAATAAGAGTAGAAAGTCGATGACTGAAATTTTCTAACACCACAATTTTTACTCACTGTAGATAAAGGAACTTTGATACAAAAAAGTGTTTAATTTAAAAGCAAATATAATGGTATAATAGGCCCTTGTATCCACTTTATTAATACTTTTCAGCCAAATTGACTCCATTATCTGTGGAAATGGTAACTAAAAATGCAATGTTAGACTGCGACAATACGGAAGTGTTTATGGCAATTTTATTATTTTAAACAATACCTTTCACTTATTCAAAAACTGATAGATCCTTCAGCAGATTAAAAATAATCAAAACTTACTGAAGGAATACTGTAGGTCAAGTTCGATTTGGTATTCATAGCAAGCGAAATAAAATATTCAAATAAATTATCGTTTTATTGTCTGCCTAGACCTGTGAACCACTACAAGCTCGAAAAATTGGTCCCTGCCTCTAATATTTGCATCTGTGGCTCTGTATTGCTCCAATACGTATTCGTCGTTCAGACTTTGGTGCATGAGTGAATATGCAGTAATCCTGTGAGACACACAGAGGCTGAACAGCTGATTCCGAATGTGTCTGAGCACTGTAAAGGAGGAGAAAAAGCGAACTACCTCAGTCGTCTTTCACAAATTGTTCAAGATGCCCAAAAATTTGGGTTTCAGTATTGTTAAAACAATATCATTCCGGTGCTGTCACATAAAATACAAACGAACACAGTGTAAGAAATAAACTGACATCACGGCGTAGCAGAAAGCCAGATCAACACGCTTACAGAGCCAATAGACCTTTAGCATAGCAATGTAAGGAAGCAATGAGCGGGTGTTTCAGAAGCAAGGCGCGGCTTCTAACTTGTAAAAATGTTTGTACCCTAGGTAGGTGAATGTCGTAAGACATAAAACGTCTAGTTAGGATCGGTCAAGGTTGGGTTTTTCGTGCATATGGCTCTAAAATTATCGACTCTGTTTGCAGCGTACGTAATTCATCAGCAGAATAAATAACATTAAAATTTTATCTCCAAAGTGGCATAGCCTAGCGCTGTAGGGCACCTCGCTGCGGAGCGCACGGTTGCTTCCCGTCGGAGGTTCGAGTCCTCCAACAGGCATGGGCGTGTGTGTGTGTGTGTGTGTGTGTATTATAGTTTGTAAGCCTAGGGGCAGATAACCCTAGTATTTAAGTCCCATATATTTATTAACATTTAAACATTTTCAAATTCTTTGAGATCTATGATACTAACAACGGAAATTATTATAGATCCATTACAATAAACGACTATGACATCTATATCTATATAATTCATAATTATATCTATGACAAGAAAGTATACGTCGTTTAGTGTGGACTTTATTACATTTCATCTTGGTGATAAGAGAATTAAGATATCTTTAACGGTTCCAGAAATATTAGAAGTGAACAACTTAAATGAATCACCCCGTATATTTGTTTTAAAGCAATAGCAACTTTAACATATATTATTGATCCACGTTACATATCTGACTTACAGTTAAAATTATTATATAACCATCTGTTTGTAAGCTGAAAACAAAGAAATGGTCTCTGAAGGAAAAACATACGGTAAATCAGTCAGGTCCTTTTAGTTTCTCTGTATTTTTCTCAATATTCCTCGAAATTTACCACCACTGAAGTCAGAGAAGCGCTGTGTGTCAAAGCAGGAAAGGCACCTGGATTGGATGGATTACACCCAGAATTCTTTCTTCACTGTGGGGAATATGCCAAAAAAAAAAAAAAAAAAAAAAAAAAAAAAAAAAAAAAAAAAAAAAAAAAGAAAAAGCCTTGCTGAATTTTATTCAGGTGTAATGGCAACAGGTAACATACCACAGAAAATGAAGAACTCAATTATCATCGCACTTCTTAATCTAGGAAAACCAAGCAATGAGCCAAAGAGTTATAGGCCGATCGCACTGTTCAGTGTCTTATACAGGCTGCTCGAGAGACTCCTGTATAACAGACTGAGACCAAAAATACTAGAATCAATTCCAGACGAACAATCAGGATTGGTTTCTAAGAGAAGCTGCACTGATCAAGTACTTTCTCTGACAACGCATATAGAGGCAGGTTATCAGAAAAAGCAAAAACATCAATTGCATTTATAGACCTGAGCGCAGACTACGGCCTGTTGTACAAACTAATAAAAATAATCCCATGCAGCAGTACCATCAATCAACAACATGCTTACTGGGAGAGCTTTCCAAGTGATTACTCGAGAAAGAAGGAGCTCCACCAGAGTTCTCAATAACGGGCTTCCCCAGGGCTCAGTCCTTGACCCATTGTTCTTCAATCCTTGTATCTCTGACATTCCAATGACACAATCTAGGAAGTTTGGTTATGCAGACGATTGGGCTATAACAGCACAACATGAATCATTCGAGGCTACTGAAGACATTTTGAACTCCGATTTAAAGCTGCTTTGTGGCTACTTCTGCAAATGGAGACTGCAGCCGAACCCGAATAAGACCGAAGTATCAAGCTTCCTCCTTTACAACCACTCACCAAGAAGAGAGATTAATGTCATATTTGAAGGGAAAATCTCAACCATAACAACAACCTCGAATATTTAGGAGTTATGCTGGACAGGTCGTTATCTTACAAGGAACATCTGACAAATACTGAAAATAAAATGAGGACAAGAAATAACATCATTAATAAACTGTGCGGCACTACCTGGGGTTCAACAGCAAACACACTCCGCACATGAGCAGTTGGACTTGTCTACCCGGTGGCAGAATACTGCGCTTCCGTATGGATTAACAGCCCGCATACAAACAGGATCGATGAGGTGCTAAATGACACCATGCGCACTATCAGCGGCACGATAAAATCTACGCCCACTGTTTGCCTGCCAACCCTGAGCCATATAGCACCTCCAGAAATGCGGCGAAAATTTGCTCTTCTCAGAGAGTACAACAAGATTACTAATAACCCTCAGCTGTCCATACACAGTGACGCAGCTGACCTACAGCGCAGAAGACTCAAATCGAGAAGAACACCACTACTCTCAGCTGAACTTGGAAGTCGAAGATCTGTGGAAGCAACACTGGCATGAACACTACCCGCCAAAATGCCAAAGTTTCATGACAGATGAGAAACCAACTGGCTTCAATTAGCCACGCAAAGTGTGGACAACTCAAAACCGCAAACGTACCGGCCACTGGAGAAGTGCTGATGCATTCTACAAATGGGGAAAGGCACCATCACCAAATTGCGACTGCGGCGCTGAAAAACAAACAGTCCGGAACAGATTGGAAGAATGCCCATTTCGAGTGTACAAGAGAACCTTCTACGATTTCTTCGCTGCAAAAGATGAGGTAATTAATTATTAAATGTTTAGATGTAAATTTGTAATTAAGCAATGTATAAAGTGTGTGAAGATAGCGATGTATGCCGTAAATAAATCTATATTTCAGATACCAACAATGTTAATAACAAGAAGTCAATTTATAAATTTCATACGCCAAGAAAAATAAACAAACTTATGTATACGGTTTCGAGTTTACATCCCTTTAACTGTTTTTTCGGTAATTTACTATGAGATCTAGTGATTATTCATAAACTTGATAGTTTTCAAATTTCGTGACTATAATTACATATCGGAATTACTAAACACGCAGAAGACCTAGAGCTTTAACAATCATGTATACACAAATGTACTGCAATGAATCATTCAAATGTCCATGTTTTACATTATAAGTAATTGTGATATGATAATAATGCTCTCCAAATTCTTAATTAACTGACTTTTTACCTACAGACATTTATTTTAGCTCTTATTAGCGTGATCATTTATGGGTGAGAGTATTCTGATGTACTCAGTAATGTAACAGTTAAAGTTTTATTACTCGTTATTTATGGGTAACACTACATTAGTGTGACCATAAATTAGTCTTGTTTCTCTTTATAAACACATTATTATCCCGTCCCTGGTTTTACAGTAAACTCCGCTAGACGGAAAAAACTCGCAGTTTAAGCATTTGATACACGGGTTGTGTCGTCAGTGAGAAGTGGTATCCATTAGTCGACTTCCAGATGAAGTGAGCTCTGGATAGGCGAGCCCCATTACAACTGTTATATTAGTTAAAATCACACTAGGGTGGGAACTGCGGTATTTGTTACTTTTGTTACAGCACGACAGATTTGTGAAAAGGGAAAATTGTTGAACCAGCAGATTCATCGATTGAAATATTTTTAATGGACTATTTGTTTACAGCAGTAGATAGAGACTAAGGGAAAATTGTAAATAAAAAACAGCCCGAAAGTTGCTTTAAATAGGTTTTGTTAAAACTAGCATCTGCCACCAAAATTAATTTTGCCTTCATCAGAAGGTTTCAGACATATGATGTTAAGTATGTCACATACTCACATAGGCACTACACTTTTAGTCAAAACGCAACTCCATGTCTATAGTTAAATATAATAATTAAAATTCACATGTTACGATTTCAAAATGTGGAACAATGACACACAATTGGTCGTGTGAGCTCTGTTGATGATGATAACAGTGAAAATATCAGGTGTGTACCTGACAGTCCAAAGCAAACATAGATATAAGGCTGCAAATATAGATAAATCACATAGGGTGAGATCGAAACTTTGACGTATCTGTGTGGAATTTCCAACGTAAATTTTGCAGCATATTTAACACATAAGAAGAACCCAACGTGTATGTCGATTTCCCGCCGACCCTTTAATCCGTCCTATCACACACCATATCGAAATTAACAAAACATAAATTTCTGAAAACTGAAAGGCTCTTATGCGGGATACATAACAGAACAGTGACAGAAATATACAAATGGAGAAACTTCCACTCTCACAAACCGGAAAAATAACCCAAATACTATGGGTAGCAATTATATTTCACTGTAAAGAAAAAAAAATGTATTCCAATTGGTGGAATAATAAGTGAAAAACGAAGCAATGGACAGAAAGGAAGATTTACTCGGAGAAGTGCAAGCCGAAGTACAATTTAATGTTTACGCTGAGAACTGCAACCTCTACATGAACGCATTTACCATCCTGGCTCAAAGTGAAATAAAAGGAATAACAGCTATGGCGATTACTTTTGAAATAATAAATATATTACTTACTTGTTTTCAAACTATTTCGTTCTCATTTCACAATCGCTCACTGTTGCATGAAGACGGTCGATAAAACACAATTCGGAAAATTCTGTGTAAAGGACAAAATATGCCTGCAAAATTGAACCGCTTCCCGCATCCAATATTACTTGTCTGTTAGCATCCCAATTTCTGTTATTATGTCGTAACTTCGCAAATTATCATGTACGCCACCTTCAATTTCTTTTCAGTACCGACATCATTTATTTCGCAGTTCCAAGAGACAGGTTGTGTGATTACGGCGACGTAATAAGCGGCATTAAATATTCCTGTAACATTGCAGCATTTCACCGCTTGGAAGAATGAGACGTTAAGGAGCTTTAATTCTCTTCTGTCGAGTTAATTAGACAACTTAAAAGTCAATGTCGTACGAGACTTGATGTATTACAAAATCAAGGACGCTGCAATCGGATCTTTTGATCATATACGCGTTTTTTTTTTTTTTTTTTTTTTTTTTTTTTTTTTTTTTTTTTTTTTAAATTTTGGACTTGTGTACTTATGAACAAACGGATGTCAATAGTAAGACGTTAGCACCCAGCAAATCTTGTGACACCGCCAGAATGTAAGTACATAGTTACACCTACACTTACTGCTAACTGTACCGAATGCTCATTTTTTCCAACCCTCATTCCTTCTTTGATAAAAATAAATAAATTTTTGGGTCGGAAGAAAATTAATAGATTAATAACAGAACAGGAAATTATTACCTCCATTGTTGTATTTACAAATAAATAAAGATTTTTACGTATTGTTTGTAAGCAATCTAGTAGGATGACTTACTTTTCAATTGATATTTTCCTCAATTCAGAAGTTTCTTTTTTATCATAATGAAAATGTTGGGACTTAACATCCTTCGTTAAAATAAAATAAATATAAGTCACTAGGATTGAAATATGACCGTCTGTAGTCTTCCATGTATTTTTTATAAAATTGCAATTTATTTGATGTCACTAGATAAGCATTTTGTTAAAACTAGAACCCTTCTTTTCAAGGCATGAGGAATAGCGTTTTATTTCATGTTTTAGAATATTAGTTTCTGAAATGTTACTTAATATTGCTAGGATTTTGTTATTTTAAAATGGCAAATGGTTATAAATGGCAATAAGTACGGCTTCTCCGCTAAGCACTGTCCCTGTATGAATGTGTACTTGTTTTACTTTTAAGTGGATGTGCGACGATCTAATGGCTGTCTGAATGTGGGTGGTAATAGCTCGCTTTGCATGGTTCTCTCTGGCTCAGAGTCGATAGTCGTTACCAACCCCTGCTGCTGATGCGACCAAAAAGATTTCTACACCATTTGGATACAAGCCAGTCGACAAGCCTTCTCCAGGGCGAGTCACGAGATCTCTCCCCATCATTGCTGTTTCCTTGGATTTTCCAGTTTCCGGTAGCTTTCCAGCGGCTGCAGGCCGCTCGATCGTCACTTGGTGCTGGGATCGTGGTGAGGTAAGGTTGGTTCTTGTGCCTGCGGAGATGGTGGGGATTCGTTGTCTAGCATGTTTAACTTGGACTCTTGAACATAGCTTTATTTTTTTGGAATATTCCTTCTGATCGTGCGCGGATATGTGTTCTAGTTTTTCAATCCAGCGGTTTCCAAGAGATAAACATGTTGTATGTGTTACTAGTTGCAGTTTGATAACGGCCTGCTATATTCAAACGTTTTTTGATTATGTGGCGGTCTACGAACGCTGTGTAAATTCTTTCTAGCTTTCTGGGGCCCAGTTTCTAACAGACTATATGTTCATTTTTATACAGTACATGTAAAACTTTCATATCGTTTCCTTCCATGAGTGATATGTGTTCCACATGGTTGGTTCTTAGAACAAAGTCTTCAGCTTCCACTATTGTTTATTCCATGCCCATCAGGCAAACAACTGTGTGTGTATCCTGATTTCCACTAACATTTCGCGATCTTCTTTTTCCTGTTTCTTCTCCGAACTTCTAGTGTGCACTTCCAAGCCTTGTAAAAGCAACTTCAATAGCTTGCTTTTGTAATTCTAAATATTTGTATCGGTTGCATGCCGTAGTTTTTATTTTTCCGACTTTGTAATTATTTCACTTTTCCCGGTTTTGAGACCGGACTTCTTTCGTCTCTGTGAACGCTCCCTATCGCATGTAGCTCCATTGCAGTAGCTTCCTTATGAAATTCTACGCAGTTCTAGGGGTTGCATGCCGTAGTTAATTTTCTTTATTTTTCGGAAATCGAATTCATACATTTTTATCAGTTTTAGGAACCACGTGGATCCGAAGTCCGACTTCTGGCGTTTGCAGCTAGTCACTTGGATTCACGCCACTTCTCATAGAACCAGTGCTTAGATAGTTTACTATCGAATTGCAACTTCAAAGTCCGGCGTGATTTTGTGTAATGAATCCGATTTTTAACCACTTCACCTTCAGAGGAGTGCGATCAGTTAACGAAGCTGTGTGTCATCGTTAGCGTGTTTGCTCGCGGTATACTCTAAATCCAAATTAACTTTGCTATACTCACGCACCATCTCAAATCAGAAATGACAGACCAGGGCCATCTTCGCAATTTTATTGTATATTGTCTTGTATGGTACCTCCGGGTTTGCTGAATTTCGCCTACGACAGCGGCGCCTGCTTCTGCCTCGTTTCAGCACGCTGATATCTGTGAGTTTCACTGTTGCATTGCGTGTGTGTGAGCCAGTGATTGTTGTTTGTAAATCTTCCCCCCCAGTAGCGTAATGTTCTGAGTAATTTATCTTAATTTCAATGCTTGGCATTGTCAGTATTAACTTATGTAAGGAGATACACTTTTATTGTATTAACAAAATTGGTTCCCCAGTTTGCTTGCGTTCGATCTGAATAAATAAGTTAAATTCAGTATAATTTTGGGTTGCCTATAAATTGTAGTTTTCGAGAACCTTCCCCTTTTAACTTAATATTGATTTTCACCAGTGCTGAGAACAAGCTCAGATGCAATTTTTTGTTTAAGTTGCGTTGCGCCATAAATGTTTTCTTAGCTACCTTTATGAAATAACTTTAATTGTGGTGGTTTGTTTATTAATATATGTGTGTAAGTTCGTGTGAGCTGCTACTTATATTGGCCACTGTATCGTCAATTCCTTGTTATTAGAGTAATTTGTGCCAAGTCAGTTCTCAATGCGGGATAGGGAACAAGGTTTTGCAGCAGGGAGTAGACGGTAGTTCATACAGATCTATTTGCTAAATTTACTGTTAAAATTAAGCTTTTTTTATAGCGGTAAACGCTTATCTAGATGCCCCCTACCAGAATTAAGCTGTTATTGCGCACAGTGGTAAACTTTTAGGCTTAAAAACTACTTAAAGTACGTAAATTACGGACAACACATCCATCCACGCCTCGGGAACGACGCAAGCAACTGCAAGCTCAGCAACAAGGCGTCTTTCACCGCTCGGCAACCCCAATGAGATACAACATAATAATAACTAACCAAGAAATTATTACACACAGTACATAAGATCTTCATTTATCTATTCAAGTTGTTCCTCCAGGTGCCGTGTTCTTGTGTATCTTCTTCCTCTGCGTCAAATATATTCTTTGTTATCTGTAAATTTAGAAACCAGGTGGTCACAGGTCGTCATCTTCTTCTTCTCCCCTCAGACTTCCAGACCAGAACCAGTTTTAGTATTCTGTCTTCCTCCATTCTTCTTACACGCGCGACCCTTCTTTCTATTCATCAACTCCCATATTCTTTCTGTTATTTTTATTATATTTAATACTTCCTCGTTCCTTACGTTGTATATATATAGTGATTCTCTCTGATCTGCTTCATAATTCCATCTCCAGTTCCAGCAGATTTTTTATTGCATTTTGGAATTGTATTCCTTTATCCCCTCCTTAGCTATATTTTATTATGTTGAGTGATATGTACGTCTATTTTTCTTTTATTACATTCCCGTTCCATATGACTGAATTGAACAGCCCAATTACCTTCCGTTAATTATTCATTTACTTTTCCTGATTTATACCCCTAAGATTCCCTCAGTTTCTGAAATTGATTACAAATAACAAAAAGTGTTCATATTTTCCATTTTATTTCCCTGTCCGCCTCCGTAATCCAGCTGACAGCTTGGTAGAATGCAACGTACGGGACCCGTGTTTGATTCCCGGTTGAGTTGGAGATTGTCTCCACTCGGGGACTGGGTATTATGCTATCCTCATCATCATTGACAGCCGCGGCGGACTGGCCAAGCGCATTGAGGCGCTATGCTTCGACGCGCGAGGCCATTTCCCGTCGGAGGTTCGAATCCCCCCTCGGGCATGGATGTTTGTGCTGTCTTTAGTATAAGTAAGTTCATAAGTAGTTTGTAAGTTTAGGGACTGGTGACCCAGCATATAAGTTCCTTAAGCTTAAACATTTGAACAACATCATTGACACAAAAGTCGTCCATGTAGTGTCACCGAAAACTTACACCAGGCAAACAGTACACGATCCTAGCTGGCACACGCACATGATATCATCATTTTCTTTCCCTCTATGTACATTTCATCATTATTATTAGCAACAAGCTTTGCCGATGATGAGGAGATCGAAAAAATGTACGAGGGGGTAAAATAAGATATTCAGACAGTTAAGTAAGTCGCAAACTTGATTGTGATGGGGGACTGGAACTCGTAATTAGGATAAGGAAGAGAAGGAAAAATATTAGGTGAATATGGACTAGGAAAAAGGAATGAAAGAGGAGATCGTCTGGAAGAATTTGGTGCAGAGCATAATTCAATGATCACCAACACTTGGTTTTCTCATAATGAAAGAAGACTGTATACGTAAAGAGACAAGGAGACAGACTTTATAATGGTAAATCAAACGTTTGGAAACCAGGTTTTATACTGTAAGGCATATCCAAGGTCAGATATAGATTCTGACCATATGAACTGTAGGTTATGTGACTGGAAAAATGTAGAAGATTAAGGAAATGGAATCTGGACAAATTGAAGGAATCAGAGGTGTTTGAGAATTTTGGAGCATTAGGCAAGGATTGTCTGAAACTGGTGGAAATAATACATTAGGAGAAAAAATGGTAGTTCTGAGAGAATAGTGGGGGATCATATGGGCAGAAGGACAAGGCCTACAGAAAATCCTTGGATAACTTAGGAGATAAAGTTAATTGTTGAAAGGAGATAATATAAAAATGCATCAAGTGAAGAAGGCAAAAGGGATTACAGACGTCTGAAAAATGAGGTTTAAGGGAAGTGCATACTGGTTAAGTAGGAGTGGCTTGAAGAGAAATGCTACACTGTAGAAGAATGTATAAATAGTGGAAATATAGATACCGCTTACTGGAAAATAAAAGAGACATTTGGGGACAAGAAAGGCAGCGGTATGAATATCAAGAACTCAGGTGGAAAACCAGTACTTAGCAAAGAAGTTGGGAAGGAATATGAAGAGGGCCTGTACAAAGGAAATATTCTAGAAATGGGAGACGAAATAGAGGCAGATGAGGTAGGAGATACTATACTGCTAGAAGTATCTGACAGAGCACTAAAAGATTTGAGTAGAAACAAGGCTGCTGGAGAAGATGATGTCCCCTCTGAACTGCTATTATCGTTAGGAGAGCAAGTCTTAAACAAATTGATCTACATGGTACCCTCAGACTTCAACAAGAATGTAGTGATTCCAATTCCTAAGAAATCAAGCGCAGACAAATGTGAAAGTTACATAATTATCAGTTTAATAAGACATGGTTTCAAAAACCGGCCTTGGGAAGATCAGTTAGGATTTAGAAGAAATGTAGGAACACGCGAGGATAAAAATCCGATTTCTTACGGCTTACACCCCCTCCCCCCTTTTCTTCGTGTAGATCTATGTTTTGCGGTCGTTGTATCAGTTCGTTCTTGTTTGTTCGTTGAATATGTGGCTCAGGTTTTTTTTTCTGTTACAGAGGGCGTTTAGCCCCCTGGCCGGGCGCGCTGAGCCACGGCACCCGGCATCGCTGAGCCAAACACCGCTGTCTAAACATTCTCAGGGGTAGTTGATAAGGTGCATATGGTGATAGATCCGTATCAAAGTTCCTTTTATTTGCTAAACGCTTAGCCATCTGGAGTTCCCAATTGGTGCACTTTCATATCTCACCAAGCCCTACATGTACCATAAATTTGGACGAATTCGGCAATGAGTAGGCGTCCTCTCCTTGTTAGAAGATAGATTAAGAAAAGGGAAACCTACATTTTTAGCATTTGTGGATCAGGAGAAATCTTTTGACAATGTTGACTGATATATACTTTTTCATATTCTTTAGGTAGCAAGGGTAAAATATAGGGAGCGAAGAGTTATATTCAACTTGTACAAAAACCAGAAAGTCACGAAAGGGTCGCTGTGTTTGGGAAGGGTGTAAGAGCAAGCTGTGAAGAAATTCTAAGAGAAATTTGGAGTTGAAGTTAAAGTCCAGGTAGAGGGAATAGAAACCTTGCGGTTTGCTGACGACATAGTAATTCTGTCAGAAACAGAAAAGGACCTGGAACAGCAATTGGAATGGACATTTTCTTGAAATTAACAAGAGTAAAACAAAAGTAATGGAATGGAATCTCAGAAAATCAGGAATTAGATTAGGCAATGAGACAATAAAAGTAGTTCAAATCAAATGTTTGTTAAGCTTATGGGACTTAACTACGGGGTCATCAGTCCCTAAACTTACAAACTACTTATCAACTACCTTATACTAAGGACGTCACAAATATCCATGCCCGAGGGGGGATTCGAATCCCCGACCGTAATGTCCGTGCAGACCGTGACTGGAGCGCCTCAGTCCCCTCGGCCACCGCGGCCGGCTAAAAGTAGTAGATGAGTTTTGTTATTTGGGTAGCAATATATCTTCTGATGGCTGAAATAAAGAAGATATAAAAAGCTGAATGTCTATGGGAAGAAGAGCGGCCGTGGTGATCGAGGAGATGTTCGTTCGTTCGTATAGTCTATGGGACTTCACTGCGGGGTCATCAGTCCCTAAACTTACAAACTACTTTTGAACTACTTACGAACTAGGACGCCATAAATATCCATGCCCGAGGGGGGATTCGAACCCCCGACCGTAGTGGCCGTGCAGACCGTGACTGGAGCGCCTTAGTCCCCTCGGCCACCGCGGCCGGCTGACCGACGAGACTGAGGCGCTCTAGTCACGGTCTGCACGGCCACTACGGTCGGGGGTTCGAATTCCCCCTCGAGCATGGATATTTGTGCCGTCTTTAGTGTTAGCTAGTACATAAGTAGTTTGTAAGTTTAGCGACTGATGACCCCGTAGTTAAGTCCCATAAGCTGTACAAACATTTGAACATTTTTTTAAAGAAGCGAAATTTGTTGACATCCAAGATTTGTTTCAACGTTAGGAAGTCCTTTCTGAAAAAGTTTGTGTGGAGTGCAGCATTGTATAGGAGTAAAACGTGGACGATAAGGAGTTCAGACAAAAAGATAATAGAAGCTTTCGAAATGTGGTGCTACAGACCAATGATGTAGATTACATGGGTATATCACGTAATTGACGAGGGGGTGCTCAACATGATTGGGAAGAAAAGGAGTTCCGGGACACATTCTGAGACATTCTGAGACATTAGAAGAAGTATGTGTGGTAAAAATCGTAGAGGTGAGACCGAAGAACGAATACAGTTAGCTGATTCTTAAGGATGTAGGTTATCGCACGTATTCACTGATGAAGAGGCTTGCACAGGTCAGGGTACCGTGGATGGCTGCATCAAACCAGTCTGCGGACTGAAGACCACAACAACAACCAACTGCTATCGGCTCAGAAGAGAAAACTGGAGAAAACTGATGCGTCGAATCTGTTTAAAGGAATTAAATTGTCAGAGAATGTCGATGTTATGTGATACATCACATGATCCTCTTTTTATCCCTTTTTTCTCCTTCTTATGCGAAGTTATCATAGAAGAGACTCATTTGCGATTCCCGAATGAGAAACCATTCCGTAATCATCCCACATACACAAAATGTCTGTGATGTTATGTGTAAATAAACTGCAACGAAATTCTTGGGTAACATTTTGAAAGCTCCGTAATACTGTTTCGCATTGTGACGCAAGTGTTTGGGGTTTGCCTGACAGAGGTCTACAACTTTCTTGTGTATTCTACAGGCTACATAGTATTAGGCCTTAGGTAGTAGTGCGAAAGTGTGGGGCCCTGCGACTGCGTCCTTTCGCTCCGCTTCGCAGACAACGATGTAGAGACGCTTACGGAAAACTGGTCCGACGTGAGATTTAGATTTGAGGTCTAAGATGGGTTAGTGATATGACATTGGTACTAAATTGCCCCACAACACTACCCAACGCCACTGTGGTCGCATTACACAACGGAAAGGTCGTCACACACATCACACCCATTTGAACGCATTCTGTTGCCTCTGCGTCGGAGGCCAGAAGCGCGAGACCCATCGTTACAGCCGCAGGTTTTTCTTTATTCCTCTTTTTTATGGGTACCCTAGGAACAAATTTATGACACATCGCCTATGACAGTCGTTACGTAAATCTCTTGGGAGGTGGTGAAAAAGGGCGTCAACAGAACCATCCTTCCTTTGTGCGAAGGGGATGTTGAAGATGGGCGACTAGTCGTATGTTGTGGTAAAAAATGTTAAAATAAGGGGATCTGGCGCTACTATGCAAAGCTTAGCTGTTGATTGAAGCCAGTGGGCCATCTTGCGGAGCCAAGGAACTATGTCTTCAAATTAAAGCTCTGTGTGGTTCTTCTCCTGTTAAGTCTCATACATTTAAATGACTGTCATTTCGGAGTAAGTATTCGATATAGAATACTTACGTGGAGAAATACAGACCTTCCAGATAGCTGAACTTTTACTTATTAACGCAAAATCTCATTCCATAAGTATCAAATATCTCGATAATACCCATGTACGTTAAAAGAACTGAAATTGTCAGCTGTAGTACTTCGCAGGAAATGCAGGGTAAGATTTTCCCATTAATGACAGAAGCAATCTATCATTTTCGTAAATTCAGTTGTGAAGAGAGTTCTTTACGTTCAACACATACAAAAATAATTTCTGCAGGTACCACATCGTCAAATATTCATACTGAAATTCTGTTCCACGAGGCCTTCGACATATCAAGGCAACGTAGATCTCTTAAATCTGAAAATTAAAAGTCATTGAGGGAAAATACCGAAACGAATAGCAAATATGACTTTAGCAATAAAACTGACGTCTTTTCAGTTTTGCTTGGACAAATACATAGGTAATGTAGGTTGCCTTTTTTCCATTTTACATAAGGTATCACTTTCAACTCAGAAAGCAATAAATACACGGTCGTCACCACGTATGTTATAGGCTGCGCAACATGACGACGAAGGCTTCACTTCACCCTGCTCTACCTCCTTGGTTCTGGCATTTTTTCCTGAATCTAATCTGATGCTTCCAATTCCTGCAACCACTATTGCAGAACTTTTAAGTAATGAAGGACAGTAGCTTTAAGTTTAAGAGTAATTTTCAGAAAAAATCTATAAAATGATCTGAGGTAATGCAAATTATGTAAAAAGTGCTTTAAGGCAACAGGTACTGTGTTAATGAACTACAGCGCTGTTACGAAACACGGAGGTCATAAATTTTATAAAGTTGTTATTTATTGATTGTCTATTTACACTGACTAAATTAGAGCCTTAATAACAGCTGGGCAGGAAACAACTCGTACATTACATATTACAAAAATTAAAACGAACAATAATAACTATAGTAAAACAGTCAACATAAATAATAATAGTAGTAGCAACAATAGTGCATTGCATTTAAGATACAAAAAACGATCTAAAGGTCATGACAGTGCAGTGTGGTGATGGAGAGAGGATTTCACTTTGTTGAGGACTTCGATTTTGCTGCTCAGATAGCTTGTTTACAGTTGAAGACAAATAAAAGGGAGAAAACGATAAACCAATTACAGCATATGATAATCTGTTCGCTCGTCACCACAAAGGCGTGATAACTCTTGTGGGCAGAAGCGGTGCACAACAGCATGTGACACAAATGTATTATACACAGTCATTCATCGTCATTATAGCTTGCGTGACCTTTCATATGAAAGTCTGTATCTACAGGTTACATTGAAGTACATCACCGAGGTATCATCGAACCGTTTCTATAATATTTATTAACAGTTCCAATCTCTAAAGGCGAACGGAGAAAACGAATACCCAAATATTTCCCTTCTGTTATTTTATGATGATGGTCATGTCTCCCTACGTGGGTGGATGCTAAAAAAGTATGTTTGCATCCAGAATAGAATGTTTCTGAAAGAAATTTCGCAAATAGATGTTGCCGTAATGAATAAGACTTTTCTTTATCAAATGTTCAAATGTTTGTAAAGTCTATGGGACTTAACTACGGGGTCATCAGTCCCTAAACTTACAAACTACTTATGAACTACTTACGAACTAGGACGGCACAAATATCCATGCCCGAGGGGGGATTCGAACCCCCGACCGTAGTGACCGTGCAGACCGTGACTGGAGCGCCTTAGTCTCCTCGGCCACCGCGGCCGGCTTTTCTTTATCGATTTCCATTATAGTTTGTGCATCATTTCAGTGACACTCTCTCCCCAATATCGCTATGATACAAAACGAGCTGCCCTTCAAAATGTTCAAATGTATGTTAAGCTTAAGGGACTTAACTGCGGGTTCATCAGTCCCTAAACTTACAAACTACTTATGAACTACCTTATACTAAAGACAACCAAACGCCGGTCGCGGTGGCCGAGTGACTGAGGCGCTCCAGTGACGGTCAGCACGGCCACTACGGTCGGGGGTTCGAATCCCCCCTCGGGCATGGATATTTGTGCCGTCCTAGTTCGTAAGTAGTTCATAAATAGTTTGTAAGTTTAGGGACTGATGACCCCATAGTTAAGTCCCATAAGCTTAACAAACATTTGAACATTTTTTACGACCAAACATCCATGCCCGACGAGGGATTCGAACCCCCGACCGTAACGGCCGTGCAGAATGTGTCTGGCGCGCCGTAGATCGCTCGGCCACTGCAACCGGCCAGCTGCCCTTCTTTCGACTTTCTTTAAGTAGCCCGTCAATCCAAATTGATGGGGATGCCACATAACGCAGCAATACTCCAAAAAGGACCCACAAGTGTAGTGTAGGCTGTTAAGTCCTGCGATCTGCAGGGAAGACAACTCCTAAAATTGCTAATGGCTTATTAAAAAAATTATTAAACATGGCTGCAATTCAGCAACGGTGGAACACGATCCAAAAGTCAACACAGTTTCAGCCGATCAGTTGCATAAAAATGGTTTACATGCATAAACCTTGACCTAGGTTTCGGCAAAAGTAATTTTGCCTTCAGTACGCAGTGCTCACTCGACCTGTGTGTGGACGTGCTCCACAATTTTATGATGTAGACATTGTTTTAAATTTTACTTTTTATTCTATTGACATGGAGTCAGCCACATTTTATTTAACAACTTTTTTAATGTGAGCTTTATGTAATACTTTTGAAGAAGGCGAAATTACTTTTGCCGAAACCATTTTTATGTCAGCTGAAACTGTGTTGACTTTTGGATTGAAATAAATACAAACTTCAGTACGTACAGAAACAAAACGTCGAGGTAAAAGATGGTCAGTCACGTAGGGACAACAAACAGCAAGTATTACAAATGGCGCTAGGCTGGGACAAAAGAACTACACTACTGCGAAAACGACGCTGAGTACGGCGGCAGCTGGATCCGTCGTAGGAGCGGCCGGTGGCTGAGTATGCACTGCCCTCCAACTCCGTCGATGCACTTATGAAGCCGGCATCGGCGGAGGGCTACAACCGCTAATCTGCTGTGATTAGTTGGGCACTGAAACGAGGCTGATCGTAATGTAATGCCGCAGTACAGCGCCGTTTCTGCTGCCCTTGGCCGCTGTTTATGTCTAGGTGATTACGTGTGAGCATCTACGAAAGGGAGCTCAGCAGTCCGCCTTGGTTGCCTGTTATACGGGCACTCTACACTGCCAGCATAGGCAAATTCTTTAATACAACTGTTACATATTTTAAGTCTTCTGCCAATGAAGCGCAGCCTTTGGTTCGCCTTCCATACAATATTTTCCATCTGTTCTTTCCAATTTAAGTTGTTGATAACTGTTATTACCGGGTATTTAGTTGCATTTGCGAGTTGCAGATTTGATTGATTTATAGATTGAAACTTTCACTCTGCAGCAGAGTGTGCGCTGATATGAAACCTCCTGGCAGATTAAAATTGTGTGCCTGAACCGGGACTCGAACCTATGACCTTTGCCTTTCGCAGGCAAGCGATCTGAGCTATCCCGACACGACTCATGATGCCGTATCACAACTTTACTTCCGCCAGTACCTCGCCTCCTACTTTCCAAACTTCGCAGAAGCTCTCCTGCAAACCTTGCAAGACTAGCACTCCTGGAAGAAAGGATATGGTGAAGACATGGCTTAGCCACAGCGTAAGGGATGTTTTCAGAATAAAACTTTCACTCTGCAGCGGAGTGTGCGCTGATATGAACCTTCCTGGCAGATTAAAATTGTGTGCCGGAACCGGGACTCGAAACTGGGACCTTTGCCTTTCGCGGGCAAGCGCACTACCGACTGTGCTATCCCGACACGACTCACGATGCCGCCCCACAACTTTACTTCCGCCAGTACCTCGCCTCCTACTTTCCAAACTTCACATGTTTGCAAACATATTAGAACAAACTGCTATGGTCATCAGAGTCTAAACTTACACACTACTTAAACTAACCTAAGGACAACATGCACACCCATTCCCAGGGAGAACTCGAATCTCCGATGGCGAGCAACCGCGGCATAGATAGCAGGCTTGATGTCTGATGTCATAGTTGGGGTTTTAAGTCCGCTACAGCTGCACAGTAGTCAGATCTGTATAATCATTTTCATATTTACACAAAAACCGCAAACGTCGTTTTTCCCTAGCGATAGTCACATAAAAGGGCTATTCGTTATTTTTTACCGAGAGAGGGTGTCCAATGGTAAGACACTGGACTCGCCCGGAGGATGGTGGTTCAAATCCACCGTCGGCCATCAAATGTTCAAATGGCCGGCCGCGGTGGCCGAGGAGACTGGGGCGCTCCAGTCACGGTCTGCACGGCCACTACGGTCGGGGGTTGGAATCCCCCCTCGAGCATGATATTTATGCCGTCCTTAGTCTTAGTTAGTTCATAAGTAGTTTGTAAGTTTAGGGACTGATGACCCCATAGTTAAGTCCCATAGACTATACAAACATTTGAACATTTGAATGTTCAAATGTTTGTAACTCTGTGGAACCAAACTACGTTGTAGTCTTACAATCTACTTAAGTTAAACTATCCTAAGGGCAACAATCACAAACTACTTAAGTTAAACTATCCTAAGGACAACACTCACATCCATGCCCGAGGGAGGATTCGAACCTCCGACGCGGGAGGCCGCGCGATCCATAACGTGGCGCTCCAGACCGCTCGGCTACTCCCGCGCGGCCCTTCGGGCATCAAGATTTCCTAAATCACTCCAGGAAAATGCCGGGGTGGTACCATTCAAAAGGGCACGGCCGATTTCCTCCCAAATCCATCCCTGATATTCTGAGCGTAAGCTCCGTCTGTAACGACAACGCTGGCGACGGGACTTCAAACCCTAAGCTTCCTTCCTTGCTCCTCCTTCTGTTAATATATTTCAGTCGTACATAAGCTGTAATTCTTTGAAAGGAATTGCTATAAGCCCTTGCTTTTCTATGTATGGATTTTCGTATAATTTCCAGAGTATGGAAGTTCATTTGAAAATGCAATGGATTGCAAACCAATTATTGTACGCCTCCTTTAATTTTTGGGCTCCTCTTTCTTATTTATCCTATTTACCCGAAAGCAGAAAAACATGTAGATTTTGGATCTGCTTAAATTCTACGATACCATCCTGATTAAAGATGCAGTAAGGAAACGTACTCGGACGCGAGGCAACGCAGTTGGACGGTTACCTTGTTTTTCTTTTTTTGCCACAAGCTTTCTTCATTTCTGCGTTCACTTTGACTGCAGGGTGATCCCTGTAAGTGGAAAGGGTTCTTTTGTCCGCAGTATCGAAGTAACGGGGCGAGAGTGTTCGCTCAGTGAGAATCGATAACGGCCGGCGGCGGCGGCGCGTTCATTAGACAGATTGGGCGAGCAGGCGGCGGGCCGCGGCAGGTGCGCGCGCGCTCGCACTCGCTCTCGCTCTCGCGATCGATCGATCGATAGCTCGCTCGCCACGCCGCTGATTGCCCGCGGCACGGCGCGCTGCCCCACGCGTGACCGCTTTGTCGCCGCTGCCGCCGCCGCCGCCAGCGGCTGACGCTGCCCCAGTAGACCCCTCTGTGGGTCAGGCGCCCTCCCGGCCCAAACACGGCCGTTGCCAGGGGCAGGCCGTCTGTGTCCTGGTTCCCTCACACTGAACAAAGAACGGCGGACAAAAGGTGATGCTGCCCTCATAATAAGAATATACACGATGTAAATATTAGGCACTGTTCACACGGGGATACGCAAACCTAGTATCCAGCAACCTGAGGACCAGCAGAATGGGAGACTATACACATTCAAACAGGTACGCGTTGAGTCTGCCGAATAGCTTGCAGTGTGAAATGAAATTAAATACATTTCAAGATTACATCATTTGGTCTGGAGGCGATCAACAGTTTCCAAATGATAAGCCAAGATCGCAAATTAACAATTTATTAAGTGACGACCTGTTTCGGTGCACTGTGTCACCATCAACTGCTCATACCTATATATTATAATCTAGTCATCTTGTTACAAAAATGGGGTATAAAATAAGAAGTGCAATATTGCACTTAGTCATATAGTGACTAAAGTGACAAGATGACCAGATTATATATATATATATATATATATATATATATATATATATATATATATATATATATATATATATGACCAGTTGATGGTAACACAGTGCACCGAAACCGGTCGTCTTAATAAATTGTTAATTTGCGATATTGGCTTATCATTTGGAAACTATAAATACATTTCATTGGCTGAGGATTGCGGCAGCGCGCTTTTTTGTGCACGCTGCAGTTCAAATGTTCAAGTATCTATAAATCTATCGGACCAAACTGCGTGGTCATCAGTCCGTAGCTCACAAACTACTTAAACCTAGGTAAACCAACCTAAGGACAACACACACACACCCATGCCCCAGGCAACCTCCACGGCGAGCCATCGCGCTCTCCGCAGCGAGACGCTTTAGACCGCTCGGCTACTCCACCGAGGCGCACCCTGTAGTACAAAAAATGTTCAAATGTTTGTATAGCTTATGGGACCTAACTCCGGGGTCATCAGACCCTAAACTTACAAACTACTTATGAACTACCTTATACTAAGGACAGCACAAATACCCATGCCCGAGGGGGGGATTCGAACCCCCGACCGCAGTGGCCGTGCAGACCGTGACTGGAGCGCCTCAGTCCCCTCGGTGACCGCGGCCGGCCCTATACTACAGTACAGTATCCGTTGACTCTAACGTTCGCGATGAAGATAAGCCTGAAAATATTTGTGCTTATGAATTTTTAATATAGTGTTACAGAAAGGTACGGCCAAACTTTCATGAAACATTCCTCACACTCAAAGAAAGAATATATGTGAAGTGGACATGTGTCCGGAAACGCTTAATTTCCGTGTTAGAGCTCATTTTATTACTTCTCTTCAACTCACATTAATCATGGAATGGAAACACGTAGCAACAGAACGTACCAGCGTGACTTCAAACTGTTACAGGAAATGTTCAAAATGTCCTCCGTTAATGAAGATACACGCATCCACCCTCCGTCGCATGGAATCCCTGATGCGCTGATGGAGCCCTGTAGAGAATAGCGTATTGTATCGAAGCCGTCCACAATACGAGCACGAAGAGTCTCTACATTTGGTACCGGGGTTGCGTTGACAAGAGCGTTCAAATGCCCCCATAAATGAAAGTCGAGAGGGTTGAGGTCAAGAGAGCGTGGAGGACTTGGAATTGTGGTCCGCCTCTACCAATCCATCGGTCACCGAATCTGTTGTTCAGAAGCGTACGAACACGTCGACTGACGTGTGCAGGAGCTCCATCGTGCATGAACCACATGTTGTGTCGTACTTGTAAAGGTACATGTTCCAGCAGCACAGGTATCGCGTATGACATCATGATAACGTGCTCCAGTGAGCGTAGGTGGAAGAACATGAGGCCCAATGAAGACATCACCAACAATTCCTGCACAAACGTTCACAGAAAATCTGTGTTGCTGAGGTGATTGCACAATTGCGTGCGGATTCTCGTCAGCCCACACATGTTCATTGTGAAAATTTACAATTTGATCACGTTGGAATGAAGCCTCATCTGTCGCATGTCAACAAAAAAGCAGGCCGCGGTGGCCGCGGGGACTGAGGCGCTCCAGTCACGGTCTGCACGGCCACTACGGTCGGTGGTTCGAATCCCCCCTCGGGCATGGATATTTGTGCCGTCGTTTGTCGTAGCTAGTTCGTAAGTAGTTTGTAAGCTTAGGGACTGATGACCCCGTAGTTAAGACCCATAAGTTCTAAAAACATTTGAACATTTGTCAACACAAGCACGGAAGTCAACATTACCTTCCTTCAATTGGGCCAACTAGCGATGAATCGAGGAAAACAGTACATACTAACGAAACAATTGGGTATTTTGACAATTGTCTGCACGAATTATTTCAATATACATTTAAAGAGAAATCCTAAAATGAGCTATAACATGGAAACTAAGCGTTTCCGGACACATGTTCACCTAACATATTTTCTTTCTTTGTATGTGACTAATGTTTCCTGAAAGTTTGGCCGTACCTTTTTGTAACACCCTGTATAACCTGTACACGAATAGTTCACCGAAGCCACTTACGATTTTTTTGCACTATAAATGATATGAACTGCAGTAAACGTCCGATTGTTCGGAATGCCCGATGGCCCGCCTAAGGGATCCAAGGGTACTTGTTTTTCCTTTGATGCAGCCGCTACTGCTGAAGTTGCGCTGACGTCACCGACTGACTGTTCACATGAGGCGGCCCCCTGCTTGGACGGTCACAACAATATTCCAACGGCGGTCGTCAATGACGCAGACGCCTTTGTTGGTATCAGAAGCATACAGACCTTACTCAGCAGATCTCTGCTGTTACTGTACTGTAAGAAAATTTTTTTCATTGTTTGGATTGCTACCATATTTCGCAATTTAATTATGGTGAATGTCATATGTTAGTGATCTGTGGAAGTTTTATGATCATTTAAGCTGTAAGAATGTTGTCGAAACCCAAAGCTTCTTCAAGCTCTAAATCAGGAGTGATGTAAGCACGCACTCTGAGCACCAATCTTTGGCCGGCCGCGGTGCCCGAGGGGACTGCGGCGCGGCAGACACAGTCTACACGGCCGCTATGGTCGAGGGTTCGAATCCTCCCTCCGGAATGGATGTTTGTGTCGTCTTTAGTATAAGGTAGTTCATAAGTAGTTTTTAAGTTTAGGGACTGGTGACCCTGCTGTTAAGTCCCTTAAGCTTAACAAACAAACATTTCTCAATCAGCAACTGGAAATCAAAAGAGGCATGGAAAAAGGTGAGAACAGAAATATTTTGATAACTGAATTTTGTTTCGTCAAGTATTTATGACATAAACAGAAGTGTGAATTAATGAAATATGCTCATCAATTGATAACAACTGAATAATTAGCTTCCAAAAAACTTACAAAAAAATAAAAAAAAGAATCTGGAACAATTAGGTAGGTTATTGTACAAATGGTTTAGTGCACTATGTCACAGCTGTTTTCTTTGTGTGACGCCCCGCAGAAGAACAGACGTCTGGAGGACAGAAGACAACACACCACTGTGTTTCCACTGTGGACGCCCTGGACATGTCGTACGCTACTGCAGAGAGAGGAGGCGAGTAGTCGATGATTATTTTGCCGCAAGACGTCAGCCGTCGGAGCAGTTCTATCCAAGGCAGTCACCTGCTGGTGAGTTCAGTCGACCTATGGGAAGAAGCCCATCGCCGTACCCTAGACGAGGTCGCTCCCCGACGCGCCGCAGCCGTTCACCGTCGCCGTACAGAGGTACCAGCCGCTCCACTAGCCGCCGCGCCCAGGAAAACTAAGGAGGCGACCATCTACGGAGGTGAGGCCGCCGCAGATGAAAATCATCCATGGACGACAGTCGCCAAGATGTCGGGAAATCTCATCGACGTCATAATCGACGGCCAACCTGTCCGGGCACTTGTTGATTCAGGAGCCTCTTTTTCTGTTTTATCGGATAATTACCGCCGCACACTAAAGAAGACAATGTTCTGTGATACGGGAGTAACTGTGCTGAAGGTCGCGTATGGAAAGTACGTCCATCCAGCAGGAACTTATGTCGCAAGAATAACCATCAACAACAGGACGCAGCCTTTTGAATTTGTCGTGTTAACAGAATGTAGTCACAATGTCATCTTCAGATGGGACTTCCTTCAGGCATCCCAAGCTATCATTGACTGTGGAAGATCAGAGCTGCAAATTGAAGAAGTTGTTCCGCCAGATACACGTAATACAGAATTTTCTGGGAAGTTATTCGTCGTTGACAATGTGACGATACCGCCGTTGACAATGAGAAGAGTTGCAGTCAGAAACACATATGACTGGTTAAACTGTGAAGTTCTTGTTGATAGTAAAAAGTTTATCAGGCTCACAAAAGAAATTTACATACCAGCGGCTATCATAAGCATTACCGGTGGTCAAGGAGAGATTTGTATCACAAATTGTCACGAGCAGTCACAACTTATTCCCAAGGGAATGTGTATCGGGACAGCTGAACCAATCCAGGACGGTGAGCTCAACGTCATCAATGAAGACCAATGCCCTGCTATTAGTACAGACAACACGCTGGAGGAAACAAACGTGGAACTGCCAATTGGGCCTGGACTGACCAAGGAACAACGCCAGCGGGTGTTAGGTACACTAAGCCAATTTTCGGGTGCATTCACACCTCAGCAGGGGAAAAGTCAGACGAAACGGCCCACGATAAAGCACCGTATCAATACTGGGGACCATCCGCCAATTAGCCAGCGTTCGTATAGAGTGTCGCTAACTGAAAGACTGATAATTCGGGAAGAAGTGGAGAAGATGTTGCGAGATGGCATTATTCAACCTTCGGAGAGTCCTTGGTCGTCTCAGGCGGTATTAGTAAAGAAGAAGGATGGCACGTGGCGATTCTGTGTCGACTATCGGCGGCTGAACAGTATCACAAAGAAAGATGTCTACCCATTGCCGCGTATTGATGACACCTTAGACTGCTTGAAAGGAGCTACATACTTCACAACTATGGTCATGCAGACAGGTTACTGGCAAATCGAGGTTGACGAAGCTGACAGGGAGAAGACGGCTTTTATTACACCTGACGGTCTCTATGAATTTAAAGTAATGCCATTTGGATTATGTAATGCTCCAGCCACATTCGAACGCATGATGGACAACTTGCTTCGACACCTTAAGTGGACGACGTGTCTCTGCTATTTAGATGACATTGTCGTTTTCTCGAGAAACATTTGAAGAACATCTGAGACGCCTGTCAACTGTGTTGAAGTGTGTTCAGGCTGCAGGTCTCCAAAGAAGTGCCTCTTCGTCGCCAAAGAGATAAAAATCCTGGGACACCTAGTCAACGGAGATGGTGTCCGTCCTGATCCAGATAAAGTAAGGGCAGTCACAGAATTTCCAACTCCTCAGCACATTCGTGAGGTGAGAAGTTTTCTCGGGCTGTGCTCATACTACCGACGTTTCATAAAAGATTTTGTAACAAGGCACGTCAATTTCAAGAACTTCTGCAGGGAGACGCCAAATTTTACTGGGATGAGACAAAAGAAAGAGCTTTCCGAGCACTTAAGGAGGCTCTAACTTCCGCACCAGTGCTAGCCTTGTACGACGAGAATGCAGAAACGGAACTTCACACAGACGCCAGTGGCTATGGGATTCGTGCAGTGCTTGTACAAGTTCAGGAAGGTGCCGAAAAAGTGATAGCCTATGCGTCAAGAGTACTCTCAAAGTCCGGGATAAACTACTCTACAACTGAAAAAGAATGTCTCGCGGTTATCTGGGCTATCAACAAGTTCCGGCCGTATTTATTCGGCAAACCATTCACCGTCGTGACAGACCACCATTCTTGGCTGACTAGCTTGAAGGATCATTCAGGTCGACTAGGAAGATGGGCACTAAGACTACAAGAGTACGATGTCACAGTGGTATTCAAGAACGGGTGCAAACACATGGATGCCGACTGCCTTTCGATGAATCCATTAGTGGAACACAACAGCATTAATGAAATTTCAGCTCTCAATGAATTAGATGACGTTACAGCCGAACAGAGGGAAGATCCAACACTATTAAAATGATAGAGGCCTTGGAGAAAGGAGAACCGACCAATGGAGAGTTCCAACTTATAAACGGAACATTGTACAAGAGCAACTACGATCCACTGGGCCCCAAATGGCTACTTGTTGTTCCAGCTCATCTCCAGCCAGCTATTCTCAAATATTTCCATGATGCCCCAATATCCGGTCATCTGGGATTCGTGAAGACCCTAGACAGAATCAGACGCAGGTATTACTGGAAAGGTCTCTACCGATCTGTCAAGCACTACGTGAGTCACTGTAAAGAGTGCCAGCGACGGAAGCATGTGCCGCAATTACCTCCAGGGCATCTCGTACCGATTCCGCCGGCAGCAGCTCCATTCCACCGAGTTGGGATCGATCTTTTAGGGAGGTTCCCGAAGTCGACAACCGGTAACCGTTGGATAATAGTCTGCACTGACTACCTCACACGCTACGCTGTCACCAAACCTGTGCCGACTGCAGTAGCTCCAGAAATCGCAAAATTCCTTGTAGAAGACATTATTTTGAAGCATGGAGCACCACGTGATCGTGGAAAAGTATTCCAGTCAAAACTAGTATCAGAGGTAATGTCACGGTGCAACATTGTCCACAGAATGACAACTGCATACCATCCTCAGACAAATGGTCTTACGGAACGTTTTAACAAAGCGTTAGCCGACATGCTGTCGAGGTACGTCGATGTTGAGCAGAAGGATTGGGATACAATTCTGCCAGTCGTGACATTTGCTTACAATACCGCAAGACAAGACACCACAGGCTTCACACCGTTTTTCCTGCTCCATGGCCGTGAATCTGAGACGACAATGGAAACACTGTTCCCGTTCCAACCGGACGACACTCAGGATGACTATGTTAAACAGCTCATCACCAGGGTCGAAGAAGCAACACAGCTGGCTCGCATACGGACACTGGACGCCCAGGAGAAGGACCGTCAGCGGTATAACGACAAGCACCGACCTGTTGTGTACAGCCCAGGAGATCTGGTATGGATTTTTACCCCTGTACGGAATGTTGGACTGTCAGAAATGTTATTGAAGCGATACTTTGGTCCGTATTGTGTCATACGCCGCCTGTCAGACGTCACATACGAAGTTGAGGATTATAAGCCGTCTTCGAAACGTCAAAAACGAAGAGACATTGTTCACGTCCTGCGCATGAAGCCTTACTACTGTCCTGAAGAGCAGGTAGACGACAATGGCTTCTTGTTCGAGGACTCTAAGGATGGTTATGTTCCTGATGAAGCCACGACAGGAACGTCTGTCGGAGATAATCGTGGAGAAGGGAAGGATTCTCGTGAACTGTCATACAGAGGACCCATGACACGGTCAAGATCCAGGACATTGCAGCTGGCTCCACAGGGATCATAACAGCGGGTCGCTGTTTCTCCAGGAGAGGGAGCAATGCCGCGAGAGACGACGAGAACCAACTGCCGGCGTGGCGCAGGGGATAGCGTCACGGACTGCGGAGCGGAAGGTCGCCGTTTCAATCCCGCCCACCGGCAAAAATTTATTTCTTTGTAATTTACAATTCCAGAAGGTTCTACATCTTTCTTATGTTCACTTGTAAATTCTACTTGTTTCTTATGTTAACTGTTCTTCTAATTTCTGGTACATTCTGTCTGTGTATAAATAGCAGAGCACTCTGCCTGAGAGGCAGACAGTGCTGCGTGTATGTTGAGTTCGTAATAAACGAGCTTTCAGTATAAGTGCTGTGTTTAGTTGCCTTCGAAGTCAAGCCTACTTCCATTGCAACGTGACAATATTAACGAACGATTGAGCATTTGAGTTTTACATGAAAAAGGCTACGGTAGGTACATTAAGTTTCCAATTGAAGATACACTATATTTGTGGTATTTCATCCCACGTATTTATCACAAATCACTATCGTAGTTATTCGCTTCTAGGGATGAAATCTCTTAAAAACAAAAGTTAAAAAAAATGATTCGTGTAAAACTTTAAAGGGCTTAAATGACGTTTTAACACTGTATGAACAAGACAAATTATTATTAATGATGTCGCAAAGGAATTATTACTATGCGCTTCAACGGACGAAAGGGAAAGTCTGTTGAAAAGTGAATGACAACATCGTTTGCAGAAATATTTGCGAACATTTTGGCGAGTGAAAGAGTCCACAGTCACGTACTTCACAAAGGTTCTTGAAGATACTCTTTAACTGTGGAATAAATATTTTTTTGAAGAACACATAGTCTTACTTGATTATCAGTTTCAACTTTGGCGAAATGTGATTAACATATTTTATATAATTTTGAGAAGAAAACATATAAAAAGGAAAAACATAAAAGGGGTACCACAGAACGTTACACAGAATTTTACGCACGGTGTTTGAACTGCCGCTTTGTCTCCTCCTCACCAAACAGTACGTTTCATTACACGCACAACCGTGTCGGACAGTTTAGCAAAGCTCTGCGAGTGGTATTCCAACCGCTAAAACATATTTGCTCTTCCCTGTTATTGTAGCGTATAGTTTCATTTCCCGAGTCTACAAATATTTATTGTTCCATCGCAAATGCATCCGGTTTATGTGGAAGTAAAAACTGCTCTATCCGGACAATCTCACATGACTACTGAAATATATAGCCTATATGTATTGTTTTATGACATAAGCGACGAAATATCGTCCCGGCGTGGTAGTGCTTGTAATAGATAGTTTGAAAATTCGGCGCGCAGAAACGCACTACCGGCCGCGGTGGCCGAGGGGACTGAGGCGCTCCAGTCACGGTCTGCACGGCCACTACGGTCGGGGGTTCGAATCCCCCCTCGGGCATGGATATTTGTGCTGTCCTAGTTCGTAAGTAGTTCATAAATAGTTTGTAAGTTTAGGGACTGATGACCCCGTAGTTAAGTCCCATAGACTATACAAACATTTGAACATTTGAGAAACGCACTTTGGGCGGATCTCGGTGCAGGGTTCCTATTTGAGATACGATCACGTAGGATTCCCTTTCCCTCGAATCAGCGGTCATTTCTACAACATTTAGAACGACTGTAACTGTACGGAAATTTGAATGAAGAAACGTAGATGACGACCAATGAAATTCTGAGAAATAATTTCTCTTGTGCGAGGGTTGGAACTTAAATGGTAGCAACAGTGCTGTGGAGATGCTATGCAAATGGATCTACTTTTGTCGCTGATAGCACACTTTGTTGACATACCTACCTTACTTCCTAGCAAATGGACTCGCCTGTCCCACGACACGGGCATGCATACAATCTAGTGAAACACAGTAACTTGTGAGCGAGCGGTCTAACATAACGGTGTCACTATATTTTCGGAACAAGAAGGACTGAGGTGGATCAAGATTGAATGTGCCAGAGGTCGTACAGCACGATAGTATCATCAAAGTCTGCAAGAGGCGTGCGGGGAATCGGCATTGCCGTACAGAACGGTGGCACGTTGGGTAAAAGCCTCCTATGAAGTTAGGAAATCTGTGGCAGACTTGTATAGGGCTATTGCCGCTTTAGTGGACGTGATCGACACTATAACTATTCGTGAGGTCGCCCACGAAACCGGATTAACGCATACAGCGCAAGCTGTTGCTGCTGTGATCGATTGATGAAACTTGTAAGTACTGCCATCCACCATACTCCATGGACTTAAGTTCGAGTGACTTTGATTTCATTCCGAAGATGAAGGAACCACTTCTTGGCATTTGCTTCAAAATCGTTCCAGAGATTCGACAGGCAGCAGACAGCGCCATTTGCACCATCAGTAGAACAGACCCTGCTGATGGTATACTACACCTTCCACATTGCTGGCAAAGGGTTCTAAACAACGCTGGTGACTGAAGGACAGTAACAGGTGCAAACATGTAAATTTTGTACAAGTTGTGAATAAATAGTTGCCACTAAGCTACAACCCTCGGATACAATAGGACTGAAACTGATCTTCTGTGGGAGGTTTTTGAAGTACAAATCAACTATTACGAATCATTTTAACTTTTGCAAGAAGTACTGTACGAGAGGGTACCCGAAAGAACCGTATTTATTTCTTACAAAGCTATGTATTTTCAACTGTTTGCAAAACAGCGTTATCCGCTTCAAAATATCATTACAACTAATACATCATTTTGTCCCTCCGGTGCTTCCACTGTTATAAACATTTAGTGTAGCCACATTTAGAATAAGCTGAGAGATTTCCCCCCCCCCCCCCCCCCCCGCCCTTTTTTTTATTTCTTCAGTGTTGCCAAATAGGAATCCTTTCATGCCCCTTTTCATATGTGGAAATAAAATAAATTCGCACTGAGTGAAGTGAGACGTTTAAAGCGCGTGAGGCAGTGGAACCACGCACGCCAATCCACTCAAAAACTGTCTCACAGATGGATATGTGTGCGGGTGCTTTAACATGGTAGAATAACCATTCTCCTGTCTGCCACAAATCAGGTGTTTTTTTACGACCACTGATGCGCATTCTTCTTAAACATCCAAACAAGCCTCCTATACTCCTGCGCCGCCACTTGGCTGGCAGCTCACTCTCGCAGGCTGTATGCTGTAACTTGGCCCATGTTACTGCGTTTGACGGTCCCAGCAGGACACCGTGCCCACGGGTGTGGTTCCAGTAGGGGGATGCTTGTTCACTGTTGGTCGAGCTGATCTCTACGAGATTACGAGAGTAACTCGGGCGTCCGATCTTTGATTGTCGTGAGTGCAGTCGTGTTCTCTCGATAAACCATTTTTAGTCCGGGGCAAGTCCCGGAGATAAAATAAATTGGTCCCAATCCCCCGGTTCCGACCAATGTGTTCGGGAGGTTTTCCTTGGTTGTAAGGCTTATGCCGGAACTGGTAAGCCCCTCCCACTTATTCCCAATTGGGATGACCCCTTTGCCCCACTATCAGCTTGTCTCATAATTGGCTGAATAGAACCGCGACTCTTTATGGGCCGGATCTCAAACAACCCACTCCACTTTTCGGAGTGGAGAATGAAAAGAATTTTTTTTCCCAGAAGTCCTCTGCAGTTGACAACAATAGCCCAGTTATACGAACCGCGGATGTTGACTCTTCATTTGTTATTGGGTTCTTAAAGGTAGTATCATAGTTTTTTAACTGTTCCCACCAACGCTTCAAATGCATCAGACACCTCGTCTCTTCATCCAATTTGACAGTACGCTTAGAGCACGAAACTCGTAAACGAATAAAACAAAATAAAAACTGGAACAGACTGCTGATTATTTGATTTGTTCACCAATGTTGCTTCACCAGCCACCACCATGGAATGGAATGCGATGTGCCCAGATAGAAGGTTTGATTGACGGTCGGACCTGCGGGAACGAACTATCGTCGATTCGGGCGGTTGATGGGCTACAGAATGACGTTTATCATGAATCGATATGTCGTCATATTTAAATTGAGTAAAGTACTCGTAATCTAAACTTTTTACCTTAGGGTCTTCTTGCAACATTTTCGACGGCTTTTTTACTCTGCAAAAAACAAAATATCACAGTTGCACTTTGATTGTTTAAACTTGCACATCATAAAAAATGACTAATCCAGCAGACGAACAGAACTATCCAAGTTGACAACACGGTCGACATTTAACTGGCAATGAGATGCGCTAGGGAGCCTAAATTGGGATTATGAACCCAGCATGCTGCCTCCTACGCCACGGGAGAATTATGCAATTTTTAATAACTTTTAATAATGTTCAAAAGGAAAACTTCAAGTTCGCAATATCATTAATTATTGACTGACGACTGGTTTCAGTGGGCTATGCCATCATCATCAGCTCGTATAAATCCTACAATGTGGTCATGTTGTTTAAAAATGGAGGTTAACTAGAAAGTGCAACACATTGTACGGCTACATTGTAGGATTTATACGACCTGTCTACAGTTCTTCAATTATGATACAGATATACAGGTCGAATGTCTAACAATTAGATAATCCTTTTTTTTTTTCCTTTTCGCGTCCAAACGCTAGTTGCTGGTAATTCTCATACGAACAAAAGCATTGGCAGCTGACGACCCCTCTGGCTACCGCGTCGAAACGTCGCATTGGGGAGGGAGCTACAACGCCCATCGAAACAGTGGCGTCCATTCGTTTCATAAATGTTTAATGTTTCCACTTGTTATCTGACAAATACGGGTTCCCTTTTTGGAATTCACTTATGAATAAATCTGAATAATGGGGCCGACCGCACCGGCGCGGATGGCTCGTGACTATGGATTTGCCGAGCGTCCGATTGACACGGCTAAGCCCCTGTATCTCGCAAGCAGCTGCGGTCATAGAAATTTATTATACAGTGGTTGTTCCAACTACAAACCGGTGACTGCTGTTATCTTCTGTCGGTCTTCAGGTGGCGTACCTATCTGGAATGATAAATTGGGGTTCAGAGCAACATCCATGTAAATGGTTGACTATACCTGCAATTACGGTATTTTATTTCTCTCGTAGAAATAATCAGAAATTATTTCATAGCGTGAAAAAAAGGACTATATTAATTTGTACTGATACAGAAATTTACTGAGTTATCTTGAAGAATGTCTAGCAATGAAAACTCCAGTTTCGAATTAATAATATAGTAATAAGAACAGTTTACAGCTCACCGCAAAGCGTGGCGACGAGCTGCGACAGGCATGTACAAAAGACACACACATACAACACTTTCAGCTATCAGCCATGGCCTTCTTCAGAAAATAGAACACTCACGCAATCACACAGGCACACAACACAGTCATACAACCATCACCTCCGGCTGCCAAACTTCGATGGGCTGCAGCCAGAGGTGATGATTGTATTACTGTGTTGTGTGCCTGTGTGATTGCGTCAATGTTCTATTTTCTGAAGAAGACCAAGGCCGATAGCTGAAGGTGTTGTAATGTGTGTGTGTCTTTTCTATGTACCCGTCGCAGCTCGTCGCCATGTCCTTGCAGTTAGTTGTAAACTGTCCTTATTACTATATTATTATCTTACAGAATTGGTATATGTGTCATTTAGTAGCAGCCGGCCGAGGGGACTAAGGCGCTTCAGTCACGGTCTGCACGGCCACTACGGTCGGGGGTTCGAAGACCCCCTCGGGCATGGATATTTGTGCCGTCCTAGTTCGTAAGTATTCATAGTTAGTTTGTAAGTTTAGGGACTGATGACCCCGTAGTTAAGTCCCATAGACTACAAACATTTGAACATTTTTTTCATTTAGTAGTAAACAAACTGAAGTTAGATTCACGCAGTTCATCACTAACCCATCAGCTCACTAGTAGCGCCAGTGTATAACGCACTGAATTCCAGTAACGCTAAAAGACACGTGGCAAAGGCACAGAATATGTCAGGCCAGTCCTCAGACAAAGAAAGAGTCATTTAAAAAAAGTTATACGTCAAATTTAATTAAAAATTCTGAATCCTGATAAAATCACGAGTTTATTAATTAATCACTCAGGAGGGTTAACTTTTTAATTAATAATCATCAAAATTTCATCGCACGATTATAGGCATAAAACTAATTTTCCCAGGCCCACAGACACTACTGATGCATTGTCTGCATAGAGGAGCATCGGTTGGAAGGAGCAGCATAATTTTGGGACTGTAAATTTAATTAGTACAGAGAAATGGCCAAGATGGCGAAATCTTGATTAGTTTCCCTTCGGCCGTTATTTCAATCCGTCGCTGTAGCACGCGGTGGCGGAGGGTGACGAGTTTTCGCGTTATGCGAATCCGCGCCAGTTCAGGCCAGCCAACATGACGATTGGAACACTGCCGCTGCCGGCGGCCACAAGATAGCTAACAGTGAGTCCTCCCTCCTTTGTTAGGTTGGCTACAGGGACCTCTTCGCCAACCGCGGAGGTGCACACGATGCATTGATCACTTCTTTAAATAGCCCGGAGAGCAGCTCCCGAGCCCCATTCCGTTGCTGTTCCTGGAGGTATCGACAACGGAAGGTCAGCGTGCAGCAGTTACCGTCGTTTAGTGCCAAGTGCTTCCCACTACCTTGGGAGGAAGCAGCCTGTCCTTGATTTGCGCGTCGGACTCGATGGACTCGACGGACTCGACATGATCACCGATACGACATACTTCGCATCGCCCGTTGTCGCGATCGCGATCTGCATTTAAGCCGTCTTTCAGGAACTGCTATTCCGGTATGTATCATGTTTGATGCGTAAGTCCGACCTCCTGCTCTTGTAATCGTTTATTTTTTTTATTTTTTATTTTTATTTTTTTTTTTTTATGGTACTCCACTACGGGGTCATCAGTCCCTAAACTTACAAAGTACTTATGAAGTAGCTAATCCTAAGGACGGTACAAATATCCATCCCCGAGGGGGGATTCGAACCCCCGACCGTAGTGGCCGCGCAGACCGTGACTGGAGCGCCTTGGCCACCGCGTCCGGCCTCTTGTAATCGTGCGCAAACTCATGGCTAGTTTCTTACCGTTCGTCTTAAACTCTGTCTGAGGACTGGTTCTTACTTTTACTCTTGTATGTACAGGGTGTCCAGAAAAGTGCTCCCTGATTTTAAAATTAAATATCTCGAAAACAAAGATCGATAGAGGAATGCAGTAAACGGGATGTTTATTGTGAAAGCTGTAAGACGTTTATACAGCAGTTTGAAATAATAGTTACTAAAGCTGCTAACAGAAGGCGCTGTACGCTGTACACCTCATATCCGCATACGTAAGTGAAATAATCGTTTGAAAACACTCTTTGCAAACAATCACGTCACAATGTTTTCAAAATGTTCACCTTTGGCACTACAGAGGTGGCGCAAACGAAGAATGAAATTCGCCATCACATTTCGTAGTGTCTCAACCGAAATAGATTCACATGCCACAGAGATCGCCGATTCATGCTCGTCCAGCGTAGCGGGATGCTTCGGGTAGACCATGTCTTTCACTGTGCCCCACAAAAAAAGTCACAGGGAGTCAAATCCGGTGAATATGGAGGCCAATCCAGACTGCACCAGTAAATTTGGGATATTCCAAAGCAATGACTCGATTCCCGAAGTAATCCTCAAGAAAGCGAAACACTTGTTCGGTGCAATGTGGTCGGGCTCCATCTTGCATAAACCATTCAGTACCTGGTCGATCCTCTAACGCTTGCTGTGTGGCGACAAATTGTTCCAAAATTGCAACGTAACGTGCACCAGTGACCCTTTCTCGAATGAAAAAGGGCCAATAATGCCTCTGCTGTATACTGCAGCCCACACAGTAACTTTAGGAGAATACAGGGTTTCGCTTTACACCAATATGGCTTTTCGGAAACCCATAATCGCCAGTTCTGCTTATTCACGTATCCATTCAGGTCTGTAAACCAGATGCAGCAAACATCAAATCCTTCACTATCAATCATTGTGAGCATCTGATTAGCAAAGGCAACAATTTGTTGCACAGCTCGTACGGGTGCGTTTGAATTTTGAATGGAAACAAGTGTAGGCTCTTTTTCAATATTTTCTGCGTGCTGGAACGCTTCAAACCAGTCTCAGATGCAATTCTACTGAATGATGACACTGGATTTCTCTGAATAATTCCAGAAGCTGTGGCGATATTTTCAGGCGTAAATGCGGTTTGCTTGCGTCCAACATGCCCCACTAGATCATCAGTTATGCTGCATGTATGTTGAAATTTTGCGAAGAGCGTACGAATGGTTTTCTCGTCGGGTCCTTTTGGAACATTAAATCGTGCTTGAAAACTTCGCTTTGTTGCCGTAGGACTCTCTTCTAACCTGTGGTACTCTAGCACCAGCAAAACGCGTTGTTCAATGGACTACATGGTTTTAATATCTTCCTTCGGTACGCTAACCTCCTTTCACGTTTCAATCGTGGAACTCATCGCTCTGGGCTTCGGATCACTATTTATACTAGGCATTACGTATGGCCATTACAGCGCCATCTGTTAGCAGCTTTGTAACTATTATTTGTTGCGAAAATACTCTTGATCTCCTAGCAACAAACAATCCCGAGATAGTAAAGAGCATCAAAACAGATTCAGGGATTAGCGAACATCGAGTTGTAGTAGCGAGACGAAATTCGAAATTCCCAAATGCACCAAAAATAAACGAAAAATATATCTATTCAATAAAGCAGATAAAAATTCGCTTCACGCTTTCCTGAGTGATAGTCTCCAGTCCTTCAAAACTAAAAATGCGAGTGTAGATCAGTTGTGGCTTACTTTCAAAGACATAATATCAGTAGCAATCGAGAGATTTATACCAAATAAATTAATAAAAGAGGGGGCTGACCCCCCGTGGTACACAAAACAGGTCAGATCACTGTTGCAGAAACAAAGAAAAACGCATGCAAAATTTAAAAAGACACAGAATCCGCAAGACGCAATCTTTTACTGAAACTCACAAGCTAGCGCGGACTTCAATGCGAGAATCTTATAGTTGTTTCCACAACGAAATCCTGTCTCGTAATCTTGCAGAAAATCCAAAGAAATTCTGGTCATATGTGAAGTACACCAGCGGCAAAACACAAACAATACCTTCACTACGCGATAGCAATGGTAATACTACCGACGAGAGTACTGCTAAGACAGAATTACTAAACACAGCTTTCCGAAATTCTTTCACCGAAGAAGACGAAGTGAACAATCCAGTACTCAATCCAAGAACAGCTGCCAGCATGCGAAACTTAGAAGTAGATGTTCCTGGAGTAGTAAAACAACTTAAGTCACTAAACAAAAATAAACCTCAGGGCCAGATTGTATACCAACTAGATTCCTCTCAGAGTATGCTGATGCAATAGCTCCGTACTTAGCTATAATTTACAACCGATCACTCAGAGAAAGATCCGTACCCAAAGACTGGAAAGTTGCCCAAATTACTCCAATATTCAAGAAAGGCAATAGGAGTGATCCCCAAAATTACAGGTCTATCTCATTGACGTCGATTTGCAGTAGGATTTTGGAACATATACTTTGTTCGAATATTATGTACTACCTCGAAGAGAACGACCTATTAACCAATAGTCAGCACGGATTCAGAAAGTATCGCTCTTGCGAAACACAGCTTGCCCTTTATTCACATGAAGTGTTAAGTGCCATCGACAAGGGATCTCAAATCGATTCCATATTTCTGGATTTCCGGAAGGCTTTTGATACTGTACCCCACAAGCGGCTTCTAATGAAATTGCGTGCTTATGGAATATCTCCCCAATTGTGCGATTGGATTCACGATTTCCTATCAGAAAGGACACAGTTCGTTGTAATTGACGGTAAGTCATCGAGTAAAACAGAAGTGATATCTGGCGTTCCATAGGGAAGCGTTATAGGTCCCCTACTCTTCCTCTTATTAATAAACGATTTAGGAGATAATCTGAATAGCTCCCTTAGACTGTTCGCGGATGATGCTGTAGTTTATCGGTTAGTGAAGTCAACAGAGGATCAAAAGCAACTGCAAAGCGATTTAGACAAAATTTCTACTTGGTGCGAAAATTGGCAATTGACACTAAATAAAGAAAAGTGTGTAGTAATACACATGACCACTAAAAGAAATCCGCTGAACTTCAATTACGCGATACATCAGTCAGACCTTAAGGTCGTAAATTCTACCAAATACCTAGGAGTTACAATTACGAACAACTTTGACTGGAGAGAACACATAGAAAATATTGTGGGGAAGGTGAACCAAAGGTTACGTTTCATTGGCAGAACGCTTAGACGATGCACCAGCTCCACCAAAGAGACTGCCTACATCACACTTGTGCGTCCTCTCTTGGAGTACTGTTGCCCCTTGTGGGACCCTCACCAGGTGGGACTGACGGAAGTTATTGAGAAGGTTCAGAGAAGGGCAGCTCGTTTTGTTTTATCACGTTACGGGGGGGAAAGCATCACGGAAATGTTGCACGAATTGGGGTGGAAATCATTAAAAGAAAGACGTTATTCATTGCGGCGTGATCTATTTGCGAAGTTTCAATCACCGACTTTTAGTTCTGAATGTGAAAATATTTTGATAGCACCCACCTACTTAGGGAGACATGACCATCCCAATAAAATAAGAGAAATCAGATCAAAAACGGAACGATTTAGGTGTTCTTTTTTCCCGCGCGCTATTAGAGAATGGAACGGGAGAGAAAAGTTATGAAGGTGGTTAATGAACCCTCTGCCAGGCACTTAAATGTGATTTGCAGAGTATCTATGTAGATGTAGATGTATTTCGAACTGCTTTATAAACTTCTTACAGCTTTCACAAAAAACATACCGTTTATTGGATTCCTCAATCGATCTTTATTTTCGAAATATTTAATTTTGAAATCAGGGAGTCCTTTTCTGGACACCCTGTATTTTGATACTTGACCTACAGCAAGTCTATTCCACGCCCAGTGGCTGCATTCACTTTGTGAGGGGTTATGGAAATTTGTGACAGAGCTACCTCGCCTCTGTGTGCTTTGATTCTAATTTATGTTTCGACTGGATATCCCGACTTTCATTTTTTCTGTAGCTACCCTTACGTCCTTTTTTGTAAACCTTTTACCAGTCGCTGAAACCGATGCTGGAAGAAGTGAAGTCCGACCGCCTGGGACAGATGATCTGCAGGTGAGTTGCCTGTCAGGAAACAATGATGTCAGAGATTCTCTGAAGGGTAATTTTCCAATCTTTTCTTTATTCAGCCACATCTACAGCTTCACCCAACATTCCCGAAGCTACAACTGCTCTGCACATTGAAGATGACCGCTCTCGCAGGAGCATACTCGCTATGTCTTGTGCATCTGGATGTGTTTATAAATGCTTTTATTCCACCTGTCGATAACCCCCACCCATAGATAAAGTGCCCCTTCTTCCCCCTCCCCTTCCACTCCCCCGCTTAGCTACCCCCTCCCTGCCCTGGAATCCCTACGGCTCCTCCCTGCCACCCCCCTTTCCCCGCCGTTTTTTCCTCTCCCCCACGCTTCCCCCCCCCCCCCCCCCCCACCTTTCTCGGGGTCCCGGACCGACAGTTTTAACAGTTCTACGTCAAGTGTTGTGTGCTGTGCTCCAGTGAAGTGTGTGTTTTTTTACCTGCGTCCACCGCAACCAGACAAGTGTCGCACCGTGTATTTTAATTAGTGTCTCTGTGTACTCGCCGTCCTGTGTTATTGTCGTCCAACTTGTGCTTTTTAGGTCACCGTGGCTCCTCATTTTTAACTGACTAAATCTGATTTTGTTCACCTGTCAACTGTTTGTACCTCGAATTGTCACCATATATATGTCATTATTCCTCCGTTGTTTTTTCGCCTTTCTTGTATTTTAATTTTTCATCTCATCAATGTACTTTATCCTCTCGACTGAAGAGCAGCCAGCCTCTGGAGCTGCTGCCAGCGTACTGGTGTAATCGCTGGTGTGAAAATACAATGAAGAGAGAGAGAGAGAGAGAGAGAGAGAGAGAGAGAGAGAGAGAAAGAACCTGTTGATTAAGAGATGTGGATGAGATCCATCCACATCTTATTTCCTGACGGAAGTGCGTCGCTTCGTATCCAGGTCGATGAACTGGCCGTCAAAGTTCTATTGCATGGCTACCTCACCCTTCAGACATGATATCTCGGGTTTTCTTTCTCTGAGGTTTCGTTAAAGACAGTATGTATATTCGTCTCCTATCTAACAGTTTATCCGAACTGAACAAATGTATCTACACTGTCTTTATGCATTCTAAACCGGAAGTCCTGCAACTAGTACGAGATGATATTGATAACAGTTGGTGTGTTTGCCGCATCACATGAATAATAACATGGAACCAAAACGACGCTTCAAACTTACGTGTGGAATTTGATGCCTTTTCCTCCAAAATAGTGCATTATCGATTCCGCTAATCATCTCAATAAATTTCGATATCATTTTGAAGTTAAAAAATCATGTTTTATCCATCCTGTATTTTTGGCAGCTGCAGATAGCTATTTCATAAACTACTGCAACAGTAAGGAAAGGACACCAACAACTATAGCATAGTAAGAAAAGGGAGCCGGCAGTGGTGGCCGAGGGGACTGAGGCGCTCCAGTCACGGTCTGCATGGCTACTACGGTCGGGGGTTCGAATCCCCCCTCGGGCATGGCTATTTGTGCTGTCCTTAGTCTTAGGTAGTTCACAAGTAGTTTGTAAGTTTAGGGACTGATGACCCCGTAGTTAAGTCCCATAGACTCTACAAACATTTGTACATTTTTAGAAATCAAAAAAAGAAAGGAAAGGAATGATAAACAAGAGTATATAAACAACAAGCCGAGTAGTAGACGTTTGTCTTGAACACCATCAGAGCCGTAATGAAGACATCTGCGGTAATCGTACGTACGTTTCGTTTGAATCTACCGCGAAATTCGCCCTGTGGTTTCGCAGCTTTTTGACGTCGTATCTACTGATCAATGTGTCGTTCAGTGATATGATATGGTAGCTCCTTGCCGCTGCGGAGTGGGCAAGCGGATTGAAGCGCTATGCTCCGATGCGCGAGGCCGCTCCCCGTATGGGGTTCGAATCCCCCCACGGGCATGGATGTTTGTGCTTCCTTCAGTATAAGGTAGTTCATAAGTACTATGCAAGTTTAGGGATTGATGACCCCGCAGTTAAGACCTATAAGCTTAACAAACACTTGAACACCTTTTTGTAGCTCATTTCTGTGGTACATTTGTTTGCGTAATGCGCTGCGAACAGAATAATAAAGACTTAACTTGAACAATGTATCAATTTGTTTTTAACGGTCGGTGTTACCGCAGATCAAGATACCGTATGACCGCATTTTAATCTAAACATCCTCTACTGCAGAGTAAATTAAACATTAGTACGGTACATTATCACAAATCCTTATTACCAGTTTTAGATTGTTTTCTAGCTACGTTTTTAATATTGTCTTGTAAGTATTGTAATTTCTGTTTCATTTTTCTTCTTTGTCAGATATCTGAAAATGCCATAACCGGGCGACACGCGTCATTAAATGAAAATTTTTTGCAATCAAGACATTCTTTTATTCAAGAATTCGACTTAACAAAATGTCAAATCATAATGCAGTACCTATTTACGGATGTCACGTTTATAACGTAATATCTCCTGAATTATATATCCTACAAAGCCGGCCGCGGTGGCCGAGCGCTCTGCGGCGCGCCAGTCACGGTCTGCACGACCACTGCGGTCGGGGGTTCGAATTCCCCCTCGGGCATGGATATTTGTGCCGTCCTTAGTCTTAGCTAGTTCATAAGTAGTTTGTAAGTTTAGGTACTGATCACCCCGTAGTTAAGTCCCATAAGCTCTACAAACATTTGAACATTTGAATTTGTCCGCCGCGGTGGAGTAGCCGAGCGGTCTCAAGCGTCTCGCTGCGAAGCGCGCGGTTGCTCGCCGTGGAGGTTCGAGTCCTCCCTAGGGCTTGGGTGTGTGTGTTTGTCCGTAGGTTATTTTACCTAGGTTTAAGTAGTTTGTAAGCTACGGACTGATGACCTCGCAGTTTGGTCCGATAGATTTACAGACATTTGATTTTTTTGAATTTGTTCGTAGAGGGGAATATTAGAAATTTGCCTGCGAAATGTGTTGTAAATGGAGTTGGTAGTAAAGACATAAATTACTGCCTCACGCTTATTAGGGAGAATTTTCATGCATTTCTTTATCTTTCACGTCATAGCACCTGAACTACATGTCGTAATACGATATTAATTCGAAGGTATATCCAATGGTGTATATGTAAAATGTCTGCAAAATACGTCGCCAATGCAGTTAGTGAAAGACGTAACAAATCAGAAGCCCATGCGTGATGAGGCGGTTTTTCATTAACCTAACTGCTTATGTCCCCATATCTCATGAAGTATGTCATACCATGATAAATTTTCCACCGTACATTCAGTGGTATGTGTGTATACTTCCTGAAACAATTCTCACGAATACAATTAATAGTTACTTTCCATGGTTTGCGCTTCACGACTGTGATCGACTGATAGCTGATAGAGTATTGGAGACAATTAATAAATTGTGACTTCATGGCAAATGTAATTTTATTGCATGAACGCCGAAAAAATAGTAAGCAACAAACTTTTTTCCTTTCATCATTTTGCTGGGATTCTCAGCGAGAAAAAGTATCCCAAAGGTTTGAATTTATGTTTCAAGTTTGTTGTAAGTCGCTAAGTTGTCGCCTTACAATTTGTGGACTGATAAAGTCAAACTAACATGTACCGCAAGACGGGGAAGGTTTCAGTGTTTATGACGTTATATGTCCTGAAGTATCGGCCCTATCGCCAAATCCTTTCTTTCTTAGCTGACGTCTTTTACCTATAACCTACATGCCTGCCAAATTTCAGCTTCATAGGTGAAGTGGTTTTCGAGATTTCGCGTTTTGTCAGTAAATGAGTGAGTGAGTGAGTGTCCTTTCGTCTGTGTTTGTGTGCAAATTTTATGACCATTGGAATGCTGTAATCATATTCGTAGTACTTAACATAGTGTTTTTGGACCCCTGAGCTCTCGAACATGCTGTGCAGGCAAACCAGTCTCGCATACCGGACATGGCTATGCTGCTGCATAATGCTCGGTCCTTGACACGACCGCGATCGAACTCAGTGCACGATTTATAAAATAATTATAATGGCAGTGGTTGTACTGAAACAGTGCACAGGGGAAAACACATGTGACTTCTAAAATTTTCCCGGCGTATTTCTTCTTCCAGTAATTTTCGGGTATGTAGCCGGATCCCAGTGACATTTATTTTCAATTGTGAAAGAAATAGGAACGTTGAGCCACCTGTGAAATTTTTGGAGGAATTTGATTTCGTTCCTGCTCACTTGTGGCCACCTCTTCTTGAATACCGATACCAATTTTGCCATGGCATCTTTCAAACTTTTCGGCAAAATGTATGCATGCTTCAATTTGTTTGACACCTCCATCTTAGCAATGTCAGTGACTACGTTGATATTCTCCTTCAATAACGATTTCACAAATACGAAAATTTCCTTTCTCGTGAAAGAAATGTCTCCTGTATTATCCAGAGATACTGTAGAAAATGAACGAATAACATTAATAGGAGAATTGATTTGACCAGTTTCATATTAAAAAAAAATTGCACACGGTAAAATTACGAGGAAGTACAAAGAGAGTACACATCATCACACAAAAATTATAACTGAAACCGATCACAGTTTTACTTGCAGCTAATTTTTGAATATGTTCTGAAGAAATATCTAAGGAACAATTTTCATTTGGTTTAAGAGCAGGAGTCGACAAGAGTTTTGACTTAGTGCTTTTTTCAACAAGACTTCTCGGAACGCGTCGGAAGAAAAAAACACTACTTTCATTAATTATTTACTGTTTCATACATTGTAAATAAGAATTTGCAGCTAAACGCTAAAATTGTACTTACTTACTGCAGAAGACGTTTTGTCGAATCTCAATCTGTTAAATTTTAACGGATCTACACACGTGTGTGAACTTTGTGCTGCTCTCGACGCTCAACGATTAAACAGTGCGGCAGTCCCGATTATCACAAACGAAATGCGTTCCTGAGCTAGGTAGCGACGATTTCCTTTTATTTGCGGTCATAATACATACTAGGTGTACCACTACAACCATTCCAACCATTAAAAGTCCCTAGAATAACAATTTTATACCCTACTGTTGGATTTGGGACCGCTGTGCGTCCCAGCGCATTCGTTAAGTGGCACAGCGTGGGCCGGGCCACCGTGTTTGCTGTGGGCGGCTCGCTGACAGATTAGGCGCCGGCGCACGCATTGTTGTCGCGGCGAGATCAATAGCCACTTGCCGGCGACGCCTCCGCACACCAGATTTGTTTGCCCGCGGAAGACTTCCCGCTCCCTCCGCAGACAACGCCGCCCAGTTTACACACCGCCGGCCAGGGACGAACGTTACTGGCACCCTTTGAAAATCTGCCTATACACAAACACTGTACGTGTGTTTGTAATCAATACAGTTTATGCCGATATTGGTGAAATTTTGTACAGTTTCCTTAAAAAAATTTGACGAAAACCGTTGTCTACAGAGATTTTGATTCGGTGTGTTAGTACTGGTGACTGATTACAGTAGTGCTGAACAGTACCCGGGTTGTTGAATCTTTATTTTCCACGCATAGAAGATTAGGTGGGTAGATCGCGTTACTAATGAGGTGGTACTGAACATAAATGGGGACAAAAGGAATTTATGGCATATCTTGACTAAAAGAAGGGATCGATTAGTAGGACACATACTTAGACATCAAGGAATTGTGAATTTAGCGTTGGAGGGAAGTGTGAGGGGTAAAAATAGCAGAGGAGACCAAGGGATGCAGATAGTAAGCAAATTCAAATGGATGTGGGTTGCCGTTTTTATGAAGAGTCTTGCTCAGGATAGAGTAGGGTGGAGAGCTGCATCAAACCAGTCTCCGGACTGAAGACCACAACAACACACATTTTCAGGACTAACAGTCACGTTGACATCATAGGCGCTGTTATTTACGTCTGGGGTATAATCGAAGGCAGGCGTTGCACCCAGCTGATACGCTGATACGGCGACGGCAACAACGCAGTCAGCGCGAGCACGTCTGCTAGAGCGGCAGGCACTCGCGACATGATCTGCACTGCACTGTGCGCGTCGTGAACCAACAGGAGCTGGCAGCTAGTGTGTGAGTAGAGCCAACACCACCTAGACACAAGGCCTCACAACAGCCCATGGTACAATACACTGACCAGGCCGCAAGTGCCAGCCTAAGGGCTGGCCGCTGGGGCACGCCCACTGCCTCATAGCGGCCAGCCATTCAGCTGTCGGCGGTGGTCTGGTCAGTGTATTGTACCAAGGGCTGTTGTGAGGCCTTGTTTCTAGGTGGTGACACCGAATCCGGGGAACGTTTCCAAAGGCAGGCGGAACCATTATGGCAGAATCTGGACCTCACATGAAGGCGGAGACTGCCTCCAACTGCGACGCAGTCCCCGAATCTAGCTCTCCAACTCTGACAACTTTCTAAATGCTGTCTCTCTAAAAATAGGAGACTATTTATTCTGTTCTTTGCGTCCTTATTGTCACAAAAGCAAAGCTGTTATACCAAATGTTCAAATGTTTGTGAATCGATTTTGGACCAAACTAACTTATACTAAGGACAACACACACATCTTTGTCCGGGGAAGTACTCCGACCCCCCCTGGGTGCGAGCGACCAGTCCGTAGCATGACAGACCACGAGGCCATTCCCGGGCAGCATGCTGTAAGTCACGGAACTGCCAACAACTCCACAACACTTCTACTATAGTGACGCCTCCTACAGTGACCTTCGTCGTTACGTCTTGAAGGTGTCTTCTACAATCGCTGCATTTGCGGCTCTCCATGGTTACTCACATAGAACATACACAAAGCGGATGCCGTAATTGGAATCTTGCTCTTGTACTAACTGTTGACATGCACTCCGTAACCCTTGTCCCTGCCTCAAATATACTGCAAATATTCGATTTATTTCCCCGAAATTCACTCAAATATTGCAGCGACGCTACAGGTGCCTGGTTGAGGGTACCTCACACTCTTTAGACCGATTATAAAAGTTGGTTAAAGCAAGTGTGTTTTCACATGACAGAGGCTCCTTGTAATGAACATCGTCACCATGTCAACTATTGTCATTTTCGTAGACGTCGAAAGGAGGTGGTAAACAACTGGAAGAGACGAACTGTAGAAAGAGGAAGTGACCGGGGGAGGGGTAGACACAGATAAAGGGAAGAGGAGGTTAACAGAAACAGGCAAAAGCAACAGAGAGTGGCGGCAGAAAACAACAGAAAAGTAAAGGGAGCAGAAGAATAGGTAAGGGGACGAGCTAGTGAAGAGTGAGGAAGAGAGAGGGAGGGAAAACAAAAAAGATGGACTACTGGAATATTGGGGTAGATACATAACGCCACAATTGTTACTACGCCATACACGGAGCCTATTACCCGCCAAGGTGACTGGTAATGTGGCCGTATCGGAAATAAACGTTTGGTAACGGGACCAGCACAGGCCGTGCTCCACTCAGAGTTCAAAAATGTTTGGTAAGCTTATGGGACTTATCTGCGGGATCATCAGTGCCTAAACCTACAAGCTACTTATAATCGAATTTATACTACAGACAGAAAACATATCTATGTCCGAGGGGGGAATTCAAACCCCCGATGGGGAACGGCCGCGCGAATCGGAGCATAGCGCCTCAATGCGCTTGGCTGCTCCGCTGCGGCCACTTGAAATTACTCTTCAGTCTATTATTCGCAGTTCATGTTTCTTTATGTTTATATTACTGCCGACAGCTGTATCTGGCTTGTAAATCAGCTCAAAAATTAAAAAAAAACAATGAAAAATTACCTCCGCTAAGACTGCCGTGTTCAGAACAATCTGCATGTTGGTAATCGGCATGTCCTAAAGCTCGCATGGTGTTGCTACAATGACGAATGAACCCAAGCCCTAAAATAAGCTATACTTGCGATAGAAGCATAGTTGAATGTTGAAAGCTGTAGCTATCAGCGTGTTCTACAAAAATCTATGTGGGACATTGTAATTATAGACGCCATTTTCGTTACAAAGAAGCACGAAATAGTATCTAAACTATTATTTAAAATCCATCAGTTATTTTCTTCGCCGATGGTATAGGAAAATAAATATAAGGATTTCTTGAGAGATATAGAACATTTATTTCCAGATACGAAAAAGATGCTAAGAATAAAATATAGCAGATACATTTCGGAAGGCGTTGGTTAAAATCGAATTATTTACATTCAAGGATGCTGTTACGTGTTGTTATAGAAATCCATAATAAACTTTGAAAAAGGAACACAGTTTAATATGAAGTAAAAAAATAGGCTTATTTGTGTGAGAATATCGGTTTCTAATAACAGTTGTTTTCTGAATGGTAGATTTTCATGCCTTTTAGTGGTATCCCGTTTATCCGTCAAACTACTGACATTAAGTAGACAACTAGAGGTACGAAGCAAAGTCGGTGTCCACAGAAAATTCCGGATTACATCTAGCCTTTTCCCTTGTTTATGGGTTTCGTGTGACATATTTTCATATCAAGATTTAACAGCTAGTCACGCCACCAGGTATCGATTCTGTTATGAGCCTTTCGTGCTTAACACGCACTTTTCGTTTGTTGGAGCGTACCATCAGGGACACGATGCAGCAGTGGGTTTGCCATCAACAGTGTGTATTCATAAAGTAGTCCATGTCCTTTATACATTGAATAGGGAAGAATTAGGGGAGAAGTGAAACCTTCTACAATAGTCTCAGTTTGATGGCTTAGTTAAAATACTAAAAGTCCCAAAGCTCTGAGGCCGTGGAATAACGGTTATGACGTCATCAATATGGTCGTCCTCAGAATCTGTACTGTAATGTTTGAACGGTTCTAAATTGCCACAGAATCAACATAAAAAGGTCCTTTTTGCACCAAATTACAGAAAATTACGCCTTATGAGTTATATAATCGAAAAGTAGAGAATATCAGTTTTTCACACATATTTTGGATTTTCTCGATGAATAACTGGGTAATTATGAAACAAATTGGCGATTTCTTTTCAGTAATCATAGATTAAATTCTTAGAGCTACAAAATAATACGAATATGTTTTTTCTACCTCTAACAATAGGAGACTTAAACTGAATTTGTTTACCAAGAGGTATAACTATTCACTAGTCAGGCTCACGTTCTGCGGCATTCTTTCAACCCTCTCCTTCATAAATTCCTAAGCTCAGATCTAGTGTCTCTTTTGCGGAGATGAAATATAAACTTCGATAAAAATTAGCCTCCAGACCGGCGAAATCTTTTGGATGTGCTATCAATAAAGGGCAAAGAGTCTATTTTGAGTGCCGCTCAATCTCGTAATGATGAATGGGCTAGAAATGTGGCATTTCGGCTAGAAAGTGTTATTGATTTAGTTGCTGCTGAAGCCAGATACCACAATAGCTACTACAAGAAGTTCTTTAAAATGCCAACATTTTGGAAGGTAGAACGGCCAGATGATGAATAAATGGCTGAAGCTTTTAAGAAATTTTTTTCGTTTTTACAGGACTGGGATGCACGCCAGCACTCTTTGAATGAATTGCTACGACGATTACATGATTATCTGCCTTCAAGAAGTGAAATGTGCTCAGAGAAAACGCTGCGAAAAAAGCTTGAAGATCAATTTGGGAATAACATTATCAAAACTAATATGCCAGGAAAAAGACCTACAATTGTGTGTCTTCGCAATACTGATCACAGCATTCCGACAAATGCTTCGTACGCACAGAGAGGGGACTATCCTGTAGCGGAACGTGTGAGAATAGTGAAGACAGCAGTGGCCATTATGAAAGAAGACATACGATTCATGGTACATGTTACAAGTTGATACATGACCACCTGCTTATACGGTGTTCCTAAACAGTAGAGAAGTCATCCTAGAAACAATGAACAATTTTTACTTCTGATATTTGCTAGAAAGAAGCAGTGAAACACAAAGTTGATGTCATTTCTCACGCTATGACGGCTTGTGCCAGACTGAGACCTTTCCTTTCATCCACACAATTAGGATTGGCTGTATACATATATAGAATCTCGCCATCTTGTTGATATGCTTCGTAACATAGGTTTTTCTTCATCTTACAAAGACATTATTAAATAGTCTTAGATATCATCGTTTTCTAAAAGGTGTGGTAACACGTCCAATCACGTCTCAGACAGATCTCGCTCGTCTTCCTCCAACATCTGTGGCAGCAAGAGAGCATTCAAAACGTGTTTATCTTCAGGTGCAGCAGTGGGGGAGCAAAGAGTTGCTATCCACTTCATGAGGATGAGCCTCTAAAAATGGTTCTCTTTAGCCAGTTTTAACTCAAGAACCTGCTGCCCCCGACCTCAACTTAAAGTTAATACTTTGCAAGTGTGAATCTACATCTACATCTACATACATACTCCGCAATTCACCGTAAGGTGCGTGGCGGAGGGTACACTGTACCTCTACTAGGCATTTCCTTTCCTATTCCACTCCCAAATTGAACGAGGAAAAAAAGAATGCCTATATGCCTCCGTACGAGCCCTAATTTCTCTTATCTTGTCTTTGTGATCTTTACGCGAAATGTAAGTAGGCGGCAGCAAGATCGTACTACACTCAGCTTCAAATTCCGGCCCTCTAAATTTACTTAACAGAAATTCACGAAAAGAACGTCGTCTTTCTTCCAGCGATCCCCAATTGAGTTGCCGGAGCATTTCCGTGACACTCGCGCATTGGTCGAACCTACCGGTAACAAATCTAGCTGCTCGCCTCTGAACCGCCTCTATGTCTTCCTTCAAACCGATCTGCTGCGGGTCCCAAATACTTGAGCAATACTCAAGACGTGGTCGTACAAGCGTTTTATACGCGGTCTCCTTTACAGTTGAAGTACATCTTCCCAAAATTCTCCCAATAAACCGAAGTCGGCTGTCTGCCTTACTCACAACTGTCCTTACATGCTCGTTCCATTTCATATCGCTCTGCAATGTTACGCCTAGATATTTGAACGACGCGACCGCATCAAGAAGCTCACTACTGACGCTGTATTCGAACATTATGGGATTGTTTTTCCTACTCATGCGCATCACCTTACATTTTTCTACATTGAGAGCTAGCTGCCATTCTTCGCACCAACTAGAAATTTTGTCTAAGTCAACCTGTATGCTATTACAGTCAGTTACAGACGACACCCTCCCATACACCACAGCATCATCAGCAAACAGCCGCAAATTACAACTTACTCTGTCCATCAGATCATTTATATAGATAGAAAATAATAGCGGTCCTATCACACTCCCCTGGGGCACGCCTGACGATACACTCGTCTCTGATGAACACTCGCCGTCGACAACAACGTACTGCGTTCTATTACTTAGGAAGTCTTCCAGCCAGTCACAAATCTGTGAACCTATTCCATAAGCTCGTATCTTCGTTAGCAGTCTGCAGTGTGGTACCGTGTCGAACGCCTTTTTGAAGTCGAGAAAAACACAATCCGCCTGTTGCCCTTCGTCCATGGCTCGCAAGATGTCATGTGAGAAAAGGGCAAGCTGAGTTTCACATGAACGATGTTTCCTAAACCCGTGCTGATTCATGGAAAGAAGCTTTTCCGTTTCAATGAAATTTACTATATTCGAACTGAGAATATGCTCCAAAATTCTACATGAAACCGATGTCAACGATATTGGCCTGTAATTGTATGGGTCAGTTCTCTTTCCTTTCTTATACACGGGAGTCACCTGCGCTTTTTTCCAATCACTAGGAACTTTGCGCTGAATTAAAGATTCGCTATAAATGCAAGCTAAGTAGGGGGCCAATGCCGCAGAATAGTCTTTGTAAAACCGAACTGGTATTCCATCCGGACCAGCAGACTTTTTCGTATTTAGCTCTCTCAGCTGCTTCTCTACACCGGAAATACCTATTGCTATGTCCCCCATTTCGGAATTAGTACGTTGATCAAATGATGGTATATTTGTGCGGTCCTCCTGCGTGAAAGATTTCTTAAAGGTTAAATTTAGAACTTCAGCTTTCCGTTTGCTTTCTTCTATTACTGCCCCGGAATGATCAACTAGTGACTGGACAGTGGGCTTTGACCCGCTTATCGATTTTACATAGGACCAGAATTTTTTCGGGTTCTCGGAAAGATCTTTTGCTAAGGTATGGCTGTGATAATTATTGTATGCTTCACGCATCGATCTTTTTATAGACGCACGAATCTCTACTAACTTTTGCCTGTCATTATTTGCGTGTTCCTTTTTGAATCGAGAGTGCAACAGCCTTTGCTTTCTCAACAGCTTTCTAACATTATTATTATACCACGGTGGATCTTTTCCATCCTTAATCGTCTTTACTGGCACATATTTCTCTAACCCTTCATTAACAATGCATTTAAATTTAGTCCACAATTCCTATACATCCATAGTCCCAGAATTAAACGATGCCCATTCATTTTCTAAGTGCGATCGTAACATTTGCTTGTCGGCTTTTCCCAACAAAAACACGCTCCTAGCCTTCTTGGCTGGTTTATGAACTTTGGTCACCATCGACGCTATGACGATATCGTGATCAATGTAGATGAGAATGAAATTGTCGTCGCAGTGCTGGTTTACAGTGTTCTGTTTTGAGTGGATACTGCAATGGCAGTAGGTGTAGTAACTTAAATATTCTCGATTTTGATGAGGATGATGATGAACCTACTGTACCAGGAGTGTGATGGGAAAGATGATTCAGATGGTTATGATGTGATTAATATTTTTCACAAACAGTTTATGAAGACATTCAGCTACTTTTAATTGTAACTTGTATTCGTGTGTGGCAGTCCGTTTTGGCGTTCAGTGTGCAGTCTGTTCATTTTTTGCACATATGCGTTAATTATTGCTGGTCAGAGTGCCCCCTTATTAGTTGATTCAATGACAAAATATTATTGTCAGTAAAGGTTTCTTTTTGACAAAATAATTTACGTCTCACTTTTAACCAGGCAGTAAAGCTGGTAAATACAAACACATATATAAATAAATAAAAGAATGAATCCATTTCCTTCATGTACATTTCTGATACAAATAGGCGCTTTGTACATTTAGATACATATTATTTAGTTTTGTAAAAATATGTGCTGAGATGTGTGCAATGTTTATAGAAACAGTTATTTCACTACCTGTACTTGCAAGTCTTGAACAAGGTTTTAAGATATATCTCCTTACAATTCTAACATGCGGTCTGACTAGTGAATATCACAGCTTATAATAAATAATTTCAGATAACTCCCTTATTATAAATGATAGGAAAAAGTACTACTATTGTTTTAAATCTCCAAGAATGTGTTACATGATTAATTTCGAAGAAATCATCATTTCGTTGCATAATTACACAGTTATTAATAGAGTAACTTCAAAAAAAGTTTGAGAAAAGATATTTTTTTCGTTTTTGTTATATAACTCACAACAAAGCTATATAAATATTTGATATTTCATATAAACATTTTTCAAGTCTTCCTCTACTTTGTCGCAAAAAGCACCGTTTTATGTCAATCTTGTGAGTATTTATAGCCGTTTTAAGAATACAATTTCTTAGGGCAGCATATTGATGACGTCATAGCCGCGATTGCACAGCCCAGAGCACCAGGGAGTTTTAGTATGTTAACTAGGCCATCAAACTGAGACTATGGCAAGACTTTTCATCTCTCCCCAAATTTTTCCCTTTTCGGGCTTTTTGCGTAAAGGTCCTGTACTAAATGCTCAGTAATTATCGCAGATAAATGCCAACAACCGTGGCACTTACTAGTATTTCCGATAATACTGCTGGAAATAATGAGGTATGTGAATAATAAAAGACGGGAATTGACATACAGTTCTTCATGTAACCTACTACAACAGCCACTCAGCATGCTACGATACTGTCTGGAGACAGGTAATCCTTTGTCAAAAAGTTACAAAGATTATTCACAACTTGATGGATAACAAATTATTTCAAGTAACGACGGGAAACAAAATCAGCAGCCAAATATTTCTTCGAAACGCCACACCACAGGCTCGACACTAGTCCTATTGCTCTTTAGCCTTTACATGTCAGAAACAGCTTGCATGAAATTCGGCTGTTCTGTTGTTTGGACCATAGCAACAAGACACCCTTTTCGACGCCATGGAAGAATCGCTGGTGTCAGCTATGTCAGTCCTGCCTGAGCATTTCCGTAAATGGGTGTTTAGGTCCGACCCTGTTAAGATAAAAATGACTTTTTCCGTCAACAGATAATCTAACAGATCCCTGGAAGTGTATAATGGTACCACACCACTCAACCACTACAAGGAGGTAACATGCCTGGGTCTCAAGCAGTAGATAATCAGTCACACGTAAACTGCAGTTAAGGTGAGAAATAATCTCATTTGTAAAGTTATTATAGTCGACATGATCGGCAGGAGAGTATCCGCAATTGCACTGTGTTATTTCAAATGTGTTTTATTCCGTTAACAGTTGCAATATATTTGTTTAATTACATGTTTCGATCACTTGGATCATCTTCAGATCTAAAATCCAATAGTAAGATAAAAATGTACAATTTACTAAAGGTTAATTGAACAATAGTTAATTTGTACATAAATGGTGAGATCTTTTTTACCTTATATTTGCGTCCGCAACTCGTCTGGCTGAGTACTATTTGGTGCTGAGTGTTACAGTTTGATGTAGGCATTTATAATTTTGTTCCAGGTGGTGGTGGGGAGGGAAAGAGTAGGTGGATGGGGGGGGGGGGAATTGGAGGGGATGGTTTGAGCCCAAATAAGCTAGGATCTTATACTGAACAATTGTTATAGAAATATTTTCCTAAAAGTGTGGTTCTTGAATATATCTAGACATAGATATTATAAAACTGTATGTGATATAAGTATGAAAATATAGTACGATAATTAAAACATGTATGTTTTTCCTTCCCCACCACCACCTGGAACCAAATTATATGTGCCTACATCAGACTATAAAACTCAGTACCAATTAGTACTCAGCAGACGAGTTGCGGACGCAACTATAAGGTAGCGATAAATCTCTCCATTTATATATAAATGAACTATTGTTCAATTAACGTTTAGTAAGTTTATCAAATTGTATATTTTTATAAATATTTAAAGATGATCCAAGTGATCGAATCATGTAATTAAACAAATATATTACAACTCATTTGACCGGGAGACAAGTTTCAAACCAGGCTTTAAGAAACAGACAGCACAACAGAATTTTAGATATGGCTGAGTTTATCCAGCGATCGTTTTTGAATTCAAATGGTGGAAAGACAGCCTTCCGTCGCAAACGTATGTCGCCAGGTTACGACAACTACTAGGAGTGCCTTCCTCAGGCTTGTCACTAAGAGCTAAGTGGCTAGGCTGTTAATTTTGTTTTACAATTAATGTGACTTACGCTTTATCGCTTACACGTTATTTTATTATGGGACATGCATTTTTAGTCAATTCTTATGAAAGCACAACGATTCTTTCTTTTCTAGTCTGTCATATCAAGGCAAATAAACATGCTGCACAGTATTGATGAGCCCAAAACCAACAAGAACGTACTATGGAAATTAGCACACTCTTCACAGATAAATGCCACTAACAAGGTTCACAACTTGGTAACATGAAATACCTCTGCCAAAATTTTGAAAACCCTCTGAATGAAAAAAAAAACCTCCATATTTCTCCTTCTTAACATAGTAAAAATTTTTGTAATTATCATTTTCAACTTTCCAAACAGATTCACGAATGTAGAAACTACGCGCTTTTGAATTTTGTAGTAATAATAAATGCGTAAACGTGATTGTTTCGTCACAGTCACATTAGAAGACTATATAACCCACCTCCAATGTCCAATCAGGACTCAAAACATATTTTTCAACTATAGCCGTAAATTTTGTACGACGAAATTTGGTATCACTGACATTAAAGTATCCTTGACAAAGTTCGGTGAGATGATACACAACCAGAATACCTTCAGCCCCATTAACCTCTCCAGTGACTGCGCTACTGCTGGAGTGCCTAGTGATACAGTGTAGCCGGCCGCGGTGGCCGAGGGGACTGAGGCGCTTCACTCTCGGTCTGCACGGCCACTACGGTCGGGGGTTCGAATCCCCCCTAGGGCATGGATATTTGTGCCGTCCTTAGTTGTAGGTAGTTCATAAGTAGTTTGTAAGTTTAGCGACTGATGACCCCGTAGTTAAGTCCCTTAAGCTTATCAAACATTTGAACATTTTTTTTATACAGTGTACCCTCCGCCATTCACCTTAGGGTGGACTGCGGTGTACATATAAAGATATAGATGAAATAAAATCAAACACTTTAAGTTTCACACACTCTGAACACCACACCAAACAAACTAACTTGCTTCATGACATTAACCTACGTCAGTCTTCACAACGTTTTATTCTTAAAGTACATTACTCACGCCACTCTAAATTTAAATAGAAAAAGTGACCAAACTTCAAAAAATTGAAAAAATTCTTTCTAAGAAACAAAAAAGCATATAATTTTCCCTCTTATCTCTGATTCTTAATTTTCACCCTCTGATGGAAGCAAAAAACGTCGAGATTGAGAGGTAAAAACTCTGAAGTTGGCAACACTGGAATGCTAATTTCTGAAAACGGATGACCATTAGTAGCTTGTTGCAGGGAAGATATTTTTTTTTAATTATAGTGTTCTTAAACCTCAGCTGTTCTTTAAAACCAACGTAAAGATTTAACAACAATGGAATTTCAAAGTTATTTGGTAGCTGTAAGGCCCCACCTAATCACAATGTCTTCATATATGCTGTGGGCAGTGTTGTCAGATCTACTGTTTTCCAGGAGATCTGCTTTTAAAAAAAATCTACTGTCCTACTACTAAAAAGGAAATGAAAGGGCAAATCACCAGCTTTTTAAATTTTTTATATCACTTTTGTGTCTATTCCTTGAAAGTAATTTAGAGTTTGGCGAATACTACTAATCCATAGAACTATCTTTTTATTTGTTGAGATAATACTTAAGTTTTGGAGATTCCTTCCATGAATTCCCAGTCCCTGAAGCTTTTATCTCCTCAAATTATTGAGTCCAGTTGCCCTAAGTTCATTAGTCTTATTGATGTTATTTGATATCTCTGATTGCAATGTAATGATTATGGATAATCCATTCTATACCAGACTGCGAAAAGGTAAACAGACTCTTCCAGTAGTCTCGACATACAGTAAAAGTCTGAACTGAATATCATTAATTTCCCTATAACGATGTAAAAGTAAGCCTGCAGTAGCCCCTTCCATAATCGTTCTAAGAAAGTAAAGCAGCTCATTCCTTGAACCTCCGCCGACGAGCAACCGCGCGATCCGCAGCGAGGCGCCTTAGACCGCTCGGCTACTTCACCGCGGCCATTGTACAATAAAGATAGTATATGATCAATATTTATTTATTCATTTATTGTTTCTTTTCTTTTTTTAGTAAAGAAACCACTTCGATCCATAGGGACTTTCATGGCGAACATAGGGATTTTTCAAAATCAAATGTTTGTAAATCTATCGGACAAAACTGCGTGGTTATCAGTCCGTAACATACAAACTACTTAAATCTAGGTAAACTACCCTGAGGACAAACACGTACACCCATGCCCCAGGGAGGAGTCGAACCTCCATGGCGAGCAACCGCTCGCTCCGCAGCGAGACGCTTTAGACCGCTCGGCTACTCCACCGCGGCTAGGGATTTTTGATACGTCAAGTAGGCACATGGTTGGAAACGAGTTGGCAACACTGTCCAAAAGCAGAAAAAAGTTACCCACCAAAACATTATGTGGTTTATTGCACACGCACACACTGATGAAAAATTCCAAGTGGTTTTCCTTGGAAAATAGTAATTCAATATTAAAGAGATATAACAGTGCTATGTATGGTGTCAGCGAGGATTAATAAACACACATTTCAGTCGCCGCTGGTAAGATTCACGACGCATATAAATGATTAACTGGTGAATATTTTCTTGTGTCATTGCATTTCCAAATGTTCATATGTTTGTAGAGGTTATGGAACTTAACTACGGGGTCACCAGTCCCTAAACTTACAAACTGCTTAGGAACTAGCTAATACTAAGGAAGGCACAAATATCCATGCCCGAGGTGGGGGATTTTCATCCCCGAAGTCCCCTCGGCCACCGTGGCCGGCCATTGCATTTCCAGTAGTAATAAGTAATATTAAGAACTGAACTGTTAATACTCATGTTTACTTATATGAATAAATGAGCTGTGGTTCTCGAAACGATTTCGATCTTATATGCGAAATTTCACGAAGCACAATAATGAAGAGCGTGAGCAGTATTACCTATGGACGTATAACGACGTCACTATATTGTATTGCTTTGTACGCACTTTTATTTTATTTTGTTTTTAATAGTGGTTGGGTTGGGTTGTTTGGTTGGGATAGGGGGACTAAACTACTAAGGTTATCAGTCACTCATTGGGGAGGGGAAGAAGTGAGGATAGGGAAGGACGGGAGGGAAATGCAGTCCGGGAAGTAAAGAAGAAAGGAAGACTGCATCAGCTCGGTTCCCCGTGTTCGCCACGCACGTACTCATGAAAGAACCGTGAGCCCCCAGGGGTTTTTTAATAGTGGTATGTAGTAATAATAGAATCACGTAATAGATGTATGTAGATACATTAATTCTGAATCCCTGTACTATACTGCATTCACCGAAACGAAAGACGTACTCTAAACACAGTAAGGCGCGTGACCACAGCGCTGCCGTAGAGGGGTGTACAAGGCAAGGGCGCACAGTCAGCGTGGCCGTCTCCATTGCAGGTGTGAGCTCGTTAGTGTGTGTTGTACAGCGGCGATTTCAGGATCTCTTAAGTTCATCTTGAAAGACTAGTTGAACCTTCGAGGAGTGGTTTTAACATGTTCTTTCTCGGCATGCAGTTAGTGTTGTTGATAAAGCGCCGTACCATTATCGCGAATTCCAGTAAGCACGAAATATCACAGTGGCTAAAATCTACAAACCTCGATTTTAAAGACGGTATGTTGAAGAAATAACCTTTAGATATATTTCAAAACTACAGAACAGCGCACAACGAATACGCGATAGATGAAATGGCGAAGAATGCAGGGAAAACTGTTCTTAGAATTCCTTCCTACCGCTGTGAATTAAACGCCATCGAATAAGTGTAGCCCAGAATCAAAGGCTATGTTGCAGCGAAAGACAAAACATACAAGTTAAAGAATTGCAAGAAGAAGCAGTAAGAAGCAGAAGTTTGGAACAATTGCGTCTTCCGTGTCGTATTTTTAGTCAAAGTCAAATGTGGAAATTGTAGAGGAGAGAGAGAGGAGCGGTTTGGTATAAATCTCTATGAAAACAGTTCAAGTTCGACAGTCATTTACCATTATTATTACAGGTAATGTTATTAAAAATTGTGTTTGACTGGAACGTTTTGTTAGCAACCTGTATGAAAACAAATCTGTTTTGACAGAATGAACTCAGTTTCATCGTACTTTTAACATTATTGTAACTGGCTTTGAATCCTCCACGTCGTGCTTTATTTCGTTACATTGTTGTTCAGGTTTCTCAGAGTCCGCTATGACGTCAGCTCGGGAGCCAGCTGACGCCACCAGCTGCAAAGCGTGCGCCAAGGTTTTTGCACACCCCTCCGTATCACGTGAACACCGAATGCTTTGGAAACGACCGTAGTCGCTCACGTAACATTGTTTACGTTTCGTCCAAGCTCTCGGTGAATGGCCTATAGAAATTTCTCAATTTAGAACGAGGTTTGCATTGTAATGTATTTCATTAACATATCGAGAAGATCTACTGCTTTCTCCTGCTTTTTGAGTTTCTGTGTCCTGCTGTCGAGACTGTGGCAACACTGCAGGCCTGAGTGCCTGCGGGCAGCGTTTTGTTGGCCGGCCGTAGCCTCGGTCCTTGAGGCGGCCGGCATTCCTGGCTGCGCCCCCAGAATGCGCCCCAAAAATTGTGTATGAATGGAGTGTTTTTTTTTTAGCAACCTATATGAAAACAAATCTGTTTTCACAGAATGAACTCAGTTTCATTGTACTTTTCACATTATTGTAACTGGCTTTGAATCTTCCATGTCGTGCTTTATTTCGTTACATTGTGGTCCAGGTTTCTCAGAGTCCACTATGACGTCAGCTCGGTATCCAGCCGATGCCACCTGCTGCAAAGCATGCGGCAAGGTTTTCGTACACTCCTCCATATCTCGTGAACACCGAATGCTTTCTTTAAAAACGACCGCTGTCGCTCACGTGACATTGTTCCATATCTCGTGAACACCGAATGCTTTCTTTAAAAACGACCGCTGTCGCTCACGTGACATTGTTTACGTTTCGTCCAAGCTCTCGGTGAACGGTCTATAGAAATTTCTCTATTTACAACGAGTTTTGCATTGTAATGTATTTTATTAACGTATCGAGCAGATCTACTGCTTTCTCCTGCATTTTGAGCTCGGGAGCCAGCCGACGCCACCAGCTGCAAAGCGTGCGCCAAGGTTTTTGTACACCCCTCCATATCACATGAACACCCAATGCTTTGGAAACGACCATAGTCGCTCACGTGACATTGTTTACGTTTCGTCCAAGGCCTCGGTGAACGGCCTATAGAAATTTCTCAATTTAGAACGAGTTTTGTATTGTTCAAATGTTTATTAAGCTTAAGGGACTTAACTACGGGGTCATCAGTCCCTAAACTTACAAACTACTTATGAACTACTTACAACTAAGGACGGCGCAAATATCCATGCCCGAGGGGGGATTCGAACCCCCGACCGTAGTGGCCGTGTACACCGTGACTGAAGCGCCTCAGTCCCCTCAGCCACCGCGGCCGGCAGTTTTGCATTGTAATGTATTTCATTATCGTATCTACTGCTTTCTCCTGCTTTTTGAGCTCGGGAGCCAGCCGACGCCATCAGCTGCAAAGCGTGCACCAAGGTTTTTGTACACCCCTCCGTATCACGTGAACCCCGAATGCTTTGGAAACGACTGTAGTCGCTCACGTGAAATTGTTTACGTTTCGTCCAAGCTGTAGGTGAACGGCCTATAGAAATTTCTCAATTTAGAACGATTTTTGCATTGTAATGTATTTCATTAACGTATCGAGCAGATCTACTGCTTTCTCCTGCATTTTGAGTTTCTGTGTCCTGCTTTCGAGACTGTGGCGTCTGGCAACACTGCAGACGCGAGTGCCTGCGGGCAGCGTTTTGTTTGCCGGCCGTAGCCTGGGTCCTTGAGGCGGCCGGCATACCTGCAGCCCCGCCCCCTCCGCCCCTGGAATGCGCCCCGTTGAGCCCGCTTGGCACGCGCCGCCCCCGGCCCTGCGTCTTCACCAGAAGGTCTGCCGGCCCTCAGTTGAAGGACGGCCGGCCGGCGGAATGCAGTCTGGCGCCGCCCACCGCCCACCGACCACCGCCCACTTCCTCCGTTCAGCTAATTAATTCCTCTCTGACTGTGAAACTCGGTCGGGCCTCGGCGCGGACGCAACCGGTTGTATATCTTGTACTCCAGCTTTGCAACTAAAGGAAATACTACACAGGCGTGGCCTACTGCTACACCATCAGGGATTAGGTCATTTCAGGAACGACTAGCTGTGGGTGTATTACATGGCAAATGAAGAAAAGAGAAAGCGCCCATTTCTAAAATTTATAATTTCGTAATGCTTTGACAATCTGAATGGTATATGTATCCCTCATTCCTTGCTTCTTTGCTCTTTCTCAGCCCTTGTTTCCTTCTCCCCAATCTCCTCCTCCTTCTCTCTTTCCACCTCCACTTTAAGATTACCTGACATTGTGACATAGTCGGCTTTGGAGGCGATCTGATCGTTTTATAGTTTTCAAAATAAAAAGCCAAGATCGCTCTTTAATAGTCTATTAAATGACGACCGGTTTCGGTGTACTGTGTCATCATCATCTGATCACGTATGTGTTATAAGCTGGTCATCTTGTTAAAAAAATGGGTATAAAATAACAAGTGCAACACTCCAACTTAGTCATTATATAAAAAAAAAACACATGTTGAAAACATGACAGCTTACAAAATACTGACAGCTCTGAAGATTCTAGTTTACATTTTTTTAACAAGATGGCCAGTTTATAACACATATTTGACCAGATGATGGTGACACAGTGCACCGAAACCGGTCGTCGTTTAATAAACTATTAAAGTGCGATCTTGGCTTTTCATTTTGAAAACTATAACACCTCTTGCTCAACTCACGCCAATCTCCTCCCTCCTCTGCTTCTCCTTCCAGTGGCGGACTAAGCGGGGAGGGGGAAGGAGGAGGCGGTTCGTCCCGGGCCTCTCGCCTTGGGCGCTTCCAAATACCTCGAAAGCGCTTTCTTTTATTTTGCTATTTTTATTTATTTTATTTTATTTTATTAATTTTTAGCGAACTAGACCTCTCGTTCTGAGGACTCCAAATCTCAAAAGCTATTATTTTTAGACCGCCCCGTACCTTTCGTCTTGGGGGGTCTCCACATCTCAAAAGTTACATTTTTATAGTAATACACATATTTCCAAGTGGACGGGAGGGGCCTGATTTTGTTCTGCCGCCGGCCTGAGCCCGGGACAGCCTTATTCAAACGCTGCCTTATTCCTCCTTTTCTCTGCATCTCCACCTCCTCCATACTCATCTTCATCTCGTCGCCACCCTTCCCATATCCTCCTCTCACCTCTGTATATCAATTTTCTTGCTATCTTCCGTCTCCTCTTACACCTAGTTCTTAACACACAGGGTGCCCATATCTTTCACTCCAGATATTTCTGGAACTGCAAGACATATTGAAAAATGACTTTCACAGTCATGAACGTACAGCAGGGGCTTTTGAAAGTAGATACTATGCGGCAGTAAAGAAGTATTATTTTCAACGCAAACTTTTGTTTTTTTTAATCGATACCCTATATTAGTTCTTAAGCAGTCAATAGTGTGAAAAATCTAAAAAAGAATGGCGTTGGAAGCTTTGCAATGCGTCAATTACATCTGGAGAAACAGCGAGGTGAAGCTGATGTTTGAAATACATGAAGCACACAGCTAACGCGTCTCGAGACTCAAGTGAGACTCGCGGTTGTTTTTCGGACACGCGCTAGCACCGCGCCTCGTGTATTTCAAACGTAAACTCAGGATATAATTGACGCATCGCAAAGCAACCAACGCCATTCTTTTAGTGATTTTTCACGATATTGATTGCTTAAGAATAACATGGGGTTTCCATTTACAAAATCATAAGTTTGCGTTGAAAATAGTACTCTTTACTTTTTACACTGTGTCATAATACCTACTTCCATAAGTCCCTGCCGTACGTTCATGAGCATGAAAGTAGTTTTTTCAATATCTCTTGTAGTTCCAGAGAGCTCTGGGGGGAAAGAGTTGAGTCGGACACCCTGTATATCACACATGACAATATATATATTTTATAATTCCAAAATAGCAATTACAATACAACACAGAGTCAACATATCAAGACCATTGGTTAAGACCGTTGTACATTAACTGATTTCATCAATCGAATATTTACAATTATATTTATAAAGATAAAATTCAAAAGTAGTTTATCATAGCTGAAGTGTATGATACCTAATTCACACCAAACAGAAAGACATGGTAGTGTTCCTGGTCACACCAGAAACAGGCTGCCTCCTCAGATAGTAGAGCAGGCCTTTATTCCCACGTGCAAACGGTCATTTTGCGATGTATTTGGGGACTCAGAATTTGGTAACTGGTCAGGAAAATCTAAGTAAGCAACATTCATGTGGCAAGCAATAAAGCAATGTAACAGTTAACTTTTGGTACCATTCTAGATGTAAGTGCATAATAAGGAAAAATAGTGATCAAAATATCCACGGGTGTACTGCCGGTCTATAGCGTCCAACGGGCACAATATTTCGGCTATCATACATGTCGCCATCATCAGGTGAACTGACGGACTGAGCTCCTGGAAACGCACGCAGACAGCTGTCACCACCCTTCACAGAGGAACGGGGTACTTAAAACTCTAGTACATAGGGCGCGCTCTATCTCCGACGCAGAGAGTCTACCCCAGGAATTGGAACACCTGAGAACTGTATTTCGAAAAAATGGGTACTCAGAGTGGCAGATTCACCGGGCTCTCCGCCCAACCACTACAACACAACCTGTGGAAACGGATGAAAACGCAAGGGAGGATGTAGGCACTGCGTTCGTTCCATATACCGGCGCACTCTCAGGGAAGATCGCACGCATTTTGAGAAAACACCAGGTTGGAACTGTTTTTTGTCCGCCGAATAAAATTCGTGCACTGGTGGGGAGCGCTAAAGATGATCTCGGTTTGAGGAAGGCGGGCGTGTACCAGATTCCGTGTCAGTGTGGAAAGTCATATATATGCGTACTGTCAAGGATCGATGCGTTGAACACCAGAGGCACACACGATTGATGTATCCGAGCAAGTCGGCGGTCGCTGAACATTGTTTGTCGGAGAATCACACCATGGAGTATGGACACACTAGGATTCTGGTACAGACGTCGAGATACTGGGACTGCGTCGTTAGAGAGGCCATTGAAATTCGCACAAATGACGACCTCATAAACCGTGACTCTGGCTATAATCTTAGCAAAGCTTGGGAACCAGCGATTGGGTTAATTAAGAGTAAATCTAGCAAACGTAACGAAGTGACGACCACGGCGGACAGAGCCCTCACACCGACGTCTTCTCAGACGCCGGCGCAATCGGTTCCACTGCGCGGTCGCGGCGCGGGGCGCGGACCGCGGAGGGGTCGCTCCGCGGGCCGAGGGTATTTAAATGGCCCGCTACCGGGCTAGAACCGAGTTCCCTTCGAGCAGCCGTAGCTTGCGGATCTCCGTGCCGGCGCGTTTCCAGGAGCTCAGTCCGTCAGTTCACCTGATGATGGCGACATGTATGATCGCCGAAATATTGTGCCCGTTGGACACTATAGACCGGCAGTACACCCGTGGATATTTTGATCATCAAATACGCCGGGAGAAACTGAAGAATCACAGGAAAAATAGTCTTCCAGTAATAATAAGTAAATTAACATAGATAATAAACAAAAGTAAGTCATTGCGTCTTAAGGTTATCAAAGGTCGAAAGTGGGCCATATAAACAATCATGTGGAGCACTAAATAGGATCAGGCGAATGCTACTGATGTTGGTAATACTAAAGTCGTTGATTTGAAGGTTGGGGTCAGAAGTGCTGAATTCGTCTAGTCACCGGCAGATGTCTTCATGATGGCCTGGGGTCGCCACACCTCTGTAGGTCACGTCACACCAAGTAGGGTTGAGACTAAGGAGAAAGAGAGACCCGGGCGCTTACAGCAGGTCACATGATCAGAGTAACGCTGAAATAACGCGATCGCTAGGCGACTGGCTGGTCGCTGGAACATAGCCCACTCTTTCTTGACAGCCAGCCAGTCAGCTAGCGATCACGTTGAACTGGCGAACGCGACCGGTTCGGTCTTTCCGGTTGGATGCACACAATTTCAAGCCTTCTAGCTGATCGTTGGGGTACATCCCACTGTCTCATAGCGACCAGCCAGCGCCAGCTAGCCAGATAGCGATTGTGGCCTACTAGGCGTGACGTAAGATGGGCAGCGCGGAGGTGTTTTCTCTAGGCGGCATTGCTCTTGTGCGGTCCTGCTGGGTGCTGTACAATGCCCAATGCAGCGTGCCGCCGTACGTTGACGACACAGTTTCATATCGACAATTATTCATGCATATTGTGGAGGCCAACAAAGTTTCCTGCATAGCATGTTCCCTACTTATGTGAATACGATAATGGTGGGGCATTGCCTGTCGTAGTTACCTACACTTTCATGTCAGCCTTATCAGAATAGATCTGTCTTGGTCCTGATGGAGTTCCTGTTTAGTGCCAGTGCAGGAGCAGTTGTGCACCACGACGAGCTTGCTTTGTCACAACAGTCTCATGTGGACATGCATTGCCCTACTGATAAAAGCGCACCACTGAGCTGTGAGGAAATTGCAGTACCACAGACATAACGATCTTTGCAGTGTTGAATACTTTCCCTGCAGGAACACCAAATGCATCTGCAAACTGTAGCTGACACCTGGAAGTAACATGGACTGGTCACAAATACAGAATGCTGAAGCAACTCTCATCACTGAAGACAAAAATGCTTCATTCCACTCCACTCTCCAATCAAATGTTTTACGACTCTACGGAAACCGTCTTTGGCATTATAATGATGATGTCAGTAGTACCTGGGGAAAGAGACACAAGATCTTAATCATCCTGTAAGATAATCAGTCCCATTGGTCTCAGATGCAACATATGCTCTATGTCTATTCGGCAACCACCGCTTACGCAATTCGGCAGATGTTCAAATGTTTGTTAAGCTTATGGGACTTAACTACGGGGTCATCAGTCCCTAAACTTACAAACTACTTATTTACTACCTTATACTAAGGACGGCACTAACATCCATGCCCGAGGGGGGATTCCAACCCTAGACCGTAGTGGCTGTGCAGACACGCAATTCGGCAATATAACGTGTGTCTGCGTTGCGGAAACGGCCGGTACCGGGTGTACACTTTTGTGTAATATTCCGCAGATCAATGTTCACAAAAGCGACACAGTTCCTATGCCAGACGGTTAATATTACCATCTAGCTTTTCTGATGCCAAAATGAAAATGAATGAAGTTGTAGTTTGACTAATTGGTGGTAGATGGTTGTACCATTCAATGAATGTTGCAAATACTGTTCACTTCTATATTCACCACAGGATTAAGCAAATTAGTTGTCTCTTCAAGAAAAGTATGCTGTTGGAAATTTTACCGAAGCCTGTATCTCGATACAGAAAATCTCTCTCGCAACTTATGCCACTGGAGTTTCCTGATCATCCCTGTAACATTTACGAGCTTATTATATGAGTCCATTAAGACGTCCACCGCTCTCATTGCAATCCGTGACATGGCGCCTCAGACCACATAAAGCACCATCCGCAAAAGTCCTCACTGAATTTCCAACTTATCTACGAGGTCATTTACTCAGATTGTGGAAAGCAGCGGTCCTAGAACACTGCCTTCGAGCACGCCAGAAATAACTTTAACGTCTGACGACTGTTGAGAATAACATGTTGCGTGCTGTTGGCTAGGAAATCTTTACTCCAATCAAACTGTTGCTGCATTGGTTTGACCGATAAGAGCGTAATGTACTAGTACCTTACCACGGCAGTCATACTCGAATCATCTTGCGCAATGATCGGTCTTTTCCTTCTTCGGGGTTAGGGGTATCAAATGTTTTAAAATTTTACTCTCCTTTTTCTCTGTAGTTTCACTGTGAAACGCCCAGATCTCGTCCATGCTGCTAGGAGGCTGGGATACTGAACAGCCAGGTAAAGCCCAAATGTACCGCTACGGCGTTTTAGAACTTGTTCGTGCAGTCGAGGAACCAACAATTTTTCGACCTTCGTCATCCTTATAAAATCTGATTTGAAAATATTGTTGCACTACGTACAGGAGGCAAAAGCGGAGCAAAGACTTAAATGTTCATCCAGACCATTTATGTACATGAAATTGTGAACGTATTGCTGCAAGCAACGTATTCAGAAGGCGATATCAACTTGAAACCAGAGGAAACTTTCTAGTTGGTCACTGATAATAATTCTAAACCGGATTGCCATCTACTGACTCTAGCGAGTGTGATTTATTGTATAATTTGCAATGGAGATTTGACAGAAAACTCTTAAAACATTCGAAAGAAAGTAAAACGCAATAATTCGTAAAAAAATTAGTAACAAAACAAGAGAAAAGTCACCAAAGACCTTTCCTTTTACACGACCTTGGGCAGCAATATCTGGGCGTTCATTGTCACGAAGCGTTAATGTAGGCTGCAGTACTTGCAAAGATCTCTTCCACAGTGACGTGATGATTAGTGTTTTATGGCACTCTTCAGTAAAGTTCTCCAGTAACACACAATGCATATACCTGGGCTCTTCAGATTATCTTCCTTTTAACGTACTTCATAGTGAGAAAACAGCGTCTCTCCATTTCATAGAGGCTTGCATGTTTTCAGGCGTGTAGTGGTATGCACATGGATCGTCACCATTGACGATTCCTTTCAAATGTCAAGTTCTTCCGCTATGTTACGCGTTACGCGATCGAGATTGTGAGGGACTCAGCGAAAATGAAAAGCTTTATGAAATCTCTGTTTGTCATGAACCATATGAATTACTGAAGTGCTGTGGTAAGGTGCGTAGTTACACGCTGCTATGTATCAAAAACGTTGTCTTAATGCCTCCAACATTCTGCGCGTTTGCGGCATGAAGCGAAAGTTGCGGTTAGGGAGGGAATGAGACAGGATTGTACAATTTTCACAATGTTATTTAATGCGTGCTTTGAGGAAATTGTGAATGATAGCACGGAGTAACTTGGAAACGGAATTTAGGCTTAGAGCGAAGATATGAAAACATTGCGTTTTGATGATGACATAGTAATACCATCACAGAAGGACTTGGAAGAGAAATAGAACCGAATGACTTTATCTTGGAAGAAGAGTTTAAGATGAACATTAACAATAGCGAAACAAGAGTAATGGAATGTAGTCTAAGAAAATCAAGTGACGCTGAAGAAATTGCATAGAGACAATAAAAGTGGTACATAACTTTTGTTATTTAGGTAGCTAAATGCACAGATATGGGTAGAGTAGAGAGCTGAATAACACTGTTCTATAGACAAAAGAACACAAAAACACCTATCCACAAGAGGTCTGGTGGATCCCTCAGGTTGACGGGTGCTTTTCCAAGAATGAACACCACCTGGAGACATTTTTATGGTTCTTGCAGTAATCTACAGGCACTGTCCCTGTGGATCTCACTCGGATTATGCCCTTTGGTCCAAAATACAGAAGTGTACTTGGCTTCTCTTCTCGAGTTGACGATAGTAACATGTGAGCTCTATCTGTATTGTAGATCAGCCTTCTTTCGGTAGAGCTGCACATTAAGGGGGAAAGTATTGAAATTTCAATGACCAAATATTACGTTCCAATTCCGCTTCTAAACGCGAAAAATAATAGCTTGTAATAGCTTACATAGGGCCATGCCTTTTTACTTGTTCTTCATTCTCTTGTATTATCTGTTTATGTGGGGTTTTCTTTTCAATGTTGTGCTATCAGAATGCAGGGAATGCCTGTACACTACATCAAGAAGGCTTTGGAATAACAGCCTCCCAAGAAATGTGTTGATTGCAAAAGGCAAAATCCTATACAGTGTTTCTCTCATCCAAGATAATTAATATTGCAGTTTATGATGCAATTACTGTATGGTTTCAAATTAATGATGGCAGCTCAGAGAGGATAAGAATCTTTTATAGAATGAGCTTCAAGCCCGGATGAGAATTCTCTTGATGAGAATTATCAACGTATACTTGCAGCAATTAAATTGATTGAAAACTTTGTAGAGCAAACAAGACAGAGAAGAATAGACCAGAAAAGAAGTCTTGAAGGAAATGAGGACATTCATTACAGATCTGGAGGCTTTAGAAGGTGGGAATGGCAACGAAACAGCATGTATAAAATGCATTTTCTCAGAACTACCGTTTCCGTTATTCAGGTACATTTTTCTTCAAAACAAGAAAATATTTGTTATTTTTGGCATGTCTTTTGCATTATATATAGGAAACATGTATACAGAGTAAATATTTAATATCACTCACGTATGTCAAGATAGAGAGTAAAGTAAGTGGAATTTCTATTTGTACTTTTTCAGTCATCTTTATCATCATCATCAATAGAGATTATGCCTTTCAGCGTTCAGTCTGGAGCATAGTACCTCTAATAAAATTCCTCCGTTATCCCCTATTCAATGCTAACATAGATGCCTCGTCTGATGTTATGCCTTTTACTTAGCATTCTTCACCGAATCTAAGTTCTTCTTGGTCTACCTCGACTCCTCTCACCCTTCGCTACCGAGCACATGAGTCTCTTAGGTAACCTTGCTTCTCCCATGCGTGTAACATGACCCCACCATCTCAGTCTGTTCGCTCTGACTGCTTCATCTATGGTGTTCATTCCCAGTTTTTCTTTGACTTCCTCATTATGGACACCCTCCTGTATTGTTCCCACCTATTAGTACCTGAAATCATTCTTGCTACTTTCATATACGTAAACTTTACCTTATTAATGAGGTAACCTGTATCCACCCGACTTTCACTCCCATACAACAAAGTTGGTCGAAAGATAGCGCGGTGCACTGCTAACTCAGTCTTGGTACTTCCTTCCTTCTTGCAGAAGAGAGTAGATCTTAGTCGAGCACTCACTTCATTAGCTTTGCTGCAGCTCGATTCCAGATCTTTGACTATGTTGCCATCCCAGGTACTTGAAACTGTCTACCTGTTCTAACTTTGTTCCTCCTATTTGGCACTCTTTCCCACAGACATTACTTTCGTTTTGGAGATGCTGATCTCCATATCATAATCCTTGCACCTCTGATCGAGCTCCGACATACTTGTTTGCAACCTTTCAATCGAATCAGCCATTGCAACTAAGTCATCCGCATTCCGCCCTGCCAGTCTACTGTTTTCAACATATGATGCATGAATAGTATGAACAACAGCGGTGACAGGTTGCAGCCTTGTCTTACCCCTGAAACTATCCTGAACCATAAGCTTAATTTGCCATCTACTCTAACTGCTGCCTGACAGTCTACGTAAAGCTCTTTCATTGCCTGCAGTAGTTTGCCTCCCGTACTATAATCTTGTAGAACTGACAGTAGCTTCCTCTAGGACACGGTCCTAAGACTTTTCTAGATCTACGAAACATTGGTACAATTCCCTGTTCCACACATAGCACTTTTCCATTACCTGCCGTAAGCTAAAGATCTGGTCCTGACAGCCTCTAAGAGCCTAAACCCACATCTAACTTGTCCTCGCACTCTCCTTTCAACAATACCTGAGAATGTTCAAATGTTCAAATGTTTGTAAATCTATCGGACCAAACTGCGTGGTCATCAGACCGTAGCTTACAAACTACTTAAACCTAGGTAAACTAACCTAAGGACAGCACACACACCCATGCCCCAGAGAGGACTCGAACCTCCACGGCGAGCATCCGCGCGCTCCGCAGCGAGACGCTTTTGACCGCTCGGCTACTCCACCGCGGCAATTCCTGAGCATATGTTGCCTACAACGCTAATTAAAGAGATACCTCGAAAGTTGTTACAATCTTTTATGTTTCCATATTTCAAAATTGGCGTGATTACCGCTTTCGTCCAGTCAGACGGAACCTGTCCCGATTCCCACGCCTTCTCAATTATCCTGTGTAACCATTTGAGACCTGATATTCCACTGTATTTGACGAGTTTCCGATTTATTTCATCCACCCTAGCACTGTAATCTACTGACCATGTACTCCACTTCCTCAAATGAGATCCTGTTTCCATCGTCATTCCTATCCCATTCTATCTGAAAATCTGACACATCTTTACACCTATATTTCACCAACATTGAGCAATTCTTCACAATATTCCCTCCATCTTCTCAAGGCATCCACAGGATTGACTAACAGCTTTCCTGACCTGTCCAAAACACTTGTTAATTCCTTCTTCCCTCCCTTTCAAATATTGCTAATTACGCTCCATAATGGTTTTCCGCGGCTTCACCCAGAGTTTCTAGCTTATTTCTAAAGTCTCCCCATGATTTCTGTTTGGAGTCTGCAATTATCCGTTTGGCTTTGTTTCTTTCTTCAACATAACGTTCTCTGCCTTATTTCTAGTATGGAACCATTTTTGAAATGCCTTCTTTTTCTTTTTACAGGCTGCCTTGACTGTGTCATTCCACCAAGCTGTCTGCTTCTTCCTGCCTTTACACACTACTGTTTCAAGACATTTTCTAGCTGCTTCCATTAGTGTGTCCCTGTACCTTGGCCATTCCTATTCCAGTGACTAAATCATTACATGCAACTAGCTGGTACCTTTCCGAGATGATTGTTATATATTTGTGCCTAATTTCCTTGTCTTGAAGCTTCTTCACTCTTATCCTTCTACACATGGACCTGATTTTCTGCTCTTTCGGCCTCACAAAACCAATTTAATTGCAGATTAAATAATGATCAGTATCATCAAATAACCTCCTGAAATTACGTGTGTCCTTGACTTTCTTCCTGATCAGTTGTTATATAGTCAATGCCAGATCTGGTTTCCCTTCCTTCCAAAGTATAGCGGTGAATGTCCTTATGCTTGAAGAAGGAATTTGTGATAACTAAGCCCATACCGGAACAGAAATTCAAGAGCTGTTTTCCGTTACTGTTGGGCTACATATCCTCTCCAAACGTACCTATAACCTTTTCATAACCTTCTGTTCGATTTCCTATCCTGGCGTTGAAATCACCCATGACTAAAACACTATCCTTATACTTCACTCTAACAACTACATTAATAAGTGCGTTGTAAAATCTGTCCATCTCATCTTGATCTGTCCCTTCATAGGGTGAATACACTGACACAATCCTATCCACATCAGTCGTTCATTTACATGCCTTTTAGCAATTATGCTGGTTTCGATTGCTTTCCTGATGTAAAACCCTACACCCCACTGTGCTCTTCCTACTCCTTACAGGTAGACCTTGTATCCTCCGACTTCACCCTCTTTCTCTCTCCTTACTCTAACGTCACTAACAGCTAAACCATCTAACCCCATCTCACTTGATGCCTCCGCCTGCTCTACCTTCTTCGCAGTGTAATCCCCATTGATATTAATAGCTCCCCATCTCATTCCAGATCGTTTACCAAGTCGAATCGGAGGAGTCCCTGGTCTGTCAAAATTAAACCTAAAACTTAATTAAATATCAATAAATTTAAATGATTCTATGAATTTCTTTATGTGATGGTTGAGATTATACTACAAAATATTGAAGGCAATTTCGTAGAAACTTGCTTAGTAAATGGTACCTTTGTGAATCATGAATTCACGAACTTAAAAACGTACAAAAAATTTTAAAAATTTCAATTAAATTTACAAAACAATTTCAATTAAATTTACAAAACAATTTCAGTAGATGCTTTGTACCATCAAACATTGTACAGAATTTCATTTATGCAAATCAGAAATTGTGGATTTTGTGACAGGTTTTATTTGTACCAGTTTTTCGTGTACGCCTACCCTTAAAATACTATCTGCAGCGAAAATTATATAGTAGCGAGAGTTCACCATTCCAGGTGCAATATCGAGGGAGAGTGTGTCTTACTGTGCGACACTTTCTGGTCGTCCGTCGTACGTGCTACGTGCTACGTGCTACGTGTTCGTTACACCAGCGTTCCCTGGGGGCAGCACGGGCTACACGCTGACGTTCATCCCCCGTACGATCCCCCGCTTTTATCTTTGACAGTAATGTAATGACAGCCCTCACGCAGACTTCGGAAGTAACAAGACAGATACGTGGAGAGATACAGGAGCGGAATATGGGGGAGGTAAGGAGGGGCGGAATGATAAGGGGGGCGGGCAGAGGGGCTGCCGCGTTGCTTTCGTTATCTGCCACGTCACTGATATCTCAGGGGGAGAAGTCGCCGACAGGCGGCGCGAGAGCGCGCGGCCTTTGAAGCGCCGAGGCCAGTAATAGGCTGGTGGGGTGTAATTACTGGCGCGTTAGGCCGCGTCTGGGGCGGCGCCGCCCCTTTTAAAGGGGGAGCCGCGCGGCTGTCAGCCGTCAGCAGTCAGCAGTCAGCAGTCGATAGCGGCGGTCCCCGCGGAGGCGGAGGGTCCGGCCACCTGGGGCGCGTGTGTCAGGCGCCGGAACCAGCGCCGCCACGCCTCTGTTGCCGCCCCAATCACGGCCACCGGCTGGATGGGGCGGCGAGAAATCACATTCCACCAAATATCCATTCGTCTGTAGATAATTCGTGCTACTATACTGCAACCATTACATATTAAGATTACCTGACATAGTCTGGTCTGGAGACGATCTAATAGTTTCATAAATAATTCCTGGTAGATTAAAGTTGTCGTGTCGGGATAGCTCAGTCGGCAGAGCGCTTGCCCGCGAAATGCAAAGGTCCCAGGATCGAGTCCCGGTTTCGGTACACAATTTTATTCTGCCAGGAAGTTTCATATCAGCGCACACTCCACTGCAGAGTGAAAGTTTCATTCTGGAAACATCCCTTAGGCTGTGGATAAGCCATTTCTCCACCATACCCTTTCTTCCAGAAGTGCTAGTCTTGTATGGTTCGCAGGAGAGCTTCTGTGAAGTTTGGAAAGTAGGAGGCGAGGTACTGGCGGAAGTAAAGTTGTGAGGCGGCATCGTGAGTCGTGTTGGGATAGCACAGTCGGTAGTGCGCTTGCCCGCGAAAGGCAAAGGTCCCAGGTTCGAGTTCCGGTTCCGGCACACAGTTTAAATCTGCCAGGAAAGTTTCACATCAGCGCACACTCCGCTGCAGAGTGAAAATTTCATTCTGTAATCGTTTCATAGTTTTCAAAATGACAAACCAAGACCACACACACAAAAAAAGTCACGAATCCAAAGATTGACTTACCCAGCCAGAAATAGGGGGACCTACAGTTTAACGTAGGTTCCAAACCACGGTATTTTTCACATGAGCAATACTGCCAGAGGTAAAACAAGTGGAAAGTGACAGATAAAAATCCTAGGACCTGGCGGGGATCGAACCCGTGACCTTTGGATTTGAGGTCTGGCACTCTACCACTGTGCAACCGAGGCGCTAACAGTTTATTAAATCACGACCGGTTTCGGTACACTGTGTCACCATCATCGGTAACACCATCATCTGGTAAAAAAAGTTGGGTATAAAATAACAAGTGCAACATTGTGCTTAGTCACTATATAAAATAATACAATTTTTTATACAGCGACTAGTGCTTAGCCACTATATAAAATAATACAATTTTTTATATAGTGACTAAGTGCAATGTTGCACTTGTTATTTTATACCCAACCTTTTTTAACAAGGTGATCAGATTATAACATATATGTGATAGTGACACAGTGCACCGAAACCGGTCGTCATTTAATAAATTGTTAGCGGGCGATATTGGCTTCTCATTTTGAAAACGACATTACATATTACACTGACAGTTCTGTAATTTCTACAATTGTCTGTACTTTCTTTCTTTGAATTGGTATTTTTGTATTCTTGTTGAAGTCTGAGGCCGCGGTGGAGTAGCCAAGCGGTCTAAAGCACCTCGCTGCGGAGCGCGCGGTTGCTCGCCGTGGAGGTACGAGTCCTCCCTGGGGCATGGGTGTGTGTGTTTGTCCGTAGGTTAGTTTACCTAGGTTTAAGTAGTTTGTAAGCTACGGACTGATGACCACGCAGTTTGGTCCGATAGATTTACAAACATTTGAACATTTTGAAGTTTGAGGGTGTATCCCCTGTCTTATACGTCTTGCATAAAAGGAGGAACAGTTTCTCCTGGACAGACTGTTCCAATGACGTCAGCAACTCAGAGGGTGTATAATCTACAGGGTTGTGTTGGTTAAAAGAATAGAATATTACATGAACTTTTTACTAACGCCATTGCCACCTGCAACACCATCCAAGTAGTAGCCTCGGTTTCAGCCGGTTTGGTCCGGTCAGCATATACGCCCACGCCACGACACGATCATGTGAATGCCTCTCAGTTACAACATAAGTAGAATCTATGAATAAAGAACAGTCTAGAGTGCAATAATTTATTTCATTCAACTAGTTTCAGTCCTGTTTAGACCATTTCCGGAATATGACTCTATCGATGTTATGGAGCTGACAGGTAACTGGGAGCCTTCCAGTGACGCACTGGAAGGCTCCCAGTTACCTGCCAGCTCCACAACATCAATAGAGTCAGATTCCTGAAGATGGTGTAAATAACACTGAAACTAATTGAATGAAATAAATTATTGCGCTCTAGACTGTTCTTTATTCATAGATTTAAATAAGAGTGCTGTTGACCCAAACATAGTGAAACGAAAATGTTTCCAAAAATATAAGTAGAATCGCAGAGCCTACCAGTCGCCAACTTCACGCGCTGACTGAAAGGAACCAATGGCATCCTGAGGAGAGCACCACGTGAGAGACTCTGAGGCGAGCGTATGCTGGCCGCAGCCACGAAGGCGACGCTCTTTTCCTCTCTGGCTTTCGATCTGTTCAGACGCACAGTATTTTTCCTTTTCCGCCTAATGGCGCTTCCTACGCCACCTGACTTGTTGCTCTGGGCCAGCGGAGCGACCTCCCTGATGACTATGTAGCCCAAATATTCCAATAAACAATGTCTTATTCAATAATTTCTCAATCCTAATCCGAAGGGACGCCTCTACCTTGCCTGACCACTCCCTGACACCCTGTACAGGGTGATCAATCCTCATCGCTACCGCCTTTGCGGCGTGTGACTTGCCGGCGACGGCAGCTGTGATTCCCGCTTAGCGGGCCACCTGGCACCCGCACTAAATGTAATACTGGTTGTCGCACAGATTATTTGTCATACAAAACACAGACGAGAAAGAAAAGTTTATTACTCACCTGTGATATGCAAGGAGGTGCTGGAACTACCTCCCTTCCTTGTTCAAGCATTTCTGACACCTGCTGAGGGAGTTGCTCAATAAAATTCTTGATTATGAAAAAGGTGCATAATGGAGAAATTGGTCCGAACTTAACTTTATTTTCGGACGAATCATGGTTCCACCTGAGTGGGTATGTTAATTCGCAAAATAATCGTGACTGGAGTTAGGAAAAGTCTTGCTTAATTCACGAGCAGCCCCTGCACGATCAAAAATAGGAGTGTGGTGCGCTATGAGCGGCAAGAGAATAATTGGCCCTATATTTTTTCTGGAAACAATTAATTGTGACAGGTATGTTGCAAACGTATTTTGGCCTTTTGTTGCCTACTTAACTGAGAGAGAACGAGCTTTCACGACATTTCTGACGGCACATACAGTCAAATTGGTAACGTGTTAGGTGAAAGATTTATCACTAAGAACATTTGGCCCCTTCTCGATCTCCCGATTTAACACCGTGCGATTTTTATCTGTGGGGAGCATTAAAAGAGAAAGTGTGCAAATCAAATCCCCACACTTTAGATGAACTAAAAACAAAAATGCGTTATGAAATCACTGCAATTTCTGAGAGGCAACTTTAGAGTGTAATGAGCAACTCCCTCAGCAGGTGTCAGAAAAGCTCGAACAACGAAGGTCGGCTGTTTCAGCACCTCCTTTCGTAATACAGGTGAGTAAATAAACTATTCTTTCTGTTTGTGTTACGTATGTCAGAAATAACGCGTTTGGTAATATTCTTTCCAGTTTTATAAATTTATTTGAGGCCTTTTCTCTAATATCAGTGTCATTTCTATGTTGTGCCACTTGTTCAAGATTCGGTAACTGGGTCATTAGCTCGATGGTTCCGCATTCCTTTTAGCAACATTCAACTGGTAGCATCTGTTATTCTTCTCCCATTACCTGTACAACCTGTCGCCTGCTGGTTCTAATCTGCTGTACCGAAGCGATTCTAAAATCTGAATATGAAGGCTGTAAGCCAGGTATATTACTGCTTTCATGTTTGATTCTGAACTGCTTTCTAAATAATTCTTCTTTTTGAATTTTAACCTTCTTGTACCTCATAATTTGACTCCACTTTCGCTTACGTACTTGATGTTTCATTACTTAGCGTTCCCACCGTGCATTTCAGTCAGGGCCGTAGCATAATTTATTATGGTCAAACGCATTGCAATGATTCCCGTCATAAGTACAACAATGTTGTACCTACAGCTACCCTCGAAGTTGCTTCATATTATTAATGGAACAATGTAGGTGTATCAACTCTGGGCACTTCTGTTGTAAATTCCATGTGCTCATGCCAGCAATGAAGTACACACATGCTAATACTAGGTGTTGGGACGCGAATAGTGCAACTATTTATTCACAACGGATAAGAAAGCATTACACGTTTGCACCTGTTACTGTCCTTCAAAGAACCTAATGCCAATACCGTTAGCAGAGCCTATTCTGTTGATGGTGCGAATGGAGCGGTCTACTGAATCTCTAAAACAGTTCTGAAGTGAATGCAACGATGTAGATCCTTCATCTTCCGAATCAAATCAAAGTCACAAGGACTTAAGTCCGGATAGTATGGGATGTACAGTAGTTCCCACTCCGACTTTCTTTGAAGGTTTTTCACACAACGTGGCACTGTACTGTACGGCAATGCGCTTTCCTCGCACGCCTCTTGAAGACCTTGATGACACTGTCGTGCTGTAGGACCTCTGGCAGATTCAGCTTTGATCCAACTCTATTGTTCCTGCTTCGAGTATATAGTGCTACGTTAGACCGCTCGCTCACAAGTATCGGTGTTTCCCGCGATTATATGCACGCTGGTGACGTGGGATGGTCGAGTCCATTTGCTCGGAGGTAAGATGTGCTATCACCGATAATAGTAGATTTCACTGGACAGTGTCTCCACACCAGTGTTGCCACCTTTTAAGCTGCAATCCTCGTACTTACTAAAAAAAGAAAAAAAAAAAAAAAGAAATAAAATAGGAGAAGCAGTCAGCACAGACAATAAAATGTGGATGTCCTTCGAGGATATTTCCTCGTACGTCAGTACATCAAAGAACGTTACGGCAATTCCGTTACTCCTCTGCAATTACCTTTACCGAACTCGTTGGGATTCATCAGTAACGTAATTCAAAGCTCCGCTCTACATCTCTCTTCAGCGCAATTAACGCCCACGTGGGACACTGGTTGATTGCGCCTCGAATTACCCGGCTGACAAGTATGAACGACCGCTGGCAGTCAGCGTATTCGTCAGCGAAGTGCTCGGAAACAGACAGCGCTCCTTGTCAGCCGTGGACCAGCTGTACAAAAGGGCCGACAACAGGTTGTAGGAGGAGGCGTCTGCTTGTTTCGGAGCTCATCAATTAGGCGTCATGTTGGAGCGGATTACCAGCAGACAGACACGTCTGAATGGGGTCGTGATGTGCCCCCCACCCCTTCCCGGTTCTCCGTACAGCGGTTCACCCGTGTCAGACACGAGCCACACGTGTGGAACGATCCATTCGCGCGGTCGTTAACGTGTCGGCCACACGGTCGATCAACTCGTAACACAGAGAAGATCCTATCGATACACTGTTGTACAGTTCTTATCCTGAGAGATCCATCAACCGTATAGTGTGTATTCTGGCTGAACATGTAGCAAGTCAACTGCATGAAACGTCATTTTAAAAGGTTTTTGGGTTGTAGTGGTATGAATGTTAGCATCCCCTAACCCATACACGTATTCCTCATTATTTATGAAACAGATAATGGTGCTAAAAATTAATTATCTTTTTTCGTAGTCGAGATCGTAAGTAAAAGTCATTAGATGATAGTTGCTTCCTTTGTAATCAACGTCCGTGTAGAGAGAGAGACTGTGCATTAGACCCTCCCGTGTCTCTCACTGTTAAATCCCTTATTTTTATGCAAAGTATTGAATTCAGCTTCACCCGTGACCTTATAAGCCATATTCAGACATAAAAGGTAAAACAGAATGTTCCTAATAGTTTGCGCTGTACACCTGAAATAAAAAATAATTATTATAAGCAATAAAAATTCAACTTACAGTCGAGAATATTGTTTTTAGGTGACACTCTACATAAGTGAATTACTCTGAAAAATTCATTAACAAATAAAATACTGTTATTTGTTACACCCGGACGGTTTCGACAATTGCTGCCATCAACAGCGGGTCTACAAAATATTTTTCATCAACAACAAGATAACTTTTCCTGAATGCAGCAACGTCAAATTTACAGTAAATATAGCGATCGTTTCTATGCAAAAACTATCCATTTTACATCATTTAGTAAGTATTTCTGCATCAAATGAAGGAACACTTACTAAAACAGACAAGATTTTTCTTTCTGTAAATTTGACGTTGCTGTATTGTTGTAGATGTAAAGCATTTTGTTTATCTCTTGTTGATGGCAGCAATTGTCGAAACCGTTCGAGTGTAACAAATGAAAGTATATTATAGCTCTGGCACAATAATGATGTTTTCAAAGCAACGGTTGAGAGTTAAGAATAGCTTACTTAGGTACTCATTAGTTTTATGTAGTTTCCTTCAATCATAATTTTTTCCATTACGTACTCACCCACCATCCAACTACATATTCCGACAAAGAAAACAATTAATATTTTTAACCTTAAAAAATTAATCTTACATTTTATTATTTTTTAATAAATGAAATACAAACGTAATGGTCAATAGCTAAGCAGCTTATCTTGTGATTGAATTTGCCCTGCGAGTTTCTGAGAATAACGCGTCCGTAGAATTTATCAAATTCAAATGTTTGTTAATCTATGGGACTCAACTTCTGTGGTTATCAGTCTCTATGCTTACAAACCACTTAGAATTTCTTAAACTAACCTAAGGTCAAAACACACAATCATTCCCGAGGGAGGAATCGAAACGCCGTCGGGTAAAAATCTGCAGTAAGGTGCATTAGAGTTCTCAAACATTTATAAATTAACCAATTGTATTACTCGCCTGTTTAGATTTATGAAAATGGGTCGACTCAGTGTGAAATTACATGTGGTATTTTTCTGGGAAAATTTGGTCGGCCGCCATTTTCCGGAGTGGGAGGTGTAACTCGTGGTGTGATAGAATATTAATGCATGTATGAAAATTAGGAAGACTTATGTATGGTAAAGTCGTACTAGCCTGAAGCTGAAAGTGTATAATATAAACATATTACTTGTTTTACAGTAAGTATTGTATAATGTCTGATGTTCTTTATTGTGCAATGGTGTGTGTCTGTGTGTTTGTGTCTGAAATCTTAATTATTCTACTTTTGAATCTGACAGACATGTGCCTAGTCGGAATTAAAATTTTCGCAACTTTAAATAATCTGTTACTTCGTACGCTATGTTTCTACAACAGTCTTGTACTTCAAATTACAACTTATCTGAACCCCATTCATTATCCGTTTAGCATATCAAAGCATCTATTTCAGTCTGAAGTTTAATTAACTATTTTCACGTCATTAAAATTGTTTTGTGACCTAATCAATGAGTTTGTATTTATCGTCGACTGACTAAAATGTTCAAACGTGTGTGAGGTCTTATGGGACCAAACTTCGTGGTTATCAGTCGCTAGACTTACACACTGATTACTTGACTAACTTAAACTAACTTGCTCTAAGGACAACACAAACACCCATGCCCGAGGGGGGATTCGAACTCCCGACAGTAGCGGCCGTGCAGACTGTGAATGGCGCCCCGCAGACCGCTCGGCCACTGCGGCCGGCGATGACTGACTGAACAGTAGCGTTGACTGGGCTGTTTATTCCATACACCCGCAGACCACATCTTTCCTTCAGTCTTTCCTCTTTGTCTCTCTCTATGACTTTCTCTTCCTCTCCTATCTTTCTGTCTCTTCTGGTCCTTTCTATCTCTCGGTCTCTGTCTCCCTCTTTCACTCCCCCATATACTCGTCCACCCTTTCGTTTCTCCTCCTCATTTCCTTCTCCCACTCTCTATAAAACCAATTATCTGTAAACTTTCGTGGTGATCAGTTAAACCCAGTAAATCTTAATCAAAAGATCGTAAAGTATCCTTTGACATGCAACATACGCTGTTATCGAAACCCACTCCATTAAAATCTTCACACATGAGCAAACATTCTAATAATTAATAAAGCTGTGTCAAAGTCTGTTGTGAGATTCACTCTTGTTTTGATGGTAAAGTGTGCAAAATTTCTTCAAGATCGACATAAAACTGTAGAGTTTTATGAACTGAAAACAAAAGACAAATGGGACACTCATTTTTATACATAAAAGAATAAAAATCGGCACCGCCACGTTGCGGATCGCGAAAACTCCCACGTCGGAGGTTCGAATCCCTCCACGACCATGGTTGTTTGTGCCGTCTTTAGTATAAGGTAGTTTATAAGTAGTTTGTAACTTTAGGGACTGATGACCCCGCAGTTAAGTCCCATAAGCGTTACGAACATTTGATTTGAAATATCAGCATTCCAGATCTCGTGTCCGTGTTTAAAGGATTAGCAGACTGCCTCTTCTCCTTCGTACGGTTGCAGGCCCCAAAACAGTTGTGTATGGCGGGTTGCCTTTCGAGGAGAAACTATTCGTCCGAATTATTTTTCAAGTTATGAGCTGTACTTCTGGGTTTTCCCTATTCTTTTTCTTCAAACCAACCCTGTAGTAAACTGTCACAAAGATAACAAATCAATTCAAATCGAACAAGCTATTTTTAAGTTTTAGTGAGACTAAAGCAGAGCTATTCATTTTCCTTCATAAATATAATACATTTACAAAGATAATATTTAGGAACAATATAAGGAATGGGAAACCGACATTTCTAGCTTTGGTAGATGTGGAGAAAGTTTGCGACAATGTTGATTGGAATACATTCTTTCAAATTCTGAAGTCGTCAGGGGTAAAATATAGGGAACGGAATAACTTGTACATTAACCAACGTTATTGAAGCAGCTGTTATAAGGGTTGAAGGGCATGAAACAGACGCAGTGGTTGGGAAGGGAGTTGGACAGGGATGTAACCATTCTCCAATATTCATCAATTTGCACACTGAGCAAGCTGTGAAGGAATGAGTTCAGGGTGAAGAAATAAAAGCACTGCATTTTGCTGATAACATTGCAATTCTGTCAGAGACAGCAAAGGACTTGGAAGAGCAATTGAACGCAATGGACAGGCTGTTGAAAGGAGTATATAAGATGAACTTTAACAAGAACAAGACAAGGGTATTGTAATTCATTCTTAGAAAATCAGGTGTTGCTGAAGGAATTAAATTATGTAACGAATCAATAATGGTGGTAAATGAGTTTTGTTACTTGGGCAGTAACATAACATATGATGGTCGCAGTACAGAGGATATAAAATGTAGAATGGCAATTGGAAGGAAATCTTTTTTTGAAGAAGAGAAATTTGTAAACATCGAATATTATTCAAAGTGTAAGGAAGTCTTTTCTGAAAGCTTTTGTGTGGAGTGTTGTCTTTTACGGGAGTGAAACGTTAACGATAAATGGCTTAGACAGGAAGACAGTAAAGGCTTTTGAAATGTGGTGCGACAGAAGAATGGTGGAGATTAGGTGGGTAGATCGCGTAACTAATGACGAAGTACTGAACAGGAATTTTTGACGCACCTTGACTAAAAGAAGGGATCAGAAGGTAGGAAACATTCTTAGACATAAAGGAATCGCAAATTTAGCATTGGAGAGAACTGTGTGGGGGAAAAAGTGTAGAGGGCGACCGAGAGTGGTATATAATAAGCAGATTCATGTGGATATGAGTTGCCTTTCTTATGAGAAAATGAAGAGCCTTGCTCACGATAGAGCAGGGTGGAGAGCTGCATTAAACCAGTCTCCGGACTGAAGACTACAACAACAACAAGACGACGACGACGTGGTTATAAAGTTATTGCTGCGGCGGATTATCCGTGCGAATAAACTGTAAAGAGCTTCAGAAAATCCCAATAAGGATATTAATAAAGTCACTTCTCTCCACGTAGCAAGAATAGCCGTTTGGTAAGTGACATCGTGCTTCGGTGTCAAAGATAGTGGCTTCGAACCTGACAGGAAGCAATTTTTTAAACCCAGTTTCCCTTTCCATAGATACGGGAACAACAATGGCTTTTTTATTGTTACTTACAGATCCGGCACTAAGAGAAGTGAACCCCCAATCATCTGCAGCACCAGCCGCCACTTCTTGTACTGGAGTAAAACGTGGGCGACAAACAGTTCACACAAGGATAAGATAGAAGCTTTTGAAACATGCTGCTACAGACGAATACTGAAGAGTAGGTGAATATTTTGCGTAGCTAGGAAGGAGGTACTGAACTGAATTGGGCAGGAAAGACATTTGTCACATCTTAAATAATAATTAAAAAACGGAGTCGATTGGAGGGACACATTCTGAGATTTCAATGATCAAGTTTGTTCTGACGAGAAATCATCATACTCATTAGTCGTTCACTCATTGCTGAGTGTCGTGACCTCATTTTCTCATTCATTCTTAGACAATCGAAACTTCAGCCAGATGTCTCTATCCACAGCGATCTTCAGCCTTCTTAATATGATGTGATGACTCTGATGCTCTTCTTGATCAAACCGCTTACTGCTCTCCCTCGTGGTCTTCTGCCTTACATTTTTCCCTGCAACATGGTCTTCTCTAAATTAACCCCTTTCCTTCTCAAGATGAGCCCAAGGAATTGAAGATATGTTTTGCTGACGCGAGAAATATGGCGGTGCGGGGGGGGGGGGGAGGCAAAAGTCGTAGAGGGAGACCGCGAGGCGTTTACCAGGTTCGAATGGATATGGATTGACGTCTTTATTCAAAGAAGTAGAGGCATACACACGTTAGAGTGAAGAACTGCATGAAAGCAGTCTTCGTATTGAAGTCCAAAATAATAAGGACTCCTATTCTTGTGATTTGAGTTGTAATTTTCACTTCACATCTTGAGATCTGACGCACTTTGTGTCTCTGAACTGACACAAATACATTGAATATGCGTTATGTTGTATTTGCTTAAGATTCTTGATAATGGTCTATTAATTAAGTCGTTAAAACATATAAGACATAAATAAAAAGCCTGTAGAAGACGCAACCAAATGTTCAAATGTTTGTTAAGCTTATGGGACTTAACTACGGGGTCAACAGTCCCTAAACTTACAAACTACTCATCAACTACCTTATACTAAAGACGGCACAAATATCCATGCCCGAGGGGGGATTCAAACGCCCGAACGTAGTGGCCGTGCAGACCGTGACTGGAGCGCCTCAGTCTCCTCGGCCACCGCGGCCGGCAGACGCAACCAACTCATCCAAATAATATATAGGGCTTATTCTCGAAGAAGATTCTCCCTTTTGTTTCTAATATCTGGCTGTTCGCAAGGCTTTCTTCTGTATAAACATTTTCTTCTTGCCGACGTGTTATCCGATAATCCCAATGTTAAACATTAACGAATTGAAATGTTCAAAGTACTTTCTTACAACGATTTTTATAGTACTCAGACGATAATTACGCTAACAGGTAAGGTTCCTGACGTGTTTTGAGAGTAGCAGTAGCTGTAATACCGAGTGGTGTCACTTTAATCGCTAAACCTGACTGCACTAAACATCAAAAGATGGACGAATTGCATGGCGACGTAATTAAATTTACGTTTCTTAATACATACGTAATAATAATGTGCGTCGCAGACCCGCTCGGTTGGCCGTGTGGTCTAACGCACCGCTTTCCGAGACGAGGAGGCGTACCGGAGACCGCCTGGGGGATTAACGAAGGGGGTCGGAGTGCCGGCCTGCCTGGGATGTGATTTTTAGGCGGTTTTCCACGTCCCCCTACGTGAATACCGGGCTGGTCCCCAATTCCCGCCTCAGTTACACGATTCGCAAACATTTCGTAACACTTTACACTTTCACACGTATAACACTACAGGCAGACATTTGGGATACACATTTCCTCCCGGGGGGCATAGGGTGGCGGCAGGAAGGGCATCCGGCCACCCCGTAATTACTAACAAGCCAAATCCACATTAGCAAGCCGACCCTGCCTGTGTGGGACAAACGGCTAGAGAGAAAGAAGAATATGCGTCGCAATATAGGGATATTATTTTGTGTTTACCTTACTTTCCTGGTACTGTCATTTCGTGTATGCCTGAGGTCACTGAAGAAACAAATGGAGAACTCGCAATCTGAAGAAGCAACAAGTATTTTATCTTTCCTGTCAATATTTGTAGAGCTAATGTTCTGATTGCTTGTTTGGATATTATTTTTTCATACCTAACTGCCGGACACACATCTGTATCGATTCTGACGTTTCGGAGGTCAGACAGTACCCAGGATAACTGAAGTTACGACTCAGACGAATTGGATACCTAAATAGACCCACAAGGGCAACTGGAATGTATTGCTGTCAGACCAGTCTATCGCCTGACTTCACACATCTCTACATAATGCGTTTCATGCATAGCGAATTCTTTCCTACAAAATATTGTGATTGATGCATCAGCATGATGTATGTGCAAACATTACTTTCCAACAACATTTTTCAGTTGCTAAAATTGTTTGAATAGGCATGTAAACTGTAATACCACATACATGCGTGCACTACTAAAAATAGTTCCTTGCACGACGGTGCAAGATTTAAATATGTTGTAAAACGCCGCGTTAGAATATGCCGTTCTTCGGGCAACTGTATCACTACTTGTACTGAATACTGAGTGTAAACGGTTTTTTCTCTTAGTGAACATTTCCATATATAACAGAAAAATAGGCCCAATGTAACTAGACCAATCGTTATTATGGCTTATAATATGTTCATGCGCTGCTGCTGAGAACGTCACAAGAAACAAAAATTTTTGGTACAAAAGCTATGAATGGTGGGGATAGTCACTCCTGTACTTTTTATTCTTTAATAATCTCCGAAAATGTTTTCCTATGTTCGATATTCTCGAACTACATTTTAAATATTTTAGATACCTTTATCCGTGACCTACATCCAGGGGTTCCAAATCACGAAAACCGGATTTAGCCGTTTTTATAATGTGGAACGCAAATATCTAAACAACTAACAATTGTAAATGATTCAACTTTTAGCAATATATTATGTAGAAACACCATATTCATGTTTTCGGAAACCTTTATTTGCTACCAAAATACACCTGAAAAACCGAGATTTTTGATTACCAAAAGAGCCAGTTTTTCCGATCAAACATACCATCTGATTTAAAGAAATCTCCTCGAGGATTAATAACAATTTTTGTAGATCATACTGTTCGATATCTTTGCTCTTTGATGGAATGATTTTATTTTCATTGTTTGTTTTACTGGCAAATTAAATAAATATTGCAACATTATTAAAGATAAACGTTATTTCGTCCGCTACTAAATTACTGGCACGGGCAGGATTGAATCCTGGATGTCCTGCTTACTTATTATTATCGACTTTCCAATCCGGAAGAGGTACAAATTTTAATTCACTACTTCGCTGTATAACGCTTGTCCCAACGAATATTATAAATGCTAATATCAGATTCTTCCTTGTTTTGAGGAGGTATGAATACATCGCCTAGGTTTTACGTATGGTTGCTGTCATCTCAAACACAGCTGCGTATGAAATACAACCGTGATAACGAAATTTTATTTAAATTTGAGAGCACAAAATTCTCTCATTGTGTTCTTGAGATACTGTTTCATATTAGGCAAACGAACCCGCTCGTTGTGTCCATTTCGGTTAAAGTGGACAAGGCGGCTGTTACGAAATTGTTATCATTCAGTTGTAAGAAAACTAATATGTGATGAAATGTGATTTAGGCCATTATTTAGTCTCATCTCTTCTCTCCAGTTTCAGTATTCGCCATTTGTTGATCTCGAAACATAGGAAGAATGAATGATCTTCAGAATTTTCTTATACAAGCAGCGCAGCCTGCTGCGGCAAGAAAAAGGAACGATCTGAAAAGTGCTCGGATCTCATGAAAGATATGTACCGGTATGTTGCAGTTCAAAAGAGGAAAGTTGGGAACTAGCTATCTCGGTCATCATTGCACCTTCCTCACCAAACACTTTGAATAATAAAAATGTCAATTGTTTTTAAATATATGGGACCAAACCACTGTGATCATCGGAGCTAATGGAGACTGTGTGTTAAAAATTGTTCAAAGAAAACGTATTGATGTTATGAGGGGTAGAATACTAGAGCCACTGGAGACTGGTCAAACACAGCAGGTTGTAGCAAGGGCCCTCCGTGTTCCACAAAGTGTGATCTCAAGACTATGGCAACGATTCCAGCAGACAGGAAACTTGTCCAGACGCTACGTTACGGAAATTCCACTGTGTACAACACACAAGACGACCGATATCTCACCATTAGTGCCCGCAGACGTCCACTGAGTACTGCAGGTAGCCTTGCTTGGGAACTTTCCATAACCAAAAATGTTCAAATGTTTGTAATTCTTATGGGACCAAACTACGTTGGTCATCAGTCCCTAGACTTACGAACTACGTAATCTAAGTTAAACTAACCTACGGACAACACACACATCCATGCCCGAGGGGGGATTCGAAGCCCCGACGGCGGACGGCCGCGCGCTCCTAAACACGGCGCTCCAGTACGCGCGGCTAATCCGCCGCGGCTTTCCGTAACCACTGGAACAGTTCTCTCCTGACACACAGTCTACAGACGACTGAACAGTCTGGTTTATTCGTCCGGAGACCTGCAAGATGCAATCCAGCAGCGGCTGAGCGGCCGAGCGCATTTAGGCGCTATGCTGTGATGCGCGAGGCCGCTCTCCGTGGGGGGTTCGAATGCCCCCCTCTGGCATGGATGTTTGTGCTGTCTTTAGTATAAGTTAGTTTATAAGCAGTTTTTAACTTTAGGGACTGATGAGCCCGCAGTTAAGTCCGAAAAATATGGAATAGTAGCCCCAGTCCAGGTATAGTCTAACAGTGATTCTCGCCTGGTTTTCATCTGGCATGAATCAGGAACAAGATACCAACCCTGTAATATCATTGAAAGAAACCTGTATGGAGGTAGTGGTTTTATGGTGTGGTGTGCGATTGTGATTGGTGCACGTACACAACTGCATATCTTTGGCAAAGTAACTGGAACGTGTCAGGTGTACCAGGACGTCTTTTTGCACCATTTTGTCCTGTTTTTAAAGGATGCAGTGGGCCCCACCCACCTTCGGATGGATGATAACATACGGCCACACCGAACTGCCATCGTGGACGAGTATCTTGAAACAGAAGATGTTTGTTAAGCTTAAGGGACTTAACTACGGGGTCATCAGTCGCTAAACTTACAAACTATTTCTGAACTACCTACAACTAAGTACGGCACAAATATCCATACCCGCGGGGGGATTCGAACCCCCGACCTTAGTGGCCGTGCAGACCGTGGCTGAAGCGCCTCAGTCCCCTCGGCCACCGCGGCCGGCAGAAGATATCATGCGAATAGAGTAACCTACCTGTTCTTCAGAACTAAAACCCATCGAGCATGTCTGCGATGCTCTCGGTCAACGTATAGCTGCACTCCTTCAAACCCCTAGGACACTTCAGGCACTGTTGAAAGATTGGGAGGCTATACCTCAGCGGCTACTCGACCACCTGTTCCAGTGTATGGCAATCCATAGTGCCGCCTTTGTACGTGTATATGGTGAGCATATCCCATATCGATGTCGGGGTAAGTGCGAAGGAAACAGTGCCGTTTTGTAGGGCAAGTGTTTCGAGTCCGTCTCCTCAACAATGCCATGGACTTAGAGATCTGTGTGCCTAGCGCCAGTTTTGTGCAGTGCACCACAATCTACAATTATCCTTAAATTCTGAGCACGAGTGTAATTAAACAAACTTAAACCTATCCTGAGGATGACACATATCCATGCCCGAGGAAAGAGTCGAACCTCCGGCGAAAGCGGCCAAGCAGTACATGACATAGCGCGTACAACCGCATGGCATTTCCGTCAGGCATACATTTTGGAATGCTGACTTACTCGCCCATTATTTTGCTGAAACAAAATAGGAGAGAACGACGGTGGAAGAGAAAGGAGAGAGTACCAGTCGGAGAGAAAGGGCAGACTGTCATGGCGAGAGAGACAGATTGGTGGTAAAAAAGAAGTTCTGATGGATGGAGGCAGTGGCTGACGGGGAGAACGTACGTAGACAGCGGCTCTGAGAGGGAGGTGTTGAGTACTGCGCCTGGCTGCAAAAGATGTGAAGTGTTCTGCCTCAGAATAATCTGAAAATTTCCGCATATCAACATTTTTTGAGGACTGAGGCAGCTAATTTCCCACTTTTTCGCCAGAGTTTTTTGAAACAATACATATTTGAAATTTTTTGTGCTCATATATAAGCGTTTCCCATCCAGTATTGATGTATTGTAAAATTGCAAGTTTGAACACTAATAAACTGCTTGCTCAATCAAAATTTATAAGGGGCAGTTTCAGTATAGCCAAAAGGGAGAAGTGTAGGAACAGAAGATTGCTTTCATACTGCGTGAATACAGCATACGTACAAGTGTGTGTTACCACAATGCATAATCATTTCGGTGATTTACATGAAAGATGTGTCATCGTACAAAAGTAGCTACAGTGCATTGCTTCATGCGATTAGAAAATGAAGGGCCAAGTCAGAATATCAAACTGGAAACAGGATGCAAAAATGTTTCCAAAAGTGTAAGTACTCAATATAAAATTAAGTATTAGGAAGTATTACGTGGAGGAATTTGTAGAGAAGTGAAACGTCGATAATAAACAGCCTATACAAGAAAAGAGGCTTTTGAACTGTGGTATTATAGCAGAATTCTGAAGATACGAAGAGTACGTCCGTTCCGGGAAAACCCCGTCGGGGGTTCGAATCCCCCCCTAGAGCATGGTTGTTTGTGCTGTCTTTAGTATAAGTTAGTTCATAAGTAGTTTGTAAGTTTAGGAACTGATGACTCCACAGTTAAGTCCCATAAGTTTAAAAAACATCTCAACATTTTAGAGGTGCTGGAGGGGGGCTTCTGCCCCATTAGCCCACCCCTCCGTGGTTGCGCCACACATCGTGTCAGAACGAATCCAAGACATCAGCATTATGTACAAAGTATAACGACACTGCTGCGTCCACCTAATCCTCGATGGGCGAAGATGCCGTTATATTCTACTTGCTGCTTAATTAATCCTTGATCATTTAATAATTGTTCCAATGGTATGGCTGTTTGGGATGCGGACAATGACTGGGTTCAACCATAACAATAAACTTTGTAAACTTCCTTTATTACGGAACGACAAATGTTAATAACTATTTCTTTAAGTACATTGATTAAATAACCGCGTGCCAATACGATAAATGTCTAGAAATCCACACTGAAACGTTTCCATACGCAACGGCGACCGAAACACTCGCTCACTCGCTCTGCGGTCGGCGGGAGACTGCCGCACACCGTCCAACAAAAGGGAAAAGTTCAAACCTAAGCATTGTCGCCCTGCAACTATCGCTGCATGCCAACGATGTCTACTGTTCGACCAAAACGTACCAAAGAGATCACTAAGCTAAAACCCTGTATCCTCACAAAGGCACCTTATACATTGCGACGAGGATTACGGAAGCTCCGTTTCAGTCATACATCAAGTCCTCGGGTTAGAGTTTATGTAACACCGAACCGGTAGTCTAACGAATTCTTTTCGGAGTGTAGGGCTGCTGGTTACTCTAAATTCAGCAAACACTAAATTTGTTTGCTTCTCTGAGCGCTGTGGGGGATTGGGGGTGATTTCCGCTGGCCGCGGATAAGGGCGCATGTGAGAAGAGCAATATGCGCTCAACCGCGCAGCGGTTATGCGGACGGGCGCCCGACGTCATCGCCCGCGGCTGTCTGTCGCACCGCAGCGCGTTGCAGCGCCCGGCCGTGTGTGCGGCGGCCAGAGGCGTGAGATCGGTCGCGCGAGAGCATAACTGGCAGCTGCCACGGCCGCTGTGCGCGTTTCGCCGCATTATTCAGCGCGCATGCGCCGCGCGTCCGGTCGGCATTACCGCCGCTTTGTCATTTTAATGGCCAGATTAATGGCCGCCGGACACTTGTCCGCGCCGGCACTGCGCACTGCGCATGCGCGCCGCCGACACCTGCCGCCGCCGTTTTTCACTGCCGATAGTGCACCGGCAAGCAGGATATGCGATTTTAATGAGGCCGCGCTGCGCAATGAGGCGGCCTCTAAAAAATGCACGCCTTTTAACGCGTTCGTTTGTACGTCGTTACGTCCCCCGACTGCGTTACATCATGTACTTTATTCACTCCACCTGGCCGGGATCGCCGCGTTGTTTAATTCACGTACGAATCTCCTGACCTCTGCACCGCGGAAGTGGACAAATGTTCACTACGATTCGGTTCGTTTACGGCTATTACTCTTTGAAACTGCGCTCACTTACTTGGAGTGCTGGCAAATGAACAAACGGGCGGGATCCGCCGTGCCCTGGATCAGGAGGACTGAGTGCAGCCAAACCACCGATTGCGGCGCTAGTTATATGTTAGATTCAGAAAACACACAGAACCAACACAAGGATTGCAGTGCAAACGGCCAGCCCAGTGCCAGGGGCACACCCTCCGGATTTAGTTCGGGGGGGGGGGGCATCGGCAAACCCGTAGGTTTGTACATCACTGGCAAACCTGTGAGCACTGCAGACACAAGATATAGCAAGTAACGACTTCCACATGAAACATAACATACCAACACACCCTGCATGACACAGCACACACGCAACAAACACAACAGCAAAACAACAAATCATGTAGCTTAGCAGAAATGTTAGAAGTAGCATAATTACAAGCACAAAAACGTAGTAGGATAAAAGGACCCATTTATATAATAGGTATTGGGTTATTGTATGATAAAAGAATAAAGAAATTAAAAAAAAAAAACATTGTCGGAATCTATGAATGCCCCATCTTTCATGGCGTGGCGCAGGAGCTACGAGAACAATTACCCAGCAAAGTCACATACGACCTAATAAGATCTGAGGGAACTTTCGACAGTTTCAATCGTTTGACCGATCAGACAAGACTATGTATGTACAAGACTATGTACAACCCGGAAATTGTCTGAGACCAACCAATCAGGACACCTTTCCCGGCTATGACTGAATACAACAAATGTGACAATCGCCGATTGCGACAAGCCAGGTCTAGCCATGCCACCGGAGGATGGACAGCTCGCCGTCAGTGGCAGTTATCCGCCATCCTCTGGATCTGGGGGAAGACCTGGCTTCACAGATTTCGATCAGGCGTACTTTTAGAGAGTAGATCGTAGTATTTCTTCACTAGAAACTTGGGGATAACTTTTTCGGAGGACTGCAGCGAAATCAAAAGTCTTTGGGCCGCCCATTGCAAGGAACACGCTCACCGGGGTTAGTTCGGTGAGCAGGCCATCAACATTAGGTTTAAATAAAACTGGCACACCTGTAACGCTGCAGGAAGTAGTTTTGTAGTAATTAAAATTTAGTAATTATTAGTTGTAGTTGACCAGTGGATTAGTATGTGTAAATTACTGTATCATTGTCAAGTATATTGTACCGACCCATTGTAATCTTAAGATATTGGGTTGATGTATCATACTATAATAAAGATTTTTTTTTTTAAATGGTCAAGAAGGACTTCTTGTGGAGAAGCAGGTAAATACAGTAATGAAGCACCTGGAAAGTAGAAATTTTTGTCTTTTACGAAAGGTTCAGGGTAAATTCAGGGATGAGGCAAGGATGTATCACCTGTCACCACTGTTGTTCATGCTATTCATCAGTGGCGACTGGTGCGTCAGATCACCGACCATTCACTTCTTTCAGCGCTGGATCTTGACAGTGGCGCTGCCCCCAGCCTTCGCCCCTCCCTCCCCCCTCGCTCAGCGCGTACCACCCCCCCCCCATCACCTCCATGCCTTTCAAAGAGACAATTTGGCGCACCTCTGCCAGTGGGCCGTCCGCGGTGGCCGAGCGGTCTGCGGCGCGCCAGTCACGTTCTGCACGGCCACTACGGTCGGGAGTTCGAATCCCCCTTCGTGCATGGATATTTATGCCGTCCTTAGTATTGGCTAGTTCATAAGTAGTTTGTAAGTTAAGGGACTGATGACCCCCGCTGTTAAGTCCTTTAAGCTCTACAAACATTTGAACATTTCTGACAGTGGCCCCGGGGGAAAGCGTCCCCATATCCCTCCTCCCCCCCATTTCCCTTTAGAATTCAGGGCTGTCCAACATACAGCCACAATGTGGCCAGCGGCGCCGTAAAATCCGGCCCGCCTACATCCTGACGAAGTTGAGAGGTTATTATTATTATTATTCATTTATTTATCATCAGACGCAGTGTTAACCGAGGACAATGATTTGAAATTAACCTGCTTCGTCGTTGCACTGGAGTATAAATAAACAAGCATGTGGGGCGAGAGGGTGGTTGCTACCAGCTAACCTGCTAGCTGCCCTCTTCTACAACTGTTCGTGCCTCGCGGTCTTCCAATAGAGCGGCCCATTACGCTCTTCCTCGGCCGCCGAGGCCTAGCAGAACGCGGCCATCTTGGAACGAGTCGGCACAAATGATCAAATGTTTGTAATTCTGTAGGACAAAACTACATTGGTCATCAGTCCCTACACTTACAAACTACTTAAACAAAGTCAAACTAAGGACAACACACACATGCATGCCCGAGGGAGGCCAGCTCACACCAGTTCAATCAGTTTCAAATAGGTTTGGATCTTTTGTTCTACGAAAACAGGCGAAGAGTTGCTCAGAAAAAAAAATGTTACATGCGGTTAAATTTTTGTTTCGACTATCCGTAATGTGTATCTACTTACAGTGGGGTCGTACACGAGCTAAGTTGTTGGATTTAGCCGGCCGCGGTGGCCGAGGGGACTAAGGCGCTCCAGTCACGGTCTGCACGGCCACTACGGTCGGGGGTTCGAATCCCCCCTCGGGCATGCATATTTGTGCCGTCCTTAGTATTAGCTAGTTCATAAGTAGTTTGTAAGTTTAGGGACTGATGACCCCGTACTTAAGTCCCTTAAGCTTAACAAACATTTTAACATTTTGTTGGGTTTAAGTTACCAATATTTCCGGATTCGCTCGGAAGGAAGGAAGGAAGCTTAGGGTTTAACGTCCCATCGACAGCTTGGTCAGAGACGGAGCTAACGCTCGGAGTTTTTGGGTAAGGACTAGGAAGGAACTCGGCCGTGCCCTTTGAAATGAACCATCCCGGCATTTGCCTGGAGTGATTTAGGGAAATCACGGAAAACCTAAATCTGGATGGCCGGAGGTTGATTTGAACCACCGTCCTTCCGAATGCGAGTCCAGTGCGTTACCACTGCGCCACCTCGCTCGGTCGCTCGGAATTAAAATAAAATTAAGAAGTTAAGATTGAAGAAGCCATGTTACACCTATAGACGGAGCTTACTGAACTTCAAACCAATTAAAGCCTGAAAACAGCCTACCACAGTTGCTTCCAGAATGGACTGATCAGTGTCCCAACCTACACAAGTTGTCACTTCAACAGGTGTCCTTGTTCGGAAGCACATATCGGTATATCTGTGACAAGCTTTCTTCACGAATGAAAAATGTAAAATCTCAAACGAGATCTTCGCTTACATATGGCCATCTGAACGGAATTATCCGAATTTCTATATCGGACATGTCACCAAATGTCGACGAACTCGGCAGGAAAAAAATCAAAGAAAAGTTATTTGTCTGACTAATTTTCGTTTTTCATATATTTTTTCCATTAATATAATTATCTTTGAAATTTATCTGTTATAAATACATCCCACCTGCCTACCTCGAAAAACAGTTTTTTTTTTTATTTTCAATGGTTTCGTAATTGATTCCTTTGCAGTTTTCTGTTGTTTGGCCCGCCACAGTGAAAAATGTTGGTAATGTGACCCGCGTCGAAATTTAGTTGAACACCCCTGCTTTAGCTATATTTTCGTTACAAATTCTGCAGAATGTCTTACCTCGGCTTGTTTGCGCTTGCTTCAACTCGAGATGAGGTGTCGGCCTACCAAGCTTCTGTACTTCCCACAATCTTAAAGCTGAGTAATTTGTTTCTAAAGCATACTGAACGCTGTAGATTTTTCTTTGATAATAAACACCAAGAACATATGAATATGCACATATGAATATACGCAGTAAGCAACTGATTACACTGTTAAGTGACTGTAACAAAATGAAACTGTTACGATGAAGAGAGAAGCTACTTTCGGATCACATGACACTGTAAGCAGCACCCCCACCTAACCTTACACATGCGCAAATGCTGCTCTCCCCCACATCTTTTCAAACAGTTAAATATTTGTTACAACGAAAAGTATAAATGTCATTTACCCTCAAACTCGAGAAACATTTGCAGAAACGACCAAAGTGTATGTGGTACTTACTGTACAAAAGTCATTGTTTCCGTTTCAGTTAAAATAAATAAATAAATAAATAAATATGAAAAATAAAAGGTAGTCCTTCTTAAACCCATTACCTTCGACAGCGCAAACCGATGCCGCTAACCACACTGCTGTTCTTGCGAGGTTGAGAGTAATGACTTCCTTATTATTTATGATCCGATATTCTGAAGGCTTTTACAGTTCATGCGTCTTTAATTTATAGTTATAAGGTAGTTTACCAAATATGGCGTCTTTTTTGATGAATCTGCAATGCGCCAAAAACAAGTATGAAGGGCGGATATTGTATTCATGGAGGATTTGCGAATGCGCAAGGCGTGATGCGAAGTAGCTTCATTGTCTTGCCTCGGGACTATTCGTGTGTAACCGCCAGAGCTTGAGTAGCCAGGAGCTGGTGTATCTACCAGCTCCAACGTCATATTTGGTAAACTATCTTATAACTATAAATTAAAGACGCATCAACTGTAAAAGCTTTCAGACTATCGGATCATAAATAATAAGGAAGTCATTACTCTCCACCCAGCAAGAACAGCAGTGTGGTTAGCGGCATCTCTTTGCGCTGTCGAGGGTAGTGGGTTTAAGACCGACTACACGCAATTTTTTTAAACCCAATATTTTTTTAACTGATACGGAAACAACAATGACTTTTGTACGATAACTACCACATACACTTTGGACGTTTTTGCAAATGTTTCTCGATTTTGAGGGTAAATGACAAATGTCCAAATGTTTGTAAATCTATACGACCAAACTGCGTGGTCATCAGTTCGTAGCTTACAAACTACTTACACTCTACTTACACTAATGTAAACTAAGCTAAGGACAACACACACACACACACACACACACACACACATACACACACACACACACACACACACACACACACACACACACATGCCCTATGGATGACTCGAATCTCCGACGGTGAGCAACCGCGCGTTGCGCAACGAGGCGCCTTAGACCACTCTGCTACTCCACCGCGGCGGTAAATGACATTTATACTTTTCGTTGTAACAAATATTTAACTGTTTGAAAAGATGTGGGTGAGAGCAGCATTTGTGCATGTGTAAGGTTAGGTGGGGGTGCTGCTTACAGTGTCATGTGATCCGAAAAGTAACTTGCCTCTTCATCGTAACAGTTTCATTTTGTTACAGTCACTTAACAGTGTATATTCATATGTGCAAATTCATATGTTCTTCGTGTTTATTATCAAAGAAAAATTACAGCGTTCAGTATGTTTTAGAAACAAATTACTCGGCTGTAAGAATGTGTGAAGTAAAGAAGCTTACGTAAGAAGAAATCGCGCAGATCTTAGAAATGTATTCGGTATGTTCGTATGCTCGTCTGCAGTCTCCAGTGCGAAACCGTATAAAATGCTTTTCGAAAATCAAGTGAAATAGTCTGCCATCTCTGGCACACAACATGTAATGGGAGAAAAGGATAAGCTTACTTTCATACAAGCAATACTTTCAAAAGTAATATTGATGGACGTAAGTTATTCCTTCTCAACAAAATTAAAGTTCGAACTGAGAGTTGGAGAAGAATTCTGTTGTTCATATTGGTTTATAAGGCGCTGTGCAGTAGAGATTGTAAAATAGGTTTCTATCAGCTCCTAGTGAGTTATTTGTTTTCAGACGTCTCTGCTGCCTCTCTACGATTATGTTTGATTTTTTATTTATTTATATGACATGCCCCATTACATTGTAATATTACTTGTTTGAAGGCTAAATACAGGCTGTTACATCAGGTACTTTGGGAAACACGAACACAGTACTTAAAATAGAAGGATTTACAAAAGAAGGAATTTTGGTTGTACAAGATTTATCGCTTTACTTAAAGAAATCAAACGACTTTTACACAACAGAAAATGTCCTTCAATTATACAAGTTATAAAAGTCCGGACTGAATTTATGTACCAAATCAAATTTATTGACGTGTCGTCTTCCTCCTTTGTCAGCTATTTTTTTTTATTTTTTTATTTTTTTTTTTATTTTCCTGAGATGATTACTCTCTTTCAGAAAGTTGCTGCACGTGGTCAATATTTTGGACATATCTGTGACTCATTCGGGAATAAGTTCGATGATGTTTGTATGATACTCCTGCGAAATTTAAGAATTCCATTTTTTATCTTCATCTGAGAATGACTAGAGGACTAGGACTTGCTTCTAGATTTTACCTATCACCATAATTTCTTTTGTGCTCTTCGTGCATCCATCTTTTTGTAGATGTCAGAATACCCGCTGCCGAATTTTGTCTTTCGTCATTTGCTTTGCCTTTTGAAACGAGAGTACCACTGTTTGCTTTCTCATCATTTTCCGAATGTTTTTATGAAATCATGGCGGATCTTATACATAATTTCTCCACATCGTCGACACATACTTTCCCACTGATTTATTTAGGCTGCATTGAAATTTTGCCCATAATTCCACTACGTCCATCGTAACGAAAATAGTCGTTGTCCATCCATTGTCTAAATGGATCGTAACAAAACGATTAACAGTTCTTAATAGCCGTGCGGAAGTAGCCGAGCGGTCTGGAGTGCCACGTTATAGATCGCGCGGCCTCCCGCTTCGGGGGTTAAAATCCTACATCGGGAATGGATGTGTGTGTTGTACTTAGATTAGTTTTAGGGTAAGTAGTTTGTAAGACTAGGAAATGATGACCAATGTAGTTTGGTCCCATAAGATTACAAACATTTGAACATTTATTTAGTTCTTAATAGCAATCATACCCTGTAGCCTTGTTGATTAACTTTAGTAGCCTTTCCGCTATGATATTATGATCACTGGCACCTATCTCCATATTGTCATTGGTTTTATTTGATTTACTTACATGTCTCATGTTCCGCAGGATCAATTGGGAAGCAAGTCTCCATGGTTATGGAACGGATCAGTGCATTAGATTGTTACAAAGAAGTGCTAATTGTTAAAGTGAGAAATGTATAGCAATCTAATGCTCATTACAGGCCTGAGCGTAAGTCAAAATAAACAAATACGTAACAAATGTATAAGTTAAAATTTTCAACTCTTCCAAAATTATTCGATAGAAAAGAAAGAGTGAGCCATGAGGCAACTTTTCAGTTCAACCTTGAAAGTCCGAGGATTATGACAAAGGTTTTAGAATTCTTGTTGCAGCATAATAAAAATGGCTGTGGCAGCGCAGAATAATGCATATATTTCTGCAGATTTGATTTCTGTCTAGTATTACTGAGTGAGAACTGCTAACTCTCGGGAATACCTAAATGTTCGAGAGAATAGCGAAGCGGTTCTAGGCGCCTTGCCAGGGATTGCAAAGCTGTTCCGGTGGAAGGTTCGAGTACACCCACGGGCACGTATGTGTGTGTGTGTGTGTGTGTGTGTGTGTGTGTGTGTTGTCAGGTGAGTTTAAATAGTTTGTAACTCCTAGCTGCGATTAGTGGCTACTAGAATGTACCGCTTTATCTGATACATAAGCCGAATACATAGGTTAGATCACTACAAGTTGCTGGATCGATGACTACTCAACTGAGCATCATGTATTCCAAACACGAACTGACTTCACTCCTAAAAGCGGGAGGATATACACAAAAATCGGCTGAAGCTGTGACGTATGGGACGGTTCGCATTGATTGAATGTGTCCTACTTGTGAGTGCAGTGTTCACTCAATGAGCACCTTAACTGCTGACGTATCCTCGGTTTTATTCACTCTTGTGACTGAATTATGTGCAATGAAATCTTTACAAGCTGACGAATATACCCTCTCGCTCTCCTGGTCTTCCGTCTCATTTACGACACAGCCGATGACATGCTTCCGCCTAGCTTGGCTGGCGATTGCTTGAGCAATCTAAGATTTTAACAAGTTTCTCTCTGTCAGTTTTGTACTTTAGCACTATTTATATGAACGCCTATAAAATTTAGTCTCTTTATCATGTACCCATACTGTGTAAATAAAATTTCGATTATCGTTGGACTTTGTTTAAGAAACCTAAGAAACTGAGACTTTCTGTTGTCTAGAATCAATTTAACCTAAAAAACTGAGTATTTCTGTTGTCTAGAATCAATTTACATTTTACAAACTATACACACACTTCTTCAACTCGATTATTTGACACTGCACCAATATTACGAACAACCTCCTTCGCTATCAAGATAGTGTCATTAGCAAACGGAAACGTATTATAATTACCTTTTACATTTATATGAGACACCACAGAATCGTGTGACATCCCAAAATTAACTGTGCCCCATTTTGAGTGCATTTCATAGCCAATTTCAACAGTGCAGAGCATCACATTCTGCTGTCTGTTAGTAACGTAAGAGGTGACTCCATTACTTTCCAACTTATATCTTGTGATCAACACAATGAAACGCTCAAATCAAGGATTATACGTTGTTGTTGTGGTCTTAAGTCCACAGACTGGTTTGATGCAGCTTTCCAAGCTAACCTGTCCAGTGCAAGCCTCTTCATCTGAGAATACGTTCGGCAACATACATCCTTCTGAATCTGCTTACTGTATTCGTCCCTCGGTCTCCCTCAACTATTTTTACCTTTCACACTTCTTTCTAATGCTAAGTTGAACATTCCTTGGTGTCTTAGAATGCGTCTCACAAATCTATCCCTTCTCCTAGGATATGCCAGAAACTCCTTTTCTCCCCAATTCGGTCAAGCACCTCCTCATTAGTTACGTGATCTAGCCATCAAATTTTCATCAATTATCTGTTGCACCAGATTTCAAAAGCTTCTATCATTTTTTTTTTGTCTCAACTTCTTATCGTCCACGTTTCATTCCCATACAGTGCTACACCTCAGACAAATGCTTTCAGAAAGGACTTCCTAACATTTAACTTAATATTGGATTTTAAAAAGTTTCGCTTCTTTAGAAAAGCTTTTTCTCCCATAGTCATTCTGCATTTTGTATCTTATTTACTTCGGCCATCAGAAGTTATCTTGCTACCCAAATAACAAAACTCATCTACTACATTTATTGTCTCATTATCTAATATAATTCCATCGATATCGCCTGAATTTCTGACATTCCATTCCATTACCCTCGTTTTACACTTGTTAATATTCATCTTATATCTTCCTTTCAAGAAACTCTCCATGACGTGCTCTTCCAGATCCTTTGCATTTTCTGACAAAATTACTGTGTCATCGGCAAACCGCTAAGTTCTTATTTCTTCTCCCTGAACTTTAATTCCCTCCCCAAATTTTTCCTAGCATTCCTTCACTGCTTGCTCAATGTACATATTGATCAACATTGGAGAAAGGCTACAACCCTGTCCCAACCTAGGCGTCCCTTTCTTGCCCTTTGACTCTAATAACTGCTCGAGAGGTTTCGGAAAATGTATTCAGCAGTAGAAAGGAAACATGCTTGTTTGTACGACCTACAATGAAACTATATGCTTTCCATTCTACACTATTTCGCGACTATTCCAGGGACCGTGTATCTTCACTGCATTGATCTAAGACTTTCGTTGAATTATTTTAGAACTACGACTGGGATAAGAACACCCAACCATAAACTTGCTTTGCGCTAGGCCTGTTATAAGATTTCCAGACAACTTTAAAGTCGCACTCGTTTTGGAATTTTGAAGTGACAATCTTTTGTCGATTGCAATGAATACTCTTTATTAACTGTACCTGATATTTTTTTCCGGTACTGTTCACGTTGAAGAATTCCCCCTGGCTCTAAATACGAAAATATTTACTGTGTCTGATCAAACTATATGTTAAAGATGTTCACCAGTAAAACAAGAATGTGAGAATGGTTCTGTTTATGGACAATGATATTAAAGGGCACTGATATAAAAATCGATATGATTCACTGAAAGTCACTGTTTGATGTAGTGGCTGGGCAGTACCAGAAATCAGTGTAATGAGCGTGAGAAAATACACGAGTGAACCATCACGGTACGAAGAATGTGTTGATGTTTCAGCACACTCGTGTACGTCGACTGAAATGTTTCGCAGAATGCTGCGCTTCGACACGACTGCGGTCGGGTGCGGCAATTGAGAACGAAATGAGAATCAAACGAGCACTAATGAGAGGCAAATGAGAGCCAACCGTCAGCCGGGAGCGAGGTCCGTGGCGAGCAGGCATCGCATCACGCCACTGATTCAGAATCACAGAGCGGTTCGCTCACAGTTTCTACGCTAGGGACTCCATGCCGAGTTTCGGTGCAGTCAACCGCTGGCTAACGCGCCACGCGGCCAGTGACCCATTCCTTGCGTAACATCAGCATTTGCAGTCAGGACGTATCGAGTCAGCCTGCGACCAACTTGTGGTTGCGATATAATGAGTGAAAAAGTAGTAACATGGAATCATTTAATATAAAGCAGGGTGTCCGTATGTTTGTGGGTTTGTGTGTTTGTGTGTACGTCTTGCATACAAATCTACAGTTTTATTCCAATATTTATGAAATTTTGTACACGTAATCTTCAATCCACGAGGACGCTCGCCGTAAGTGTAAGAATCACATACGATACATAGTTCACGAGATACGACGTCATACACAATGAGATGCGCGAAGAACTGTTGCATTTACCGACAATGCTGCTCATTTTCTCCTAAACCACTGGAGCGATTTCAACCAAATTTGGTACACACATTCTTTACTGTAAGTTAGCAATTGCTGCAGGGTTAAAATCACGTACGACACTTGGTTCAGAAGATATGACGTAATAAATAATAGGAATCGCAAAAAAATGCCACATAATGCGGAGAGACTTTATAAATACGCTATTTGAGAATGAGAGTGCTTAGCGACTTGCATTAAAATATAAAAATAATGTCAAACCTTTATTAAACTTATTCTTACTGACAACTATAGCTAAATGATGAAAGCAAAAACGTATCTCGCTTACTACTTTTTCGCTGTTTACGGAGTAAAACTATGGCATTCGGTATGATCTTACAATTTATAATTTGTACACTACAAATTGTAGCCGCAGGAAATTTTACAGACAATATATACACATATAGTTGAATGCACCTTCAAAATTGTATCACATTACGACACGTAGTTCATGAGATATTAGCACATAAACATGGAAAACCGCCCCATCACGCACCAAGTTTTAAACTATTACTTCTTTACTACTGATTGCATTCCCAAGAGATTTTACAGACATACAGCCCTTATACAAATGAATATATTCCCGAGAATTGCAAGGAATAGATGAATAAATACACGGGCAAAGTCGGGTTTTCTGCTAATAAGTTTATAAGATGTGGTTTATGTAATCAGAGTGGGGAAACTTAATGAAGTATACCTGCCTGTGTGTTAACTTCGATGAAGCAGCAATACCCTCTGAACATCGGTCCCAGTACAATGGTTACCTGACGCCTAAACCTATCGCCTAAGCCATAGGTCGAAGCACGGAGCTCCATATCTACATCTACATAGATACTCTGAAAATCACATTTAAGTGCCTATCAGAGGGTTAAGTAACCACTTTCATAACTTTTCTCTACCGTTCCATTCTCTAATAGCGCGCGGGAAGAAGAACACCTAAATTCTTCGGTTTTCGATCCGATTTTTCTTATTTTATTGGGATGGTCATGTCTCCCTAAGTAGATGGGTGCTAGCAAAATATTTCCACATTCGGAAGGTAAAGTCGGTGATTGAATTTTCGCAAACAGATCACGCCGCAATGAATAACGTCTTTCTTATAATGATTTCCACCCCAATTAGTGCAACATTTCCGTGACGCTTTCCCCCTCGTAACCTGATAAAACAAAATGAGCTGCCCTTCTCTGAAAATTCTCAATGACTTCCGTCAGTCGCACCTGACGAGGGTCCCACAAGGGGCAACAGTACTCCAGGAGAGGACGCACAAGTGTGATGTAGGCAGTCTCTTTGGTGGAGCTGGTGCATATTCGAAGCATTCTTCCCCACAATATTTTCTGTGTTCTCTCCAGTCAAAGTTGTTCGTAATTGTAACTCCTAGGTATTTGGTATAATTTACGACCTTAAGGTTTGATTTATCGCGTAATTGAAGTTCAGCGGATTTCTTTTAGTGGTCATGTGTATTACTTCACACCTTTATTTAGTGTCAATTGCCAATTTTCGCACCATGCAGAAATTTTGTCTAAATCGCTTTGCAGTTGCTTTTTATCCTCTGTTGACTTCACTAACCGATAAACGACAGCATCATCCGCGAAGAGTCTATGGGAGCTATTCAGATTGTCTCCTAGATCGCTTATAAACACAAGGAAGAGTAGGGGAACTATAACGCTTTCCTAGGGAACGCCAAATGGACCGTTATATGCATCACAAGACCAAGCGCCGTTACTTTATATTCTGATGTGGGCGCAATTAGTGCTGTTTAGTAGTGACGTACAGTGAGATTTCACTACTAAGTGAAAGTACACTAACCCTTCTTTGGCACAAAAAGTTGAGAAACATTTATAAATAAATATATTTTAAGAACATGTAAAATTTAGGTACCATTATGTCAGTTATGACATATGGCACTTGGACTAGTGATGCATAACACCGTCAAAATATAACTTCTGTTTTACTCGATGACTTATCGTCAATTACAACGAACTGTGTCCTGTCTGTTAGGAAATCGTGAATCCAATCGCACAATTGGGGAGATATGCCATATGCACGCAATTTCATTAGAAGTCGCTTGCGGGGTACAGTGTCAAAAGCCTTCCGGAAATCCAGAAATATGGAATCGATTTGAGATACCTTGTCGATGGCACTTATCACTTCATGTGATTATAGGGCAAGCTGTGTTTCGCAAGAGCGATACTTTCTGAATCCGTGTTGATTATTGGTTAATAGGTCGTTCCCTTCAAGGTAGTTCATAATATTCGAACAGAGTATATGTCCCAAACTCCTACTGCAAATCGAAGTCAATGAGATTGGCCAATAATTTTCTAGAGCACTCCTATCGCCTTTCTTGAATGTTGGAGTAACTTGGGCAACTTTCCAGTCTTTGGGTACGAATCTTTCGCTGAGTGATCGGTTGTAAATTATAGCTAAGTACGGAGCTATTGCATCAGCATACTCTGAGAGAAATCTAGTTAGTATGCAATCTGGCCCGAAAGATTTGTCTTTGTTTAGTGACTTTAGTTGTTTTTCTACTCCAGGAACATCGACTTCTAAGTTTCGCATGGTGGCAGCTGCTCTTGGATTGAATTATGGAGTGTTCACTTCGTCCTCTTTGGTGCTCGAATTTCGGATAGTTGTGTTTAGTAATTCTGTCATAGCAGTACAGTCATCGGTAGTACCACCATTGCTATTGCGTATTGAAGGTGTTGTTTGTGTTTTGCCGCTAGTGTACTTCACATATGACAAGAATTTCTTTGATTTTCTGCAAGAATATGAGACAGGATTTCGTTGTGGTAACTACTATAGGCTTTTCGAATTGAAGTCCGCGCTAGGTTGCGAGTTTAGTAAAAGATAGCCAGTCTTGTGGATTCTGTGACTTTTTAAATTTTGCATTCGTTTTTCTTTGTTTCTGTAACAGTGATGTGATCTGTTTTGTGTACCATGGGGGTCACCGCCACTTTTATAGATTTATTTGGTATAAATCTCTCGATTGCTACTGATATTATGTCTTTGAAAGTAAGCCACAACTGATCTACACTCGCATTTTTAGTTTTGAAAGACTGAAGACTATCATTCAGGAAAGCGTGAAGCGTATTTTTATCTGCTTTATTGAATAGATATATTTTTCGTTTATTTTTGGTGCATTTGGGAATTTCGACATTCAGTCTCGCTACTCCAACTCGATGTTCGATAACCCCTGTATGCCGGCCCCGGTGGCCGAGGGGACTGAGGCGCTCCAGTCACGGTCTGCACGGCCACTGCGGTCGGGGGTTCGAATCCCCCCCCCCCCCCCCGGGCATGGATATTTGTGCCGTCCTTAGTCTTATGTAGTTCATAAGTAGTTTGTAAGCTTAGGGACTGATGACCCCGTAGTTAAGTCCCTTGAGTTCTACAAACATTTGAACATTTGAAACCCTGTTGCTCTTTACTACCTCGGGATTATTTGTTGCTAGGAGATCAAGGGTATTTTCTCAACCTCTTACTATTCTATTGTTCGAAGTAGTTTTCAGAAAAAAATCATTGAGAACAATATCGGACGATGTTTTATATTTGCCGTCGATTTTGAATACGTAATTATGCCAACATATCGAGGGTAAATTAAAGTCGCCACCGATTATAACATTAAGCTTCGGATACCTATTTGAAATGTGATTCAAGCTTTCTTTGAACATTTCGGCATCTGCATCGTCTGAGTCAGGGGACCGATAAAAAGATCCAATTATTAATTTAATCCGGTTATCAGGTATAATATCTACCCATACCGACTCAAAGGAAGTATCTTCGTCAATTTCGCTGCAGGATAAACCGTTTGTAACAGCAATAAACACGCCACCCCATTTTTTTATTTATTCTATCCTTTCTGAAGACCATTTGGCCCTTTAAAAAATTTCGGCCAAACTTAGGCGTCAGCCAGCTTTCAGAACCTATAACGATTTGTGCCTCAGTACTTTCTATCAGTACTTGGAGCTCTGGAACTTTCCCAATACAGCTACGACAATTTACAACAGTTATACCAATGGTTTCTAGATCTGCTTTCTTTCTGTGTCTGACCTGCCCCCTGTGAGACTGAAACCCAGTTTGTGTATTCCCGAGGCCCTCTAACCTAAAAAAACCGCCAACCGCCCAGTCCACGCCACAAAGCCCCCGCTACCCGTGTAGCCGCTTCCTGAGTAAAGTGAACTCCTGTCCTTTCGCGCAAGTCGAGAAATCTGCAGCCCACACGGTCGGAGAACCGTCTGAGCCTCTGATTCAGACCCTCCACTCGTTTCTGAACCAAAGGTCCGCAGTCAGTCCTTCGATTCCCTCGAATGTGACTCAACTCCGACTATTAAACGAAAATAGTGAGAAGTTCAGTTTGCAGTAGTAGGTTACTGAATCTGCTCTACCGCCTATGAAAGTGGTTGAATAACTTTAAATCAGGGCCGGCCGCGGTGGCCGAGCGGTCTACGGCGCGCCAGTCACGGTCTGCACACCCATTACGGTCGGGGGTTCGATTCCCCCCTCGGGCATGGATATTTGTGCCGTCCTTATTATTAGCTAATTCGTAAGTAGTTGGTAAGTTTAGGGACTGATGACCCCGTTGTTAAGACCCATAAGCTCTACAAACATTTGAACATGTAAATCAGGACGTTTCGCAGCGACATACAGTAGTTGATGCGCTGTACGGAAATGGTGCGACGATTCGTGTGTTTCCCAGGGAAGGTGACCGCCCAACAAGCGGGAGGCGGTGCACCTCGCTCCGCGTCCGCAACTGTTTCACCTGCGCCGCTTTACCTTTCACTCAGGGAATTCTCTAAGCACTACGTGGAGTCAGGCCAATTACGTTCGTTCATGGCGTAATAGGAACTGCTCCCACTACATGTCCAATACCCTTGAACAATCGTGCACCTTTCTGCCTAAAGTTTCTACACCTCCACCACATGAGCTGACATCATTACATCCCAGCCAGTGAACATCGATTGAAAATCAGACGCTGGCTGTGGTGGCACAGAGTTAGCCTTCACTCCGCCTGTGGACAGTGCCCTCGATTCGCCCCACCAGCACGCGGCCTTGGCGGCCACAGACCTGTCGACAGTAATTGCGGCCAGCCGCAGTCCTTCATAGTATCCTGGACGGCACAGTGGCCCTGCAACAGACACCCCTCGGCTCTGATCGCAACGTCCTCCATCTTCTCACCGACTCAAACAGCATGCCTACCCGTTATTACCGAGGCTATATCGCAATATTATTGTCTGTGTGCACGAAGCTATTACATATCGTTATTGCTGATTGAGTCATAAAGATAAATTTTAACCAAGCATCAAAATTAATCACAAAATATGTATGGTGCTCTACAATATATGTGAACATCCTCATACACAACATCGGAAGTACAATGAATTTTTTTCGCGTATGATGCTGTTGTTTATCGAGGTGTCACAACGCTGGGAAACTGTAGCGAAGTGTAGGAGGAGCTTAAGCGAATAGATGCACGGTGCACGATACGTCAACATAAGCCAGTGTAAAGTGTTGCGTTTACATGGAAAGGAAGATCCTATGTCATTTTACTACGCAACAGTAGGACAAATTCCGAAATCTGTTACTTCCATAATACTACTGTGAGTAGACTTAAGGGGCCACATACAACCGCTCTCTCAAAGAAGGATCTGTACCAAAAGATTGGAAAATTGTACAGGTCAGACCTATATTCCAGAAAGGCGCTAGGAGTAACCCACTAAACTACAGCCCTATTTCATTGACGTCTATTTGCACCAGGGTTTTGGAACATATCCTGCATTCAAATATTATGAATTATCTCGAACAAAATGATCTATTGACCCAAGGTCAACACGTAATTCGAAAATATCTTTCATGCAAAACAAAACTAGCTCTTTACTCGCACGAAGTTTCGAGTGCTATCGACGAGGGTTCTCAAATTTATTCCGTATTTCATGATTTACAGAAGGCTTTTGACACCCGTACCTCACAAACGCATTTAAATCAATTTGCGTGGTTATGGTATATCGCTCCAAGTTTGCGACTAAATAAGGGATTTCCTGTCAGAGAGGACAGGCAAGGCATCGACGAAAACAGAGGTGATATTGGACGTTGCACAAGGTAGTATTATTGGTCGTCTGCTGTTCCTTATTTACATAAACGATTTTGGAGAAAATCTAAGCAGCTCTCTTAGGTTGTTGCCTGATGACGCCGTCATTTACCGTCTAGTAAAATCATCTGAAGATCAAAACCAACTGCAGAACAATTTAAATAAGATTTCACTATGGTGTAAAATTGGCAATTAACTCTAAATAATGAGAAGTGTGAAGTCCACAAGAATACGAAAAAAAAAAACGTTAAACTTTGTTTACAAGATAAATCAATCAGAATTGAAGGCTGTAAACTCTTCTAAATACCTAGGAATTACTATTACTTCAGACTTAAACAGGAAGGAACACGTAGATAATGTCGTGGGAAAGGCGAACCAGAGACTGCGTCTTATTGGCAGAATCCTTAATAGACGCTACAGAACTACTAAAGAGACCCATCTTTTGTACGACAATGCTGGAGCAAATAAAGCGCAAGCTGTGGCTGCTCTGTTCGGACGTTGGAACAGGGAAGTACTGTACCATCAACCATACTTTCCGGACTTTAGTCCTTGTGCCGTTTATTTCATTTCGAAGTTGAAGGAACCACTTCGGAACATTCGCTCCAGAACCGTTCCAGAGATTCGACAGGCTGTAGACAGCTCCATTTGCACCATCAACAGAACAGGCTCTGCTAACGGTGTATTACGCCTTCCATATCGCTGGCAACGTGTAACTGGTTCTACACTGGTGACTTTAAGAACAGTAACAGGTGCAAAAATGTAACGTTTTTTATCGGTTGTGAATAAATAGTTGCCACTATTTATGTTCCAACGCCCGTATATATAGAAAATGCCAGAAAAGAAAAACGATGGCGGTGGAAGGGCCTGATCAGGAAGAGAATCACATCATGTCATGCGGCATGCGGCGCCGTAAAATCCGTTCCGCTTACAGTCTGACAAATTTGTGAGTTTTTTATTATTATTTATTCATTTTTCTTCAGCCGCAGTGTTAACTGGGGACAATGATTTGAAATTAATCTGCTTCGTTGCTGAACTCGAGCGTAAATAAACACGCACGTGGGGCGAGAGTGTGGTTGCTACCAGCTAACCTGCTAGCCGCCCTCTTCTACACCTGTTCGTGCCTCGCGGTCGTCCTCTACAGCGGCCCATTTCGCTCTTCCCCGGCCGTCGAAGCCTAGCAGAACGCGGCCGTCTTGGAACGGACCGGCACAAATGTTCAAATGTTTGTAATTCTATGGGACCAAACTACGTTGGTCATCAGTCCCTAGAGCTACAAACTACTTAAACTAAGTTAAACTATGGACAACGCACACATCCATGCCCGAGGGAGGCCAGCTCACACCAGTTCAATCAGTTTCAAATAGGTTTCTATCTTTTTTTCTACGTAAACAAGCCAAGAGTTGCACAGTAAAAACATTCTACCTACGGTTAAATTTCTGTTTCGATCCTCTGTAATGTGTATCTACTTACAGTGGGGTCGTACACGAGCTGAGCTGCTGGGCTTTTGTTACCAACATTTCTGTGTTTGCTCGGAATTAAGGCACAATTAAGACGTTAAGATTGAAGGAGCCATGTACACCTGCAGACGGAGTTGACTGAACTTCAAACCAATGAAAGCCTTAAAACAGCCTACCATAGTTGCCTGCAGAATGGACTGATGGAGTTTTATAAAACATACATCAAACCCGATCAGTGTCGCAACTTTTGCAAGTTGTCACTTCAACAGTTATCCTTGTTCGGAAGCACATACTGGTATATCTGTAAGCAGCTTTCTTCACAAATGAAAAGTGTTAAATCTAAAACAAGATCTTCGCTTACAGATGGCCATCTGAACGGAATTATCCGAATTTCTACATCGGACATATCACCAAATGTCGACGAACTCTGCCGGCAAAAAATCAAAGAAAAGTTATTTGTCTGACTAGTTTTCGTTTTCCATATACATATTTTTCCATTAATATAATTTTTCTTTGAAATTTATCATGTTATAAATACATTCTAGTGTCATATACGTTGTCTTTATAATGCAATGTTTATTTCATTCTGTACATTCTCGGGTAGCGTTACGTAACGCAGTGTCTGGAAGTGAAAAGCAGGAAGTTATCAACTATGCAGTAGTTACTTGCTACACTAGTTAAGTTACTTCTGTGCTAGTTTCATGTCTGTATACCGTGTTTAATAAACTGTAGCTCAACCAGAACATTGCCCTTTCAGTTACTGATCAAATATCATCTGCACCATGACACGTAGCCAAACTACAGCGAAATTTTTCAATTCGATACGGTATTACTGAAAGGTTTTGGCTTGTCCAGGGCTGTCCGTGAAATCTTACTATATCGTCAACCACAACGCTTTATCCACGCTTATAAAACTCTTTAAGAAAAACACGTAAAAAAGGTCAGCAAGGTTGCAGTTCGTACAACGTCGGGGGAAAAAAACTGCGCAGTTTTTATCAGGCATGAGTGATCGACCTGAGTGATCTAACCGCAAATGCCCTTTCACATGCGAGAACCCAATGTGCAGGCAATGTTACGTTTTAGCTGGGCTTCCGTCATCATCAGCGCTAAACCTAAACCACGCATGCAATTTTCCACTGTCACCTCCACCAGCAATTTGAGATGAGGCGCATGATTTACACGCAAGGCGACATGGCAACGATACATTCTAAATACCAACATGTTGTAAGAGTAATATTTGTATGCAGTGGTACACTCTCTGCATATCCATATAGTGATCTGCTCCGCGTTACAATTGTCTTCTTTATTTTTCAACATTTGATGCGACTTCATAACTAAGTTGCTTTAATGCCAAGACGCTCGTCGCTATTATTCGTCCCAAAGGTGAACATATCGGCTGTTAGCAGGTGTAATTACGTCTATGTTGTGGCTGATTAGTTATGTGTTTGTGCTTTTGTTTGTTTGTTTGTGTGTGTGTGTGTGTGTGTGTGTGTGTGTGTGTGTGTGCTCGCGCTAAGACGGACAGTGATACTTTGATACTTATCCAATGCGGATACCCGCCATGCTTGAAAGGTTACGCGAAAAGGACGAAATGCTGAGTGTAATTGGCAGAGGCACTCGGTTGGTAATGAGAGGAGTTGAAAAGTTGCGTATGATGAGCAACGTCCAAGATTGCTCAGTGTAGTTTAGATTACCACTGTGTCATCCACCTGTAGCAAATTGTCCCAGAGTACTTGATGTACAGACGAACTTAGAGAAGATAAGTTTTGTAGTCATATCGTACCAATATTTACCGGTATACATTATAGATGTGTGAAGTACGCGTTTTAGTCTGTCATCGGAAGGTTATGCCTCCAAATTTTATCGGAAAAGCTTCAGAACATGAAACATAATATTTTTCGCCTTTATCCTTTATATTTGTTACCAAACGTAGTACCAGAGGGGGGGGGGGGATTATGTACTTCTTTCTGACCTATCGGAAAGTGACACAAGCAACCAACACCACCTGCTGTGAATAAGAGGCAAAAGAAGTGTGCGCCGGAATGGCTGCGAGGACTAAGGCGCAATGTAACGGATTGCGCGGCCGCTCCCGTCAGAGTTCGAGTCCTATCTCTGGCCTGTGTGTGTATGGATGTGTGTGTGTTTGTGTGTTTGTGTATGTGTGTGTGTGTGTGTTGTCCTTGGTATAAGCTTAAGTTAAAGTAATTATAAGTCTTGTCTGGCATCTCCACAGATACCCCTCCATTGTGCTTGCACCTACAGTACGGCTATTTGCATCGCTGAGACACGCAAGCCACCCCACCTCGGCAATTTGAATATAAATTTTGAAGTCAGTACATGTACTCAACACCCTTTCGTGAGTAATTAGGAGTATAGTTCCCACATAAATGCATTTACACATACATAACAATAAAAATATTCTTAGAACATAATTTTAGATACGAATTCATACCATTCATAACTGTTTTGTTTACAATATGAATATCAGTGCTCTACTTAACAAAAACTTCGGTTGCAAAAGCTTGTAATTTCATTATTCGAACTAAAGTAGACGTGAGAGATTTTTCGTTAAATTCATTAACATTAAGGATTAATTTGAACCCATAGCTTGAGTTTGCTTAAAATAACTTATTGAAAAAGGTGATTACTCTTTCCAGTAGTCTGATAACAGTATGCTTATTCCTGTATGTAGTTAGGGAAAAATAGGATGTGGTTCTGAGAAAGATAAAACCATGTTGTACGAACCGTCGTGAATGCCTTCAACAACAATCAGTTGAAGCTGTTAGCCACTAAATCATCAACAGCAGTTAGCGGTCCTACAACTGTCGGCACGTCATGCACTATCAACAACCTCCGGCTTTCGCAAGACTACAATCAACATAAATGAAACTTTTTTTGTCAAAACTGTTATGTAACTAATTCTGAATCACTAGGAACACTTACATTGCAACATATTGAAACAGTTAGTACACAGTAAACCCTACATTTATATGTCAGTTAAACTATTTAGAGGTTGTGTAACGTTTCTGCTATGTTGCACATCCCATATATTACGAGTTGCTTGGCATTGCCAACATTACAGACGTAAACATTTTGGAACCTAAAATAAAACTTACCACCAGACACGTAAAATATCACATTTTCGCTCTGTTTAAAATACTATTAACACGTTATTAAAACACGTTTAAGAAATAGTATGTGGATTTAAACTTAACTTTAGCTGTCCCTTTACATGACATTCAACTTTGACACTTTCGTAAGTTCCGTCTCTAATGACCGTGCCTTCGATGGGACGTTAAACAACTACAAACACTAACAATGCATTACATGATGGCCATTTCCGTGAATGTCAGTGTCTCTCCTTCCACAGACTACTCACAAATTTGAAAACTTATGTAAAAAATTCAGTATTAATGTAATTTGTTTTTAGTCTGCTAGTCGTTTATTTGTCTTTATCTTATTTTCGTTAGCAGTGAACTGTTAAAATGAGGTGGGGGTGCCGTAACTTACGTCCAACATCAAACAATAATTGAAAAAAATAAAACGATTACCTGCCATGCTTTGCCTACTGAAGTGTGCTCCTCTAGTTACTTATGGTATAAACCTTGTTTTTAAGATCTTTATGTCAATGGCACACTTTAATATCTATTTATTTAAATAAATAAATAAATTAGACGTTTACATTGCTTAAAGGTCTTAAAATTGTAAACACTAAAAATATTGTTTATTATTGGTGACTCATCTGAAGATCATACTCTGGAAAGAGGTACCAACATGAAAACAGGTCAACCTAAATGTAACCTTCTGCAATACCAACAAAATTTTAATAACTCGAAGTAACAACAGTAATTCTGCCATTTTAACGAAAAAAGAAATATATAACTTTTTTACTCGATTTTGAGTCACTACTTTCGAAAGATAAGGATGTGTGAATACAATTCTTAACCTGAAAGTACTGAATATGTCATTTACCATTAAATGTAACTTCTGCAAAATCGTAAATTTTGGAAAAGGGAAGCTGAAAAATTATTAAAAATTTTTAAAAAATAAATAAATATCTGTTACAAAATTACATTGAAAACAAAACCGTTTTTCATCAATTTTGAAATAAAGGGTCCCCAGAAACACCCAAAGAAAATTGTATGGGTTGCGCAAGGTAGATGGCTGTACAAAATAATTCTGGAAAAGAACAGGTAGGTACGTTTCCGATTAAATTACGATTGAATGTAGTTTATCAACCATGTCCTCGCGTTAATTGAAGCCACTGCCACTGACCTTACAAACGAGTTCTTCGGTAGGTATTCTCATACCGGTGAAGAAAGCGACCCAAAACGTGGACATTTGACGGTAGCTACAAATTTTCAAATGTTTGTAAATCTATTGGACTTAACTACTGTGGTGATCAGTCCCTAGGCTTACAAACTTCTTAAACTAACTTACATTAAGGACAAAAAATATATCCATGCCCGAGGGAGGACTCGAAACTCCGACGACGAGCACCGGCGCGCTTCCGTGCTTCGCGGTAGTAACAGCCGAGTAAGTCACAAACGGCGATCATCTCTTGGTGTATTCGATTCAGCTGAGTAATCAAACAATAACAGTACAGCCTTTGGTAGGCTTCTCGCAACGGACAGATTGGTAAATTTCAAGGCTGTTTTTAAATCGAAAATGGAGCAACGTTTAAAATATTTACAATTGTTTATTCGGTGTCTGTTGCTTATGACATGTTCGAAGCAACAGATACAATCAATGAGTGTATATATGCCCCGAACAGACAATTGACAACTTCCATGGAAAAGCACAAACACGCCCGATACGTTGCGGGAATAAAGTCATAGCTGCGAGCAAGAGGAAGTAAAGGCAGGTTGTACAACCATAGTAGTGTGCGATATGTTGAAAATTTGGGCAGGACGCGGAGCGAGTAGTCTGGATACATCGCCATTGAATTTGTTTCAATGTATTCCAACGGTCGAAATGTTTTAATATTTCTTGTAAAAGATTTCTCTTAACATAGATTTCTTACCACAACCTACCCTGCACACTTTTACTTGCTTTTCACGATGGTGGGCATAAAGAAACCACCTTGGAACTAAGACGATAATGTGGTCTGTGCCGTCGTCACATTTCGCTGTATGTAATCTCCTCGCTATGTAGTCGTGATAGACATCGCTGGCCTTCAGCCCAAATTTTTTATAATTTGACGATTTTCAACCAACATGTCTTCCAGTCCCTTACAGATGTCGACATGGAACTTCTATGGTGTACAGTGGAGACTATGGACTACATATATACTTACAGACCATTTACCTGCGTTGGGAATTTTTTGCTGCAGAGCGAAATTTTGACACACAACAAATATTTTTTTATAGATTTTGTGCCTATATTTCACTCTTTAGCCAAGCTACGAGTCTAAAACAAATAGTCGTTGTATATGATAGTAGTTATCAGTCTCCCATTGTGCACTATGGTGGTTGAAGGTTGATAACGTCAAACGGGTGCACGATATGGGCGTTTAAAGTTGTCGACTTATACAAAATTCCAAGTTTCTGTGTCTTTCAAGCCCCATACCTTCCAACCATTTATCGTTATTAACCCTCAGTTACCATACTGCACAATGAGATACATGGCATTTGCAGTGCACACCAACACCATTCGTCTTCGTTGTGTAGTTTTGGCTGCAGAGTGAAATATACGAGGTATGTCCACAAAGTAAGTTCCGTTTGGTTATACAAAATATACGAGTAGAGATACAGAAGAATTATTTATTGTACAAAAATTTACAACTGTTAAACTATTGTCTACATAGCTTCCGAAATTTTGTAGGCACTTGTCATATCGTAGCACAAGCCGTGGTGGAGTAGCCGAGTGGTCTAAGGAGTCTCGCTGCGGATCGCGCGGTTGCTCGCCGTGGAGGTTCGAATCCTCCCTGGGGCATGGATGTGTGTGTTGTCCTTAGGTTAGTTTACCTTAGTGTAAGTAGTTTGTAAGCTACGGTTTGATGACCACGCAGTTTGGTCCGATAGTTTTACAAACATTTGAACATTTTTCGTAGCACAAGTTTTTGTATGCCTTCTTCATAGAAGATTGCCACCTGCGTATTCATCCATGTGGTAAGATGTTCTTTCAGCTCGTCATCATCGTTAAAGTGTTGATCACTAAGGACGGATTTTAGGTGTAAGAAGAGATGAAAGTCGCTAGGAGCGAGGTCCTGTCTGTACGGAGGATGATCAAACAGGTCCCAGTGAAATTCCCGTAACCGTTGTTGCGTCACTTTCGCCGTGTGAGGTCGGGAATTATCGTGGAAAGAAACAACTTCTTGCAGTAATCCTCTTCTTACACCTAAAATCTGCCCTTGCTGGTCAACACTTCAACAATGATGACGAGCTGAAAGAACATGTTACCACATGGTTGAATATGCAGGCGGCAACATTCTATGAATAGGGCATACAAAAACTTGTGCCACGCTATGACAAGTGGCTACAAAATTTCTGAAACCATTTTCCAAAATAGTTTAACAGTTGTAGATTTTTGTACAATAAATGTTTTCTCTGCATTTGTACACGTTCGTTTTATATAACCAAACGGAACTTACTTTGTGGACGTACCTCGTACAAACAACATCTCTAGTTTGGAATAGTAATCAAACCTGGCAATGTATTGCGATTGATTGAGATGAAGTTACGAAGAACCCTTCTCCCTGAAGATGGTATTAGTGTAGAAGATGAATCATTCGTATGCTTTCTCGTATCTGTTATGGTACAGAAATATGAGCGTAAGTTAAATATTGTTGTAACACTAACATATAATGATGATAAAAGGGATGATAATGACGAAGAACTCATTGCTAGCGGTAGTGCTACGGTAAGTGCGGGAAGAGGCGATGGAAGCAGTGACAATGAATACCATCAATCTTCCGAGAAGTAGCTTAAAGTTGCAACTATCATCACGGCTTTTGCTGATAATACGCTTGAGAACATGTACGATGATTATTACATAAGTTATAGTTAAGATATCTGCATTACGTATGGGGTCTACAGTTACATCTACAGTGCTATCTGGAGCATGATTGCAAAGTTTTGCATAAAAACGCCACCCACCATCACACTGAGGTGTACGTAGAGATACTGTAACCAAACGTTCATACAGATATGTTTCTTCTAGCCTCTGTACTTGTGAGTTAAGGGTTGTTTTGGGCTGCTAGTATTCGTGCCGGCCGCGGTGGCCGAGGGGACTGAGGCGCTTCAGTCACGGTCTGCACGGCCACTACGGTCGGGGGTTCGAATCCCATCTCGGGCATGGATATTTGTGCCGTCCTTAGTTCATAAGTGGTTTGTTAAGTTTAGGGACTGATGACCCCGTAGTTAAGTCCCTTAAGCTTAACAAACATTGGAACATTTTTTTTTTTTTTTAGTATTTTTCGTGACATGTCCTCGACTTGTCAGCAAGTTTAAGTAATTGTGTTCTTACATAAGGCCTAATTGTAAATATAAATCAGCATGCTTTATACGAAACGTATTTTCCGCGCGACACTTCTTTCTCGGGAGACGAACGGCCAGAAGAAAGTCGTTTTCCGGGTGATCAAATTTCAATACGGCGTCGGCCACAAATTTTATAAATTCGTCGCAGTGCGACCGTTGCCCTATCAGCTCTGCTGGAAAGCAGTCGGGTCTCTCCTCGCCTCCTCTCCGCCTCTGTTATCCCCAGTTTCGCTTCACCCCCTTTCTCGCTTCCTCCTGCCTCTCTCTGTGTCGCTGTGGCAGAGCGCTCGTGTGTGGCTTTTTTCCCCCCTGCCTGCGCGGCCACCGGGTCGCCCGCCGCAACAGTGTCACGCCCCGGAAACAGCGGAGCGCGGTGGCGGCGGCGGTGGCAACGTAACGGCAGCCGGCCAGGGGGGTGAGGGGTTGGCAGGCCTGGCCGCTCGGCGCGCGCGCTGCCAAAGTTTGCCTTACGGCCGAACTGGGCCCGGCTCTCGCAAAGGGTTACGGCAATAAAACACGGCAGCCGTATTGAGAGGGTGCGCACTAAAGTTCCGGGCCATTTACATTTCACAACGACTTCGCCATCTCTGTTTGATTGGTAAACTTTATAAAGCCGCGCGCGGATCGCAGTGGCACTGACCGGCTCGGCTGCGCTGCCTCGGCACTGGCCGCCGCGGCCGCGGCGGCAGCCACTGTGCTCTGCTTCCGCTTCCTGGCCGCGCCTTTTCGAGACCTCCCGCCCCCGCCTTTGTACACCTCCCCGGCAGGCGCGAGCGCGCGCGAGGTCGGCCCCCGGGAAGGGTGCACCCGAGCAATCGGAGGTGCGGGGCGCGCGCATTTCAATGGGCGGATTCGAGAACTTGGCGCGCGAACAATGAACCTGAAAGTTCAGCAGGTTTTGAATTGACTCGCCCGCCGCCCCGCCCCTCGGCGCTGACAGCCGTCGCCCTCGCCCCCGCCCCCGCCTCCTCGCCATCCTCCCGTCTTCCTCCTACGACGCCCCCGCCCCACCTACCTCGTTACTTGCCGTGGCGTTGCATTTCCTCAAGTTTCCTGCGCCTGCTACGACTCGCCTCCAGCCCCGTTAATATTAATAGACACCTAGCGAGGAGGTAGCCGGCGCTGCGCTCAATTTCCTCCGTGTAACGACCGCGCGATAAAGTACCCATTGCAGCTACGCTATGTTTCTTGTTGTACCTGAGGGACCATTGTGTAACGGGAGACCGCGGTGCGGAATTCTTGTTGCTGCTCCGATTAACCCGTCACATCAATTACCTACGAAGTTACTTTATTCAGACGCCAATTTCCTGTTTTAAATAGTCCGTATATTTTTTCCAAAATCAGTATTGCTCCGAATGGAATAGGCCGTCGGTCAGTGGCGGTTGGTGATAATGTGCTAATATGCTGCAGCACACTGTAAATATATTTCTAAAATTATGCCATTTCTCTTCGAATGCAAGCGAGAAATCGCTACAAAATTACATACTTTCTCTTGGAATACGAGCAAGATATTCCAATTCCTTTCCAATGCCTATTAGAATGATAGCAATAAGAATGAAAACACATTTTGCAGCGCTCTCGCCGCGATAGCTGGAAACCAGCTCCGTGTGCTGAAGTGGGATTCAGCCGCGCTGGTACGTGCGCAGAGAGGCGGCGCAGTCGTCTGTTCGCTAGTGAGCATGCGCAGACGTGACGTCATGCCTGGCCCCTCATGTGTGCTGAGACCGACTGCAGCACTAGATCAATATTTATTTCTCTTCGCGCTGCGTGTAACGGCTGCGGAAGAATAGTATATGACGAATATTGCGGCATATAGCGCGCCGGCTCAGGCGTCTTGCGCGTTGTCTCTCAAACCTACCTGTGAGAGGCTCGTATTGAAATTCCTCTGAGTCTAACCTTTTAATTTCTGTAAATAAAATTGATATGTTTTAAACGTTATATTTACTACCTGCAGTGAATACATGCAGCCAGCAGCGCTGTTATAGATTCCCCTGAAGCTCTTACTGTCAATACAGTATTAATTGATATTTAATTAAAGGCAATCATACAAAGGTTGATTTTTTATTTTAGTATATTTTATTTCCTGTTTATTTTTGTAATATTGCAGCACACTGGTCAAATTTTGTACGAGCCGCCACTGCCGTCGGGTAATAATAATCTAATATATAAAGCAGAGTGTCCGTATATTTGTACGTGTTGCATACAGATCTACAGTTTTATTCCAATGTGTATGAAATTTTGTACACGTAAGCTTCAATCCATGAGGACGGTCGCCGTAAGTGTACGAATCACATACGATATATAGTTCACGAGATATAAACAATGACATACGCGGAAACCTGCTGCCATATGCGACAATGCTGCTCATTTTCTCCTAAACCACTGCACCGATTTCAACCAAATTTGGTACACATATTCATTACGTGAGATAACATCTTCTGTAGGAGTACCAACCACATGGGTCAATAGATATAACTCCATAAGCGATAGGAGTTGCAAGAAAGTGCCATAATGCGATGAGACTTTACAAATACACTATATGACAATGAGAGTACTTAGCGACTTGCAACAAACTTTAAACATTATTTCAAACCTTTATACTCATCAAAAGTACGGGCCAGTTCATTTCAAATTGGACGGCTTGAAACCTTGCATTTTTGGAGGACTTTAATTTTTCTTTCATAGAAAGTAGACTCTAAGTAAATATCTTTGACAAACTCGCAGCTGTGATTCGCAAACGCGTCCTGTTTTGTAGGAGCGAAAGTAACGTGAATCAAAATCACGTGATTATGACACTCATGGTTCGAAAACTCTTCCTAGTTAAATAAAAGATAAATGTCAAAATGATTGCACTGTTTTATAGATTGCTATGATATTTATACAGTATTATTAGAATTTAAATTTCAAGAACTTTTATTCATTTGTTATCTTTTGTCTATAAAATGCATTTTAAATAGAATAAGCCGGCCGCGGTGGCCGACGGGATTGAAGCACGTCAGTCACGGTCTGCACGGCCACTACGGTCGGGTGTTCGAATCCCCCCTCGGGCATGGATATTTGTGCCGTCTATAGTGTTAGCTAGTTCATAAGTAGTTTGTCAGTTTAGGTACTGATCCCGTAGTTAAGTCGCATAAGCTATACAAACATTTAAACATTTGCACAAATATAATAAAATGTATTCTATATTGGCCGTGGTGGAGTAGCCGAACTGTCTAAGGCGCCTCGCTGCGGAGAGCGCGGTTGCTTGCCGTCGGAGATTCAAGTCCTCCCTGCGGCATAGGTGTGTGTGTGTGTGTGTGTGTGTGTGTGTGTGTGTGTGTTGTCCTTAGGTTAGTTTACAATTATATATATTTTTGACCACGTTACAACGTTCACTTTAATGAAATAAATCGCAATTTGCGATCACTTATGGATTCACTGTACTAGGTTTAGGTGTAACACCAATGTGGGTCCAATGAAAATTTGTGCCCGGCCGTGAGTCGAATCCGGGATCTCCTGCTTACTAGGCAGTCGAGTTGACCACTTCGCCACCGACGACACAGTGACCAAACCGACTGCAGAGGACTCTCCACACTGTCTCTTTCCTATTACCACAGCCTCTTCATTCTGTAATGCTCGCAGCCACAATACTATATTCCCGCATAAGGGAGAACAGACCATGAGGTATCGAGACACAATTGATTGTCGTCAGGAGTCCCTCCTCGGCTTGTACACAATTATATATATTTTTGACGACGTTACAGCGTTCATTTTTAATGAAATAAATCGCAATTTGCTATAATTTATGGATAGGTTAGTTTACCTTAGTTTAAGTAGTTTGTAAGCTACGGACTGATGACAACGCAATTTGGTCTGATACATTTACAAACATTTGAACATTTATCCTTTATTGTGTAACGTACCCGTCATCGTTTTATTTTATATATACTCGTGTGTGGACTGTGTATTTACCATTTAATCTGCCTATTTGCACAGTAACCTCAGCACTGAAGGTGCCTACCGCAAGCTATTGTAACGCAGTATGGCTCCTAGATGATTGAATGTGGAGTGACTTACGTACGCAGGCTTTATCCAGTTTGAGTACACATATCGGTTTCCGCCACGCGCGAAATAAACACGCCCGACAACATAAATGAAATTTAAGAGTCATAAGATTGACCCGTACAACGGATAACATTACAAACGCATCTGAACTAATTAATTGGATCCAGTATATGTACTCAAATGCAACGCATACGTTACTCTGATATTTATACTGCAGTGCACCATTGCAGGCCACAGCAAGTACTTTAAGAATGGGATAACTAGTGCAGAAAAGGTTCATATGAACATTTAGAAATTGCTTTGACCCGCGTGTGGGATAAAGTCATTATTTATTAACAAATCCTCTAAAATAAATACTACATCATGTTAATTTAAATGCAAATTTCTAGTATTAAAAACAATTTAAATGCAATTTTAGTTTCCATCATCTGAAAGGGCCCACTAGCAAGTTTTTTTTTTTTTTTTTTTTTTTTTTTTTTTTAACTCATAAGGAGTCATTCCCGAAGAGCTAACTCATAGAGAGCTGAACACAAAGAGAGCAAAAGTCAGACGGAGCTGGACTCAAAGAGAGCAAGTAACCAGACTGCGGGAACTATTTATACTGATATTCTGACAAAAGATTACCGTAATTGAAGGTGTTTTGGCTATCTTATTTTATGGCCTCTATTACTCTGATTTACATAGATGGTAATTGATTTCTTTAAAATTTAGAAAAAATACGTAATTTCTGCCTCGTAAAAATAATGAAATATTTACAAATGGCGATCATAATGCTACGACCGCGATGTCGTGTTTCAAGTTTTATTTCACTCGCTTATTATTTGTGTAGCCTATGGTACAGTAATTAAGTAACAAATTATTGAATAAAATATTGAGAAGATGTTGTCTGGGGCAACATTTTCGGCGACAGGCTTAACAGTTCAACAATGTATCCCTCTGTTGCTCTGCAATGACATTTGCAACAGCCGTAGTGCGACTGAAATCCTAATGGTCTGCAGTCACTTTCCGTTGGTGCCATTTTCGATCGCATTCTTCGGCTGCGGTGCGTCGCAACTTTTATTTCCACGAGCCCTATCTCCGGCAGTATCAGACTTCTACATTATGCTCGTCGCGTGACCTCTCTGGCGATTTCGGCCGATTATTGTGCGGGCCAGCTTCGTATAATTTAAGACCCTAATTGCAAAATGCCATTACAGCAAAACTTATCTACATCTGCCGTGTTCAGTATAAAAGTAAGCTGTGTTATTTATGGTATTGCCATTAGTTCTTATTTTTATCCAATAACTGAAGACAAGATAATTTTCGCTACAACTTCATTTTTTATTCTTTCCTCTCATGCCGTTTCTCACATGTAGAGATATGGTTACCATGCATATTGCGATACTTTAATTGAAGAGGTTAGAGTAAAAACGATGGATGTCACATTTTTATCGAAAATGAGTTAGGAGCGGCAATTCAGAGCTAAAGACAAGTAAAATGCACATACAGCGTTATATGACCTGAACGCTGACCCACACACACACACACACACACACACACACACACACACACACAACCACCAACCTACGCACCCATCCACCCGCCCACCCACATACACCAATCCACCCACCCACTCAGCCAGACATTCCCCCCCCCCCCCCCCCACACACACACACAAACACACACACTTAGGAAGCGATGCCAGTACGGTATATTAACTTTAACCATTTTTCAAGAAATTTAAGTGCCTGGATATCTTGCAATTATTATTAGTATTTTCAGCAACACTGAATCGCCTTGAGATCACGTAAGGCACCAATTTCTTAAATAGTCTCTGCTTTGTCACTATTACACTTGTTTTCCATAAAAAATTAATTAAACTACTTGGAGACTATCCCACGTCAAAAATGATAAAATTAGATACGTTCTCTACTTACGTGTACCGTTTAATTGTGACGTACTCGAGGAATGTCCTGTTATATTATAATATTAATATAAACGTGCACAATTCATATCACTGAAATACTTCAGAAAATGATAAAAGAAATAATGTGGCGGGGTAGACGCCAGCTAGGAGGCTGCGAAGCTGCCAGCTATTCAATACGCAATCTTTACAGAAGCCGCCACAGGGCAAAAGAGGAGTAGAAACATGTCTTATATATGACAGAAATTAAAGATAGACTCTTCACAGATTTGAAAACATATCACATTTAAATAGTAATTGATATCAAGTTGACTGACTAAAGGTTTTACATTATTTTGGCTTTCTTCTGATTATTTTTAATTTTTATTGTTTTATAAATATCGCAGAAAAACGTCTGTTCATTAAACTCAACCAAAGTCTTCAAAATTACACACTAAGCCATTTATGTAGTAGGGCAACAGGAGTAGGGATCACATATCGTCACCAGTGTTCTGTCCCAGAGTATATGTAACTTGTTATATGCCTATTTTTTTTATTTATTTATTTATTTACTTTTTTTTTTTTTTTTGGTTTTATAGCACATTTATTGTTCTGTTATGGTAATAGATTATTATAATATTTGAACCTTTCTGAAAAAAGAAATCCATGATGTGAATATTATGATTAGTGCTTTCACACTTGTATTTTAGGAGTGTTTTCCCGTATGACAGAAACTTACTGTACATTTTAATAAATATTGAAGACACATGAGAGTGATTACTCAGAATGAAAGATCATCCACGAACCACCGGCCGATATTGAAGCTGGAACTGAATTAATAAATGGCAGAATGACTCGGAGTTTAAAAACCGTACATGTATGTGAAGGACGACACAGCTTTAAATGACAGTCCCTAAGGTCCGTTTCTTTAAATTTTACAGCCACTCTAATAAACTGCTTAAAATAAGTCTTCATAACCTAGGCAACGTGTGATATATAAATTTATAAATTTCAAGACAGCGTATTGCAATTTTTAAGGAATATGTAATGACAACAACAAGCCACTTGTCTACAATAAGTATCCCATTGCCACACCACAGATCCCGATTGTAAATAAGTTTAATACAACAAGCACAACATACTACAAATAGGCCAGTAGCATTGACGCAAAATTGAACATCACCTCAATACTTTTGCCTAACAAAATGGTACTCTAATGACCATAGCTTCTCTTAGGGCCGCTGCAAAAGCGAAAACTACGATTCACAAAATTAACATTTCCAACACGAAATGTACGAAATGTTCAAATGTTTGTTAAGCTTATGGGACTTAACTACGGGATCATCAGTCCCTAAACTTACAAACTACTTATGAACTACCTTATGCTAAGGACGGCACAAATATCCATGCTCCAGGGGAGATTCGAACCCTCGACCGTAGTGGCCGTGCAGACCGTGACTGGAGCGCCTCAGTCCCCTTAGCCACCGCGGCCGGCCGTTTTCAACACGCTAGCAGTTCCAAGTCCGCAAAATTGAAAAGGTGTACCGCTGAAACACAGTTAACAATCGAGCAAACGGTCTGTAGATAACGTACGATCGACTGCAGGCATTATTCATTATGGTGGGTGGAGTGCTTCTATCCTCAAGACATTCCGCCTTGGAAATTATTATCAAATATCAAAATTTTGTTGAACAGTCTGAGCTTCTATATCTACAGAGACGAACGCTGATCCCATTTTCTGAACAGATCAGTAACACCAACACTGTCACGAACAGAAAGGCCACTGTGGCACCCTACTTGACACAGATATACAGTACAGCAGCGCCCAGAGCTGGCTCTACTACACCCATCTGCCTTTCTAACAGTGCGATGTTCAAAATGTTCAAAAGTTTGTCATACTTATGGGACTTAACTGCGGGGTCATCAGACCCTAAACATACAAACTACTTACGAACTAACTGATACTAAAGGCAGCACAAACATAATAGCCCGAGGGGGGGATTTGAAACCCCGACGGGGAACGGCCTTACGCATCGGAGCATAGCGCCTCAATGCACTTGCTCGTTCCGCCGTGGCAGCAGGGCATACACCAGGTTCATTGTTTACCATGTTATCCTGCTTTCCTGTTTACAACTATAGTGTTCGCCTGCTCTTGCCAGGTTGTCTGTCACCACCTCACTAGCTAGTGCTAAATTTTATAAAACGCATTTAAAACATAAGCTATTTTATTAAAAAATATCTGCATATTAATACAAAAAAGTTATTATCTTCCAATTCAGTAGTAGACCATCATCTCAAAATACATGTTTTTAAACAAATCAGGGAAAAACAAAATTCATGACGTTATTTCCCTGATCTGTCTTTAAAACTTATATTCTGTGATGATCCTCTACGACTGAAACCGGTAAATAATAAACTTTTTCATAAAACTTCTTTTGGTTAAACTATATTTTACATAGCATATAGCAACTGTTGTCAACAGTCTAAATCAAAGGCTAAATTTCAGTTGTGTTTTATGATCAGATTCAGACGATCGTAAGGCTATGGGACAAACGGCAGTGGTCATCAATCCGTACGGTTACAGACTCTTCAAAATAAATTACCCCCCTGATCTGTCTTTAAAACTTGTATTCTGTGATGATCCTCTATGACTGAAACCAGTAAATAATAAACTTTTTCATAAAACATCTTTTGGTTAAACTATATTTTACAAAGCATATAGCAACTGTTGTCAACAGTCTAAATCAAAGGCTAAATTTCAGTTGTGTTTTACGATCAGATTCAGACGCTCGTTAGGCTATGGGACAAACGGCAGTGGTCATCAATCCGTACGGTTACAGACTCTTCAAAATAAATTACCCATCCCCGAGGGACGACTCGAACCCCCGACGGGCAGGATCCGCGCGTTCCGCATCAAGGCTCCCAAGAACACGCGGCATTCCAATGCATTTGCGTTTTTAATTACATTTTTTAATTTCAGTTCTTTTATTTATTTATTGTTAGCTCTTAAGCGTGTGTCTCAGTTATGACGAAGTCTTACTCCTCTCACTGTTGGCCCTCTTCAGATTAGTAACACCAAAGGTAGGCCGTTTGGGGTGGCGTCTTTTATGCAGCTCAAAATTTTATTGCAAACAACGCCTTACGCGTTCAACTGAGACGAAAATTTAATAAACGGCTTCGTAGAGGAGGATATTCTCTGCAACTTTTCTTTCTTACATTTTTTCTGTTACTCGCTTTAATGCAGACTTTGGAAAAATAGCAACGATTTGACACTTTTACAGTAATGTTACGTTAATTTCAATTCATTTATTGTTAGAATTAAGAACTGTTGCATGGAGCAAGGATATACAATCCCACACTGGAGCTTTATACATAAGCCACCCAGTCAGTAGATTATGCAATGAAGTTTGTAGTTTGTCGTAGGTTTAATAAAGTAGTAGTCAATAATATGCTTGTCTTTCTCATGAATCACAATACGGTATTCTGAATAAAAATACAAGGAAACTGCCCTTATTCGGAATTTACGTTGTCGTTTCAGCTTTTATGGTGAAAAGTGCGTTAAATATAATTAGCCTTACTTCCTTCACTTAACACATACAATTTGGTTTCAAGATCTGAAGGACAATTGCGAGTTGAAAATGTTCAAATGTTTGTCAAGCTTATGTGAGTTAACTGCGGGTTCATCAGTCCCTAAACTTACAAACTACTTATAAACTAACTTACACTGAAGACGACACAAATATCCATGCCAAGGGAAGATTCAAACCTGTGACGCGGGAAGCGTGCGATCCGCAACATGGCGCTCCAGACCGCTCGGCTACTCTCGCGCGGCGACAAATGCGAGTGCTTCGTTTCAGACACCAATTCTCTCTTCTCATTACAACAACCCATTTCTTCGTCAGCAGCTTGTTTTCAACGGAAACCTCGGAGAAATGGCAAACACATAACGCAAATGCCCAAAACAATTAACGTATAACTTATGATATTTTGAACAGTACTCTTTGAAAAAAGAAATATTCGCAGCATTTTTGCTTCTGCTGGTACAGTAATACGTTACACAAACAGTAGACATGATTTCCCAAATAACTGCTTATCTCACGTGTTCGCACACGTACTATCTCTATTTCAGAAAGTCACTGCCTGACTTCCGATAACATGGCGACTAGTAGTACAGCGTGGCACCGCAGGGAGCGCTAAAGATCGTGTCACAACCCGTCTATGTATATTCTATCTCTGGTGAACACCGACACGATGGCAACGGATGAGCATGCGTTAAAGGCGTAATAGTGGACTATGCTTACGTCAGCACCAAATACGTTCCAAGAGAAGTAAATGCGGCACCGAGCGGAAATGCCGTTACGTTCAGGATGGAGCTGTTGGAACCTGGAAGCGTCTCTCGACCAGTGAAGTGGAATTAAAGTTTCCCCTTTTCTCTTTCCGAGTTTGGTGCTGTCATCTAGCTGTGGTCGCTACTGCTGTCAGAGCGTTCGCAGCGCAGCTCGGCCGCCAGTCGAAGAAACGACGACTGTGCTTCCGCTCGTCCTGCGGCTCAACTAGCTGCTGGCAGTATCACGCCGACTGGGACACTGCGACAAAGAGTACTCTAATATTCACAGAATATATGACATCAACTGCGATTGGGCAAAGCTGAAAATGTGTACCCAGCCGGGATTCGAACCCAGGTCTCCTGCTTTCTAGGCAGTTGCGCTGACCCCTACACCACTGGGGACACAGTGATCACCGCACCTGCAAGGACTACCTAAGTACGCCTCCCGTCAGATACAAATTCCCAGCTTCGCCCTGCCCACAGTACTCAAACTCGTAGTTATTACTAATTCTCGTAAGAGTAAGGGCTTCAAACTTGCCCACCCCTCCCCACTAACGATAGGATCATTGCCCGTCACCGGCATATTATATATATACATGTGGCCTCTATTCCGAAAGAGTAGACGTCACCTCTGATCCTGCAGTTGTTATTATTTAATATTCACAGAATATATGACATCAACTGCGATTGGCCAAAGCTGAAAATGTGTACCCAGCCGGGATTCGAACCCGGGTCTCCTGCTTTCTAGGCAGTTGCGCTGACCCCTACACCACTGGGGACACAGTAGTCCTTGCAGGTGCGGTGATCACTGTGTCCCCATTGGTGTGTGTCCAGGCTCTGTTTTGGAAGCTAAGGTGGTCCCTGTGGTGACCTTAGCCCTATCAGAAGGGTAGGCCGTATCCCGGAGTGACGCCTGCAGTGCCGAACGGGCAAATGTGTTGTATGATTCTCTGCAACTGCTAACAGCAGGCAGTGGCACCAGTAACTGCTTATCCATCATCCACTCTGACCAGTACAGCTTATGTTCCAGATGTACTGTACTGTAGCAGTAATACAGCCGTGTCACTGTCCTGTAATGAGCAATGCATCGAGAACTATCGATACGGTTGCTCTGGAAAGGGAAATTGCGGCTGATTGCTGGCCAGCCGGGTGTTTCTTAGGCTGGCTGGAAGCGTTTAAATGAGGCACGTTTTGTTATGACAGAATGTGCCTTGGATCTCTGTCCCATTGTCAGCGGTTCTTTAGCTAGACTTTCGCGTAACTATTCGCTAATTCCATCGTCATGCCTTCCGAATGCTTTGTTACACCCCAATGACGAGTGAGACACTGAATAATTATGAAAGTGCTCTTCTAACCATACACAGTTTAGTGCGTACCCTTCCTTCGAATCAGTGACTGAATGCCACAATGGTTGCGCAATGATGAATGTTTACTCACTCTTCAGAACGGCTATTTCACGGATCTCGATAGTTACTGTGAGCGGTAACATAGGAAAGAATCTCTTTCATCTAGATCTACATAGATACTCTGCAAATCACATTTAAGTGCCTGGCAGAGGGTTCATTAACCACTTTCATAAATTTTCTCTACCGTTCCATTCTCAAATAGTGCGCGGAAAGAAAGAACACCTAAATCGTTCCGTTTTCGATATGATTTCTCTTGTTTCATTGCGATGGTCATGTCTCCCTATGTAGGTGGGTGCTAGCAAAACATTTTCACATTTAGAACTTAATGCCGGTGATTGAAATTCCGCAAACAGATCTCGCCACAACGAATAACGTCGTTCTTTTAATTATTTCAACGTCAAATAGTGCAACATTTCCATGACGCTTTCCCCTCTGCGACGTGATAAAACAAAACGAGCTGCCCTTCTCTGAATCTTCTCAATGTCTTCCGTCAGTTCCACCTGCTGAGGGTCTCACACTGGACAACAATACTCCAGGAGAAGACGCACAAGTGTGATGTAGGCAGTCTCTTTGGTGGAGCTGTTGAAGTTTCGAAGCGTTCTGCCAATGAATCGTAACCTTCGGTTTGCCTTCGCCACAATATTTTTGAAGTGTTTCCTCCAGTCTACGTTGTTTCTAATTGCAACTCCTACATTTTTGATAGAATTTACGACATTAATGTTTGACTGATTTATCGTGTAATTGAAGTTAGCGGATTTCTTTTAGTGGCGGTGTGTATTACTTCACACTTTTCATTATTTAGTGTTAATTGCCAATTTTCCCACCATGTAGAAAATTTGCCTAAATCGCTTTGCTTTTGATCCTCTGTTGACTTCACTAACCGATAACAACAGAATCATCCGCGAACAGTCCAAGAAAGCTATTTAGTTTGTCTCCTAAATCGTTTATAAACACAAGGAAGAGTATGGGACCTATAACGCTTCCGTGGGGATCGCCAGATATTACTTCTGTTTTACTCGATGACTTACCGTCAATTACTATGAACTGTGACCTTTCTGATAGGAAATCGCGAATCCAATCGCACAATTGGGGCGATATTCCAATGCCTGCAATTTCATTAGAAATTACCGTTTACTGTAGTTCCGGTGAATAAATGCCACGGTGTTCTTGTATACTGCGTGTATCTTAATGATCACATTACCTAATTGCAGATTATTATTTTAAAAGTACGGTATGATATAATGAACTGCACATTAAGTCTGTGATTCATCGAATTCGCGTGTCTTATTCTCATATGTGCTTCCTTGTTTCCCAGTATTTAAACTGGGATAATGTAGCCCCGAAACGTGTCGTTTTTGGAGCATCAAGCGGGACCAGCACTGCGAAAGAAGGGCCTACACTTTCTGCACAATGCAGCCATCATTTTGCACGACAATGCACAGATGCATACAGCGCAAGCTGTGGCTGCTCTGTTCCGTCGATGGGACTGGGAAGTACTGTACCATCCACCATACTTCCCGGACGTAAGTCCTTGTGACTATGATTTGATTCCGAAGATGAAGGAACGACTTCGAGGCATTCGCTTCAGAACTATTCCAGAGATTAGACAGTCAGTTGACCGCTCCATTTGCACCATCAACAGAACAGGCTCTACTAATGGATTACTGCGTCTTCCACATCGATGGCAACGGTTTGTACGTAACCGAGCGAGGTGGCGCAGTGGTAACACACTGGACTCGCTTTTTACCTCCGTCCATCCAGATTTAGGGTTTCCGCTATTTCCCTAAATCACTCCAGACAAATTCCGGGATGGTACATCCCCATACGTTCGAGCCTAATATCCGCTTCTATTGACCACGCTGTCGACAGAGCGTTAAACACTAACCTTCTTTTTTCTTTCCTTCATAACACTGGTGACTATGAAAGACAGCAACAGGTGCAAGGATGTAACGCTTTTGTATCGATTGTGAAAAAATAGTTGCCGCTATTTAAGTTCCAGCCCTTTTCTTGTCTCCTAATCCTTCTTTTATTTTCCTGTACGTGGTAGCCATCATTCACCTAGATATACATTCTTCTAAAGTATTGAATATGACCTCTACCGTCGTTTCTCAGGTATTTTGCACTTCTTGTCAGTCTGTACTCCATTTTATCTGCGTCATATATAGCACATTTGTATTTTCCCCTTCCATCAATTACAATCACTATTAAATCCACATATAATTAATGTTTGGAAGTCTGTGATTTCTTTCATTTGATGTGACTACTAGATTCTGTGCTGCATAAGAGATAGTGCACTAGCGTGGGCACTTGTAAGAGTTCTTGAAACCTATTACCCAGGTGCTGTAGTAGTCTCGACTCCCATTTCTCCGCAAGGTCAACGCGAAAGACAGGCCGTGGCGCGTACGTTGCGACATTTCATCAGGGAAGGCTGAAGACAACGCGATCGCTAGCTGACTGACTGGCTGCTACGAGACAGTGGGCTGTGCCGCAGCAGCCAGAGACTCAGCTAGCGGTCGCGTTGTCTTCAGCCTTCCCTGATGAAATGTCGCAACGTACGCGCCACAGCCTTCGTTGTTGGGCTCGTTTGACCGTTTACGACGTCATTCCACAGTCCTGCGAAACGTGAGTGGATGCACGCAGTATGGAGATTGCATTCAGCACATTTTCATTCTGCTATCCTAGCTTTAGCGTTCAGTAACGGGTGAATACATCGTGCTTAATATATCTGATCATATTTTAGCAAGCTGTTCAACAAAATTACTGATTCTGCAGCGATTAAATGACAAAAAACAAAGTCGGATATGTCAGACGAACATCCGAGATGATAATTATAGCAAAATAATTCGGTATCGGTAAAGAACCACTAAACACTATACAAAATTCTTCTGTTGGCAATATTTTCTCGAAAATAGTCCGCCTCCATAGATAAGCGGTAGCGTCGCTGACTACTACGCAGGAGGCCCGCGTTCGATTCCCGGCAGGGGACTGGGTGTTGTGTGTTGTCCTAATCATCATCATTGGCACGCAAGTCGCCCACGCGGCCTCAAATAAAAAGACTTACACTGCGGCCGAACAAACCCGCAAGGGTTCTCCTGGTCACGAAAGCCATACACTCATTTCATTCTCGAAAATAGAATATTTTAGAATCGACAAACTAAATATTACGAAATATTACTTTTTGGAATTGAAACGTTTTCTCATGTGTGATTTTTTCTACTTTGACGAGGAATTCTAGGAAGAATTTAAAAACATGTAATTTCGGTGTTACATTGTTGCTTTTTTATTTACGCTTAGATCCATCATGAGCTTACAATTGCTTTCATTTAACTTTATCAATTATTACCCATTTGTAACAATCTGATGAACTGACTCTTTCCATGACCATGGAGGTATGCTCTTCAATTCGATTCTGTGAATAAATGTAAATAAATAAATAAAACTCTCTGTTGTGTTAACTACTGAATAAATCTGTTGGACCAAACTGCAGTGGTACTCAGTCTCTAGGCTTGTAATCTATCTTACACTGAGAACGACACAGCCATGACCGAGAGAAGGCTAAACCTTGAATGTTCGTAATTCCCAATTTTGCCTTACGTTCCTGGCGAAATAGACAGAAATTCATTAAATAGTTACACAAACATGAGTACAAGACGACATATGATGCTGCTTGCATTGCTGAGTTACTGTGGAGTATACGATTATCTTACTATATTTCCATATGAAACTGATATAACACGAGTAATACATCATTATATAAATAGATACAAGTATGTTGCTTTCTAGCTATCATCTAAGACGAGGTTATTTGAAATCACATGACACATTCAAATTACATTTTATTTTTTCTGATGTTGTGGACATTAACTTTTGTACTTTGGTAGATATTTAAAATATTTATCTGACTTCGCAAATGTCTTAAGAATTTATGTAAACATAACTCTAAGATTTATTAATTATCTCTAATTATCTTCTTTCAAGAATCTGCCGGAGCGTCTATTAAGAATTATTATTGTTATTGCAAATCGCATGCCAGTTGTCAATGATACAATCTATATGTCAGAACGACATAAAATTTACCTGCCGCTAGGCAACATCGTCAAAATTAAATCGTCTAACTGAACAATATGTTTTTCGGATGGCACCAGCTCCCATTAGAAACACGGGTTCAACCATTTCCGGCGGTTCGCCATTGTCTACTTGTATCTAAAACGGTTGCTGAGCTAATTCGGCTGTATGATCACTCCGTGTCCTAAACGTAGGCGGCACGTCTCTTCCGCTTGGACGAGTGTCGCCTTTCCTCCAGTACACTCCAGCAATCTTACTGATCATGTAACAAACTGAGTATGTGTCCGTAATACCACAACTGTTAACAAACACCTTGTGACGTCACGTATGTTTGTCTTTCGTGATGTTTGTAATGTTATTCCCTTCCAACATAACCAAATTAGGTCTGAAGATGAGCTACAGGGCAGATAATAACAGGTAGCCGTCGATAAAATAAACTGTGATACACAGGGCGCTTGTTGTTGTATTACAGCAGGTGAGGTCACTGCTAATAAGACTTGGTGTTATTTAGGAATTTGCTTTAAAAGGCACTTCGCATCGAACTCTCTTAACCGAATGTGCTCACAGTTTTCTCTGCAGAATTAATTATTACCCTGCCATTATTTGTATTCAGTATCCTGCAAATTGCATAACGTTTGTTCTCAGTCATCTTGCTGGTTCATATTTCGAGACAATAGTCTGATAGACGTTTCCCGCGGTGCAAGCAAACTGCACAGGACAACAGAGTCGATGGAAGGTGGCTACGCTGAAGGGGAAAGTAATTCCTTGAAGGCATCGACCGAGGCGAACCCCGGAGCCAAGGCGCAGGCGCTATTGTTCTGACCCTGCCACGCGCGACTTCGGGGAGTCTCCCCTTACGGCAAACAAAACTGCTTTTATACCAAAAATCAACAGCTAACCAACTCCCTACGAGGGTAGGCCTTCATTGTAAGCCAATGATAAATTATTCAGCCAATAATAATGAAAAAAAGGTCATAGAATCTTTTCGAAAGTAAAGTTGACGAAGACTTCGGTGCACAGGGTGGTGGAGCCTTTGTTAGCGTTACACCTTTAAAACATTTGACTAACTACAGGACTATCAGAAGTTACTTATGGCCTTCCTGTTAAACGATATTCCGGTAACAAAATATGAAATTGGCAAATTTGTTACTGTGTAATTTAAGGTAGAGACGTTCAACTCCATTCCCTGACTTTTCAAAAAAATGTTTGTAGAGCGTATTGGACTTAACTACGGGGTCATCAGTCCCTAAACTTACAAACTACTTATGAACTAGCTACAACTAAGGACGGCACAAATATCCATGTCCGAGGGGGGATTCGAACCCCCGACCGTAGTGGCCGTGTCACAGACTTTTGTTAGGAAATAAGTGAACAGCGTCAAATCAATCGGACCATTGTAAACAAAGGAATATCCCTAAATTACCGAGACCTTAATGTTGTTCAGTTTGCTTGTTATTTGGACAACAATTTAGAAATTCAAGGAATTTATTCAAATATTCAAATGTTTGTAAAGCTTATGGCACTTAACTGCGAGGTCATCAGACACTAAACTTACAAACTACTTATGAACTACCTTGTACTAAAGACAGCACAAACATCCATGCCCGAGAGAGGATTCGTACCCCCGACGGGAGACGGCCTCGCGCATCGTAGCATAACGCCTTAATAACCCCGGCTGCTCCACCGCGGCGGAATTTTATTAAGAATTACTATAATTCAGTCACCAATCGGCATAGAACGATTGCATCATAAATTCCTTATCACATGCATCACCTATGTATGGTTTGCATTACTTAGAAAATAATTAACACAATTCATGCCGGCCGCGGTGACCGAGGGGACTGAGGCGCTCCAGTCACGGTCTGCACGGCCACTACGGTCGGTGGTTCGAATCCCCCCTCGGGCATGGATATTTGTGCCGTCCTTAGTGTTAGCTAGTTCGTAAGTAGTTCATAAGTTTAGGGACTGATGACTCCGTAGTTAAGTCACAGGAAAAAAAATCATATTTCCATATACCATTATGATTCCGTATCAAGAGATTCATCAGTTTAGCAGTACAGTATTTCGATGTAATTTGTTATTTAGAAAGTTTTACCAAGGCAATCAATCCGGTTTCCCGATTTTCTTGCCATGGACGTTCGGAAAAACAAGGCTTACCAATTAGTAGGATTCTTTCCTTTTAATTTAGACTAGTCTTCACTGCTGCTAAATAGTGTAATATAACGGTAAACTAAATTCTACGAAATCCTTATGCAATGACAGCCATAAGTTGGCATTTTTCCAACGATCTTATTGGCCAGTATTTTCGTAGTAATTGGAAGAGTGTGTTGGTAAACGTAAATGTCCCTACAGGATGCAATAACACTACGGGAGGTAGATGATGAAGTAAACAAGACGGCTTAATCTGTGACTATGTACTTGTATACCCACCGTATTGAACACTAATATTTGACCAACAGGTCGTGTGTACCCACCCGAGCCGATGTGCATTGGGCACTTGTCTCCACGCGCTTACGTACACTCAGCCGAACCGGCTCGCTGGAAATGAGTTAAATGATTGGGTCCATAATTAAGTTGCAAAGAAATATTATTTTTTCTTTTTTATTCTTTTACGTTTTCAGCAGGTAGGAGCAGTTAAAGAAACAGAAAGATTTAACGTATACAGTGTGTGTTCAAATTATTTTGTAATTGAAGAATTAATGGTAAAAATGTTGAACGGAATGTATAGTTTCCTTCAACTGACAAGATATTTTTGTACATTCTAAACCTAACGCAGAATCGTTCTCTCATCTTCAATATATGTGACTAGCTGTTATACCGGGTATTTCAAGGGTATGTGTGTATTTTCCCAGTCTTATTACAAACGAAAATAAAAATTCGGAAAAGATTTCAGCTTCAAGTACTCAAGAAAATAGCTTAGAAATTATGAAACAGTAAACCAATGAAATATGCATAATGTACAAAATTAGAAGTATCGAAAAATAGAAAAATAGTAATAAAATACAAATGGTGTATAACATTAGTTTAATTCAAATCTTTACTATGAATAATATTTAGTCCATTTAAGTTTCGTTTCCACGCAGCTCAATACTTACATCATATACCCTTGACGGCGTGTCCTATAATAATATAATTATTCAAATTTGTAGAATGTAATTTTAAGAAACTATCTGCGATGAATAAAAAGTGGATGAATGAAGTCGTAAATCACGCTTTGCGTGATAGGAAAGTTATGATTCATTATTTACGACGTCATCTTGAAGTATGTAGCGTAGGTGCTTTTGAATCCTACAGCGTTTGTTGTCTGATAGTAAGCAATATGCATACCAAGTTAAGTTGAGGGCATGTGGAAAAATAGCGCATGATGTAGCAGTTATTCGGAAATTTCCGTGTTTATGTCGTCTTATCTCATAAAATATGTGTAGTACTATCACGTAAATTTGAAGGTACATTCAGTGGTAAAGTGCCTCATGTCTGAAAAATGTGTCGTGAATGGTGTTAGTAGTAAAGACGTAATAAATCGAAACCTAATTCGTAATGATGCGGTTTTTCATAGACCAAACTGTTTATGATTTCATATCTCATAAAGTATAAGTCGAATTGTGATATAGTATCGATGGAATATTCAGTGATATTTGTGTGTACTGTCTGCGAATTGCCTCGCGAATATAATTTACAGTGTAGGCCTAGAACTAATAACTTGTAACGTCAAGCCAAATTCCGTTCAAATGTTCAAATGTTTGTAAAGCTTATGGGACTTAACTACGGGGTCATCAGTCCCTAAACTTACAAATTACTTATGAACTACTTACGATCTAGGACAGCACAAATATCCATGCCCGAGGGGGGATTCGAACCCCCGACCGTAGTGGCTGTGCAGACCGTGACTGAAGCGCCTCAGTCCCCTCGGCCACCGCGGCCGGCCAAAATTCCGTAGATATACATCATGAACATCGAAAAATAGTAAAAAATAAACGTGTTTCCTTTCATCATTTTGTTGGTGTTGACAGCGAGAAAAAGTTTCGTAGAGATTTGAAATTATGTTCAATGTTTATTGCAAGTCGCTGAATGCTCTAATTGTCAAATAGTTGACGAGTAAAATCATGCCATCACGCACCGCAAGATAATGCAGGTTCCATTATTTATGATGTGATATCGCATAAACTGTGTATAGTGGGTGGTTTTTGCAACCATAGAAAATTATTTCTGACCTTAAAGAATATTTGTACCAAATTTGGTTGAAATCGGCCCATTAGTTTAGGAGCATATGTAGAATTTTGTCGCACGATACGGCCGTTTTGTACGACTGTCATTGTTTATGACGTAATATCTTCTTACATATGTGTCGTAGGTGGTTCTTACTCCCACAACGATTGTTGCCTGATATTAAGGAACAAGTGTACCAAGTTAGGTTGAAATCGGTTCAGTAGTTTAGGAGATGTGGAAAATACATACACACATACACATATACTCGAATACAAACATACAGCCTATTTTATAAGATATGTAGATTATGCATTCTACAAGAAACCAGAAACTAGACTTTCCATTTTCTTTCTCTCATCTTGAATATATGTGATTATGCATTCTGCAAGAAACCAGGAACTTCTAACTGTGTTGTTTTTATTGTTTTTTGTCGAAGGAGTATACATTTACGCAGAAAAGTGGAGCGAGGACGGAACTTCTTCTGCTTCGACAGTAGTCGTCTTAAACATTATTTTACGGCATCACTTTACTAGGCAAGACCTGTATCGAGGGGTCCCAGCTTTGATTTCTGAACAATATTAGCAGAGGTTCCGCCATATGGAATGTTGATAATTAAGCGCTGGAGGGTAGTGGGTAATCCTTCATCGACTGCAACGCGCGAAATGGCTTATTGGTGTTGCTTTAACTAATTGTATCCAATTCGAAATAGTATAACATAAAAGTGAACCAAAATATAAGTATATGGTGCCGAATATATATGATTAGCTTTTTCACTCAAATCCCGACCCATCTTCACATGAAAACAAGGTTAAAATATGATGATGGGCTTATTTTTCAGCTGTAATTGGTAATCGACACAAAATATTTAGCGACTTTGACATTCAAGGAATATTTTAGAATATACAAACAAATTATTACGAAATATTTCTTTTTGGGAATGATACAGAAGTTTCAAAAAAATGTTCAAATGTTTGTAAATCTATCGGACTAAACTGCGTGATCATCAGTTCGTAGCTTACAAACTACTTAAACCTAGGTAAACTAACCTAAGGACAACACACACACCCATGCCACAGGGAGGACTCGAACCTCCACGGTGAGCAACCGCGCGGTCCGCAGCGAGACGCTTTAGACCGCTCGGCTACCCCACCGCGGTAGAAGTTTTCAAAAATGTTTGTAGAACTTATGGGACTTAACTAAGGGGTCATCATTCCCTAAGCTTACAAACTACTTAACAACTAGCTAAGACTAAGGACGGCACAAATATCCATGCCCGAGGGGGGATTCGAACCCCCGACCGTAGTGGCCGTGCAGACCGTGACTGGAGCGCCTTAGTCTCCTCGGCCACCGCGGCCGGCAGAAGTTTTCTAGCTGCAATATTTTTATTTTCTCCTCTCTGTAAGTGCCCATCAGTGGATTCTGTATCTGAAAATGGCAATTTTGTTTACTGATGTAACCTCAACAGATTATGAACAGTTCACATCGGGAAGGAAATTAAATTACTAGATACGGAAACCATTGGTGGTACCATAAAATATATGGCGAAACGCGAGTGGAAGTACTGAAAGTATTGCAGCAGGAAAACGCCTGTTTCATTTGCGTAAGGGGACTGATGACCTAGCTGTTTAGTCCCCTTAAAACTAACAACAACAGCAACACTCATTTCCATAAACAAATATTTCCTTTATTTGTTGTGGAAGATGGCCACACAGATAAACTTTCTAAATATTAAGAGTCTGACCTTGTAGGACTGAACTGCTCAAAACAGTTAAGGGATCAGATAGGACTTCATACACAATTTACATGAGGAAGCATATTTTTTGAGATATTGGTTACAGTTGTAATTTGTGTATGATACAGTAAGATATTTTCCTGCCTAAACTCTTTACTTCCAGCGTAAAACGTAACTAAATATCGCAGGATCTCGTCTCTGTGCCTCTGCGCAATCAAAGCGCCATACTGAACGACAATACTGACTCCCGCCCACCACCATGATATGGTGATGTATCCTGCACATAATAAGCAGGATTGGTCCGAGTTCCTTCTCTCCAGATTGCCCGGTAGTCCAGTCAATATGTATTTTTACCAGGAAAGTTTTGGGGTAGTTTTGATTTCTTCGATTCCGTATGTTTTTTGGGGTGCTGAATCCCAACAAAATTTCGTGACGCAACATTGAAAAAAATGCAAAAATTCGAAAAAATAGCATTTTTCGGCGGATTTATGCTTATAACTCGGAAACTATCAACTTTTCACTAATAGCCTCCCAGTACAAAACTGAAGTCCATAAAATTTCCTACAGATTCCATTATTTATGTTTTGCTGTCAGACGAGGCGTTAGGGCTCAAGCGCTAATTTAAAATTGGCGTATTTTGGCTGTCTCCGCTAAAATCCACTTTTTCCACTCAAGAACTCTAATTCATTCTTAAAAGCTGACATTTAGTGAATTCCTACAAGTTCTAAGTCGTATAGAATGTAGACTGGTATCCAATGCTTCTCCCAGTTCTCTATGCACGCCTTCTTTAGATCATATATGTAAATTTAAACGAAATTAAAAAAGAAATTACAAGAAGTTCAACTTATTAATAAAATCAGAAATTGTGCAAATTGTCACAGAAAGTTGAAATTCCGAACAAAATTTCGAAAATTATTACATTGTATTACACAGAATACATTATTATGTGCATCAATTATATATGCCGCTGTCGTTTCCAAGAGGGTCCTGCCTGAGGTTCTTCGAAGGCGGTGGGTCCTGGCCTAGGTGCAGGTTGTTCTGTCGCCGATGTTGTGGCTACTTCATCTGGGAAATTAAGGAGGTGGGTGAGAAATCAGTTACCAGTGAACATATCTCAAGGAGAATTGTTACGAAACAGATTGTGAGATTTGACATACCTTCCACATGGTGCAGGTGTGTTTCTTCAGCCTGTTCTTTGTCGTCTTCTTCTTCTTCTTCTATCTCTTCATCTTCTACATCAGTGCTGATTTCTGGAAGTTTGACGTTATTACACAGTCATTCACAGGATGTACAGATGGAGGAGCAGTGCAGGCCCGCTTTCCTGCATCCACAATTACGTTGGCAGCTTGCCGTGAATCAATTTTTGCAACATTAAATTTTTCCGTTAACATACGTATGAACCGTCCCTCGTTTTTTTTTTAATTTGCAAGGAAACTCTCCTGCGAAACAGTAGGCATCATCGTTTCTGTAAATGATTTTGTAGCAAATTGATTTCTTTGCGCTCTTCTTAATCGTTGTAAGCCTAAAAATGCTATTTTTTCGAATTTTTGCATGTTTTTTCAATGTTGCGTCACGAAATTTTGTTGGGAAATGCCAGATTCGGATTCAGCACCCCAAAAAACATACGCAATCGAAGAAATCAAAACTACCCCAAAACTTTCCGGCTAGGGGCCCTATTGAGCACAAGTTGACTGGACTACGGGTGAACACAGAATAGAGACTCAAATGTGAATAGAACACTGCGCCATTCGTTACGAATCCAATCCAAATGTTCAAATGTTTGTATAGCTTGTGGAACTTAACTACGGGGTCATCAGTCCCTAAACTTACAAACTACTTATGAACTAACTAATACTAAGGACGGCACAAATATCCAAGCCCGAGGGGGGATTCGAACCCCCGACCGTAGTGGCCGTGCACACCGTGACTGGAGCGCCTGTCCCCTCGGCTACCGCGGCCGGCGAATCCAAACCAATCCAATCCTCTGCCCAGTTTCTGCGGACTAAAAGGTATCGTGGTTTTAACGGGACACACAACATAGGCCTCCGTGCGTGAACGCCATATTCCCGAAGGCGACTTCGGACTGTTTGTGTTGATATTGCGCTTTCTGTTGCAGCCGCGAAGGCGCGTTGCAGCTGAGTTGCATATATCCACCTGTCTTGACAGGCTGTTAGTCGGAGTTAAAGTCATATCTTCCTGATGTTACCCGTGGACGATCTTCGCCTTACTCCGTTTTAACGGTCCCTGTTGTCTGAAATCGCATCGATGTTCTTGAAATTACACTTTGGCACAAATAGCTGCTGCCACCATACTCTCTGTCTATCCTGCTTCGTATGGCTCTTTATGCCATAGCTTCGGTTATGTCACGTTGTTGTTGCATTCCACTACCTTCTCGCTACACTATCTGAACCCAACGCAAGTGCTTGTGTTATTTGTTTGCTATAATAAACATAAGTAACATCAACCTCCTCTGCTGCAGCTCTCTGTCATTACCACTATTTACGTTGCCATAATGTTCTTGTCTCCACTCCATAGAACCCACAGAAAGACGTCGAACCAATTTCAGTTTATTCTGCCGATGACAATACTTTAGAACCTGGATATCTCGTGTTATTCCCTAATTTTTTGACCATTGTATAAAAAAGGGACAAGTAAGTACATGTAATCACGCAAAAAAGAATAACATTACAATAGTCTTACAGTTAACCAAATTGGCTTTTCATGCCTACATAAAGATTAATATATTTGCTGTTTTCTTGCCGATTACGATCGCAGTATGAGCATTATGTGTCGGGAAGGTTCTCTCTCGCTCCCCCCCCCCTCTCTCTCTCTCTCTCACACACACACACACACACACTATATATGGGCGAGCTAATGATTATGGTAGTAGAGACATCAATTGTAAACAAGCTAATTTATTCCACCAACAAAACGTTATTCATAATTCTTGCGACAACAACAAAATTTAAAGTTTACAAACACAAGGAATTTAAAACTTTAACGCTTATAACTGAACGTCAAGACGCGTATCTGTTGTGTAATTTACTATCCATTAGCAAAGATATCGTTCTTCACATATAGTTCTTTCTTAGGATTAATCGGTAAAAATGAACCCCTTTTTGGGCAGCTTTGTCCATAAATTCCGTTTAAAAATAGTTGGTCAAATACAGAATATCGAAAGAAGAAAAGCATTTTCGCTAAGTTTTCAATACACAAAGCAAAATTAGTAAATTGGATATGGTAACGAAAAAATTCAGTGGTAGTTTTATTCACAAAAGTAATATTGTGGCTCTTATTTATGTACAAAATTTCTTATGTCACTGATTTTCAAAATCTAACAGCATCACTAGGTAGTTCTTCGGTGTATTAGTCACGATAATCATGTCATTGAGATAATAATCGATCTACTTACATAAGAATATTTGCATATTCTTTTCATATTCAAAGAAGCACACATGTTAGCTTTGGATGAAAAATTTACGGAATCTTCCTATCCTAACCAAATAAAGTCTATCTTTTGCTGCTGCCCACGCTAAAGTTACGTGAGAAAACGTCCAGAAAATTTTAATAGTTTTTTGTGCGCTACACGTCATAATGATTGAGTCATGTCGATATAAGTCCCAATTACTATCCTGAGTAAGTCGTAAAACTTTAAATGACGATATCTTTCTTTTCCATTATCCGATTTCAGTTAAGTAAAGTCTGCAGGTTCCTCAAATCTACAATGTTTGGAAGGGCCGCTGTGAGTGGATCCCACCTCCAAACACTCTGTACAAATAATCTTGTGAGAATACAAAAAGCATTCAGACACACACAGGCAGACATGACGGGTTTAGAGTTTTATAATTACTATAAATTATTGTATGGCTTCGGGTAGTGACGATTTTCCAATATGCCAATCTGGTGGATGACATTACGTTCAATAAAGACATTTTAAACTTGAAGTAAAATACTAGAAATAATTACAATGTATAGTTCTATATCCGCAGATGGAACTAGAACTCCACTGTAAAAAGCATAAAGCATGAACTTTTGTTCATCTTTTATACTATTCTATTACAAGCTCTTCGCTTAGGAAATTTTGGGACGAGGTATTTAACTAAAACAAGAGAAACAATCGTGGTAAACATTGTGTCTAAAATGCATACCTTATGAGATACTACTATTTGTATTCATCTTTGTCGTCCAGGCTACCATCGGTGAATGTTTGTTGGTGCAGCTCTGCTTCGACCTGTATTCCTTAAAAGAAATGATATTATGTTGTGGTTATAAATGATGTTTTGTTAACCAAACATAGGTGCACAGAGTGTCAATTACAAAATTATTCCAACAATACATTATATAAAAAGGTAACTAAATGCCATTCTGACTTGTATTACCTTACTAATATTTGGTTGTAGAATCAGGAGTCGGGTGGTTGGTGGAAAAACTTCATGGCAGCTAGTACGTCAAAGATATTATGTCAGGTCGACTCTCTTAAAATATGACAATTTCCACCTTAAATGACACTCCCTTCCCTTTTCTATGTCCTTTTCCTCAATCGTGTTATCATGACAGTCACAATGTCGGTCAGTTATTTATATTAACAATGCAGAGTACGTGAGCGGCGTGGTTGTCTTCTATCGCGTCAGAATAGCTGACAAAAGATCTTGTAGGTAGCTGTTTACTATTCTATTCTCAGATGTTGTCCAAGTGCAGATGGATGGTGCTCAGATTGCAGATTTGTTGTCTTGAAGTCTTGACTGTAAATCTTAAGTGAGGTGATGTGGGCACTAATGTAGACGGATGACTCTATATTGTTAATTCTTTCATATTAAAATAGCAAACTACAACTTTTTGACCAACTTCACATACATTCAATTTACATAATATTTACTAAAATTAACATGCAGGTTAAAATAAAACTTGGTTACATGACACTGCGTTGTTAAATAATAATGGCAAGCTACATTCATGTTTTTCAGCGGTCCAACGCGTATTACTTATCTAGTACTTGATCCAAGCGTCGTGATAGCTGAAATAGGACTGCGTTAAGTCGCCAGAAGCAAGAGGCTTAAAGCGCGCTTCTGGCTAGAAAGGATGTTCTCGTGATGCGTTCACTCATTTCGTTGTTTTGGTTATAAACACTAATGATATAACAAATTACAAAATCGTCGGAAGTAAGGTTGTTATTCAGAGATATTTTCCTTACTTAACAATCTGTAAATAACTGATGTTTATAGAATATTAATAAATAATGCTTGGCACCTACAATCACTCGATAACACAGTGGCAACGAATCAGACCACACCTCTTTAAATGTGTCGCACCTTCCCACAAAAAGGATCTGATGCAACCTCTTTTCACCGTCATCTTTCCCACACAACTGCTGACGTCATGAGGAACCACTAGAACTCTACTGCTGTACTGCACCTAACAAAAATTTAGAGTACGGACAGTAAAAGCCAGAACTATCACCACCTTGGCAATTAGATATAATGAATTTTTGTATATTTCAAACACTACGTTCGAAGATCCTTTTTCACGTTAAAATTGTCATGTATCCACAACGTTTAACAACATGTCCTAGGAAATGATCTCTAGGTGAAATCGATTATAAAATTTGAAATTAGTTATGCAGCAGTTTCACGCTTACACACTCTCTTTTTCCCAATTATCAGAAATATGTAGAACACAATCAACATAAACAGTTTTCAAAAGTTCGACAACTTAGAAACGCATGCAAGTAAAGTACGATGAGGGTCAGTAATTACTCGTGTCAGACAGATGATTTATTACAAACTGTATTGCACCTCGATTTCATCTCTTCAACATACCTCTCTTCATGTATCCACAACGTTTAACAACATGTCCTAGGAAATGATCTCTAGGTGAAATCGATTATAAAATTTGAAATTAATTATGCAGCAGTTTTACGCTTACACTCTCTCTTTTTCCCAATTATCAGAAATATGTAGAACACAATCAACATAAAAAGTTCGACAACTTAGAAACGCATGCAAGTAAAGTACGATGTGAGTAAGTAATTACTCGTGTCAGAAAGATGATTTATTACAAACTATATTGCACCTCAATTTCATCTCTTCAACATACCCATAAAAACGTGTCTTCCATTATTAAAATCAATATATATTCCCTCCACTGAGACCATTTTCAGTATTTCTTCTGTTTATCACTCTACCTCTTCAAGAAACTAAAAATGTATTACCTTCAATGCAAATTTTTTCTCTTGATGAAAGAGATGTGACAGAGCGCCAAGTATTTTTAGTACGGGGAATGGCAGACTGAAATCTTCATTTATATTTATGTTCTTGTGGTCTTCAGTCCGGAGACTGATTTGATGCAGCTCTCCACCCTACTCTACTCTGAGAAAGCCTCTTGATCTTCACATAAGAACGGAAACATACATCTGTTTGAATCTGCTTACTGTATCCTTCTCTTGGTCTTCCTCTGCGGATTTTACCACAAACACTTCCCTCCATTGCTAAATTCACGATTCCTTGAGGTCTAAGAATGTGTGCTACCAATAGATCCCGTCTTTTAGTCAAGGTATGCCAGAAATTCCTTTCCTCCCAAGACTCTGCAAATTACATTTAAGTGAATGACAGAGGGTTTATCGAACCGCGTTAATGATATTTCTCTACCCTTCCATTCTCTATTAGGGCTCGGGTAAAAGGAACGCTTGAATCTCCCCGTTTTCGATCTGATTACTCTTTTTCTATTATAATGATTGTGTCTTCTGATGTAGATGAGTGCTAACAAAATATATTTGCATTCGGAAGAGAAAATTGGTGAAAGAAATTTCGCAAATAAATCTCGCAGCAACGAATAAAGCCTTTCTTTTAATTATTTTCACCCCAATGCATTTTTCCATGAGACTCTCTTCTCTATATCGTGATGATAGTAAACGAGCTGCCATTCTCTGAATTTACTACCTGTATTTGTGACTGATTTATCGTGTAAATGATGTTTAACGGATTTCTTTCAGTGCTCACACGTATGACTTAACAATTATCTTTATTTAACGTCAATTTCCAAGTTTTGAGTCATGTAGATATCTTATCAAAGTCTAGTTTCAGATGCTTCTTATCTTTTGGTGAGTTTAACAAGCGATAAATGCATCAGATGCGAACAGTCTAAGAAAGTTGCTCACACTGTCTCGTTATTCATTTATAAAGATAAGAAAGAAAAGCGTTCTATAACACTTATCTAGGGAACGCCGCATATCACTTCTGTTTATGACTTTCCGTCAATTACTGCGTACTGCATCGTTTGTGACAAGTCACTAATCCAGTCGCACAACTGTCGCGATATTCCAAAAGCACACAGATAGATTATAAGCCGCTTGTGTGGTACAGTGACGAATGTCTTCCGGATATCTATAAATATGGAATCGATTTCAGATTCTTTATCGATAGCATTCATAACTTCATGTGAATAAAGTGCCAGCGGTGTGTTGCTTCTTATATTAAAAAATCCTGCTGCAAAGCGAGCTCAAAGATATTGGCCTGTAATTCTGTGGATCGCTCCTATTGCCTTTGTTGAATACTGGAGTAACCAGTGAAACTTTGGTATGGATGTTTCACTGAGCGATCGGTTGTGTATGTTACCTAGGAATGGAGCTATTGCATCAGCATACTCTGAAAGGAACCTAGTAATTGTTATAAAATCAGGAGAGCGAGATTTGTTTTTGTGTAGTGGTTTAAGCTACTTTAATACGCCAGGGATATGTACTTCTAAGTTAAGCATGCTGATTACTGTACTTGTTTTAAATTCTAGAGTATTTGCATCCTCTTCTTTGTTGAAGGAATTTCAGAAAACCTCTGTTTAGCATACCTGCTTTCGCAGAACTGTCATCAGTAGTATCACCATTTCTAATCGTGTAATGAAGGTATTGTTCGGTTTTACCGCTAGTATACTTTACATACCTCCAGAATTTCTTCGGGTTTTTCTGCCAGTTTACGTGACAGAGTGTTGTTGTGAAAACAGTTCTAAGTTCTCACATTTGAGTTTTGTCGAAGATTGCCGGTCGTGGGGATTTTATGGTCGTTTCAATTTGCTTTTGCAAGAGTGATCTATCCAATTTTATGTAGCACGGCGGGAACAGCCCTCTCTTTTGGCATAGTGGGCTGGTGGTCCTGATGTAGAATTCATGCACAGTACTTCCACAAATGCGCCCTTTTCTAATACTCATCTTTATTAGCATTTTTTACAGTATTACTAATTAACGGTTTGATCCTAAAGAGCACAAGAGTACGTGAATACTCCAGTTACTAACATCATGCGGATTTATTCACTATTTTTCTCCGAATTGCATTAAACGTGACAGATATGCGGTACTCTAAAACCTACTGCGCTGCGCCCCGCTGCTGCTAGACAGCACTGCGTCATCAGGTTTTAGAGCACACCCTCGTCCGTGCCCGCCGTCGGACGAGTATGCCTAATGGGCCAAATACAGAGGGTATTGATACTCATGGTGCACAGACAACGGTGTGCTCAGCTTCAAGTGCAGCTTATGTCCACGTTGCTAGGTGGTATTACCATTTCCAATCACACGACACTCTATGGTCTGTCCAGTCCTGAACTAACTCTACCTAACTGTTAAATTTGATACGTAGATAATGTAAAAACTCATGACTCTCGTTAGGATTTTTTATAATCAATGATACATTGGCGAAAATGCAAATATGTGATTTAGGCATGGTTAAAAACGCGAAAAAGGTGCGCAGCTGTAATAATCAGCTGTTTTTGTCCACATATACACAATTTTTTTCTCACGTCTTTTCATTTGTAGCAGCTTTTGCAGCTAGCAATGACTATTATATTCTTACTTTTCACAAAAATTTGCCGATTTTTCCTTAAATGCCACGATTTCCGAAGGTCTGGTTAAGCAGGAATATAATATTAGTGTGCAGCTTAGATTACCAGGAGTGAAATGAACAATAAAGATATTTTATTTCTTCTTCGTTTCAAGTATAATTAGCTACTTGAGTAGAGGCGTGGATAGCAGGCATTACACATGCGGAACGTATATGGCGGAGGGTACCTTGTGTACCATTTTCACATCCTCCTGCTATTTCAGTTGCTTGGGGTTCACGGAAAAAATGACTGCCGGTGTGCCTCTGTGTGGTCTCTAATCTCTCTCATTTTATCCTTCGCGAGATGAACGACGGAGGAAGCAATATATTAGTTGACTTTATCCCGAAAGTCAGTCTCAGTTTAAAAATTTTCCTTACTTCAATGACGCGTCATGGAAATAAAGAAGAGTTTTGCAACTGAGACTGACTTTCCGGATAAATTTATAACCTATTGCTGTACCAGCCACCAGTATGGAATGGAACCAGTTTTATACTGGTTGACTCTTTGCGAAACATGCACTCTCTGAACTTTGACAAAAGCCCGTTCCCTGATTACAAACATATCTTTAGTAGTGTCTGCAACTGCAGTTCCCTAAGGATCTCTATGACGCTTCAGCGATTACTAAATGAGCCCGTAACGAAGCTTGCTGTCCTCCGTTGGATCTTCTCTACGTCCTCTATCAACGCGTTATGGATTCCACAATGATGTGCAAAAGCCTACTCAAGCGCTGTCCCAACAAGAATTTCACAGCCTACGTTTTTTGTTGAGGGACTACACTCCCTGAGGATTCTTCCTATGTACTCATTCTGTTGCCTGCCTTACCCACGATTGGTCGCATATAGTCGTAGCACGTCAAATCGTTCCCTATCTCTGCTCCCAGATATTTTATGAAAGTAATTGCTTCTATCGACTTTTCGTCTACAGTGCAGTTATATAATAAAGTTATTTTTCTATGTAACGCTGCACTTTACTCTTTTCTAGGTTGAAGCTCAATCGCCAATCCCTGCGCTATGCGTCTGTACGCTGCAGATCCTCCTGCATATCACTAACCTTTTACCGTTTTACGAGCTCACAGTAAACTAATGCAAAATGCGATACAGGAATGACATCCTAATACGTACAGTGCAACCATATCGGCAGAATTTCGGTGACAGACTCGCCTTAATGGACGACATTCTCGCGCTCGTCGTGAACATCTTGTGAATGTGTTCCTTGATGATAGAGACATTGTAAGATTAGAATGACCAGGAGATTCTCCAGACATGCCTGGGATAAAAATAAATAAATAAATAAATCTGACTGACGTAGGTAGTATTTGGCAGACATGAGGGCAATGAGCAGAAACTACCGACCTGAGCGGGGAGCTGTTATCTTGCTGGTTGGCCTGAAGAACCACAAAAGGAACCATACAACGCCGTACCCTTACCGCTGTACTGTAAAGGTGCCACATATGAAAAGCAAAGAGATCCTCCTACGAAACACACCACGACACAACGGATTGCATTACCTCTCTGCCATATTGGTCCTGGACATTTGACATGAGTTGGAATTAGTGGATCTTTAACTGCATATAGCTCCACTCACATATGTATTAGGTTGATGTCGGTGAGTCAATAACATTTATACCTTGATTCCATACGTAGCATAGAAACAGAAAAGGCATTTGTAGACACTGTATGGGCTTTCTCCAATGCCAAAAATGTTGTTGTTGTTGTTGTTGTGATCAGTCCGCAGACTCGTTTGATGCAGCTCTCCATGCTACTCTGTCTTGTGCAAGTCTCTTCATCTGAGAATAACTTCGGCAACCTAAATCCTTTTGAATCTGCTTACTGTATTCGTCCCTCGGTCTCCCTCTACGATTTTTACCCCACACACTTCCCTCAAATGCCAAGTTGACGGTTCCTTGATATCTCGGAATGTGGCCCACCAATCTACCCCTTCTCTTAGTCAGGATATGCCAGAAACTCCTTTTCTCCCCAATTCGGTTAAGCACCTCCTCATTAGTTACGTGATCTACCCATTTAACTTTCGTCATTCGTCTGTAGCACCACATTTCATAAGATTCTATCATCTTTTTGTCTGAACTCCTTATCGTTCATGTTTCATTCCCATACAATGCTACACTCCAGACAAATGCTTTCAGAAAGGACTTCCTAACATTTAAATTAATATTGGATGTCAACAAATTTCTTCGTCACAAAGGCTTTTCTTCCCATAAGCCATTCTGCATTTTATATCTTATCTACTTCGGCCATCAGAAATTATCTTACTACCCAAATAACAAAACTCATCTGCTAATTTTAATGTCTCATTACGTATACTAATTCCTTCAACATCGCCTGAATTTCTGACGCTAGATTCCATTATCCTTGTTTTACTCTTGTTGATGTTCATTTTATACGCTCTTATCAAGTCACTGTCCATTATGTTCAATTGCTCTTCCAGATCCTTCGCGGTCTCTGAAAGAATTACTATGTCATCGGCAAACCGCAAAGTTTTTATTTCTTCTCCATGAACTGAAAACAACTGACCAAGCACGCCGTGACCAACCACGATAAGTACAGCACCTAAGCAGGATTGCAATTGTTGGATTGGATAAAGTACATCAGCAATGGATAAGCGAACACATGTGCAAGGTGCAGGCCTGCATTCGTAAAAAAAAATGGGCCATGTAACCGTGTATTCAATGCGGTTGTACAGAATGGGTTAACGTCAAGTTATGTTTGAATAGTCTTTGTCGGAAGATTTAATAAATACCAATTCACCGGATTTTAGAATACCACAGGATTCTTTTGTTTGGTAAACGACGCAAAATATTTTTGAAGTATGTATGAAATGGCGAAACAGGTCATCACTCCTGGTCGTCGGGCCATACGGCGAAATTTAAAAAGACTTTACGGCCCGATATCGACATACGCCCTGTTTATTATGTCAGCGGGCTTTGCGCTGCTACTGCACTAAAGTCTCATATTCACCTGTAGGTCGCCTAAAATGTATTTATTGTGTATACTTATCAGCTTTTGACTATTTCATAGCTCCTTCGTGGTTCGTCTTTTTCTGTTATTATTATTATTATTGTTTTTGTTATTTCTGCGAGCCAAATTGCTTTTATACCTATATGGAGTCTTTTCTTTCGGATTTGTTCGATACGTCAGACACTGGTAGCAAAAGAAACCTTTGGCATTTCTGCATCCCTTTTTGGTCAGAGTTCGATTGATTCTGTTGCCGTAATTTTGTTCATTTGAGACAGAAAAACAAATAATATTTGTGCTGCTCATTCTGCGATGCTGTATTTGTGTTCTGTCCATATGGTATGATGCAAGAGAGGCATCGGTGTATTTCGAAAGAACTTAAGGTACCTGATGTCCAAGATATACCTTTTCATTCTCCTTCTGTGTTCCTTCTCCTTTTATGGTCATTTTGTCATAAATTGGAAAACAATTGCTATTATCACCTATAGTTTCAAATTTAATGATGTGTGGAACAGTAAAGCAATAATTAAAACTTCCGGGCTGAGAGGCCGTTGTCGAACAGTAGAAATTTCTTCCCCTGACGTTTCGTTGCCGGCTGCGGGCAACATCTTCTGAGGTGAGTCGACGACTGGCTGCTGGGCCGTTGAGATCCTGCATATGTAGAGAGCATAGAGGGCGCCACCACTCGTCACGTGATGTCAACAGTAAAACTATCTCTGGCTGGCGTCATTACTCTCGATCGAAGGTAATCGATAGTCACATCTTAGGTACAAAGTAGACCGCCATATCTTGTCTAACTTCAAGCCTTCTTCCTTCCTGTTAAAATTATTGTGGTGTTTAAAAATCTCTATAGCCTCTCTATTCATACGTGCATAATAATGCGATGTCTTAGCTAGCACGCTTGTCTCACTAAATTTTATTTTGTGGTCACCGTTTTCAAAAACATGTTCTGCTACGGCCGATATGGCGGTGTGGCGATATGGCGGTCTACTTTGTCCCAAAGATGTGACAATCGATTACCTTCGATCGAGAGTAATGACGCCAGCCAGAGATAGTTTTACTGTTGACATCTCTATATATGCAGGATCTCAACGGCCCAGCAGCCAGTCGTCGACTCACCTCAGAAGATGTTGCCCGCAGCCGGCAACGAAACGTCAGGGGAAGAAATTTCTACTGTTCGACCACGGCCTCTCAGCCCGGAAGTTTTAATTACTGAAGACGCCGGCCGTGAAAGCCTACACGTTATGAGTAAAGCAATGTTTCGTAGGTATCACCTACATTTCGTTTCTTTCCCTCCGTCAGAGTGTGATGTTCTCCCCATTGGTGAATACTCTCAGGTTCTTGGTGCTGTACGGTGCTGTAACTAGTAAGGCGTTACTTTCGTGTGTTGCAGTTCCGCTGATTGACGTAACGGTGGTGGCCGGCGAGTCGGCCCGCCTGCCGTGCAACATCTCCACCAGCGACATCGGCGACACCGTGCTGCTGGTGCTGTGGTACCGCGAGGACCTGGGCACGCCCATCTACAGGTAGCCGCCAGTCGCGCTTCTTGTCTACAGTCCTTTCACAGATAAGCCACTATTACATTCTCTGCCACTGTCAACTCTTTCACGGAATTTGTAACAACACACAAGGAAATCACTGTAAAATACGTTTTGGAAATTAATTATATAGTCATACAGTGTTGTGTTGCATGGTTGGTATTCACATCGTTAGTAGTAGAGTAATAAACATTCTGGACCAGTGAAGATTGACTGGCATTCTGGTCAATGTGAGGAGAAAAATGGACAATAACAACTAGATTACAACCCCTTTCATTAATTGGGTCCTCTTCAAGACACATATCAACTGAAGACATCAGCTGCCTTCGGTCAGAAACAATCCTCACCCACACCCTACTGACATGAGCGTTCTGGTCATTATCGTCACTACCCGCAGAGTTTCACTTATTTCTGTCAATATTCAAGCATGGTGTTCATCTGTAGGTGTCACTGGCCTGTCATCGCTTTAATGTTGGAAAGAACAGATACAGCGTATATAACTAACGAGGTGAGGTACGATTATTATTATTATTATTATATAGTATTCTGCCTAGTGGCAGGTCCATGTCTTCGTACGAAGAATGTCTGATTCCATTGTTCCCTGTCTTCAGCTTCTTCCTTCAGTCTGTTGTATCTCCTTCCATCTATCACGTCGTCCAGATGCTGAATCCTCCTTCTTCCTCCTCCTGCGTTTCCTCTTATTTTTCCTTCGATGACATCGCATAGGAGTCCCTCGTGTCTAAGTATGTGTCCAATCCAGTTGGCCTTTCTCTGTAGAATTGTATGCAGAATACTACTCTTCTCTCCTACTCTTCTCAGTACATCAGTTTTCATGCGATCTGTCCATTTGATCTTTTCCATTCACCTCCAGCACCACATCTCGAAGCCCTCTAAGTATTTTTTTTCCAACTCACTACAATCCAAATGAACACATGTGCAAGATTATACACGAGAGCCACTAGGATGACGGGAAAAAAGCTGTTACAGTTCCGATATGGTGCTTTCCTAGGCCATATATTTTATGTTGCAGACGAGAAATTCATTGACGTTCAAATTAAATCGCTTCGAAATTCTTCGCGACTCCTGTGGCGTTGCCTCTCGGTGTACAGCGAATCCATGGATTACTACACTAGTTCAGTTGGTGTTATGGAGTGAATGAAAAGACAGCATTGAAGGTCAGGTGAGCGAACAGAACAGAGGAGAACAAGGCTTGCCATGTGAAGCTCACTTAAGCACCGCACGTAATGTCTCCCTTTCATCCCATCAGCATTGGTTGCGTTGTTGGCAGCGGTTTTAATTGTCTTTTGGCTAAATGAACACCACCTGAATGGCTCGTGACCGTGGCGTAATGGACAGCCAGACAGGTAAAGACTGAAGCTATCCTCCTAGGCGAACTGCAGACCCAAAGCGAAAATAATATAAATTCATTTTTTTTTCCTATCAGAAAGCCTTTTGAGGGAGTGGACTTGCATGGTATGTATGAGTATACATCGATTTAGTTTTCTGAAGCTGTAGAACTATATGTTAATGGACAAAGGTCGTGTACTGCAGGAGGTGGTATTTTCTTTCCTTCACAATAATGTGGCACCTAAAGCAAAGTCAGATGGCCGTGTTCGGCTTTTCGGTAAGGACTGGTGCCATAAACGGGGCATGGAGTAAGCGCACGGATTTCTGGTCTGTTGCTGGCTTAGCAGAAATTTGAGCCGCCACTTCTCTGGCAGTAAGCCTCTCAACTGACATCACGAGACCGAGTGTATTCCACTCCAGAAGCCCAGAAAGGAACAAATCCTCGCTGGTATCTGGCATCAAAAACGCCTCCTTCACACAGTAGGCTGACACTTTGGCTACTGAGTTCCACCACTAATATCTCCACTAATAATTTCTACATAATAGAACATAATGAAAATTTACCATAATGAAACTTTCACTCTGCAGTGGAGTGTGCGCTGGTATGAAACTTCCTGGCAGATTAAAATTGCGTTCCCGTACCGGGACTCGAACCTGGGACCTTTGCCTTTCGCGAGCAAGCGCTCTACCACTGAGCGGTCATGGTTCCCCCACACAAATCCAATTCAGCCACTACCTCGCCTCCTACTTTCCAAACTTCACAGAAGTTCTCCTGTGAACTTTCCAAGACTAACACTCCTGGAAGAAAGGCGTTAGCGATTACTGAAATGAGATAATTCATATCAGTTTTGATACATTCCGTTCCGAAAGTTGCTAACGTCATTGTATGACTCTCAGAAAATTAAGTGGATGCAAGTGGCGTTAGTGTTGCGCGAGGGTAATGATTTTCGGGCTATGTAAAATGAATTAATATATATATGGGTGCTCTTTTTCTTACAATTTCTGGAATTCCATTCCAACTTTTCTTGAGTTTCAGCCTGCATTGATTCTACAGGCCGGGCGGTGTAATGTAAACAAACCGCTTGCTAGTATGGCTATAAAAGTCACGATGATTTACGGCTGAAGTTTCTTTTGTGGGACAAAAGAACTGCAGAACGGGTCGAACATGGCCTACGGGTCAGGCAGTTCGTTAGAGTAAAACGCACCATAACTAGGGAATTGGACTCCGTTGCCATCACAAAAGTCAGAAACAGTAACGGGTGTAGTCTGACACCCATTACTTTAGACATACACAACAATATATACGTTTATAGTTTCATTGAAGAAGAAATTAACGAATAAGAATCACAAAAACGGAAAAATTTTACCTTTATTTATTTATTTATTTATTTTGGTTATTTTTTTTTTTTTTTTACCTTGTTGATAGGATTTCTTTCTGTGGCATAAGCATAGGCCTCTTTCCTCAAATAAATTGGTAGCATAAAATTTATAACTTAATTTATTCCACTCTCGATCTGTATATGATACGATGTTGTGAGTTAAAGGTTACATATTTGTGCATTACAAAATTGGGATATAGTTTTCCCTTATTTAGATATTTTAGTTAAGTGGCAGATAATATTAACACACAGCCATTAACTGTTTTCAACTGTCGTATTTCCTACATCTACAGGGATTTTGTTGGTAACAGTTGGTTTTTCTAGAGATATTAGTGTCATCAGTCTCTTCAGGGAGATTAATTTGTAAGCTGCCGGGTGGTTTCACAACAGGGGGTGCAGATAGCCTTGTGAACTACTTTTGAACACGTTTTTTGAACACTGCTTTGAGCAGCTAAAAATCGTAAGCTCACATGCATTGGAAATACTTAAAACATTGTAACTACATACATGCCAGACCTTCTTAATGATGTCACTGTAGAGACACGGGTTGGTTATCATGATGTCGTCATAGCTGCAGTGGTTATCAAAGTAACGGGTCAAGAAGGATTTGGAAGTGTTTGTGCTAGAAAGCGCAGAAAAGCAATTATTATTGTTCTAATTAAGGAATGGGATATCCTTTAGTTCCGGTTCAGAAGACGTACGAACATTACGTGAAAATTTAAATGTGTTGTGAATAATGCGCTGGAGAAATTTGAAGTGGATTAAGGATGAGAAAGACCCACCGTGATTAAATAATAATATTCAAAAGATGCTGAGAAAGCAAAACACAGTTGCACTTTCGGCTTGAGTATTGCTTACCACTATGAGATCAGTACCAGATCGAGTTAATATACGACATTTAAAAAATCCAACTGAGAGCAGCACGCTTTATTACGAGCTCATCCAGTAAGCGCTAAAGCGTCACAGACATGAATAGGAAACCCTAGTGGCAGACGCTGTATCTCGGTACGGGCTTCTGTCAAAGTTCAGAGACCGGGCATTTCATGAAGAGTCAGCCAATATATGCTTCCTCCTACATATATTTCGTGAAGCGACCACAAGAATGAAATTAGTGAGATGAGGACTAACACAGAGGTACAGGCAATCATTTTTGACGCGAACCATACTCGAATGGAGTAAGAGGAAGAGACAGTGGTACGCAAAGCGCACTCCGCCACGCTTCGTGAGGTGGCTTGCGGACTATGGTTGAAGGTGTAGCCGGTATTTTATTGCATTTGGTACTTATCGTTACTCATAGGGGCTGATAATAAGCAATTAATGGTGGAATGAAATTTAGAGAGTTTGTTTGTAATTTGATGCTGTGACCTGGCAGGTATTACAATGGCCGTGGTGGAAAGTACTGTAAATCTTGAAGTTGTGGATATTATTACTGATATCTATATTTACATATAATTTATAGAGTTACCTCCAAACTCCATTGTGCATTTGTGACTTTAATTTAGCAGCCTGAAAAATGTATGAGTTTCCTGATGGTTGCTGTATGCAAGCACAACACATCACCAACATACCTAAATCTTTATCAAACATTGGAAGAGAGGGGTTATTTTCAAAGAACTGTGTTTTCAGAATTGCCTATGAATATTCTAGCGAGGTCTGGAGTAAAGGGACACCCCAAGGCCAGACAATCCAAAACCCAAGGCCAGACAATCCAAATGTTGAATGTATTGCTATTGAAATAAAAATAGTTTTCTGTTAGACAAGTGTGTGTGGATAACTTTATGTCATCTGTGACAAGTGGGTTAACTCCTGAGACCTCTAGTATATATGTGAGAATGTTGAATGTTTAGACTCTCATCAACAGGTATAGTGATTACGTAGCTTGCATGAAAAGAAATTAGCTTGGCACAAGCGCGATTTGAAACCCTTTTAACTTTTCCACTAAATCAACTTATTTGATAACTCCATGGTTAGATTTAAATTTAATTTGAATTCTGATTAGGTCATTTCAATCTCGAGCTTATTTATACCACGCAGATGAGAATGAAGACATTAAAGGATGAATAGGATGAAATTCTTCCTGGAGTTTAGGATGGCCATAGTGTCTGGGAACTGTGGGGTTCGTGCTGGTGTGAAAGTACGTAACAGAATCCAAAAAAATACTTTTACACTGTTAATTTCCGTCTCTTAATTTAGATTTATGAGATTCAGTTTACAAATTAAATTAAATACCATGGGGGAAATAGCATCCAATAATGGCTTCTATTATGCCTTGGTAGTTTCTACAATCCACAAGAAGAAAAGCAATGGGTCTCTTCTGTTCTTTCGTTTGCTCTTAATTGGTACGTAATTGGTAATTGGCACATTGGTAAATGCTTCATAATTCCATATTTAGGAATCGTTTCTATGACTGTGGCCAGAAAACATAGAGCATGAAATTTTAAAACATAATTTTATGTACACAATACCGTTTGTCACTTTCTACGTAATACTAAAGGTAGCTGAAGCAAATTCTATAATGGTCACTCGGATAGGGCAGTATCCACTAAGATTGAAGCTACACCTCAGAGAAGCTGGAAATATGAAAAAATGTGAGTTTACCGATGCAGACCACCTGTTACATTAACGCCCTGCATTACATTCTAACAGAGAGGAAAATTTCATTTCAATCGTGTCAGAAACATTAAACTTTATATGTACTGTAAACAGACATCGAATAGATGGGTTTCTTAGGCTCTTCATAGATATTGCCTGTAACATGTATTTTGTAGGGCTAATACTTTTTCGGCTAAAGCTGGCCATATCCGAGAGTGATAAAATTAATGAGCTGATATTTATGATAAATGTCATGTACAATAGGTAATTGTAATGTCAGGAAATTTTTTGACCAAAAACTGGCCACGTCCAGCGCATTGGGAGTAGCCTTCATGGGCCTTCATGGGCATAACTCGCACTGCATAATGTGGAAAGTAGTATGCTCTTGTCCACAGTTACACATCACCGATTCATCTATGCATGTTGCTCTTTGTTCTTGCAACTCCGGAACGGAATCTATTCAAGGATCTCCAGACGTTCCTCTTCTCACCGTGTCCTGGGGGAATTCTTCCGTTGATACACGTCAGCCGTGCAGATTGACATTTTTATTTCGCCAAATCTCTGTTCTGGTGTTCTGCGGTGCATCGATGAGGCATTTTGTCGTGTGGAAGAAACTTCTACTTGAAATAAGTCGGCGACGGACGGGTTGTTGCTCGAAAAGAGAGAGGAAAAAGAACTACTTTGAAATAACGGAAATTTATAAACACATGTCCATTTTCTCAATGTAGGTACTGAATGATCAGACACAATTCCCATACTCTCCACTTCTAGATGCTCTGTGGACTGTACGCAAAATTTTGAAAATACCGCCCATTTGAACTTTTTGCACGGTAAGTCTAATAACCGTATCTACTCCGCTAGAAAGACAAGAATATGGAGAGAAGTTCGTGAAGTACCGTAGCTTGGCCTTAATGACGAAAAGTCTCACGGCGAGTTTAACATTTCTTAGAGAGTTACACAGCTCACGTGACCTGTATAAGCACTGCGGAAAACCGTCGGAAATTACCATTCGTACAGCTCCCGCCAGAGGCCGCTCGTGATTGTGGGCTGGGGTTCTGATACGGCCGAAGCACCTCTGAGAGGACTGCACGCCCGCACGGATCTGGCAGTTGCAGTTGCGAGTCTCTCGGCAGTGCTGCCAACTTCGCCGGGGCTGATAGCGCGGCGTGGCGCCGTCCATCTGCCGTGGAATCCGCGGGGAAGGGTTGGCAGCTGCACGCCCGGCGTTCGCGCCGCCCCAATTACTCCGTTCCGCCAAGTTTCCGCCTCCGCCTCCGGTTCCGTATCACATTTCGGCCTCAGTTTAAACTCGGAAATCGATGAATGGAGGTTGAAACCTTCTAATTTAAATGCCGCTCTGAAAGCCCCGGCAACACAAAAAGGGAACGAGTTGTAATTCAATTCGATCGGCGAGGGCCCCGCGTTATTCACGAGTCGGATTTGTGTGCGCGGGCTGTTAAATTAATTCCAATTACCGGGCCATTTCTCGCATATGTTGAGTATCGCTTCGCCCGCGGGCTCTGGGCTTCGTTATCGAGCACTTGAAAGCGGAAAACAGAGCAAGTAATGCCAACAAGTGGGGCTGCTTCCACTGTCCGTACTTTCATAAGTCGTCGATAGTCACGGGTATCGGCGAAAGACGCTCGCGGCTGAGTAAATCTAATAAATAAATTCGTATGTTTGTACGTGGTGCATACAAATCTACAATTTTATTCCAATCATTATGAAGTTTTGTACACGAAAGCTTCAATCCATGAGGACGGTCGTCGTAACTGTAAGAATCACATACGATATCTAGTTCACGAGATGTGACGTCATAAACAATGACATGTGCGAAAAACTGCTGCATTTTGCGACAATGCTGCTCATTTTCTCCTAAACCATTGGAGCGTTTTCAACCAAATTTGGTACACACATTCCTTACCGTCAGGTAATAATTGCTGCATGGTTAAGAATCACATAAGGCACATGGTTCAAAAGATATTACGTCATAACCAATAGAAATCGCAAAAAAATGCCATATAATGCGGCGAGACTTTCGAAATACACTGTATGAGAATGACAGTACTTAGCGACTTGCAATAAACTTTAAACGTAATTTCAAACCTATATTAAACTTTTTCTCCCCGGCAACCATAGTAAAATGATGAAAGGAAAAAAGTTTCTCGCTTACTACTTTTCCGCTGTTTATGGAGTAAACCTACGGCATTCGGTATGACGTTACAATTTATAATTTCTACACTAAACATTATAGCCGCAGGAAATTTTACAGACACTGTACACGCATACAGTTTAGTGTACTTACTAAATTGTATCACAGTACGATACGTAGTTCATGAGATATGACCACATAAACAGTAACGCTCATGGAAAAGCGCCCCGTCACGCACCAAGTTTTATCTATTATTTCTTTACTTCTAATTGTATTCCCAAGAGCTTTTACAGACATACAGCCCTTATACAAATGAAAATACACATGGAAAACGACAGGAATAAATAAATACATACCCGGGCAACGCCGGATTTTCAGCTAGTAGTAAATAATATCTACCAGTCTAAGTCACCGGTTATGTTCTTCTACGAGATAAAGGGGGCAAGTAAGTTTAGTGCCGCTTCCTTATATTTAAAGCAGAGTGTCCGTATGTTTGTGTGTACGTTTTGCATACAAATCTACAGTTTTGTTACAATCTTCTTGAAAGTTTGCACACGTAAGCATCAATCCATGACGGTCGCCGAAATTGGAAGGATCACATACATTACTCGCGAGATATGAAATGCGCGGAAAACTGCTGTATCAAACGACAGCGTTACACTTTTCCTCCTAAACCATTCTACCGATTTGAACCAAATTTGATGCATTTATTCCTTACCGTGAGGTAACAATGCTACCGGGGTAAGAAGCACATACGACACATGGTTCAGGAGATACAACGTCATAAAAAATACATTCGCAAGAAACTGCAACATAATGCAACGAGCCTTTATTCATACACTGTATGAGAATGACAGTACTTAGCGACTTTCAACCAACTTTAAACATAATTTCAAACCTTTATTGAAATTTTTCTCACTAACTACCATAGCAAAATTATGAAAGGAAGAAAGTTTATCGCTTACTACTTTTCCGCTGTTTATGGACTAAAACTACAGCATTCGATATGACGTTACAATTTATAATTTCTACACTACAAATTGTAGTCGCAGGAAGTTTTACAGACAGTATACACACATGTAGCTGAATGTACCTTCGAAATTGTATCACAGTACGACACGTTGTTCATGAGATATGAGCACATAAATGGCAAAGTTAATGGAAAACCGCCCTATCACGCAACGAATTTCAATCTATTACTTCTTTACTACTAATTGTATTCGCAAAAGATTTTACATACTACACTTATACAAATGTATATATAGCTGAAAAATTACACAATTGTGCAAAATATAACTCAATAAATATGAGATCGTTAGAATTTTATATGCCATTTGTATTTTGATTGCTATCTTCCTTTGTTTGGATACTGCACGTATAATTTTGTACATTATGCAAGACAGCCTTATTTCTTATATATTCTCCGACAAATATAAGACGGTTTTTAGAAAAAAGGAGATGGTCAGAGAGGCAAGGAATAAGAGAAAACTCAAGGCAAGAAAAAATAAATATATTTTTGTGAGATAATATACTTATAAAACTCACTACATATATATTTTTTTACTTATTTTTCCGGTCAGATCACCGATTTTCCCACAGGAGGACACCCTGCCCATTTATTTTATTTTATTTTTTTATTTTATTTTTTGTCTTTTAAAAAGACAGTTTGTTCTCCTGTTGCAATATCAGTGCGCATACTCGGGTGCGTATCCGGAAGTTGTTCGAGTATTCAGTGCTACTGGAGAAGCTCAGCATTCACAATATCCTGATTTACGTTTGTAGCTCGTCTTTAGGAGATGTCGGCTCGTATAAATAATATCCCGTTGGCTTGCTGTAGAATCTGACGAAAACAACTCTATCACTACCATTGTACACTACCTTTCTATTCATATCAATTTAATTTCCTAGTTACATCATTTTCTGCTGCTCTTAACATTACTCTGCATTCACCTGGCCACAATACCCAGCCCTCACTCCGTTTCAGCCCACTGACACCTACTATATCTATGTTGTTGTTGCGGTCTTCAATCGGGAGATTGGTTTGATGCAGCTCTCTACCCTACTGTATCCTGAGCAAGCCCATAAGAACAGAAACCTACGTCCATTACAATCTGCTTACTGTATTCATCTCTTGGTCTTCTTCTGCAAATTTTACACCCTCCAATGCTAAAGTCAACATTCCTTGATGTCGGAGGATGTGTCCTACGAATCAATCCGTTCTTTTAGTCAAGGTTAGCCAGAAATTCCTTTTCTCCACAGTTCCGTTCGGTACCTCCCCATTAGTTACGCGATCCACGCACCTAATCTCCAGCATATTTCAAAAGCCTGTACCCTCTTCCTGTCCGCACTGTTTATCGTCCATGTTTCTCTTCCATACACGCCACACAAATGCTTTCAGAAAGGACTTCCTTACTCTTAAATCAACATGCTTTGCCGGCCGCGGAGGCCGAGGAGACTGAGGCGCTTCAGTCACGGTCTGCACGGCCACTACGGTCGGGGGTTCGAATCCCCCGTCGGGCATGGATATTTGTGCCGTCCTAGTTCGTAAGTAGTTCATAAGTAGTTTGTAAGTTTAGGGACTGATGACCCCGTAGTTAAGTCCCATAAGCTTTACAACCATTTGAACATTAAACATCAAAATGCTTTTCTGTATCTATATTGTAACAATCTTACCATTTTCACACGTAGGATTGTCGACACTCCATCATTTTGCCATTATTACCTGTCCGCTGAAGTCCAGGAAATCGTTTGCCAGTGAGTAGTCATAACATATTTTAATTGCCGATCGCGTAATATATGGACACATGTTTTACGACTTAAATGCAGTACTTTATATAACATTTTGTGGCGTCATGCTAATTCTCGTCCACCCTCGTTGGCAGAAAGAAGTAAGGGAGGAAGGAAGATCAGCGTTTAACGTCCAATTGGCAGCGTGATCATTAGAAGCGGAGCTAACGCTTCGTTCGTGTAAGATGAGGAGGGAAATCGGTCGTGCACTTTCCAAGAAACCATCCGGCCATGATTTAGGGAAATCACAGAAAACCTAAATCTCGATGGCCGGAAGTGGATTTTCACCACCGCCATGCTGAATGCGAGTCCAGTCTGTTATCACTGCTAGGGTGGCAAAAGACATCATCTACAAACATTTTTGATGATTTTTGCTGGGATTTTAAGCAGTTACTGGAACCGATCTTGTAACTAATAACATTTATGTTACTAGTAAATTTACGTGACCAGTTCGGGTGAATAAACTCATGCTGCTGCGGCGGAGCGGCCGAGCGAATTGAGACGCTCTGCTTCGATGCGCGAGGCTGTTCCACGTCGGGGCTTCTAATACCCCCTCGGGCATGGATTTTTGTGTTGTCTTTAGTATAAAGTAGTTCATAAGTATTTTGTATTTAGGGACTGATGACCCCGCAGTTAAGTCCCTTATGTTTAACAAACATTTGAACATTTTTGAAAACCCGGGCTGATGGAAAAGTACCATGTGTACCTACAAGCCTTCACGCCATATGTCTTCAGCGGTTCAGACCACTAGGGACAGCATAAAACCAGTGGCGTAGCTATCATAGGGCTAGGCGGGGCAGTGCCCCGGGGCCCCCGAGATCAAGGGGCCCCTCGGCCTCCGTGAGTTCGAAAAAAGTTGAGCATCGTTTTTTATTTTTATTTATTTTTTTATTACCTTCCCACCCTACCATCCATCAATTCCCCCTCCCATCAAACGAAGCTTCCCACAGTAGCCGTAATAGGCCACAGGGTGACGGAACATTGCTTCCAGTGGTGCCTGCTGACAGGCCAAGCCGACAGTCGCTTAGTACAACAATCGGCACACTCCAGTCGGCAGAAGCAGCTGCAGCATCAAAGCTGTTCACAGCAACAGCTGCGCCTACCAAGTGTTGCGGCGTGCCGCTCGGTGAAATGTGGAAAGATCGCGCGACTCCAAATAATGTATAAATACATTTACTGTACGGTACTTCTTATTGGCAAGTAGACGTGTACAGTTCGATTATACGAATAATCGGTTTTCCGAACATTCATTTTCCCCAATTACACTTCAATAATCGGCGTTCTACTGTATATAATATTTAAGCTGAATGGATGATTTTCGACTTTTAACGTTTTGAACACTGCCAACAAACTTCAAACGCACGAAGTGAAATCCATAAATTATTCCCATCTCAGAATATAAACTTAAAAAGGTATTGCTTGTCTGCTAAGACGTTCACCCTGCCACCTGCTGAATTACTAGCAGTATGTGACAATACTGTTCATGGTTTGATTCGCGGCAGGGGGCCATATTTTCGTGGTTGAGTAAAACATCATTGTTCATTTTTCCTAGCTTCTGCATGCGACTTCATTCGCCTAGTATGGAGCAACTTCGAAAAGTATTCCATGGTAGTCTTATCTGTATGTCCTACCCAGGTCCAACTCTATCCTTCTCCAAATTTCATCCAAATCCACCCAGTAGTTTCTGCCTGAAAGCATAATCAACTTTCACAGTTATGCTTATATTAGAGAGTACGATTAAATATTATCTGCTGCGTGACACACAGTAATTTACTTAAGAGTAGGTTTGCCTTATTATGTCTTCCAGTAAGCGGTAAGGGCCTGACGAAGTACTATTGCATCTGTATAGTTCATAGGCGCCGATTACGGGTATGCTCGGTCGCTCAAGCATACCCCAAAATTTGAGTGGGTATGCTCGGCATAAAAATGTTCAAATGTTTGTTAAGCTTATGGGACTTAACTACGGGGTCATCAGTCCCTAAACTTACAAACTACTTATGAACTACTTACGAACTAAGACGGCACAAATATCCATGCCCGAGGGGGGATTCGAAACCCCGACCGTAGTGGCCGTGCTGACCGTGACTGGAGCGCCTCAGTCACCTCGGCCACCGCGGCCGGCTGCTCGGCATACCCCAATGAACATGTTGGTATTATTTTTTTCTTTACGTTATATTTCTTGATTGTAATTAAATTCGACTCTCTCATTCCATTGATGGGCGGCTGGCTTTTTTAATACACCGTTGTAAAAAGACTATCTAAAACAAACAGGTAATTGGCTTCGTAGGCATTAAAATTCATGCTGACATGTGAGTGAAGTGATCGTTTTCTAAATAGTCCGAATGTTAATGGAATGTTGCTTGTAAGTTCAATATCGTAAACTGAAGGCGGTAACCTTTAATTGTTGTATTAAATAACTAGAAATGAATTGGGTTTGGTACGATACGACGAAAATGTTTATACTACTAATTTAAAGCTTATGTATTCTCTTAGAAGTCAATTGTCTTCAAGGAATCGTGTTAGTGTTAAGTCGTGACATTTTTCATCATGTTTACTGAATTGGTGTGTGATGTAACAATGGGTTGTAGACCTATTGGTATCGACAGACATGGCATGACAGCAGAAGTGGTTATTGACTATTTTTGTAATACTGTATAGGAAATAAATTTGCAGAAGAAATAAGGCAGGAAGAGCATCCGATATTAGTTTTTGCGATAAAGAACACAGTATTCACAATGCAGGCACATCATTATCTGACATGCATGTCTAAGAAGACGAAAACTCTGAAAATGATTTCAGTAGTTACTACAACGGGAAAACAGGTTCAAATGGTCGCAAAAGCCGCCCATTAGTTCTGAAACGTGAAATTGAAATTAATGGCTGTTAATTTCTTTACTGTGTAATAAAATATTACTTTTCTCCTTTCAGAGATTAAAATGCTCCTAAATTAACACCAGATGAAGCAAAAAAGAAAAAAAAATGCTATTAAAATAAAACAAAATTATTACTTTAGCTTTGAACCTGGAATTGGAAAAATATAATAAAGATTTTTTTTAAGAAATACCTGTCTTGGGGGGGGGGGGGCTGCAGGCCGGGAACCACCTTCCCCCTATTGGAAACGCCACTGATCACACCCCAAGATTTTCAAAAGTCGGCGCCTGTGTGTAGTTTTAGTTTAGAGAGGGCCCCAACGTCATTTTTGCCCCGGGGCCCTTGGTGTAGTTGCTACGCGACTGCATAAAACGCAACGTCAGGTCGACAAGCTACACGCTTTCTGAAAGTATAGTGCCCAACTGGTTGCCACCTCGTTCTAGCCGACATTTTGCGTTTACTGCCTTGAACGTTCACATTATCCCCATACACTTAATAATGGACTCTCCAGTATTCTACGTTGTTCTGATGGGAATTTCCCATCTGATTGAAAATTAGTTGTAGCACTACAGTATTTCAGCATGTTTACGGGTACATATCATCTCCCAGTTCAGAGATGTTACTCAAGAGCGGGAAAACAGAACAAGCTAGGATAGAAACTACTCGTACTTGCATAAACGTCCTTTTGAATTTCATTTTCGTTCACGACAACAGTCATTATACGCGAACGCAATATGTAATTCACAGTTATACAGTGTATAAACGGTGTAAGTACTCAAAATTATACTTTCCATACATTTCGATGTGCTTGACTAGAAGTCTATTGAAGTAGGGTTTTATGTCATGCCGGCCGCGGTGGCCGAGGGGACTGAGGCGCTCCAGTCACGGTCTGCACGGCCACTAAGGTCTGGGGTTCGAATTCCCCCTCGGGCATGGATATTTGTGGCATCCTTAGTATTAACTGGTTTGTATGTACTTTGTAAGTTTAGGGACAGATGACCCCGTAGTTAAATCCCATAAGCTATACAAAAATTAAACATTTGTTTATGTCATTTTATTTATTTTTGTATTAAAAATCCAGTAATTGTAAGAGATATAGTAGACGTATTGCTGTTTACATTGCCACCTAACGATACGGCGCAAGACCTTGCTTGTGTTTCGTCTATATCGTCGTGGCGGTCTGCGGAAGGTAACGGAAGAACGAGACCGTTGTAAGTATTGGACGTGTAGAAACAAATGCAGCAGTGGACAAGTGCTACCGAAACTAGCGACATAAACAGTCACTGGGTAGTCCAGAAATTGTAATTTCTTTTGCGGAAACAATGACTTAAGTACAACCAGAAGTTTTCTGTTTTGCAACAACAGAATAACGAAGGTCGTGGATGTAAAGAACAACTAACATCAAATAAAACTCCCTTAGTTCAAAATCAATTCCTTCTGCAGTATTGAAAATAAACCACACTCCAAGTTTACAACATTACAATAACGAAAATTAAACTCATGTTACTTTCCTTTTGTAAATCAGTACCGCAACGAAAATTTAAATTATCCCCTCTTACTCCATTGCTACAATTTTTCTGTTCAAAATGTCGTTCGATTCTACACATGCTTTATAACCGTGAGTCCCATTTCACCGCACTCGTGAACCCACATGTAAAATTGCCTTTCTGGTTTCGACAGCAACGAAAATCCTTTCCGTAAATTCGTTAATATTACACTCCTGGACATGAAAATTGCTACACCACTAAGATGACATGCGAAATTTAACCGGCAGGAAGAAGTTGCTGTGATATGCAAATGATTAGCTTTTCACAGCATTCGAACAAATTTGGCGCCGGTGGCGACACCTACAACATGCTTGACATTAGGAGAGTTTCCAAACGATTTCTCATACACAAACAGCAGCTGATCGACGTTGCCTTGTGAAACGTTGTTGTCTTGTGACGTGTGAGGAGGAGATATGCGTACCATCACGTTTCCGACTTTGATAAAGGTCGGATTGTAGCCTATCGTGATTGCGGATTATCGTATAGCGACGTTGCTGCTCCCGTTGGTCGCGATCGAATGACTCTTAGCAGAATATGGAATCGGTGGATTCATACAGGAACGCCGTGCTGGATCCCAACGGCCTCGTATCACTAGCAGTTGAGATGACAGGCATCTTATCCGCATGGCGGTAACGGATCGTGCAGCCACGTCTCGATCCCTGAGTCAACAGATGGGGACGTTTGCAAGAAAACTACCATCTGCACGAACAGTTCGACGACGTTTGTAGCAACATGGACTGTCAGCTCAGAGACCGTGTCTGCGGTAACCCTTGACGCTGCATCATAGACACAAGCGCCTGCGATGGTGTACGCAACGACGAACCTGCATGCACGAATGACAAAACGACATATTTTCGGATCAATCCAGGTTCTGTTTACAGCATCATGATGGTCGCTTCCGTGTTTGGCGACATCGCGGTGAATGCACATTGGAAGCATGTGTTCGTCGTCGCGCCGGCCGCAGTGGACGAGTGGTCTTCGGCGCGCCATTCACAGTCTGCACGGCCGCTACAGTCGAGTGTTCGAATCCCCCGTTGGGCATGGATTTTTGTTTCGTCTTTAATATAAGTAGTTTAGTATAGTAGTTTGTAAGTTTAGTGACTGATAACCCCGCAGTTAAGTCCCTTAACAAACATTTGAACATTTTACGTCATCGCCATACTGGCGTTTCACCCGGTGTGATGGTTTGGGGTGCCACTGGTTACACGTCTCGGTCACGTCTCTTGTTCACATCTACGGAACTTTGAACATTGGCCGTTACATTTCAAATGTGTTACGTGACTCTACCCTACATTCGATTCCTGCAAAACCCTACATTTCAGCAGCATAATGCACGACCCCATTTGCATGTCATGTAGGGCGTTTTTGGATACGGAAAATGTTCGAGTGTTGCCCTAGCCACCACATTATCCATATCTCTCACCAATTGAAAACGTTTGGTCAATGGAGGCCGAGCAACTGGCTCGTCACAATAGGCCAGTCACTACTCTTGATGAACTGTGGTGTTGCGTTGAAGCTGCGTGGTCATCTGTACCTGTACACGCCATCCAAGGTCTGTTTGACGCAATGCCAAGGCATATCAATGCCAAGGCCAGAAGTGGTTGTTCTGGGTATTTATTTCTCAGGATCTATGCACCCAAATTGCGTAAAAATGTAATCACATGTCAATCCTAGTATATTTGTCCAATGAATACCCGTTTATCATCTGCATTTCTTCTTGGTGTAGCAATTTTAATGGCCAATAGTGTATTTGCTTGCTGAGTATACACAATTTCCTCCATATGTACCCTTGAGTAAAAATCCAGTACACTAGAATGAGGAATGAGGACCGGCTGTTCAAAAATCTTCGTAGTCTCTGACTATTGGTAGGTGGAGCACCACACGTTATCATTTATTGCTCACGGAAGAGCATGTAATAAAGACAGTAGGAATGTTTCCTTTAATAAAGTTCAGTAATTGTTACTAGTCAATCGTGGAAGTAAAATTTAAGCTCACACAATGTAATTATCGATTATGGCAATATATTTATGGAAAATCGACAGCAATATTTTGTTGCTACCATTTGACGACGAATGTACACAATCCACGTGTGCATCTATTGAAATTACTCATTTCGTAACAAGTGGAACAAAGCTTATCTGTGACAAGTGTATTGTGTACAAAATCATTCTGCGCATTTTGTAAAAAAAACCGTTTTGACTCGTCATGGAGGAATATGTTGTGAAGGACGCTTGAACGCGTTGAATTTTTGTTAGCCTGCAGACGCTCTTCTTTCAAAGAGTGATGAACGACATTGCCCGTCCGATACATCCACTGGGTGAGAACTGAGCAGTGTTTCTAGTACTCTGAGAAATCCGTAGGAAGACGCCTTAGACCACCAGAGATTAAGTAAAAGCAAATAATTGTGCAGATACAAAGCTATAGTGTACATAGAGAATTGTGAAGATGCATATCTTTCGTACATCAACGAATGTAGATCGTGAAGGAACTTTTCGTTGAGGGATGCTGTCTCGAATAATTCGTATAACTGCCCTAGAACCACCTTTTGTCTCGCCAAATATTTGAACGAATATCGCATAGTTCAGCCATGATAAATCTTCCTTCAAACTTAAAGGTCATCAGAGTTGCAATAACGCCAGCATAGGTAACTCGCTGACTGTTGTCGACCGACGTATCGCAATGACTCCGCCAATCAGGTCTTAGTTGCCGGTGTAATTTCAAAATGTTCAGATGTTTGTAAAGCTACGGGACCAAATTGCAGCGGTCATCAGTCTCTTAGACTTGCAAAAGCGCGTAAACAAACTTATGCTGAGGGTGACACACACACACACACACACACACACACACACACACACACACACACACATATTTTCGAGGGACGACTCGAACGTCCGACGGGGAGTAGACACACATTTCACCGCACTCGTGAACCCACATGTAAAATTATCTTTCTGGTATTGACAGCAACGAAAATCCTTTCCGTAAATTCGTCAATATTACACTCTTGGACATGGAAATTGCTACACCACGAAGATGACATGCTATAGATGCGAAATTTAACCGGCAGGAAGAAGTTGCTGTGATATGCAAATGATTAGCTTTTCAGAGCATTCGCACAAAATTGGCGCCGATGGCGACACCTACAATGTGCTGACATTAGGAGAGTTTCCAAACGATTTCTCATACATAAACAGCAGTTGATCGACGTTGCATGGTGAAACGTTGTTGTCTTGCGTCGTCTAAGGAGGAGATATGCGTATTATCACGTTTCCGACTTTGATAAAGGTCGGATTGTAGCCTATCGTGATTGCGGATTATCGTATCGCGACGTTGCTGCTCGCGTTGGTCGCGATCGAATGACTTTTAGCAGCATATGGAAGCGGTGGATTCATATGCAACGCCGTGCTGGATCCCAACGGCCTCGTATCACTAGCAGTTGAGATGACAGGCATCTTATCCGCATGGCGGTAACGGATCGTGCAGCCACGTCTCGATCCCTGAGTCAACAGATGGGGACGTTTGCAAGACAACAACGATCTGCACGAACAGTTCGACGACGTTTGTAGCAACATGGACTATCAGCTCGGAGACCGTGGCTGCGGTAACCCTTGACGCTTCATCTCAGAAACGAGCGCCTGCGATGGTGTACGAAACGACTAACCTGGGTGCACGAATGACAAAACGACATCCGCCATAGAGCACATGCCCACTCCCTCATGTCTGTGATTTTGACCGCTGTTCGCAATGTCAGTACGCGCAGCGATAAGCAACGCGAACAGATTGCATACGTTACCGCACTGTCCAGACTCTACTTTTGCCAAAACATTTTCATGACATAAGCTGCTAGTTTCCTGGTACAACCGTAGCAATTTAAAAATATTACTAGACGTTTTAATTGATTTACGTCTGTTACACTAATTGGCTTTTGGCGATTTATACAGTTTACAAACTGTGTAATAGATCGGCGTGTAACTCCTTCGCAGAAAAGCAGCCAGACGTGTTTTATAGTCGAGCGGTTATTAGCTTTATGCTGCGGAAAGCTACAGAAGTTCACATCTCGTTCCCATCGCTAACATAGAGCAATGAAAGGGAGATGAACAATTTCGTGACTTTTCTTTATACGCTACAGATTGTATGTTAGCACTGTAGAAAGCTTCTGCTTTAAAATTATATTTGACTTATTGAAACCCGTAAGGAATCCACTCTTAGTTACAAGTTTCTACTCAACTACCCACAAAAAAGTCAAGGAAGCTGAAGAATTTTAATGTATCGTTATTGACACTGCAGAGTCGGAGCAAGTTCCATCATTATCACGTCCGCGTTTCATTGATATTGTATCTAAATATTGCATACCAGAAAAACTTTTAAGATTGCGAAACCATTTTCTTCAATATCACTGTATAGATGACTTCGCCTCAGTAGAAATTAAGGAATGTCTTTCTCCTGAAATTAAGATCTGTTAAAGTTATAGCCTATGAAAAGTGGTAATGTATAAAATGATCCGAGATCTATTTATACTACTTTTTCGATACTCGTATAGTCATCTGCCTTATAGTTCCTTCAGAGATCCACCTCCGGCTATCCAGATTTAAGTTTCCCGAGATTTTCCTTAATCACTCCCAAATTCCGGGCGTAAGCTCCGTCTCTAATGACCACGCTGTCGACGGGACGTTAAACACTAAGTTTCCTTCCTTCCTTCCTTTAGAGTCATATTCCAATTTTTTTATTTCACTGATATAACATCTTATTTTTCCTTTCTGAGCTCAACAATGTAATTCAGAAGACTATATTCTACAAGTGTTAAAAATTTTAAAAACATAATTGTTGGACTTAAGTTTAAAATGAAAAGACAGAGACATCTGCATCTACGTTTTTACTGTGCAAATCACATTTATGTGTCTGACAGAGTTTATCAAACTGCTTTCATGCTATTTCTCTACCTTACCATTTGATAAATGGCGCGATTAGAACAGGAAAATCTAAATGTTCCCGTTTCCGCTATGATTTCTTTTATTATGATCGTAATATCTCGCTATGTAGGTGAAAGCTAAGATAATAAGTTCGTGTAAGGTTGAGATAGTCGGTCAAGTGTATAAATGCTACTGATGAAGCTGCTAAAAATTATAGTGTCATTCATATTGGTGTTGCACTATGTCTTCGTTATTAAAGCTTGATGTGCAAACAATTACAGTATCGTCATCCTAATTATCCATGCCATTATGTGAACAGCGAAGCAAAAACAGTACAACGGATTCATTTACTGCTTTATACTTTTATTATTAGTATATATTATTATGAATGTGATTTAGGTTCTACTTGTTTTCTGCCTTTCTAGTGGCGCTATTATCTGTGATCTCCTCCAGTCAGCCTCATCGATACCACTACGAACTTGATATCAATTTGAAACACGTGACGGACCCGCGGTGACACACACACACACACACACACACACACACACACACACACACAGAGACACAGACACAAACACACAACTAGATGCAGTTGGCAATGCTACTTATGCAAATGCTAGCTGAATGGACCGTGTTATATGCACGCAATGTATATTCACAGGTTTCCGATGATTACTGGGTGTAGACAGGTCATTTCTCGCTTATCTTCGACATGAAACAGTATTCAGGGCAGTAAATGACATGAAATACAACATTATTGACAACACACACCGGTAACAGAGTTTTTTACTTTGTACGAGGGACAATTTATTGAAGGAAAAGTAGAGGTGAGTTTGCCTAACAACACATGTGAGGGGAGTGAGTTACACAAGGTTTTATTTATTTTTTTAGCACAAGCGACTATCCATTCTGACCAGACAATGACAGCAGGTGTTATCGTGTGAGATCCAAAGTATTTATATCCACCAGAGAGAGTAATCTACTAGTTCTTAACTAAGAACTGTCAACAAAGTGCCAGAGTTTGGAGCACTCGTTATAAACAGTGACGTCCACACAACACCAGAAACAGAAACTCGTAAATACTTGAAGTTGTCAGCCGTGTGAGAAAATTTAAGGGTATATCGTGAAGAGAGATTAATTGGAAATGGAGGTGGTGTATTTGTCGCAATTGGTCAATCACACAGATGCATCGAGAGAGAAGTAGTAGCGGCATTTGAGATTGTGCAGGAAAACTCAGTGTTGGTATAAAACTGTAATTGGATATTTCTACAGACTAGCAGACTCATCTCCTAATATGGTACAAAACATACCAGTAAATCATCATACGTTCTCGTCACACTATAATCACACGTGAGACTTAATTTATCCTACAATATCCACGGGAATTTACAGTTTCGGTAGTGAACATTCTCACATGACAAATTAATATTTTCATATCATCTGCTTAATATATTTGTTTCTTGGTCTCATTTTGCGATTTTTAACTCGAAGGCTCCTCCCCAACGCCCCCCCCCCCCCCAACCATCAATTCTAAATTCACGAGTCATTGATGTATAAAAATGTGCCCTAACAATGAAGCTCTTCTTTTAGTCAATCAATTCCAGAAATTACTTTTCTTCCCAATTCTGTTCAGTACCTCATGCTTAGTTACGCGATCTAACCACCAGATGTTCAACATTCTTCTGTAGCATCGCATTTCAACACCTTCTATCCCGTTCCTGTCTGAACCATTTATCGTCCAAGTTTCAATACCGTACACAAATGTCTTCTGAAAAGACCTCCTTGCATTTAAATTCATATTTTTTGTAAACAAATTATTTCTCTTTCTCAGAAACGCTTATCTCCCCATTTCCATAATGCGTTTTATACCTCAGTTACCGAATTCATCTACCACCTTCATTGTCTAGTTCATACGTATTTTGTAAGTTTAGGGACCTATGACCTCACAGTTAAGTCCCTTAGGCGTAACAAACATTTGAACATTGAACCTAAAATGTTTACAGCACTGCCTGATTTTCTTAGACCACATTCTATTACCCTTGATATGCTGTTGTTAGTGTTCACATTATACGCTCCTTTCAAGACACTGGCCACTCCGTGAACTGCACTTTCAGGTCGTTTGCTCTCTATGATACAATTACAATGTCATCGGCAATACACAACGTTTTTATTTCTTCACCCTGAACTTTAATTCCTTCTCCAAATTTCTCCTTCCTTTCCTTCACAGCTTGCTCAATGTATAAACTAAACAACACTGGAGAAATTCTACAACCATGCCTTACTCGATTCCCAACAAATGCTTACATTCCATGCCCTTTGACTATAATAACCGCTGTCTAAAATGTGTACAAATTGTAAATAACCTTCCGTTTCCGTATTTCATCCCTGCTGTTTTAAGCATTTCAAGCATTGTATTCCAGTCACCATTGTAAAATGCTTTCTCAAAATCTACAAAAGCTAGAAATGTTGGTTTGCCTTTCCTTAGCCTCTGTTCGAAGGTAGGTCGTATGCGAGTGTTTCAAGTGTTCCTACATTTCTCTTCAATTCAAAGTGATATTCCCCAAGGTCGGATTATACAAGATTTTCAATTGTTTTGAAAATAATTAGTGTTAAAATTTTGCAATCATGATGCGCTGTAAAATTCAGACCTACCTGAGCATGCTTGCTTTGAAATAGGGATTACTATTATTATTATTATTTGAAGTCTGGGGGTATTTCGACTGTGTGATACATCTTACAGACATATAGGTAGAATAAACATCAATTTACTTGAAAGTGAATGTGTCGTATGTGCATTTAATTTTGTTCCTGTCTGCATTTATTTAAAGCGATACATTTTTGGGACTTTGCAGCACGTGTGGCTGGCCCCTAGACAGGACGCAGCCAGTTTGTATAATAAAATAAGGTCTACAGCCACACTTCACGGAGCCCCAAGCAAACACAGGCTGTGAGTGGGTAATTTTTATTTTATTTATTTATTTATTTTTTTCGTGCTGTAGCTCTGGGGGCTCGATCCAACTGAAGGAAATAATTGATGAAATTGTGACACCTTGCACAGAATAGTGTGTTTTTTCCTAGTTCGTATTTGGAAAATCCGTGTGTAAGCTCGCAGTAATTGTTCGACGCTGACGGGGCTGGCACTGTACAACAGCCACTACAGTTGACTTAACAAGGAGTGACAGATTCTGAGAAACTACTTTTGTAGTAGCGACTCCGAAAAAACTTAACAAGAGCCAAGTATGTATGGGAACTGCAAGTACATCCTAAACTAATTTCCCTCCTCTTTCTGCGAACCCACACCCCACAGCCCTCCTTCGCCCTGTTACTCCTCCACGCTACTCTATGCATGGTGTTACAAAAAGGTACGGCCAAACTTTCAGGAAACATTCCTTACACAAAGAATGAAAATATGTTCTGTGGACATGTGTCCGGAAACGCTTAATTTCCATGTTAGAGCTCATTTTATTACTTCTCTTCAAATCACATTATTCATGGAATGGAAACACACAGCAACAGAACGTATCAGCGTGACTTCAAACATTTTGTTACAGGAAATGTTCAAAATGTCCACCGTTAGCGAGAATACATGTATCCACCCTCCGTCTCATGGAATCCCTGATGCGCTGATGCAGCCCTGGAGTATGGCGTTTTGTATCACAGCCGTTTACAATACTAGCACGAAGAGTCTCTACATTTGTTACCGGGGTTGCGTAGACAATAGCTTTCAAATGCCCCCATAAATGAAAGTCAAGAGGGTTGCGGTCAGGAGAGCGTGGAGGCCATGGAATTGGTCCGCCTCTACCAATCCATCGGTCACCGAATCTGTTGTTGAGAAGCGTACGAACACGTCGACTGAAATGTACAGGAGCTCCATCGTGCATGAAGCACATGTTGTGTCGTACTTGTAAAGGCACATGTTCCAGCAGCACAGGTAGAGTATCCCGTATAAAATCATGATAACGTGCTCCAGTGAACGTAGGTGTAAGAACATGAGAGCCAATCAAGACAACACCAACAATTCCTGCCCTAAACGTTCACAGAAAATTTGTGTTGATGTCTTGATTGCACAATTGCGTGCGGATTCTCATAAGTCCACACATCTAGATTGTGAAAATTTACAATCTGATCACGCTGGAATGAAACGTCATCCGTACTAAAATGAGCTCTAACATGGAAATTGTTTCCGGACACATGTCCACATAACATATGTTCTTTCTTTGTGTTTGAGGAATGTTTCCTGAAAGTTTGGCCGTACCTTTTTGTAACACCCTGTATGACCGTTTCCTCATCTCCCGCCTTACCTGTTCCTCTGACTGATCTTTTTATTGCTAGTAATCATAAGTTGTATGTAATAAAAACTTAAAGCATGTGTATGTCGCAATGTTCATTAGAATGTGTCTGTAAATCTTTCGGACCAAACTGCGTGGTCATCAGTCCGTAGCTTACAAACTGCTTAAACCCAGGTAAAATAACCTAAGGACAATACACACACTCATGCCCCAGGGCCGACCGGGATGGCCGAGGGGACTGAGGCGCTCCAGTCACGGTCTGCACGGCCACTACGGTCGGGGGTTCGAGTCCCCCCTCGGGCATGGATGTTTGTGCCGTCCTTTGTGTTAGCTAGTTCGTAAGTAGTTTGTAAGTTTAGGGACTGATAACCCCGTAGTTAAATCCCATAAGCTATACACACATTTCAACATTTGAACATGCCTCAGGGAGGACTCGAACCTCCACGGCGAGCAACCGCGCGCTCCCCAGCAAGGCGCTTTAGACCGCTCGGCTACTCCACCGCGGCCCCGTTCATTATAATATCGTGTAAAAATCTGAAGGACTATTCGCAAATTTTGTGAACAAGATGAAAAACAATTTGTCTTCATCTAGGTGTATAGAATACCGTAAATTATACTACTACTTCTATCGCGGCTATACGAAGTTAAGAAGACTGAATCCATGGTGAAACTAAGACGTTGGAGAGACCACCTTATTGGCCTAGAATGAACTGCGAAAGATTGATAGGTTCTGCGAGAAAAGCGACGAAGAGGGGCGCTTCGCGCCTTGTTTGTGGGTTCGCGTCGGGGCATAAATTTCTGTTCAGCGCCTTTGGGAGCCCGGCTCTTTTTAATAAAGTCTAAAATACGCGAATACAAGGAAAGCGTTTCCCAGCTGCTCTCGGTCCCCGGGGGAAGTTGGTCGGCGCCGAGGCATTATCCGCCTGAAACTTTAAAGGACACAACTCGCAAGTTGCCGATCCGCGGGGAGGCGGCGCGGCGGCCCGGCCGACCCTTCTTTCTGGAGTTTATTCGTGTTATCGCCGTGTTTTGCAGGAGTTAACTGCAAGTTGCCGCGCGCTGCGGCACATAAATCATACAGCCCTGCCCGTGCCAGATGAGTGCGTGGCTTCGCTGTTCTGTTCGTACGCAGGAAACTCTCAGATTTACCAAAGCCGCGCGAACTGAAGTAATTCATTTAATTAACCGCGAGTTTCAATTACCCACTCTTAAAAGGGTCTATTTTTCATTACACAATTTGATGAAAATAAACACAGTAACAGAAATACTGAGAGGTCTCATTGCCTTTCGCCGGCCGCGGTGGCCGAGGGGACTGAGGCGCTTCAGTCACGGTCTGCACGGCCACTACGGTCGGGGGTTCAAATCCCGCCTCGGGCATGGATATTTGTGCCGTCCTTAGTGTTAGCTACTTCATAAGTAGTTTGTAAGTTTAGGGACTGATGACCCCGTAGTAAAGTCCCATACGCTGTACAAACATTTGAACATTTTCTCATTGCCTTTCATACTTCAATTTTTTCTATCGTGGTAAAATAACTATCTCATAATCAGAGAATGCGCTCTCCATAGACCTAAGGACGTATTTAGCTACAACAGTTTGTAGTTTCTACTACTCTGGAATAGATGATGTTCCGTCTGAACTGCTATCATTGTTAGAAGAGCCTGTCATAAAGAAATTGTTCCATCTCGTATGCAGGATGTATGAGACAGGGGAAATACCCTCAGACTTCAAGAAGAATATAGTGATTCCAGCATAGGTGTTTCTGTTTTCCGTAGGTTAGTTTACCTTAGATTAAGTAGTTTGTAAGCCTAATAACCAAACAGTTGAATTCGATAGATTTACAAACACTTGAACATTTACACTAGACACAGTGATTCGACACTCCACACAAGGTTCTACCACTGTGCAATCGTCCATGTTTTCTCTCCTTACACCAATCGAAGCGTTGTGTGGCAAGAGCTTATATACATATAAAAAAATCTTCAAATGTTTGTAAATCTATCGGACCAAACTGCGTGGTCATGTCCGTAGCTTACAAACAACTTAAACTAAGTTAAACTAACCTAAGGACAAACAAACACACACACACAGACACACACACACACAAACACACGCCCAAGGGAGGACTTGAACCTCCGATGGCGACCAACCGCGCGCTCCGCAGCGAGGCGCGTAGACCACTTGGCTACTACTCCGCGGATATATATATATATATATATATATATATATATATATATATATATATGTGTGTGTGTGTGTGTGTGTGTGTGTGTGTGTGTTTGTATGCACATTAAGGGCAACGACCTTTTTTTAGTGCTGATACAGTCCTTGGGCTTCACTATTACGGATTCAGAGAGTATCGCTCTTGCGAAACACAGCTTGCCCTTTATTCACATGAAGTGTTAAATGCCATCGACAAGGGATCTCAAATCGATTCCGTATTTCTGGATTTCCGGAAGGCTTTTGATACTGTACCCCACAAGCGGATTCTAATGAAATTGCGTGCTTATGGAATATCTTCCCAATTGTGCGATTGGATTCACGATTTCCTATCAGAAAGGACACAGTTCGTTGTAATTGAGGGTAAGTCATCGAGTAAAACAGAAGTGATATCTGGCGTTCCATAGGGAAGCGTTATAGGTCCCCTACTCTTCCTCTTATTAATAAACGATTTAGGAGATAATCTGAATAGCTCCCTTAGACTGTTCGCGGATGATGCTGTCGTTTATCGGTTGGTGAAGTCAACAGAGGATCAAAAGCAACTGCAAAGCGAATTAGACAAAATTTCTACTTGGTGCGAAGATTGGCAATTGACACTAAATAAAGAAAAGTGTGAAGTAATACACATGACCACTAAAAGAATCCACTGAACTTCACTTACACGATAAATCAGTCAAACCTTAAGGTCGTAAATTCTACCAAATACCTAGGAGTTACAATTACGAACAACTTTGACTGGAGAGAACACATAGAAAATATTGTGGGGAAGGCGAACCAAAGGTTACGTTTCATTGGCAGAACGCTTCGAAGATGCATCAACTCCACCAAAGAGACTGCCTACATCACACTTGTGCGTCATCTCTTGGAGTACTGCTACCCAGTGTGGGACTCTCACCAGGTGGGACTGACGGAAGACATTGAGAAGGTTCAGAGAAGGGCAGCTCGTTTTGTTATGTCACGTGCCGGGGGGGGGGGGTGGAGCGTCACGGAAATGTTGCACGGATTGGGGTGTGAATCATTAAAAGAAAGACGTTATTCATTGCGGCGTGATCTGTTTGCGAAGTTTCAATCACCGACTTTTACTTCTGAATGTGAAAATATTTTGCTAGCACCCACCTACTTAGGGAGACATGACCATCCCATTAAAATAAGAGAAATCATATCGAAGACGGAACGATGTAGGTGTTCTTTCTTCCCGCGCGCTATTAGAGAATGGAACGGTAGAGAAAAGTTATGAAAGTGGTTAATGAACCCTCTGCCAGGCACTTAAATGTGATTTGCAGAGTATCTATGTAGATGTAGATGTATCAGTTTGAAAAAAAATCGCGATTTTTAGTAATAGTTGGAGGGAAAAGTGGAGAATTTGTAACTGACGGGAGTCGTACATATGTAGTCAGTGCGGTTGTGATGGAAGCTGTGTCCCCGATAGTACAGAGGTCAGCGCAACTGCCTAGGGAGCAGCAAACACGGTCTCGAATCTCGTCTTGGTACATGTTATCAACTTTACCAATTCGATGGTAATGGCATACATTCCGTGGATATGAAGGTTATTTTCTCTTTTCACGGTATATGATCTTTCGAAGACATAAGAAACTCATTAGCAAGGGCTTTAAGCTTTCTCTGATGTTGTAAATGGCAGTGTTTGTCCGTCTACAAATAAAATGCGTATATTTTTGGAAACATTTTTGTTCCAATTATGGGGAACAGCACTCTTATTGAAATTTGTATATGAGGAATAGTGTTCAAAAAACATTTTATTTTTTTTAGTCGAAAAAAATATAAAAAGTTTTGTACTCTAGACCTTCTTATATAAATAAAATGCGATTTATCAAACCAGTCGCCTTTCGTTTTAATGACAATAAAACATCTTCAGTATTCTGTAACATAAAGTCGGTAGTTTGTTTTGTTTTTGTATCGAAAACAGTTCGTTAGCGGAACATGTAAAGTAGGCCTACTGTTTTGTTTCTTACAGAAATTTTAGTCTTGTTTTCGCCTCACATCATGGAATGATGGTTTGTTTCATGTAGTACCGCAGATTCTCCAAGACTAAAGAACCCGGCATTCTATGATGCGAGACGAAAATAGAACTAAAATACCCTTAAGTAACAAAACAGTAGGCCTATTTTACATTTTCCGCTAACGAACTGTTTTCGATCGGGAAAAAAAAAATGTTGATTTTTCTGATTACAGACCACTGAAGACGTTTAATTGCCATTAAAACGAAACGCGTCTGGTGAGAAAAATCGCCTCCTACTTTCCAAACGGTAGTGCGCTTGCCCGCGAAAGGCAAAGGTCCCAGGTTCGAGTCCCGGTTCCGGCACACAATTTTAATCTGCCTGGAAGTTTCATATCAGCGCACACTCAGCTGCAGAGTGAAAGTTTCTTTCTGTTCACTACCATTCATAATTATAAAACCAACTACGGACATCAAGGCAACACATTCGAAGAATTTTTCTCTGAATTGTTACAAAGTTTCTTAAAATTTCTTCTTTTAACCATTTTGCAAAGTATGACAATTGTTTCCACGATTTTATTATTATTTTTATTCATTTCTCACAGTTTCACTTCTTAATTCCCTTTTCCTCTTTGGCACTTAACATCCAGGTTTAGCCCTCCATTACATAGTAGCGATCCCCAGTTGACGTTGCTGTACGCAAATAACATACCTCCGATTCACACGACTTGGTTTAATGAACTGATTCAATAGTATATTGTTATCATCTCGTTTACTAACAGCCGCCATCCGCTTTAATTCAGTACAAGTGATATCTTAAATGTTGTAGCCTCAGATATCATCGGACTATTCATAAATGAAGGGGTGTGAAAATGTGAAAATTATTAATTGTATACAACATGCACAGTACATATTAAATTGCATTATTCTCAAATTTACTAACGTTTTAAAACTAACAAATTACTGAATTACATTATGTCTGTACCTTGGAATAGAATTTAGACAAATGAGGATCAATGCCACTACATTTCTAATAATTTTATAACTCAATCACTGCGCTGCGAGGGTCAAAAATTTCCGATGCGCATACCGGAATTCCCGTACGATTGGCAAAACTGTATGATACTCAGACTCTGACAGAAACACGCGAGTTAGCACGTCACCATGCACACGCAAAACTTTCTGTAGGAAAATCTGCGCCTGACAGTTGATTTTGGTACAATGAAGACTGATTCAAAACACGTAATTTTTCGTCAAATTTCAAGTAACAAATGTCTACTAATTATGTCTCAGTTGTAAGTCCTGCGAAAGATGCTATGATGAATAATATTAATATTATTTGGCACAAATTGAGTGATTGGTCGTTTTCTTAAAGAAAAAGGAAGAGGTTTTACCTCCGGGTAAAAGATTTAGTTTTTCCCATATTCGTGCTTATAAAGGATTCTGGAACCAACAATAACTATTGTAGTGTTACTTGCCTCAAATTTTGGTCCGTCTTTCCCAAAATATCTCGATTGCAATAGTCAATGTTGTTTATATTCTTCCAAGTCATTCAGGTAATCTAAGAAAGATGAACGAACTTAATTTGGCTCTTTTCTAGCTATCCCTTCGTGTTAGAAACAGAGGGCTGTCCTATTAAATTTAAGATAATTGTCGAAAATTCATATATCCATAAAATTAAGCACCTATAATGAAAAATTTGCTTTAAAGGAATGTCCTGTAAGGCTAGATTTTGCATGTGTTCGGCATATAATAGAAGTACTATCTTCACGAGTTCATCTTTCCTTTGCTTCATACGAGTACATTTTGTAATAAAAGTTTTTGGCACGTCATCTGGTGTTCTGTGCATCATAAGGGCAACTGTAACATTATGTTTGGCACTATCTGATCATTGGTCAAGGAAAAAAAACGTGTTTTCTAGCTTATTCATTCAATTATTCCGTAAAGGTATGGTGTACCATGCAGTGAAAGCAGTGCAGCCCCAGTCGGTTTAGCCACCAACCGCCACTGTACATAACCGAACGAGCGAGGTTGCGCAGTGGTAACACACTGGTCTCGCATTCGAGAGCATCAAAAATGTTCAAATTTTTGTATAGCTTATGGGACTTAACTAAAGGGTCATCAGTCCCTAAACTTAAAAACTACTTATCAACTATCTTATACTACGGATGGCACAAATATCCATGCCCGAGGGGGGATTCGAACCCCCGACCGTAGTGGCCGTGCAGACCGTGACTGGCGCGCCGCAGTCCTCTCGGCCATCGAGGCCGGCCATTCGAGAGGATGGTGGTTCAAAACCACCTCCGGCCATCCTGATTTAGGTTTTCTGTGATTTCCCTAAATCAATCCAGGTAAATGGCGGGATGGCTCCTTTCAAAAGGGCACGGGCCATTTCCTTCACAATCCTTCCCCATAACTCCAAGCGTTATCTCTGTCTCTAATGACCAAGCTGTCGACGGGGAGACGTTAAACCTTAAGCTTCCCTCCGTCACTTTGTGGTACAACATATTTTAGCTAAGCGCACCTCTCATTTTCTTAGTTAAAAATTTCTTCTGTTCGAAAACGGAGCGGGTCGGTAGAAACTAGCTGCAGTTAGTGAGATAGTGAGAGTTCATTAGTTTCAGTGCTCCCGTTTACAGAACGACTTATGAATGATACTAGATCGAAGCAGCAAGGCGAGCTGCTGTCCTCGCCGCCTTGTTGCTGTAATGTCAAGCCAGGGTGCACCCGGTGAGGTAGGGTTGGCGCGTGCGTGATTAGCAGACAGTGAAGGGCGTAATGCAGGGGCCGAGAGAGGCACGAGGGCTGAAGGGCTGTCGGCTGTAGCGGGAGGGCGTAAGGGCAGGAGGGAGAGCCCAGGGCGGGGGCAGCGTAGAGGGGAAAGTCACCTCCAAAATTCTGTCACCTACCAACTCACAGTTCCAGAAACCTCAGACTCGTGCTAATCCATTTCAAAGCTGATTGCAGAAACGTTACAAATTTTGTGAGGTTTCAGTTTCGAATAGCTTTTGATAAAGTTGACTGCGAAACCTTTAAAATTATAAGACCGAAAAGTGATGTATAACTTTCACAGAAAACAGAGTTGCAGCTTGTACCCAATCCGATTCAGTCTGTACATCGAGGAAGCTGTTTATGAAAAGGAAGGAGGAACTTGGAAGGGAGAAAATGGACAGATTCCAAGATCGCAATTTTTTTATCCTATTTCCCACGACGAACCGTTTCGACACTCTATGGTGGCATCACCTAGTCTCATTAACAAAAACTGCTTATAACAACGCTCCACATTTAAAAAAATGTTCAGATGTTTATAAAGCTTATGGAACCACTGTGGGGTCATCAGTCCTTAAACTTACAAACTACTTATGAACTAACTTATACTAAAAGATGTCACAAACATCCATGCCCGAGGGAGGTTTCGAACCTGCCGCGGCGGAGCGGCCACGCGCATTCAGACGCTATGCTGCGCTGAACGAGGCCGTTCTCCGTCAGGGGTTCGAATCCCCCTCGGGCATGGATGTTTGTGTCGTCTTTAATAAATGGTATTTCATAAGTAGTTTGTAAGTTTAGGGAATGATGACCCCGCAGTTAAGTCCATTAAGCTTCAGAAACATTTGAACATTTCATTCGAACCTCCGATGCGGGACGCCGCTCGATCCTCAATGTGGCGCTCCACACCGCACGGCTACTCCCTCTCGGAAATGCTCCACATAAAATCTGGAAGGTGTACTAACTGATATTTATCAAATGTTTGTTAAGCTTATGGGAGTTAACTGCGAGGTCATCAGTCCCTAAACTTGCAAACTACTGTTAACTAACTTTTACTAAAGGCAGCACAAACATCCATGCTCGAGGGGGGATTCGAACCTCCGAAGGGGAACGAGCTCAAGTATCGGAGCATAACGCCTCAATGCGCTTGGCCACTCCGCCCCATAACCGAGCGGTCTAAGGCGCCTCGCTACGGAGCGCGCGGTTGTTCGCCGTCGGAGGTTCGAGTCCTCCCTGGGGCATGGGTGTGTGTGTGTCTGTCCTTAGGTTAGTTTAAGTAGTTTGTAAGCTACGAACTGATGACCACGCAGTTTGGTCCGATAGATTTACAAACATTTCAAATTTTTTACCTCCGCCGCAGCCGGATAGTTATATATAAAATCTTGTGCTGGTGGGTAGTCAGAAATAAAATAGATAGCTGCCCAAAGTTAAAACAGTAAAATCTACATAAAATAATGACCAACACAGTGCACATGTCTGGTTGAGCATCTAAATAAAAAGATCGCTCCCTAAGATGAGTAAATTAAGTGGAAAAAAAACCTTGGTTGTTTGCTTATGGTCAAGGATGACAAACACTGAACTATATGCAACAAAACATTACAAATTATAGCCTACACACACTTTAACATGAAACGTCATTAGAGATATTAGGATGTAGGTTATATGTTCGATATTCCCGTCTTCCGTGGCGATCATGTAGCGCAGACAAATAGCGAAATTCCACATGTCCCGCTGAAGTGCAGGAATATTGGTGACTTCCTGAAGGGCTCTTTACAGATCAACAAAGTTTTGGGGTTATTGCTGTAAACCTTGTCTTATATAAATAGGGTAGGCAGATAAGTCATAACACCCCTTGTATCTCCTGAACCGTAATAGATATAAATATGCCGTTTGCACAGTGAATTGCAAGGACAGCGGCTACTTGAGTACATCACATTTTAGGTTTTTGCTATTTTTATTACAGAGATAAGAGGCAATCTTTTGTTTTTTAAGTGGAACCCTTTGTTAAATTTTAGCGTATCATGGTGGACTTAGAAAGACGGTTTGAAATATGTGTACATCAGAATCTTTAGGCGAATGGTTTTTGGGACAGGTACGTATTCGTCCTTCGGAGTGACGTTGTCGAATGCGACGTTTCTTGTTGTGTACAGAACATGGTAAAACGTCGCGAGTTCGTACTTACACAAACACGCCCATTTTCCCGACAATAGTAATATACACTGCGATATTTTGTTCAAAAATTAACTGATGATGTCGCGTAAATGTTATTCAGTTATTTGACAACTGATACAAAAATAGTAGACAATACACAGTATTAAAATACTACAAGGTGTTAATACCTTGTAGTAAAACAAAAATAAAAAATAAAAAATAAAAAAAAAGAATTACAAATGTAAATGTGGAGCCCCTTGTTGGTCACAATTATTTCGCACTTATTTGTTTTTCATTTGTAAATATTTACTATTGATCACAATATGATGCAAATACACACAATGATGCTAGATACATACGGTACATGATGCAAAACTTTATTGAAGCATGTGATCGAAATGCTTTCCTTCTGCTGCAATGCACATTTTTAGTCGCCTTTCGAATGATTTGTAAACGGCTGCGAGGGTGTCACGTGAGATATCAGCACACGCTTCAATGTTACGTTGCCTTATATCGTCTGGCGTAGTTGGTATTTGAGCGTACACTTTATATATGATTGATCCCAACAGACAAAAATCAAGAGGAGTCAAATCAGGAGACCGGACTGGCCACTTCACTTCAGCACGTGGTCCTATCCAGTAATCGGGAACTTTCCATTTACTAGCTCTATAGCCGCACGGGGTGAGCAGTAGAGCCGTCATGTTGGAACTACATGCACGGACGCTTAGTTAGTGGTACCTCTTCCTGCAAAATGGGCAGAACAGTTTCGCAGGAACTGTGCATAGTTATTGCCATACCCGATATGACTTACGGTCCCACAACGACATGTCCGACGTTGCCGCACCACAAATTAACAGTCCGCGATTGCTGATGCTGTTCCTTTCGAAACCAATGAGGGTTCTCTGTTGACAAGTAATGCATATTATGCAAATTCATATAATTGTGGTTGGTGAAAGTCGCTTCATCAAGAAAAATCTCCCGTTGAAAAAACGCTGGATCATCTTGTAGGCGCTGAAGAACAAACCAGCAAAATTTCTGGCGCCGTTCTAAATCCACACCGGGGAGTGTTTGATGTAATGAGAGGTGAAACTGGAGAAATCTATGCCGGTGCAATAAGCGTAAAACGCTTCTGTGACTTATACCACAATCTATGGCGATACGTCGCGACGAAACAGGAGGGTCGTTGGGCACCAACGCTTGAACGCCTACGTCACGTATCTCGCCAGTTGCAGTTTTCTGCCTTGTCCTCTGTATGGCGTACCATGATCCCGATTCAAGTAGTTTCATGCAAATACGTGCAAGAAGCTGGCGCGTAGGACGCTTACGATGAGAATACAGGTCTCCATGTAGCTTTATTGTAGCTTTATTGCTATAACAGCATTTCTACTGATTTCACCATACACTAGGAGCATATCTTTCTTCGTTGGTGTACATTTGCTCCAAGACACTGTGACGGAAATGCAATGCCCGTACCCCAGCAGCACATTTATACCCCTTTCTCCAGCTACCTCGTGCATCACCTTGCGGTGTTATCGAGAAGCAGCAGAACAACGATCCTCAGCGGTGAACACGAAAGGTCGCATCGGACAACGCCGCTTCGAAGGACGAACACGATACGGGAACATATCTGTGTCTCAAAACCTATTCGCCTAAATATTAAGATATACACATATTTGAAACCTTTTAAGCCCATCAAATAACGCTAAAATTTTTATATAGGGTTCCATTTAAAAAAAGAAACAAATAGCACAAACATGAAACGTGATGTATTTAAGTAGCCCCTGTCCCTGAAATTCACTGTACTAACAGCATCTTTGCATCTATTACGGTTCGGGGGATGCCAGGGGTTTTATGACAGCTTCCTCACCCGGTATACGTTTTCAGATAATAATCAAATGACAGACAATGGAGGCCCATGCCAGTGGCCTCTAGTATTCCAGAGACAGAGTACGGTGCCCAAAGTGCTCCTCCAGGACGTCAAACACTCTCCTGCTTCGATGAGGTCGAACTCCGTCTTGTATGAACCTCATCTTGTCGAAATCAGGTTCACTTTATATAATGGGGATGAAATCATCTTGCAACACATTCACGTAGCGTACTGTAGTCACCGCGACATCAAGGAATATTGCATTGATTATTCTCGTTCTGCACCACACAGCCACACTATGAGGCTGTGAAGAGGCTTCCACATTACGAAACGTGGATTCTCCGTTCCCTGAAAGCGCCAATTTAGTTTATTGACGAATTTTTCCAAATGAAACTGGGCTCCGTCACTAAACCAAACCAAATTCACGTCGGAGTCCCATTTGTCAATTATATTAACAACAGTCATGGCGAAACACAACCGCTGTTCCTTGACCCTAAGGATTACTGGCTGATGGATTTGAATTTTGTATAGAAAGAGATGTAGGTCATCAACAATTTGTAACAGTGTAATAGAGTTGATTCCAACCTGTTGTGCAGCTCGTCAGATCGGCTTTTAATCATATTGAGTGGTTGTGGATTGTCGCCCAAAGTTTGTGACTGGGTAGGGGATATCCTGTCAGAGAGGACAAAGTTTGTAGTAATCGATGGTAAGGCATCGACTAAAATAGAAGTGATATCTGGAGTTCAACAGAGCTGTGTTATTGGTCCTCTGCTGTTCCCTTTCTACATAAACGATTTGGGAGAAAATATGAGCAGCTCTCTTAGGTTGTTTGCAGATGACGCCGTCATTTATCGTCTAGTAGAGTCATCTGAAGATCAAAACCAACTGCAGAACGATCTATCAGTATGGTGTAAAACTTGGCAATAGACTCTAAATAATGAGATGTGTGTAGTCGTCCACATGAATACGAAAAAAATCCGTTAATCTTTGTATACAAGATAGATCAATTAAAAGTGAAGGCCGTAAACTCCACTAAATACGTAGGAATCACTATTACATTAGACCTAAACTGGAAAGAACTCATCGATACTGTCGTAGGAAAGGCGAACCGGAGACTGCGTTTTATTGGCAGAACACTTACAAGATGCACCAGAACTACTAAAGAGACTCCATACACCACTCTTGTCCGTCCTTATTTGGAGTATTGCTACCCAGTGTGGAATCCTTATCAAGAGGTTTTGACGGAAGCCATTGAAAGAGTCCAAAGAAGGACAGCCCGTTTTGTATTGTCACGATAGATGGGAGACAGCGTTTCGGAAGTGATACAGGATCTGGGATGGGAATCATTACAACTACGGCGTTTATCGCCGCGGTGTGGTCTACTTACGAAATTCCAGTCGCCAACATTCTTCTCCGAATGCAAGAATATATATCTGACTGCCACCTACATAGGGAGAAATGATCATCAGAATAAAATACGAGAAATCGGAGCTTGAACGTAGAGATTAATATGTTGTTTCTTCCCGCGTGCTACTCGAGAATGGAATGGTAGATGAATACTATAAAGGTGGTTCAAGGAACCCTCTTCCAGGAACTAAAATGTGATTTGCAGAGTATCCCATCTAGATGTAGATGTAGATTTCTTGGGGCTGGTTTGAAACCCAGCACATGTCTCCTCCGTGTTTTCAGGCGTTTCCACTATTTTTAGATGAAAAATATTGCCAACACAGTCATAATAAACATTACCCTTTCCGCCAAACATGCGCATCTCATTCTTCGTTGTTAGTACAATTGGACCGGTTGTCTTCAGCTTGAACTCGGTTGCAAACTCACTTCGAGCCTCAGTTTGGGCTGTTATTGCTCGCGTAATAAGCCTTGCACAAGCGCTACATACTTCGGGCAGTCAGTACCGTTATATTTTCATGTGGAAACGGCCGACAAACGCAAGGCGAGACTGCATGTTCATTCTAATTCCCACAATGCCCAGCGGCCAAGTGAATAGTTTGAACGCCCTGAGGCAAACTGTCTAGACTTTATGACGATTTTATTTCATGCAGTTCAACAATTATCACCCCATCAGTACTGTCTGAAACAGCAAAGCACTTGGAAGAGAAACTGATCGGAATCAGCAGTGTCTTGAAAGGAGGCTACAAGAGGAACATTACAAGAGTAGTAAATTTTAATCTAGTGATTCATAAGAAATTAGAAAATGAAACGATACAATAAAAGGTTTAAATGAGTTTTGTTGCTTGGAGAGTAAAATAACTTCTGGTTCTGAAATAGAAAAGATAATGTAACATATACCGTGGCAACGGGAAGGGAAGCATTTCTGAGGAAGAGGACTTCGTTGATATCCAATAGTACCTTTTAGAAATTATTTTGTGGAGGCATTTTACTGTAGTTTACATGACGAATAGCATTTCAGACAAGAAGCATTTGAAATGTGGTGTTAGCAAAGAATGTCCAATGTCATACTTCTGGGTAGCGTAACAAACGAGGAGGTACGTAACAGAATCGAAGAGAAAAGAAATTTGTGGGATAACTTGACTTACAGGAGGTACTGATTGATAGGACAAATTCTGTCATATGTTGGGATGTAGTATTTGAGGGAATTAGGAGGGGAAGCGTTGGACTGTGTCTTTGAGAGCGAGAGAACGATACATTAAGTTGGTTCAAAAAGATGAACCTTGCCGTTGCCACTGCTAGATAGAGAGGCTTGCGCAAAATACCGTAGCGAGGAGAATCCACCTGATGTGTCTTCCGACTGCAGAGCACAATAATTGAAACCATTTCCTGTCACTTAAAGTGGACGTCGATACTTTTTAAAAGCTGGTAGCTGTGCCACTACATTTGTTAAGGTCAAGTACCCGCGATATTGATATCCTTAGCTCAAGAACTGTTCAAAGTACACTTATGAAATAAAATACAAAACTAAGCTAGGGAGAAAAGAATTTTGTTGTATAATAACCGGTAGGTACCAGTTAGATTTTATCTTGTTGAGACGGATTTAGAAACCAGTGTTTTGAACGTAAGATACATCTAGGGACAGATCTAGACTCTGGCCATACATTTTGGTTGTAGACTGAAATCGAAGAAACTGCAGAAAGATAGGTAAATAAGGAAACGGGGGATGTGTAAATGTAAATGGGTTTCTTTCACAGGAAGCGTAGGGCAACAATTGACGAAAACTGGGGTAGAAAACACAGAAGAAGATAAGAGTAGCTTCGAGGGATGAAATAGTGACTGCAACAGTGGACCAAATTGGCAGAAAGACAAGACCTAGAAAAGTCTTTTGATATCATAGAAAATACTGAATTAATAGATGAATGGATAAAATATAAACATGCAGTAAATGAAGCGTTAAAACGGAGTTCGAACGATTAAAAATGAGATTGATAGAAAGTGTAAGATAGCTAAGCAGAAGTGTTTAGAGATCAAATACAAGTTATCTGAAGAATGTATATAATGGGGAAAAGATAGATACTGCCTACACCAAAATAAAAGAGACATTTGAATACAAGAAAGCGTCCGTGTGAATATCAAGAAATCAGATGGAGAACCAGTTATCAGCAGAGAAGGGGAAACTGAAAGGTGGAAGACATTGTGTTAAGGGGCTCTAAAAAGGCAATGAACTAGAAGGCGCTGTTGTAAAAAAGGTAAGAGGACGTAGATGGCAACAGGTGATACTGTACTGACAGAACAACTTAAAAAAGTACTGAAAGACGTAAGTCGAAACAAGGCCGCTGGAGAGATATTGAAGTCGCTTGGGTAGAGAGCAATGACAGAACTATTCCACCTGGTGTGAATGAAAATTTTGTTTTCTGCTTATGTTATAAACTTTTTCTATCAATACATAGATATTTTTGTGGGGCTATCAGTGGCTGAAGTATTAAGATTTATATTTAAACAGACATGCGAAACGATTTTCACAATTTAGTAATTATAAAAAATTTATTGAGCTGAATAAGTGTTGAAAAACCCTTGCAAAAGTGACAAGGGATTCTGTAATTGTGTTATTACATGTTTTAGTTCTTACAACATGGTGATATGTTAAAAGGACCGAAAATTATTTTCTCATAACAATGGTAATTTTCAGAAACTACTACGATTTGTGATGAAAAACGAATGTCTCATGCAATTGCCATAATTTTTCGGTAAATCATTTTAAAATGAAATAATCTCTGCACTTGCAACGCACATTCGAAGTCTATATATAGCAGAACGTGTAAATAGTTTTCCATCATACATGTCCATACTCTTCAATATCATATATTGATCAAATTAATATAATTATTTGATTTGTTAATTTCAATAAACTCGACCGTCACAAGTATGAAAGCACTTCTTAACCTTCTGTCCGGTTTTTTATGCTACTGGCGTCGGTTTCACTTCTTTATTACAAAAGAGTTACAAGGGGGCAGGACTACAACAATGGTTCAAACGTGTGCCGTAGAAACAAAGGTTTACAAAGGCTAGCTAAAGCCACAGGCATTTTATGCATTGTGTGGTGCTCATATAGGGATACCAGACGACCTCTTTTATTTGGAAATGCCAACGTTTTTTCAACCAACAATTGCTCTGTGCGGATTTTTAACAATTCCTCTTTATTTATTCTTGCACAAAAATATCAGCTAGAAAGTGTGGAAATACAATTCTTTGACATCGCCTACTGTATCGAATATAATCTTCCTTGCAACAACGTGATAGTGTTAGTATATTTTTCTCTTATTTATAAGATCCCCACGCCGAGCTCAATTTACGATTTCAAATTAACTGAAATACCGTAAAATACGAGCTACGAGGCGGCCAGTTAGCAAGCGCTACAATATACATATGGAACAATACAAGATAACTCCGCTTCTAATAATTTTATATTAGAAACTGAACAACTTTACAACTTATTGCATTAATCTAGAAACGTTCTCGTTTTGAAGTCTTACATCCCGTAATCCAATGTTCATAGATTTCATTTAATTGCTAAGTACGCAGCTAATGTAAATTCATACACAATAGGTTTTTTCAGTATTGCACAACTAATTTTGATTATATAAAATGGGACTTAAAAATTTTGCATTACTATTTTAACTTTAAAATACTTGTCTGAGACATGACTTACAAGTGTAATAGATGGTGTAAGACTGTTGCGTAATAATTTACCAGATATTTTTAATGCTTTGTCGAAATAAGCAGCACACTTCCTGAGAGTAATCGTTTGACAGATATAGGTACTAAAGCTTTGTTTGAAGAAATTATGTCATGTCTGTTCCTGCTTTAAGAATGAAACAATGATACAAAACATGCTGTAATTTGTATCTTTAAATAATTTAACAGTATTGTGACCCAATCTAACAGTTTTAATCCGAATTTCAGAGACGAAATCAGTTATATAAGCAAAAGCAGAAAGACACTATCAAAACTGTCTCTCTCTACATAAAAATCTTCTGTTGGTTTCTGTACGTCACAAGATCTCAAACAGTTGTACACAGGAAAGATTTTAGTTATCTATTTGTAGCATGTGTATGTGTCAATTGTGGATTATGCCTTACAACGTTTCAACATTTCCGCATCGTAAAAGTTATATAGATTCATACATATCGTATATTAAAAAAAAAAAAAAAAAAAAAAAAAAAAAAAAAAAAGGCTTATAATAACTTGCGGGTATTCCAGTAGGACTTTTTTCAAAATTTCATAGCATTTAGTTAAGAACGCTCGGAGATTTACGGTTAGCAACATCTTCATTTATAAATGTAAAAGACCGTTTGTAGCAGATTTAAATAGCCGAAAATTCTTCACAGATTGCTTTGAAATTCTGACACATTGTTGTATTAGATTTGGCATAATGTTCTCTTAGTATTCATTACGTTGAATCCGTAGAACATAGAAACTAAAAAATCTATTTCAGGTATAAGGTATATTTGAAAAATCAAAGACTAAATACCTTTTATTATTACATATTTCACATTACACGACCTCAAAGTTTGAGGTAGTACACATCCCGCTTAAAAGATGGTTTTATCAAATTTTTCGCCAGTATCACACCCGCGACCGCAAGGTTTTCGTTGATGTAACTTACAATATTGATTATAATTGACGATACAAATGATATAGTTGACAGATCTCCAGTAATACCTTTTACGTGGTAGCATCCTCTTAGGGAAGAGGAATGACACTGTGTACATCATAATTGTTCGGGGTTCTTTAGAAAAGACTCCATATCTAGGCTGTTATTCCAATCATATTTTTCACACTTAATCACCAAAACAAGATAAACAACAATGTCTACATAAAATTTCATATCGTGCATGGTGAAGGGTACCTTAGTCCAGACATCGGCACTGTTTAACCGATCAGCGTAACATTAGGCATTTATACGTAATTTTTCATTTGCGTCTACATAAATACTCCCCTAATAACATTTAAGTGCACGACAGTATGTTAATCGAACCGCTCTTAGTATTTTTTTCTACCGTTCCATTTTCTAATAGCTCACGAGTATAAGGAACACCTGATTCTTTCCGCTTTCGATCTGAGGGAAGCCGAGTTATCTTGCATTGTTGCATTATATAATGCTTGATAACTGGCCGCCTCGTAGCTTGTATTTGACGATATCTGCCGACCAGACGTTTCACGTAATTTGAAATCGTAAATTGCGCTCGCCGTGAGGTTCAGATGCAGGGTAGGGAGGAGATTGGCAGAAAACGGGGTAAGGTAATGACAGATTAGCGGGATGGTTGGCTGGCTGTGAAAGGAATGGAGATAAGAGGTGGAGGCAGGGAGCAGAGAGTGAGGAGAAGTAATAAATAAATAGATGTAAAGAAAGGGAGGAGGATATAGACGTAGAAAGAAGAGAGAGGTGGAGATGGTTACATTGTGGTATAAGAGATGTACGTGAAGTGGAATAAAGATGAGCGACAGAGATAGGGAATGGAGGAGGAGAATGACAGAGGGCGAGGAGGAGAGAGATAAAGAGAGAAAGACGAAAAGGGAGGGAGGGAAGGAGAGAGACAAAAGGAGGGGGGAGGAGATAGTTAAAAAGAGGGCTTGAGAAGGAGATTAGGGTGTGTAGCGAATTCCAATTCACATTAGCAATCGTGAAACGTTGCTGGATTCGCTACTAATGCATAAAAAAATACTTACAGTCAATTACCTACATTTTACTGTGAATTACCGAACCTTGGTGCTACTCGACATATTTCACATCTGGAAGATTTCCAGACATGAAACAAGTGAATGTTGTATAAAAACCCTAGTACTGAGCAACCATCGAATTCGCGACCTTTCGATTCGATTCATGGTCTGGCGCTCTAAACTATGCCACCGAGCAACACAACACAATTGTATGCCTGGAACATAGAATTCTTCATCTCTTATAATTTGTATTTAAGACATAGTAGCATACACACGATATGGGTTTCCGTTTTATCGTGTTTTTCCAAACAGTAGTGAACCAGTTCACTCATTTGTAAATTTGAAACATAGAGGGGCGCGTCCTTGATTTGCACACGGACGCTGATCATAGTGCGCAACTTCCTCTTAGTTACAAATAATATCACTGCATCAGACGCATTCAGAGATTACATGACACAAGGTAGTTGTAGTGAGGCTCAACATCAAATTAGCCATACTTATCAAAATAACCGCAGAATGTACCTTTTCAAAAACACATGAAATTCACTTGACTTTTCTCTGAGAAAGGTTATATTCCTCCCATATTACCTATATAATAGTATACCACATAGACTTGACATTAATTAAATTATACTAACAGAAATTGAGAGAAGCGTAAATTAGTAAGATAGAGGAGTGATTCCCGTGGTACACAAAATAGGTCAGAACTCGCTCAGAGAAGCATAGAAGAAAGCAAGATTCACAAGATTGGCAAAAAAAAAAAAAAAAAAAAAAAAAAAAAAAAAAAAAAAAAAAAAAAAAAAAAAAAACAAATTCGAAGCTTAGACCGATATTACACGGTCAAATTTTTGATCAAATCTTTAACATAAAACTATCGTCAAAAGTTCGTAAGATTTTTGATGTAAATCTTTGACGTAACACTAGAAACAAGTATTACACTGTCGTCATATTTTTGGTCATATTTAAAGATTACGGACAGTAAACATATGTTGTCATGTGCTGTCATTGCTACAACTAGAACTGCATTTTGAAGACTAATGAGGGGCTTACTTCAGTGAAACTGTGAAAATAATTTCGTGTTGCCGGAGCTGCAAGCGGAGGACGCCAAGTCATATATAAAATACTGGAGAATGGATGATACAACGTATCGGTATTTACTCAGTAAAGTGACTCCACACATTAAAAATCAGTAAACGCACGTGAAAAGACTACATCGGCAGAATACAGGTTTATAGTGACACAGCAATTTCTTGCTGCTGGGGTTAAATTTTACTTACGGCGCGGCGGCTAACGTGCTCATGTTGGCAACGAAATGTTCGCTATGCCGGACAAGAGCTTAACAAGGACCTGTAACAACAAAGCAGGAACAGCATCGATTATTATTAGAATGAAGAGTGGAGAGCTTATAAAATCTGTTTCATATATTTCTATTAATTTTGTGGTTGATGTAACACACAAGGCTATTAATGTTCTTCTTAATATTATCGACTGTACACCCAGGGCAAATTTCTCTTGTTGAGTATTTCCGCCATTCTATTGTAGTTTAAGAGTGTCCTTAATCTGTTCTTACATTCATGGTGTCTGGGATTATATAGTGCTCCGTCTGCTTCATAAAGTGCGACTACTTTTGTCGTAGACGGCACACCCCAACTAAACTTAGACATCATGTTTTCAAACAAGAAAGTTTGTTTTCAAATGAGCACGGTCCAAGAGCTACGGCGATGATAGCGCCCCAAGCGGTTACATTTCGCATTGCAGTGAAAAGAAGACAATCGACTTTTATGATAAAATCTACTGTGAGGCATTACATACGATCATATTACTTTCACGAAAGCAGATATATGTCTAAGTTCCCTATTACACCATCAAATTTTTATGATATAAATACACGATGTAAATTTTTGACAAAGATATATGACCGTGTAAAATCGGCCATAACGGTAAGTTCAATGCTTTTAATATTTTCTCTCTCTAGAATCGAAAACTTTTCTTCATCATAATTAGAGAACTGCCAGAACTAACAATCTTCCGATGAGACAATAGCTTTTCACAATTCAACGTAAAATTTTACTTACCCGCATTACCCGCACGGCGATCCCGGAAGACAATGTTGGCAACGGATGCTGAATGCTGTGAAGTCAGTTGACCAATCACGAGGCAGATGCAGGCAGAAAATCAGATTCTCCCCAGTAATAAATATTTTATCTTGAAGGTTAATAAAATTCATTTGATTATTTTCGTCCGTAATACCAGTTCTCCGTCGAGGTACACAGAGTGTTCTCTGATTGATTTGTGCGTGAATTGAAGTATGTATTCCTTTTCGCAATACTTAAGAGCCATTAAAATTTCTATACCAACGGGAAACTGTTATTGGAGTTCGGGTTTATGTCATGTCAATGAAACCAAAAATCACGGGCATTCACAATGTGTCATTAAGAAAACGCTCACAATGTTATCGAGTTCGACACATTTCATTTGCTGCATATTATTATTATCAAAAAAATGATCAAATGTTTGTTAAGCTTATGGGACTTAATACGGGGTCATCAGTCCCTAAACTTACAAACTACTTATGAACTACTTACGAACTTGGACGGCACAAATATCCATGCCCGAGGGGGGATTCGAACCCCCGACCGTAGTGGCCGTGCAGACCGTGACTGAAGCGCCTCAGACCCCGCAGCCACCGCGGCCGGCTTATTATTGTTATTACTATTATTATTAAATTCAAAGACCAATAGGGCAATCCGATAAGGAAAAGTCTTTATATTCCTAACGATGCAACATTAAGAATATATATATATATATATATATATATATATATATATATATATATATATATATATATATATATAATTATTTCGTCGTAGCTGTGATTACAGTAACAAAAGCACTAACTTCTGTGACAAGTAACATTAAAATTAACAAAGCGACATGTTAATATTATTAAAAAAAAGAACCATATAGAATGATATTACTAACATTTTTGCAGACCTGCTCTGTGTTTGACAGGTTTTTTTAGGTACTGATTGCCGTCGTAAAGCGAAGATTTCATGAGAAAACGTTGCCGTTAGTATGAAGATATTGGAATGAAAAGGGGCAAATGCACGTGAAAAAGAAACATAAAATGTCAAACAACGAAATGCGTTTGGATATTCCGCGGCAAAAGGCAATGAAACTCATTAGATACCGCATCCTATCTCGCGATCGGCTAATGCGAATGTTACACGATTACTGGCATTTACCATGCGTTGCCAATATCATCTTCTCAGATCGCAGAGCCAGTAAGTAAAATTTAGCCAAAATTATAACCTGCAGTAAGTAAACGAAATGTGTCTGTAATTAAGCTGTACGGAAATTAATCACAGAAAACAACAATTGTTAGCTACGGCAGACTTCACTATACAAAGAGCTGCATATACTACATAGCGGTATTAATGACAGTAATGGAGAGGTGCTAGTTTTACATTGAAACCGGAGAAATGCGAATTACATAAGAGCCGTCCGTGAAACAGTACCTTCATGCGAGCGCGAGTTTTACTGCATTGTTGCTAATCATACTGTAATACGATTACGTGGTCGTTCCTCCATATTAGCGAAGGCAGAAGTGTTGCATTCGTCTGCGTGTCTGCTACGTCCGTCCTTTCTTCCGAATTTCGGCGCCAGACTATTCGCTAGTTTTCCATGTAAAGTCCGTAGTAAAACATTGGATATCACTTCAACAAGAACCTTTATTTACATTAAGGAGAAAGCGAAACACAGGATCATACAGCGATATTACAGTACGCAGTTCTAAGTTGGTGAGGTTATAAAGATAATATCGCTCCTGAACACCTCCTAGCGGCGTGTCTTCTAAACCGATAAAGAGATAAAGAGATGAGCCGATTTACATGTTGAGACTAAATCCCTTTCTATACGGGATGTGCGAATCGCACAAGAAAGACGATATTAACTGCAGAGCTTCTCGCGGCAGACCGTCAAACTACAGAGAAGCGTTTACACCGTATGCGTCTCTCGACTCGTCTGCTTCACGTGTCTACTTCGATTGTTGTCAACTTAGAGTAAATTAATCACCGAGCTATGATCACTTTTCGAGACTGTCAAATCTATCGTGACCGTTGTAACGATTAAAACATTTATTTGTGTTTTATACTACCTCTGTGAAACTCTGTGTAATTGATTCCATGCAGTTCATGTAAAACTACGTCGCTCACTTGCATTATAAAAGGCGATTAAATATTTCCAGGTGGCAACCACCGAGGCAGTTTTAATACTGAATATGTTTTACTTCAAATTCTTTGCTCTATGTCTGTTCTCTTCATTTTACTCTCCATTCTAGTGTCTAAATTCATCAAATGTTACCACCTTTCTCCGTTTTTATCGACTTGTTAACTTTGTAAATACGCTCGGCTGAAGAGCAGTAATGAACCTACCGCCGGTCTGCCACTTCCGGTTGCTTTGGAATCCCCATAAAGAAAAAAAAATTCCAGGTGGCACGGTTTGAGGCGTTTATTAATATCACGGTCAAGCTCAGGTGTCTATGAAAGTCTGTCTATACTTGGACCTTACAGCGCGACAAAGCTTTAAGAGATGCTCAACGAAAACACATGTTTCACCTGTTAACTAAGTTACAGCATCTTTCAAGAGAAATAGGAAATATTTTAGGACATGGTAATAAAGAAGAATTGCAATAAAAATGCCTTATAATGTGTGTTCAATTTTTATTGGGTATAGCTCTTAGTATGTAACCCAAACAACCTTGAAGCATTGTATCTTCCAGATTGTTGAGCCTGCAATGTTGAAAATTTCGTTTAAGGACATTGTATTATAAGATCCAGAATCACTCCTTACACTTTACTATTTATCGCTACAGCTGTTTCAGAATTTTGCCAGTATCAAGCGCCTGCGTGTAAAGTAAAAGCTAATTTAAATATTTTGACTGATACCTTCATCGGCTCACGGTAAATTATCATATCGACTTTTATTTAAATAATCGGTTTTCGACTTAAAGTCTAAAGATGATCTTGTAGGCCGAAAACCGATGAACTAAGTGGAAATGAACTTGTAGGACACACACAAAATTGTACTTTGAAGTGAATATTATGTTTTTCTACCAAGAACGGACGGAAATATCTGTGATAATTTCTTCATTTACTATTGCTCCAAGTTTATTTGGATTTCATGTTAACTAACACCTATCTATTTGTTCTCAATACAACTGTACACATGTTATATAAATATTTTATTCCAATTCGTCTATAGTACCACCTCCTAAAATGTTTACGACTGCGTTCACCTGAGCAGGAGCAAGTACACATTTCACAAACAAAATCGCGACTTGGCTCTGTTCGTCAGTTTGGTTTCGCACTCGGTCGTCGGCGCATGCGCTAAGAACATCCATACGCGTGAGAATAGGATCCATCCTATTCCGTCTAGCGATCGTATGCGTGCATCTTGTGCAAGTGGGACGCATCTATACGGTACGCGACAGGCGTGACCGATGCATTTGGGTAATCTTGTAAGCTCTCACTTACCGTGTAAAAATAACTTAAGAAGACTTGATTCGTCGGCCTACTTTGTACATCTAGGTAATGGTTGGAAGTGGCATTATATGTACTATGTACTTCTGTAATAACTACAAACGTTGATGTTGAAAGAACAGATTTGGTTTTAGTTTCCCGTTCAACACAAGATTGACTCAGGATTGCATTGAAAATGCCTTTTCTGTTAGAAGACGGAAAGGAATTAACAATGTAATAGCTGATATTTGTAAATTTCGCAGTGCAATAAGGACAGTTATGGTCAGAACTTTACTGTCTCAAATGTTCAAATGTTTGAATAGCTTATGGGACTTAACTACGGGGTCATCAGTCCCTAAACTTACAAACTACTTATGAACTAGCTTATCCTTAGGGCGGCACAAATATCCATACCCGAGGGGGGGATTCGAACCCCCGACCGCAGTGGCCGTGCGGACCGTGACTGGAGCGCCTCAGTCCCCTCGGTCACCGTTCACTGTCTCCCTCGTTAGTCTAACTTACTGTGAAATAGATGCAGCAGCGTTCTTAGTAAAATTAAATGAACTGAAAAGATTATTTCAATGCACCTGTGAGTGAACCGTATGATGAAGACATTGTTAATTTGTCTCTTTAGGCTGATATCACTATTAATGAAGTGAAGGCTATAGAAACAAATGCAAATAATAATATTATGGGCTGGTTATGCTGTGTTTTGTAACATGAAAAAATGTAAAATAGTTGTGACATCATGAAGACCTGTACTCCGTTCACCGAAACGAGAGACGGACTGTAAACAAAGGGTGACCAGGGGTGTACAAAACAGGGGCGCTCGCTCAATGTCGCCGCATCCGTTTCGGGTGTAAAGCGTTTGTGTGTGATATTAGAGGCTGGCTAGAAATTTCATCTTAAAGGACCAGTTGCTGAATACCAGCATAAGTATTAAGCTTCCATATCATATCTCTTTTTCTCTTTCTCGTCTGTATCGCGCAAGTGTAAACTTATTATGTCGTCCTACCATTTTGAATCCACGCAAGAGGTGATCAAAGAAGAAATCATGCAGTTCTTAATGTGTATAAAACGGAGCTGTTGTGTCCAGAACAATAAATGACAGATATTGTTACAAAAATAGTTGCATCTACGGATGTTGGTTGCTCCTCAGTTTATCATTTGGTAATTGATTACAAGGCAACACACTCTTTGAAGTCTTCAAATAATCACGACAGAAGATGCAGAAAATGTTGATGACTTTCACAGAAATGTGATACGAACGAAAGTACATGATTTGTTATTTTGTTGACGTAGTTTTTACTGTCATAAAGGAAAATGCAGATTTGGGCAATTTCAGAGAGTCTATGAATTATTAAAATAATTGAATTTTGAATATCTATGGGCGTCTAATATCATTGTTATATATATAGCATAACAAACAACCACTTTACACCTGATACAGAGGTTTTAATTCATAATTATTAAGTTATCCACCAGCAGCCGAAAAGTTTATGTTCTTTTATTTAATGCCGGCCGCGGTGGCCGAGGAGACTAAGGCGCTCCAGTCATGGTCTCCACGGCCACTACGGTCGGGGGTTCGAATCCCCCCTCGGGCATGGATATTTGTGCCGTCCTAGTTTGTAAGTAGTTCATAAGTAGTTTGTAAGTTTAGGGACTGATGACCCCGTAGTTAAGTCCCATAGACTTTACAAACATTTGAACATTTTTTTCTTTTATTTAACCACCGGTTTCCGTATTGCATTAATATCGTCTTCAGGCCCTATATAAATTACGTTACAAATCAGTGATGTATCCATAACATCATTCTGTACGCATGTCATACGAAATATTAAGAAGTCGTTAAATGTAATAGCAGGGAAACCAGACGTTAAATAAACTTTACGGCTGTTGGTTGATATCTTAATAATTTGGAATTGAAATTCGACAAACATCCGCAGTCTCTATTCCATTACAACATGGAACTACAACGATTGATACATTGGTGGCGGCATTGAGCGAGCACCCCGTTATTCACCACCCCTGGTCATGCGCTGCAGTCTGTTTACTGTCTGTCTCTCGTTTATAGCTGTCTCGCCGGCTGCGGTGGCCGAGGGGACTGAGGTGCTACAGTCACGGTCTGCACGGCCACTACCGTTCGGGGGTTCGACTCCCCCCTCGGGCATGGATATTTGTGCCGTCCTTAGTCTTAGTTAGTTCATAAGTAGTTTGTAAGTTTAGGGACAGATGACCCCGTAGTTAAGTCCCGTAGACTATACAAACATTTGAACATTTTTATAGCTGTCTCAATATTATTATAAATTATATAACAATGTTTTGGTTACTATTAACATCATTAATCTCTGCGGATTGTAATATTTTAGCTCATTATACCTTCTCATTAACACGTTCGCTGCCGTCCACGCTCTGGTGCGTGTAAACGTTGCTTGAGTCAGGTGCCGCTCACGCTGTGGCGCGTGCTGCGACCTAGCATCCTATTATGGGTTGTTGTGAACTGGCATCGTCTAATAAACCTGTATACTCTGGTAAGCACTCAGGGAAGAATATAAGTGATATGCACACGTACGTGGTCCCAGATTTCCGCGTTTGCATTACCGGCTACGAGCCACACACGCTTCTCATGATGTCATGATAGATTTATGTACTGTTTATATTGTTCATTTATTGTTTTCACAAAAATACAAATGCAAATAAAAAACCATACCAAAAAAACTGAAAACTAAAACCAAAACATTCAGTAGCTCAAAACTATGAAAAGATACTGTCACGCCAGAGCTTGAAGTGGCACCTAGCATCATCGCGCCAGAGCGTGAACGGCAGCGAACGTGTTAACCGTGTTGATTGTTAACAAACGCTATTCTCTACCCATTCCAAACTCCACTCACCAACCTCCCAACTTATACAACTTCCCTCAGTTTCCCACGCTCACTACCCTGTAATTTACATGTTGTGTATCCCTACTTGAACCTACCGTATCAGCTCAGTTTCACTTCTGGACAAGATACCTGGGACATGCGCTCGCGTTACTGGAATGCATACAACCTTATACTTGCTATCTTTAAGGATGACGAACTGCAAGTGTACCTCTTGCATAAAGTATTGCATTCCACTGGATACCTGACTAGGCTCTACCACGCAGTTCTAACGACGTCACCACGTGACCATAGAACATTATAAGTATCTACCTAATAGCCGGTATCCCCCCTCGGGCATGGATGTTCGTGCTGCCTTTAGTATATGTTAGCTTATAAGTAGTTTTAAGTTCAGGGACTGATGACCTCGCAGTTAAGTCTCTTAAGCTTAACAAACATTTAAACATTTTAATAGCCGGTATGTTCATTTTCCGCACGGATAATAACGACGACGCATCATGTAACGGAGACAGTGAGGTTTCCGGGTGAGCTGGTACCCTTGTGATCAATCACGCTTCACTTGTGTTCGACTGGGATCATATCTGTCGAGCTGCAGGGCCAGCACATAAGAGCAACTCTTCACTGTGTTCCTGTAACCGCCCCACCACATCCGCGGCCTCGAGCCATGCGCACAGTACCACTGCCGTTTCGAAACACGCGCGTCATGAAGGGGTGAACGTGGTCTGCAACCAATGGAAAATAGCTCGCCGTGGTGCAGTGGCCGAGCGCTCTAAGGCGCCTTTCTGCTGAGCGTGCGGTTGCTCACCGTCGGAGGTTCGAGTCCTCCCTTGGGCATAGGTATGTGTGTTGTCCTTAGCATAAGTTACTTTTAGTTTAAGCAAGTCTAGGGATTTCCTTAGATTACAAACATTTGAGCATATGAAGATATGGCCGCCGTGAAGCCTTTCATGAGCTCCACTAGACCCATGGATGCCCATTTCAATGTTTCACAGAGAAAAAATTGAGTCGCTGTCAGATTTTCTTCATCCCTCAGTTAAGATGTCTAGGAGCTGTTGCCCCTGAAGTTCTCTAATTCGCACAATTCCATTGGCATGGCGATGAAAGTACCGGCATTATATATCATCCCATCATCCTATGCAACGCTTTGATACGTCACAAACGGTCTGTGACGATGGTCACGTTTCATTTTAAGTTTTAGTTGCCGATGTCGTTATTTAACATTGACACATGCGTTGGTAGTCAGCTCATGAGGCTTATCGTCAGGGGTGTTCGGTGCGCGGCACGTTCAGACGTACTTGTATTTTCAAGCATTAAAGTTTGAAATATTTTTCTCTGATCAGCATATGGCGTTAGATACCTATGATAGGAGTTTAAACATTGTTCCGTCACTAGTTGAAGACGCTACACACTGCATTCTTGAGACATCCGAGAGGTCGTGCAGTTCCAGAAATTCTCGTGCCGAGTAAAGCACAGTATCTTGTGGACGAAATAAGCTATCTACCTTTCGTCATTCTTAAATAAAATTTCTATATCTCATCGACATTTCATACAAAACAATGTATGACCCAATACGAAACAAATGCGACCTTTACACTATACGTTTTTATCTCTGCAAATTCGTTAAAAAGCCGTACAGTACTTCACTTACTTTCATTCGGCAGAATAGGTATGATAAATAGCAAAAATAAATTTATGCGATGTTAATGTGATGTATTCAAAGAGTACACTATGCAAACATTGTTTTAACGAATATTCTTAAAATCGGGCGATACGTATAAGAAAGCGACAACGAACTACAGGTTCAAGGAGGCTGCGACTTCTTGCTGTGTATAGCTGTACAGTCGCTTGAAGTGCACTGGACAGCAGACCGGAGTGTTCGTAGGCCGCCTCCCATTCTGAACTAACAAATGAAGTCGGCGAGGTGCTGTGGACGATTACCGTCTCTGCGTATCGGATACGTTTCCTGCGCAGACTCAACACGCAAATGTTCGAAGCTCCCCGCAGCAGATGGTTGGAGACTGAGTTATCATTTTTACGTTCTATATTGCCGTTCCAGCCCCTTTCCATCCTATGAGTTAACGTTGGCTGTAAACAGGATATTGTTCTTGTCTTCATCCAAGGCTTGAATACAAATTACGTGGGATTTGTTTCAATCTGTCATAACTTGGAGTTAAAACATGAGTAATGCAGTTTCATAACTGTTGTATCCAGTTCTATGATAAAATATGAAAAATATTTTTACTTATTTATTAGCATGCCCTTTAGCCGTCTGTAATTTTTTCCATTTGCTTGGCTATTCGGCGAAAGCACTGAGTCAGTATTGTGAAACCTTAACTTATCCCGGCGTAATGAATATTCAAACAACTTACGGGTATGCTTCCGGGTGACGTCGTCGACAACCGCCGATATTTCGACAGGACAATCTGCCATTCTCTAGGCACAACTGCACTCATGAATGTGGAAGCGTATTTAATACCTCGGTATGCAAAGGGTAAAAAAGGAAGATAACACACACAGTAGAAGTCACTGCAGAGTCAACACAATCAAAGGTGACCAAACATAAAAAAATAACGATAGTAACTGTTAATCAACAGTTGAGGCAGCACTCTTTGTTTCCTCTGACACTGCCTCTCGTCAAAAAACAGAGAGACAAAATTAATGCAGCTTCATCTATTGATTAACCGTCACTATCGATATTTTTGATGTTTGGTCATCTTTAGTTGCGTTGACTCTGCAGTGTCTTGTACTGGGTGTGTTATGTGCCTCATTTACCCTTTGCATACCGAGGTATTAAATACGCTTTCACATTGCTTCCTTGAGTGCAGTTGTGTCTTGAGAATGGCAGGGTGTCCTCCTGTCGAAATATCGGCGGTTGTCGACAACGTCACCGGGCAGCATTCCTGTAAGTTGTTTGAACATCGACTCAGTATCTTACGAAATTGGAAATGATCACTCTCATATTATAATTCAGCACATATCACTAATCTGATCACACGGTGTTTCTCGCCATCAGTACTACCGCCGTCCATTCACCCCTCCTAATCACTCTTGCTCATCGCCTCTCTTCTTTTCATGTTTTTGATGCACATATTTCTGTTCCTTATGGTTGCCCTGAGCTAGTTCAGTTCAATCCTAAACATGTTCATTACTAAGTTCAGTAACAGGAATGTTTCAGGTTTCCCATTTACTTGTATGATTTCGGCCTGTGGGGGTTCATGTCTCCTAGCTTCCACCTGAATTGAGCATATGAACACCACATGATTAGGGGATCCTATATCGTCAAAGTCACAGTAAGCTGACGGTCTCTTTAGAGTTCTGTACTTGAGGTGCAAGCCATGTCCTGTCATAAAGTGAAACATACTGTGGTAGCGACGATGTGACTGTTTTGTAATTTCCCGCTCATTATATGAAGAAATTGTTACACCCGGCGTCCTGTATTATACTCTCCCAGTCCCGCTGCTAAGAATTAAGCGTCCAGTTTCGATGACTTGTTATTCCGGAATCCGGAATTTTTTAGTCTTCGTTGTCCCGGCGCAACCAATATGCCGCAGGAAGATACTGTACCGTGCTGACGGTACTCCATATTCCCAAAATGGTTCGAGCAGTGGCTGCATTGTTAGGTGCACGTATTGATCCTTGAGGAGAGTAACGATTTGTACCACAGTCTAACATATACAGTCGCGACACTCACTGCTGTAAAAGTTGTTACCAACTGACAGCTGCAACGACACTAGCGCTCCTAGCGGTGGGTAAGCCACCGAAAGAGTGATGTTTGTTTGTAATTATTTGTGTGCGTAATTAATGAAATAGTTAATATAATTTTTGTGTTACAAGCATCAGTAATATATCAAGAGGCATACATAACACGGAAAGTAATGTAAAAACAGTCGAACTTACTGATTCAGTGGTATAACGAAGAACTTCGTCATGAACCAATACTTACGAATATGTGTATATTTGCAGCTTATTCCGCTGAAAGTAAGTAGAATATAAACATAAATTTCTATTTTGGTGTGTTCTTACTATGACAAAGAGTTTTTTGACACGTATCGTTGTGGTATGGGGTCTAATGATTCGCACATGTTTAGGCTTCACTCGTCTTTATTATAAGCGCATATTCTTTTGAGTGTGATTACTTTAGCTTAAGAAGACATTGTCTTGAAGATTCTTGCCGTTTGTGGTTCAGCTGTAGCAACAATTGTGGAATTGGGTTCTTCTTTGTTGAATACAGTTTGGTTACTTTTTCAGTTTTCTTGTCACGTTTCTGATGTTTTCCTTCAGCGACAGTTGTGGTGATTGATTTGGTATGTTAAATACCGTCGTTATTGCATTCTACATTCGTTTCCTACGTTCCACGCTCACCGATTTCACTGGAATTAGAGTGGACAAACGTTAACGTTCTTCAGAAGAAAAAACACGTCTTTCTGCCAAAGGGCGGGTTTTCGGTGTTTCCTAGTCATTTTTCTATTTTAATAGTAATTTAAATTATTTAGTATAACCCTGTGGGTTACAAGATAACAGTAAATAAACTGTGTCGTAATGTACCGTTTCCAACCTTATCAGTGATCTTAGGAGACGTAAGGAAGACAAAGGTGGAGCTATTTTTAAGTTATTATCTATTTTATGATACTACATACGTTCTCTAATGTAAAAAAATGTGTTAAAATCGATATAAACGATATTATTCGCACTCATCCACTATCGTATTCATAAAAGTAGCTTGCCCTCCGCTTGGAGCGCTGCTGTCGCAGTGTGTAACAAAAATCCGCGGAAGTGTCGTGACTGTATTTGTTAGACTGTGTTTGTACTGCCTTGTGTCGTCCAGCAGCATGCCATCTGTCTGCGCAGCGCTTACAGTAGAGTAGGACTGAGGTGTCGTGTAGTTATCGACTGCCCCACTGTTGTGTGTTGCGCAGCGTGGACGCCCGCGAGCGCGACTTCTCGCAGGCGGAGCTGTGGTCAGACGAGCGCGAGCTGGGCCGGCGCGCCTTCTTCGTGCGCTCCGGGCAGACGGCGGCGCTGGCGCTGGACCAGGCGCTCCCGCGCGACCAGGCCACCTACCGCTGCCGCGTCGACTTCCGCATCGCGCAGACGCGCAACACGCGCGTCAACCTCACCGTCATTGGTGAGTAGCCTAGCCCAGCCTAGCCTGCGCTCCTCACAAGACAAGTACTTGGGCTCGAACAAACAGAAATACACCAAAATCGTATGGTAAATAATATAAATGAGGCGAGGTACTGGCGGAAGTAAAGTTGTGAGGCGGCATCGTGAGTCGTGTCGGGGTAGCTCAGTCGGTAGAGCGCTTGCCCGCGAAAGGCAAAGGTCCCAGGTTCGAGTCCCGGTTTCGGCACACAATTTTAATCTGCCAGGAAGTTTCATATCAGCGCACACTCCGCTGCAGAGTGAAAGTTTCATTCTGGAAACATCCCTTAGGCTGTGGCTAAGCCATGTCTCCACCATATCCTTTCTTCCAGGAATGCTAGTCTTGCAAGTTTCGCAGAAGAACTTCTGTGATGTTTGGAAAGTAGGAGGCGAGGTACTGGCGGAAGTAAAGTTGTGAGGCGGCATCGTGAGTCGTGTCGGGGTAGCTCAGTCGGTAGAGCGCTTGCCCGCGAAAGGCAAAGGTCCCAGGTTCGAGTCCCGGTTCCGGCACACAATTTTAATCTGCCAGGAAGTTTCATATCAGCGCACACTCCGCTGCAGAGTGAAAGTTTCATTCTGGAAACATCCCTTAGGCTGTGGCTAAGCCATGTCTCCACCATATCCTTTCTTCCAGGAGTGCTAGTCTTGCGTGTTTGCAAGAGAGCTTCTGTGAAGTTTGGAAAGTAGGAGGCGAGGTACTGGCGGAAGTAAAGTTGTGAGGCGGCATCGTGAGTCGTGTCGGGGTAGCTCAGTCGGTAGAGCGCTTGCCCGCGAAATGCAAAGGTCCCAGGTTCGAGTCCCGGTTCCGGCACACAATTTTAATCTGCCAGGAAGTTTTATATCAGCGCACACTCCGCTGCAGAGTGAAAGTTTCATTCTGGAAATATAAACGTCCCTTGTTGAACTAGTAATACTCCTACATCTGCAAAACTCTGCAGTCGCCCATTAGAGGCCTCTGCGTGTGCCATGTCCAGTGATCTCTATACAAACTGGATGTATAACTCTGGTGTCTGAGAATAGAACTCAGCGTGCCTATACATTCATATGTTTGGACGCGATTTCGCATTGTCCGCCATGTTTAAATTGTGCAAACGAGTTTTCATCAGCTATTATGAGGCAAAGAATTGCTTGCTTACCCCTTCATTTGGAATTTAATTCAATATTCGATGTTGTAGGCTGATATGGGAGCGGAATGGAAACATTTTTTCTTCTCTTTTTCTTGAAATGCTTCTTAGCAGTCATATTTGAATTTGGCAAGAAACTAAATATGAATATCTATGGCTGGCACGCTTATACAGCTGAAGTTCAACATCCAGAGTGTATAGAGGTCAATGGCCATGCCGCATTGCACATTGACCTGCCGGTACGCCAGTAGTGACGGTGCAGTGTACCTCCGAAGATGCGTTTCGTGACGTTATTTGTGTAGTGAAGCGTCGGATGGGTTGGCGATTGGTAATCAATCCTGCTAATGTAGTGTGACTGGTTGAGAGGAAGTTACGACGAAATCTTCTTCTTGAATATGGTATTGGTGCAGAAGATGAATCATTCGCATGTTACCTGGTAATCTATGCTCATATTTCTGCACTATTATATATAACAGAAAACATGTGAATGATTCATCTTCTACACCAAGACCGTATTTACGAAGAACGGCTCTTAGGAATTTCATCTCAACCAATCGCAATACATTAGCAGGATTGATTACCAATCGGCGACCCATCTGACGCTTCACTACACAAATAACGTCACAAAACGCAACTTCAGAGGCACACCGCACTGTCCCTACTAATCCAGACTGGCGTACCGGCAGGTCAAAGTGCAATGCGGCGTGGCACACGCAGAGGCCTCTAATGGGCGACTGCAGAGTTTTGCAGATGCAAGAGTATCGCTGGTGCAATAAGGGACCTCTAAATTATCTCTCACAAGATTTTGGTCTATTTGTGTTTGTTCTAGCCCGAGTACTTTCCTTGTCAGTCGGCCTCCGGCAATGTATACCTTGTAATCTTCTTCTTTATACAGAGAGTGGTTTTTGTGTAGTATTGCATTAAATTCTATAGTTTTGTTGCATATGCTTGACATCATTCAAGGCACTGATCTATAAACGATGCATTGTGAATTATAAACTTCGGGCCATTTGTTATAGGTCTCAAGCACCATACTAAGACATTGAAGTATGACTGTAGCCTTCAAGGTGTAGACCTTGAGCACGAAGTTCTATGTGATATCATCACATCAAACTGTAGGTATGACTGTAGATCTGGAGCACCAGATAACTACTACATATCTGCCCATTTATTTACCTGCAGGAACAGGTAATTAAAACACGATATCTAATATATAAAGCAGTGTGTCCGTATATTTGTACGTGTTGCAATCTACAGTTTTGTTGCAATCTTTATCAAATTTTGTACACGTAAGTTTCAATCCATGAGGACGGTCGCCGTAAGTGTAAAAATCACAAACGATATATAGTTCACGAGATATGACGTTATAAACAATGAAATGTGTCTAAAACTGCTGTATTTAGCGACAATACTGCTCAATTTCTCCTAAAACACCGGACCGATTTCAACCAAATTTAGTACACATATTCCTTACGTGAGATAACAATTGCTGTTCGAGTACGAACCACATACGACACATAGTTCAGCAGATATAATGTCGTAAACAATAGGAATTGCACAAAACTGCCACATAATGCGGCGAGACTTTATAAATACACTATATGAGAACAAGAGTACTTAACGACTTGCAACAAACTTTAAACATAATGTCAAACTGTTATTAAACTTTCTCTCGCTGACACTCATAGCAAAATGATGAAAGGAAAAAAAAAGTTTCTCGCTTAATACTTTACCGCTGTTTATGGAGTAAAACTACGTCTCTCGGTATGACGTTACAGTTTATAATTTGTAGACTACAAATTGTAGCCGCAGGAAATTTTACACGCAGCATGCAAAGATATAGAGGAATGTAGCTTCTAAATTGTAACACAGTATAACACGAAGTACTTGAGATATGAGCACAAAAGCAGTAACATTCATGGAAAATCGCCCCATCACGCACCAAGTTTTAATCTATTACTTCTGTTTTATTAATTGTATTCCCAAGAGATTTTACGGACGTACAGCCTTTATACAAATGAATATATGCCTCAAAAACGGCAGGAATAAATAAATAAACATCCGTGCAACGCCGGGTTTTCAGCTAGTTTAACAAGAAGCATGCTGATATGCAATTATGTTTTCAATATTGCAAACAAATAAAACTATGATCGCTGTTCCATGACTATGTAAAAGCAAATAGAGTTTTAATGAGACCTTTTATCCATGACATACAAGATATCTGTAATTTTACAGAATGTCCACCATCAAGAAGTTCTTATTTTAGAGAGGTCATTTTAAGATTTGATAACACTGTACGTAACTGTACAATATACATTGTTTCTATAATGCATGCATAGATTATAACAGAGCTTTGATACCACATTGTAACGGGTTTTTCGTCGTTTGTAATCAACCCATTCTGAGTGATGGGCTTGAGATATGGGTCACGTAATTTATGATAGACACATTTTTTTTTTTTTTTTTAATTTTCGACATGCCCATATGCAAGAACAGAAAGTAAACATGACGAAATATTCCATATGGTTTCTAAATGTTAATTTGTATGTAATTATGTTAAATCTCGTACTATGTAATATATGACAATTACAGACGGTAATATACAAATGTGTGTAGCATATGTCTCGCAGACTTGAATATGTGAACTTAGATTTGGCGAAAGCAGTCAAAATAAAGCAATTTGAAACTAATGATCGTGGCTCCTCATTATTCAGATTATCATTACAAGTTCAGATTTGTGTCATTCTGGATGAAGTTTTGCACACTTGACCTTCAAAACAAAAGTAAGATTTCGTGTGCTGTACCGTTCAAGGTACGTTATTGAGGACTTAGACAAAATCTACAGTTTTATTCCCACGGTGATAACATTCTGAACACTTTAAAACAAAATAAACATCGTTGTGTTCCTAACATTTGCTACAGTACATGACGGAGAGTACCTTACAAAATCCTTCGAAACCGCTTGATTGATCAGCCCAGAATTTGGCACAGATATGTACTTTTTCCTTGAAGAACATTTTCATGGATAACGTGCAATAAAATTTCACCCCATTCATCGTTCTACATGAACGGTAGTAAATACGTCTCATAGTTCGTAGGCGTGGGAAGGAGAAGAGGGACTGAGAGAGGCTGAGATGCAGGTGGGCAGATTGAAGAAGACATGAATGGGAGATGAACCGTGAGAGGTAAAGGAGGACACGCACAGATAGAGGAGGAGAGGAACAGGAGAGGAGAGGAGATGAAGGAAGCAATGTGAAGAAATGACAGAGAGGAGGAGGAGGACGGAGGACCTGGATGCGGTGGTAGATGGAAGGGAATAAAGAGATGCGCAGAGGGAGGAGGATATGGAGAGAGGGACGAGGGCACACGAACTGACGAACATTGGTATTAGTGGAACCCGAGCAACGGTCAAAGATAGTATGTGAAAAAATTTCAGATGAGGCATGTACAGGGTGTCCAGAAAAAGGCTCCCTGATTTCAGAATTAAATATCTCGAAAACAAAGATCGATAGAGGAATGCAGTAAACGGTATGTTTATTGTGAAAGCTGTAAGAAGTTTATACAGCAGTTTGAAATAATAGTTACAAAAGCTGCTAACGGATGGCGCTGTACGCTGCACAGCTCATATCAGCATACGTAAGTGAAATAACCGTATGAAAACACACTTTGCAAACAATCACATCACAATGTTTTTAAAATGTTCACCATTGGCACTACAGAGGTGGCGCAAACGAAAAATGAAATTCGCCATCACATTTCGTAGTGTCTCAACCGAAATGGATTCACATGCCACAGAGATCACCGATTCCAGCTCGTCCAGCGTGGCGGGATGCTTCGGGTAGACCATGTCTTTCACTGTGCCCCACAAAAAAAAGTCACAGGTAGTCCAATCCGGCGAATATGGATGCCAATCTATGCCTGCACCAGTAAATTTGGGATATTTCAAAGCAATGACTCGATTCCCGAAGTATTCCTCAACAAAGCGAAACACTTGTTCGGTCCGATGTGGTTGGGCTCCATCTTGCATAAACCATTCAGTACCTGGTCGATCCTCAAACGCTTGCTGTGTGGCGACAAATTGTTCCAAAATTGCAACGTAACGTGCACCAGTGACCGTTTCTCGAATGAAAAAAGGGCCAATAACGCCTCTGTTGAATACTGCAGCCCACACAGTAACTTTAGGAGAATACAGGGGTTTCGCTTCACACCAATATGGCTCTTCGGAACCCAAAAATCGCCAGTTTTGCTTATTCACGTATCGATTCAGGTGGAAGTGTGCTTCATCTGTAAACCAGACGCAGCCAACGTGAAATCCTTCACTATCAATCATAGTGAGCATATGATTACCAAAGGCAACCCTTTGTTGCACTACTCTTACGGGTATGGCCTGGTGCGTTTGAGTTTTGAATGGAAACATGTGTAAGCTCTTTCCTCAGTATTTTCTGCGTACTGGAACGCTTCAATCCAGTCTCAGATGCAATTCTACGGACGGATGGCATTGGATTTCGTTGAATAATTCCGGAAACTGTGGAGATATTTTCAGGCGTAACTGCGGTTTGCTTGCGGCCAACATGCCCCACTAGATCATCAGTTACGCTGCCTGTTCGTTGAAATTTTGCGAGAGCGTACAAATGCTTTTCGCATCTGGTCCTTTTGGAACATTAAATCGTCTTTGAAAACTTCGCCTTATTGCCGAAGGGCTCTTTTCTAACCTGTGGTACTCTAGCACCAGAAAAACGCTTTTTTCAATGGAGTACATGGTATTAATCTCTTCCTTCGGTACGCAAACCTCCTTTCACGTTTCAGTAGTGGAACTGATCGCTCTGGGCTTCGGTTCACTATTTATACTAGGCATTACGTATGGCGGTTACAGCACTATTCGTTAGCAGTTTTTGTAACTATTATTTCAAACTGCTGTATAAACTTCTTACAGCTTTCACAATAAACATACCGTTTACTGCATTCCTCTACGATCTTTGTTTCCGAGATATTTAATTTTGAAATCGGGGAGTCCTTTTCTGGACACCCTGTATGAAAGATAGTCGTTTGAGAACGGGTCGAACGATATATGTAGTATTGTCGGTGTTATTTTCGCAATTGTTGTATGAAAGAAAATTTTGTAAAGTTGACAATATATATATATATATATATATATATATATATATATATATATATATATATATATATATAATGAGCAGAATAATAAAATTCACTCTGAAAGACAAGAGTTAAAAGGTTCGCATTCAGAGAACTTATTCATTAGTACGACCTGAAGAAATTTTATCGTTTTTGTCACATCGGTCCTCGTGCCTATTATGTATGAATCCGAAATTGGCCCTGATAAATCGTTCCATTCGTGATCGCATCCACGCTTAGAAGGCGCGATGGAGTCCTTTGGTATGGGCGCCCATGCTGCATGCACCTGGATCCCAAGCTCATCTGTGGTGCTTTTCGCTGGTCACAGCATTGCACCCATCGTTTCGCCATATATCACAATTTTCGATTAGCGACAAGTCTTGTGACTTGGCAAGTCTTGACCATACGCTACCACTCCATGGTTCCTCAATCTCACATAATTATTTTATCTAGAACAGTGGTTCCCAATCTGTGGGTCGGGAACCACTAGTTGCAAATGATAATGGTTAGAGGGGACTAGACTGCTTGGTCATCAGTCCCTGATCGGCATTTGATTGCAAAGAATTGGCAATGAAATTTTATGTGTAGGAAATCCATTTCTAGAGTACCAGCCTTCAAAAGCTATAACTGTCAACTACGGGTAAGAATTCATGATGGAACAAACATGTGTTACTTCTTTAAACAGTTTATTTAAATACTCAAGCTTAATTTCATTTTAAATAAGAAAAGAGAGTACAGAATGCATGCAGATATGTCTTTGAAGGAATTAATGGTATCCTCGAGTAATGTCTCATGCTTTTTTTCTTATTCTATATGAAGAAGAAGAAATCCACAGAAACTGAGTTACGTTTAAAACCAACAAGTTTCGGCTAAGACATGGAAGGAGACATTGACACCAAGATTTAACAATCTCATACGCTGAGCTTGCCATGTAATTTGCAACAGAATAGTGCCCTGGACAAACACCAACTGTGTTTTGTGGTTGTACCAATAGTACCCGACACCACAAGGCATTGATTTGTCAGTGAATATCATGTCATGCCGCTCGCCCTGTCTGCGATCAATCAATATGCGGCCACCATTTTCAAACAAACCTGGATTCGCCAGAAAAAAGTACCTCATCCCATTCCTTTCGCAGTGATGCCCTTCTATACACAAATTTCATCTATCATAATTTTAACCATTAGTCAAATGTAGACGGAGAACTGGACTACCCACACGTAACCCATGCCGTGGTAAATGGTACCTGACGGGTGTACTTAGTTTTAAACGGTTCCATTGTTGGGACAGTGCCGTGGAACACGCAGATCTCTACCGCAATACCATCCTGATGAGATACCGATCTTCTCGAGGGGTATTCTGAACGATGTGACCAGACCAGACTCGTCATGAAACATTCTGCAGCTTCGTTCCCCTCGAGCAGTAATTTCCCTGTTGTACGCCTCTATTTCTTTCATGCCAGTAATACAATTATAACTTTAGTCTGCGGTATCTAATGGATCGAGAATTTACGGGAATACAGATAATGAATAAATTTATACGTAAAACTGAAGAGAAAATATTGCAAGAATTATTCTGAGAAAAATTGGATAAGGCAGGGAAAATTGAAATAAATCTCTTCTAGGGAATCAAAAGTGTAAAATATTACGACAGACAATGTTAAAAAATAGCGTGAAGCTACATTGTACACGATGCGTCGACTCCATTTTATGGCATCATTTAACAGAAATATTATTACCATTATTTATGTAGATAACCTCTCGCCATCAACAAATATTTGGCTATCACAATTGTTTATTGACAGTGTGTAGCTGACCGTGTGAATGTCACATCATAAGTTACACAGATTACCAGGAAAAGTAATTAAATTGCATTTAAACTGACTGCAGATTAAACTGAAGGGAAAAAAAGGACGTCGATGAGATAGAAGATATGATACTGCGAGAATAATTTGACAGAGCGCTGGAGGATTTGAGCCGAAACAAAGCCCCTGGAGTAGATGATATTCCGTCTGAATTGCTAATATCGTTAGGAGAGCCAGTCATGAAAAAAATGTTTCACCTGGTATGCAAGATGTATGAGACAGGGGAAATACCCTCCGACCTCAAGAAGAATATTGTAATTCCAGTCCCAAAGAAAGAAAAGGCAGACAAATGTGAAAATTAGATAACTATCAGTTTAATAAGTCATGGTTGCAAAATAATAACATGAATTATTTACAGACGAATGGATAAACTTGTGAAATCCGATCTCCTGGAAGATCAATTTAGATTTAGGAGAAATGTGGGAACACGGGAGGCAATACATTACGACTTATCTTAGAAGATAGGCTAAGGAAAGGAAATACTACGTATTTGCGTTTGTAGGTTTGGAGAAAGCTTTTCACAATGTCGACTGGAATACAATTTTCAAATTCTGAAGGTAGCAGGGGAAAATATAGGGAGCAAAGAGTTATATTCAACCTATACAAAACCAGACAGCATTTATTAGAGTCGAAGGGAAGAAAGGGACGCAGAAGTTGAGAAGGGAGTAAGACAAGGTTGTAATCTTTTTCCCATTGTTGTTCAATCTGTACACTGAGCAAGCAGTGAGGGGAAACAAGGAGAAATTTAGATAGTGAATTAAAGTTCAGGCAGAAGTAATAAAAACTTTGCGGTTTGCTGATGACGTAGTAATTTTGTCAGACACTGAAAAGAATCTGGAAGCGCAATTGAAGCGTTTGGACAGTGGTTTGAAAGGAAGATATAAGATGAATATTAACAAGAGTAAAACGAGGGTAATGGAATGTAATGTCAGAAAATCAGGAGATTCTGAAGGAATTAGATTGGGTAATAAGACAATAAAAATAATAGATGAGTTTTGTTATTTGGGTTGCAAAAAACTTGTGATGACCGAAGTAGAGGAGATTTAAAATTCAGAATGGCTATGGGAAGAAAAGCGTTCCTAATGAAGCGAAACTTGTTAACATCAAATATTAATTTAAATGTTAGGAAGTCCTTTCTGAATCCATTTGTATAGAGTATAGCATTGTATGACAGTAAAACGTGGACGATAAGGAGTTCAGACAAAATGATGATAGAAGCTTTAGTTATGTGGAACTACATACGAATGTTGAAAATTAGTTGGGTAGATCACGTAACTAAAGAGGAGGTGCTAAACCGAATTGTGGAGAAAGGGAGTTTTTGGCATATCCTGATTAAGAGAAGGGATAGTTTGGTAGGACACATTCAGAGACATCAAGGAATTGTCAACATTAGAAGGAAGGATGTGGGGTAAAAATCGTACAGGGAGGCCGAGTGACGAATACAGTAAGCAGATTCAAAAGGATGTATGTTGACGAACGTATTTTTAGATGAAGAGACTTGCACAGGAGTGCTGCATGAAACCAGTCTGCGGACTGAAGACCACAACAACAACAACAACAACATATATATCATTATAAGGATTACAGAGAATATGTGCACATTTATATTCCATTAGCTGCCCAGAATTCAGCTGCACAGACTGTCTGATCATTGGCGACAATCTGATCGTCCAAGGAATACTTTCCTACAGTTGAATAGTTGTTGATGGTCTTGAGGTTCACTACACTCAGAGTTCGTTTCCTGAGATGTATCACCATTTCTTCAAGTTCTCCTTACACTGATACTCAAGTGCTCACAACTGAGTACCTTCTACGTCTCGTATAAAAGGGGTTGTAACAATATTTCGTAGATGATGAGCTACGTCACAGTTATATTTTATGGTATGGGGGTGACGTCTGTATTGGTTGGTATGTCCGGAGGAAATTTTTTCTGAACGTGAGTCTTGGTGGTTGATGTTCGCTTCCAAACAAGGGATGTCTCTGATATGTCTCCTTGTTCTTTCTTTCCATTACAGCTTCTGTTCTATGTTCAAAATATGATTGTAAATCTTTCGGACTCAACTGCGTGGTTATCAATCCGTAGCTTACAAACTACTTAAACTAAGGTAAACTAACCTAAGGACAACCCCCCGAGGGGGGACTCGAACCCCCGACGGCGAGCGGCCGCGCACCGCAGCACGGCGCCCCGGTGCGCACGGTTAATCCGCTGCGGTAGCTTGATTTATAATATGTTCACATAAATCTACAAAGCAGTAAGTATTTACAGAGGAAGAATGCCGAATATTGTAGAATTCAAATTAATTGTCCCTGAACACCAAGATTCATATGACAGCGTACCAGATGTTTCAGCTTTGTGTATGTTTCATCAACACTGTTACCGTCGCAGCTAACGTTCACGCAGAGGTAACAAGCGTTTCAATCCAGTTTGGAAGCATGTTACAGGTACATTATCATTTAGTGATGGCTTTGACGATCGAGTGAAATAGTTTGTGTTGAATCTTATAGTTTGTATGGTCGTTGTCGAAGAAATATTTCTTCGACCACGACCAAACAACACAGAAGAATCAACCGCAACATTATAGTTTGTCCGGCGCTATATACATTAAACTTATTCCATGATGGTGTCTGCAGCGTATGAGGTTCATTCGTGACGCAACTCCACATAACATGCAAGTGGACCACCACTCGTGGAAGGATATTGCAATATAATACATTTTTATCTAAAATAAAAGCTTTGACGACCGGAGGCCAGAGTTTAATTTCCGGGTTGTATGGCTGTAGGTCATGGAGCATTTCTCCTTCTGACGTTTCGTTCAGAGCAGCGCTGGATGTCTTCAGAGGAACTCCTGCAGACGCTGAGTGTCGGCAAGATTCATCGTGGCGCCGCAAGGGACAACTACGAAAATGTCCAGCGCAGCTCTGGAAGAAATGGAGGAAGCAGAAATATTACACGTCTCACGGCCCTACAACACGAAAAATTCATTAGCAACTATAATACGCCCTGCTGTCACTCGTAACGACACCCTTCGCGGCACAGTTTACAATAGGATCAGTTCCAAAATTACGAGTTGATCTTTATCTAGTTAATAAAAATATTCGTATTTTTATATTTTATTATGGGAGTGTCTTCTACGGAACGTTAAAATTTTTGCAGGAACTAGAATTCAGTTAATATGCAAGGTACAGTTGCAGAAATACTATGAACCGTGTTCTGCTTCCATATCTTCATAATTACTCTGCAAATCACGTAACATTACAAGTTCAAAAATTCAAATGTTTGTAGAACTTATGGGACTTAACTACGGGGTCATCAGTCCCTAAGCTTACAAACTACTTATGAACTGCCTAAGACTAAGGACGGCACAAATATCCATGCCCGAGGCGGGATTCGAAACCCCGACCGTAGTGGCCGTGCAGAGCGTGACTGGAGCGCCTCAGACCCCTCGGCCACCGCGGCCGGCAACATTACAAGTGCATGGCAGACTGTTTCACGATATCATTTTGTCATTTTAATATGTTTTGATATGCCTATTGCGTTTTGTTTAGAACAACCTCAGAGAATGAAGTTCGTTGAATTTATAACCCTACCCGTCCTACATCACCGGTTAGTATACGATAATTACAACAATGACCCGTGTGCCAAATTATCTAAATTAGGTGGAAAAGCTATCGGTAATAAAGCCGATGATATAGCGGAGGCTATAACCGGAACGTTGCTGTACCTCTTTCATAGACAACAACGATCGATAGGAATAAAGAAAGTGGAAAGTAAAATCTGGAATAAAATCATTAATTTTTAAATAAAAAATGCGGAACAAACGAAACACAGGGATTAATTTAACCAAAAGTGAATAACTTTTTGATTTATGGTCGCCAGCTCCTTGTATGAGCAAATAATTTGGTGGGATCTCAATAATAGCAAAGTTATTAACAACGTGAAAAATTACGTAAAATTTGGGTGGGTAGGAAATAAGAGTATGCGCGTCAAATCAGGTACAAAAGACACTGACAATATACTAATTACAAAGAAATAGTTCATTTCATTATCACAGGGGTTGAACATAAGACAGTAAAATGTAAGCAATAGCCACGCAAATGCAACATGCAGCAGATCATGCAAAACTCTCAACTTAATACTTACTATTTACAGCTTCAAATACTTAATTGTTTATATAAGTACTAGAAATTATTCAACAACGGGTATGCCATGAGCTTTAGCAATAATCAAGATGTAACTGAACTATTAACTGTACTAGTAGCAAGCCCTCCCCCCGCCCCCCCCCCCCAAAAAAAAAAAAAAAAAAAAAATTATACTTGAGTGATAATACTGATTATTTAGAAATGAACTATTTAACCATCTGATTAACTTTTGCTCTCACATTAACCAGCAATTATTAGCTTTTCAAACACTTACAATGACTATTTTCACTAATCCGTACTTGCAAGTAAAAACTTTACCTCAAAATAATATGCAATGGAAAACAATTTTTTTCACATTTATTGAAATATCTCTTAATTAAAAAGCTAGTAAAGCAGTTTCATTCCACTTAGCAACCTATTGATTAGCAACACTAGCATACGCTACATTCAGTAGTAATTTTCTGAATAAATTACAATTAATCACTGTCACACTGTCTTTAATGACTTCGATTTTTCAGTTTTCTATAACTTCCTGAATATTCTCGGAAAAACAATGGATGAGGAACGACCCTGTCTGGACAATGACTGTGGGTAATGATTTTTAAACACAGGTTCACAAATAACAATGTTCAGCATTGAACAATTATGACTAATACGCTGGTTAGCTGTGCATGCTAAGACAAACTGGACAGATCTTACGGATTTTGTGGTGCGACGTGGTGTTGCTGATTGGAGACTGTTGGCGCTTAACAATTGGCAAACACATGCTCTTCTTGGCGACGAATGTTAATTACAATTTTAGGCCCACAGCATTCCTCTTGATGCTTTTATTAATTATTTGAGCTGTGGCCGTATGAATAAATAATATTGCCTCTTCGCCGTCTCTTCCACTAGTGCCAATCCAACATGCATTTTCCTTCACGTACTTTTGCCGTGCCGGCCGCGGTGGCCGAGGAGACTAAGGCGCTCCAGTCACGGTCTGCACGGCCACTACGGTCGGGGGTTCGAATCCCCCCTCGGGAATGGATATTTGTGCCGTCCTAGTTCGTAAGTAGTTCATAAGTAGTTTGTAAGTTTAGGGACTGATGACCCCGTAGTTAAGTCCCATAGACTATACAAACATTTGAACAGTTTTTTTTTAACTTTTGCAGTACACCATTGAGCGCACCGTCTCACGACTCCGTCTGTCCGCCGCTACTTCTCAACAACGACTCTCTCTCTCGCTGTGCGCCTCTTCGCTACCAGAGATAAAATATGATTCTATACAATAGCGAAGCCCTTGCTAACCCAGCGTGTCTACTAAATATACAGTATTATTTTTGACATATATGGAAATTAGCAAGACAATGCAAATACAAATATACAAATACATAATAAATTACAAAAAATACAAATAATGAGGAAAAATACATAAAGCATCGTTTTATATTACACACTGTACGCACACGTGATTGGAAAACGGCGTTGGTCACTGTGTTGTTGTGTCACAAATTGTCCCCTAATACTGACGAAGACAAACTATGAACTACAGTTACCTTATTGTCCTTCGTAATTTCACCTCCCATAACTATTCATCCCTGAAATCTGTGATACATGTCCTGGAAACTTTGCACGAAGTCTTCTTTTGGGATGGTGTTCAAAAGCCTCGTCATGTTTCGATGGATGTCAGGAATATTGTCAAATTCGTTTCCTTTCCAAGCGAGTTTGAGTCGATGTAGAAGTCTGTAGAATTCAAATCCGGCGAGTATTGTGAATGTTCAACTTCCCCGAACTTCATTGTCAGAGGTTGTATGCCGTAAGTGCAATTTAAGGTAAATGTAATACCAATGAAGTCGGCAGGATTGAACCGACATCACCGAAGGGAACCGGTCGTAGCACACCTACGGAGTATGCAGAGAAAGAATTAATGATCTGATTTACGAATATGAAGCCAACGCTACTTCATTCAGTAATCTTTATAAGTATGATGTCTTGCAACCGCTACACGGAAATGGCCCGCGGTATGAGGTGCCCCGACATTGACGGAACAGTCTTTCCAGTCGTATATTCGACTTCTCTCTCGCATATGATTGTGTGTGTGTGTCTTGTCCTTAGTGTAAGTGTCAGTTATTTCAAGTTATTGTAAGTCTAGAGACCGAGTATCGTCCGTCAGGATTAGAAATATTTGATTATTTGTTTTCAATCCAACGAAAAGACATCATTCATATATACACATCTTATAAAATAGGCTGTATGTGTGTATGTGAATATGTAGGTATATGTGTATGTACGTACGTTCCACATCTCCTCCTAAACTACTGAACCGATTTCAACCAAACTTGGTATACATGCTCCTTAATATCAGGCAACAATCTCTGTCGGGACAAGAACCACCTCCGACACATATATAAAGAGATATGACGTCATAAACAAAGTCGTGAAAAAAAGGCTGCATCATTCGATAATATTCCCATTTGCTTCTAATCTAATGGACCGGTTTCAACCAAAATTGGTACATATTCTTTAAGGTTAGGAATCATTTTCTGTGGTTGCAAAAAGCACCTACGATACATAGTTTATATGATATAACGTCATAAACAATAAAAATGTCCAGCTTGAGACGCCTGATAAAGTGATTTTATTCAACTATTTGACAATGGCAGCACTTAGCGAGTTGCAATAAACTTCGAATACAATTTCAAATCCTTACGAAGTTTCTCTCGCTGACAACCCCAACAGAATAATGAAAGGAAACAAATTATCGTTTAGTACTTTTCCGATGTTCATGATGTAGATCAGAGACATTTGGCATTACGTGATAGGTTATTACTTTGGCACTGTAAATTGTATTCGCGAGACAATTTACTGACAGTATACATACATACCACTGAATGTTCCTTCGAATCTACATCACAGTTAGACGTAGGATTCATGAGATATGAGATATAACACTATTCACGATATATTTTGTAGACATTAGGCACTTATACTATTGAATGTACTTTCGAATTTAAATCATAGTACGACGCAAATTTCAGGAGATCTGACGTCATAAATAATGAAATTTCCGAATAACTGCTACAGTCTGCGCTCTTTTTCCACAACTCGTCCTAAAATAATGGACCGATTTCAACTACACTCGGCACACATATTTCTTACTATCAGACAACAATCGTTGTGCGGTTAAAAATTACCTACGAAAAATAGTTCATGAGGTATGATGTCGTAAATAATGAGCCACAAAAACTTTCCCATCACAAGTATCAACAAATATTGTTTATAGTCAAGTTTTGAATTGAATTAATGTTCAAATAAACGTTTTCTGGGTGTTGTACCGCGTCATGATGTAAGAAGGCTATTACTTTAATAACTTACGTTTCGGCCAACGTTACAGTGGCCGAAACTTCGGTTATTAAAGCAATAGCCTTCTTACATCATGACGCCGTGCAACACCCAGATAACTTTTATGTCATCTGACTCTGGCCGCGGAAGCCTACGTAATAATACGAATTAATGTTATACATCATTTGTGTTTTATTACTATTTTTTCTCGGGATACTGCACTTAAAATTTCGTAAGTTACGAATGTTTCTTTGTTTTACTGTTTCATTATTTGTAATCTGTTTTCATGGACACATGAAATCTTTTCGAATTTTTATTTTTGTTCCTAATATAAGTATGGAAAAATTCATCTATTCCTGGGCAATGTCGGGTTTAGCAGCTAGTTATTGTATATATGGCTGGTAAACAAGCGAAAATCTCTGTGCACATGCACAAAAACCCACCGAACCCTTGCAGAAATACAGGTGGAGACTTAGAACGCATGGCTTGTTGTATGGGAGATTCTACAACAGTCGTGTGTGGTAGTTAGGAGTCTGGGTCGCACGGTAGGCGTGTTCGGATGTCGAAACGACGACCAACGCCCTCGTTAATCGTAAAATCGGGGTTCGCGCTCGAGTCCGTCAAAAATTTTCATACGTCACCAATAAATAGTACAGTTTTTGCTGATTCGTATTCGTGTTATTCGATAAGTTTTTTATTTTGGTAGCAGCTGTAATTACCGCACTGTCGGTTTTGCAGTGATAAGTATTTCACTCGTTTCTCTAAGGCAGAAGAGAAGTCATTTCCGACAGTAGTATGGAGCAGCTGCCCATTTACAGGTAGGCGCCTAAGGCTGCAGCTCTTGCAGTCCACTTGCAGTTGCTCTTGCAGCTGTCTGCTCCGCGCCGCTCCAACCTCGGAGCAGAAGGAGTTCCAGCCTCCCTCCGGTACCCCCCGAGACGGAATCCCAGTCCGAAGCCAAATTGTCTCAATCTGGTTAATGAGCGGATCCGCCTCACTCTCAATTGAAGAGCGGAGTCTGCAACTAAATCATAATTGCCGGGAATAATTATAAGAAAATAAACTTAACATTTCACGAACCCTGACGTTTAATTATTCAAGTTTCTTCTCCATTACTTCTTTCTTTCTTGAGAGCTTCTAGTTCAAATAACGTAAAACGTCCAGCTTTCGGACTAAATTACTGGCGTGAGGTCAAAGAGGGAGAGTTTCCAACAGCGGTAAACATTTATTACGTCTTGCAGCCGGGAGAAAAGAGATTAACGTCCTCGGAGGCGCCTAATAGTAGCAGCAAAAAACCGCCAAGTTCCGCGGCGGACGTTCGCGCATTTACGAACAGAAGGCTTCTGCGTGTAAAACCAGTGATCATTATTACAAAAACAACTATGGGTGAATGAATATTTGCGTACTTGCTTTCCGTTTCACAACACGACGTGAGATTAATTTCATGTTTCCTGCAGTGTGGACACGGCGTTTTAATAATTGCTAGCCTCTATTGTTACCAAATTGACTTTTTAATGCCTTTAATGAATTTTCTGAGAGAGTAGCTCGAAAATAATTATACTCTTTAACTCTTCCGCTATTAATTCCGGGATTCCTAGGAGTTTGACTCTTCCAAATACCGTGTGTTCATGTTTTGAAGGGTTCACATGCAGTCTAAATTTGCTTGCTGTGCTTTTCAAGGTCTTCATTACCATATTTTCATTTGTGTGCACCATTAAGGCTCTATCATCGGCATATGGGAGATGTGTACTCATATAATTTGCCACCTGGAAACGCTGAATGTTGAAACTAACCCTTCGTCTAATGACAGACTGATAATTTTGGAGAGTATGTTTTCGGTTTCTTTCAATGTTCACCCGAAAGCTATCAGCAGTTTTATTCCCCCAGTTAATCTCTGCTGTTGTGTCATCCACACGCAGTGAAACACCCCTTAGCAACTTGTAGGGCACATAAAATTCAATCAAAGCCTTGAACAATATTGTCCAGTGGATACAGTCATATACTTTTTGAAAGTCAACAAAGAGAAGGTGTATAGCATTTATCATATTAATACATTTTCACACACTTTCATAGTTAAAATATATGGTCAGTGTTGACTTCCTTAGTTGAAACTCACCTTGGTATTCTCCATTAACTCTCCTGTCAGATGTTTTAATTCGTGAGGTCACACATTATGAGAACACTTTATAAGATGTATTTAGTAATGCTAACCCTCTCAATATCTGTCACATAACATTTGGTCATTCATTGTATGGTCTGAGTGAATCAAAGACATTTTCCAATCTTCTGGTTACTCCCCGCGGTATCTTTTTCACTAAATTATGAAAGTTCCGTGTAAAAAATTTCTCCTCCAGCTTATTTTTGCAGTGATACCAACTACTATAGCGCTTTACCCATTCTACTGTCCTTTTATAGCTTTTTTGTTTCTTTGAATGTTTAGTAAGGATTTTCAAGTTCCACAGATTTAGATTTCTTAAACTGCAAGGTATGTTTAGGTGTTTCACAATTTAGGAGTTCGTCAAAATACTGCGACCACGTAACTGTTATCCTAACTGTTACTTGATTTGTGTCATCAGATCTCGTCCGTCTTCATCTTTTATCGCTCTTTGCCTTAACCGTATCACTTACTCCTTCTAAAATCAAAGATAAAATCACAGTTAATTTATTTATTCCTTACATTACGGCCTGTAGAGCCTGTTGTCTAGCAGTTAACAGAGCTGTACAGTTACATTTATAATGGTAGTATTAAATGTTCATAATAATTAACCGCGCGGGAATGACCGTATGGTCTTAGGCGTGAAGTTACGGATCGCGCGGCCGCTCGCATCGGAGGTGTGTGTTATGTCAGTCAGTTTAAGTAGCCTGTAAGTCTATGCACCGATGACCAGAGTAGTTTGGTCCTTTAGATTTAAAAGTATTTGATTATTTTAAAATTATTATTTTTAACTATAAACAAAAAGACAGATAAGAATACAATTTATTCAAAACTTCTACCTCTGAAAATATACAGTGTCACTCATCAGGATCAATAAATACTTTAGGAGATGGTAGTATCTATGAATTGCAGAAGGGTTAATGTCCGGGGAATTTGGTGGCAAATAAACGTTCCCTCTTCCGCGGTATGTTAGTTCTAGATGGTGTGTCACAAGATAATTAGTGTGTGCAAAACGGGCCCCGTCATATTAGAAGAACATAAGCATTCTCAAACGTTAAAACTCCCTTCCAGTAATGCTGGAAGTGTAGATAACAGGTCCCTGTGCGACGATGCGTTGACACATGTTCAATCTGCTGATTATCTACCAGAACATAACAAACATTTACGGAGAAACGTTTCTGAAATTATTTTTCCACAATTTCATGTGGGCTTTCTTCGGACCACTGATTTGAATTACGAGTGTCACTTATGCCGTCACGAGTGAAAGTGACCTAATCAATATTTTAACTTAAAAATGTTCAAATATTTGTATAGTCTATGGGACTTAACTACGGGGTCATCAGTCCCTAACTTACAAACTACTTATGAACTACTTACGAACTAGGACGGCACAAATATCCATGCCCGAGGGGGGATTCGAACCCCCGACCGTAGTGGCCGTGCAGACCGTGACTGGAGCGCCTTAGTCCCCTCGGTCACCGCGGCCGGCAATACTTCAACTCCTGAAGGTGTTGGATAAGCTGTAAATGAAACGGATGGAGCCCATGCATACGTAATGTTTTCCGTATTCTTGTTTGTGGAACACGTATACGTGGAGAAATCCTACGTGTGCTTCTTGAAGGACGGCGTTTTACAGACTGTGTGTTGCATTCTACTTCATCCACAGTCTATTTATACATGCAGATGCAATATGATTGCTGAATCTGGTAGTCTGGTAGTCTGTGCAAGTAAATAGCACGCTGTGTTGTCTACAAGCGTCAGCAGCGATCATTAGAAACTCCTTATAGAAATACCACATCGGCATACTCAGCATGTGTAATTACGTGTGGCATGTTTATACGCTACAGAATAGCCGACTTGGTCAAGAAATCATAATAGAAACTCTATTGTAAACTGAAGTACTACTTCACAGTTTGAACATTAACAATCATCTGCGCCGGCCGCGGTGGCCGAGGGGACTGAGGCGCTTCAGTCACGGTCTGCACGGCCACTACGGTCGGGGGTTCGAATCCCCCCTCGGGCATGGATATTTGTGCCGTCTTTAGTATAAGGTAGTTGATAAGTAGTTTGTAAGTTTAGGGACTGATGACCCCGTAGTTAAGTCCCATAAGCTTAGCAAACATTTGAACATTTTTGAACAATCATCTGCTGTCGTTCCATAAATAGAGCCATCTTTGTAATCATTAAAATGGGATACATGTCATGTGGCACTTATAATTGCACTTCGTCTACACGACCAACTCATAAGATGTTTACAATTCCTATTGAAACAGCTTGTATTCTAACACTACAAAAATACCCCTAATTACTGACACAGCTACTAATACTTCTATTAGAGATTCAGATTCTCTTTATTCCCCTTTATAACGGAATTTCCGCCTCCGTTGTCTAGTGGACAGAGTGGTTGCTTACCACGCTGTGAGAACTGGTTAGATTCCCTGTCAGGTTGGAGATTTTCTCCACTTGGTTACTGCTTGTTATGTCGTCCTCATCATCATGTGGCCATGTGGCGTCACCTAAAGCCTTAAACCGCTCAAGCCGAGCACGATCCCACCAGGGGCCTAACGGCCAAAAATACCACACAAAATCATCATTAGGGAGTATCGTAACAGTTGGTATTTGGATACGCACTCGTTATACCTTGGTCGACACGACTCTCTGCTGGTTTCCTTGGGCATGGGACAGCACGTTAGCAGCGGTTAGAAACACAACTTGCACCAACACATTGTCGCTTCTTGAAAATTTCCTTAAGTAATCAAAATATTTCGACTGCCTTCCCACCGTCGGTATCACGTCTATCCCGGACAACATGCCGGCGTGCTTTTGAGTGCCTGGTGAAATCTTCCTTGTCTTTCATGTGTCCTGTGATGCAGCATCGCCAACTGTGCTCAAGGATGACGCGTTCCTCACTGCTTCTCGGGGATCCAGTGTTAGTAATGCCTGACGACCGCTGCCCGCAACGTCTTTGTAGAGCCCGCAAGTCCATATCGCGAATTCAGGAGTGACCACACTGATACACGGACAATTGTCATTAATCTGTCTTTGAACAGGTAGGTAGCACGGTAGTCATCAGTCAGGTCATGTATGACTGAATAAAATGTCACACTTATTCTTTCCCTGTCAGGTGACGTATGACTGAAGAAAATGTCACCCTTAGTATTTACCTGACATTAGATAGAATTTAGATTGTCCTATTATTTGTGGCGGAGTTCCAAGTATTATGCGACCTGCAAATTAGTCAACTTTCCTGAACCAACAAGGTGCTCCCCTTTCTCTGATATTCTTGTCTCTGGAATTATTCCTAGAATCACTACAAAATGTTGAAAGGTTTATAAATCTATGGGACTTACCTTCCTTGGTCATCGGTCCCTAGGCTTACAAATTATTCAAAATAAGTTATGCTAACAACAACAAATACACCCAAGTTCGATGGAGGACTCGAACCTTCGACGGCAAGCAGCGGCGCGCTCTGCAGCTAGGCACCTTGAAACGCTCGGTCACTCCACCACGTCTATTGACAACCCATCAGTAGCGGTAGTGCTGTTGGTCCATTTAATTTTAGTAGTACTAATCATCTAGATTTTTATGCTCTTGTGGTCCAAGTTCTTTATCAATAATTTAAATTTTACTTCTAAAGAATGCAGTGTTTTGCTCAAGTCCCCCTTGCTGAATTCTTCTAATCAAGCTCGTTTCGCAAGCTGCTGTCTATAACATTCGCGCCATATACTACGACTGATGGTAATATACATTGTTCGTATACTCCAATTGTTTGTAATGGATTTCTGTATTGGCTATTTTCTATGTTCATAATACTGTTAATCATCTGTAATAACTTTTATAGCTGCCTCCTTTTTAAATATGACGTGTTTAGGAAAACCCTTAATCATCTTGTCACAGGTTTTTCTGATAGCTACATGATTTAATTTCCTCCTAGGATACTTTTATATGTTTCCTTTTAGCTGGTGGTAACGTGGTTTTTATTTGTGCCCGTGAGAATTGGGCACTTAGTCATTATCTAGCCAGTTCTTGGAGCACTACATTACGTCTGTGTTGTATAGTTCATTTGAAGTCACCTAGTATAACGACCAAGTCATCATATGTTTTGGTAATTTCTCATGTTACAATTGTCGTTAAAATTCTGCAGTATGGCCTCTAAGAAAACATACCAAAACTCTGCACAAAAATTTGCCCTGTGTGGACAACGTTTTGTTACCCAATTCGTCATTTCATTTACGAGGCACGCTGAAAATGCAAGTCTGTCATGGCAATAGGGTGTCAGGTTGCGGTGAGCAAGGAACGAAAGCTGCCACAGGTTATCAAAAGCACCAAAACGTCGTTAACATTGGTTAAAGCTAGAATCTTACGTTTCAGAACTACATTTAGTCACTGATACACCTATATTCTCAGTGTACATGCTCACCAATACATTACTAGCATCTTCATTAAGAAAAAATGATCATAAAATATCTTTGACAAAAATATTGACGTCCCTCAATTTTTTCTGTGTTTTTTACTTGGTCAGTGGAAGACATACAACATTACAAATGATTTTTTATTTCACTCCAATATTAAACTTACAGGTAGATTAGCCGCGGTGGAGTAGTCGAGCGGTCTAAGGCGCCTCGCTGCGAAGCGCCTGGTTGCTCACCGTCGGAGGTTCGAGTCATCCCTGGGGCATGGGTGTGTGTGTTGTTTAGTTTAGTTTACCTTAGTTTAAGTAGTTTTTAAGCTAAGGACTGATGACCACGCAGTTTGGTCCGATAGGTTTACAAACATTTGAAAATTTGGTTTTTACAGGAAGATTAAAACTTAATGCAAGGTTTCCATCAGCACTGGTGAAAAAATCAATGGTTTAGCGCCCACCTGTAGAATAATTCTGCAGTGAATTTCACTGTTCACCGGAATGTACACGGCTTTGGAACTTTGCGGCATATTGCATGTGTCGGTCTATGACTCCAACCCTGGAACTTCGGCTTTCGCGGGCAAGTGCCCAAGTAACTTAGTTACCAAAGTACGGCGTCCTGTCGCCGCGCCTTCAGACCCGAGAGTACCTCACCTGCTACCCTCCGAACCTCATACAAGTTCTCTTGCGTAACTTGCGGGAGTAATACTCCTGAAAGAAAGAGTATTCATGAGATGTACCTGCCACCACCTGGTCAATATTACCGACAAGTTGTAAAGCTTGTAACACACTACATACAGTACTGCGGAGTGGTAACGGCGGTACTGAGCAGTGCTTGTGGAATTTAGTGGAGCACTTCCCCGCGAATGGCAAACGTCGCGAGCTAAATCCTGGGCAAGGTTGGAGAAGAAAATCGGCTGTGTTCTTTCAAAGTAACCATCCCAGCATTCGCTTGGAGTGATTTAGTGAATCAAAATTTAAACTAATTGTGGATGACTGAAGGTAATTTTGAATCACTGTGCCGGCCGCGGTGGCCGAGGGGACTGAGGCGCTTCAGTCACGGTCTGCACGGACACTACGGTCGGGGGTTCGAATCCCCCCCTCGGGCATGGATATTTGTGCCGTCCTAGTTCGTAAGTAGTTCATAAGTAGTTTGTAAGTTTAGGGACTGATGACCCCGTAGTTAAGTCCCATAAGCTTAACAAACATTTGAACATTTTGAGAAAAGGAACTCCTAAATGTTTCCGATTTCGATTTGATTTATCTTCTTTAATTATGATGATCATGTCATCCTACGTAGGTGGATGCTAACAAAATCTGTTCGCATTCGGAAGAGAAAGGTGGTGAAAGAAATTTCACAAATAGATCACGTCGCAAAAAATAACGCCTTTCTTTTATGATTTCCAGCCTATATCGTACATCTATATGCAATAAAACAAAACGAGCTGCCCTTCTATCGTCCGCTAATCCCACTTGGTGGCGATACCAATACTCCAAAATAGGACGCAGTAGCGTGGTGTAGAAAGTTTCTTTAGTAGAGCTGTTACATCTTCTGTTCTGCAAACGAAACGTAGTCTTTGGTTCGCTTTCCCTTCAATATTTTCAATTAAAGTTGTTTGTAATTGTATCTCCTAGGTAATTAGTTGAATTTATGGCCTGTAGTTTTTACTGATTTATCGTGTAAATTAAGTTTAACGGGCTTCTTTTAGTGGTCATATGGATGACCTCACACTTCTCATTGTTAAGGGCCAAATGTCATTTTTTGCACGATGCCGATATCTTATCAATATCATTTTTCAGTTGCTTTTGATTTTCTGATGACTATAAAAATAAGGAGCAGTAGAGGCTCTACAACACTTCACTGATTTACTCAATGACTTACCGTCAATTACAAAGTACTGTGTCCTTTATGACAGTAAATAACGAATCGAAATTTTCCAATGTTTGTTGAGCTTAAGGGACTTAACTGCGGGGTCATCAGTCGCCTACTTATGAACTAACTACTAAACAGGATTCGAACCCCCGACGGCGAACGACCTCGCATATTGGAGCACTTGGCCACTCTGCTGCGGCTGACCAATCTAATCCCACGACTTTGGTGATATTCCGAAAGCACACAATTTGATTAGAAGACGTTTGTGAGGTACTGTGTCAAAAGACTTCGGAAATCTAGAAAGGCGGACTCTATTTTACATCCCTTATCGCTAGCACTCATCACATCATTTGAGTAAAGAGCTGGTTGTGTTTCACAAGGATACTTTTGGAATCCATGTTGAGTATGGAAGAATAGGTCGTTCTCTTCGATGTATTTCATAATACCGGATGATGAAAAAGTCCGTATAAATTTGTAAACTTAATAAAGCACGGAATAATTTAGATAAAGCGGCGACTCATATGCTTGGAAATTGGGTTTTATTAGAAAAAAAAAAAGAAGTATTGCTCGACGCGTGAAAGATCTCTTGCGCCCGTCGTTTGATGATGATCGTGTGCTCAGCCGCCACTTTCGTCATGCCTGGCCTCCCAGGTCCCCAGACCTCAGTGCGTGCGGTTATTGGCTTTGGGATTATCTGAAGTCGCAAGTGTATCGTGATCTATAGGGATGCTGAAAGATAACATCAGACGCCAATGCCTCACCATAACTCCGGACATGCATTACAGTGCTGTTCACAACATTATTCCTCGACTACAGCTATTGTTGAGGAATGATGGTGAACACATTGAGCATTTCCTGTAAAGAACATCATGTTGTTTTTTTTGTTCTAATAAAACCCCATTTTAGTCCAAGCATGCGTGTCAATTTTTATCTCTCTATCTACATTATTACGTGATTTATTAAGTTTTCAAATTTATACTGACTCTTAAATCACCCGATAAATGAAGAAAGTATATGTTCTAAAATCCTGCTGCAAATCGACGTCAATGATATAGGCCTGTAATTTTTTTACGCGGATCACTCCTATTGCCTTTCTTGAATATTTGAGTGACCTGTCCAATTTTCCAGTCTTTGGGTAGGGAACGTCCTCTAAGAGAGCAGTTGTGTACGATAGTCAGGTATGGGGCCATTGCATTAGCATACTCTGAAACGAACCTAATTGGTATACAGTCGCAACCGGGAGACTTACTTGTGTTAAATGATTTAAGTGTTTTTAATATTACAGGAACATTTACTTCTAAATAACGCATGGTGGAAGCTGTTCTTGGTAGAAATCCTGGAGTATTTGCTTGGTATCCGTTCGTGAAGGAATTTCGGAATGCTGTGTTAAGCAATTCCGCTTTGGCAAAACTGTCATCATAGCATCACCATTTATAACGTGTAATGAAGGTAATGATTGTGTTTTACCACTAGTATAGTGATTTAGGGACTCACAATTTAACCTCATTCCCAATTTTGTAGTAAACGTCAGCACATTATCTAGAGATTTAGCTGAAGCTAACCCAAAAACGGCAGCACGGGCCAATGGGTATTCACTCTTTCTTTATTCTTCCCACAGTTCGACCCCCCCCCCCCCTTTTTCACTAGAGCTGGCCCTGTGTACAGCAGGTCAGAGTTGTCGAATAACGGTTCCGCACCGCTGTTTTCAAATTTTAGCACGAATAAGGAAATTTCTGGCTGGATTTTTCAGTAAACCTCAGCCCCTGAGCTAGACATTTAGCTGAAAGTACCTCAAAAACGGCAGCACAGGCCAGTGGATGCACAATCTTTTCTCATTGTTCCCCAGACAGAACGGTTCACTCCCCATACCGCCTCCCCCCCCCCCTACAGTTGGCCGCCGTCTTTGAACACGAATAAGGAAATTTCTGGCTGGATTTTGCAGTAAACCTCAGCCCCCGAGCTAGACATTTTGCTGAAATTATCCCAAAAACGGCAGCACGGGCCAGTCGATGCGCAATCTTTTCTTATTGTTCCCCAGACGGAACGGTTCACTCCCCATCCCGCCCCCACCCCCCAGAGCTGGCCCTCTGTACAGCAGGTTAGGGCTGGTTTCTAACGATTCCGCACCACTGTCTTTGAATACGAATAAGGAAATTCCTGGCTGGATTTTGTAGTAAACCTCAGCCCCTGAGCTAGGCATTTAACTGAAGCTACCCCAAAAATGGCAGCAGTGGATGCGCAATCTTTTCTTATTGTTCCCCAGACGGAACGGTTCACTCCCCATCCTGACCCCCTCCCCAAAGAGCTGGCGCTGTGTACAGCAGGTTAGATTTGTCCACTAACGGTTCCGCACCACTGTCTTTGAACACGAATAAGGAAATTCCTGGCTGGATTTTGTAGTAAACCTCAGCCCCTGAGCTAGGCATTTAACTGAAGCTACTCCAAAAATGGCAGCAGTGGATGCACAATCTTTTCTTATTGTTCCTCAGACAGAACGGTTCACTCCCCATTCTGCCTCCTCCCTCTACAGTTGGCCGCCGTCTTTGAACACGAATAAGGAAAATTCTGGCTGGATTTTGCAGTAAACCTCAGCCCCCGAGCTAGACATTTTGCTGAAACTATCCCAAAAACGGCAGCACGGGCCAGTCGATCCGCAATCTTTTCTTATTGTTCCCCAGACGGAACGGTTCACTCCCCATGCCGCCCCCACCCCCCAGAGCTGGCCCTCTGTACAGCAGGTTAGGGCTGGTTTCTAACGGTTCCACACCACTGTCTTTGAATACGAATAAGGAAATTCCTGGCTGGATTTTGTAGTAAACCTCAGCCCCTGAACTAGGCATTTAACTGAAGCTACCCCAAAAATGGCAGCAGTGGATGCGCAATCTTTTCTTACTGTTCCCCAGACGGAACGGTCCACTCCCCATCCTGGCCCCCTCCCCAAAGAGCTGGCGCTGTGTACAGCAGGTTAGATTTGTCCACTAACGGTTCCGCACCACTGTCTTTGAACACGAATAAGGAAATTCCTGGATGGATTTTGTAGTAAACCTCAGCCCCTGAGCTAGGCATGTAACTGAAGCTACCCCAAAAATGGCAGCAGTGGATGCACAATCTTTTCTTATTGTTCCTCAGACAGAACGGTTCACTCCCCAGTCTGCCTCCTCCCTCTACAGTTGGCCGCCGTCTTTGAACACGAATAAGGAAAATTCTGGCTGGATTTTGCAGTAAACCTCAGCCCCCGAGCTAGACATTTTGCTGAAACTATCCCAAAAACGGCAGCACGGGCCAGTCGATCCGCAATCTTTTCTTATTGTTCCCCAGACGGAACGGTTCACTCCCCATCCCGCCCCCACCCCCCAGAGCTGGCCCTCTGTAAAGCAGGTTAGGGCTGGTTTCTAACGGTTCCACACCACTGTCTTTGAATACGAATAAGGAAATTCCTGGCTGGATTTTGTAGTAAACCTCAGCCCCTGAGCTAGGCATTTAACTGAAGCTACCCCAAAAATGGCAGCAGTGGATGCGCAATCTTTCCTTATTGTTCCCCAGACAGAACGGTTCACTCCCCATCCTGACCCCCTCCCCAAAGAGCTGGCGCTGTGTACAGCAGGTTAGATTTGTCCACTAACGGTTCCGCACCACTGTCTTTGAACACGAATAAGGAAATTCCTGGCTGGATTTTGTAGTAAACCTCAGCCCCTGAGCTAGGCATGTAACTGAAGCTACCCCAAAAATGGCAGCAGTGGATGCACAATCTTTTCTTATTGTTCCTCAGACAGAACGGTTCACTCCCCATTCTGCCTCCTCCCTCTACAGTTGGCCGCCGTCTTTGAACACGAATAAGGAAATTTCTGGCTGGATTTTACAGTAAACCTCAGCCCCCGAGCTAGACACTTTGCTGAAATTACCCCATTGGCAGCACGGGCAGCACGGGCCAGCGGATATGCAATCTTTTCTTATTGTTCCCCAGACAAAACGGTTCACTCCCAATCCCGCCCCCTGGCCCTCTGTACAGAAGGTTAGAGTTGTCGACTAACGGTTCCATACGACTGTCGTTGAACACGAATAAGGAAATTCCTGGCCGGATTATGCAGTAAACCTCAGCCATCGAGCTAGGCATTTAACTGAAGCTACCCCAAAAACTGCAGCACGGGCCAGTGGGTGCGCGCGCTCTTTCTTTATTGTTCCCCGGACAGCACGCGAGGGAGGGTTAAAAGGCTCCATTCATCTCTCTGGCCGAGTGCGCAGCGGAATATTAATTGCTGGCGACGGCAGCAGCGGAGCGGTAATAATCCGTCAGCGGGCGCGCGGCGGAGGCGGCGCCGGCGGCGTCGGGGGCGGCGTCGGTGGCGCCCCGCCGTGAATAATGGCGTCCGGAGGCCGCCGACGCCGCCGCCGCCGCCGCCGGTCGCTGCCCGAATGCCAATTCTGGCCGCGCCGCCAGATAAGCGATAAGGGGCGTGGACCGCAATTACGGCGTCTCGGTAGCCTCACTTGTTACCGTGACTGCGGGGCGCCGGCGAAATTAATGTGGCGCGGCCAGGCCATTGTCTTCGCGGAAAGCGGCCAGCGGCGGCGGGCGTCGCGTGCGCCCGCACCTTGAGGGGTGCCGCCCTGGCGTGTTGTGGTGCCGTGCCGCGCCGCGAAGAGCAGAGCACAGGGGCTCGGATACAGCCGTTTGTTGTCCTGCTGCGTGCTGGGGAGCGCCGAGAAGTCGCTGCTGACTAATTAGACACTAAGTGCCAGAGGGCTGAGCGAGCTGGCTGAATGACGACGCGTTGCAGGGTAATTTGATATTTCTGTCTATCACTAAGATTGTACAACTTAGATACGCAGTCCAGCCGATGAAGAGGAGCATTATTACGTTTTTAAATATTGTTAGATTTTTATACAAAGGGTAACCACAGCTGAAATATTAATACATAGTTACACCTACACTGCAAGAATTTGTATTTAATAATAGAAAAAAATGTAGACCATTTATACTATTTTTACCTGCCATTCCTGCCAGCCGCGGTGGCCGAGGGGACTGCGGCGCGCCAGTCACGGTCTGCACGGCCACTATGGACGGGGGTTCGAATCCCCTCTCGGGCATGGATATTTGTGCCGTCCTTAGTGTTAGCTAGTTCATAAATCGTTTGTAAGTTAAGTGACTGATGACCCCGTAATTAAGTCCCATAAGCTATACAAACATTTGAACCTGCCATTCCATTCTTCAATAGCGCGCGGGAAGAAAGAACACCTGAATCTCTCCATTTGAGCTCTGATTTCCCGCATTTTATTCTGATGAGCATTTCTCCCTATGTAAGTGGGAGTAAACAATATATTTTCGCATTCGGAGGAGAATGTCGGCGTCTGGAGTTTAGTAAGTTGACCACGCCGCAGCGATAAACGCCGTTGTCGTAATGATTTCTATGGCATAACCTGTATCATTTCCGTGACGCTGTCTCCACTGTATCTTTGGACTCTTTCGATTTCTTCCGTCGAACCCACACTGGGCAGCAATACTCCAAAAAAGGACGGACAAGCGTAATGTATGCAGTTCCTTTAGTACATCTGTTGCATATTTTAAGGGTTCTGCTAATAAAACGCAGTCACTGGTTTCCATTTCCCACGACATCATCCACGTTTTCTTTCCAGTTTAAGTCTAAATTATTAATAATTCCTAGGTGTTTAGTGGAGTTTACAGCCTTCACTTTGATTTATCTTTTAAACAAAGATTAACGCATTTCTTTTCGTGCTCATATGGACGACTTCACACTTTTCATTATTTAGAGTCAATTGCCAATTTTTACACTATAGTGACATCTTATTTAGATCGTTCTGCAGTTGGTTTTGATCTTCAGATGATTTTACTAGAATGTAAATGACGGCGTCATCTGTAAATAACCTAAGAGAGCAGCTTAGATTTTCTCGCAAATCTTTTATGTAAATAAGGAACGGCAGAAGGCCAATAACACTACCCTGTGGGACGCCCGATATCCCCTCTGTTTTAGACGATGCCTTACCATCGATTACTACAAACTGTGTCCTCTCTGACAGGAAATCCTGTATCCAGGATTTGTGGCGATATACCATAACCATGCAAATTGATTATAAGCTGTTTGTCAGGTAAGGTGTCAAAAGTCGTCTGGATATCAATACATACGGAATGAATTTCAGATCCCTTGTCGACAGCATTCATCACTTTTAGTGGGTAAAGAGGTAGTTGTGTTTCGCATGAACGATATTTTCACAGTTAAAATGTAGGTGTTAAAATAAATAATAAAAAAAAAAAAAAAATAAAAAAAAAATAAAAAAACGAAATAAGAGCCACCGAAGTACATGGTTATGGCCCATCCCTTCGACGTAAATTGTTGTCTACTGTGAACAAGGGGGCGGTTATTGCAAATGTCCACTGTTGCAGTTACTATCTGCAGTGAATTATATGGGCACTAAATGTAACACGTGAATAATGGCATACATTGAAGGTACTGTACTGGCTACTGTATGGTGGTAGTTATTTCAAAGAGTTGGGGCACACTTGATCACTGTAATGTAGAAATATATACTACGGCGGCCACACACCTTGTGCTATCGCCTGGGAGAAATTGCGAAGTTGAGTACTTTATTGATTAACCTGTTTTATTTCATGCTTTTTTAAAAATATATTCTGTAAATGCCATTTATTTAGTGGAATTTCAAAGCAGACAAATTTCAATTTCAAAAAGAAATTAAAAAAAAGAGAGAAAATACATAAATAAATAAGTGTGGATTGTGTAAGATTACCTCTTGGAACATTATATGTTGAAAAGTTCCAAGAGATCTTGTTACATCCTTGTATTAGATAAACCACTTTTTAAATTTTGTATTTAATGCTACTATTTTAATTTTGGCAATAGATGCAGCACCAGATTGTGCTGGAATTTTTAATAATTTATGTATCATGCAATCCTGATAATTTAAATCAATATGTAGTTCCTTAAATTTTCGTTATAGTTTCTGAAGTTCGTTTTCAAATTTAAATGAAATGTTAGGGATCAAATTCACAATTTTCTTGAGGTTAAAAGGAAAATCAAATAGGTACTCAGAGGTATGAGATTTTGTGTTGTAGTTTGCAACAGAGGAACTTGTTAGATAATGTTTGCTATCGGTTTTTTTTTCTTTGCAGTTCTTGATTAACTGAAACTATGTAAGTAAAGAAGGAAGATTAGACGTTCAACTCAAAATAATTGTCATACGATAGTAGTTCTATAAAGTCCAATTCCCATTATGAGTAAAAGTGCGTGGGCAGCCTGAATGCACATATTTAAATATATGTGTTGATGGACAGACTTCCTAAGCATTGATTTCTCTTCTATTCGCATCTCGATCTTAAATTTATTTCCACGCCACTAATTATATGTTATCTATAAAAATTAAATTGATTTGCCAAATGGGTTACTAAGCGTAAAACTGGAAAACGGCTCGACGACTTTGGCTAATTTTTTAACGGATTTGTTAAAGCGCAAGGAAGGTTCTTGTGGGAAGAAACAACGTACAAATTACAAGGAAAATAACAAAAACAACACGTTTACTTTTAGACCCATGCCGGCTGTAAGACGCCGGCGCAACAATTTCGATCGAAGAGATCAGCATGTTAGCCTCAGTCTGTATCATGTCTTCTTATGTGTAACTGTTGAAAGTTTCGTGTTCATATTGTGTTACAAAACTCGTTTGCTAATTGAAATATTACATTAAGATATAATTAGTGTTTGGAGAGTTTTGAAATGTGCAGTGCGGAATTTAAATTACAAATTTACACGTGCGTTGATTAACAGCCACCCTAAACTGCAGAGAACGATGACGAAAACGTATTTATTGAAAATTTAAGCGTTTCGAAATGGAAATTTAAATGACTTCACTTACCTAGCAGTTTTAACAATATTCTTGATAATGTTGTTTTATTTCAGTGTCATATTATCGATATAATCTATATAAACAAAAACGAATCGTCAAATGTGTTGCTAAGCGTAAAACTCGAAACGAAAACTAATTATGTGTTTATTTATTGTCTTTACCTGTAAGACGCGGGCGCAGCAATTTGGGTCGAAGAACTCGAAATGCTACAAATCAAGCTAATTTTCAATCACATCGGACTGCACAGCACCGTGAAGAGCGAAATGAAATTGAAAGGATTAGTATATCACAACCACGAGCAACGCGTCGTGTTCAAACTGCTTCACTGTTTCACAAGCGGCTTTCAGTTACGATGTTTCAAATGACTACAGTTCCTACCAGTGTATTGGATCTATGAACTCAGTTTGTCCACATTGCAGGGCATTGAAATACAAAACTCAAGCTAATGGGTTGTGTTGCGCAAATGCCAAAGTGAAATTAATGCCATTGGTTCCGCCACCAGAGCTATTGCAGTCACAGGTTTCAGGAATTTGAACGGAGTCCATATATTTTGATTTTGTTAGCATGAGACTTTCGTCAAACATTACCATTTATTCCAGGTCTACACCATCGGATTAACTGAATGCATGTTTAAAGTCCTCCATTTTGTAGTAAAATTTGGATACTAAATTTGAGCTAGAACATGCGTGTCGAATAGCAAAATATTCAATTTGGAGAAATATTTTCAAAGCCACTAATTTGCATTGGTAATGGTAAAATCCCTGTAAATGTTATGACAGGCTGCATTAAATTTCCTGTAAATTTTTGTCAGTTAACAGAATCAAAAACTGAGCTGATACAAAAGGTGTTCCAAAACTGCGTTCCCAAACCGTGTTCCCAAACGTCACTCAAAATTACAGAGTTCATTGTTCGGATGTAAATGAAATAAATTTCAAAATCCAAATTGGAATTGCCAGTGAATTAATGACATAAAAATTACTTGATTGCGCAACTAACCAAGATGATGTCAATTATTCACCAGAATATTTTTAACTCTCTGGATTTGCCAGGAATACCTCCCCATAATCTTCCGCGTCGGTTGCACAGTGGTAGAGTGCTAGACTACAAATCCAAAGGTCCGGGGTTCGATCCCCGCCAGGTCCTAGGATTTTTATCTCTCACTTTCCACTTCTTTCACCTCTGGCAGTATTGCTCATGTGAAAAATACCGAGTAGCAACTGACGTACCGTTTGAATTTAAACGACTACAATTTCCAGTGCGGCTTGCTTTCGCTATGACCATAAATAAATCATAGGGTCGTCGTTGAGTGTTTGTGGCGTCAATCTGGAAAACGCATGCTTCTCTCATGGACATTGTATGTTGCCTGCTCTCGCGTCGGAAAACCGACAGCTTTATTCATTACCCGCCAGGAAAAAAAATCGTGTACCATAAGAGATTACTATGAAAATACCACATTTCTACTAATACAAATAGAAAACGTATATTTGTAAGTAATTGTTGTTTATTATGGAGAGACAAATCTATAAATAAAGTGATCACTCTGATGTATTATTATTGCTAAGAGCTAATAACTTTTGACATAACAAAGTCTGTCGGGGAAGACCTATTAACATACAAAATTAATGTAGTGTTGTTTTAGAGAAAAAATAGGCCAGAACAACGTCCGCCGGGGCAGCTAGTTTTATATATTTTTGTGATATTTAGAATAGTGTATTTCGCTACTACATATAGCCATCGTCTCCAATGGACTGAGCGTATTCGGGCAATTAGTTTCTTTTAGGAAAGTGGTAACTACTGCTCTGGAGGAAGTTTGTGTTGACTCGTATTAAAGCGTTTGCCTTTATCGAGTTTGCATTTCGTCTATTTGCACGAGAGAAGTTTGCGGGAGTAGCTTTCTTGCTGCATGCTAAAGTTGTTGAGGTGTGTATGAATCAATGGCCTTTCGCAGTAGCTAATTGTGGGTTAAAATGCAGCCACAGCACTCGAGTTTTCGAAAGTGATTACGGGACATTTGTATCGAATTACTGACTTTTTTTTGTACGATTGCATTATTTGCCCTCTGTACCATATTCTACGTCTATATAACAAAGAGTACCTTGTACTACTAGGAGTCACTTACTTTTCTGTTATGCTCCCAAATAGAACGAAGGAAAATCGAACGCCTGTATGCTGTACGAGACAAAAATCTCTCTTATCTTTGTGGTGCTTAATCGAAATGTAACTTGCCGGCAATAGAATCATTCTGCGGCCAGCTTCAAATTTCTACCAGCTATTGCATTATCTCGTTACTTCAATAAACGTCTACCCTTTTTCGAAATGTCTAATATTTTTCAACTTTTCTTCTAGTATAAGAACGGAAACATTGCCACTTAAATAAGGACAGTCTTTGACACTGGCCTAAATTCTACATTTTCATTTTACATTGCAGTATTCATTGTGTTGAGAACCTGTTAGTTTCTGTCCCGAGTCTCTTAATTATATGACCTCAAGGACAGGAAAGCGATGTTTTGTCATCGAATAACGGCAAAAGTACTTAAGACATAAGGGAATAGTGCTATGTAAATTTTAAAATAGAATCAAAAGAAGGCATGACACATGTATATGGTCTGAGGACATCCTAAAGACCATAATGATACTTTTACCAAAGAAACGCAATCCCATACCGTGTAGAGGTTAATGGATCATTAGTTTAATATGCAATGTCACTAAAGCTGTAACTAGACTAGTGGTGATAAGCCTTGACACGAAAATAGAGAAAAATATGGGGGATCAGTTCGGCTTCAGGAATAGGGACTACATATGCAGTGGTGTTCCTGAGGATGTTAGGAGAAAGAGTTTTAAAAGTGCGTAGGAAAATATATGTTTGTCTTGTAGACGGGATAAATGCATTTGACAGAATTTACTGGAATAGGCTAGAAGTACAGAAGGTAACTACATGAAGGGACATAAAGTGGTAGCTTGAGTAGATGAAGATGAAACTGAAGAGGTGTAAGTCACTGGCGCTTTTCAATATATATTTTTACAGTGCAAAATTGTGACATAGAAACTTGTTTAAATCTTAGATTGTTCAAGCAATCGTCAACCAAGCTAAGCGGGAGCAGGTTAAGGGCTTTGTCGTTAATGCGATGTCAACCTCTCGTGACGAGTGTAGATGCTGTGTTGACGAGTTGAAAGTCTGCAGTCAGCAGACTGTTGACCCCAACGGACAATAAGGAAAGTGGAAGAGTATATTCGTCAGCTTGTAAACATTTAATAACTACATGTAACTCTCTGTCAAGAGTGAATAAGACCCAGGACACGTCAGAGATTAAGGGGCTCACTGAATAAACGTGCACTCACAAGTAGGACATATTTGGTTAAGAACGTCATAGTTTCAGCCGATACTCCAGCTTTTAGAAGTGTAGTGACTTAGTCTTTGGAATCGATGATTCTCAGGAGAGTAATCGTCGATCCAATGACCTAATATATGTATTCATCTTACGTCTGAGATAAAGTAGTACAAACTGGTAGCCACTAGTCGTAACTAGGAAACAACTACTACACTTCGAACTGACCATTATCCGGGGACATTGTGAACCGCTGTTCACCGTCTTCGCAACACTGAATATGGTTGCTGCCTAAGGCCAGCTCCGTCTTCATTGGTTGGTTTCTTAAAGGCCAATAATCCTGACGAAGAGCTAGCACTCTGGCATTAATCGTGTCAGCGGTAACGAGAGTTCATCTGTCATGGCATCCGACTCCAGTGTTTCCAACCATGCACCCACAAGCAACACCATAGACAGCAGAAGGGACAGAGTAATTTTACTGGCAGTCTTTGTATCACCACCCAGACGTCTCTGTGGGAACACCTCCGTCCGAACGGCACATTCGCTGGCCCATAGAAGATGCAGCGAGACGGCGAGTTAACACGGCCGAAGGAGACGTCACCTGCTGATCTGGCTCCTGCCGAGCTAGCGCCTACGCGACGAAACCTCGTATTCAGATTAATAAACTCGTGAACTTTGAAGCTGTTTTACAAGTGCCTTCTAGCGCTCCACCAGGTTTCAGCCACCGCTCGGCCTCAGCAACGTGTTGAAAAGTTAATCAATAGGGCCTAGGAGAAAGCAAAACGTTTTTAGTGGGAGAAGAAGGAATAAAAACTATCAAGTAATCAGAAGATAAGACTGAAATAGTGGAATAACTATATAATTTCAGAGAAGAAGGCGACACGACATTTCAGTAGAGTAATAGCAATGGTTCAATGTTTCCAGTATTTGGAAAGCTTGATGACTTCCACTGAAAGCTGTAGAGAAGAAATAAATCGCCAAATTTCCATAAGAAAGAAATTGATCGGGAAAGTGAATGATTTACTGATTTTTCTAAATGTTTAATGTGGTGCATGGTCTCTTGTGGTTCTCAAATGGGGACAGAGAGAAGGAACAAAAATATTTAGAAAGTGTGGCTGTTGAGAAGCATGGAAAAAGTGAAAAAGACTGAGACAATGAGAAATGATGAGATGATGATCAAGGTACGATAGGAAATATGGTGTTAGTAACTTATTCTTCGGTGGGAAAAGTGGCAGGAGGTTAAGTAATCTTGTGGGAGGGAGGGCATCAGTTCTCAAGTACATGAAATAAATTTATATCACATGCAGCTGAAGTATCAAGCTGTTCCAACAATGTTTAAAATTGAAACACTGGTTTCATTTATCTATGGCCCTGTGAAGAAAGGAACGTCATGTATGGAACAGGAATACATATTTGATGGAACACACAACAAGGAATTGTCTACTGCAGAGTACTCTAGTAGGAAGGGCGTTGTATGGCGGTGGACGTGGTTAATGGTATCAGCTGTTCCTGGATGAAGCAATTTTTTATTTCTTTGACAGCAGAATGTGGTCATCGTCGTACTGGAGAATTTTCCTGGCGTTGCAGTGGAGCATACGAAATGTGCCATTGACAGTAAGACTGCCAGACACACTTGAGTCCGCTGCTTGAATTAAAGTGCATGCAGGACAAATTGGCTGATACCTGCGCAGACAGCTGGGCAAGTGTGGGTAGAGTGCGGGTAGTGGCCGGATCAGGGGGAAAGTGACCAGCACTGGAGAGGAAGTGCCGCTCTAAACTGAAGTCTACGCTTCGCTGTCTGCTGGAGTTTTATAAATTCTCTGTTCTGTACATAACCACACCATGAAAAACACATTTTTCAATGATTCTACATCTACATCTACATACATACTCCGTGGTGCGTGGCGGAGGGTACACTGTACCACTACTAGGCATTTCCTTTCCTATTCCACTCCCAAATTGAACGAGGAAAAAAAGAATGCCTATATGCCTCCGTACGAGCCCTAATTTCTCTTATCTTGTCTTTGTGATCACAACGCGAAATGTAAGTAGGCGGCAAACATAAGTTCACGAAAAGAACGTCGTTTTTCTTTCAGCGATCCCCAATTGAGTTGCCGGAGCATTTCCGTGACACTCGCGCATTGGTCGAACCTACCGGTAACAAATCTAGCTGCTCGCCTCTGAACCGCCTCTATGTCTTCCTTTAAACTGATCTGCTGCGGGTCCCAAACACTTGAGCAATACTCAAGACGTGATCATACAAGCGTTTTATAAGCGGTATTCTTTACAGGTGAAGTACATCTTCCCAAAATTCTCCCAATAAACCGAAGTCGGCTGACCGCCTTACTCACAACTGTCCTTACATGCTCGTTCCATTTCATATCGCTCTGCAATGTTACGCCTAGATATTTGACGCGACAGCATCAAGAAGCTCACTACTAATGATGTATTCGAACATTATGGGATTGTTTTTTCTACTCATGCGCATCACCTTACATTTTTCTACATTGAGAGCTAGCTGCCATTCTTCGCACCAACTAGAAATTTTGTCTAAGTCATCCTGTATGCTATTACAGTCAGTTACAGACGACACCCTCCCATACACCACAGCATCATCAGCAAACAGCCGCAAATTTCAACTTACTCTGTCCATCAGATCATTTATATAGATAGAAAATAATAGCGGTCTTATCACACTCCTCTTCAATGTTATTATTATTTCATTATTTTAATCAGTTTATTAACATTACCTATCTTACCTCGAAATACATGTTACTTTCAGAGTTAGTTATGCAACATTTGCGCTATAGGATATGGGTTGATTTGTTAGTATTACCACAGTCTAACATATACAGTCATGACACTCCCACAGATGTTTGTTATACACTGCGATAGCAGCGCTCCAAGCGGCCGGCAAGCTACGTTTTTGAATACAATAGTTGATGAGTGCGAATAGTATAATTTAAATTGACTTCCGCATACTTTTTACATTAGGGAACATATGTAGTGCCTTATAAATAGATAATAATTTAAAAATAGCTTCCCATTTGTCTTTCTTAGGTTTCATTAGATCCCTGATAAGGTACGAAACGGTACATTACAGGACAGTTAATTTACAATCATACTGTAACATACAGGTTTTAAATGAGAAATTTCATTTTCTATTAAAAATAAAAATGCCTAGGAAACACAAGGAGACATGCCCTTTAGCAGAGAGACGTATATTTCTACGCAGGAACGTTAAGTATTCTTCATTACAATTCCAGTAAAATCGGTGAGGGTGGAACATAGGAAACGTATATAGAATGCAATAAATACGGTATTTAACATACTAAATCAAACACCACAGCTGTAGCTGAAGGAAAAACGTCACAGACATGGCAATATAACGATAAAAGCAACCAAACTTTTCCAACAAAGAAGCACCCAATTCCACAATTGTTGCTACATCTGAATCACAAACGGCAAGAATCATCAAAACATTGTTTTTTTTTTTTTTTTTTAAGTTAAAGTAATTACACTTAAAAGAATATGCACGTATAAGAAAGACGAGTGACGTGTAAAATGTGAGAATCATTATACTCCATACCGAATTGATACACGTCAAAAACTGGCTGTCATAGTAAGAACATACCATATTAGAAATTTATTATACCATTATGTTTATATGCAACTTACTTTCAGCGGAATAAGCTGCAAAGATATACATATTCGGTAGTATCTGTTCATGACAGAGTTGTTCTTTATACCATTTAATCATTTAAATGAGACTGTGTTTATATTGATTTTCGTATTATCTTTGTCTCTAGATATTTTAATAATGCTTGTAATGCAAAAATTATAGTAAGTATTTCGTTAATTACGTACAAAAGCGATTATAAACAAACATCTCTACTTCGGCAGCTTGCCCACCGCTAGGGGCGCTAGTGTCGCAGCAAATAGTATTCACCAAAGAAGACGAAACCAATATTCCAGATTTCGAATTACGACCAGATGCCGTAATGAGAAACATAGAAGTAGATATCATCGGAGTAGTGCAGCAACTAAAATCACTTAACAAGAACAAGTCTTCTGGTCCGGATTGTATACCCATTAGATTTCTATCTGATTATGCTGAAGCGATAGCTCCTTACTTAACAGTCATATACAACCGCTCTCTCATAGAAGGATCTGTACCAAAAGATTGGAAAGTTGCACAGGTCACACCTATATTCAATAAAGGCAGTAGGAGTAACCCACTAAACTACAGGCCTATTACATTGACGTCAATTTGCAGCAGGGTTTTGGAACATATCCTGTATTCAAATATTATGAATTATCTCGAACAGAACGATCTATTGACCCAAGGTCAACACGGATTTAGAAAATATCGTTCATGCGAAACACAACTAGCTCTTTATTCACACGAAGTGATGGGTGCTATCGACAAAGGTTCGCAAATCGATTCCGTATTTCTTGATTTCCAGAAAGCTTTTGACACCGTACCTCACAAACGGCTTTTAATCAAAATGCGTGGTTATGGTATATCGCCCCAAATTTGCGATTGGATAGTGGATTTCTTGTCAAAGAAGACACAGTTCGTAGTAATCGATGGTAAGGCATCGACTAAAACAGAGGTGATATCGGGCGTTCCACAGGGCAGTGTTATTGGTCCTCTGCTATTCCTTATTTACATAAACGATTTAGGGGAAAATCTAAGTAGCTCTCTTAGGTTGTTTGCAGATGACGCCGTCATTTACCGTCTAGTAAAATCATCTGAAGATCAAAAACAACTGCAGAACGATCTGAATAAGATATCCGTATGGTGTAAAAATTGGCAATTGAGTCTAAATAATGAGAAGTGTGAAGTCGTCTACATGAGTACGAAAAGAAATCCGTTAAACTTTGTTTACAACATAAATCAATCAAATGTGAAGGCCGTAAGCTCCACAAAATACCTAGGAATTACTATTACTTCAGACCTAAACTGGAAAGAACACGTAGATAATATCGTGGGAAAGGCGAACCAGAGACTGCGTTTTATTGGCAGAACTCTTAAACGATGCAACAAAACTACTAAAGAAACTGCAAACACTGCGCTTGTCCGTCCATTTTTGGAGTATTGCAGTCCAGTGTGGGATCCTTATCAGGTGGGTTTGACGGAGGACATCGAAAGAGTCCAAAGAAGGGCAGCTCGTTTCGTATTGTCACGATACGGGGGAGACAGCGTTACGGAAATGATACAGGATCTGGGATGGAAATCATTTCAACAACGGCGCTTATCGCTGCGGCGTGGGCTACTTTCGAAACTCCAATCGCCAACATTCTCCTCCGAATGCGAAAATATATTGTTGACTCCCACTTACATAGGTAGAAATGATCATCAGAATAAAATAAAAGAAATCAGAGCTCGAACAGAGAGATTCAGGTGTTCTTTCTTCCCGCGCGCTATTCGAGAATGGAATGGGAGATAAATAGTATAATTGTGGTTCGATGCCCTCTGCCAGGCACTTAAATGTGATTTGCAGAGTATCCCATGTAGATGTAGATGTAGAAATGTCAGTTGGTAACAACTTTTACAGCAGTGAGTGTCGCGACTGTATATGTTAGACTGTGGTATTACTGGTTTGCGTGCACGGAATGTGATGTTTGTGTTTAAGTAGAAAATTATTAATTAGTCTTAAATTTACTGTAGTCTTCTCGATAGAGCTAAACCAATCAGGAGAAACAATGCGAAACGCGTTAATAAGACCGATGGTATTTCTGCCACTACATTACAGAACGTGTTTAAAATTGAAAGGAATGCTCACTTCCTCCTGTTCTTCAGTAACGTAAATGTTTCCTTTAGCCTTTAGACACATTAATACCGTATAGTCTGCAGAACTACTCATCCTTATCAATTATTTTTGTTACCTGAGTGTACTACAATCAAACGTTGTCCTTTTTAAAGTGACGCCTTTACTCCTTTACTTGATCCATCTGTCCACTCATTGGGCGGAGTATGAGAACTGTGAATGTATGTTTCATCGACATATATCATAGGTCAATCCTCCTCATGGTACTAATTTATTTAATTTTAATAATCTACATGTTTACAGTGTATTTCAAATCAAATGTTTGTAGAGTCTATGGGACTTAACTACGGGGTCATCAGTCCCTAAACTTACAAACTACTTATGAACTACTTACAACTAAGGACGGCACAAATATCCATGCCCGAGGGGGGGATTCGAACTCCCGACCGTAGTGGTCGTGCAGACCGTGACTGGAGCGCCTCAGTCTCCTCGGCCACCGCGGCCGGCTACAGCGTATTTCTAAACGTTGACCTAGCACCTTCCTGTAACCTGTTTTTTACGCCACCGATATATATTAAGCGTGTTATTTGCAGGAAAAATAAAGTGTGTAAGTATTACATAAAAAAACACCTAATGTACCTGAAGCCTAAATTTTGAAGTAGGTACAGCAATGAAGAAATACTTACCTTGCAAAACGTGTTTTCCCTTATTACTGGAGAAAGTACTGAATTGTGAGGCACTGTTTGTCACTTGCAAATTGTTTATCAATCTCCGCACAAGATGTTGGTGAAAATCATCTAAATCTAAGACCATTTTCTTTTTATTGCACTTTGTCATAGAGTAGAGTAACCTTCAGGATTACTGGAAACTAATTTATCGCTCTATTTCACTCTTTTTTAATTTTTTTATTGTCTGAAGTGAAACACTAAAAATCTCTCGTGCTGGGTATGCAGAACTCTTCCTGCACCTATAGCGCTTGGAGACTCTGCTGTCACGCCGTTGATAGCGGTGCGCTCACTCGATTCTGCGCATCGTCCAGTTTATCCTGCACCGGCTCTACTCCCTGACGGCAGAAGATGCCGGCTGGCTGGGCTCGACGACCGACCGCTGCATGACGTTGCCTACCCCTCCGCATGGTAAACACGGAAGACGTTGCTTCGGCGATCTCAGCAAAGTGTTAGCCCTCTTCGCACTGTAGTCCCAAATCCCAAAAATCTGGCCAAAAGTGTGGGATAAAAATTGTTATTCTAGGGACTTTTAATGGTTGGAATTGTGGTGGTACGCCTATTAGGTCTTGCACAATAAACTGTTCAGTTTTGAGGTACAATAAGGATTAGTAATTTCAGTAATAGATTACATCATTAAATACAATGTTAGCACAATAGTTATTTACATAAGATTACTCTAATAAGGCAACGCAAGTGTAATAGTTCCTAAATTACAAGGTAAAAAGCATTTTCTTCCAGTGTTGAAGTCGATAAACAGAGACCTGTAGTAACGCAATCGTTTGTATTCACTTGTGTGACAACTTTGGAATCAATAAAGTACTTGAAAATGGGCTCATAACCCAAAACCTTGGTCGTACAAATAAAGTTATTTGAAACAAGGCAATAACAATTGTTCAGTCATTTAATTTGAAATGTTTCACCAATAACCAACAGTAGAATCAATCAAAATGATTAATCATCTTCTTTCAGTAGATCTGTCCTCGCACAGGTATCAACTTGGCGACCCTCTGATAACTGCTTTATGTATGGTGTTCATTCCTAGATTTTCTTTGATTTCCTCATTATGAACACGCTCCTGCCATTGTTCCCATCTATTAGTACCTGCAATTATCCTTAATACTTTCATATCTGTAACCTGAACCTTATGAATAAGGCAAACAGTATCCATCCAGCTTTCAATCCCATGCAACAAAGTTAGTTGAAAGATAGAGCGGTGCACTGCTAACTTAGTCTTCCTTCTTGCAGAAGAGAGTAGTTCTTAGCTGAGCACTCACTGCAATTGCTTTGCTACACCTTGATTCAAGTTCTTTCACTATGTTGCCATCCTGTCTGAAAATACATCCTAGGTACTTGAAACCGATTACGTGTTCTATGTTCCTCCTATTTGGCACTCAATCTGTTTAAATATCTTCCTCACGGACATTAATTTAGTTTTGATCTAGCTGCGAAATATTAGATTGCAACCTTTCAATTTAATCTGCCATCGCAACTAAGCCGTCTGCATATGCAAGACTACTTCTTTGGTTTCACCTATTTTGATGCCGCCCTGCCAGTCTACTGTTTTCAACATATGATCACTGAATAGTATGAACAATAGTGGTCACAGCTCAGAGCCTTGTCTTACCCCTGAAACAACCCTAAACCATGGACTTAATTTTCCGTCTACACCAACTGCTGCCTGATAGTCTACGTAAAGCCCTTTAGTTGCCCGCAAAATTTTGCCTCCTATTCCATAATCTTGTAGAACTGACAATAGCTTCCTCATAGGAACATGGTCATAAGCCTTTTCTAGATCTATAAAACATAGATACAATTCCCTGTTCCACTTATAGTACTTCTCCATTATCTGCCGTAAGCTAAGGATCTGGTCCTGAAGGCCTCTGAGAGACCTAAACCCACACTGATTTTCATTCAACTTGTCTTCAACTAATACTCGCAATCTTCTTTCAACAATACCTGATAATATTTTCCCGCCGGCCGCGGTGGCCGAGGAGACTGAGGCGCTCCATTCACGGTCTGCACGGCCATACGGTCGGGGGTTCGAATCCCCCCTCGGGCATGGGTATTTGTGCCGTCCTTAGTTGTAAGTAGTTCATAAGTGAACTCACCAGATGTAATTAGCAGCATTGGCCGTTAATGTTTTATTTTAAAAAACCACAGATCGATTTCGATCACATAATGATCATCTTCAGTGTTCTTCCAACGAGCATATGCATGCCCTGAATGCAACTGCAACGGTAATTTGCAGTGTCAAGTTCATAAGTAGTTTGTAAGTTTAGGGACTGATGACCCCGTAGTTAAGTCCCATAGACTCTACAAACATTTGAACATTTGAATATTTTCCCCACAACGCTGATTAGAGAGATCCATCAATAACTGTTACAGTCTTTTCTATTTCCATGTTTGAAAATTGGCGAGATTACCGAACTTGTCCAGTCAGACAGACCCTCTCCCGATTGCCATGCCTTGTCAATTATTCTGCGTAACCATCTGAGACGTGAGCTTCCACTGTATTTGTTTATTAAAATTATCTGGGCTGTTATGCCTTGGTCGTTGGAATTTGTTGTCCCCGTCTGCGGAGGACTTCTTCCGGGGGCGGGGAGGGGAGAGGCGGGGTCTGTAGGATTGCAGGTCCAATACACACACTGGCTAGCTCCTGCGTGAGTCAATAGCGAGTCAGTGAATGTGTTGGGCCTGACATCCTACAGAGCCTCCTGAAGATATCCAATGCAGACAGGGAAGAAACTGAGTCAGTAGTGAGCCAGTGTGTGTGTGTGTGTGTGTGTGTGTGTGTGTGTGTGTGTGTGTGTTTGTGTGTGTGTGTGTGTGTGTGTGTGTGTTTGTGTGTGTTGGGCCTGGAATCCTACAGATCCCCCTGAAGCTGTCCTCTGCAGATGGGGACGAATCTTTGGATTCTGAGAAAAATTCAATCGGTCAGTAGCGATCCAGTGTGTGTGTTGGACCTGCAATCCTACAGACCCCCCCCCCCCCCCCCCACAATTCCTGAAGATGTCCTCCGCAAACGGGGACGAAACGTTGGGTTTAGACAACAAATTCAACCGGTTAGTAGCAAGCCAGTGTGCGTGTGTTGGACCTTCAATCCTACAAACCCCCTTGAAGATGTCCTCCGCAAACGTGGTCGAAACGTTGGATTGGGACAATAAATTCAACCGGTCAGTAGCGAGCCAGTGTGTGTTGCGGAGGACCTTCAATCCTGCAGACGCCCCTGAGGATGTCCTCCGCAGACGGGGACGAAACGTTGGGTTAGGACAAGAAATTGAACCGACCACGGCACAACAGCCCGGGTAATTCTAATGGACATAACATTTCCGGCCGTGAAAGTCTACGTTTTACTATCAGGCAGAAGACGTCATGTAGCGGCCCGGACCTTGCCGGCTCCCCACGGCGGCCCCGGCGACGGCAGCGCCTCTGTGCTCAGGACTGTTAATTACGGCAGCGAGCGCGGCGATAAAGCAGGCGGCGTTGTGTACACACCGCGACATGACGCACGGCCGGCTTCCGCCCACCCAGCAGTCTGACAGATGAACGCCTCCTGCAGTCCTGGCAAGCGCCGCGGAACACAACAAGAAGCGCACATTCATTTAGCTGCGCGTTCCTCTGGCGGGTGGTAAACTACTAGCCGCCGTGGCTCTCTCCTTAACATCTCAAGGGACTTCATCCTCTGCTTGTGACACATGTACAGGTACAGGGAGAGGCTTAATTGTGGTTAATACGCTGAAGTGGGACCTGGAAAAACTTAGATTCCAGTTGACTATGAATAGTTAAATACAGGCGGACTATGATATTCGGTAAAATCGTGACAAGTTCCGCTATTGATGATCTCCACGTTAAACTTCCTGAAATTGTGTGCCGGCACCGGGACTCGAACCGAGGACCTTTGCCTTTCGCGGGCAAGCGCTCTAACGTACTTGTTCGGTGTCTTGTTGGCTCAGCTTTTTTATTACAGTGGGCGTTGAGCCCTCTGACCGGGCGCGCTGAACCACGGCGCCCGGCTCCCGACTGAGCTACCCCGTCACGGCTCACGATACCGCGTCACAACTTTACTTCCGCCAGTACCTCGCCTCCTACTTTCCAAACTTCACAGTATTATATCAGCGCACAGTCCGCTGCGGAGTGAAAGTTTCATTCTGGCTCTCCGTATTAATTGCGACAAACACTGGTTTTGGGAGACGATGCCACATCACACTCTTAAGCACTAGGGTTCTGCTTGTTTCCGTGAAGAAATTTCATCAGAAGACTTCTGTCACTCAGATCTCTATAAGTGGGCTTTATTTCTTCCATGATGGCTAATGGAGACAGTGGGGGTGAATTAATTTCTCTCCCGTTGTTAGTCCCCTATTGTAGTTACACCACCTCTCTTCATCTTTGGGGCACAAACCATGTTCTGAATGCTCATCTGTGGATGCGGTGTTGAAATACAAGGCCCACATAGCTTTCCTCATTTCTTCAAGATTGCCTGTGTTTTGACTGATTAAGGCCACAGGAATTCTGAATGTGGTCCGACTCAGTCAATTTTCCTTTCCATCCAAGGTTTTCTCATCATCTAGTTTTTTCCCTTTCATATAGCATACTGTTTACAAACAATCCTAACTCACGAAGTCAGAGAGTGACTTGATTAAACCAGGAACAAACATTTTCGGACAATAGTGTTCAAAGAGTGGCTAGAAAGCGGGATATCTGAATTCATGTCACATAAATGTACTGCCAAAACGATTATGTTCAGCCATAACTAAAGCTCAATACCCGATCTAAATAATCTATAAAAATAAAATTGTCACAACTGTAGTAGAGCTATGTATGATACGTCATTTTCAAGAGAAAACTTGGAAGAATATAATAAGGCAAATAAACGAAAATAGATTTTTTTAACCAAAAGTTCGATTCCGTAGCCCCTTAAAATATTGAGATATGGGAACTGTGATTGCCACGGGATATGCAAGAATTCATTGCGGGAACACTGGAGCTTTGCACGTGGCCTTCTCTTCTTGGAACCCATCATCACCGTCGGTGAAAAATTATTGTTCAAGTGAATGGAGATGATCAACCAAATTCTCAAATAGTCCCTGAAAGTAATGCCTACTAGATGAGCAAGTATGGGGCTTATGGAATACTTTCAGCCAAAACATGGTATTCTATTGCTAATAATCCGCCATGTTTCACGCTTGATAGCAATCAGCTTGGATCCTACGCCTGGGAGAGACTAAGCCAGACAAATACAACCAGTTGATATTCTTTCACTGCTCATAGACAACGCTTTGCTGTTCTACATATTTGAATCACATGATTATAGATTTGGCTTGAATTTCCAGCGTACTGGAATGCCATTGCTTTGTTTAGCCGCTATCACTTTACGAGAGCAACACTCTGTTCTCCACTTACTTAACACTAACCCTCTGTCACTCTTCATGTCCCTCGGTTCCAATACTGTATAATCCAACTACTGAAATCAGTATTCCGATCACAGTGGCGCAAACCGTTGTAAAATAGATCCCAGACATGCGTTAAGATTCCTTCCTTTTCGTGTTAAGGATGAAGTGCCTGTCATCACGCTTAATTCAGTAATTATTATAAACAAAGTGGAAACCAACATTCGCCATAAATACTTGTTTTCCTCTTGATTATAACAAAGTGCTAGTAGTGTACAACCTTCCTGAAAATGGAGTCCAAGCAGAAGCGAAAAAGAATATAATCAGATTATGTTAAAAACTATCCCCATTATAGAGAACTTAAACTAACATTGTTTTCGTCGAGAGAAAGCACTGAAGTATCGTCGATGAACAAACAATAACGGTACGATGATGATGTCACTGATCATATGATCTAAAACAACACCGCCCCTGTGAAATGTATTAGACATTTTAGACAGCTTTTTGTCTCGTGTAAAATTCTTATTTTGCTACTTACGCGGTATTGTTTCTTCACCGACAATATACTAAAAGTTAACTCACGAAGTATCAGCACAATCACTCTAATTATCTTTGCGGAACACGTAATGTAATATTGTCCCGCTTTCTTCAAATCACTCTATTTGAAGTGATAAATCAAATGTTCAAATGTTTGGCAAACTTATGGGACTAAACTGTGGGCTCATCAGTCCCTAAACTTACGAACTAACTTATACTAAAGGCAACGCAAATATTCCCGAGGGGGGAATTGAACCTCCGACGTGAAAGGCCGTGCGATCCGTAACGTGGCGATCCGTAACGTGGCGCTCCAGACCGCTCGGATACTCGCGCGCGGCTTGAAGTGATAGGTTTCAACGTTGTATCCAACGACTACATGCTGTTGCTACGCATAGTTCATAGCGCAACACTTTCCGGCAACATCATTGAAGAATAATATTATGTAATATGAAACTGTACAGAAGTCTTCCATCATAATCAAAAGGCAATGTTTCACCCATGTGAAGTGTGTCCCATTGTACTGAGAAAATGACAAACTTCCTACAGTGTGTGAAGAACGATGGAAGAGCAGGACCTTTCTACACATCTCCTGGTACAATGGTACCTACTGTTAGTCTATGGTTCCCAATGGAACCTTCATTCTCACGGTTTGTAATCATCTGTTGTATTTGGCTACGTACACTCGCTTGCAGCACTGAAATCTTTTATAAAGCGAGAAGTATTGATGTATTACATGCCCGCAGACTATAAAGAACCGGAGAAATTCGTAATCTTTGAGCAAATGTTGCAGCAACAGGTTGATTGCATGACTTTAGGCTCTTTTAGTGTTGAAAGTGCTCTGTATCACGTGACCGTTCGTCACATTTCGTGCTTAAAGTCAGTAGGCATAGCAACCCTAGAGGTTACGTCCTTTACGACGAATAAACGTCTTAAACCATCAGTTGGCCAGAGCCACAGTTACCAGTCGTTCGCACTTTAAATGGCAAACCTTGCATACTTTCTGTACCGTTTCTGAGAGTTCACGAGAAACCTTATTTATGTTTGAAATATTAAGTTGCAGAATGTAGTATCAAATGGACTGCAATGTGTCATCTATCTTTTCGTAGGCTGCAAAAGCCAAAATATTAATCTTTGTTATAGTATTACGTACAACGAAATTTGATGAATTGCCGCCGTTAAAAAATTACACCAGTTATATGCTCCAATCCAGCCTGACTACACTATAACGTGGGGATTAGATAGCACTGAAACTAGACATGATATGAGCGAATAAACATGAACATACTTTGTAGTAGCCGCAGTTCGCTTCATGATTACGCTCAGGAGCGATGTCCGTTAATACATATTAGTACAGCACTCCGTCCAGCAGATTGTAATGCCAATGACAGCAGAAATTTTGCCATCATCTTCTCCCCAAAATAGAAAAGCGGGTATAGGGTGAGTTCTTTCCGGTGATAAACCAAAATTAGACCTCAATGTCTTCAGTAAATAGCTTTGGTTTTCTGTTCATGGCATAGAAAAGAAAAAAAAATGAACTGCTCAGTTTAGATAGGAACGAACGCCTCGTGCTAGAAATCTGATTTTCCGTCTCACACCAATCCATTTATACAGATTTTAGAAGAATATAGACTCAAAATTTGGGAAAAATATACTAGTACTTTTCATAGTCTGTTATTGTATGCATCCTGGCATCGCTTCTGCGACATTGAAGTGATTTCTTGGAAGAAATTGCCTGGAATTTCATTACATTCATTTAACAACTATGAACTTTGGCCAGGATTCATAGTCTGAAACCAATAATTGATTAGAGAAGATGACACTTTTGGCGAAGCTGGTGTGGTTAGTTTATTTTTAGAAGTTCCATCGGTTGATGCAAAACTGGATACCATAGACGAGGAGTGTGCTGACGCTATTGATCTCTACGAGTTTACTACCTGGAAGACGAACTAAAGATGACTTTGAGTGTCAGCCAAAGATTTTAATGAGCAGTTTCTTGCTTAATTACAGCATGACTACGATGAAGTATTACAAGAAAAGCAAAAGAATATACGTTCCAAACCTATAGGGTACCAACCTGTTACATCCTAAGTTGACGTAAATTTCAAAACGAGGGTAATAAAGCATTTCTTTAATCATGTACTAACTGATGGAAATTCATTTGACCAACTACAACGTGGCGGACAATGTCAAATCCTTAGCAAAACATATGGATGTGTATGCACGCTACGATGCTCAGACACGAGAGCTAAACCTGCAGATTATATAGAAATCAATGCCTGACCCCCGTCGTGTGCAAGGTCTATATGGGAGACGTCTGGTCACGCAAAAGTGATCCTTTGCGAAGGCGGACGTTTTGGTTCTAAAACGAGGCTGCAGCACTGTATTCGGATAATATTTGTCACTAGAAAATGTTAGTTGCGTAAAGTAGTGAATGTAAAACTGTTACGAAATATGCAGGTTAAACAGAATGTGGCTATATTCAATCTCATTGCAATGTATATGTGACGTTTCCAGAATGAAACTTTCACTCTGCAGCGGAGTGTGCGTTGATATGAAACTGCCTAGCATATTAAATTTATGTCTCGGAACATGGCTTCGTACCTCGGACCTTTGCCTTCCGCGGGCAAGCGCTCCACCGTCTGAGCTATCCCGACACGCTTAACTGTCCGTTCTCACAAAATTACTTTACCCAGTTCCTCACCTAATTTTTAAACCTCACGGAAGTTCTGCGAACCTTGAAGAACTAGCACTACTGGAAGAAAGGATATGGTGGAAACATGATAGTAATTGAGATAAGCGTTGGTGGGCAAAATTCTACACCGACATTAGTTTCATAACTGTGGATGGTTAATTAGTCCTATAGCAAAGTCTTGAGTCCGCACCCCTCCCGATTATAAGCATGTACAAAGTGAAATTAGAAGCTATCCTATGACTTTTGTCATCTCGGAGCAAATTAAGGCATCACCCATGTGTTTACTGTAAAAACCTTATAAGTTTTAATATCCTGACCCTAACACGTATCAGTTTTATCACAAAGAAGTCAAAGTGAAGAAAAAAGAGAAAAAAATGCGAATCACAGAATAGTGAATTGTCAAACCTATAAAACGCGACCTCACACACCCCATATGTGTGGTCAGAAAAATACAAGAAAACTCGTACTTAGGGGCTCATTAAATTTACGTATTGACTATATGGTTGAACTCGCGACGTCCCCTAAACTCGAACTTTCTTCATTGGTATTCCTTGCTCGTGGTGGATTGGAACCATTCGCGCGTCTCATCCGAATCGCCCAACGCCAAATGACGCTGGGATGTTTGGGTGATTTAGGAAAGTCCCGGAAACCGTAAATCTGGGTGGACGGTGGTGGATTTGTACCACCTTCCTTCATAATGCGAGTCCAGTGTGTTATCTATGCGCCACATCGCTCGGTAGCCATTGTCAAATTGATGTTTAACTATTTCAATACATTTCTCATCAGTTGCAGTCACATAATTTCATGGCGCGTCCGTAGTTGGTTGAGCGTAATAACTGTAGTCGTTATATTGGGTTGAATATAATAGATGCATACAGCTTAATGACCCTGGCAGGTGTGAAAATTAGAGAACATTTAAGATCTATAAGAAATACACGACACCCTTTGGATACACCGGGTGTGTATAAAATTTCTTGCAGCTGTGGCCAAGTGTCAACACTCGTCTAAGTGAACACAAGAAACATTGCCGCCTGGGACATACACAGAAATCGGCCGTAGAGGAGCATGTTTACGAATAGGGCGACCATCAAATTAAATTTAACGAGACCAGTTTTTTATCAAAAACTCCTCACTATTATTCTCGCACATACAGAGAAGCCACTGAAATATACAAACATCGTAATAATTTCAATAGAAAAGAGGAAGGTGTTAGGTTAGACAAGATTTGGAATTCAACGTTGCTCAAGCACGTTGACAATCGATCTTCCTCTAGTAATAATGTTGGCATTACCAGAGATAGTTGGTCAGCCGACGTCACGTGATAGACTGTGGCGCCCCATACACTGCCTATATATGCGGCGCTTCCTCGAGGCCCCATCGCAGTTGCCACTTAGCCTCCGAAGATATCTTCCGCAGCTGAAGACGAAACGTCAGGGGAGAGTTTTATCCATCGACCACGGCCTACCAGCCCGGAAAGGTTAAGTGAAATTGCAGCCGGCCGTGGAAGCTAACATTGTATGAACAAAAAACAACTTCTAACATTACGAGAAAACTACCACATTCACAACACAATAACGAAAATAAACAGCTCTTAAATGACCAGACCAACGTAGCAAACCACACACTTTCAAACTGATTGATCACCTAACATAAAGATAATGTTTAATACATGTCCATACACCTAACCACACATTCACAACCCCCTGCACATATTCAAACATCTACTCACACTAACCCCCCTCTCTTTTTTTTTTTATCTCCAACACACCCTCGACTCCACACCTGACAGACATGATAAACACATAATTCTGTACATTAGCTTCACTGACACACACACACACACACACACACACACACACGCTGTGTTTCATAGATTTCAAAAATCGAAGTTGGCAAAACTCACCAATACCACTAAAACAAGTGAACAGGCGTAAATATTGTGACAGAGCCACTGTGCTGTGCGTAGAATAAGGAGAAAAGTGAAATACTTTAAAATGTTGTGTGAAGTGATATCGTATTTCCATAAGGAAAAGAGAAGTGGTAGTGTATGTCAAATGAAAAATAAGAAAAAACGGGAAATAGCGGAAAGGTTCAACAAAAAAAAAAATGCCGAGTGCGACTATAAGTGACACACCTAGCCAACAACAAATGAGAAAAACGGTAGAATGTAAGGGAGACAGAACAAAACTGTAAGAAACATTGTTATACATAAGTAGAAACTCTTAAGATGCAAAGATCGATTGAAATAGTTTCTAACCTAAAAAAAACAAAACGATATGTACAATCTATTGTATACCTTTACAGAAACACTGAAAATGGTTTATAAATAATAGCGAACCGCGTCTGAAACGTAGATTTATCGTTATTTGCAGTCAGAATAGGACAGTAAAACCCATTATTCTTGATAGCATATAGTTTCGGAGGGTGATGGGGAAGGGGGGGAGGGGGAAGAAAATTTTGTGGAAACGTATCTCAATATCTCAAACTGATTAGTAAAGACAAAAGGGTTTAGATGTGTCGAACCATGCTAGGTTATGGAGGTTTCAGAAGACATAATTTCTTTGTGAGAGAAAAGGATATCGAAGGATATCATAGTTATTTTTGTTCTTTATATCCTTAACTAGCTGAAAATTCGGCATTGCCCGGGTATTTATTTATTTATTCCTGTCATTTTTCAGGTATATATGCATTTGTATAATGGCTGTATGTCTGTAAAATCTCTTGCGAATACAATTAGTAGTAAAGAAGTAATAGATTAAAACTTGTTGCGTGATGGCGGAATTTTCCTTGAACGTTACTGTTTACATGCTCATATCTCATGAACTACGTGTCGTACTGTAATACAATTTAGAAGGTACACTCAATTACATGCGTGTAAACCATCTGTAAAATTTCCTGCGGCATCGATTTGTAGTGTGAAAATTATAAATTGTAACGTCATACCGATAGTCGTAGTTTTAGTCCACGAACAGCGGAACGTTACTGTTTTACGTGCTCATATCTCATGAACTACGAGTCGGAATGCGATACAATTTATAAGCTACATTCAAATGTATATGTGTATACTGTATGTAAAATTTCCTGTTGCTGTTTATAGTGTTCAAATTATAAATTGTAACGTCATACCGAGAGCCGTACTTTTACTCCATAAACAGGGGAAAAGTAGTAAGCGAGAAACGTTTTTTCATTTCATCATTTCACTATGGTTGCCAGCGAGAAAAAGTTTAATAAAGGTTTGAAATTATGTTAAAGTTTGTTGCAAGTCGCTAAGTACTGTCGTTCTCATACAGTGTATTTCGAAAGTCTCGCCGCATTATATGGCATTTTTTGAGATTTCTATCGGTTATGACGTAATATCTTTTGAACCATGTGCCGTATGTGATTCTTAACCATGCAGCAATTGTTACCTTACGAAAAGGAATGTGTTTACCAAATTTGGTTGTAATCGGTCCAATGGTTTTGGAGAAAATAGCTGCATTGTCGAAAAAATTCAGCAGTTTTTCGCGCATATCATTGTTTATGACGGCATATCTCTTGAACTATATATCGTATGTGATTCTTACACTTATGGCGATCGTCCTCATGGATTGAAGCTTACGTGTACAAAATTTCATAAAGATTGGAACAAAACTGTAGAGTTGTATGCAACACGTATAAATATACGAACACTCTGCTTTATATATTAGATTTCGGGGAGGGGTTTGTCCTGTGCCCCCTCCCCCCGTATATACGGAAATGACGTTATAAGTAGTCCTACAAGCAGATTTAAATGCTACGCTCCCAAAGATCTGTAATTTTCGACAGCGCCTGGTGGCGGTTGGGAGGAGTCGAGGTTAGAGTGAGAGCTTGAAAGGCCGCCGACATGCGACCCGTTTAAGGGCTTCCACGTCCGGGCCGAAGAAAAGAGCCAAGTTAGCCCAGCGTCCGTCAGCGCCTAAGTAGGGCAAAGCGCCTTTAAAGAGGACGGCCGCGCCGCAGACTCGCCCTCATTCAATTACCAGGCGGCGAGGAAACAGCTCGCTCTTGTACGAAACCGTTTCTGCAGGGCTCTGTTGCTTGTCTCCTAGACGATTCCTTAATTTACAGCAAGAAGCTTAAAGCGAAAATCTACAATCATTCTGAATCAAATGAAATGCGCTTTCATTCAAGTTTCCTAGACACTGCGTCTTTCTGTGTGAAACAGAAAACATTTAAACGCGTTTCTTGTACGAAATGTATTTCATCCAGATGTCGATAAATGCAGTATTTGTGTAAATACCGCTGCATACATCTACATCTACATTCAAGTGCCTGGCAGAGGGTTCATTAACCACTTTCGTAACTTTTCTCTACCGTTCCATTCTCTAATAGCGCGCTGGAAGAAAGAACACCTAAATCGTTCCGTTTTCGATCTGATTTCTCTTATTTTATTGGGATGGTCATGTCTCCCTAAGTAGGTGGGTGCTAGCAAAATATTTTCCCATTCAGAAGTAAAAGTCGGTGATTGAAACTTCGCAAACAGATCACGCCGCAATGAATTACGTCTTTCTTTTAATGATTTCCACCCCAATTCGTGCAACATTTCCGTGACGCTTCCTCCCCCCCCCACCCCCGTAACGTGATAAAACAAAACGAGCTGCCCTTCTCTGATCCTTCTCAATGTCTTCCGTCAGTCCCACCTGGTGAGGGTCCCACAAGGGGGAACAGTACTCCAGGAGAGGACGCACAAGTGTAATGTAGGCAGTCTCTTTGGTGGAACTGGTGCATCTTCGAAGCGTTCTGCCAATGAAACGTAACCTTTGGTTCGACCTCCCCACAATATTCTCTATGTGTTCTCTCCAGTCAAAGTTGTTCGTAAGACTAAAAGTTAGTTTTACTTTCGTTAGCGAACAGTTTTCTTTAATTTTCAAGTGATGGTGTTGTATAATGTATGACAGTGAACGCATATTAGAATACATGCATTAAATCAGAAAGTGGGAAGATCTTACAAGTTTGGCCGGTCTTCTAATTAAATAAATATTGCTAAATGTATATTGAACAAACTGGCTATAGTTTATTACATTTGAGTACAGGATATATATGAGTGTGTTAATTTTTGTCTGAAACTCTCGAGAACAAAGCACATGAAAAAATTTAGAAGTACATCTAATCTCCAAGCCCAGCCCAAATTCTTCGTTAGTGTTTCCTTGGTTGGTAGTGAAGTGTGAACAGCTTACCAAGTGTCCTCATCTGGAATCGTAATCGCCTTTCTCGACACGTAAATAGGTAACATAAGTTGGTAAAATAACTTACAAATATAATTAATATATGACAATCTTATACATTACAAGAATTTACGAAAACTAAAGTCAGTCGGTCAGACCAAACTATTCGGTCGATTTCCTTCATTTTTGTTTCAAAGGAAAGTTATTCATACACAGATTTGTCATCAAGTATCAGATTTTACGTAACTCTCGTCTTTCTTTTTCTATACTGAAACGCAATTATCTTCTGTATATTTCTTATGGGGTTGTCCTTGCTGTAAACTCTAGTCAGTCGGTCAGGCGGTTCTATCCGACCGATTTCGTTCCTTCTTGCTTTAAACGAAAAACCACCACATAAAACAACAACAACAATTCTCTACCCACACATAAACACCTGCAGAAAATCATAATCTCTCTCTCTCTCTCTCTCTCTCTCTCTCTCTCTCTCTCTCTCTCTCTCTCTCTCTCACACACACACACACACACACACACAAACACACACACACACACAAACACACACACACAAGCACACGCACACGCACACACACACACACACACACACACACACAACCACACTCACTCACACACACACAGACAGACGGAAAGTCGCTAGTTGAACTAAAGCCATATTTATAAACACACAAACAATACAGTCAGAACATCAAACACAAAGTTGCTAGCACAAGCCTGTTTTGACAGAAATGAAACAAAAACACATCTCACGAACCAAAGAACTCGAAAGCAAATAACACACACAGAGACAAAAAACCAAAACAAACGACATACATAGCCAGGCCACAGAAATGGCTATTTTTCAAAATCTTTTTTAAGAAGTGTAACTGTAAAAAGTGTAAATTGTTTAAATATAAGCAGTGACAGCAAGTGGCAATGTGCTACAAATCACACATGAAGAGGAAAACATAAAAATTCGTCGTGAGTAATATTAGTAGTCCATTTTATTCAGAATCAAAACAATCCAATTGCATGAGAACTGTTACCGATCGAATTTAGTAAAAAATCAAACAAATAATGTAATACAAACCATTTCTTGTACAGCTGACCACTGAAGATGCTTTACAATAAAGCGGATCCCGTCTGGTCTAAAGTAAACTAATTTACAGTTGCATAAGACGGTCCCATAACCTATACAAAGAAAATATATATGATGCTGACGACTGATGGCCCGAACGCAGCTCATATTCAACGGTCGGGGGGCTAGTGTACACAAGAAACAGGAGTGGCCACTCTTGCACTGACTCCCTTTGTTTCCCGTTAGCCAGGTATGACTTCAACTATTTTGCAGCATTGCTCGTGACACAATAAAATTGTAATTTACGTAAAAGGTTTTTACGGTTTACACAATCAAATGCCTTTAACAAACCACAGAAAATACTAACTGCTTGTATTTTATATCTAACGAATTAAGTACATTCTCGCTGTAAGTGCAAATGGCCATCTCAATATCGAAACCTTTCAGAATTCGAAACTGTGTTCTGGACAATACGTTATTTGAAGTCAGGTGATCGAGAAGGTGTTTTCGAGATTGCTGGCAACAGGGAAATTGGTCTGTAGTGTAATGTTATCTCAGAAATTGCATATTTCAGCGAATTAGGAAATATTCAGATTTTAATAGACTGGTCACACAAATAAATTAAATTTGTGCTGAACACATAAGAACATGCCTTAATTCACTTTGTTGATATGTCCTCGTAACCTCCAGAATGCTTTCTTTTTATAGATTTTCAAAACAAATGTACGAATGTTTGTAAATCTATCGGACTCAACTGTTGGGTTATTAGTCCGTAGCTTACAAACTATTTAAACTAAGGTAAACTAACGTAAGGACAGCAGAAACACACGTTCCCGAGGGGTGACTCGAACCTCCGGCGGCGAACGGCTGCACGCACCGTAATAATGCGCCCCAGTACGCACTGCTAATCCTCTGCGGCTATATATTTTATTCATGTACCTGAAGTTGTGTGTAAATGTTAATTTTAGGTATTCAAGGGCATTATGTTTTGCCGCTGACAATCCCATACGATCAATATCAGATATAAAGTACCTGTTAAATAGATATGTCACACTATGTCCATCAATTACTAATGTATCATCTAGTCTTATCGCTATCTGTTCCTTGTTGATAAAACTGTTCTGGATACTGGACCGCTTCGTCAATATATCAAATATTTCACCTACGTTTCGGCCACTATTGCAAGCGACCATCTTCTGGGTGTTGCGTAACACCCAGAAGATGGCTGCTTGCAGTAGTGGCCGAAACGTAGGTGAAACATTTGATATATTGACGATGTGATTCAATACCCAGAAGAGTTTTATCAACAATGGCAATGGCCGCGGAAGCCTTAGTTTACATATAGCTGCTCCTGTTCCATTCTGGTTTTACCAGTCTCCTCTTTCACTATACCCCATATTGTTTTCACGTTTTTGCCTGACATTACTGTCTTCTTCTGATAGTACATTTTATTAGATATCGGAATTAGATATAGCATAGGAGCTATTCTTGTTTGATAGATACATTTTCCTTTTTGTCTTACAGGAAATTTTTAATCCTTATGTAATCCACGATTTTTCTCTTTGAGTTATTTTGAGACACAAACAGATTTCAAATATGATACTAACATTATTATTGCGTATGTTATGTTGTACGTTCATGTCATGAGCACTACAAACAGCATTCCAGTTCTTATTTTTGAACAGCTTTTCTAAAATACTAAAATTTTGGTGCATTGGCTACTCTCCTGTATTCAGAGGTAGTAGTCTTGATAATCTGCTTATAATGTACACGTAAAAAATGAGCTAGGTGTGATACAACAGGCCATTGATTGTTGGTTTTATGATATGATTTAGTTCTTTTGATTTGTCTATAGACATATCATTAATGACTACCCTAGAGTATTTAGTTATACTAGTTGGAAAGTTTACAGTGTAAGTTAGATTGAATGATAACGTTACTGACTGCGATACATGTTTATTGGAAGACTGCATTAAGGAAATATGTATTCAGGTCACCAGCAACAAAGATTTTTTTTTTTTTTTTTTTTTTTTTTTTTTTGCATCATCCTGTTAAATACCTCCAATAAACCTCTTAGGTGATTTAGCAAGAGATTATAATTTACTCAGGTGCTCGGTAAATAGTTACCGTTATATTGCATCTACCTCTGTTTCACACATTTCTAAATGCTGCTCCATATCAAAATTCTTGAATTTATAGCAGTTTCTGATAAAAGTGGCAACTCTCCATATCTACTTTACAAAAATAGGAAGTTCAGTTATATCCTGAAATGTTTATCATATGTGTACCAGTTGTCACATGAAGTTGCAAATTTGTCAATTGGGTCAGAAGAATCTGTTTCATCAATAAACATGAGTAGTTCATCAACTTTATTTTTTAGTAATCGAATGTTCTGACGTAATAAAGGTGACAGATATTACATACCAATGTTTGGACAAAGATTTACTGGAAATTTCTGAGTACTTTCTGATAAACATTGTTTACTAATAATTAATATTTTACTTAATTGTTTACTTAATAATTTTCTCAAACTGAGGGTGTCATCCAAGCTCCCTGAAAACTTTTTTTCTCCCCCCCTACCTGTTAAAAAAAGGCATATTTCCCATTATTGTTATCGAATTTACAGGGTTTACTGAAAGTTGAAATGTATCGTAATAATTCTAAAGTGAGACAAAAAATTAAATCTGTTAATGTGTAAGTGTTTTCGTGGCATTTTCTTAATAATTTCATAACACAGTTTCAAACTCTGTTACGATTGTGCGAATTAAAATGAACAGAAACTTCTTTCCATGCCTGTAACTCCTAGGCAGTAGTAATTGTATCCGTTTTTTGACTTTCTATGGTGTCCTTAAATCGCCGGGAAACGACCACTAAAAGGATGACTTTTTCCTTGTTGGGAAATGTTTCAATATAGCTCATTTTCCTGTTTATTTGTATCGTTGCTAAATGCAAGCTTCGATTACAAATATTTTGCATCCATTAATATGTGCGGTCGAAGTGCAGTAATCATGTCGACAGACGATTTTAGCGGCGTAGCCTGGCAAGTTCCGTCCTGTCTCAGATCAACGTTGAACCAGATTCGGCGGATCTAGGTTAGCGTTACACAATAGAGTGGAGCCAGGAACAGAGCTTAATTTCTGAACCAACTCGGATTTGATCTCCAGTCGTCCATGTTTATACAATCGGCCCGTACACTTTTAAATATACATTACACTGTGATATTGTTATGTGATTACGGATTGAACACGTGGAGGATTCTATAAGCATAGTATTCATTGTGTATATCATGTTACGTAAAATATAGTAACGAGTGAAATACATACACTTCGATTTGTATAGACATAGAATACACGTTTCATCTGTGCGAATCCCGGCTGGACGCTAGTATACAACAACTGAAACTGGTCATTATGAAATTTCAACCATTATCGTTACCGTTCTGAACGAAGCAGTGCGTACTTTTTTGTCACTAACGTCAAGTCCCGCGACGTTGGCTAAAACAACCTACAGAGAAGGCCACGGCGCTCTCGTTTGACGTCACGCAGAGTAGGCATCGTCCGTGCAGCTTACTGGCTGCACGCTACGGCATAGTGGGCCGTGCCCCGGCGGCCACCCAGTCAGCTACGCGAACGATGCCTACTCTGCGTGACGTCACACGAGAGAGCCTTGGCCTTCTCTGTAGGTTGTGTTGCCTTGGCCCGTCCCACGAGCCAAGCGCAGCGTTAAGCTCGACTGGCGTGGTACTGTGGTACTGCGGTCGTGTATCGACCACTAGAGCAGCCTCAGACGTGGTGAAACAAACAGACACAGGTGTCTGTTCGCCTGTTAGCTCACACACGTTAGCTTTTAGTGTATGGATCCTCCTGACAGGCATTGCTGGTAGTTTATTTACGTGACAAGGCAGCGTCCTGTGGAGCTGACCGATTTGTTGGACATCGGATGCATTTGTCTACATCTGACAGAGATTGGGACCCTGGAGTTTGGTAGCCAATGAAGCACCGGTCGTATTGATGAGACGGTTGGTACCAAGAATCGTCGAACACATCATTTTGCAGGATGCTTATTACCAAAGGTAAACATCGTGTGTTGGATAAATTACTCATGCGAGACCGAATTGCTGAGCTCGGCCAGTTTGTCTTTTAAGGAACGTCTGTGGTTATTTTGTATTTTTAATGTTTTCCTTTGTTTAGCTAAATAATATCACTCTAATGCCGAACTGCTTGGATCACTATCTTTCTGTGACCTTTGCTGAGTTTCTAAGTATATCAGATCATCAAGCATTCATGCAGTCTTTTACTAGTTTTTGTTGTCGTATTTATGTGACACCAAAATTGCAATCTCCGTGGTGAGAGAGAGTGCCAGCAAACTGATATCCTCCTGATATCCTCCTGATGACCCACTGTGGGTCTCAGAACACTGAACTCCCTGACGGTTTTCGAAATATAATGTACCGTGCGTCTGGCTTAAAAAAAATAAAAAAAAAATAAAAAAAAATAAAAATAAAAAAAGTAAAATAATTTTTTTTTTTTTTAAATTAAAAAAATCGCATGCGAAGTCTGATAATTCAGGTGTGGCTTTTATCACGTTTGAAACCTTTTCGTGGGAATCACATAACAGCAGCTGTCAGCTCTGCCACTGCACCGTCCTGTTGATATCTTGGCAAGCGCACTGCCGCCAACTGTATCTGTGCATATCGCTGTCCCGTGATTTTGTCACCTTAGTGAAATGCGCTATACAGGTTTGTATAAATTTTCAGCAATCAGTAGTAAATATATTTATTTATCGGCAAATCTAGATTTCGACCACTGAGTGCTCATTATCAATCCTTAAAAAACGATTAAAATACTTAAAACATCTCGACCCCCATGTAGGAGGTTGCGATCGTGAAATAGATCTTCCAATAAATAAATACTTTTACTACTGATTGCTGAAAATTTCTACAAGTCAAATACAATCGTGAAGCACAAATTCCACCAAGGAATTAAGCCCGCTATACAGGTGTCAATGTTTTCCATACTTTATGCAAGTAATGAAATTCATCAGTGATAGAGACACTAATTAACCATTAACTGACGTACTTACAGGAACGGAGTAACGGCGTTATGTCACTCCATGGTTGAAGACTGCGAAAGTTCAGCTCAGGTGTCTTTATGACTTGATCGATCTTCCTTTTTCCAAGACACAAGTACATATACACCTGCATCTACTTCGTACACCTTAGAGTGTGTGGTACGGAAGGTACTTTTTGTATTACCGTTGCCGCGCTGTCTGAGGCATCATGTATCACGGATTACGCAACCGCTTCCGTTGGAATTTCTCTTTCGAGCATTGGTGTGTGTTTGGTGGGGGACGGGGGAGCTCTAGTTTAGTCCTTTAGGTGTACGAACATTTGAACACTTTTGTTTTGTTTTACTGTCCCTTCCTCATTTTTCCGTTCAAGTCACGTATGGCTCGCAGAAGAAACCGCAACACCAGCTACTTTCCGTTTGTTGGTTGAGTCTCCGAGTAACGCACGCTCTCAAAACTTTGACTGAGACCCATATCGTGTATGTGAACCTCTCTCTTGTACCCTTCCAACTGAAGTTGGCAGATTATCTTCGTGAAGCTTAGAAAATGAACCCGAAACGAAGCCTGCTGCTTTTCTTTGGATATTTTCTACGTCCTGAGTTGAACCCTATCTGGTACGGACTCCACATGAGTAATTTTGAAGTATTGGTTGATCGAGTATTCTGTAAGGTAATTTCTCTGTTCAAGGACTACACTTTCCGAGGATAACGTGTGTATTCATCACTGCACTGGGTGTCAAGTGAGGACGAGTATTTTCTGAAAGGCTAGGGATTTTGTGAAACGCAAAGCAGTGCAATTTAGGATGCCAGACCCAGTGACAGGACTAATAGTGTAGGCAATATCGACAGCATCAACGAGGGTTAAAGAGACTAACCGCTTCCGACGTTCAGTCCATGTCTGATCGTCAGATACGTAAGAGAAATGGAACAGATTTCTTCAATACAGCTACCCCGGTGTACGTTTCTTTATATATACATATATATATTTTCTTTATTTTACAATTACTTTCGTTGATGGTTTGAGAATGTTATGGAAAACTAAATATTTAGCTTTTTACATAAGTAAAGAGTTTGTTCAGTAATTGACTAGTAATATTGGCTGAAATCGAGTCGCATTATGTATGCCCTTTAATGGTTGCAACACACAAACTTGGGTTTGTTGTGCGTTAACGAACATGAGCTAGCTGCAAGAGTGGGGCATTTTCTGTAGTGCTACGGACATATGTAGTTGTACCATACGCACGGTGATATGCTGCACCTACGACATAATATTCCGGTATTAGTCCTCTCATTTGTAATTGGTGTTCATCGGCGGAACGTGTTTCCTGAAAAGCGACCACATCGTTTTTTCAATCTCGCGGGATTCTTTAAAAGTATTGGCATTTGTATTTGTTTATGCCTTCTATATTTATATGGAGCGCTTTAAGTATAGGCCCGAAAGTCTTTGCCTGTTGGTTCTGAAAAGAACCATTTGAATGATTTTTCGTTTTCATGTAAAACAGCCATGAAATCACTAGGATAAACTGGCAGCCTGATCGTTGTTGCTCGTTTAGCACCACCCAGGAAGCACGTGTACGGCCGAGAACCTTTTAGCCAACAGTTTCAACGTGAGTGAGACATTGTTTAATGAATGAAGACAATTTTCTCCAGCAGAATGCATTACACGGACGGTACCTGGCTTTTAACAACCACGGAAAGTATGGTCCAAGTTGAACCGGATCCGGACTAACCATGGTGTGAGTGCACATCTACTGTATAAGTTGTCGTTGTGGTCTTCAGTCCGGAGACTGGTTTGATGCAACTCTCCACCCTACTCTATCCTGAGCAAGTCTCTTCATCTCCTCATAAGAACGGCAACCCACATCCGTTTGAATCTGCTTACTGCATTCACCTCTAGGTCTACCTCTGCGGTTTCTACCCCACACACTTCCTCCAACGCTAAAATCAGAATTCCTTGATGTCTAAGAATGTGTTCTACCAATCAATCCCTTCTTTTAGTCAAGGTATGCCAGAAAATCCTTTTCTCCCCAATTCTGTTCAGTACCTCCTCTACAGCATTCTTCTGTAACACCACATTTCAAAAGCGTCTGTACTCTTCCTGTCCGCACTGTTTATCGTCCATTTTTCACTCCCGTACAAGGCAAAACTCCACACAAATTCTTTCAGAAAAGACTTACTTATGCTTAAATTAACATTCGATGTTAACAAATTTCTCTTTTACAAGAACGCTTTTCTTCCCATTGACAATATGCAATTTATATCCTCTGTACTGCGACCATTATATGTTATTTTACTGCCCAAGTAACAAAACTAATTTTTCCACCTTTATTGATTCGTTACCTAATTTAATTCCTTCAGCATCGCTGTATAAACGGAGGAAAAAGACATCATCCTGCTGCGACTGTGACGCAGAGAGGCAAACTGTGATTCACACCAAACAAGAATGCCCACTGCGACGTTTCTTTGAAGAAACAAGTAGTGTAGATATATGTAAATTAGCGTAGTGGTCATGTAGCCATACCATAAATAAAAATAGTAATAATAACGAACATGAGGTAAATAATTTCTGTAGATGCTATAGCTATTCGCAAAACAGCCTAGTACGATATTTAATTACAGGAAAATTCAACGGTCCAAGCTAAAATTAGAGCGTAATAACTGCGAAAGCATTACTTACTTCTTGTTAAAGGAAGGACGAACCGAGAGCTTCAGAGATGAATGTGGTCGGCGCGTCCATGGCTACCCATTCATTTAGTTTCATCTGCAACCCACAACCGCCCTGAATCGTTTTTGATTACATTACGCGGAATTCATTGCCGCCTCCCTTCTTGGAACTTCCCGCAGGAAGTATCAATTATACATCTGTTTAGATTCGAATTTGCCAGAAGCTTAATTTCCACCACCTTTCCGAGTTCATTATTTCTCCGTGATTGCATTAGATGACTCGTAATATTACTATTTTAACTCTTAAAATACATCCATGATCCGTATATTTTTATAATACATTACTGGCCATTAAAATTGCTACTCCCCAAGAAGAAATGCAGATGATAAACGGGTATTCATTGAAAAGATATATTATACTAGAACTTACATGTGATTGCATTTTCACGCGATTTGGGTGCATAGATCCTGAGAAATCAGTACCCAGATCAACTACCTCTGGCCGTAATAACGGCATTGATACGCATGCGCATTGAGTCAAACAGAGCTTGGATGTCGTGTACACGTACAGATACCCATGCAGCTTCAACACGATACCACAGTTCATCAAGAGTAGTGACTGGCGTATTGTGACGAGCCAGTTGCTCGGCCACCATTGACCAGATGTTTTCAATTGGTGAGAGATCTGGGATATGTGCTGGTCAGGGCAGCAGTCAAATATTTTCCGTATCCAGAAAGGCCCATACAGGACCTGCGACATGCGGTCATGCATTATCCTGCTGAAATGTAGGGTTCCGCAGGGATCGAATGAAGGGTAGAGCCACGGGTAGTAACAGATCTCAAATGTGTCGGCCAGTGTTCAAAGTGTCTTCGATGCGAACAAGAGGTGACCGATACGTCTAACCAATGGAACCCCATGCCATCACGCCGGGTGATACGCCGGTATGTCGATGAAGAATACCTGCTTCCAATGTGCTTTCACCGCGATGTCGCCAAACACGGATGCGACCATCATGATGCTGTAAACAGAACCTGGATTCATCGGAAAAATGACGTTTTACAATTCGTGCACCCAGGTTCGTCGCTGAGTACACCATCGCAGGCGTTCCTGACTGTGATGCAGCGTGAAGGGTAACCGCAGCCATGGTATCCAAGCTGTTAGTCTATGCTGCTGCAAACTTCATCGAACTGTTCGTTCAGATGATCGTTGTCTTGCAAACGTCGCCATCTGTTGACTCAGGGATCAAGACACGGATACACGATCCGTTACAGCCTTGCGGATACCTGTCATCTCGACTGCTATTGATACCAGGCCGTTGTATCCAGCACGGCGTTCCGTATTGTCTCCCTGAAACCACCGATTCCATATTCCGCTAATATTCATTGGATTGCGACTAACGCGAGCAGCAATGTCGCGATGCGATAAACCGCAATCGCGATAGGCTACAATCCGACCTGAAACGTGATGGTACGCAATTCTCCTACTTACACGAGGCATCACAACAACGTTTCACCAGGTAACGCCGGTCAACTGCTGTTTGTGTGTGAGAAATCGGTTGGAAACTTTCCTCGTGTCACAACGTTGCAGGTGTCGCCTCCGGTGCCAACCTTGTGTGAATGCTCTGAAAAGCTAATCATTTGCATATCCCACCATCTTCTTAATGTCGGTGTAACTTCGCGTCTGTAGCTCGTTATCTTCGTGGTGTAGCAGTTTTAATGGCCAGGAGTGTAAAACCAGCATCGACGACTGCACATATCCTAAATACGTATTGGAGTTGTTCACTATTGATTGGAAAGCACTAACTTCTCAAGTGAAGTTTTCGTCCGACTACTTGAAAATCGTCTAATGGAAGACGATTTAAATGCTGTGGTGCTGGTGACACCCGAGACTAGGCAGTCTGACTACATATTCTTACTAATGTAAGATGTTCTCTTATATCGTCTCTAAAGTTCTCGTCGAACACAATAGTGACAGCTGGCAAGTTAGTTGGTAATTCCTGTGACATTAATCACACTTCGGGAATTTCTTCTTCGATTTCGTCTTTCAAATCTCTGAAGTAATATTATGACTAACCTACATGTTTGTCTTATACGTTATATTACATCTCTCAGGCTCTTAGATACATCATTTGATTATAATTATTCCTTCCGTGTTCTTGCAATTTTTCATTTCGCAGGCAAATGCATCAAAGCCAACTGCATCTAAAAGCTTCCAAATTCTCTAGTGGTCTCTCTTTCGTCTTTAAACATATGGAAATCGTTCGTTATAAGCCTCGACATCCCCTTACGAAACTGGAAAACTGATTCAGCTAGCGGATGTTTCATTTGCCTTTATATAATCCATAATTTTCAGCCGAAAGACCATCATTGCGGATGTCCGTCAACATTAAAACTGAAAATCTTACAAACTAAAAATATAATCAAAGTAGATATAACATAATAAGAGTGGAGAATTGCATAATGTGACGATGTTTCTGTGATAACCTTGATGCATCAGCTTGAAAGATCATTGGAAGATGTTTATTACTTATCTTTTTGAACTTGTAAGTATATTTATGTAAGTTTGTATGTTATTTCATTCAGTTACTACACTTTTCATTCTCACTGAATATTTTGTTATTTTGATGTTGACAGAAATCCGCGCTGATGGGCTTTCGACTGAAACCGATTTATTATAGAGAAATAAATAAAACATTCCATTTATAAAATGCATTTTCTAAAGAAAATGGCTTTTCTCTCTCACGGGATAAAAATATTGAAGGCGCTACTGGTTTTCTTTTATTAGTATGTAGTGTGTATTATAAAACGATTTATAGCATGTAAAGTCCCACGAGTAACTTTGATCGCATTTCTTTCAGTCAGTACATCCACTGAACAGTAAAGAAAATTTTTAGAAAGAAAAATAGTAAATTCGGGGCAAGGGAAAAAATGTTGCTGGTGATTTATGAAGTGAGGGGTGACTCCAAAGATGCTTTAAGTTGTACATGAATTAAAATACTACCAGCATAATTGATGTTATCGAACGGGATCAGTTACTAAGGAGGAAACTAAATTGGAAAATTTGAAGCTGGGGATAGATAACCACATTTACATACTTGACGACGGAAGAATAGAGGATATTCCCTGCATACTAGCAACGCTAAGAAATTGTGTCACGGGACACAGAGATTTATAATTAAAGTTGAAGCATTTTTTTCTGAATTTATCTGCGTCGTGTGTGTCCTTATAGCATACGAGATGGAATGTAAACACTAATCAGAACAGCCAAGAAGATATTAAGCGAAAATGGTACACGATTCTGAAAGCGTAATTAAGCATGTTACACAATAACTGGAAAGAGCGCACTGAAACAGATCAAAGAGACTTCAGTTTCGTAGCACATTTCGACTAAAAGAACAAAAAGAGATGGATGGGGCCTTGTTGCCAGGCATTGCTGAAGGGAGAAGAAAAACAGGGGCTTACATCGCATCGACGATCAGTTGATTATAAGCTTAAGGCGGAATGGCAAAGGAAATCTGCCGATCCTTTTAAAATGATTCACCTCGACAATCTAGGAATAACCACGAAATTAAGTCTGCGTGACCAAGCAGAGATTTTAGCTGCTATCCTCTGCGATCCTGAGAGGGAGAAAATGGCTATAAAGGGTAACAGGGTCTTCGAATAGAAGCCCACACGATTGCAACCATAACAAATAAAGTATAACTCTCTTTTCCCAACAGTGAGCACACACCTTGTTTTAGGGTTGAAATGCCATGTTGGTCGTAAGAAGAGCAAAAAATATTAGGTGATTAGGTGAAATTTTGTTATTTAAAAGAGCGTTTATTTTGCTCCAAGAGATTCGTCAGAGCATACGTCGTTCCACTAAATTTACCTTATTCAAACATTTTTACTGAATAAATCGCTTTAATAATTTTGTTATTGCGCTTGTGTGTTTCGTTGTTATACCCGCCATAACAAATACCGTGTGTATTCAATTCCGTCAAAATTGCAGGAGCCGCAAACCAAAAAAATTATCAGGAACAGGTTTGTGTGACCGCTACAGACCGTTAGTACGCCTACATACCCAGCCTCTCCATGAATTTTGTCAAATCCTACTGGTGTCAAGTGAAGCCTAAAAAGTTGTTCGGGTTGTTGCTATTTTATTAATTACCGACAGATTGAAGTTTGGCTACAGACGAAATAACAGCATGAGACTTGTGTTATTTAACTCGTCGTCATTTCAGATTTCAGAGTAGTTAGCCTGTCTTTGCACGTATCTAAATATTTGTTATTGTTATGTCAATACCTTTTTTAATCGTCAACCCAGTGTTAGCTGTCACTGGAAGTATGACAAACATACGACGGTTTCTTGTCCGTTTACTGAAGGATCTTGCAGTAAAACTCAATTTATTCAACAGGAAGCTGCCACTTAGCTGAAGTCCTCCTTGGACTTCCTGGAGTCTGCAGCATCGCCAAAGATAGCCGTCGGTAACTCGTTGCTAGGTGCTGCTTAGGGGTCCATCGTCCTCAGTGTCTGACAACTATTGCCTGCAGCGCCTTTGTACATCGCGCAATCACACTGTGTGCTCAGGTATTCCCACACTGCCACCGTCAAAATTATCATTATTATCTGCTTTTTATTCTACACGAGTGCGTAGCATACGAGCCATGACAACCAGATAATGTATTAGTCCAATCGACGGATGAAGAAAATCCAAATTTATTCTCTTCCTGATAGCGAAAAATTTGTATACCTCTCGTTCTTTTCCATGAGTCCCATTCACATTGCAACAGCTGTAATATGTGATGTTAAATTAACTCCTTCGTCGACGCCTCAGTCCTAGAAACCTTCGTACTTCCAATTCAATCCCTTACTTTAACCAATAAATTGCACCCCTTTCTCGAATTTTCTAGTCGTTGAAATCTTTTTTAATTTTACTGGCAATGTACGGCTCAGAGTAGTCTAGTAGACGCTCCATAACTTAATATTACTCTTACAAGGTGACCACATGGGTATCGGATTTTAGAATTTCTGTATATTTATGATGCGTGAAGTTCAGAACATAAATAACCGTCAGCCAAGGGCATTCGACGCAACTCTCAAAATTTGTCGAGAAAATGGACTCCTAAGTTTTGCAAGTAAACGTAAGTACCAATAATTAAAACAGTTACAGAATCTTTCGGTGTAGGTCAGCTGGTAGCGTTCCGGGCCGGTTTTTATTATTTTTTTTCGATGTGTTCGAATATTTACACAATTTTAATATCTGATGGTAATTTTTACGAAAAATGTACTTTCTTTTATTTATTCGTAATTTTCTATATTTTATAAACGTCGCTAATGATGAAGGTTTCAATCGAAAACACGTAAGTTACATTTTTAACAGTATTGGCTTCGCTATTCTTCAGTTTGTGAAGAGCTACTACGCTATTTACGGAAAGTCATCTCCATGGCTGCTAATGGCTTTCCAAGCAGCTGACTTACTCAACCAACGTTTAAGGTGACGACAAGGTGTTCAGTTCGTCTACATACATATAAACGAAAACTGACACGACACGTGTAATTACAGATCCCAGAATGTTTTACATAACAGTATTTAAAAAGTAAAAAAAATTCCCACCGTCGTAGGATTCGAACCAGAGACTCTACGGTTGGGAGGCGAGAACGCTACCACATGCGCTACACCAACAGACTCTTCAACTCTTTTGTTATAGATACTTACGTATAATTTCAAAACTTCAAAGTCGATTTTCTACAGAATTTTTGAGGATTGCGTCGAATGGATTTGACTGATTGTTATTTGAGTTCTCAACTTCACATACCGTAAATATTAAAAAGTTCTAATATCCGATAACCACGTTGTCTCTTTTCTGTGAAACAGGCTTCACATATGACTGATACTAATATGGACTGATGATATTTAACGAGAATCGAAAATAAACATTTGCGATATAATTTTGATAATCTATTTTTCCTGTTCTTTCTATAAAACGGTAGCCAGTAAAACCTCTACGTACCTCGTCTGCTAACAGCACTATTTCATTTTATCTTATAATATCTTACTATGTTCCCTATAAACAGAAGGTACAAGGCCTTCTTTGAGGCACCAATGACAATCTCCGACACCACCTATCCAAGTCATGCGCCGCTTACTGGTATGTATTTATACAACAGCTCAGGTAATAAATATCAACGGGTAACGATATTCTCAGATGCAGGAGGCGGTGGTATCGTGTATATAAGGACGCTGCATTGGCAGAGGTGATAAGATTAGATTAGATTAGTTGGTTCGTTCCATATATCCGTGTTGAGGTGATCCTCGTGTATGTGGAACGTGTCAATTTTTGTTTACATGTTGATAATATAAAAATACCAATAAAGATACATACATTTTTACAAGCTTATAATATAATAATACTAATAGTATGAACACAGATGCATGCATCAGTTGGTTCTATTTAAGAATTCGTCACTGGAGTAGAAGGAGTTGGCCACTAGAAAGTCTTTTAGGTTCCTCTTAAACTGATCTTCATTTGTAGCTAAAAATTTTATGGTTGTTGGTAAATTACTGAAAATATGTGTTTCTGAGTAGTGGAACCCTTTTTGAACTAAAGTAATGCTTTTAAGTCTTTGTGTAGATTATTTTTGTTCCTAGTATTGTAGATATGAACTGAGTTATATGTTGGGAAAAGGGTATGTTATTTATGACAAATTTCATTAAGGAACAAATATACTGAGAGGCAGTAGGTAATATACCCAGTTCTCTGAAGAGGCTTCTACAGTATTTCCGTGAATTTACACCACAAATAATACGTATAATTCGCTTTTGGACTCTAAAAACATTTTTCTTGACTCGAAGAGTTACCCCAAAATATTATACGATATGACATTATGAATGAAAGTAATCAACGTATGCAAGCTTTTTTATTTTTATGTCTCCTATGTCTGATACTACTCGTATTAAAAATATAGATCTGTTAAGTCGTTTCTGCAGTTCTGTGGTGTGCTCCTCCCAACTGAATTTATTTTCAAACTGTAATTACAGGAATTTTATACCGTCAACCTCTTATATCTGCTCTTCTTTATAATTTGTGTATATACTGGATGGGAATCTCTTACATGTTCTGAACTGCATTTAGGGTCTTTTCAATGTTTAATGTCAAACATTTATTAATGCTAATTAAAATATCATTAGCAGACCTTTCTAGAACTATACGCGATTGCTATTTATGGCAATACTAGTACAACCGAAAGAAAAAACGAACTCTGCTTCTGGCTGTGTAACTGATGAGAGATCATTAATGTACACAAGAAAAACCAGTGGCCCTAAGGTGGATCCTTGTGGGACACCACATGTAATTTCTTCCCAATCTGATGATGACTGTTGGCATAATTCACTAGTCACTTGCACGGACACCCTTTGTTTCCAGTTTACGAGGTATGACTTGAACCATTTTGCAGCAATTCCCGTCAAACCATTGAATTGTAATTTACTTAAAAGGATGTTATGGAGTCGTTTGTACTACACTGATTCATATGAAAAGATTTACTACACAATTAATGTGCACGTCGGGAATTAACCAACTTCCTCCCAGAATGGTAGACATACCTGGACAACTGTGACATTCCATTTCGGAAATTTTTAGGGAATTGTATAGACCTAGATCGAAAGAAGCCACAGTGTGCCGACAATACGAATTTTCACGCATTAATTTTCACTACGTTCAACACAGTGGCTGACGATTTACCATTAAAGACCATTTGCGTAGACTTGACAGCGCTAACAGACAAGCAGCACTGTGCAATATAACGGCAGAGATCAACGTGAGACGTTCACGAACGCATCCATTACGACAATACAGGTCAATTTGGCGATAAAGGGTGGCAGTGCGTTTGCTAAGAGAACTCTTTTGCCTGGGTTTGTGGTCATGCTGATTGGACTGAAGAAGACTCGAAACGGTGACTAGTCAGATGAATCCGTATTTCGGTATGTAAGAGCCGACGGTAGTAGCGTTTGGGTGTAACGCAATCTCAACGAAGCAATGAACACAACTACGTACTTTTAAAGCTGGTGACAGCTGCATGAAGGCAAGGGCTCTTTTTACATGGAATGGACTTGGTCTTACGGTCCAACGAAACCGATCATAGCTTCCAAATATTTATGTTTGACAGCTTGGAGAACATTCGGAGTCATTCATGGCCTCAATGTTCTCAACAAGGATGTAATTTTATGGGTGATATTGCGCCATAATCCGGACCATAGCTGTTGACACTTGAGATGAAGAACATCCTGGACAGTTCTAGTGAACAATTTCGCGAGCACGGTCATCAGACAGGATTCCTTTAGAATATTTATGGGACATAATCGAGAGCTCCGTCCGTTCACAAAACCTCGTACCGGCACTTTACTGGCAATTGTGGACAGTGACGCGACGAGTGGAAACACCTGGTGGGCAATTGCAGGTTCGATACGATATCAGGAGCTATAGGAAGACGACCATTTAAGAGGGGATGAGGGTACACTTTTTGTTTTTCATTGGGCAGTCAAATGTACTAAAGCACAGAACAAGAATCTGAAAATTCACGCAATTCAAATGCAGTTTTAATTTATTTAAGGGAGTAATAGTATTTTCTGTCATATAGAGTACCCCCATGAAGCACAGACATTGCCGAGGTGGGGTGGCTTGCGTGCCTCAATGATACAGATAGCCGTACCGTAGGTGCAACCACAGCGGAGGGGTATCTGTGGAGAGGCCAGACAAACGTGTGGTTTGGGCAGCAGCCTTTTCAGTAGTTACAGGGGAAACAGTCTGGATGATTGACTGAGCTGGCCCTGTAACATCAGCTAATGTGGCTTTGCCACACAGTTACTGCGAACGGCTGAAAACAAAGGGGAAACTACAGCCGTTATTTTTCCCGAGGACATGCAGCTCTACTGTATGAACATATGATGATGGCATCCTCTCGGGTAAAATATTCCGGAGGTAAAATAGTCCCCCATTCGGATCTCCGGGCGGGGACTACTCAGGAGGATGTGATCATCAGGAAGGACAATACTGGCATTCTACGGGTCGGAGCGTGGAATGTTAGATCCATTAATCGAGTAGGAAAATTAGAAAATTTAAAAAGGGAAATGGATAGGTTGAAGTTAGATATGGTGGGGATTAGTGAAGTTCGGTGGCGGGATGAACAGGATTTCTGGTCAGGTGAGTACAGGATTATAAATACAAAATCAGTTGTGGGGGGGGGGGGTATCACAGGAGTAGGACTGATAATGAATAAGAAAATAGGAATGCGGGTAAACTACTATGACCAGCACAGTGATCGCATTATCACTGTCAAGATAGATACGAAGCCAACACCGACAACAGTAGTACAGGTTTATATGCCAACTAGCTCTGCCGATGACGAGGAAATCGAAGAAATATATGAGGAGCTAAAGGAAATTATTCAGACAATTAAGGGAGAAGAAAACTTAATTGTTATGGGAGACTGGAATTCGGTAGTAGGACAAGGAAGGGAAGGGAAGAAATGTTCAAATGTTTGTAAATCTAACGGACCAAACTGCGTGGTCATTAGTCCGTAGCTTACAAACTACTTAAACCTAGGTAAACTAACCTACGGACAACACACACACCCATGCCCCAGGGAGGACTCGAACCCCCACGGCGAGCAACCGCGCGCTCCGCAGCGAGACGCTTTAGACCGCTCGGCTACTCCACCGCGGCGGGAAGGGAAGATAGTACGTGAATATGGTCTGGGCAAAAGGAATGAAAGAGGAAGCCGCCTGGTAGAATTTTGCACGGAACATAATTTAGTTATAACAAACACCTGGTTCAAGAATCACAAAAGAAGGTTGTATACGTGGAAGAGACCAGGAGACACCGGGAGATACCAGATAGATTTTATAATGGTAAGACATAGATTTCGGAATCAGGTTTTACAGTGTAAGACCTACCCAGGGGCAGATATAGACTCTGACCATAACTTGTTGGTTATGAACTGTAGGCTGAAACTGAAGAAACTACAAAAAGGTAGGAAAATAAGGAGATGGGACCTGGATAAATTGAAGGAACCTGAGGTTCTTAAGAATTTCAGAGGGAGCTTTAGGCAACAATTGACAGAAACAGCGGAAAATAAAACAGTAGAGGAGGAATGGGTAAAATTGAGAGATGAAATAATTAAGGTAGCAGAGGACAAAATAGGTAGGAAGGCAAGACCTACAAAAAATCCTTGGATATCACAGGAGATACTAAATTTAATCGATGAAAGGAGAAAATATAAAAATTCAGTAAATGAAACAGGCAAAAGGGAGTACAGACGACTAAGAAATGAGATTGACAGGAAGTGAATAATGGCTAAGCAGGAGTGGCTAGAAGGCAAATGCAAGGATGTAGAAGAATGTATAAATAGGGGAAAAATAGATACAGCCTACAGGAAAATAAAAGAAACATTTGGAGATAAGAAAAACAGCTCTATGAATATCAAGGACACTGATGGAAAACCAGTTCTCAGCATAGAAGGGAAAGCTGCAAGGTGGAAAGAGTGTATAGAGGGGCTCTACAAAGGAAATGAACTCCGAGACAATATTGTAGGAAGGGAAGAGGATGTAGATGAAAATGAAATAGGAGATACTGTGCTGAGAGAAGAATTTGACAGAGCCCTGAAAGACCTAAGTCGAAACAAGGCCCCTGGAGTAGACGATATTCCCTCAGAGCTACTGAAGTCTCTGGGAGAACCAGCCATGACAAACCTGTTTCACCTGGTGTGTAAGCTGTATGAGACAGCGAAGTACCCTCAGACTTTAAGAAAAATGTTATAATCCCCATTCCAAAGAAATCAGGTGCAGACAGGTGTGAAAACTACAGAACCATCAGTTTAATAAGTCATGGTTGCAAAATATTAACGCGAATTATATACAGAAGGATGGAAAAGCTGGTAGAAGCCGACCTCGGGGGAGATCAGTTTGGGTTCAGGAGAAATGTAGGAACACGGGAGGCAATACTCACTCGACGGCTTATCCTAGAACATAGATTAAGAAAAGGCAAACCTACATTTCTAGCTTTTGTAGATTTGGAGAAGGCTTTTGACAATGTTGAAGGGAATAAACTCTTTCAAGTTCTGAAGCAAGCAGAAGTAAAATATAGGGAGCGTAAAGTTATTTACAACTTGTACAAAAACCAAACAGCGGCTGTCAGAGTTGAAGGGCATGAAAGGGATGCAGTGGTTGGGAAGGGGGTGAGACAGGGCTGTAGCCTTTCTCCAATGTTATTCAATTTGTACACTGAGCAAGCTATAAAGGAAAGCAAGGAGAAATTTGGAGAAGGAATTAAAGTTCAGGGTGAAGAATTAAAAACATTGCGTTTTGCCGACGACATAGTAATTCTGTCAGATACAGCAAAGGACCTTGAAGAGCAATTGAACGGAATGGACAGTGTGCTGAAAGGTGCATATAAGATGAACATTAACAAGAGCAAAACTAGGGTAATGGAATGCAGTGTAAGAAAATTTGGTGATGCTGAAGGAATTATATTAGGTAACGAAGCAATGAAGGAGGTAGATGAGTTTTGTTACTTGGGCAGTAAAATAACAAATGATGGTCGCAGTACAGAGGATATAAAATGCAGAATGGCAATGGGTAGAAAAGCGTTCTTGAAAAGGAGAAATTTGTTAATATCGAACATTGATTTAAGCCTAAGGAAGTCCTTTCTGAAGGCATTTGTATGGAGTGTTGCCTTGTATGGGAGTGAGACATGGACGATAAACAGTGTGGACAGGAAGGGGATTGAGGCTTTTGAAATATGGTGCTACAGAAGAATGCTGAAGATTAGGTGGGTGGATCGCTTAACTAATGAGGAGGTACTGAACAGAATTGTTGAGAAAAGCAATTTCTGGCATACCTTGACTAAAAGAAGGGATAGATTGGTAGGACACATTCTTAGAGATCAAGGAATTGTGAATTTAGCATTGGAGGGAAGTGTATGGAGTAAAAATCGCAGAGGAAGACCATGAGGTGGATACAGTAAGCAGATTCAGACAGATGTAGGTTGCCTTTCTTATGTGGAGATGAAGAGGCTTGCTTAGGATAGGGTATTGTGGAGAGCTGCATCAAACCAGTCTCTGGACGGAAGACCACAACAACAACAACAGAGTATGGTTTCATTTCATATGACACTTCATATCGTATTATGAAAGTATGGGAGGAATAGGCTGTATCTGACAGACAATTGCATTGCATTGGCAGACAATCATGGTCATTTCAAATACTAATCAAGTGTGTTGATCACTGCCTCACAGCGTGCAGTGATACTTTCTTCTAAGTAATTTTTACGAAACATGTCATTTTCACATCGAGATGAACGCGTTTAATAGCTCATCGCAGCAAACAGACGTATATATATATATATATATATATATATATATATATATATATATATATATATATGAGGAACAAGAGAAAAAAATTGGAGGCAAAGTGATATTTATTTAGCTACGCTTACCACGCGTGCTGAAGTGCGGTGACCCCGAGGTTTATAAGGTCACTCAGTGTCCGTCCCGTTTTACTCGACCTGTACTACATCGCTGGGATATTCACTAACATACAGTGGACCCACAAACAATTCGAGAGAAGGTGGTAATGCAGCTATATTACAAAACCGTACCATATCTTAAATTGGTCCTCTTACGATGTGTTCAGAATACTCCCAACAACAGCTATTTGTGTGCGAATAACGCAGTTATAAATTGTACTTGAGTGTGTTGGGATTCAAGACTAGGTTGCAACTCTTAAGACTTTCAAGTACATCAACAAATTTCGTACAGTGAATAGGTAAGATTTGTTTCTAAAATATGAACGGTAATATTTTGCTTGTTCTTGTTTAAAAGGCTCGACGGTCACACAGGTCCCACACCTGTATCAACGCTCAATATTAGCTTCCACACCTACATTTCTAGCATTTGTAGATCTGGAGAAAGCTTTTGATAATGTAGACTGGAATTCTAAAGCCGGCCGCGGTGGCCGAGGGAATTGAGGCGCTCCAGTCACGGTCTGCACGGCGACTACGGTCGGGGGTTCGAATCCCCCCTCGGACATGGATATTTGTGCTGTCCTTAGTGTTAGCTAGTTCATAAGTAGTAAATAAGTAGTATGTACGTTTAGGGACTGATGACCCCGTAATTACGTCCCATAAGCTTAACAAACATTTGAACATTTTTGGAATTCTAAAGTTATCAGGTGTAAAATCTAGAAAACAACTTCTATAGAAACTAGATAGCAATTATCAGAGTTGAGGGACAATAAAGGGACACATTGATCGGGAAGGGAGTAAGACAGGTTCGTAGTCTTTCCTCAATGTTGTTCAGTCTGAACATTGAGCAACTTATGAAGAAAAGCAAGGAGGGATTTGGAGAAGGAATTAAAGTTTAGGTTGAAGAAGTAAAAACATTGCGATTTGCTGGTGAGTTTGTAGCCTGATTCTGTCCATCACAGCAAAATATCTGGAAGAGCAGTTGAAAGTTTCGTCATAGGAAGGAATATGATGAACATCAAAAATAGTAATGTAATGTAGCCTAATAAAATCATGCGATGCTGAAGGAATTAGATTAGGTAACGAGAAAGTAAAGGTGATAGACGAGTTTTCTTACTTCGACAATAGGATAACTTACGAAGGTGGCGGGAGAGCCGATATATAATTCAGAACGGTACTGGCGAAGAAAAGCGTTTCCGTAGAAGAAAAATTTGTAATCATCGAATATTAATTTAAGTGTTAGGAAGTCTTTCCTGAAATAAATAGTGTGCAGTGTCCCTTTGTACGGCAGTGAAACATGGACTATAAATCGTGGTGACAGGAAGAGGGTAGTAGATTTTGAAATGTGGTGCTACAGACGAATGTGAATCTTAGATGGGTATATCGCATAAATAATGAAGAGGTAGTGAATAGAACTGCAGAGAAAAGAAATATCTGGCATACGTCTCTAATGCAAGGGATCAATTATTGAGAGATATGAAGGACTTTTCAGCTTAGTATTGAAGGTAAGAGTGGGAGGACAAAAATCTCAGAGGAAGACCAAGAAAGGAACACACAAGCAGGTTCGAGTGGATGTGGGTTGTAGTAGGAGATGAAAAGGCCTTCACAGGGTAGAGTAGTATGGCTTTATTTAACCACAGTCCGGACTGAGGACCACAGCAACAGCAGTTACTGACTTTACCTTACATGTAAAAGTCCTGCGGCCTGCAATCAAATCAAAGCGACGTCGACTGCTGTCAGCAGGTGTCCTTTTGCAACATGACAATGCAAGGCCCCACACTGCCCTTACAACAGTAGCAACAATCACAGACCTGCATTTTGAGTATTTTGTTCATGCACCATACTCACCAGACCTTACCCCAATGATTTCCAAATGTTTGGTCCACTCAAAGAAGCAATAGGAGGACATAAGTTCCGTTCTGATGAAGAGGTACGCCACGCGGTCATGAGTGCGCAGAGCGCTGTAGGACTTGCATTGAGCGCGGGGAGATTATGTTGGAAAGTGATACAGCTTTGTACCACTTATGCACAATGAACCGACATCTGCATCTACATGGTATACTCTGGAAATCACATTTATGTGCCTGGCAGAGGGTTCATCGAACCACCTTTACACCATTTATCTTCCATTCCATTCTCGAACAGCACGCGGGAAGAAAGAACACCTCAATCTCTTCCTTCGAGCTCTGATTTCTCGTATTTTATTCTGATGATCTTTTCTACCTAGGTCGGTGGGAGTGAACAATATGTCTTTGCATTCGATGTAGAATGTCGACGATTGGAGTTTCGTGAGTAGCCCACGCCGCAGCGATAGGCGTCGTTGTTGTAATGATTTCCATCCCAGATCCTGTATCATTTCCTAAACGCTGTCTCCCCTGTATCGTGATAATAAAAAACGAGCTGCCTTTCTTTGGACTCTTTCGAGCTCTTTCGTCAAATCCATCTGGTAAGGATCCCACACTAGATAGCATTACTCCAAAACAGGACGGACAAGCGTAGTGTATGCAGTTTTTCTAGTAGTTCTGTTGCATCTTTTAAGGGTTGTGCCAATGAAACGCAAAATCTGGTTCGCCTTCCCCACGACATTATCTATGTGTTCTTTCCAGTTTAAGTCTGAAGTGATAGTAATTCCTAGGTATTTTGTGGAGTTTACGGCATTCAATATTGACTGATTTATCTTTTAAAGAATTTTAAAATATCTAAGGTTTTCATTTGAGTCACCCTCGTAACTGCTGTTTGGTAGATGTATTCTGTATTCTACCCCTTGTAATTTCAGAATTTGAAATAGTTTATTCAAATCAACAATGTTAACAGTTTTCTCCAAATCTACAAAAGCTAGAAAAGCAGGTTTGCCTTTTCTTAATCTATCTTATTGTATAGATAACAATTGCAATATGAGTTTTTATATTACACCCTTGATGAGTAACGTACACTACGGTCGGGGATTCGAATCCCCTCTCGGGCATGGATATTTGTGCCGTCCTTAGTATTAGATAGTTCATTAGTAGTTTGTAAGTTTATGGACTAATGACCCCGTCGTTAAGTCCCATTAGCTCTACCAACATTTGAACATTTTTGTTACGGTAGTAACACTAAAAGTTGGCCTTTGCGATCGTCTTTTGCTAGCTCGAAAATTAAATGAAAATAACGGCCTAACTATTCATCTGGAACGAAAATTGAATAACCTGGTTGATAGAGGAGAAGATTCTCTACAACTTAGCTCCCTTATTTTTTTTCATGTCTCGTATCGTTTGAAATATATTTGCAAAAATTTCGGAGATTTGACACTGTCCATTGATTATACGAAAACCAGCCGTTCGCAGATGTCACGTGACATTCCTCGCCCAGAACTCTCTCTCTCTGGCATACGCCATCTTGCGTTGCGTATTTGATGATTTTCTTAGTGTAACTTATACGTTGTTATTTCAAAGCAATGGTGCACTGAAGAATTAACAAAAACACATCGTTCTTTGTACGATAAATGATAATCTAGTGTATGCAATGTCATAGTAGATTCAGATAACAACGGCCATCAATACTATGAGATTAAAGGACTCATTGTTTGTTTGACAGCCGTGGCAGAGTGGGCACAGCGTTAGCCTATGACGTAAAAGGTCGGTAGTATGGAACCCGCCACAACCTAAATTTTTATTTCCTAAAAGGGTTTCAGACACTGTTATTAATTAATTTTTTATTATTTAGATTATTTTTTTGGTCCAAAATGTTTGCAAGAACTTATAAAACTATAAATCTAAAGTGGGCCGTAAAACACGTCAGTGCGATTTTTTAGTGACGTACAGTGTTGATATAATTAAACAATGACAATATTTTTCGGTCGCAACTTGTAGCAGAGGATCCGTACAATCTTATCAAACTTTCATGATGTCGGAAGTGCTGCTTCTACTCGTAAAAAACTCCTGCGCGCTCTACCGAAGCCGCTATCGATCTTAGGCGGAAGTTGCTTGGCTGTCCACGGCGCACATTATAGTCTCATCACCCAGTACGGGAACTTGGCGCCGACTATAACTAACTGCCCCACGCAGCTGACTTCCCGTTCGCAGGGCGCCGGGGAGCGCGAAAGTGTGTCGCAAGTTTAAGTGGCCGCCGTCGGCCACGCACGGGAATAACTGGCGCCAGTATTTACCGGCTGAGTTATGTGGCCCATTATACGGCGCACCGGCGCCCCGTGACGGACCGCGCCCAGAATTAGGGATACGTACCGTACCACTGCGGAGAGGAACGGCCCGCTCACTCGCTCTATCAGCGGAAGTTTGCCGGCGATAAACTTGCCGCGAGACGAGCCGGCGAACGGGCCGTAATTCTGCCGAGTGGGCTGCGAGTCCAAGACAAACAAGCCGCCCCTCCGTCCCGCTCTTTCCTTTCCTGGGAGGAAGTCGGCCGGACGCCGCCTTGTGGACACTCCCCCAGTGACCTCGGCAAGCCGGAGGTTCCGCCAACACGGCCTAGAAGACAAGGCCTGACAACTGGCCGTGCGGCTGGCAGATGACTGGCTGGTCGCTGGCACGGCCACCACTTCGTAGTTACCGGCCATTCAGCTTTCATTCGCGGCCAATCGGGGTGACGAAGCCACGGTCAGATGTGAGACCTTGTCTTCTAGGTGGTGTTGGTCGCGCTCGGGTGGAGCTGTCGCCACAGCAGAAACCTACAGGAGAACTGATAGCTGGCCGCGGTGGCCGAACAGACTAAGGCGCTCCATTCACGGTCTGCACGGCCACTACGGTCGGGGGTCCGAATCCCCCCTCGGGCATGGATATTTGTGCCGTCCTAGTTCGTAAGTAGTTCATAAGTAGTTTGTAAGTTTAGGGACTGATGACCTCGTAGTTAAGTCCCATAGACTATACAAACATTTGAACATTTTGAATTTGTGAACTGATAACAGACCAGCCTAACTTTACATTTATAGTTTAAACATCATTAAAGAAGTCTGTATACTTCGAAGAGACCAGGAGACACTGGAAGGTACCAGATTAACTTTATAATGGTAAAGAATAGATTTAGAAACAAGGTTTTAACCTGTAAGACTTATCTCTGGGCAGATATAGTCTCTGACCACCTAGAAGACAAGGGCTGACAACTGACCGTGCCTACGTCACACCAAGAGGCCGCGGCTGGCAGATGACTGACTGGCCGCTGGGACACGCCCACCACCCCGTAGCGACCGCACCGGCCATTCAGCTTGCATTCGCGGACACTCGGTGTAACGTAGACACGATCAGTTGTGAGGCCATGTCTTCTACGTGATTCCACTCGGGTGGAGCTGTCGACACAGCAGAAACCTACAGGAGAACTGAGAACAGCCAAGCCTGACTTTGCATTTATAGTTTAAACATCATGAAAGAAGGCTGTATACTGGTCGCTGGGGCACGCCCACCACCTCGTAGCGACCCGCCATTCAGCTTTCTTTCGCGGCCACTCGGTGTGACGTAGACACGGACAGTTGTGAGGCCTTGTCTTCTAGGTGGTGTTGGTTCCGCTCGGGTGAAGCTGACGACATAGCAGAAACCTACAGAAGAACTGAGAACAGCCCAGCCTAACTTTGCATTTATAGTTTAAACATCATGAAAGAAGGCTGTATACTTCGAAGAGACCAGGAGACACTGGAAGGTACCAGATTGACTTTATAATGGTAAGGAATAGATTTAGAAACAAGGTTTTAAACTGTAAGACGTATCTATGGGCAGATATAGTCTCTGGCCGCCTAGAAGACAAGGCCTGACAACTGGCCGTGCCTACGTCACAATAAGAGGCCGCGGCTGGAAGATGAGTGGCTGGCTGCTGGGGCACGCCAAACACCTCGTAGCGACACGCCATTCAGCTTACATCCGCGGCCACTAGGTGTGACGTAGACACGGCCAGTTGTGAGGCCTTGTCTTCTAGGTGGTGTTGGTTCCACTCGGGTGGATCTGTCAACACAGCAGAAACCTACAGGAGAACTGAGAACAGCCCAATCTAACATTGCATTTATAGTTTAAACATTATGAAAGAAGGCTGTATACTTCGAAGAGACCAGGAGACTCTGGAAGGTACCAGATTGACTTTATAAATAGACTTAGAAACAAGGTTTTAAACTATAAGACTTATCTATGGACAGATATAGACTCTGACCGCCTAGAAGAAAAGACCTGACAACTGGCCGTGCCTACGTCATAATAAGAGGCCGCGGCTGGCAGATGAGTGGCTGGCCGCTGGGGCACGCCAAACACCTCGTAGCTATCGGCCATTCAGCTTGCATTCGCGACCACTCGGTGTGGCGTATACACGGTCAGTTGTGAGGCCTTGTTGGTTCCGCTCGGGTGGAGCTGTCGACACAGCAGAAACCTACAGGAGAACTGGGAACAGCCCAGCCTAACTTTGCATTTATACGAGGCGCGTCCAGAAAGTAAGTTCCGTTTGGTTATCTAGAACGAACGGGTACAGATACAGAAAAAAATATTTCACTGTAATGTTTTTAAAGGAAACGCCTTTTGCTACTGCGAATGGTTTTATTTATATAAGTCACCCATACGCGTTTCACCTTTGTGTCAAGGCATCATAAGTGGGTGTCAGCACTTGCTTCTCCACGCAGCAGGTAACAGTGGAACCAGAAAGCTGCAATGTGTTTCAGAAAACAGTGTAACCTTGCGACCTGGTTGCCAGAAAGAGACTGACGTGTAGCAGTAGCAAAACTTTAAAAACATTACAGTGAAATACAATTCAGCTGCTGCTCAAAATGGCCACAGCAAGCAACGTACAAAAAAATATTGATTGTACAAAAATCTACAACTGTTAAACTACTTTTCTACATAGCTTCCGAAATTTTGTGGGCAATTGTCATAGCATGGCACAACGTTTTGTGTGCCTTTTTCACATAATGTTTCCGCCTGTGTATTCAACCATGTAGTAACATGTTCTTTCAGCTCGTCATCATCGTTGAAGTGCTGGCCACCAAGGACACATTTTAGGTGTAAGAAGAGGATTACTGTGAAAAGATTTTTTTTTTTCACGATAATGCCTTACCTCACACACCGAATGTGACTAAACAATTCTTACGGAAATTTCAATGTGACCTGTTTGATCATTCTCCATACAGTTCGGACCTCTCTCCTAGCGACTTTCATCTCTTCTTACACCTAAAATCTGTCCTTGGCGGTCAACACTGCAACGATGATAAAGAGCTGTTACCACATGGTTGAATACACAGGCGGCAACCTTCTGTAAAGGATGCACGCAAAAACATGTGGCACGCTATGCCAAGTGCCTACAAAATTTCGGCAGTTGTGTGGAAAAGTAGTTTAAGAGTTGTAGAATTTTGTGCAATAAAAATTTCTTCCGTATCTGTAGACAAATTCATTCTATTATCAAACGGAACTTACTTTCGGGACGCGTCTCGTAGTTTAAATATCATGAAAGAAGGCAGTATACTTCGAAGGGACCAGGAGGCACTGGAAGGTACCAGACTGACTTTATAATGGTAAAGAATAGATTTAGAAACAAGGTTTTAAACTGTAAGACTTATCTTTGCGCAGATATAGACTCTGACCATAACTTATTGGTTATGAATTGCAGATTAAAACTTAAGAGACTGCAGATAGGTAGAAAAGTTAGGAGATACAACCTGGACAAATTGAAGGAACCAGAGGTGGTTGAGAGTTTGAAGAAGTAGCATTAGGCAAGGACTGGCTAAAATGGGAGAAAGCAATACAGTAGAAGAAGAATGGGTAGCTCTGATAGCGCAGTAAAAGACGCAGAGGATCATGTAGACAGGACAAGACCTATAAAATCCTTATTATTAAACCAAGTTGACTTAAAGTAGAGAGAGCAATAATCCTTTTTAACTCAAATTCGAAATTCGCTCTAAGACCAGACATAAATATAGTTAAACAACCAATAAAAAGAATATACCAACCAAAACTATAAATTAATAATATAGGATTAAAACGAATTAATAAATATACCTAATAGAAATCCCTGGATAACACAGGATATACTGAAAATTGATGAGAGGAGAAAATATAAAAATTCAGCAAGTGAAGCAGGCAAAAGGGAGTACAAACGTTTGAAAAATGAGATTGGCAGGAAGTGTAGACTGGCTTAGCAGGAGTGGGTGGAAGACAAATACGGAACCGTAGAAGAATGCATAAGTAGGGGAAAGATAGATACCGGCAACAATAAAATAAAAGAGATATTTGGAGACACGAAAAGAAGCTGTATGTATATCAAAAACTCGGAAGGAAAACCAGTACTAACCAAAGAGGGGAAAGCTGAACTGTGGAAGGAATATATAGAGGGCCTATAAAAAGGAAATAAACTTGAAGGCATCATTCTAGAAATTGAAGACGAAGTGGAGGAAGATGAGATAGTAGATATGATACTACGAGAAGAATTAGATTTGAGTCGAAAGAAGGCCCCTGGAGTAGATGATATTCCGTCTGAACTGCTGATATCGTTAGGAGAGCCAGTCGTGAAGACATAGTTCCATCCGGTATGCCATATGTATGGGACTGGGGAAATAACTCCGAATTCAAGAAGAATATAGTAATTCCAATTGCAAAGAAGCCAAGTGCTGACAAATGTGAAAATTACAGAACTATCAGTTTAATAAGTCTTGGTTGCAAAATACTAACACGAATTATTTACAAACGGTTTGAAAATCTTGTGGAATCAGACTTTGAGAAAGATCAGTTTGGATTTAGGAGAAATGTAGGAACACGGGAGGCAATACTCACATTACGATTTATCTTAGAAGATGGGCTAAAGAAAGGCAAACCTACGTTTTTAGCATTTGTAGATTTGGAGAAAGCTTTCGACAATGTCGACTGGAATACACTCTTTAAAATTCTGAAAGTAACAAGGATAAAATATAGGGAGTGAAGAGTTATATTCAACCAATACAAAAACCTGACAGCAGTTATTACAGTCGAAGAGCAAGAAAGGACAGCAGAGGTTGGGAAGGGAGTAAGGCAGGGTTGTAGCCTTTCCCTAATGTTGTTCAATCTGTACGTTCAGCAAGCAGTAAAGGAATGCAAGGAGAAATTTGGAGAGGGAATTTATGTTAAGGGAGAAGAAATAAAAACTTTGCTGTTTGCCGATGAAATAGTGACTTTATCAGAGACTGTAGAGGATATGGAAGAGTAACTGAATGGAATGGACAGCGTCTTGAAAGAAAGACATAAGATGAACACCAACAAAAGTAAAACAAGGGCAATGGAATCTAATGTCAGAAAGTCAGGCGATGCTGAAGGAATTAGATTAGGTAACGAGACAATAAAAGTAGTAGATGAGTTTTGTTACTTGGGTAGCAATCTAACTTCTGATAGCCGAAGTAAAGAAGATATAAAATGCGTGATTGCTATGGGAAGAAAAGCATTTCTAAAGAATCGAAAGTTGTTAACATCCAATATTAATTTAAATGTTAGGAAGTCCTTTCTGAAAGCATTTGTCTGGAGTGTAACATTGTATGGGAGTGAAACGTCGACCTTTACGAGTTCAGACAAAAAGATGAGAGAATTCTTTGAAATCTGGTGCCGAAGAAGAATGATGAAAATTAGATAGATAGATCACGTAACTAATGAGGAGGTGCTTAACCGAATTGGGGAGAAAAGCATTTTTTGCATATCCTAAGAGAAGGTATAGGTTGGTGGTACACATTCTGAGACAGAAAGAATCTTCAACGTAGTGTAGAAGGAAGTGTGTGGGGTGAAAATAGTAGAGGCAGACCGAGGGATTAATACAGTAAGCAGATTCAAAAGGATGTATGTTGCTGAACGTTTTCTCAGATGAAGAGACTTTCACAGGGCAGAGCAGCGTGGAGAGCTGCATCAAACCAGTCTGTGGACTGAAGACCACAACAACAACAGCTTAAAAATGGAAACAGCCACCAGTTGCAAGGTTTGCAGGTTTATTAATCCGTAACTGGTGAGGTTGGGTGTCAGATATCCACTAAATCTTTGAAACCTCTTTGTTACCAGATTGTTGTAAGTACATCGTTCTTGGCTCCTATACCTTGAAGTCAGTTCATTGCGGGACACTCTGAAGCACGGTACTGAACAGATCGGTGAGTTGTTTGATTTTATATGCGATTTTTTAAAATCATCCTCATCATAATTAGAGACTGATTATGCCTTTCAGCGTTCAGTCTGGAGTATAGTACCTTTACTACAATTCCTCCATGACGCCTATTCACAGCTGACATTGATGCCTCGTCTGATTTTAAGCTTTTTACATCGAAATGATTCTTCAGCGAATCTACTTCTTGGTCTACCTCGACTCCTCTTACCCTTCGCTGCCGATCTCATGAGGCTCTTAGGTAACCTCGCTTCTCCCATGCGTGTTCGCCTGTTCGCCTGTTCGCCTGTTCGCTGTAACTACTCCATCTATGGTCTACGTTCCCATCTTTCTTTGATTTCCTCAATATGGACACCCTCCTGCCATTTTTCCCATCTATTAGTACCTGCAATCAGACTGTAGAGGATATGGAAGAGTAGCTGAATGGAATGGACAGTGTCTTGAAAGGAAGATATAAGATGAACAATCAAAAATGTATTTTGTTAATCGAAATGGTTGGAAAGTTATTGATACGTTTATACCTCTGGTAAAATATAATGACTTCCTTCAGTCATACCTTTTTATGTTCAGTACAACCAAAGAGTTCGAAGGAAATAGGCAAAGTCTTACATGCAGATATCCGTACTACTGTTCCTCCTCATGAAGTCTGTGAGTGGATTTTTTATTAAGAAAATCCAAGTAAAAGACGACCGTGGTGTTGAGATTACGAGAAGTAGCCTCATATAAACAGGCCTCCACATACTGAGACTCTGTAATCAAAGAGACTGTAGAAATAAGAATGTGTGAGAACAACTTCAACCGTGATATCTGGTATAATCATAGCGGTGCTTGGAAACGAGCGCTCGATACAGAAAGGCAGCAGAGACACGTCGCGCAACGTCTTCGATATTACGGAAGGGGAGGCGCCACCAGCGCAGACGTAGACTGAATCTGTGGCAGCGTGACGTAGCGGCCGACCAATCAGAATACGACCAATCATAAGCCGTCCATGGGCTATTTAAGGCCACCACAGCACCAGCACTGTCAGACAGCGGCTCCTGACCAAGAAGATGGAGGATATCTTCGAAAGCTTGAAATTTTATCAAGAATTGACGCGGCAAGAAGTCCGAGAAAGTTTTATACAACATTAATTTTAAACAAAATTTTAAAATCCATTTTATCGGAAGTTATTTTTTTAGCTCGATGAAAACTTTCTTATCATCAGTATTAAATAATCTGAATGAAATTTTTGCAGGGAGTATTCTTGATGTAGTGAAGGCTTTCACGACCGGCTGAAATAATAGCTGTTGTATCTTCCGGGTTATGTGGTCGTGGTCCAAGAAACATATCTGTTCCTGACGTTTCGTCCAGAGCTGCGCTGGACATCTTCAGAGGTAGCGGTGAGTCTTGCCGACTGAGTCGGCAAGACTCACCGCTACCTCTGAAGATGTCCAGCGCAGCTCTGGACGAAACGTCAGGAACAGATATGTTTCTTGGACCACGACCACATAACCCGGAAGATACAACAGCTATTATTCTTGATGTGTTTCCATACTTCATGCATTAATATTACCGAACATCTAACTTTTTTTATTTTATGATCAGTCTTTCTTAGCAATAACTTAAGAAAATTTAAGGCTAAAATTTGAAAAAAAAAAAAAAAAAAAAAAAAAAAAACACTAAATACATATAATCAATACATCACGTAAAATTAATGTCCAGAACTGTTGAACTTTGTCTTATGAATGTATCTACAAAATCTGTCATTTGAAAGTACCAAAAGTTGGTTATCTTGAATACCATTAAAGCAAATTAGAAATTCAGAACTCGAAAACCAATGAAGTTACTGACATAAAACGTGTATTGCTACATCTTTAAATAATAGAAGCAATTTTGAAATTTTGATGCTATCGCTAAAGCAGAAGGAACGTTACATTATTAGGTTGAGTCTCCCATAAAACACTTCGCCGTAATACTGTACGTTAGTTTATAAGTCTACGCAGAACTTAATTAGTATCGTTCATCTATTATGCTGGTTCAACTGAGCACAGCACATCGTTTTCACTTCCCCTGCACTTCCAGTCTGCCGTGCTGTGCGACATAACGACGTCGGCTCATTCCATTTGTCCGTCAGCTCTCTCAACTCGGACAGCGAGCGAGCCGAAAGCTACCTGCGGCAGACAGGCCGGTTTGTCCTACTTGTGGAACACCCTGTCCACTACCTCAAGTGTCTGGGGCTCTGGGAAAGTGTCAACACTTTCCGTCTCCAGGCGAATGTCTCTCCGTGCAAGTGTCACAAACACTCTGATCTTACTCCCAGCGATTTACATCTTTTCTTACAGCTCAAAAAATTCCTGTCCTCGGGCCACAATTTTGTCAACGACGACGACGACGCTGAAGGCGCCTTTCGAAGCTGGCTCCATTCACAGGCGACAGTTTTTTACGACACAGGAGTACAAAATCCGATTTCGCGATACATCGAATGTTACAATTACTTTGTATGGCGAAGAATAGCTGTACATCTACATCTACATCTACATCTACATCGATACTCTGCAAATCACATTTAAGTGCCTGGCAGAGGGTTCATTAACCACCTTCATAACTTTTCTCTACCGTTCCATTCTCTAATAGCGCGCGGGAAGAAAGAACACCTAAATCGTTCCGTTTTCGATCTGATTTCTCTTATTTTATTGGGATGGTCATGTCTCCCTAAGTAGGTGGGTGCTAGCAAAATATTTTCACATTCAGAACTAAAAGTCGGTGATTGAAACTTCGCAAACAGATCACGCCGCAATGAATAACGTCTTTCTTTTAATGATTTCCACCCCAATTCGTGCAACATTTCCGTGACGCTTTCCCCCCCGTAACGTGATAAAACAAAACGAGCTGCCCTTCTCTGAACCTTCTCAATATCTTCCGTCAGACCCACCTGGTGAGGGTCCCACAAGGGGCAACAGTACTCCAAGAGAGGACGCACAAGTGTGATGTAGGCAGTCTCTTTGGTGGAGCTGGTGCATCGTCTAAGCGTTCTGCCAATGAAACGTAACCTTTGGTTCGCCTTCCTGACAATATTTTCTATGTGTTCTCTCCAGTCAAAGTTGTTCGTAATTGTAACTCCTAGGTATTTGGTAGAATTTATGACCTTAAGGTTTGACTGATTTATCGCGTAATTGAAGTTCAGCGGATTTCTTTTAGTGGTCATGTGTATTACTTCACACTTTTCTTTATTTAGTGTCAATTGCCAATTTTCGCACCAAGTAGAAATTTTGTCTAAATCGCTTTGCAGTTGCTTTTGATCCTCTGTTGACTTCACTAACCGATAAACGACAGCATCATCCGCGAACAGTCTAAGGGAGCTATTCAGATTATCTCCTAAATCGTTTATAAACACGAGGAAGAGTAGGGGACCAATAACGCTTCCCTGTGGAACGCCAGATATCACTTCTGTTTTACTCGATGACTTACCGTCAATTACAACGAACTGTGTCCTTTCTGATAGGAAATCGTGAATCCAATCGCACAATTGGGGAGATATTCCGTAAGCACGCAATTTCATTAGAAGCCGCTTGTGGGGTACAGTATCAAAAGCCTTCCGGAAATCCAGAAATATGGAATCGATTTGAGATCCCTTGTCGATGGCACTTAATACTTCATGTGAATAAAGGGCAAGCTGTGTTTCGCAAGAGCGATACTTTCTGAATCCGTGCTGACTATTGGTTAATAGGTCGTTCTCTTCGAGGTAGGACATAATATTCGAACAAAGTATATGTTCCAAAATCCTACTGCAAATCGACGTCAATGAGATAGGCCTGTAATTTTGGGGATCACTCCTATTGCCTTTCTTGAATATTGGAGTAATTTGGGCAACTTTCCAGTCTTTGGGTACGGATCTTTCGCTGAGTGATCGGTTGTAAATTATAGCTAAGTACGGAGCTATTTCATCAGCATACTCTGAGAGGAATCTAGTTGGTATACAATCTGGCCCGGAAGATTTATTTTTGTTTAGTGACTTAAGTTGTTTCACTACTGCAGGAACATCTACTTCTAAGTTTCGCATGCTGGCAGCTGTTCTTGGATTGAATACTGAATACTGAATACTGTAACATTAATATATCTGATGCCACTAAAGATCTTCATGTAACAATGTTGTTTAAATATTTTTTGTTGTAAATAGAGGTAGTGTGTGGATTGGTCTCGTAGGGCAGAAAACGTTACACTTATATTATTGCAGCTCTTATACATTGCATTACTTCATGAAAACCTTAACTTTATAGCCGGCCGTGGTGGCCGAGGGGACTGAGGCGCTTCAGTCACGGTCTGCACGGCCACTACGGTCGGGGGTTTGAAACCCCCCTCGGGCATGGATATTTGTGCCGTCCTTAGTTGTAGCTAGTTCATAAGTAGTTTGTAAGTTTAGGGACTGATGACCCCGTAGTTAACTCCCATAGACTCTACAAACATTTGAACATTTTTAACTTTATATAATACAAGAGGTTCCAATTTCTTTGTCGATCCATGATGATCATTGACTTCAACTACTTACAGCATGGCGGACATGTTTATTTAGATCGACAAGTGATTCGATGTACCAAAGCGCACTTATATTGTACATTCGATTAGATTAATAGTTGTTCCATAGATCATATATACGACATTTCGTTATGATGTGGTACGTGTCAGTTTAGTAAATGTCGTCTATACATGACAATCAATATTTTAAAGATTTTTTAATTATATTTTCTATTTTTTAAAAGTTTTATCTAAAAATTCATCTACATTGTAATTGTAGGAGTTGCCATTCAGAAATTCCTTTAATTTCATTTTAAATGCTAGTTGGCTATCTGTCAGACTTTTGATGCTACTTGGTAAGTGACCGAAGACTTCTGTGGCAGCATAATTCACTCCTTTCTGTGCCAAAGATAGATTTAACCTTGAATAGTGAATATCAGCCGTTTTCTTTCTGTTCTAACTATGCACACTGGTATTACTTTTGAATTGGTTCGGATTGTTAATAAGAAATTTCATGAGTAAATATATATATATCGTGAAGCTACAGTGAAGATCCCTAGATTCCTAAACAAATGTCTGCAAGATGCTCTTGGGTGGGCTCCTGCAACGACAAATATCTACACCCTTTCACAGTGACCGAAGACTTCTGTGACAGCATAATTCACTCCTTTCTGTGCCAAAGATAGATTTAACCTTGAATAGTGAATATCACCCGTTTTCTTTCTGTTCTAACTATGCACACTGGTATTACTTTTGAATTGGTTCGGATTGTTAATAAGAAATTTCATGAGTAAATATATATATCGTGAAGCTACAGTGAAGATCCCTAGATTCCTAAACAAATGTCTGCAGGATGCTCTTGGGTGGGCTCCTGCAACGACAAATATCTACATCCTTTCATATTACAGGACAAGTTACGCAATTACTTAGGATTCAAAACTCCTGGTAGTGACCAGTGAATAATAACTTCTCCATCAATTAAATACGATTTATATCAGTTCGACATTACAAATATTGTATGCATTTGGTTAATTCTAATTGATGATTGAAGCTGCAGTGTATATATCTAATTCCTGTAACATGATCTTTTGTACTTCTTTTTCTGCAAAATATTATAATGGTAAACTTCCTGTGACGCTTATCTCTGTTTCTCCGCGTTGGGCAAGTGAGCAACGAAACTGATTTTTTCAGTTTACTGACACTGAGAAAATAGTATAATATTGATCATTTGGAACTCCTACTGGTTTAGGACAACATAATATTTAGAGCACATAGAACACTTTACTTCATAGACGCCAGTCTAGTGGCGCACGTCTGTGTTTAAATTTTGGTGGTGAACAATTTTGTCTTTCATTTTGTTGGTTGTGGAAAAACTGATTATGATATTCTTAGCATACTGCTCTGGCACTTAACGAAAAGGCGTGCTGAAAATGTCTTAACTACTGTTGCGAAATGCGATTGTACAATGTATCACGATACTAGTTGCATAATTCCTTAACATTGATTAAAAAGTACCTCGATATAATTAATTCAATGGAGGATTAGGAAGATGATTATTGGTGAATTACTATGCCTAACACACTGACTTAAGATAAATGAATTTTAATAGCTATTGTTACATAACCTGTCTCTACAAGGTTGACAAAAGTATCTGATTAAAAACAACTCTTATTAAGTGAAACAAATTTGAAATATGAACATCTTCTCCGTTAACTGAAAACGTTAAAGCACCATTGTCGTACAATGGAAACTCCAGGCCGAAGTTCAACAGCTCCAACAAAAATTGGTTGCTATAGGAACTTGGCCGGCCGCGGTGGCCGAGGGGACTGAGGTGCTTGAGTCACGGTCTGCACGGCCACTACGGTCGGGGGTTCGAATCCCCCCTCAGACATGGATATTTGTGCCGTCCTTAGTATTAGCTAGTTCATAAGTAGTTTGTAAGTTTAGGGACTAATGACCCCGTAGTTACGTCCCATAAGCTTAACAAACATTTGAACATTTGAACATAGGAACTTGAAATGTTTAGACCTCTGTTGTTTACGTCTCATTCTAGTTGTAACTAAGCTGAAATACGAATAATTGAAATAATAAGTACATGTCGCACAAACCTTGTCATAATACATACCATCCATCTCCAAAAATTTCTGCATGAAAATATCAGTTAAACAAATTAGAAATTTTCACTGTTGCATCTCGTTCACTGATACGCGTCCACTATGTCAATCGCCTCATCTCCATATCTGCCTACTTGCTGACTAACTACTCTGTCCCACTATTAACATACGAAATTTCCGCCCGTTCTCTGTAGAACAGCGATAATAATGTAAATCATCTCAGAGGAAGACTGCAAACGTAAATCATTGCTATCGCAATTTTCTGAATCCAACACAAGTACGTTTCTGAAAAATCCTCGTAAAAACCAACTAGCACATCTCTGTCATGGTTTTGGCTTTACCTCATAAAACACAACATATTACAATCATGCAGCACTGAAGATATTCTCGTATATTAGTTCTGCGATTTAGTGTTGGAGTAATGGCATATCCCATATTGATTGTACCCTTCGTTGTATTTAGAGCGCCGTAATTCAGAAGAATGTTGAAACTGCCACTAAGGTATTTGAAAGTGTTATATGAAAGTCCTAATTCTTACTATACTTACAAATGATCAAATAAGATTACAATGTATTGGTAAAAAAATGTGACCAATGTGCATTAAAAGACTTATCTCCATCTATATTGAACTGGACAATTAATGTAATAATAATAATAATAATAATAATAATATTAATAATCGTATGAACACCTGAAGATACGCTAAAGCCCGAAACCTCGCGTGTGACTAATTGCTCTTTAACTGTAATTATTATTCTACACCCTGCAGACGAGAAAACTTTTGTGTCCCAACTTCGTCGCCGCTTTTGTGTCCCAGCCTCGTCGTAGGTGTCGGTGGCCGAGTGGAATGAGACCGACACAGGAACAAAAATAGCACGCTGGTGCAGGTACGGAGGGGAGCAGCCAGAAACTATAAACACTAGAGTAAATTAGAAAGAGATATATATTGCACAGAATGTAACAATACTTAACTTTTACATAGTACTGCAGAATGTTGATACATAGTTGTTAGAGGCCTGCCTAGTGCCTGTACGATAGCAAAGTCTTCATTGGTGCCTATCTGATTACGAAGGTCCTAACTGGTTGCTATCTCAGTCCCAAGTGGCAAATCGTTCAGCGGTGGCCACGAGCGGAGTTGTCGCAGAGGGCGCTCGTGGCTGTCGTCGTGAGAACGCCGCGCCGTGCGTGCATGGCGGCGCGCGGCGAAAGTAGGTGGCGCGCACTTTGTACTTGTGCGACACCACAAAAACAATTTTGGTTTGCATACTGTATGTAATTTTATACTCTCTGAATGACGATACGCAGTATGTTCACTGGATATTTTCACTTTTTTGAAGTGTCTGGAGGAAAAAAAATAACCGAAAAATGTGATTACTGATCGGTTCAAAATAAAATTTATAGGGACCGTAAGTCTTCAACAACGCATGGTCACTCATCACCTAATGCGGCCTGTGAATTCCTTAGAAACCGCCGCAGTTTGCCTTACGCCTCGTCGCACACGCGGGCCACGAGGTGTCGGCTATTTCTGACGAGTGATGGCGCGATCAGACGTCAGTCAGCAGAGCGCCGCTGGGCGCCTGTTGCGGCAGAGGCAGCAAATGAGGCACATTCTGTTTTACGCCGGCCCATCCGTTTCCGGTATGGGAGCTGCAGTCTGCAGTACTGAGTTATGGCACCGGTGTAGCCTCGAACGAGAGCCCTCTGTCACAGCACGATCGCTTCCTGCTCTGCTTTTTGCAGTCGTCAGATTTGTTGCCTGTCATAAAAGAGACAAATTTTCTGTAGGATTCACAGACATTTTTCTGTTTAGTTAGCACGAGCTGAAAATCCGGCGTCACCCGGGTATTTATTTATTTGAATTTTTGTTAATCCTCTTCCCTCGTCTATCCTTGCATCATCTCCTCTCCACTGTCTTTTTTCATCTCCTCATCGGCCTCCCTCAGTTAATCTCCCCTCCGAATGTCTATGAAAAATCACAAGTGTCTATGAATTTTCATGGCAATCAGTAAAACGGTGTCGAAAATTATTGGAATGTAACCTCCGCAATGCACCTTAAGAAATGTTCTCTAGACAGCGATGATACTGTCCTTCGAAAATGTTATAGGGTACAAAATTACATCAATATGGACATAAAACTGTAGATTGGTGACGAAATCTCTTTAGGTACTCTCCACCATGCACAAACCCACAAACGCACTTCTCTACACACGGGTTGTCTCACATAACTCTGCCACCCCGAATATCTCTGGAACAACATTAAATATTTAAAACCGGTTTTCAGTTTGAGGGCAAGAAATTCGAGCTAATTATCAGTCTTATAGCATACTGAATAGCCGTACTTTTGCATGCGTTGCTGTGAGTATGAGGAAAATGGTAAAAAAACAGAGGATGTACGCTTTTATTATAACTTCACAGTATCCTACGTATACAATATGTTTTACCCTTCACTTTCAATTGTCGAAAGTAGATCAAGCAACACATATCTACTTCATTTTTAGATCCGAATCACGAAGTTCTGTAGTAGGCCCTGAGCGCTGTACATGGTGATAGTAGACGAAATGAGAACTGCAGTAAATAAACTTATTTACAGTGTGCTTCGAACGAATGAACTTCAAACGCACTATTACCATTTCTCTCAGTCATACTTAAGATATATTGGCGGAATCATGGAGAGTATTTCAATGTGTGTCTTCATTCCCTATAAGCATTAATTGTTATGAATACTACTTCATTGTGCAACATTTCTTATTGGATAATATCTTGAAAATAAACGTATTTTGAGTGTGCTTCTAACTAATGAGCATCAAACGCTCGGTTACCATCTCTTTGAGTCATGCTTAAGATATATGGACGACATCATTGAGAGCGATTGTCTTCGTTCCTTATAATCAATCATTGGTATGAATACTACTTCACTGCGCATCATGTCTTACTTGATTGTCCACTACTAAATGGATTTCTCAAATAACTGTTGAAATGAAAGCCATCGGAAATATCACAAAAATGATGGGATACTTCAGGGCATCTTACCATGAGTTTTCACAACTTCTGTCACTTCATCATTTCTCAGGTGAAGACCAATATGTCTGAATTAGAATTGGTTTCCGACTATAATATCTGTCACTTTATATATGGAGTATTGAATCTCCGTACAGCGAACGCCACCATGATGAATAAACATCTTGTGTGCATCAGATCACATAATGTCAAATGCGGGTTTGAAGAAATACTTAAATTGTTGGTGTTTTCTTTTGTTTTTCGTGAATATGGCCATGCAGTTGGGAGACCACGGAGGATTTTATGCCTGTAAAAACTTCGAAGCGTACATTAAGCTCACTATTGGCACCACGGATAGAAAACATTTGTAGTAAAATATTCTGAACATCAGCGAACGGAAGTCGGAGACTACTTTTATGACAAATCTGTCCTTTCGCTTTGAAACTGGGAATGTATTCAGCTGCTACGATTTCTGCACCGAATGGCATTTGGAAACATTAGGTAAATCTCAAGAAGTATGACAGGCAATGCTTTGCTTAGCTGATACAACCGGCAGGCAAAGTTTTTAAATTGCTTTGGCAGTTCTCCAAGTTAAGGCACTTCAACATTCCGCTTGCGCTACGCATTCATTTCACTTCTACATTCAATTTCAGAGCCTCGCAACAGGAACTCACTTCAGTCATTGTGACGATGACACTTTGCCTTTTTCAAATTGTAATCGTTAGTTGGGTAGTACTGGTGCAGGAATTCAAGGCGATTATCTTGTCGTGACTGCTGAACAGGAAGCTGATGTTGCAATTTCTCTAAGTTTGATCTGCCATTACTAGTAGGACTGTTTCCTGTTAACGCATACAATGTTCTCCGTTTGATTTTCTGCAAAGCTTTATTTCGATGAACTAAAGCAGGTTGATTTTACAGATAAAGAATAATTAAAAATAGAAAGAACATGACTTTAAGCACAAAGAAACGCTACTAATAAACGAAATGACATAACGATGAAAATTAAAAATTGTAACTACACTTATCGTCCCACTACAATGGAATACAAAGTAATTAAATTAAAATCCAATCACCAATGTGTTGTTGTTGTTGTTGTTGTGCTCTTCATTCCGAAGACTGGTTTGGTGCAATTCTCGACGCCACCCTATCCTGTGCAAGTCTCTATACATCACTGAATAATATTGGAAAATCCCATTAATTTTTGAATTTGCTTGTCATACTCGTTTTTGGGCACCGTATGCAATTATTATGGTCGCACCACCGTTGCTTCAATTTCTAATTTCTTTGTTGTGTCATACGTTTCCTAACCATCGATCGCTTCTTTTAGCCAAGAAATGACAGGAATTTCATTCCAACCCAATTGTGTTCATATAAGTTACGTGATCAAGACAAGTAATATTTGTTTTTTTGTACAATATTTCCTCTTTTTTCTGAACTGCGTATCATCCCCTTTTCACTACCGCACAACGCTGTACTTTAAACTAATGCCTTGAGAAAAGAAGTCATTACGAGGGCGATCTAATCTGTAAACTTATTACCAAAACAACAGCCAAGACCTTTACTTCTCTTTTATTTATTAAGATTACCAGTTTCGGTAGGCTATACTGTCGTCATCAGATCGGAAGTTACGATCTATGACGGCGGTATAACCTGCAGAAACCGGTAATTTTTCAAAAATTAAGCAGCAATCTTGGCATTTGTTTCGTCTGATAATTCACCTACTATTTCTATGCTGACGTTTCCGTAACTGATTCGTGGCAGCACCTAATTTAATTCGACTACACTTCGTTACGTTTGTTTTGCCGTTATTGATGTTCATCTTATACCCTGTTTTCTAAACATTATCCTTTTCATCTAATTACTCTTCCATATTATTTTTTGTAGCTGACAGAATTAAAGTATCATCAGCAAATCTCAGAGTTTTTATTACTTCCCCATGAACTGTAGTTCCCTTTAGATATGCCTTCTTTCCTTCACAATTTTGTCGATGTAGAGATTGAACAGCTCTGTGTACAGGCTTCAACCTTGTCTTACTCCTTTCCCAGTCACTACGTATCCTTCAACTCTTATCAGAGCTGTCTTTTTTCTGCACAAATTGCATGTGGTTTATCATTCATTACTTCTTACCACTGTAACTTTCAGGATTTTAAACAGTGCATTTCAATCAACATTGTCAATAGCTTTCTAGAGATACACTAAAGCTTTCCCTGCTCACCCTCCTAAGGAAGTTCGTATGGCCATTTGTGCGTCTATATTTCTCTTCAATCCAACTAAGCTTCACCTATGTAGGATTCTATAAGTTTTTTTCGTTCTTCTGTAAACTATTCTTATTAGAAATTTATTAAACTGACAGTTATCTAATATTTACACTTGTTTGCACCAGTTTTACTAGAAAATTGTATCCTTATCTTCTCCTTTAGCTATGGGGGTATGTCGCCAGTCACACCTATCTTACAAACCAGGTGGGACAGTTTTGTCATGGATTGTTCAAATAAACTCAACAGTAATCGTTAGGGAATAATGTGTCTACTCCAGGGGCCTTTTTGAGACTTAGCCCTTTAAGTACTCTATACAATTCTTCTCGCTCTGCTATTATATTCGTCTACTTCCTCTTTCTTGCACTTCGCATCGGAACTTCAAGTCCTTAGCAAAAGTTAGTTTATAAAGTTTTTCAGTCTGGGGACCAATGAACAGAGTAGTTTCTTCTTTTACCATTACAATCATTTGAACATTTTTCCTCTTTCCTTTCTACATTTATAAGCTTAAATTATTTCCTTTATAAAACCCCTATGCTGATTTGTTTCGCTCTTAAGTCTCCCCTTCTTTGCTTAACACTGCTGTTTCAACTCTTGATGTTCGTACCATTTTCTTCCGGACGTCTCCTTAACTTTCGTCGTAGTTTCCTCATTTGCTTATATGAAGCTCAATCTAAGACAATTCACTGCAATCTGAACACTGAATACACCATTCGGGCGAACGAAACAGTGCAGTCATTTGGCTGGAAACAATGCAACATTATCCGTTTCATCCCCGATCTCACACTGCCTGACTTTGACGTGCTTAGAAACCTGCATAAAGACATCTGTGGACGTCGTTTTTGGTGTAGGAGTGGAACAATCTGTGGATCAGTCCGCGGCAAACCGCCCTCTGCGATACACGAGTGAATATGTACAGACTAGAATTTTGGCTCCCGCTGCGAAGTCGATCAAGAGGCCACCCCTCTCCCCTCCCTCCCCCTACCACGCCTGTATTTACGTTTTGTAAATTCTACCAGTTTTGAGCCTGCTAAATCGTAAGCAAGGTGTGATGAATATCGATACTGTCTTCTACGTGCCGATGAGACAGTGCGAATCCGTCTTGTTGCAGCAAAATACTAGTACTGAAGGAACGAGACAGCAGAGGGACTTCCAGGTGACCATCCATGTGTCCAGTGGAGCTCGTGCAAGGCACCATAAGGGCAAAGAAATATCCTACACTGCTTGCAGACTGCGTACACGCTCTTTCTAAAGACAAGGACATTATCAGTACTATAATGGACATTATTTAATGCAAATAAACAATCCCTAAGATGGATTTTCGTCTCGAATATGTCAATGACAATAATGATAAATCTGAAGCATAGAATTGAAATTTCTGATGCGGCCGGGAATCGAATCCGGACTTCCATGCTTAGTATGCAGACGTCTCACCGTTAGACCATCACGCCACTAACGATTAAGGCGCCTCGGAATAGTTGAAGTATGATTTCCCTCCACTTCACAAACTTTAATTCTGTGCCTCAGATTTATCATTATAATGGACAATGTCACAAAGCCAGGAGTGTGAAAGAGTGGTTCGTGAACACAATGCTAAGTTGAATTAATGTGTTTGCCTCTCGCTAGATCTAAACCCGATCGAACACGTCTCGGACATGATTGAACGCGTCATAGCTTATTGCCTGCTCGCCCCCCCCCCCCCCCCCACTCCCCCATCGGCGTAATATACGGGAATCACGTGACCTGCGTGTGCAGGTGAGGTTTCAGCGCCCTCCAGCGACCGGCCAACGCCTCATGGCCTCCACTCGTCGCTGGTGTTCGAGGCAAAATCTGATTGATGTACTGGCTGTTCGGATGGTGATCATAATGTTCAGGAAGATCAGTATATAAGAGGAATTTTATTAATATAGTAGTAAAGAATGGGTATGTATTTAAATCCAACTTATTTTACACTAATGTGTAATCACTATGAACCAGATTGTTTATTAGAGTTTTTAAAAGTATCAAGTAATTCGACCAAAACTTTAAAGATTTGTATACAAACTTTGGTGTTCTTTTATTGTTGTCAAATGTTTATTGAGCTTATGGGACTTAACTGCGTGGTCATTAGTCCCTAAACTTACAAAATACTTATGAACAAACTTATACTAAAGACAACACAAACATCCAAGCCTGAGGGAGAATTCGAACCTCTAACGCGGGAGGATTTTTTTAATTACATATGTATTATGTATTCCATAAATTTCAAAAATAATTAGTGTATATCCATCCCAATGCTTATAAGATCGTTGAGTAAAAATGTGGAGTATACTGGTCAATAAATTTTCAAGATTTTTGGTAACCACATTACTTAAAGACTTTTTATAAATACACGGTGTTTCATTTCTGTACAAGGCTACACGGCAACAAATTCCATCAGAAAATTATAACACTTAAATTAATATAGATGTTCACAGATTTCTTTCTAACTGCGTTTCTTAGAATTCCCAAACTGCGATTTGTATCATCTGCAATCCTACCATCTTTAGTTATCTTACTTTCCAAGTAACAATACTTTTCTGTTGCCTTGTTTTTCTTCTTTCAACTACTCAAATATTTGTGATCGTAATGGATGAAACTGCTAAGGCTATCAGTCCAAAGAAACTACTTAAACTAACATATGCTTGACACTACACATACATCCATTCCCGAGGGAGGACTTCCAACGGAAGCAACCGCACAATCCATCACATGGCGTCCCAAGTCGCACGGCCATTGCTGTGCGTCCATTATTGTCTCGTTTTGTGATAAAATTCTCTCAACATCGCCTGATTTTTATTAAACTTTTTCCAATACCCATACTTTTCTATTGTTAATGTTTATCTTATACCCTTCTTTCACTCAGCTCAGTTGCTCTACCAGCAACTCTGTCGTCTCTGACAGAATTACAATGTCGTTGGCAAACTGTAGAGTTTTTATTTTTCCTCTCAGAACTTCAATTCCATCTTCAAATTTTTTGTTGCTTTCCATCACATGTTACTCAATGTACGGATATTATAAAACTGGGCAAAAGCCTACAATCCCGTCATTCTCTCCTCCTAACCAATACTTCCCGTTCATGCCATTATACGTAAATAACTGATGAGTAAATTTTGTACAAATTATATGTGACTTTCCGTCCCCTGTATTTCACGCCTGCTGACTTCACAGTTAGTGCATTCCAGTAAACGTTTTCTCGTAATCTAGAAACGTGGGCTTGCGTTTCTTTAATCTGTCCTCAAAGATACATTGTAGGGTCAGTATTAACTCACGATGTCCTACAGTTCTAACTATTTTATCCAGTCCTCTGCAAATAGTTCGTGTGAGAATTTTGCAACTATGACCTATTAAACTGATAGTTCTGTACTTTTCACATGCGTCTAAACTTCTATAATTGGAATTATTACATTACTCTTGACGTCTGGGGACATTCCCCTGTCTCATACATCTTGCACACCAGGTAAACGTATGTTGGCAGATTCCGTATAATTTTTATTCTTTCAACAAATCACAAAAAATTCTATCGCTGAACAAGTCATATTATCTTCGGTTTCTACCGCAGGGTTCTGTGGTATCACCTAACCTTTTTAATAATTATACAAGCGATATGCCCAACAATAGCGCGAAACCGACGGTCTAGCACTAGCTTATCAAGCAAGAAACCTAGAAGAGCGTGAGGGAATCTTGACTACAGATCTACACATAATGGGCGACTACTTCAAGACCTGGAGACTGAAGCGTAATCCAGCTAAAACAGAGGTAAACGCTTACCACTTTCAGAAACGCGAGGCAAATAGCAAATTGAATCTGGTCTTCGAAAATGTCTTCCTGGGATATAACCCATACCGAAAATACTTCGGGGTCATTTTAGATCGAGCTCTTACCTTTAAGAACCATCTAGAATATGTAGACAAAATGTGAACACCAGAATCGACATTGTAAGAAAACTAGCTGGTTCAGGATGGGGTGCAAATGCAGATACTCTTCGTACTGCTACATTGGCATTAGTTTACTCCACGGCAGAATACTGTGCTAAAGTATGGAAGAATAGTGCACATGTACGTGAAGTCGACGTCAAACTACATTAAGCTATAGGAATGATCAGTGGCACTACGAAGACTGCACTTCTATGGCTGCCTGCATTGTGTAATATTTCACCTTTATCAATAAGACGAAAAGCGCAGCAACAAGAAAGTTCCACAAGAGCTCCACTCACAAGAACTCACATCTGTACAATCAACTGCGGAATATACCTACCAGCAGACTCAAATCCAGAAAACCACCATGTCCAATGCAAGATGTGCCCCTTGTTTACGCTGTCTGTCAAGAATGGAAAGATGTTTGGAAAATGTTACCTCCGGCCAACTCTCGTCTTATAACTGACCCTATAAAACGTGTGAATGGATTCGGTCTTCCCAGAAAACTATGAACATCCCTGAACCGATTCCGCACAGGGCATGGAAGATGCAGTGCCTGTTTGTATGAATGGGGATACGAAGAAGCCCCATCGTGTGACTGTGGCGCTCCTGTGCAAACTATGCAGCGCCTGATTCCTTGAGGACTCAGTGAGCTGCATATGGTGACAACAAGAGCCGTAGACTGGTTAAGAGACCTATACATTCAATTATGGTATCAATCGTTTGTTTGTTTGCTTTTATTATGCGTATTTGTACATAGTTCATGTATATGTAATCCTTTACATATGAAAATTTTCAAATAAGACTGTAAGATGACCATGTAAGCCATACGAATAAATAAATCTTTGTTACGTGCCTTACGATGAAAGGATGATAAAAAATCTAAATGATAAAGATTGTTTATTTAGAGACATTGAACTTTTAGGTCAAAGGGAGTAATGTAAAAATCCGTAAAGTTCCTCTCAAGAGTTTTTCTCTCTCTATCTTACTCCACCTTTAGTCTCACTGATATTACTACGATACTGTACATGCGTGTCCTGCTGCATCAAGGTTGAACACTGCAGTCACTTATGATGCCAATGATCATTCACTAGTTTTTTGGTCGTAAAAATCCACAAAACGACACATCTAATTTTCAGATAAAACGTTTTCATGAACAATATAATACTCAGAATATATATACTTAGAAAATAATTTTTAACGCTGAGAGACCTTGTGTCACGCGCATGCCTCTTTACTCTGCGCGCCTCCAACATAGACTTACTGGTGCCAACCAAGACCGTTTCCTGCTTGCAACACAATTTGTCGCCAACCGAACCTACTAGATATTACGTTAGTATTTTGTTTCAAGTTTTAAGCATTACAAAAAGTACGAAGTAAGTAATATTGTAGCTTAGCGTATACACATTAATTCTCTGCTGAAAATTATTTTTATTGTTCTTATTTATTAATAAATATAATTCAGTAACATAAAAATATAACACTTTCATGTGAACATTTGAATTTGTATCATCTGTAATATAATAACATCTTTGTAATTTGCACACCTTTGATGAAATGTTAGCGACATTCATTTGATACCTGATGATGGCCTAAGAAGCCGAAAGTCCGTTGTGAACAAATATATAATTTTGCAGTATATCATGAATTTTTCCATTGTGATATTGCAAATTATTTGTCTTTTAGTTGAGTAAATAATAACAAATGAATTTGGAGAGAGTAGTGCCGAAGAAGAGGTGGTCACACGCAATCAAAATGATCCTTCAACGTATTGCCCATTTTCCCATGGGATACTCATCTGTTGTACAATATTTTACGCTTCTCAACATTGGCACCTCTTACGTCACCCTGTTGTTGCTCTGTAAAAAATAGTTGAAATCAACTTATATATTAAAAGAACCTACGAAAACTAAAGTCAGTCGCCCAGACCAATCTACCCGGTGATTTTCTTCAGTTTCATTTTAAACGAAAGGTATTCATACACAGATTTGTCATCAAGTATCAGAATTTTCAAAACTTTCGCCATCCTATTTCTATACTGAAACGCGATTTTCTTCTGTATATTTCGTATGGGGATGTCCTTGCTGTAAACTAAACTCTGTCGGGCAGGCCGTTCTATCCGACCGATTTCCTTCGCTTTTTTTTTTTTTTTTTTTTTTTTTTTTTTTTTTTTTTTTTAAAGGAAATGTATTAATTCGCATATTTGTCATCAAGTATCAGAATTAAGTTAAGTCTCTATCAGAATTAAGTTAAGTCTCCCCATCCTTTTTATTTATTCAAACGCGGTATCCTTCTGTTCTTGCACTGAATATTTTAATTTATTTGTTTTACGATCTTTGCTTCTGATTAAGGCACGCAGCTCTTTTTGACCTAACAACACTCCGCGGTTCAAGCTCTTTCATCTGCGCGTTTAAAAAACTTGCATTGATTGATTCTGGCCTGCCGCGGCGGCCGAGGGGACTGAGGCGCTCCAGTCACGGTCTGCACTTCCACTACGGTCGGGGGTTCGAATACCCCCTCGGGCATGGATATTTGTGCCGTCCTTAGACTTAGTTAGATCATAAGTACTTTGTAAGTTTAGGGACTGATGACCCCGTAGTTAAGTCCCATAGACTATACAAACATTTGAACATTTGATTCATTCTGAAGAAAGCTATGCGTGAACATTCAACTTTACTTCCATTTTTCCGAACATTTTTGTCATTTCATTAACGGTGTGAAGTATTCGTACGGGTCCTGCAGTAAAAAAGTGTTCAAATATTTGTAAAGCTTATGGGACCTAATTGCGGGGTTAACAGTCACTAAATTTACAAACTACGTATGAACTAACTTATGTTAAAGACAACACAAACATCCATGCTCAAGGGAGGATTCGAACTCCCGATGCGTAAGGCCGCACGATCCACAACGCGGTGCTCCAGACCGCTCGGCTAACCTTGCGTGCCCGTCCTCTAATAAAATTTTAATATGGCACGCTTCTGAACTCCGACTAAAAGGTAGAAAATAATATCTCCTAACGTTATACAGTGATTCCTGGAATTTATGTTGTGCAGTTTTGATATCTAGGACATATTTCTATAATTTGAAACCAAATAAGCCGTGCGCATGCAACAAGGAGGTGAACTACTCCCGTATGTATTCATGAATGGGACACTAAGTTTACACATCAAAATAAGAGTTGCACCACCTTGTTTGAATGATTCCATGATACCGACGCTGAATGAGTACATTGCACCAAGAACACAGTTCCTTAGATTGTCCCTAAATGTTCATTGGCACTGCTCGTATTTCATTGATTACTTTTTTGTGTGGGTCACAAAGAAGTAATCAATGAAATACGAGCAGTTCCAATGAACATTCAACTTTACTCGCATTTCTTCCTACCTTTTTTGTTGTTCCACTAACGGTGCGAAGTATTCGCACGGGTCCTCTAGTATCTAATGATAACGACTGTAAGTCAGTAATACCGCAACTGTTCATCCTCTTTAGCATGTTTGTTTATTGGAATTCACGTCCCTAGCTCTAGTGGTGATGTTCCGTGCAGTCACATATATGCCTCCTCCGTTCTTCAGCCATTTTCATGTACACTGGCAGTTACTCACGTCTGGTGAGGCACATAAAATAGTGGCATGGGAATCCCTGGGACACGTCGTCCGCCGCCACCTGCCTCCGCGGGTGTGAACTCCGGCTGCCCGCATCGCCGGCCGATCAATCATTCAGGCCGCGGGGACGCCAGGCCTTGTTTAATTCAGCGGCCGTGTCGCCATGGCAACGCGCGCTGCCGCTACACGGCCGGCCGAAGACTCACCAACAACTGGCGACCAGCAGGTGTCACAACTGCCACACCAGTCAGGGGAGCCGGACAACTCTGGGGCGCTTGGGCAGCGTCACGGGGAATGGGTGGAGGGGGGGGGGCTGCTTTCCAGTCACTTATTTTTCGTGGTGAGTCATTTCTTCAGACTGTGCCTCGTGATGTATAAATAATGACTGTCGATGGAGGAAGATGAGATAGGAGATATGATATTGCGAGAAGAATTTGACAGCTTTTTTGAAAACCAAACTGACATTTTGTTAGAACTTTATTCACATATTAGTATAAATAAAGTTCTAACAAAATGTCAGTTTGGTTTTCAAAAAAGCTTTTCAACTGAAAATGCTATATACACCTTCACTGATGAAATATTAAATGCTTTGAATAACCGGACATCACCAGTAGGGATTTTTTGTGATCTTTCAAAGGCTTTTGATTGTGTAAATCATGGGATTCTTCTAGATAAGCTTAAGTATTGTGGTATGAGTGGGACAGTGCACAAATGGTTTAAATCATACTTAACTGGAAGAGTGCAGAAAGTTGAAATAAGCAGTTCACATGATGTAGATGAGACAATTAATTCTTCTAACTGGGGAGTTATTAAAAATGGGGTCACACAAGGTTCGGTCTTGGGTCCTTTGCTGTTCTTTATATATATTAATGACTTGCCATTCTACATACAAGAAGATGCTAAGCTAGTACTTTTTGCTGATGATACAAGTATAGCTATCACACCTGACAAACAGGAATTAACTGATGAAATTGCAAACTATATCTTCCAGAAAGTCATTAAGTGGTTCTCTACAAATGGACTCTCATTAAACTTTGATAAAACCCAGCATATACAGTTTCATAAAGTAAATGGCATGACACCATTAATAAATTTAGACTTTGAACATAAATCTGTAGCTAAGGTAGAATATTCAAAATTTTTAGGTGTTTGCATTGACGAGGGACTGAATTGGAAGAAATGTATTGAAGATCTCCTGAAACGTCTGAGTTCAGCTACTTATGCTATCAGAGTCATTGCAAAATTTGTTGATATAAATCTCAGTAAATTAGCTTACTACGCCTATTTTCATTCACTGCTTTCATATCGGATCATATTCTGGGGCAATTCAACTTTGAGTAAAAAAGTATTCATTGCACAAAAGCGTGTAATCAGAATAATTGCTGGAGCCCACCCAAGAGCATCCTGCAGACATTTATTTAGGGATCTAGGGATACTCACTGTAGCTTCACAATATATATATATTCACTCATGAAATTTGTTATTAACAATCCGACTCAATTCAAAAGTAATAGCAGTGTGCATAGCTACGACACTAGGAGAAAGGATGATATTCACTATTCAAGGTTAAATCTAACTTTGGCTCAAAAAGGGGTGAATTATGCTGCCACAAAAGTCTTTGGTCACTTACCAAGTAGCATCAGAAGTCTGACAGATAGCCAACTAGTATTTAAAAAGAAATTAAACGAATTTCTGAATGGCAACTCCTTCTACAATGTAGATGAATTTTTAGATAAAACATAAAAAATATATAAAAAAATAAAATAAATAAATAAAAAAATTACAAAAAAATTCTTAAAATATAGATTGTCAAGTATAGACAAAATTTACTAAACTGACACGTTCCACATCATTACGAAATGTCGTATACATGATCTAAGGAACAAGTATTAATCTAATCTAATCTGAGTCGAAACAAGGCCCCTGGAGTAGATGACATTCCGTCTGAACTGCTGATATCGTTAGGAGAGCCAATCATGAAAAAATTGTTCCACCTGGTAAGCAAGGTGTCTCGACTGCGCTGTTATGAATTCCGTGTTGACCTCCGCACTGCATTCTGGATCTGCCGGACGGGCAGGACGATGGGCTGTGACCTTGCGCGTCGAAAAACAGCTTTCTACGCGGTGCCGACACAGCTGGAAGCGATCTGTTGACGCCCTGGACCGAAGGTCCATCATCGCGACCCGCTGTTGGCTGCGTGTTACTCGCTGGTGATGTCTTTCGCAGTAGCAGCACGTGTTTGCTGGTGTACGTTAGCGTGTAATAATTGAGCGATGCAATAAGGCGGAGAAAACGACCCCAAGAGAGCTGGACGCGCGGTTAAGTCAGTCTCCATCCGGGACGACTCTGGACTACTGTGCTTTCCGGTCTGCAATATTTCCGTGTAGAGTCCGACCGAAACATGATCTGCGGGCGAACCGAAACCTTGACCGAATATTCGGCTTCTCTTCTACTTTCTGCCGAAACTGAAAATTAAGTTCATATTTAGGTAAACACGTTATACCGCAAATCACTAGTTTTCCCACATTATTGACAGTTACGCAAGGTATATGAGACAGGGGAAATACCCTCCGACTTCAAGAATAATATAGTAATTCCAATTCCAAAGGAAACAAGAGGAGACAAGTGTGAAAATTACAGAAGTATCTGTTTAATAAGCCATTGCTGCAAAATAATAACACGAATTATTTACAGACGAATGGAAAAACTTGTGGAATCTGACCTCGGGGAAGATCAGTTAGGATTTAGGAGAAATGTAGGAACACGGGAGGCAATACTCACATTACGACTAATCTTAGAAGATAGGCTAAGGAAAGGCAAACTTACATTTTTAGCATTTGTAGATTTTGGAGAAAGCTCTTGACAATGTCGACTGGAATACACTCTTCCAAATTCTGAAGGTAGCAGGGTAAAATATAGGGAGCGAAGAGTTATATTCAACCTGTATAAAAATCAGACAGCGGTTATTAGAGTTGAAGGGCAAGAAAGGGACGCAGAGGTTGGGAAAGGAGTAAGACAGGGTTGTAGCCTTTCCACGATGTTGTTCAATCTATACATTGAGAAGGCAGTGAAGGAATGGAAGGAGAAATTTGGAGAGGGAATTAAAGTTCAGGGAGAAGAAATAAAAATTCTGCGGTTGGCCGACGACATAGTAATTTTGCCAGTGACTGCAAAGGATCTGGAAGAGCAATTGAATGGAATGGACAGTGTCTTGAAAGGAAGATATAAGATGAACATTAACAAGAGTAAAACGAAGGTAATGGAATGTAATATCAGAAAATCAGGTGAGGCTGAAGGAATTAGATTAGGTAAAGAGGCAATACAAGTTGTAGATGAGTTCTGTTATTTGGGTAGCAAAATAACTTCAGATGGCCGAAGTAGAGAAGATATAAAATGCAGAATGGCTATGGAAAGAACAGCATTTCTACAGAAGCAGAACTTGTTAACATCCAATATTAATTTAAATGTTAGGAAGTCCTTTCTGAAAGCATTTGTCTGGAATGTAGCAATGTATGAGAGACGGCCGCGGTGGCCGAGGGGACTGAGGCGCTTCAGTCACGGTCTGCACGGCCACTACGGTCGGGGGTTCGAATCCCCCCCTCGGGCATGGATATTTGTGCCGTCCTAGTTCGTAAGTAGTTCATAAGTAGTTGCTACGTTTAGGGACTGATGACCCCGTAGTTAAGTCCCATAAGCTGTACAAACATTTGAACATTTGAATGTATGAGAGTGAGACGTGGACGATAAGGAGTTCAGACAAAAAGATGATAGAAGCGTCGAAATGCTACAGACAAAAGATGAAAGTTAGATGGGTAGATCACGTAACTAATGGGGAGGTGCTTAACCGAAACGGGGAGAAAAGGAGTTTCTGACTAAGAGAAGGGATACATTGGTGGGACACATTCTGAGACATCAAGGAATCGTCAACATAGCATTAGAAGGAAGTGTGTGGGGTAAAAATCGTAGAGGGAGACAGAGGGACGAATACAGTAAGCAGATGAAGAGACTTGCACAGGACTGGTTAGCGTGGAGAGCTGCATCAACCCAATCTGCGGACTGAAGACAACAACAACAACAACAACGATGATTTGACACGATAAAATATCACAGCGGTGTGTCTTTTTCTATAGGGTTACTTTCAATCCACTTCAATTAGTTGACGGGCTGGCAGCAGTGTCGTCACTGGTCTTCAACCAGTGGTTTATACTATATTGCTATGCAGAGAGAAAGAAGGATGACTGGAAGAGAAAAAAAACATTACAAATGGGGAATATACATGGGTCTATACAATACATAATTGACGACCTTTTCTTATTTTACTGTGTCTTAGAAATGAGTGTTTTATTTACTCTTCAGCAGAACGTGTATTCAAATTTTTTTAAAGGTGAAGCAACGAAATGGACATGAAAGTTAAATTGAGAGAGATTAAAAACTGACAAGGCGATACATTTAGAGAATACAACAAGGATAAAAAAACGGATAAAAAAAAAGTAGGCAGTTTAAAATCAACCAAGGTGGCTCAAAATCATGCATGCTGGCACAGTCACAGAACACAAAGACGGAAACGGAGAGCCGGCCGTGATGCCCGAGCGCTCTGCGGCGCGCCAGTCTGCCACTATGGTCTGGGGTTCGAATCCCCCCTCGGTCATGGATATTTGTGCCGTCCTTAGTATAAGCTAGTTCATAAGTAGTTTGTAAGTTTAGGGACTGATGACCTCATAGTTAAGTCCCATAAGCTCTACAAACATTTGAACATTTTGGAAATGGAGACAGTATTGAAAAACACTGGAAACACTTGTTCTGCCGATAGTGGCGGTTGCAATGATAAAATAAACTATAAATGGATGACGCATTTCATAAGACACACGGACACTGTTTAAACTTCGGGTATCAAGGAGGTGGGTGGGAGGAGGAGGTGTTGAAGACTGGGGAGGGAGAATGAAGTGCGAGAATGGGAGCTGCATTTACGGGAAAGAGAGGCCTGTGGATTACGTTTGGTAGGAGTATTAGATTTCGGGGCAGAGGGCGTCATCAGGAAGGGGGTGGTGCGGAAGTTACCCAGGGACAGGATGTGGAGTGTATGAAGGTGAAGGTAGGGAAGGATACGGTGGTGTAGGCGGGGCAGAGGCATAGTGTCAATGGTGACAGAAAAAATAGTGAGTTAGCGGTTTCTATCTTCCAGGAGATGTACAGGATGCAGATTTTCTCCAGGAATTAAAGTAGGAAGGGGTGGGGATAAGGTCATAAAGGATCTACATGGAGCAGCAGAGGCGAACAGAGTAAGCAAAGCCGACGGTGTGGTGTTCTATGATCTGAGGCGACTATAAAAGGTGGGGGACGTAGAGGACAGTTGGGTGGAAAGTAAGAGGACAGTTCGCATGATGTAGCAGTTAGTGTATAACATGGTGGAATGTTGAAGACACCATGTCCAGCTGGACAGGAGATTCAGGAGGTTCAGGAAGTTGGGAGCTTTCTGACTGTTGAGGCTTCCTATAAAGGGAGTGGTTGAGAGTAAAATCATGGTATTTGAGGGTGGGTAAGAAGTTTGGGGGAGTAATTGTGGGTCAGTTTATGGAGACGAAAGGAGGGGTGATACGACCTATGATTATTGCTTGGGACGTGGGTTTAGGGGATTGGGTTGTTTGTTTGGGAGTGGGGGATTAAACTGCTAAGGTTATCAGTCCCCCAGTGGGGATGGGAAGGAGCGAGGTTAGGAAAGGAGGGGAAAGGGAATGTAGTCAAGGAAGTAATGGAAGAAGGAAAACTGCATTAGCTTTGGGTCCCTTGCTTGCAGCACATGTACTCACGAAAGAACTGTGAGCCCCCTGGGAAGGGGGGGGGGCTTTTTGGGGTTGATGGAGAGGAGAAACTCGTTACACCAAATGGAGAATTAGGTAAGGTAGGATTCGAGAAGGTGCTGTGTACCTAGAAAAATTACATCTTCTTTCATACTGTTTATGAAAGAATACCTCATAAAATTTGGGCTGCCTCAAAACAAAACTGCAGGATAAACTATGCTAGAAATGGAAGGAAGGAAGGTTAGGGCTTAACGCCCCGTTGACAGCGTGATCATTAGAGGCGGAGCTTAAGCTCGGATTATGTGGGCAAGGATGTAAAAGGAAATCGGCCGTGTCCTTTTGAAAGGAACCATCCCGGCATTTGCCTGGAGTGATTTGGGGAAATCACGGAAAACCTAAATCTGAATGGCCGGAGGTGGATTTGAACCACCTTTCTCCCGAATGCGAGTCCAGTGTGTTACCACTCCGCCACCTCGCTCGGTGTGCTAGAAATACTGGTGAAACGTGTGTTTCAATATGTGAAATATGTTAAACAAAAGTGACACATTCGGTAAAGTAAAAGTGTTACCTGGAGTGACATCTCAGGCTGATGATCCACAAAGTCACGTCATAAAAATTGATACCATAATTTCCTCCGTGTATGGTAGGAGCAGATGGATGACATAAGAGTAGACGGAACCGTATCAATCTGTGAGATATTCCGACAGTATGAGAATATTCTCAAACGCTGGCACTAAGAGATTTAGTACGATAAACCCTCCCATTTCACAATCTAAATAACAGTTATACATATTGAAGTTTCCATCTACCTAAATGCACCGCCAAGGGTATTAACATAATTACGATATTAGTTAATAAAGTAAAAGCCCTCTATAACATTCAACAGATCTGAAAGGGCATTGATCAGGTTTGATTTGGCTGACGGAGTTAGGGACAGTTTCCACTAGGGGCTGCCGCATGGCTAGCCAGATGACGGTTAGAGTCCGCGCAGGATACGGTGGACGGTGCACAGAGACGAGTTTTCGTTCGAAGCGCCTTCGTTCGGAATGGGAGGCCATCTCAGTCCACTTTCGCCTGCCGGCTAGTGCACATCGAGTGAGCGCACTGCTATAAATGGCGTGGCAGCACAATTTCCAAGTGCTATAGGTGCAGGAAGAGTTCTGCATAGTTTGGCACGAGAGATTTTATCATTGTAATTAAATTTACCTCGGAAGAGGCAAAAAAGTGGATATAAATCCCATTAAAAGTGTCCTTGAAAGAGTGAAGAGTGCTACTGGTGTTTCAGTTCAGACAATAAAGAAAATTTAGAAAGAGTGAGTGACAGAGAGAGAGAGAGAGAGAGAAATTGGTTGCTAATAGTTCTGAAGATTTCTCTACTCCAGAAAAAAGTAGAATAAAACGGTTTTAGGTTTAGATGATTAATTTAATGAACAAGTTGGGTACAGATTGATAAATAATTGTAATGTGACAAATAAACAGCGCCCCACAGTAAAACAACTTTTTCCCACGATAAGAGAAAATACGTCTTTCAAGGGAAGCATTTCTTCATTGCGGTACTTACTTCAAAAGTTGGGCATCACGTACATTAGTTCTTTTTTTTAAATTTCAATGTAATAATTAATTGCTTTATTTTTCGTGCAATTAAAACACTTTACTTGTTCCAGGTGGCGCAAGAAACAGGTTACAGGGAGGTGTTTGGAATGTTTATAAATATGCTGTAAATGTGTTGATCATTTAAATAAAATGAGGTAGTACTGTGAAAAGGGTTTACCACTCATATATGTTGATGAAACATACATTCGCAGTTTGCATACTACTCGCAATGGGTGAACAGGTGGATCAAGAAACTGGGTAAAGACGCAACTTTAAAAATGATTATGTCTGATTATAGTAAACGCCGATAAATGCTAAGGACAAGTATTTCTGCGGACTATAAGGTATTAATGTGTCCAAAGGCTAAAGAAGACATTTACGTTTACTGGCCTACAATAGTGTAGAACAGGAGAAAGAGAGCGTTCCTTTTGAATTTAAACACGTCATATAATGAAGCGACAGAAATACCATCAGTTCTATTTACGGTTTTCGTATTGTGGACTGATGACCACGCAGTTTGATCTGATAGATTTACATACATTTTACATTCGTATTGTGGGTGTTTGATTTAGTATTGTTTCCCACTGATTGTTTAAGCACTATCCAGATGAGAGCAGTAAATTGAAGAGTAATCAAAACTTTTTCTCTTTGCAAGTTAAGCAGAAACACCATACTTCCTTCATGCACACCAGTAATGCATATCAATCAGTCCATATCCTGTATCACAAATGATACATAACTGACACATTAAGCAACATGTATTTTAAAGTAAGATGGGCAATGTTAATAAACTTATAAAAATAATGAAATATTAGTAAAAGTGAGTTAAGCATTTAGAAAAAGGTATTTTTGATAACATGGTTAGGTGCAGAAAAGGTAATTTCTAAAACTCTGGCAAGTAGTGAAGCGTAGGTTGACTTTAGAGCGGCACTTCCCCTCCACCGCTGGACACTTCCCCTCACTGCTCCGGCCACTACCCCCACAACTGACGCTAGCCGTCTGCGCATCTACCGGCCAATTTATCCTGTGTGCGCTCTACTGTGGGCACGCCCAACGCGACGCTAAGCGGTAAGCGCGGCAGTGTTCCCACTTACGGCTGCCATGCGGTAAACGGCTTGGGAACGGCAGGATTGTGTTGGGAACGCTTTCTACGGCGCACTGCGTCAGGCTCAACGGCGCACTTGAACCGCTACCGCTACGGCACAACGCGCCACGCGTTCCAACTCTCCAGCCCATTACAGAGGGCACTGAGCGTGACGTAGGCAGTGTCCACAGGGCCCATCGAGAAATACTTGGCCCCCTGTCCACAGCAGCTGCTGCTGGCCGCTTTCAAAAAATGTTTGTTAAGCTTATGGGGCTTAACTACGGGGTCATCAGTCCCTAAACTTACAAACTACTTACGAAGTACCTTATACTAAGGACGGCACAAATATCCATGCCCGAGGGGGGATTCGAACACCCGACCGTAGTGACCGTGCAGACCGTGACTGAAGCGCCTCAGTCCCCGCGGCCACTGGCCGCTTTCTTGGGGAAGAAATGTACAGAACGTGGCGCCTAAGCTGAAATACTTATCACACGATTTTAAGAAAACTATTCACTGAAAAAATTTATTTTCTCATATATTACATCTTGATATATCTACATCTACATGGGATACTCTGCAAATCATATTTAAGTGCCTGGCAGAGGGTTCATCGAAACACCATTATACTACTTATCTCCCATTCCATTCTCGAATATCGCGCGGGAAGAAAGAACAGCTGAATCTATCTGTTCGAGCTCTGATTTCTCGTATTTTATCCTGATGATCATTTATACCTATGTATGTGGGAGTCAACAATATATTTTCGCATTCGGAGGAGAATATTGGCGATGGGAGTTTCGTAAGTAGCCCAGGCCGCAGCGATAAGCGCCATTGTTGTAATGATTCCCATCCCAGATCCTGTATCATTTCCGTAACGCTGTCTCCCTTGTATCATGATAATATGGAACGAGCTGCCTTCTTTGGACTCTTTCGATTTCCTCCGTCAAACCCACCTGATAAGGATCCTGGGCAGCAATAGTCGAAAAATGGACGGACAAACATAGTGTATGCAGTTTCTTTTGTAGTTCTGTTGCATGTTTTAAGGGTTCTGCCAACAAAACGCAGTCTCTGGTTCGCCTTTCCCACGACATTATTAACGTGTTCTTTCCAATTTAAGTCTAAAGTAATAGTAATGCCTAGGTATTTTGTGGAGTTTACGGCCTTTACTTTTGATTGATTTATCTTGTAAACATAGTTTAACGGATATCTTTTCGTAGTCATGTGGACGACTTCACTCTTCTCATTATTTAGAGCCAACTGCCAATTTTCACACCATATTGATATCTTATACAAATCGATCTGTAGTTGGTTTTGATCTTCATGTGATTTTACTAGACGGTAAATGGCGGCAACCAAATCGTTTATGTAAATAAGGAATAGCAGAGGACCAATAACACTACCCTGTGGAACGCCCGATATCACTTCCGTTTTAGGCGATGCCTTACCATCGATTACTACAAACTGTGTCCTCTCTGATAGGAAATCCCATATCCAATCGCAAATTTTGGAGCGATATACCAAAACCACACAATTTCTTTCATTAAAAGCCGTTTGTGAGGTACGGTGTCAAAAGCCTTTTGGAAATCAAGAAATACGGAAATCAAATTTGCGAACTCTTGTCGTGATAAAGAGCTTCCTTTATTAGACACAGTTACTGTACTGCAAACAATGAACCTTGGCTACCGCCACTCACATTCTCAGCTTCACATCAACGACAACGACAACGACCCTACGACCACAGACCTATTTCTACGTGCGTCACGTCATCTAATAAGGATCTCAGGTCAGTGAAAATTAACAGGACTGCTACACCATCGAGGTGGATTACTACTAGTCCCGTCGTATATCGCGGACTTATGGTACAAATGGAAAAAAATGGAAACATCAAAGATATCGAGAGATTGTGGGCTGTGAGGGTCTGAAGCTAACTACATCGGATGGTCTGTTAATGTAAGATATTCGGTAATTTTCAAATCTGCCTGAAACCTACTTCCTAAGTCACCCGTACTCACACAATGTTTACCGAGCATAAATTTTTTCATTCTTCCATTTGCCCGTCTCTTATTTCCTCCTCTTTCTGTAATCTCAACTTCAGTCCTCTCTTTACCTTCTGCACTTCCTCCTCCTTTCTCTATCCATTTTCTCTCTATCTAACTACCGCTTCCCAGAATCTTTACATCAACATTGTAATTCACAGTAAATTTTCTACATTTTTTATTACATTGGTATGGTGTTTGTTCTTTAGAACGTGCCCGAAAGAACAGACACCACACCAATATAATAAGTACTTACACGCGAAGACGGCGTTAGCTTAACTCTAGCTTATTTCACTGCAGATTCGGTCATAAGATCGACCTCGCACGGGAATCCGTAATAGACGGTAGGGGTGCTTCAACCATAGTGTGCCACAGGTGGAAGTTTGAGAAGCTTTGAAAGCGAGCACGGGTAGCCAAGTGGTTGAGGCTACTGCTGGCACGAAGAAGGCGACCCGGGTTTGATTCCTGGCCGGGTTCTCATTCTCACTTGTCATTGTTTCATTTCAATGCCCTAAAACTACCACAACCAATTCTTTCGTTGCTAATCTTCTTACTTCCCCTCCTTCATCAATAATTTCCTACATTGTGATTTGTTTTCCATTCTTCCAATGGTTTCGTCCGTTATCAGTGATCTCTTTCTCCATTACCTTCACACCTGCCCGTCTCTCACTGTACATTACCTTTTCCATCACTTCCTCTTCCACAGTGATGTCACGTTTTTCGGAATCGAAGTACAAACTGGGGCAGGAAAATAATGGCGGAAGCAAATCAGGAACCGTGGTATATATGTTCATGAAAACTATTTAACATAACGTACCACACGATACTAGAAAAGAATGATGTTTCGGAGTAGTACTGACTGTTGACCTTTGTCAAAACGAAAACTTAACAGTTATAAAAAATTTGCGAAGTACCGAATGTTGTAGACTGTTCACGTATGTTTACGGGTCCTGCAGACCTAGAGGAAACGGGTTTGAGTGTTCTCGCGGGACCTGCCGGTGCTTCCGCACTGTCGATAGCGGTGCCCCTGGAGGACGTCGCCGGATTACGTATTTACGCACGTTGAGTCTGGCGCGAGCGGTAGCCGTGTGGTGCGGCTGGCTGGGCTGTTTCTCGCACCCCCTGCTCTGGGTATGTTGGCCCCGCAAGCAGAGTGAATACGTCGCGCAAATAATAGGGGCAGCGGCCTCTAGAGCTCCAAATACTTTCATAACCTCAAAACACCAGCCATACTGTTGTCGTCCTCATGCTACCTAAGGAATTATTTTTCGATTTATTTTGTACATATTATGATATCAAATAATGCAGCGGACAGTGGAGAAGCCAGGGGGCTAGGAGAGAGAGAGAAAGATAGAAGTCATTGTAATCATCAAAATCATCATCACCATCAGAACTGATTATGCCTTCCAGTGTTCAGTCTTGAGCATAGTACCTCTAATAAAATTCCTCTATGACCCCCTATTCGATGCTGACATTGATGCCTCCTCTGATGTTATGCCTTTTACTTCAAAATCATTCTCCACCGAATCTAATTACTTTCTTCTTGGTCTCGACAACTCTTACCCTCCGCTGATGAGCCGATGAGTCTCTTAGATACCCTTGCTTCTCCCATGCTTGTAACATGACCCAACCATCTCAGTCTGATCGCCCTAATTGCTTCATCTGTGGTGTTCATTCCCAGTTTTTCTTTGATTTCCTCATTATGGACACCCTCCTGCCATTGTTACCATCTATTAGTACCTGCAATCATTCTTACTACTTTCATATCTGTAACCTCTACCTTATGAATAAGGTAACCAGTATCCACCCAACTTTCACTCCCATACAACAAAGTTGGTCGAAAGATAGAGCGGTGCACTGCTAACTTAGTTTTGGTACTTACTTCCTTCTTGCAGAAGAGAGTAGATCTTAGCTGAGCACTCACTGCATTAGCTTTGCTGCACCTAGTTTCCAGTCCTTTCGCTATGTTGCCATCCTGTGAAAAAATACATCCCGGGTACTTGAAGCTGTCTACCTGTTCTAACTTTGTTCCTCCTATTTGGCACTCAATCTGTTTGAATCTGTTTCCCACAGACATTACTTTCGTTTTCGAGGTGCTGATCTTCATATTATAATCCTTGCACCTCTGATCGAGCTCTGAAATATTAACTTGCAACCTTTTAATGGAATCGGCCATTACAACTAAGTCATCCACATATGCGAGACTGTTTATTTTGTTTTCGCCTACTTTAATCCCGCCCTGCCAGTGTACTGTTTTCAACATATGATCCATGAATAGTATGAACAACAGTGGTGACATGTTACAGCCTTGCCTTACCCCTGCAACTACCCTGAACCATGAGCTTAGTTTGGTGTCTACTCTAACTGCTGCCTGACAGCCTACGTAAAGCCCTTTAATTGCCTGCAGAAGTTTGCCTCCTATACCATAATCTTGAAGAACTGACAGTAGCTTCCTCCTAGAAACACGGTCATAAGACTTTTCCAGATTTATGAAACATAGATACAATTCCCTGTTCCACTCATAGCACTTTTCCATTACCTCATTTTAATCAACACTTTTTGATTGCCTGAAGAAGAGAGATGAGGTTTGGAGCACGGAGAGACTCACTCAGCCGCCACCCCTCCCGAAGTCCTCGGTTTGATACTATATTCGGTGGAAAACTATTTTAATTGTTTGATATGACCAACTATTCGTTCCCTTATTATCAAACTAATAAAAATCATCTGCAGAAAAAAAACACAACACTGAAAAACGGAAGATGTATCCAGAATGAATCTCTCACTCTGCAGCTGACTGTGCGCTGATATGAAACTTCCTGGCAAATTAAAATTGTGTGCTGGTACTGGGTCTCGAACCTGGGACCATTGCCATTCTCAGGCCAGCGCTCTACCACTGAGCTACCAGACACGACTCACGGTCCCACCACATAACTTTAATTCTGCTAGTACCTCGCCTCCTACTTTCCACACTTCACAGACGTTCTCTTGCGAAACTTGCAAGACTAGCACTCCTGGAAGAAAGGATATGGTGGAGACATGGCTGAGCCACAGCCGAAACGGGGGAGGGGGGTAGGGGGGGTCGTCGCAGGGGGCAGACCGCCCCTGACCTCTTCTTTGGGGGCCTCCAAATACATCGAAACCACATTTTTTTTATCAGCCTTGAACTCTCCTTCCGGGGCCTGCACATCTACAAAACTGTTTTCTTTAGACTGTCCCATGGCTCTCGTTCTGGGAGGGCCTCATAATCTCAAAAGTTACTTTTTTAGTAGTAATATATGTATTTCCAAGTGGATGGGGGGGGGCCTCATTTTGTTTTGCCGCTGCACCAGGCCTCCGACTGCTTTAGTCCGCCACTGTTTGCCGCAAAGAATTTCCTTAAATAATTCCCACCCCAACGTGTGCATCATCGGGATGACTTCACACTTACCATCATTAACGGTCAGTTACTCATTTTTGACAATGAAGACACCATGTCTAAATCATGTTGGTTCGAGTGACTTTAATAACTGATAAATGATAGCGACATCCGCGTACAGACTAAGAGGGCTACTCAGATTGTCCCCTAAACACTTTATAAAATTAAAGAAACGTAGGGCCCTGTAGCACTTCCCTGTGGTACACCAGATATAACTTCGGTTCTACTCGATAACTTACCGTCAATTACAAAGTACTGTGATGTTTCTCACGGAAAATAACAAATCCAATAGATTGACTTATAACCCTACCCGTCCTTCACCACCGGTTAGTATACGATAATTAGAAAAATGACCCGTGTGCCTAATTATCTTAATTGAGTGGAGAAGCTATCGGTAATGAAGCCGATGATGTAGCGGAGGCTATAACCGGAACGTTTCTGTACCTCTTTGGTAGACAACAACGATCGATAGGAATAAAGAAAGTGTAAAGTAAAATTTGGAATAAAATGATTACTATTTAAATGAAAAATGCGGAACAAACGGAACACAGGGATTAATTTGGAAAAATTGAATAATGTATTGATTTATGGTCGCCAGCTCTTTGTAGGGGCAAGTAATTTAGTGGGATCTCAATAATAGCAAAGTTAATTAACAACATGAAAAATTACGTAAAATTTGGGTGGGCAGGGAATCACAGTATGTGCATCAAATCCGGTACAAAAGACACTGACAATATTACAGAGAAATAGCTCATTAACACAGGGGTTGAATATAAGACAATGAAATGTAAGCAATAGTCAAGCAAATGCAACATGCAGCAGATCATGCAAAACTCTCACCTTAATACTTACTATTTACAGCTTCAAATAATTAATTTTTATATAATTACCATAAGTTATTCAACAGCGAGTATGCCATGTGCTTTAGCAACAATCAAGTTGCAACTGAACTATTAACGGTACTAATAGCAAGCTCAAGAAATAATTAATCACTTGACGTGAAAACACTGAATATTTAGAAATGAACTATTTAACCGTCTGATTAACTTTTGCCCTCTCTTTAACCATGAATTATTAGCATTTCAAACACTCGCAAAAAATCTCTATTCTCACTAATCAATACTTGCAAATAAAAACTTTACCTCAAAATACTATACAATGGAAACAATCTTTTGCAAATTTATTGAAATATCTCTTGAATTTGAAAGTTAGTCTAGCAGTTTCATTCCACTTATCAACCTATTGATCAGCAACACTGGCATAAGCTACATTTAGTAATACTTTACTGAACGAATTGTTATTAATCACTGTCACACTGTCTTTAATGACTTTGATTTTTAGTTTTCTATAACTTTGTGAATATTCTCGGTATAACAATGGTTGAGGAAGGAACCTGTCTGGACAATGACTGTGGGTAATGATTTTTAAACACAGGTTCTCAAATAACAGCGTTCACTATTGAACAAATATCACTAGTACGCTGGTTAGCTGTACATGCTAAGACAAACTGGACAGATCTTACGGATTTTGGTGTGCTACTTGGTGCTGGTGATTGGAGACCGTTGGCACTTAACAACTGGCAACACAGGCTCTTCTTTGCGACGAATGTTAATTACAATTTTGGGCCCACAGCATTCCTCTTGATGCACTTATTAATTGTTTGAGCTCTGCCCGTATGAATAAATAATATTGCCTGTTATCCGTCTCCTCCACTAGTGCCAATTTAACACGCATTATCTTCACGTACTTTTGCCGTACATCATTGCGCGCACCGTCTCCCTAATACGTCTGTCCGCCATTACGTCAGAACAACGACCCTCTCGCTGTGCGCCTCTGCTCCACCAACGATAAAAACTCCCTACTCAAAGATGATTCTATACAATAGGAAAGCGCTTGCTAAACCAGCGTGTCTACTACATCGATATAAATATCACTTCTTTCACAATATTAAAATGAACATACAAAACTAACATCAATTACATAATAAATTATAAAAGTACAAATAATAAGGAATAATACATGAATCATCGTTTTACATTACATAATTCACGCGCACATGGATGGAAAACGGCGTTGGTCACCGTATTGTTGTGTCACAGACTGTGGCGATATTCGATACGCACTAAATTAGGTTAGAAGACGCTTGTGAGGTACAGTGTGAAAAGGCTTTCGGAAATCTATAAACATTGAATCTGTGTGACATTCCTTGTCGACAGTACACACCACATCATGTGAGTAAAGAGCTAGCTGTGTTTTACAAGAACGATACTTTCTGAATCCGTGTTGACTATGTGTCAATAGGTACGGCCGCCCAATTCATAATACCACGCTTAAGACCACGAGACCATTCCGTGTGGCAGTGTTGACTTAAAATACAGTTCTAATACATCTTTTTGCTACACTTTTTATAACACGAAGTACATAATATTTAACATTCCAGAAAGCAGAAGTTTGAGACACTTGCACGAAAACTCGCGATTATGTTGCCAGGAGTTAACAGCAAATGTGCGAAGCAAAATTATAGTTTTCTAAGGTGCCATTATGGAGCGGAAATTAAAATTGCTTTGAACACTTCAACGACATTTAAAATAGTAGATACAGAAATTTTATTAGTAATGGAAACGATCTGAAAGATTCCCCTGTGGTCAGAAACAAGAACGTTAAACGAACATTTACTTGAAATACGGTAACTGGTGCACAGATTATACAAGGCTGAGAATGTAACTCAACTGAAGAAATTTTATGCAAGCGTACCTACGGAATCATTTTCTCCCGATACCAAAAAATTTACAAGTTTTTGATTTTTAATTTTTATATTTTGAATTGCATCGTCGAGCGGAAGAGGACGTGGCAGACAGGTAGAAAGAGGGGAGAGGAGGTTATGGAAGGAAGGGAAGGAGGAGAAGGACAGAGGAGGAGGATAAACAGAAGGAGGAGGAGGATGATGAAGTGAACAGAGAAAGTGAGGGACCGTTGTAAACGGACAGAAAGTACAAAATGATTACAATTACGTCACATGCTCCATATTAGGTCCTGTCTGATCTCTACGTAAGTGCAGAAAACGGTTTTCTGAGAGAACATCATTTTTAATTCAGATATTTTTCGCCTGAAGATTGTGTTTCCACAAGCATTATTTTATTTCTCGTTCGTTTCATAGCAGACTGAGTCATAGCGAAGAGTGTCCAGAATTAGCTAGTAACCATTATTGTGTGTACAAATACAATTAGCTACCTCTAATTTACACATCAGATATTGGTGAAAGGGCTACTGTTCAGGGCTACACAATTCAAAATTTCACCCTTTCTGCTGTATAAATCGCAACAGCAAAGAAATGTGTTGAAAATGTCATTGTATTGTACATTCCAGACAACTTGTAAGTGAATACTGTGTCTTAACTAAGTATATGCTCTGGAATTTCGTAGGCCTATCTCTGTTTCTTGATGTGATACGAAATTCAACAGGGACACTAAATATTTTACAACATCTCACTCGACATGGTTTTTTAATATATGCAGGAAGGAAGAGTACAGAATAACACTCCTAGCCATATTTGCCGAACAACTACAGGCTAGAAATTTTCCACTGGTTCTAACCCGTGAATTACTGGTTCCTATGTAACATTGATGAAGGCGTGTGCGCCTACATTGAGCGAAGTGCTAGACCTTGTCAACCAATTAACTCTCAGAAACCTCGTGATCGGTTACTGGAATTCACACACATCCAGGCCACCTCCGCCTTTCGAATACGCCCATCACTAATAATGCTTATTCAGTTTTTAGAGGTCTTATGAAGCAATTTTCTCTATCTCACTATATAGTTAATTACCTTTACTAAGCTACTTTTCATTTATGGCTTGCTAAATTATATTCTAAAACGTATATACCGTAGTTTTAAGAAATTAAGACAAGATCTCAGATCTTTATTGATGATTACTGGTTTCAACGACATAAATCGAAGTCTATAATGAAATATCATCCTGCTTCATGTAAAAATTGTTCCGGAGCTCGTAGAACAAAGAATCTGTCGACATCTAATATCTAGCTGTTCTTCATGCTCTCGAAAGTTCATATGTCATGCAGGACAATGTTGTGATTTGATTTATATCGTCGATACCGGTAAATCTTGGTTTAAAAATACTTAAAATATGGTGCATATATTGTAAAGTGTCAGGTCGCACTCCATCAGACAAAAGATTCCAGGTAATTATGAGCTAAATAAAGACAAAACGCCCTCCTAGTGCAACAACTTCCTGATATGGAACTATGTATGAATATGGGTTCATTCCACATAGATCACAGGTACTTTTCAGAAGTACTAAAAAAAAGAACCATGATTAATGGAAGCATTGACCAAATAATTACCATTTAAAAACAGGTTGCCGCGGTGGAGTAGCCGAGCGGTCTAAAGCGTCTCGCTGAGGAGCGCGCGGTTGCTCGCCGTGGAGGTTCGAGTCCTCCCTGAGGCATGGGTGTGGTGTTTGTCCGTAGGTTAGTTTACCTAGGTTTAAGTAGTTTGTAAGCTACGGAATGATGACCATGCAGTTTGGTCCGATATATTTACAAACATTTGAATTTGAATTTTGAAAAACAGGTTATACATGATGTGCAGTAGCTAGCCAGGGAAACTGTGGTAACAGCACATATTCGTTAATAACTTGATATTCCACGTTCATTTTCTAGCTGAAATATGGCAATTGAGTATCTTGAAACGTATATTTATCTCGTGGTCTCCAACTGTGATGTTTAACTCACGTGCTTTCCTCCAAAGCTAAATTCACGATTGCTTGACGGCCAAGAGAGTGTCCTACCAATCGATTCCTTCTTTTTGTCGAGGTATGCCAGAAATTCCTCTTCTTCCCAACAGTGTTTATCATTCATATGTACCACATGTCAAAATATTTTATACTCTTCCTGTATGAAATATTTATCGTCCATGTTTTACTCCCGTACTAGGCAAAACTTCACGCAACTGCTCCGCGGTGGAGTAGCCGAGCGGTCTAAAGCGTCTCGCTGCGGAGCGCGCGGTTGCTCGCCGTGGAGGTTCGAGCCCTCCCTGGGGCATGGGTGTGTGTGTTTGTCCTTAGGTTAGTTTACCTAGGTTAAAGTAGTTTGTAAGCTACGGAATGATGACCATGCAGTTTGGTCCGATTGGTTTACAGACGTTTATTATCTATTATTTCATTCAACTGCCTTCAGAAAAGACTTCCTTACACTTAAATTACTATTTGATGTTAGCAGATTTCTTCCCATTCACAATATATATCATTTTTATTTCGACCATTTTGTGTTATTTCATTAACCAAGTAACAAATCTCATCATCCAATTTTGTTGTTGTTTCGTTACCTAATCTAATTCCTTCAGCATCGTCCGATATTCTTAGAGTACATTCCATTGCAATGGTTTTGCACTTGTTAAATTCCTTCTAATACGCTTCTTTGGATATACTGTCCATTCCGTTCAATTGATCTTTAGTATTATTTGCTTTCTCTAACAGAATTGCATTGTCATCGGCAAACCGCAAAGTTTCTGGTTCTTCACTTTGAACTTCAATATCTCCTGCAAAATATATCCCCACACCTTGCTCAATGTACGGACTGAATAACACTGGAAAAAGGCTACAATCCTGTCTTACTCCCCACCAATGCTTTCCTTTAATGTCCTTCGCCTCCTATAACTACTCCCTGGCTTCTGTACAAGCTCTAGATAACCATCTTTTCCGTGTATCATACCCCTGCTGACTTCAGAATTTGAACGAGTGTATTTCATTCAACATTGTCTAAAGCTTTGTTGAAATCTACAAAAGCAAGAAATGTACGTTTGCCTAACGTTAATCTGAGTCGCAATTTGAGTATGGCCTCCCGTCTTCCTACCTTGCAACAATATATATATATATATATATTTAAGAACCTAATGTCTGTAAATCTAAAGGACTTAACTACTCTGGTCGTTAGGTCTTAGGTTTACAAGCTACTTAAACTAAATTTATCTAAGGTTAACTAATACAATCATGCCAGAGGGAGGACTCGAACCACCGACGACGAGCAGCGGCGCGCTCCGCAGCTAGGCGCCTTGGAACGGTCCCACTCTACCACGACCACCTACATCCGTAGTGATCTAATCCGTGGTCGGCTTCTATCAGCTATTTCATTCTTCTTTAAATAACCCGTGTTACAATATTGCAACCATGGCTTGTTAAACAGATGGTTCTGTAATTTTCACAGCCGTCTTCGCCTGATTACTTTGGAATTCGGCGGGCGCTGATAACCTCGCTGTTGAGCGCCCTAAAACACCAATCATCATCATTTTTGGAATTCGGATTATAGAATCTATCTTGAAGTCAGACCGTATTTCGAATGTCTCATACATCTTGAGCACAAGGCGGAATTGTCATGGCTGGCTCTACCAGAGACCTTTGTATCTCTGATGGAATGTGGTCTACTCCATGGGCCTTGTTTCAACGGGAGCCATTCAGATCTCAGTTTAATTCTTTTGTCACTATAATATCTCACGATTTCAAGTTCATCTACTTCCCCTTCCCTTCCTACAACGTTTTCATGACGTTCATTCCTCTGTATATTCTTTCTACCTTTCGGGTTTCCTTTCTTTTCTCAAAACTGGTATTCCATCCAAGTCCTTGATATACATACAGCTGCTTCTCTCGTCTACAAATGAGTGTTTATTTTCCTGGGAGCGACATCTATTTTTCCTCTAGTTATACTTTCTTGTACACACTTTCATTTCGCCTTTCGTGATTGTGAATCTCACATTTTAGTCCTCTGTAATCCATTATACATATTTTCTTGTATCAGATAAATTCAATATTTCCTGTGTTAGACAAAGTGTTTTTCTAGGAATTGTCTTTCTACCTTTTTGGTCCTCCGATGCCTTAATTACTTCATCTCTCAAAGCAACACATTTATCTTCTGCTAGGTTACTTTTCCCGTTTCTGTCTGTTGTTGCCGGAAGCTTCATCTCTACCTCGGAAGAATCTCTGGTTCCTTCAATGTACCCTGGTCCCATCTCTTTATTTCTCTACCTTTCTGCAGTTTCGTGATGTTCCGTCTGCAGTTCATAACCAATAAGTAATGGTCAGAGTGTATATCTGCGCCTGGATATGCTTTACAGTTTAAAACCTGGTTCCGACATCTAAGGTAAAGCAGTCAACAATCCGAAGGTTGATTTGAACACCACAGTGCTTTACTAGGCACAATCTTCTTTGGAGTTGGTATGCCTTTCCCTTCCTCCGACCTTCAAACTGACTTACCCAGCCAGTTATAGGAGGACCTAAAGTTTAACGTGGATTCAGAACCACGGTGCTACTCGATATTTTTCATCAGCAACACTGCCAGGATAGAAAGAAGTGGAAAGTGACAGATAAAAATCCTAGGACCTGGCGGGAAAATCTATGTCTTATTATTATGAAATCTACCTACTACCTTCCAGTGTCTTCATGAATCCTAGACGAAATTCTTGACATGATAAAAACGTGTTCTGTACAAAATTTCACTAAGCGGCTTCCTCTTTCATTCCTTCTGCCCAGTCCATACCACCTCCCGTTTATTCTTCCCCTCCATTTCGTACTACGAATTCCTTCCTTATCCCCCATCACAGTCACGTTTCCTCTCCATTAACTGTCTAAATACTTTCATTTACTTCCTAATACATTTTCCATCTCTTCAAGATCGGCAGAGGTAGTCTGCATATAAACTTGTACTTCTGTGATGGGTGCTGGCTTCGTATCTATCTTGACTATGATAATGCGATCAGTGTGCTGTTTAACTGCATTCCTGTTTTCTTATTCTCTTTTAGACCTACTTCTTCAATATATCCAAATGATGTATTTATAAGTCTGTACTCGCTTGTTCAGATGCCACGTTCATATTTCTACTGCACTTAATCATCCACATATCTATCTCCAACCTATATCCCACCTCAAAATCTTGCTAGGCTCCCTCCTCAAATGAGTGATCTAATATTCCACCCTTCGATCCGTGCATTGGCAGTGTTGTCTTAGTTGATGGTGATATTCTCTTAAATAGTCCGCGTCCGGAGATCCGAAAGGGGGACTATTTTACCTCCGGGATGCTTTACCCAAGAGGATGCCATCATCACAAATTGGTATAGTAGAGCTTGGTGTCCTCGGGAAAAGTAACGGCTGTAGTTTCCCCCTGCTTTCAGCCGTTCACAATAACTGTGAGGCAGAGCCATGTTAGCTGATGTTACAAGGCCAGCTTAGTGAATCGTCCAGACTGTTGCACCTGCAATAACTGAAAAGGCTGCTGCCCCTCTTCAAGAACCACAGATATAGCCCACCATTTTGGTTGTGCCTACGGTCCGGCTGTTTGTATCGTTGAGGAACAGAAGCCACCCCACCTTGGCGATGGTGCATGTTACATAGTGACTGTTAAGTCCCAACGCAAGGGAAACTTTTCCCAGTCAGCCTAAGTACCTCAAAACCGATACGACAAAAGGCTATCTCAACTATTTTCATTACCAGCAGTGCCTAATATCACGTTAAAGCATCCACATCTACATACATACTCCGCAATTCACCGTAAGGTGCGTGGCAGTGGGTACACTGTACCACTACTAGGCATTTCCTTTCCTATTCCTCTCCCAATTTGAACGAGGAAAAAAAAGAATGCCTATATGCCTCCGTACGAGCCCTAATGTCTCTTATCTTGTCTTTGTGATCTTTACGCGAAATGTAAGTAGGCGGCAGCAAGATCGTACTACACTCAGCTTCAAATTCCGGCCCTCTAAATTTACTTAACAGAAATTCACGAAAAGAACGTCGTCTTTCTGCCAGCGATCCCCAATTGAGTTGCCGGAGCATTTCCGTGACACTCACGCATTGGTCGAACCTTCCGGTAACAAATCTAGCTGCTCGCCTCTGAACTGCCTCTATGTCTTCCTTTAAACTGTCTGCTGCGGGTCCGAAACACTTGAGCAATACTCAAGACGTGGTCGTACAAGCGTTTTATAAGCGGTCTCCTTTACAGATGAAGTACATCTTCCCAAAATTCTCCCAATAAACAGAAGTCGGCTGTCCGCCTTACTCACGACTGTCCTTACATGCTCGTTCCATTTCATATCGCTCTGCAATGTTACGCCTAGATATTTGAACGACGCGACCGCATCAAGCAGCTCACTACTAATGCTGTATTCGAACATTATGGGATTGCTTTTTCTACCCATGCGCATCACCTTACATTTTTCTACATTGAGAGCTAGCTGCCATTCTTCGCACCAACTAGAAATTTTGTCTAAGTCATCCCGTATACTATTACAGTCAGTTACAGACGACACCCTCCCATACACCACAGCATCATCAGCAAACAGCCGCAAATTACAACTTACTCTGTCCATCAGATCATTTATATAGATTGAAAATAATAGCGGTCCTATCACACTCCCCTGCGACACGCCTGACGATACACTCGTCTCTGATGAACACTCGCCATCGAGAACAACGTACTGCGTTCTATTACTTAGGAAGTCTTCCAGCCAGTCACAAATCTGTGAACCTACTCCATAAGCTCGTATCTTCGTTAGCAGTCTGCAGTGTGGCACCGCGTCGAACGCCTTTTTGAAGTCGAGAAATAAACAATCCGCCTGTTGCCCTTCATCCATGGCTTGCAAGATGTCATGTGAGAAAAGGGAAAGCTGAGTTTCACATGAACGATGTTTCCTAAACCCGTGCTGATTCATGGAAAGAAGCTTTTCCTTTTAAAGGAAATTTACTATGTTCGAATTGAGAATATGCTCTAAAATTCTACATGAAACTGATGTCAACGATATTGGCCTGTAATTGTGTGGGTCAGTTCTCTTTCCTTTCTTATAAACGGGGGTCACCTGCGCTTATTTCCAATCACTAGGAACTTTGCGCTGATTTAAAGATTCGCGATAAATGCAAGCTAAGTAGGGGGCCAATGCCGCTGAATAGTCTTTGTAAAACCGAACTGGTATTCCATCCGGACTAGCAGACTTTTTAGTACAGTCGAAGGTGCTGCCTTCTGTATACCACGTTTACAAATGAGTCAATCGTTTGTCAGAACATTACTATACCATTTCAGGAATCAATTTGTTACCACTCCCTCCTCTTTTGAAATAAACGCTATTAGATGAAGTGCTGGAAATCCGTACCTGTGGCGACCTTAAGTGTGGCAGTCAGTTCTGGAGCACTTAATTTGCGGGGAGGCGGTGGCGGAACGATTTAAATGTCGCTCGCGCGACCTTTTGCCTTTAAATGTTACTGACCACCCACTCCCTGAACTGGCGGCGCGGGTGGCTAGCAGCGCTCCCTCCCAGAAAAAAAGCTAACGGTGGTAAAAGAGAATGAAATTTAGGTCTTTATTTGGTACTATAGGAGTCCCGCTGAAACGTTTGAAAGGTGTGAAGAATAATTCCACAAGATTTTTCAACCGGTTTTTAGATCATTTTTCGTTTACTGCAATGAAAGATTGTGATAACATTATCTGACATTGCCGGTTTAGAAGGCGCTCTAGTACATAGATATTTCACCAACACTAATTTTATACAATTATATAAAGATTAAATACAAAAAAGTAGTTTTACATACAGAGGTGTACAAGATGGGTAAAATATAAAATGGAAAGTCAGAACACAGACACATCAGGAAAAAGAATATGCCACTAGGCGCTTTACGTCAGATGTACACACAACGAACGTAGTCGGTCATTTAAAAAAGAACAATTAAATGTAAAATCGAAACTTCCTGGCAGATTAAAATTGTTTTTCGGAACCGGGACTCGAACGTGGGACCTTTCCTTCTGGAAATGTAAAATCCCATGTTGGATGACATGTTGGACTGAACATAATTATGCTGCGAAGTCTTAATAAAATACAAGCAGATGCAGTTTTCAGTTTCAGGATATAGTAACGAATTTAAAGTGTAACATCTCGTTTCTCGTGATTAAAGATACAATGAAAATAATCAGTATGTGATCGAAATCAAATTGCGGCTATAACAATAAAGCCTCTAATAACGACCAATGCTGCATATTAGATTACGTTTGTCCATCATTGTGTGGTCGTTCAGCACATCCTTCCTTAAAATGGATTTACATCTCAACAGAAGATTAATAAAACAACAAAAATCTATCTTCTTCTTAAGTTCACCATCATTTTGACGTCCAGCGAGTCTTAGCACATGCGAAAATTTGCTCGAGTTGAAACCATCATATATCGATAACGGATAACTACTAACCGATATAAAATCGATTCACATTATCCATTTATCCAGCTTTGTGCAAAGTTTGAACCGATATGTACGAAGTATGGAAGTGATGCCCTTCAAAAATCTCCCTGAAAAACAAATATTTGGCGAGTTATGCTCAAAACTGTGGCGATTAGCTGCACGTCTTCCCAACTGATATCTTTTCCTAAAGGGAATAACCTAATGTAACAATTTGCCTGGTGCCACCTTCAGTTCATGTTGCAACTGTGCTTTTACACTGTGCTACAGCAAGACACACGTTCTAAAAACTATGAAAGTAGACGCTGGTCTCGGGTACACCAGAAATTTTTATCCACGTTCCTAACTTACTTAAGGACAGAGCGATTCTTCCGCGATATTTTATTCTTTTTCGGACCCGTAGTCTCCGATTGATGGTTAAAGCGTGGTAGCATTTAGTCTGATTTGCTACCTTTTGTATCCGTATTTCTCTGCTCGGTTTTGTCTCAAGCTGTTTTTTCTGGCAGGATAGGTTGTAAGTTTCCCGTGGTACCAAGTAGCACGAGCAGTTTGACAATATGCACGCATATGCGGGTCACTCCATGTTATAGAGACACGCCCAGACGATTGTTTTAGTGATTATTTCTCCTGATGCGGGTTTGAGTAAACAATAGATTTTCACATTCGTTGAGAAAGTTGGTATTCGAAATTTCGTAAGTAGATCGAAAGACGCCGTTGTTTGCGTGACACTCCGTCCCCTGTATGATACGAAACGGTCTTCCCGATTTTGTACTATTTTATTTTCCTTCGTCAATCCTACATGATGAAGATTCTACACCGCGCAACAGTACTCAAAAAGAGGACAGAGTATGCTGAAAATTAGATCGATAGATTACGTAACCAATGAACAGCTGCTGAATAGAATGGGGAGAAAAAGATATTGCGCATATCTTGACTAAAAGAAGGAACCTTCGATAGTACAATTGCTGAGATATCACGAGATCACAAATTTAGAGTCTGAGGAAAGTTCTTGACATAATCCACATGACCGTCATCGTCGGCCGCTGCAGCCATAATCAAACACTATCTATAATTTTCCGTTAAAGAAAAACTTTTTAGTGTCGAACAGTTGTTTATCGTGAATGAGGAAGGATAATCACAACTACTTAAGTACTTAGGTCCACTATTTCTGTTTCAGAACCGCCAACGCATCTGGTGATTCAAGATGAGGCGGGAAACAATCGAACATCGGTCGTGGGACCGTATACTGAGGGAGACAGCCCTTTTCTGTATTGCGATGTCTACGGCGGTAAGTGGTATCAATATAATTTGTGCACGTAGTCTTGTTACTCTGCAATTTATTATTGTTAATTACATTACTATCAAACCCTAATCTATATAAAATGAAATACTGTGTCACATTAAGTAAATTATTATGAGTATCGATACATTGGCCTCTGGTACTACTTTATAGACTGTCACGACAGGTGATGAGTGATTATTATCCTACTTCTCATATTTCATAAAGCTAAACCAGAATATGACTGCCCACAGTGGCTGAATCTCTTTTTGTATTCCTGAGAAAGACGTCAATATTATAGACTTATTTTTTCTCCCTAATATCTCCCCTAATACCTGTAACCCCATAGTGTTCATGTCTTTGACAGGTAATATTGAAACTAAAGTTCCCATTGTTACTTTCCATTTTTATTGTGGATTAATTACCTTTGTGAAGTTTTACTAATCCAGTTACTTACCTGTTAATAAGCACCATTATAATCTCTTACTTGCTCTATGAGTTTTCATTACGTTGAGACAGTTCAGCCCTCAGTATAAATCACTAGTGTTGTTGTATACCGATTGAAAATTAGCTTATACACACTGTACATAATACCCATATCGCGTTAGTCCAAATTGATGTTGGAAGCAGTCGATATAAAAGAATTTATACAATGTAAAAATATTTTCCTCCCTAATGCATTGGCACACCAATTTTCTCTCAACCTACCTTCAATTCCCACCCTCTTAATGTGTGTAGGGGAATGTTGCAAGTCGGAAGCAGTCGATATAAGAGAATTTAAACAATGTAAAAATATTATCCTCCCTAATGCATTGGCACACCAATTTTCTCTCAACCTACCTTCAATGCCCACCCTTTAAATGTGTGTAGGGGACTGTTGCAAGTCGGAAGCAGTCAATATAAAAGAATTTAAACATTTAAAAATATTATCCTCCATAATGCATTGGCACACCCATTTTCTCTCAACCTACCTCCAAAGCCCACCCTTTAATTGTGTGTAGGGGAATGTTGCAAGTAAAAGTTTTCTATTTCATCCCGACGACGGGCAATGATACTATAGTTAGTGTGGATGAGTGGGCAAGTTTGTGGCCCTTACTCTTACGGGAATTAGTTTCAAAACTACGAGTTTGAGTATTGTGTGCGGGGCGAAGCTGGGAATTTGCATCTGACGGGAGGCTTGCTTAGGTAGTCCTTGTAGGTGCGGTGATCACTGTGTCCCCAGTGGTGTAGTGGTCAGAGAAAGTGCCTAGAAAGCAGGAGACCTGGGTTTGAAACTCGGTTGGAGGCACATTTTCAGCTTTGCCCATTCGCATTTGATGTCATATATTCTATGAATATGAAATATTAAACTGTACGGAAGTGATTTGTGAAGGCCTCTGTGGGGAGTGTTGTTTTGTACATGAATGACACATGGACGATAAATAGTTCAATTATCAGAACATGGGAGAACTTGGAAAATAAACAAGAGAGATTCAGTATTTGTTGACCATGTCAGACAACCATTCGAACGATGTAACATGTGAAATATTACGTTCTGTAAGAAAATGTAGGAAGATGGTCCATTTTTAAATACTGGAACACAGTTCACATATGACACGGAATAATATCTCAGTACTCAATGACCAAACAGTGTTTCTAAGTACTCCTATTTTAAATTAAGTTTCTGTTAAAAATAGTACTGCCGCGGAGGAGCGGCCGAGCACATTGAGGCGATATGCTACGATGCTCGAAGCGAATCCGTTCCCCTTCGGGAGTTCGAATCCCCCCTCGGGCATGGATGTTTGTGCCGTCTTTAGTATAAGCTACCTCATAAGTAGTGTGTATGTTTAAGGACTGATGACCCCGCAAGTTAAGTCCCTTAAGCTTTCCTAACATTTGAACATTTGAAAAATAACACTGATCAAGATTGATTATGTTGCTTTTGAATTGGCAGAGAATTTCGGATAACTTCATAGTCCTGAATTAGAAAACACTGGTTTTGCTGGAATTGCTCTATTTACTGTAATAATGTACAGTATGTAGGTAAACAAACAAAATTTCAAAAAATTAAATGACTAAAATTGTATACACAGTCAAATAAAAATGAGAAAATCTTATCTATTGGCCCAAGATAAACATGGTTTTAGAAAATATCGTTCATGCGAAACACAACTAGCTCTATACTCACACGAAGTGATGTGTGCTATCGACAAGGGTTCGCAATTTGATCCCGTATTCCTTTATTTCCATGAGGCTTTTGACACCGTACCTCACAAACGGCTTTTAATCAAATTGCGCGGTTATGGTATATCAACTCAAATTTGTGATTGGATAGGAGATTTACTGTCAGACAGGACACAGTTCGTAGTAATCGATGGTAAGGCATCGACTAAATCAGAGGTGATATCGGGCGTTCCACAGGGTAGTGTTATTGGTCCTCTGTTGTTCCTTATTTACGTAAACGATTTAAGGGAAAATCTAAGTAGCTCTCTTAGGCTGTTTGCAGATTACGCCGTCATTTACCGTCTAGTAAAATCAACTGAAGATCAAAACCAACTGCAGAACGATCTGAATAAGATATCACTATGGTGGAAAAATTGGCAACTGACTGTAAATAATGAGTACGAAAAGAAATCCGTTAAACTTTGTTTACAAGATAAATCGATAAAAAGTGAAGGCCGTAAACTCCACAAAATACCTAGGAATCACTATTACTTCAGACTTAAACTGGAAAGAACACGTAGATAATATCGTGGGAAAGGCGAGCCAGAGACTACGTTTTATTGGCAGAACGCTTAAAAGATGCAACAGAACTACTAAAGAAACTGCATACACTGCGCTTGTCCGTCCATTTTTGGAGTATTGCAGCCCAGTGTGGGATCCTTATCAGGTGGGTTTGACGGAGGACATCGAAAGAGTCCAAAGAAGGGCAGCTCGTTTCGTATTGTCACGATACAGGGGAGACAGCGTTACGGAAGTGATTCAAAATCTGAGATGGGAATCATTACAAGAACGACGCTTATCGCTGCGGCGTGGGCTACTTACGAAACTCCCATCGCCAACATTCTTCTCCGGATGCGAAAATACATTGTTGACTCCCACTTACATATGTAGAAATGATCATCAGAATAAAATACGAGAAATCAGAGCTCGAACGGAGAGATTCATGTGTTATTTCTTCCCGCGCGTTATTCGAGAATGGAATGGAAGATACATAGTTAAATGGTGGTTCGATGAACCCTCTGCCAAGCACTTAAATGTGATTTGCAGAGTATCCCGTGTAGATGTAGATGTAGACAAGATGACCGCTAGAACCGATCAGCTGTTTCTAAAGTTTGCCAACTGTAAACCATAGAATAATGATAGCTCCAGAGTAAGGCAATAAAGTTTTATTAACTTTAGGAAATAAAGCGTAAAAAGAATGTTGTGCATTACATTTACAAAACGAATAATGTTCGTGTACTATTTCATTCTGAACTGCAAATACGAAACCAGACCGAATATCACCGGCCAAATTCTTAGAAAGTACGACAACGAGTACAGCTACTTTCGACTATATTCTCAATGAGTTTTTGTGATTACAAACTATCAACAACTAAATAAATTCGAAATATGTTTTATTGGAAGACGATAGTAAATCACTTAGTCTGGTTGCTGTTTGCTATCAGTCTGCGTAGCGTACGGGTATCGACCTAGACTGGTACCTTGCAATACGTATAATTCTTTGCAGTCGCTTTTTCGCTTCCCGTTCCGTCTTATATTTTAATTACTGCAATTACTACCCATTCACCTTTTATTTGTGCAAGGTTTTATGTATTATCTTTAAAAAAATAATTTGTGGTGGTTTCTAAAGTATTTACCCCTAGTTCATAATTATTGCAAACAAACGTACCCAACTATACACCTACCAAACACATTAAATTGCTACTGAAATATTATATCCTGACATTTTACTCAGAAACGTAATTTACACGCATCTCGTTTGACATCCCAGAGTTATCTCTCTGTCTCTCAGGAGTAACTTTGTTGTTACCGGGACTACAAAAGCACAAAGCACACAAATGCGAGTAATTCTTCAAATCACGTTCATCGTGGTGTACATGAAACTATCACTCAGTATAACAATACAGAAGACTGATAGTTTTTTTAATTGTTTCTAATATACGTTCAGTCGTCTATAAAAGCCGAAAGAAAATTTACGAGCTAGTTGTCCAAAACAAAATATTTCATTAAATGTGCAAGGTGACTTTTATTTTCTGTTATTTCACAAACAGTTCCCGTTTCATAAACTGCAGCGATTATTAGCTCGCAGAAATCTTGCGACAATCTTCATAACCTCTACAAGCAGTCAATTCTCAACGAAACTCGACACTTTGTAGCGCGTGCGACAGCGACAAGATTCAAAGAGGCTTGAGGCCGCGGCCTGCGTGGGCTACACACTCTAGTGACAGCGCGCGACAGCTTCACGCGACGAAAGACGGCCACACGTATTGCTACGGGAGTGTCCTGCGTGAGCGCCGACTGTGGCGCTGCCTGTACTGTCGCTGCAACCAGACACGTCTGAGATTCGAGTCCGTTTGAATCTTGTCGCTGTCGCACGCGCTACAAAGTGTCGAGTTTCGTTGAGAGTCGACTGCTCTTAGAGGTTATACAGGATGTCGCAATAGTCACTGAAGTTTACGAAACTGCAACTGATTGTGAAATAACAGAAAATAAAATTGAAGTTGCATATATAATGAAGTATTTTGCTTTGGATAACTAGCTCGTAATTTTTCTTTTGGCTTTTATAGACGACTGAAGTTAAACTTTTATATTGTTTCTAATATATCAGTCTTCTGTACTTTTATTCTGAGTGATAGTTTCATTTACACCACGATGAACGTAATTTGAAGAATGACTCGCATTTGTGTGCTTTGTGCATTTGCAGTACTGGTAACAACAAAGTTACTGAGAGAGAGAGAGAGAGAGAGAGAGATAACTCTGGAATGTCAAATGAGATGCGTGTAAATTACGTTTCTGAGTAAAATGTCAGGATATAATGTTTCAGTAGGAATTTAATGTGTTTGGTAGGTCTGCAGTTCGATACGTGTGTTTGCAATGAAGATGAACAAGGGTTAAAAACTTTAAAAAATAATTTATGGTGTTTTGTAAAGATAAAACATAAAACTTTGCACAAATAACAGGTAAAGGGTTGTAGTTGCAGGAGTTAAAATATAAGATTGAATGGGAAGCGAACCAGCGACCGCAAAAATCACAAACCTGTAGCCCAGGTAGCTACCCCTACGCTACGGCAACAACTATCAAACATTTACGAAACTAATGATTTAGTATCGTCTTCCAGTAAGACTTATTTCGTTTTTATTCAGTTGTTGATGGTTTGTAGTCACAAAAACACATTGAGAACATAGTCGAAAGTAACTGTACTCTTCGTTGTACTTCCGAAGAATTGGGCCGCCGATCTTCATAGTCTGTTTTCGTATTTGAAGTTATGAATAAAATAGTCCACGAACATTCCTCCCTTTGTAAATGTAATGAACAGCATTCTTTCTACGCCTTACTTCCTAAAGTTAATAAAACTTCATTGCCTTACTCTACAGCCATCATTATTCTACGATTTACGGATGCCAAACTTTAGAAACAACTGATCGGTTGTAGCGGCCATCTTGTAGAGTGAAATTGTCGCGCTCACGTAGGACACCCGATCATGTCTCCGAATGTCGTCGCTTGTAGCAGCAGCGTCGCGTCGCTGGATGTCGCCCGCTGTCGTTAGAATGTGTAGCCCACGCAGGCCGCGGCCTGAATCTCGAACGTCGCTCGTTGCAGCGCGCGACACGCAGCGACAGGCAGCGCCATAGTCGGCTCTCACGCAGGAAACTGCAGTAGCAACACATGCGGCCGTCTTTTGTCGCGTGAAGCTGTCGCGCGCTCTCGCCAGAATGTGTAGCCCACGCAGGCCGCGGCCTAATTGTGTTGAACCACGCAAGACGGCCCGTCAGGACTGAAAGCACGACCCTTCACGATTCCTTTCAGTGGCCGTGGGCCGCCACGTCAACTGAACGCCCACAATCCTGTCGTGTTTCTCCATCTCAGACTCGTACTACAATAGATGAAACGACGGTGAGGCTGCTAAAGACCAACACCTCTAGCCCTATTCCTCTTAGAAAATTCTCGGCGATACGTGGGCACTGCTACAGCTTTACACGTTTTAGCATGACGGCAGTAAAAACAATTTCAACAAAGGCTTCATTCTCCGAAATGCTAAGACAGCTTTCTTCGCTCAAACATTTCAATATACTGCTGGTTTATCCCTCTAAGTGAATGTATCTTCCTCTTTTAGGTTTCTTGCTTCACATATTTAAATACTCTGGTGTGTATTCTTTTGTCTCAACGAAAGATGGGTTTCAGCTCTTCTCACGTGCATGCGACGATCGCCGGCAAACTGTCAAGCTGCCCCCAAGTTTATTCACAGGGGCGTCCACCGCCACTCTAAACACAAGTTGGATAATATGGTTTCAGATACTGAAATGGTAAGAGAGCTCTCTTCCTTCGCACGTTCCAATATACTGAAGGCTTTTCCCTGTAAGTGGCATGTTGTTAGTACTTTTTACTGCCATTGTGACAGGTACATACTTTTCCGCCTTCCCGCCTCTGGGGATACACACTTGTCTGGCTTTATTTATTACTAAGCCAGGGCCGGATCTAAAAGGGGGGGGGAGGGAGGCAAAGGGGGCAGTTGCCCCGGGCGGCATAATTTAGAGGGCGACAAATTTTGACCGACTCTTTTTTATTTTATTTTATTTTATTTTTTTTTTTTTTATTTTTTTTACAGAATGTATCTTTCTGGTATAATTTAATAAAATTAACTTACACAGAATTATTAACAGTAAAATGACTGCAAGAAATACCGAAATCATTTAATAAAACTAAAATTCCTGGTCGCTGACTTCAGTGTTGCCCTGTCACAGGTACGTCAGCTAATCAAACATTAAAAATCTACTAGATATTAGCCAGAATGAGGGAGATGTTTGCGTTATTGCATAAGTAAATGCACAGTGTTTATTAATTTGCCTCGAATAGCGCGCGGGAAGAAAGAACATCTGAATCTCTCTGTTCGAGCTCTGATTTCACGTATTTATTCAGATGATCTTTTCTACTTATGTAAGTGGGAGATAACAATATATTTTCGCATTCGGAGGAGAATGATGACGATTGTAGATTCGTAAGTAGCCCACGTCGCAACGATAAACGATTCCCATCCCAGATCCTGTATCATTTCCGTGACGCTGTCTCGTCTGTATCACGACAATACAAAACAATCTGCCCTTCTTTCGACTCTTTCGGTGTCCTCCAACAAACCCACCTGATAAGTATCGCACACTGGGCAGCAAGACCAGATAAAACAGGAGGAATCAAACTGTATTTTTGATGGTCCTTTTTCTAGCTAAGCAAGTAAGTACTTTTAGAGGAACAAAAGAAGATGGTGATTTTGATGATCCACATAGCTACAAATTTCTAAATACAATTGATCATACTATAGTGTCCACCTTCGTCTGCGTATTGTACGCCACAAGAAAGGCCAGGTTAGCTATTTTTACAAAAATATACAACATGAGTTCCGTGACTTGATTGCTGACAAAATAAAACAAGATATAATTAAAGATATTTTAGCTCCTAAATACTTTTCACTGATGTTTGACTGCACTCCAGATATCAGCCACAATGCGCAGATGACACAAGTAATTCGATATGTCAAGTCGAATGACTCAGAGGTTGTGGAAAGTTTTACTGACTTTTTTACAGTTACAGAAAAAACAGGAGAAGGCCTTGGTCAAGAGATACTGCAAAAATTGGAACAAGATGGGTTGAACATTAAGTACTGCAGGAAGCAGTCTCATGACAATGCGGCAAACAGAGCTGGAAAGTACAAAGGGGTCCAGTCAAGAATACTTCAGAAGAATGAACTGGCCTATTTCGTACCATGTGGTGCTCACTCTTTAAATTTAGTAGGAGCAAATTCAACAGACATTCAGCAAGACTAGGTGATCTGCAAGAGTAGATGCGGTTGAAGCTGTTTACAAGCATTTTCATAAAGTTCTGAAGGCCCTGGAAGAAACTACAACTTATAAATTGTCAACACAAGAAACAAAATCAGAGGCAAGATCTATTTTAAAAAATATGAGAAAACTCTAATTCATTTTTTTAACTTGTTTCTGGTATGCAATATTAAAATAAATTGCTCATGTTAATCAGTTTCTGCGAAGTTAATACTTTACAATTGATTAAGCTGTTCGAAACATTCAAGAAGAACTTTTGGGGTTTCTCAAAACTTCCCGGGATTCTTGTACCTCTGAAGCTATTACTGAGGACTAAGTGCTAGCAGAAGATAATGAGGTATCAACGGTACTTTCCGAAAAAAGGATTCGAAGAAAGAAGAAAATGGCCGATGAGCTTTGTGCGGATGAAGTATCCAACATTCACAGAAAAAATAAGGAATAATTTACAGAGCTTTGTACCAGGTTTACCGCACTTGAGACAATTGGTGCAAAAATTAGTTTTCTGTATGGTGTGCAAATTCGGGAAATGCAAGTGGAGGACTTGAAGGCCAAAGCAGCGGAACTGGCAGAAGATCTTAGCGAGGAAGAACTTGAAAGTTTCAGACAACATGCGCTGGCAGTAGACAGTGCCTTTCAAGATTCCACTGCATCATCAACATTAAGTTTAATTTATAAAAATAAATTGGTAGAGGGGTATCTAACCTTACAATATATCTTACCATTCTAGTTTCTGTTTCGTCTGGAGAAAGAAGTTTCAGCAAACTGAAACTAATTAAATATACTTGAGGAGCACGACTGCTTAACAAATCTGAGTATAATATCCACAGAGCACAAACTAGCTACTTCTCTAAACTATGATGATATCAAAAACAGTTTTGCAACAAAGAAATCTCAAGAAGTGAAATTTTGAATTGATTTTTGCACGATGAGTAATCTTGTATTATTTTTGTATGTATTAAAATTATTCTATTTTCCTTTGATCTTAATTCGTCAATAAAATAAGTTCATGTTGTGAGATTGTGACATTTATTTAGAAATATGTAACCCAATTACCGTCAAAAGTAGATTCTTACGGGGGGGGGGTGAAAGAATGGGCGGCAAATTTAAGCTTGCCCCACTTGACAAATGCCCTGACTAAGCATTCTCATTTAACATCAATATTTAGGATTCATACGAGAAAAAACTTTCTCCGAGTAGCGCACTGCAGGTACGGGTACACTATTGCTTCTTATTTCTTAAACGGATGCGGTGCAGACACGGGACACTATCGTTTTAAACGGAGCAGAGCGGCGCCTGCAGACAGCGGCCAGACACGTGCGAGCAATCACGCTCGCTGGAATGCGCTGCTCTTCAACCATTGTTGTTTTTATGAGCCTGACTATCCGATTCCATACATGTTCTTTTAATTAAATAAACGACCGGACCACATGACACCAACCCAGTAGTCAAACTTGCGAGAAAACGCCCTGACAATACTACTTGTTCAACTCCACTCACATTGAAATTTACCATTCCCTCTAGAGTCCAAAACATTCGTCAACGTGGGCGTCTGCACTATCATACTAATACCTCTCGTAATAGCATTACACAGACAAAAGAGTTAACGACCACCTACTACAAATCGAAACACTATTTGAAAATTACTGCTTCTATGGATCACAAAATAGCTATAGCATCCAACTGCTCTATCAACCTATCAAATCTCTGAATAATCGTACGGAATATTCTGTTTTAATCATAATCAACCAAGTCCACACTCTTTGAAATTATTAGCCAATGATTTATTTTACATTTTAACATTCAAAGCGATAACTTTTCGATGTAAATAGTCCATCCTCTGCCTCACAAACTACAGTACAAAGCATAAGAAGAGGGTCAACTCACCGACAGATAAAACGGCATCACACTTGTTGTACCTACACTTTTTGCTTTGAATACAACTGTTTATGTGTATGTGTAGCGTAATGATCGCAAATGCTTCTAGAGAGGATCATTGGGCTAATCATCACAATGCAGGAAAATGCGTCAGGCCTCTGACAGATAAGCAGACAATGCACATCACATTTCTACACATTTTTTTCTGATTACCATGCAAGCGCAATGTTCCAATCAAAAAGCCCTTAAGAACATAACATAGATCTCAAACGTTCTGTCAGACCCCTCGAGAATTATGGAGGTAACCAACCGTACCTTTAAACACGAAAAACAATGGTAGCCGCGATCAAATATAGATCAAATATTAGTCCAACTCGTATCAACACTCGTAAAATCACTATATATTCTAAGCCAAAACGAGCTAATACAACACCAAAACACTCCAGAAATGGTTCCGTCCTTACCGTATCCACTACTAACAGATAACCTATGTAGCAGCTCCACAGCAAATTGGCAATGCTTCGAAGGAAGATCCGATACCGCGTACCATACAAAGTTTGGCAACAGATCATATTCCGGGCCACACTCTATCTAACCAACAAGAGTTTCGCATAATAAGTTAAACAGGTACCTGTGCATAAAAAAGAAACCCAATCTCTCCAGAATTTGTTACACTCGATGAACGAATGTAAACCCACCACAACATCGTAAAATTATTGATACATACACATAGAGTAATTACTCGGAATGATCAGTGTACACACCACATCCAATCGAAACTTTAGTGAAATGAACGCTGATGGATAAGGTTCAGTCCCACTTAGTAAGGATTCCACAATGAGCAGCAATACTCCAAAATAGGAGGCACAGTTGTAGTGTGCGTAATTTCCTTAGTTGAAATGCTTCATCCACTTAGGGTGGATCAAGACGTGTAGCACCAATTATCGGAAGATTACTACACAGGATCACAGGCAGCTGTCAGAGGCTTCAATCTCTCTCAGAGCAGCGCTAATGCACATGCGCAGGTCGCTGACAGCAAGCAGCACGACGCCCTGATACGTAGTCCTCACGCTCAATCCACGCCCACCCGCCGTTCACAACTTACACATATGTCATCCATACACATATGAGCAAATTTCTGCGTTCTTCATGTGTGCTACAACCCAAGTGCCACGCAAATAACTCGGCTACCCAAAGTGTGACTTTGGAAGGGTGAGAGGGCGTGGTAATCCAGTTATCTTGACTGACAGCTTCCGTTGTTCACGCCAGCAACCGCCTTACACCCTTCTTACATAGGCAATCACAAGATATAAAATGAGTAGTCATACAGAATTATCAAATTCACAACTGCTTCCGTTGTTCACGCCAGCAACCGCCTTATCCCCTTCTTACATATCCAATCACAAGATATACATTGAATAGGCATACAGAATTATCAAATTGACAACTGATTTACTGATAATTTAATACGTTAGAGATAGCCTCCATATCATAAACGTTTTCAGATTCAGATTCGGTTTCAAATTTACCCAGTAATCGTTCCAATATCCTTGCCAACGTGAAGAATTTGTTTTTCTAGAGATATATATTAAAATTGTACAAATCATATACGGCTACATGTATACTCCGCAATCCACCGTAAGGTGCGTGGTTAAGGGTACACTGTAGCACTACTAGGCATTTCCTTTCCTATTCCACTCCCAAACAGAACGAGGGAAAAACAAAATGTCTAAAGCCTCTTTATCAGCTCTAATTTCTCTTATTTTGTCTTTGTGATCTTTACACGAAATGTAAGTAGGTGGCAGTAAGATCGTTCTGCAGTCAGCTTCAGATTCGGGCCCTCTAAATTTCGACAGCAGAATTTCTCAAAAAGAACATCGTCTATCCTCCAGCGATTCCCATTGTACAGAAGCCACAAGCTCCTCCGACTGCAATGAGCACGTGAACACCGTCACTGGGGTGCTGGGTGGCAAAATATAATGAGTCCCGCTTCAGCGTGTCCTATAGTGATGGCTTCATAAGTGTGAGGTTGTACCATGCTGAGTGCAACCTGGAGTGCTGCATTGTGGGGTGGCATAGCGGACAAACACCAGGTGTAATTGTTCCGAACGCCATTGGTTATGACACCCGATCTCGCTTCCTGTGTATTGAGGATACTTCCAACAGCAACTGGTACCTAACGACGGTTGTGTATCCTGAGATACTCCCCAAGCTTCGAGCATCTCCTCAGACTACATTTCAACAGTAAAGTGCCCAGCCATAAATTGCAAGGACTGTACAGGCATTCTTAGAAGAGCAACGGGTACAACCGCTACCTGGCCTGCACGTTCGCCAGGTATGTTCCCCATCGAACATGTCTGGGATAAGGTTGGTTGGCACCACGGTCCTCCTATAACTAGGCTCCCGGAATTGTTGGAAACAAATGGTGAGGAGGGAAATCTCTCACGTACCTATTCAGAACCTTTTGATTCAATGCCACGGCATATAACTTCTAATTGCAGCGCATGATGGCCACACAGCATACTGAATAGTGGGATTCAAAGGACTTGTACAAACGTGAAAAGGTCAAATAGGTTTACAAATGTTAAGGGCTATTGGGCAATGCGAGAGTACACCATTTATCCCGGTCCATATGTTCCAGCTACAACGATGCTGACAATTTACTGTCAGTTTGTATGATTTGCCTTCTGTCCCAGAGATGTCGGTTATGAAAACTGAAGATAGAATTCTGTGTTAAAAAGCAGCTTCATCTGTGAATTAGATAGCAGACAGAAATCCTGATTAACCCACTGACAAATGCTATTAAGCACTGTACACTCATAAAGGTAGTTTCATTTGCCAAGGTGAATGTTCCACATGGTCTGCTGGCTTAGAATGTACAGGCGGGCCTACTGCTTGGCGGTTGTCTTTTACAGATGTTAATGAAATATGCTCCAAGTCTACTCTACGAACTGCGAAACTCTGTAGCAAACACTAAAAGTTGTGGTTGCTGATGGGTCTCCCGATACAACCTTGGTGACCACCGCCAGTTACACTTTGCCTTTCCGTAAGTATACACCATGCCAGGCAGCCCTTGATCCAAATACTGAACCAATGTGTACAACACTGTATCACATGATGAGCCAACAAGATAAGTGAATCGGACACATCATTACCAATTACATGGCAAGAGAGGGCACTGTAGTATGGGTGGTATTACCCATGGGCGTAGTCAGGGGAGGGGGTGATTTGTGGGGGTTCAAATCCCTCCCAAAATGACGACAAAACTAAAATAACTTTTTTTTTTTTTGTATCAGTGTAGAGTCCGCCCATATTCTTGCAAAGCTGGGAAGCCGTTATAAGTGCTCCACACAGTCCCTGACACTCTCAGTGCGCCGGCCGCGGTGGCCGAGGGGACTGAGGTGCTTCAGTCACGGTCAGCACGGCCACTACGGTCGGTGGTTCGAATCCCCCCTCGGGCATGGATATTTGTGCCGTCCTTAGTTGTAGGTAGTTCATAAGTAGTTTGTAAGTTTAGGGACTGATGACCCCGTAGTTAAGTCCCTTAAGCTTAACAAACATTTGAACATTGAACTCTCGGTGCAATTCCCATACTTTTTGCAGGGCTGAAGAAAGACATTCATGGCCATCAGTATATTTCAGATGGAGAGGTGCACACCTCATCCTGTAGCGTATTGAAAACATCGCCGGCCGCGGTGGCCTAGGGGACTGAGGCGCTTCAGTTACGGTCTGCACGGCCACTACGGCCGGGGGTTCGAATCCCCCCTCGGGCATGGATATTTGTGCCGTCCTTAGTTGTAGCTAGTTCATAAGTAGTTTGTAAGTTTAGGGACTAATGACCCCGTAGTTAAGTCCCATAATCTCTACAAACATTTTGAACATTTCTGTAAACATCGAGGAATTTACCATCTTGTCCTACAGTGCATTAACAGTCAGGGTGATTACTACTGAAATACTGAGAACTTTACTTAGTTCTTTCCCAGGTGTTTAGAGGTGCTAATGAAATATAGCTAATTGAAAACACCGAGGAATTTAACATCTTGTCCGACAGTGTATTAACAGTTATGGTGATTCTTACTGAAATACTGAGCACTTTAGTTAGTTTTTTCCCAGGTGTCTTATTTTACTGTCTGCTCCTGATAGATGTGTGTTAATTGCTGGTTTTCCCAATCACTTGGGACAATTCCTTGCTCAAGCTACCTCTGAAAATTATGTTAAAGAGGGGCACTAACTGCAGCGGAGATTCTGTACAGAAATGAGCCCTCGAGCTTCAGTGCGCTTTAGTGATCTGAGCTGTTTTTCAACAACATTATCTGTAATTACAATATGAGTCATCAATATTTCTAGATTTTCCTGTGTAAACGAATCAAGGTTGTCGTCTAATCAAAGAGTATCTGTACACTTATTTTTTGTCACTGAGAGCATTGACGTACCATAAAAATTTTAGTCAGAAAGTGTGTGTCTGATAATGCTTCAGACGTTATTGAAAGATTGACGAACTGCGTTTCTGACTGCCATCCGTGTTTCAATCCACATGTATCTATCATCATGATATGATTTGGAGAATACATAGATTCTTTCTAGCATCCAGACATTGGCAATGAAAAATAATATAATATATACAGTATTATTTCTCCTTGCAGTTCTATTAATAGTACATTTTATTACAGTGCCCATTCATTCTAAGCCCCTCCGCTGCGGCGGAGCAACCTCTGTTATTCGTCACTCATACAGCAGCTGTTTCAGCCGCAGTGGGCCGCGGTGGAGTAGCCGTGCGGTCTAAGGCGCCTCGTTGCGGAGAGCGCGGTTGCTCGCCGTCGGAGGTTCGAGTCCTCCGTGGAGCATGGGTGTGTGTGTGTGTTGACCTTAGGTTAGTTTACCTTACTTTAAGTAGTTTGTAAGCTACGGACTGATGGCCACGCAGTTTGGTCAGATAGATTTACAAACATTTCAACATTTCAGCTGCAGTGATGTTGAGCTTCCTTTTCCTACCTTGCGGCCAGAGATATGGCGCGCCGAACAGCCCCATTAGCGGTTTGGAAGTGCAGCCGCTGTATTTTGACGCCACAGCGTAAGGCTGTGTTTATAACACGTTTTTGCTCCACGGCGGCGGAGTCGCGGTGGTTTAGCAGTGCGCTGTTTCTCTAAGGCAGCGTGGGCCCTGTTTATAGGTGCACCTGCGGCGGCGGCCCCTCCGCTCTTCCGCTGCGTCGTCAAAATACCAGCGGCTGCACTTCCAAACCGCTTACACGGCGGCTAATGCGGCTGTTCGATGTACAATATGTCTGGCCGCCAGGTGGGAACATACTGCTCAAGGTCACTGCGGCTGAAACACCTGCTGTGTGAGTGACGAGCGGAACCTCCGCAAAATCGCAGCGGTTGCTCCGCCGCGGTATAGCGCGTACCATCTCATCGATTAATCTCTATAGTTTCTCTACGATGGTCAAAAAATCATCCTGTATACACAATTTAGTATGTCCTCAAACACCAAATAACATTACTGTAATTCAGTCTACGATCACGCAATCACGTTGTTTTATATATATTCCTTGATGTATGCATCGCATTCAAGCTTAAATGGTACGCGAGTATATCAGCTTGTCCACTCGCAGTACGGTGCGACAATGCGCAATGCGGCACGTGGACACGCCCCCTGGACACGCCCCCTCCCACACACACACACACACAGAGTCGGAGCCCCTATTGCACAACAAGTTATTTGTGCGCCACGCCACACCGCCGGGACAAATTCCCGCCGGCCGGCTCGGCTGCAGGGCGCGCACCGATGCGTTCAGAGCATCCGGCAGCGGGCGCGCTATAAACTGGCGCGCGGAATTGCCCCTCCCCCACCCCACCCCCGCCTGACAGGACGGCTCCTTTTGTTTCCGCGTCGTCGTGGCTGGCGGCGGCGGCCGGCCTGCGGTGGGTGCGCCGTGGACGGCTGCCAATGGAGTAACATGAATGTTAAATGAGCCGTGGCGAGTTACGCACCGCGGCGCGGGCGAGATCCTGAATCACGCAAGAACTTCTGCTTTGTCTCGCCGCTGAAATAAGGACTGCCCGGAGCTGGTGGCGGGGCGATTATTGCCGAGGCGGCGCGGCGTCCTCCAAGGGGAGTGGCTGCCCCACTTGGGCCGCGGAGCTTTCCGAGACGTTGCGCGCCGAGTTAATTCGCCGAAACGCGTCGTCTCACTGCCGCAGGCCACCCTCATATATGTAAAAGAGACTTCATCAAGTGATAGTTATTTTCAGTCATTAAAGTTTCTCAATATAGAAACTTTCACAAGGAATAAAAAAAAAAAAATCAAATGTTTGTATAGCTTTTGGGACTTAACTACGGGGTCATCAGCCCCTAAACTTACAAACTACTTACGAACTAGCTAATACTACGGACGGCACAAATATCCATGCCCGAGGGGGGATTCGAACCCCCGACCGTAGTGGCCGTGCAGAACGTGATTGGAGCGCCTCAATCTCCTCGGCCACCGCAGCCGGCCACAAGGAAAAGTAAATATTTTAGCAGTGTAACCGAATTGCAAAAATAATGTATAACACTTTAATCCAGCTGTGTCAAGATAAAACCTTTCTAAAGTAAATGCTTGTTTTATAATTTTTGTATGTGTTGATAATTATGTATTTGTGTATTTCGTAATAATGTTTTGTATAATAATGGAAAGTCCAGGTTGGAATTAATAATATAGTGAGGACAGTTTACAACTCACCGCAAAGACGTAGCAACGAGCTGCGACTGGCACATACAAAAGACACACACATACAACAACAAAATCTTCAAATGTTTGTAAGGCTTATGGGACTTAACTACGGGGTCATTAGTCCCTAAACTTACAAACTACTTATGAACTACTTACGAACTAGGACGGCACAAATATCCATGCCCGAGGGGGGATTCGAACCCCCGACCGTAGTGGCCGTGCGGACCGTGACTGAAGCGCCTCAGTCCCCTCGGCCACCGCGGCCGGCACACATACAACACTATCAGCTATCGGCCATGGCCTTCATCAGAAAACAGAGCCGTCCGCCGAGGGGACTGAGGCGCTTCAGTCACGGTCTGCACGGCCCCTGCGGTCGGGGGTTCGAATCCCCCCTCGGGCATGGATATTTGTGCCGTCCTTAGTCTTAGTTAGTTCATAAGTAGTTTGTAAGTTTAGGGACTGATAACCCCGTAGTTAAGTCCCATAGACTTTACAAACATTTGAACATTTTTTTTTGAACAGAAAAGAGAACACTCACGCAATCACACAAGCACACAACACAGTCATACAACCAAAATAAGTGCGGCAGCCGGAAGTGATGGTTGTATGACTGTATTGTGTGCCTGTGTGATTGCGTGAGTTCTATTTTCTGAAGAAGGCCATGGCCGATAGCTGATAGTGTTGTATGTGTGTCTTTTGTATGTGCCAGTCGCAGCTCGTCGCCGCGTCTTTGCGGTCAGTTGTAAACTGTCCGTAATAATGTTTTGTTTATTCATGAGTAATTTTGCTGTAAAGAAAATTCTAATTGCGCTGGGTATACATCGATAGGAAAAGTAGGGTTAATATCGTTGTCAGATATTTGCATTTTGTGGAATGTGGTCTTTGACGAGCGAGCGAGCGCGGGTGTGCGATAACCGAATAGAGAGTGGTGTGCTGTCGCTTGAAGGGAGAGGAGAGACAGCCAAGGCTCGGAAACGAGCATTGCCGTGTCCCAGGGTACAACACCTGTGTTGGTGGAGCACTAAGTTGTGGCACGTTTATCCAGTGATGAGTGAGGGCAGATTTCACAGGCTTTTATCTCTTCAAAAGCCAGCTCTGTAATCGCTCATTACCTCCAACTTAAGCATTGTCGGCGACAGCGCGGCCAACTTCTCAACTACGGGGACGCTCTGTGAGACCGCTCCAATATTTTCTACCACACAAAAGTTTAGGCAGTTCCTAGGTGTTTACCCAGAACTCTTATGTCTAGTGATTGATATAATAACGATCGTTTGAAGCTAATTAGACGTTCATATCCCAAATCATTATTACCTGTGTAGGGTCCTATCCTGTCTAGTGAAGTGAAAACCTACTGTTGTTACTAAAACAAAATAATTATTTCACGTCCGAAGCCAGAAAAACTTAATTTTTCAAAGTTCATTTTCCTTGTGTGATCTCATGATGCAATAACAGACTAAAATTAAATGAAAGATTAACAATGTAGCTTTCTTGTTATTGGAGGCTGGCACTAATGAACACTTAAAGATAAAACTTAAAATCACTGGTATTAATTTTGTAATGTTTTGTACTTTCTTTTATTGTGTGTTCTCCTGATGGTTGTCCATGTGCGGATACTCAATTGCACTGGCTTAGACGAATTGTTTAGGAGTATAGTAGTAATTTAAGTGCAAGTTAATCAAAGTTATTTCAAATGTTTTCCTGCTAACGTGGTAAAATGATACAGGTAAGTAAGTGTTAGTCTGAGGTGACGTATATTGTTGGGTGCATTACGTACCTCCAATCAGTCAAAAATATTTATCACTGATTAGGACTACTTTCAAAATTTATTTTACTTTAATTTTATTTAAAGTCAGCAAATCACACTTCATTATTTTTGTAGAAAGAGTACTGTGGAAACTTGTGTGTCACAACCTTCTGTTGGGTCATATCTGTTCCACAGATAGTGGAGATAGTGGGCTGGCGACTGTATTTAACCGTTTGTAAATTAATTGCATTATCACTATTTGTGTAGTTACTATGTGCTCCATTTTTCTACTTACTTCAGTACATAGGTGTTTGACGCTGTTTCAACATTCAACTGGTTCATTTCAATAGAGGTCAGAGTAGGAGGAACGGATATTTTCTTAAAGTAATTCATTGAGCAGCTCACTCTTGCCATCGGTCTTTTTTAAACACAAACATTTGGAAAAAATAGCCTTATCCAAATTCTTTCTAAGCAACACCTATCACCGTTCTTTAACAAATTATTAACCGGCAGGAAAGGGGGGGTGTTGCAAATGCCATACATCTTCTGTCCAATATTTGTATAGCCGTCTCTCTAATGACCACGCTGTCGACGGGATGTTAAACTCCAAGCTTCCTTCCTATTTGTATAGTTCAGATGTAAGACTTTTTGTGTGTAACCGAAGAAAAGGCTGATGACGACGATCAAATAAACTTCCAAAATTTTCACCACCAATTTCATGCACATTTGACTTCACATCGTTTATCTGCACATTTGACTTCACATCGTTTATCAGTTCTCAGGTCGTCTTTATGTTCTTTTATGAGTGCAGCAATTTTTCTTAGTCTCGAAGATTTAATTGACTTTTGAGTTTACATGAACAGAAAAAAAAGAAACAGCGGTCTAAGGCGCCTCATTGCGGAGCACGCGATTGCTCGCCGTCGGAGGTTCGAGTCCTCCCTAGGGCATAGGTGTGTGTGTTGTCCTTAGGTTAGTTTACCTTAGTTTAAGTAGTTTTTAAGCTACGGACTGATGACCACGCACTTTGGACCAATATTTTTACAAACATTTGAACATTTAATGAAGAAACTCATTTCTCATTTTGAAGAACGTAATATAATGATTGTGGGTTCCTGTAAGACGATGCTGTAGCATAACAGGCCAAATCAGTCGATTGTCTGTCAAACCACTTTACCAATTTACAGAGAATAGTTCTTTTAAATATGTCTCCCTAACGGCATATGAGTTTCCGTGGAACCAATGATGTTAATTACGGCTGTTATTGACGCGAGTGAAAGCGGCTTTTTCAGTGAACATTAAAACTGGGATTATTTCTCGATTTCCAAATAGCAAAGGACAAAATTGCAAAGCGTCGCTTGGAATGCGTTGAATGATACATGTGGAACCCTTGCATACTCGATGTCAACAATATTTCGGACACCGATACGTGCAGTAAATCTACGTCTGCTAGTTGCAGGAATACGTTCTACCGACTGAATATTGTATTATGCATCGTCCAGAGTTTATTTGTACGTTGCAATAAGTCTGCTTGGCACTTGCCAGTGTCTTGCGCTGTTCTAAAGGATGAGTATATGAGTAAACACTCTTGAAGTTGGCAGTCTTTGGTTAGTATTTTACTAAAACCTAGACTTGTGAATAATTGTTCCGTGTGCCTTGGGTTGCGCAGATCATTAGCATAACTGCCGAGTAAGCAAGGGGTCACTGGGTTCGAACCCCAGTCCGGCACAAATTTTCATACGTCCATGTTGTAACATTACACATTACAGCAGCTGAGATTGAAACATCTCAGTTAAAAATCTACGCTTCGGAATTCTTTGGCAGCGGATATGTGGCATGTTTCCCTTTCCTCTCGGGCTGCAAATGACAACATGTTTAGTGGCTTGTGACGATGCCGAACAGAAGCGAGGCACCATGAAAGTATTCCACACACAGGTAATCTAATCAAAGATACGCTTCTTTTCTTTCGTTCAGAAACAGTGTTACATCATCCTTACAGTCAGGATCGATATCTGAGTGACTTTGTCATCATTGCAAACCTCAATAAAGACTTGCTTGATCCTCGGTTTTAGTCGGAAGCGAAGATGCTAAACGGGGCATGGCCGTGTGTCCATCAGCGACCGACAACGTCCTGCGAATCAGGAAATGAACTTCCGGTCCCCCAGTGTTCGGTTCTAATATCATTGCTCTTTTCACCTTATAACGTACATTGAATGAAAATGTGTATGAAATGCGTAAAAACTCACCAATTCACCATCATTAATAAAATTATGCAAATCAAGGCGTTATGTGAATTTTAAAGGATGATGGACAGTGGGATGGAATATACATATTTCTCCCGTCAAATGTTTCTAAATCTATGAGACTTAACGACGCTCGTAACCAGTCCCTGGGCTTACAAACTATTTAAACTTATGCTAAGGACTAATAGTACACTAATGCTCAAAGGAGGACTCGATCCTCCGACGGCGGGCAGCGGCGTGGTCCGCAGCTAGGCGCCTTGGAACGCTCGGCAACTCAACAGCGGCTCGTTAAATGTTACCTGTAGCGTACTTTATAATCAAAGAGCTTGTATGTTTATGACTCGAAAATAAATAAATAAATTGTCTAGAAGCAACACTGCGTTGCGAGGCTAGTTGTTGGATTTCAAAAACTTTTCAGCTTGTGGCACGAAGTCGTTGAAGAATCATTCTTTAAAATTTCTGAGCTCATCCAGACATTTCTTTGCGAACAGTCCCGGCGCGGTGGAAGGGTCAGATAACATGGAAGGTCGGATAACCGAGGAACGGTTAATCGAGACTTTACTGTAACTGCCAAATAAAATGTTAAGAAGCCAACAAATACAGGTGGCGGGGAAAACGTGAAACGAGGGGGGAGGAGATCGACATGTGGAATGGAGAGCAGCAGAAGAACAAAAAAGGGGTGGGGGCAAAGAGGAAGTGTAGATGATGGATGTGCTTTCATTAGGAACAAGGCAGACAGTGTGGAGGTGAAGTTTTACGTCACACGACTGTATACGGCAGAGAGCGCGGCTATTTTGTTGCCGCTGCTGATGTGTGGGGCGATTGGCGTCGGCGCTGCCGGCGTGGCGCTCAAATATTGCCCCGCTCCGGAAATTACGGGCGGGCGATATTACGACTCCGGCGGGGCGCAGCACAGTGCGTGGGCCGCGAGAGGCTGCTAGCTACTGGCTGGTAGCAGGCAGCCGGCAGGTGGTAGCGCTAGCAGGTAGCAGTAGCAGTAGCGGGCGCTTCCTCCACTACTCCGCGTCATCACGCCTCTTAAGAGGAAGTTACGACCGCCGGCTGCCCGTGCGCCGTCACCTCTTCAGTGTTTATAGACCACTAGCTAAAGCCGCGTGTGGATCACGCTGCTATGAAATGAATGCCGAGGCAAGTAGGAAAAATCTCAAGAACAATGACCCATCGGGGAAACGCATCATTCTAATTTACAGTTTCCACATGATAAGCCAAGATCGCAAACTAACAATTTATTAAGTGACGACCGGTTTCGGTGCACTGTGTTACCATCATCTGGTCATATACATGGTGTTACACTAAGTGTGTTTGCCTCTGTTACTTATAAAAGAATAGGTGACGGGAAAATTTAATGCGGTAGGTCAACACAAGAAATGTTACACTTTCTGCGGAGTTTTGAACATAGTTTATTGTATCATTTTTCAAAGAGCTACACCACAAAGATGTGATTTTTTAAATGGAACAATAGTTTTTTCTATCGTGTATTGGATTCGGGGGCGGAGGCTGCTATAGCGTAGCTGACTGGCCGAGTGGCTATCCTCTGGGGCACGGCCCACTGTCTCATGACCACCAGCCAGTCAGCTACGCTGTCGTAGCCTCCGCCCCCTAAACTTTGAAGGGTTGTAGCTCCCAAACTAACAGTGATAGGAATGTAGTTTAAATTGATTTGGACGCAGCTGGTTTCAGCGAATCCAATGCACGATAGAAAAAACTATTGTTCCATTTAATAAATTATATCTTTGTGCTGTAACTCTTTGAAAAATGATACAATAAACTATGTTCATAGCTCCGCAGAAAATTTAACATTTCTTGTGTTGACCTACCGCATTAAAATTTCCCGTCACATATTATTTTATAAGTTACAGAGTTATAGTTTCCAAATGATAAGCCAAGATCGCAAACTAACAATTTATTAAGTGACGACCGGTTTCGGTGCACTGTGTCACCATCATCTTGTCATACATATACATTACAATCTGGTCATCTTGTTAAAAAATTGGGTATAAAATAAGAAGTGCAACATTGCACTTAGTCACCATATAAAAAATACATGTTAAAAACATGACAGCTTCAAAGTTATGTATTTTTTTATATAGTGACTAAGTGCAATGTTGCACTTCTTATTCTATACCCAATTTTTTAACAAGATGACCAGATTATAATGTATATATATGACAAGATGATGGTGACACAGTGCACCGAAACCGGTCGTCACTTAATAAATTGTTAGTTTGCGATCTTGGCTTATCATTTGGAAACTATAAAACGAATTGGTCGCCTCCAGACCAGACGATGTCAGGTAACCTTAATTCTAATTTACCTTGTAAAACTGGTTCTATTACTTCCTGGCGGCTTTATGCAGCAACCGGTTGTAGATTTATTTGGCGAAAAGCAACATCTTTATAAACATGCAGATGGACAAACTTTTTTATAATGTGGTTTTACGGTATATCGGCTGATCAAAAAGTTAGTACAAAATTGAAAACTTAATAAATCAAGGAATAATGTAGATGGAGAGGTAAAAATTGCAACATATGCCTGGAATGACAGGGGGTTTATTAGAAAAAAAATGCTAGACGAGTGAAAGATATCTTGCGAGCGTCGTTTGATGATGATTGTGTGTTCAGCCGCCACTATCGTCATGCTTGGCCTCCCAGATCCCCAGACCTCAGTCCGTGCGATTATTGGCTTTCGGGTTACCTGAAGACGCAAGTGTATCGTGATCGACCGACATCTCTAGGGATGCTGAAAGACATCCGACGCCAATGCCTTACCATAACTCCGGACATGCTTTACAGTGCTGTTCAGAACATTATTCCTCGACTACAGCTGTTGTTGAGGAATGATGGTGAACATTTTTAACATTTCATGTAAAGAACATTATACTTGCTTTGTCTTAATTTATTATTCTAATTATTCCTTTCTGATCAGATGAAGAGCTTTTATTTCGTTCTAATAAAACCCCATATCATTCCAAGCAAGTGTGTTAATTATTACCTATCTACATTATTACAAGATTTATTAAGTTTTCAAATCTATAATGACTTTTAGATCACCGGGTATATTTTGCTGTCGTCCCAATAATGAAGAAAAAGGTTGTAGATCTGTTGAAAGAATGCAGTCATGGTTGTTAAAACGTTTTCTGAGTTTTAATGTGCTTCACCCTATGGAGTACCTGTTATATGACCCGTTGATGCGTAATATGGGCGAAACACCTGAAAAATAATAAAAACTATTTCACAAGAACGTCTGCATTCTTTAAACAAATTTTCCTTGCTTTTCAGTGGGTCTGCAAATGAAAGAAAATGAAGGAAAATTAGGTTTTTACAGAAGATACAGTTTATTGTATCAACCAAGCCTTTGACAGTTTCTGGAGACAAATGATAGAACCATCCGTATCCTATAATGTGCCCATTTTCCCCGTCCCCTCTACTTACCGACTCCTCCTTTTAGGCTATCTAACACCTTCTCTTCCCTCTAAATATCTCTTGCGTCTGACATTGTCTTCTTTCTCTTCTATGTGTCACCTCCTCCTCTTCCTTCTCTGTTCTTGTTGACTATCTCCTACCTTTCTCTGTGTCCCTCATCCCCTTTTACGTACCTCCTTCTTCTCCTCCCTCATTGATGTGTGACCTTATCCTCTCATACTTTGAATGATTTACTTTCTCCACTCCTTCATTGCCCCCCCCCCCGCCCTTCTATTCCTACTGCTCTCCATTACACCTGTCTATTTCCTCCCCCCTTCCCTTTCATCCATTTCAACCTCTCTGCCCGTCTATTCACTAACATGTTAACCTTTTATTTGACAATGATGCGCTCAAGCAACAATTAATTATAAGACGCTTCAAGTGTTTCGATCTCAGCTGGGGTATAGGGCAATGGTGGTTGTAACCAACTTTTTGATTTTCCATTGCATTTTGCAAAGAAAAGAAAACCCTCTCTATATTCTTAATGTTTAGCAGACATTAGAAGCACACGTTTCCGGTGTAGTACTTGCTTCTAATTTTGTGGCGATATTTTGTTTTCAAACAAGCAAAATTGCTTATAGACCGTAAGAGGAAGCTCTGAAGGTGGGTGATTGTGCAAATGTGTTAGCCAATTAGGAAAGAAAGTGTCATGGAGAAGATGCATTATTAATATGGAAATTATTGCAACAACGGCGTTTATCTTTCAGGCTGGATGAACTTAACGAAATTTTGATCGCCGACTTATTCCACCAGATGCGAAAAAGTAATTTTGACTCCAGCCTACGCAGGGATAATGGTCATCACAATAAAATACCAGAAATCAGAGCTCGAAAGGAGAGGATGAGGTGCTCTTTATCGCTGCGTTTATCCGGAATGGGAGATACATAGTCTGAAAGTGGTACGATGAACCGTCTGCCAAGTATTTCGTTGTGATTGAGATAGTGCCACTTGTAGAAGTAGATGTAGGTGAAGGAAGATGAGCAACGACTCTTGAACCTTATCGAACGTAAATGGGACACATCTGCTGAGATATGACAGTAAATTAAAAGAATCATTGAACGAAGAGCAGAAGAGAAGAAAGGGCAGGCCACTGCAGTCAGACCGTACAGGTTACCTAATTCACCTGCTAACCCGCTCAACAGGAAGGCCAAAAAGAGAAGGGTGTGTAGAAAGGCTGTTGAGGAATTTGGCTCCGTGCTAACGAAAACAGGTTAGGAAGTATGACACAAGAGCAGTAGATTAGTTATTCTGTGTGTTCAGGACGCCTTAAGTAATAGGTTTTCAAGAACTCGAGTAATAAATATACGAGAAACAAATGCATATCTCAAAAGAAAATATTGTTGACATGGACTATACACTAGGTAGGGTGAATAACTAATTAAGTGGCACTAAGTTACAAATTGCAGAATATACATATCTGAGGGATAAGCTGACAAAACAGAGGAATAATATGGTAGTGCATCAGGGAATATTGAATTGGTGGAATATGTTATTATTCTGTTAAAAAATTGTTCGGATTGTTATTATCCTGAAATATTGGTACATGAAAATAGGATTTTAGGTAAATATCACATGTTCTGTTGTTTTGCGGAATTATAGCTCAGAATAATGAAATGTATGGATAAGATAATTAAAGTAATCATTTTCAATAATTGTCTTCAAAATGACTAGCAGAGAAGCATTTCTAATTACTTAAAAATTTATGCAATTGATTTTCGAAAAGCACTAATTAGTATTTAGTGGTCAGGGAGAGAATTTCTTACGGTTTCAATGACAACTTATTACTCAGGCAGACGTTATAAAAGTACTTAACAACTGTTTAAATGGCAAAACAATATTATTTACAAGAGACGTATAGAGAGAAACATATACATCGAAGAAGCGATGACTAAACTAAAAGAGAAGTTCAAGAATGGCAAATAAATGTAGAGTCAAAGGTCAGTGATATTGTTGTGGTCTTCAGAACGCAACCTGGTGCGAGCCTCTTCATCTGAGAATATGTGTGGCAACCTACATCCTTTTGAAGCTACTTACTGCATTCGTCATTCAGTCTCCGTCTACGAATTTTAGCCTCGCGGGAGTATCCGAGCGGTCTGGAGCGCCACGTTGGGGATCGTGCGGTCTCCCGTGTCGGATGTTCGAGTGTTCCCTCGGGCATGGATGTTTGTGTTGTCTTTAGTGTAAGTTAGTTCATAAGTAGTTTTTAAGTTTAGGGACTGATGATCCCGTGGTTACGTCGCATAAGCCTTCCAAACATTTGAACATTTTCTACGATTTTCTACCCTACACACTTCCTTCTAATGCTAAGTTGACGATTCCTTGCTGTCACAGAATGTGTCCCACCAAACTAACCTCCCTCTCAATTAGGATATACTAGAAAAGTGTTTTCTCCCCAATTCTGATGAGCACCTCATAATAAGTTTCGTACTCTACCCATATCATCTTTATCATTCATCAGTAGCAATTCGTTTGTAAATGATACGTAAAAGAAACTGTTTTCTTCACTAGAGGTTAAGTAGTATTATAGGATATTCTGAATGTAACGTATACCCTAATGTGAACAATATAATTATTGTGATTACACCGCAAATAGATAAAAGTAATGATAAATACCAGAAGTGAAAGTGGTTAGAAAATTAACATTAAAACCGATGATCACGATTGGAGAAATTGTACTACCTTAGAAACCAGGAGGGCATGAAAAGCAGACTGGTGTAGGCAATGGCAGAGATCCCACAGTCGACTCCCAGCAGTAGCAGATACTTTAATTCAATGCCTCGCCTTATATTCAATATCATAAACAGATTCGTGTTGTGGGCGGCCGCAGCTGAAGAGATTCATACTTCAAATTATCCGCTTTCTTGATATTCTCTAAAAAATAATGTTACCTGCAGGTTGAAAAAAATAAACTATAAAAATAGAAAGTATTTTGATTATCTGTTCTTTACAAGTGATATTATTTTATTAAGAGCCGTATTTTAAAGGTCTCGATATTTTAACAAATCAGCACCTGAGGATGTCATTTGAAATCATGAAATCTATAGCGTGCAAAGAAATAAACATTGCAGTTATTTCTTAAGTTTGAGAATGAACTTAAAGAAACCTCTTTTGTATCTCTTGTTAAGACCGCCAAAGTTAATGAAATTCATCATTATCGGTAAGATACGGTATATTTAATTTCAGTTTGTTCCCAAAAGGAAAGAACATATCTGTTTCGGGACATCTATCTCATTTTCAGGTGCATATAAAATGTGATTCCGTTCACTTCAAATAACTTAGTGTAAGCCTATTTCAACCTTCGTTATGCGACTTACGTGTATTCAAATTTTATATGTAAACTTCTCTAAAACAGGTTGCACTTTCCATTTAGGAAGTAGGAAAAATTGTTGCAACTGTAGTGGATCTTGTCGATGAAGGGAAAAGCTGTCATGACGACATGTTGGTAATAACCGACTGGTAGCCGGCTGATAATAGCCTGTAGTCACGCAAGGGCAGTTACCCTCGCGGTAACCACAGGGGTGGGTCGTAGACGGCTTTCGCAAGGCGGCGGGGGCGGAATACGATTACTGGCCCACAGCGACGACGGCAGTCACAGGAAAGAGGGAGAGGGAGAAAGGGAAAGAGAGAGAGAGAGAGAGAGAGAGAGAGAGAGAGAGAGAGAGAGAGAGAGAGAGAGAGAGAGAGAGAAAAATAGTGTTTGGGAGAGAGGCAGAACAGTACATTATTGCTGCAAGTCAACAATACGAAATTTTATAAGAATTTAATTCTGTGCAACGATGCCCTTCCTTACGCAACATTCGTCAATTAAGCTTCGCAATCCAACTGGCGTGCTCTGTCTGCGTGTAAACCTCGTACATTTACATCTATACACATACTCCGACAGCCACTGGTAGTCGTTAGATGGAGGCACCACTACCAATTTTCTTCCCTGTTCCACTTCCAAACATAGTGAGAAGAAAAATAATGTCTCTATCCTTCTGTAAGAACTCTAATTTATCATATATCAGTAGTTCCCACGCCATATGGATGTTGGTGGAAACAAAATCGTTCTTCTGTCAGTTTAAAATGACGATCCTCAGTTTTTCTTCAATAATGTCCTCCAACAGAACGACACCTTTCATCCAAAAATTATCATCTGATTTTCCTGATAACCACGTATTGACAATATGTAGGAGTGGGGATCCTAGATATCCTCCAGCAGGACTGAAAACTGGGTCGCGCTATCACTGTACAAGTAGTGACCCTATGCAGATGAACCACTTCTTCTCAAAATTCTTCCCATAAACCAAAGTCCATCATCCTACCACCCCTCAACTGTCCTCATACGGTCGTTCCACATCAAATCACTTTGTAATGTCGTATTTCGATACATAATCATCAAAAAAATGTTCAAATGTTTGTTAAGCTTAAGGGACTTAACTGCGGGGTCATCAGTCCCTAAACTTACAAACTACTTATGAACTACTTAAGAACGAGGACGGCACAAATATCCATGCCCGAGGGGGAATTCGAACCCCCCCCCCCCCCCCGACATAATCATCGTTACTACTTTGCAGTACCTTACATTTTTCTACATTTAGAACTGATCAATCCAAGTAAAAGCTTTTTATGACAGTTTGCATCGTACTTCACTCCCTCAACGAAACCCGCATTCGGGAGGAGTGTCTTGCTTCAGCGTCCTCATTCGTTAAGCATATATTGGTAGGTGTAAACGGAGCAGTGAAGACGTATTAAGATATCCAAATAATTCACAAAACGTTGTTATTAGTTATAGTTAGTCGAAATACTAGTTCCGGATAATAAGTAAAGAGAAAATCTGGTAATTAGCTGTTGGAAAACGTAGAGAAGTTAGTGATTAGCTATATGAAAAAAATATAAACTATAGACACGGTGTTCAATCTTCTGGATTTCATTATTACAATAGGCAGTCTTCAGTAGAAAAAAAAATCCTTCGCATGGGTTGAATTTTCCTACCTTTCTGCAGTTTCTTCAACTTTATTCTACAGTTCATAACAACTTAGTTATGGTCAGAACCATTATCCGTCCCAGTTTCAAAACTGGTTTGCAAACCTGTCTTACAATTATGAAATCTTCTCCACGTATACTTCCAGCTTTCGTGATGATTAAACCATGTGCTTGTGATAATTAAATTGTGCTCTATACGAAATTCTTCCGAGCGATATTCTCTTTCATTCCTTTTCCGCAGTCCATATTCAATTAATACTTTTGCTTCTCTTAGTTTTTCTACTACCGAGTTCCAGAACCCTTAACAATCAAGTTTTCCTCTCACTTAAGTATTTGAATAATTTGTTTCAACTTCTCATAATTTTCTTCGATGTCCTCAACATCGGCAGAGCCAGCTGGCATATAAAGTTGTGCTACTGTTGTCGGTGTTGGCTTCATGTCTATCTATGCTACTATATGCGTTCACTATGCTATTCATAGTAACGTACCTGCATTCCTATGTTGCTATTCATTATTAGACCTTCTCCTATAATATCCCCAACCGATTTTGTATTTACAACCCTCTTCGCACCTGATCAGAAATCTTGCCCATTTTGTGACCAAACTTCACTAATCCCTACCATCGCTAACTCCAATCTAATCATTTTTATTTCCCAATTTACTAACCTACCCACTCGAATAAAGGATAGAACATTCCATGCTCCGATTCGTATAAGTTTTGTTTATCTTGATGACGACTACCTCCTGAATAGTCTCAGAGATTCGAATGGGGGTCTATTTTACATCCAGAATGTTTTACACAAGAAGACGCAAGCGTAATATTTTCAGGCAGTAGAGCCCCACGTCCTCGGGGAAAGTAACGACTGTAGTTTTCGCTTGTTTCCAGCCGTTCCCAGTAACTTCATGGTAAATGTACGTCAGCAGATATTACCAGGATAGCTCAGTGAATCATCCAGATTGTTACTCCTGCGCCTCTTCAGAAACCACACGTTTGTCTGGCCTCTCCACACATACCCTTACACCGTATTGCCCATAAAGTACGTCTAACTGTATCCTTGATTCACGCAGGCCACCCTGTCTCGGCAATGCATGTAGCTCGTAAGTGTAGCGCATTCCATTATGCCTACCGAAATGCTGTCAAACAGCCTTTGAATCATTCTCTGAGACATGTTTGTCCACAGCCAGTAAAATGTTTCTGTGTGTTTGGCCGCATTGTCAATGTGTAAAATTCCGACGTTTCGTCCATGGTTGGAAGTGTAGATAGAAAAGAAAGGGGTACTGCCTTTTCTCGACGTGGAAGTCCTCCGAAAACCATATGGTAAACTTGGCCACAGATTGTGCAGTAAGACCACCAGCACGGGCAGGTACCTACACGCCTCATCCCATTATCAGCACTTGCAAAAGAAATCCGTCATTCACACTTTAACTAAGAGGGCTCACAGGATCAGTAATGAAGAACACCTTAAGGTGGAAATACAAAACCCCAGGTCCATCTTCGTGGCTAAGGGTTATGGGAAGACGCTGATAAAGGAAACCATGACAACAATGTATATAGACAATAGGAAATATCAGAATGAAATACAAAATATTGCATTATTACCATACGTGCAAGGGGTAACAGAAAGTGTGCGAAAATTCTAGGCAGAGCAGACATCAAGCATCTCTTCAAAACCAACAACAAAGTAAAAGATGTTCTTCGTTCAAAGAAAGACATAGCCGACAAGCTGAATACTTCCCGAAGTCGCCTGTGAGTGTGGACTAGTATATATAGATGAAACGGGACGACCGATAAAGACGCGAATCTCAGAACAGGAAATATATGTTCCTCTGGGATAATACAAAACGTCAGCGGTGGCAGAACACCAAGAGGAGTGCGGCAAAGAAATAATGTTTCGCAAAGCTTGCGTAGTAGCGAAAGAGCAAATTCAGTCGAGGAGGAAGATCAGAGAGGCCATAGAAATTGCAAACCTACTCGCCAACCTGAACAGAGAGGAAAGGTACAGGCTACTGGCGTCCTGGCTGCCAGCAAGACAACACTTCGAGACGAAAGCGCGCTAACCAAATCACGCGCGCGGAATACCACTGCGGCCGTGTGCACACAGAGCACTAGCGCGCTCCAGCCAACAACAGGAAGCAAGTAAACATACCCGCCGCCCGCCTCACATTCGCCGTTTTCCATCAATAGACATGAAAACACCAATGATATACCTCTGATTCCTCCAATCACATTCTATAAAATAAACATCAACAAAGAACGTCTAATACTTCCGTCTCCTGCCACCAATATCCGATCATATTTCGGTAACAGCTTCTCCCACTATAAACCAGCAATTCCTTGCATTCAGCCGTACACCTTGACAAAGGCCAGTTGCAACAGTGACCAAAACCTCGGAATTTTACATACTGACAATGCTGCCAAAAACGTCGAAGACTTTTATTCACAAGTTTGTCCACAGTTGTTGAAGCTGTTCCTCCGGATATCGCCAGTTGGTACTGCGCTGAAGGCCGCTTCCAATGCCATCCAACACGTGCCCATTGCTTCTGATGTCCTGGGATGTTGCTGGCCATGCGAAAATCCCATCATGCTGTTTCAAGTCCGAAGACACCAGTGTTATGCGTGGACTGCCGACCGCCGTGGCCGAGGGGACTGAGGCGCTCCAGTCACGGTCTGCACGGCCACTACGGTCGGGGGTTCGAGTGCCCCCTCGGGCAAGGATATTTGTGCCGTCCTTACTGTTAGCAAGTTCATAACTAGATTGTAACTTTAGGGACTGATGACCCCGTAGTTCCATAAGCTATACAAAGATTTGAACATTTTTATGCATGGATTTGCATTATCATTAATTTAGATAACATTGTACCAGGAGGTAAGAGCGATCTTTCTAGAGATTTTGTCGAACATAGTAAAGTGTAGATTGCATAAAGTAACTTCATTTTACCGGTTTCAATACATTTCAGGTCATTTTTAGAATATGCATGTAGCCCATGTGGCGGGTGCTGCCTACTTCGGGGCTGCCTTGGCTACACAGAGTAACTGCGTTATCTTGTTACAACAATGTGGCAGTATGCTGTGCATTCAGGTGAATGATATGCAGACGTAGAATGTCTGTGACATATTTATGAGCGTCAACGTTGTGAAGCACGATGAGAAATGATCTGAACGCATAAAATATGGCCGCCCAGGCCAAATGAGAGGGGTTACGACTGTGTGTCTCCACAATATAGCCAGAATGTGCATTCTACTCTTGATACCGCTTAACCAGAACATGATATCATAGTTTATCGAGAAAGGGGACTCATCACTGTGCATGTTCCGTCGTCATTCGTTATCCATGCCTCTCCTCGGCACCACCGCAAAGACTGGAGTCGGTGTACTGGTGACAGTGTCAACCGACGTATGGGACGGTGGGAGTCCCATCCGAGAGATATGAGTCGTCAATGCTCTGCGCGGCATCTTACATGCGTTTGTCGGGTTTGCAGTACATTTTTGCAAATGGCTGCTGCATAGGTCGCGGGATCCAGGACTACTTGGCGCTCCATGCGACGATCCTATCTCGGGGTGGTGTTTCTGGATCGACCCGAACTTGCACGACAAAGCCGGGTACTCTCACACAAGGGGGGGTGGGGGTGCACAGGGGCATGTGCCCCCCACCCTCCAGACTGCCAGTCGAAAAATGAGAGAGAGAGAGAGAGACAAAGAGACAACGAAGGAAAGAGGGAGAGATGGTGGGGAAGGAAGGCAGGGAAAGAAACTTAGCATTAGAATAATTAATGTTTGTTTTCGACCCGCAATATGGCAACCTTTTAGGACACGCTGTTTTTCCAATTTCGGTATTGTTTGGTAATGACACAGCTTCTCCGGTTACTGTACTGTTCGTCCACGGTAAGTTGACGATCCGTTTGCTGGCTGGCTGTTGTCAGCAGCAGGAGGCCTGTATTATGGGGTTATGGGGGGGGAGGGGGCATCAACAAGCAGAAGACAGCATCGAAGCGTTCAAAATGTTCAAATGTTTGTAGAGTTTATGGGACTCAACTACGTGGTCATCAGTCCCTAAACTTTCAAACTACTTTTGAACTAGCTTATACTAAAGACGGCACAAACGTATATGCCCGAGGGGGGGATTCGAAACCCCTAAGGGAAACGGCCTCGCGCATCGTTGCATAGCGCCTCAATGCGGCGTCGCCGTCTTGGAAACGTTATCCGTAAAAATGCGTGCAGTAATGTTTCGCGACTAGGGGCAGCGTAACGTTGGCAGCAATCCGAAATAAATGGATGTCCTTCAAGTAGTGCAGTTGTTTTCTGCTGCTGGCATCACCAGGTAAAATCGTCTTCACTTGTCAAATTAATATACTTCCATCTAATTACCAATGCACTTCTAGTTTCGGGGCACAATTTGGCGTCATTCTCAAGTTCCTATCATTTACAAAAATATTACAATGATTCAACCATATTCAACAGTTAAAAGTTTAACAATGTATCAAACCATGTGCGCCGCACTGGAATGGCCATGTGATCAAGGACGTAACATCGAAGAGTACGTGGCCACTCCCATCAGAGATTCGAGTCCTAACTCGGGCGTGTGTGTGTGTGTGTGTGTGTGTGTGTTGACCTTAGAATAAGTTAAAGTCGATTGTAAGAAAAGAGACCGATGACCTTAGGAGTTTGGTCCTTTCGGATTACAAACATTTGAACTTTATTTGAAACAATACGTCCTACGTTTTTGTACATTGGGCGGCATTAGCGTCTGCGGCGTAAATGTCCATGAGTCGTATTTGCAGCGTTAGACAATCGCTAGAAACACAGTATAAGAATACTCCTGCAACATCGTAAAAACTAACAGAGCCGATAAAAAAAATGCATTGTGAAGACACATAGCTAGTAAGAACAACGTACTTGAATCTTAGGTACTTTAAATTCAGTATACCCTATTAATACTTCTGAAGATGGTAGGGGATTGATAAATTATTGCCGGCCGCAGTGGCCGAGGGGACTGAGGCGCTTTAGTCATGGTCTGCACGGCCACTACGGTCGGGGGTTCAAAGCCCCCATCGGGCATGGATATTTGTACCGTCCTTTGTTGTAGCTAGTTCATAAGTAGTTTGTAAGTTTAGGGACTGATGACACCGTAGTTAAGTCCCATAAGCTCTACAAACATTTGAAGATTTTGACAAATTATTAATATTATACACCCAATCACTAGACCACAATGACGTTATAGTTATATGATGGTCGATACAACTTGAAAAAGTACTAAAAAATCCACGGAAGCTTGTAGAATTCATGATCGAGACAGAAATGTTGATGATAACGACAGAGACTCTCATTCTACAGTAAATGCATTTGCGAGCGATACGGAATATTTTATAAAAATCTAACATGATAGTGCAAGTTTCTTAATGTATCTCTCTAACAGATAATAAGGTGTGTAATTCGTAATAAATAACACTTTCATATGCCATAGTTTCAAGTGAAAAAAATGACATTTTTTTTCGATCAGCACGTCACGTGTCATATTGATTCTACTATATTCTCTTTGCAACTGCTCATTTTTCAGAGTAAAGCTTTTCGTAACTTTTCAAGGAGAGATGAAAACGATAAAACAGTGTGTGCTCTTAAGGCGTGAACTGACGACTAAGAACTAACATACAAATGTAACGTAGGTCGAATACTAACGCGGGTATTTCGGTCGTAAATAGCTTTTATCTATTTTGTCCTCCGCCACCATTACAGGAAAGGTTATTCACGCGCTGTCACGCATTACCTCTGATAAGCAGCGAAATTTTCTCTCAAAGAAATCGATTTGTCAGACACGCACGTCTAGGTTGACATGCAATTTCACAAACACGCGCGCCCTCATATGCTCCACTACAGATGTTGATACCGATCGTTGGTAATTCTAGCTCCACATGAAATATGGTATGCACGAAGCTCGAGATGAAGTCATTCCAAATACATTAAAAACAAATTTTTACAAAAACTATAATAAATTTCTGATGTTATAAAGCAGTGTATAAAGCCGTGTACAAAGAGTATGGAACCTGTGTCGTTGAGTTGTGCTTCCAATGACTGAATACTATTCTCAGTTATTGTTTCGGGTTTACTGGACAGTGAGTAACTCTCTCGATGTCTGCTCCGTGTTTTGATATCGTATGAAAAACTGCTTGACATGTATAATCAAGTTAATAGGATAACTGTATATGCTAATAAGACGAAAATTATCAAGCTACGTGTATTCATTTGTACAGTAAAATTAAAACATTTACTTTCGTCACTTTCAAAAGAGACGCAAGGACATAGTGAAGTTGTAAACAACCAATATAGGAAGCTTAAATAATTTGTACAGTGACTCTAAATAAGGTGACTTGTGACATCTGTTATGAAGATGCAAAATGTAAGACCATTAATATTTTATTCACTTTCACCGCTGTCTTGCTATCTTGTAACACCGATGTCTTTGCGAGAATGACATTTGTATTCCGTTCGTCGTATTACTTATGGAGGTTTCCTGCCTTCTGAGAAAACTTCCTGTAGTACATAATTAGACATTCCTCTGTTGTCTCTTCATTCGCAGCAATTGTGATTGGTCTTTATCTACAAGCATTACCTTCGTGATTGAAAAATGTTATTCTTAATCAGTTATCAAATTTGAACTAAATTTGGGAAACTTCGTCTCTATAAGATGGCAAACCCTAAAAGTAAACATTGAATCAATTAAATAAGTTGAAAAGAAATATTTATTGTATCCAAAGCAAATATAATACTATAGCCTAAATTAGATAGTTACAGTGTGAATGAACGGGAAACAATCATTAGTCTTTCATGATGAATGTTTCAATGGTTAGAATACAATGTGGTAGTGTTGCACTGAGCCATTGTGCTACCGATAAACGTGACAGGTAGAGGCACGATAGCGATTATTCCAGTCATTATGAAAAAGGGAGTGTGCAGTAATTAAACAGTTATTATTTTTCTGATTATGAATTCGAACAGTAGGCAAATTTATTACTCGATTGATATATCACAAAACGTGGACCGATTAAAATTGTGTAAATCTGTGTAATTAATCGTCAATTAAATCAAATAAATCTAATTTTCCCAAGCAGTATGTCACTGGATGCCTTCCTGTCGTCTCGTGGAGCCGGTGTAGTTTTCCAGGTCCTACATTAATTATCATTTTAAATACACAATATTAGAAAAACCCAAAAGGGCCGATCAAACCATTGTTTTGGACACTTCGTCTCGCAGAGGAAAGACACTTCTTGAACGCTGTTACTTCGGTCATTTCCCGTCTCACCAGGACAGCAACGTATGAGACCGCACAGGCCAGAACCAATTTTGCAACTCCTCTGTAGAGATTGGCTACAAATTTCTTATTTTGTTGGCGGACGCATACTGGGTTCGACATACCAATTAACTAAACCAACGAGATAAGGCATCTCGTCCTCTGTTGTCTGCTAGTCTATAAAGGATGTGGTTTAGGAAATACTCTTATACAGAAGTTGCCGCAATTATAGTTGGACTTGATACTGACTTACTGCAGCAGCCATAAACTTAGCCGTCCCGACGAATAAGTGTTCTAATATTTTGGCCAGGGACGGTTTTCATCAGTGACTTTGCCGATGGAAGCATTTGCGCAAGCGGCCTGCCGGCCTGGGGGTGGAGAGGGAGCCAACAGGAAGCGTCCTTCAAAAAAAATATATTGAAATTGTACAGATTATCTTTAACCTACATATACGGCTACATGTATACTCTGCAATCCACCGTAAGGTGCAAATTGTTCAAATGTTTGTATAGATTATGGGACTTAACTACGGGGTCATCAGTCCCTAAACTTACAAACTACTTATCAACTACCTTATACTAAAGACGGCACAAATATCCATGCCCGAGGGGGGATTCGAACCCCCGACCGTAGTGGCTGTGCAGATCGTGACTGAAGCGCCTCAGTCTCCTCGGCCACCGCGGGGAAGCGTCCTTCACACCGGCTGCCGCACCACCGCATCACCCTGCTCCGAGGAGGTGGGGGGAGGGCAGCCTAGCGAATCGCTCGGGCTTTCTCGTAAGAATATACATACCGAAACCAACCTGAGTTTAGGAGTGCCCTTACAACGAAAATAGCGTGTGTACAGAGAAAGTCCTTGTCTACAGATACCACAGGACTCGTTTCCCAAAAAACATTCAGCGGCGGCATTGTAGATAAACCGTCGACCCATGCTGAGGGGAATAAGAAAAGCAAACCCCTGCAGTGGACAAGTGCGTGAGTGGAAGAGAGACTGGCTTGTAGTGTAGATAAGTGTATCCACCAAAACATTGTTCCAGGCCAGGGAGAAAGACCTTGATAAATGGCATACTAGACAGGCCTAACAAGGACAGTGCCACAAAGAACCGTTTTTTCAATCCAAGAAGAAATGCAAATAACAACACGTTTGAGATATGGGAAAGACGCCAGTTCGCAAGTGTCAGCCCACAGAAAATTTCTACCGGGGATTGAGAGGCGTGGTTATGAAAAAGGCGATGATATTGCAAAACCAACCCACCAATCACCGAGCCAAAGAGACGCAAAATTCGAGGAGAAGCTGTAGCTTTCGAGGGAAAGGATTTGGTGAGAGTCCACGGAAGAGGACACTGGGTGCATCGCCAGAGTAGCAAGAAGACATGCAGGCAGCTGTCGCCTTATCAGACGAGGGGCTTTGACATCTTCGCAAGGGGGTCGCGCCGCGCCACACAGCCGCAGAGTCGGGGAGCGGAGAGCAAACGCGTGCTAAAGGGCCCTACACACGATGCGATTAATTGGACCAATTCGTTGGTCACCCGATAAATTGGGCGGTTTTAGGCGCTACCCGACCAACTTTCCTTGTAGGCCGGTTGGTTGTGCCTGACCATCCGATCTCCGATTCCCCCACCACTTCACCTGACAAATTCTATTGTGTGTGTAGCGCTTCCCGACCAGCTTCCACCCCTGAGGTCCTCTGCATAGCGAACACGCGAAAACAAAAACAGTTCGACAAACAGACACCAGAACAAGTTGGCGCTGCGTGCAGTTGGTCGGAACGTGTGTAGGCTGCTAACAATTGGTTGGTACGTCGGACATCTTGTTGCTCGTATGATAAATCGGAGCGTGTGTAGGCGCCTTAAGCCGCCGCGACCACCACCGCCCCTGCTGCGCAGCCACACCACACCGCGCCGATTCAACGCCTGACGTCACATCAAGTTAATGTTGGTGAGTCAGGAAATTACTCCCCTTCCCCGCTCATATGTGAGTCGTGTCCATGCCCAGTGAAATCGGTCCTAAGAGATTATTGTTATCAATAAAAAAAAATTGTTCAAATGTTTGTAAAGCTTGTGGGACTTAACTGCGGGGTCTTCAGTCCCTAAACTGACAAACTACTTATAAACTACCTTATACTAAAGGCGGCACAAACACCATGCACGAGGGGGGACTCCAACCCCCGACGGGGAATGGCCTCGCGCATCGCAGCATAGCACCTTAATGAGTTCGACCACTAAATTATATGTATGGTAACCCTTTGTGTAAACTGTTGTGTTCTCAAATCAATCCCTTGAATAAAATGTCCCTACCAGCTTAGTTCCATCATTTCTCACTTAATTTTATTTTAGTTTATTGCGCTGTGGGAGTTATTCAGGGATGGGTTTGATTTACCACAGTATTCAAGATCGTCTGCGAGTTTATAGAAATGCAATGATTTGTACATAAAACGGTGGGCGCGATCAGTTTAAACATGCACTCACTGTAGCACTAGTGCTGCCCCCGCCTGGGTTAGATGTCCGTTCTCTTTGCTAAAAGTTAAATTCAATGTTTTCTTTACGTTCACTCTCTCATAAGAAGCGCTGGACGAGGTACCAAAATCATTATTTACTTAAATACTTGTTTTCATTTTTACCTTATCCTGCAGCAAGACCTTCTCAGTGTCAGATTGTATTTATTATTAAATGTAGCAGGCTACCCCACATTTCGAAATGTTCAAATCTTTGTAGATCTTATGGGACTTAACTACGGGGTCATCAGTCCTTAAACTTACAAACTACTTATGAACTAGCTAATACTGAGGACGGCACAAATATCCATACCCGAAGGGGGATTCGAACCCCCGACCGTAGTGTCCGTGCAGACCGTGACTGGCGCGCCGCAGAGCCCACATTTCAATGTGCCTGTTTCAGAATATAATTACCATTTATTTTAACTGAACTGCCCGGCTTGTGGTCTGTAGTCTTCCCTTGTTGCTATCATTCTTATCCAGAAAATAAGAAACTATTGAAACTAAATCCCCCGCCAGAAGAGAGGAGGTCCCATGCTGGTAACGGTCATAGTAGCAGAGGATTCTCAGGATAGCCTACTTGTTAACTAAGGAGCAAAAGTTAGTCAGGTTTATTAATTTAACAACGTTTCATCTGTTTCGTACTGCGTCGAATAACGAAAGTTGCCACAGCTGCAATAGTAAGATTCGTCGGAACGAACGAGATATCTTGCAGTGTATCGAAATATCTTAAATTAATGGGGTGGTTGTGAGCAAGAAAAATGAAAGTAAAAGGTATGGAATCAAAACTATTTCTTCCTTTATGAAGGGAATCATACAATGTAATTATACTTTTAAATGTGAACACATACATTAAATTTAAACCTCCATTTAAACTTTCATCGTGTGGTAAAATAAATATAAGTGCATCCACTGTGCTTCCGTAGCTACGGTATGAAGCACTCGTCCGACCATAATAATGTGAGACTCGTGACCCATTTCCGTATTTATTACTTCTGTTGTCACTCATTTCGCTCTATTACCCATTCCTTTAACAATTCTAGTACTGTCTAATTGCTTCCCACCTCGTAACACACCAATGCTTGTGCCACAAACACAGTGATGAATTTCTACTTGAGAGAAAATTAAAAATATAGGAATTCTACGCCATTTTGTCAGAAACTGATATTGTGATAACCATGACTGTGGTACTATAATGTTTACAATAGAAACCAGCGACGAGGTCCAAGAATGGTAGAAAAATATTTATTGAAACCATTACCTGTTTCAGAGCTTCTCATAAATCCACCTTTACACGGTTGTCATGGTTTCCTATTGCAGCCTCGTTTTATGTCTGTTATAGTTTCGTTGACCTAGCATAAACAAAAAAATATTTTGTTTACTATTGGCTGAAAATTACGCTTGGCTGAATTCTTTTCGTCTTTATCATCACATCCGTAAAAGGCTCTTAAAGTTAAAACACAAGAAGTGTAGCTAAAAGTGTTACGTGTTGTCTTTTCGTCTGTGACGAAATGGTCCCAGTACTCCTCTTATGTATTTTAAACATTTCATTTTATCGAATTTACTGATGAGTACTTCAGATCATTTGTTTATGATTCTTTTGTGTGGCTAGGCTCCGCTTTTTTGAATACTTATAGTGTGCATTATCTTAAATTTAAACAAGGTGTCATGTGAACTATATATTAGGAAAGTTAACAGAACTCATAGAGTGCACGATCTAAAACAGAAAATATTTGGAATACATAAGGTGAATAAAGGACGATTTCGTCATAGACAGTGATACAATACAATGTTTTCACCACACTTAGTGTGTTTTGAACTTTGAAACACATTTATAAACCTCTAGGCAGAGACGAAAATAATTCAATCTAATGAAAACTTCAGCAAATAATAACGAAAATACATCTTTGTCGATTCTAAGGCTACGTAACGATAACAAATATAGAATGAGACTCCATTTGGAAACCATGTCAATCATCTGAAGAAAGATTTATAAGAAGATACGAAAGAGGTTAAGGTTTAAATAAATAAAAATGTTATATCATATTTATGGCTAGTCGCTGGTTTCAATTATAAACACTACAGGATTTCTATCGCATAACCGGTCTTCTGTGTTACTTAAACTTCATTCACATTTGAAGAATGTCAATCTATCCGATAAGCCGTTTCTGTACGACTTTTTCTGCCAGGTTTTGGTCTTCGACAGTGAAATGGTAAAATCCCCCAAATTTTCTACTGAGAAAGTGTATTGTATCTGTTTTTCATTTTAGTTTTTCTGTCTCCGTTAATTTTACTAATTAATGTTTGCTTATATTTTTCGCACTATGCTCCCAACGTGAATCCCATCGAACGATTATGGGACATATCTACATCTACATCTACATACATACTACACAATCCATCGTAAGGTGCGTGGCGGATGGTACACTGTACACTACTAGACATTTCCTTTCCTATTCCACTCCCAAATAGAATGAAGGAAAAAAAGAATGCCTAAATGCCTCCGTACGGCCCTAATTTCTCTTGTCTTTGTGATCTTTACGCGAAATATAAGAAGACGGCAGCAAGATCGTCCTACACTCAGCTTCAAATTCCGGCCCTCTAAAATTTCCTCAACAGAAATTCACGAAAAGAACGTCGTCTTTCCTCCAGCGATCCCCAATTGAGTTGCCGGAGCATTTACGTGACTCTCGCGCATTGGTCGAACCTACCAGTAACATACCTAGCTGCTCGCCTCTGAACTGCTTCTATGTCTTTCTTTGAACTGATCTGCTGCGGGTCCCAAACACTTGAGCAACACTCATGACGTGGTAGTACAAGCGTTTTGTACATGGTCTCCTTTACAGATGAAGTACATCTTCCCAAAATTCTCCCAATGAACCGAAGTCGGCTGTCAGCCTTACTCACAACTGTCCTTACACGTTCGTTCCATTTCATATCGCTCTGCAATGTTACTCCGAGATATTTGAACGACGCGACAGCATCAAGAAGCTCACATAAGCGAGAGGTCAGTTGCTGTACAAACTCCTGCAACGACAATACTTTGACAATTAAGGATGGTTGTAGAGGCTGCGTGGCTCAACATTTCTGCAGAAAATGTACAACCAACTATTGAGTCTAAGGCAGATCCAGTTGCTGCATTTCGCCAGTAAATCCGAGTCTGTATTAATAGCTATCTGACGATTTTTGTCACATGAGTGTTTAACAATCAACGAAAGCAAAGACCCTTTGATGGGTTAGTTATGATCAATTAATATCTGTTAATAAGCTGAAACGAGTTATTTATATAGACCTGTGAGTTCATAATTTGACCTGTTACAAAAAAAAAAAAAAAAAAAAAAAAAAAAAAAAAAAAAAAAAAATCATTACAATGGTTCATTACACGTTGTGGAACCTGCAGATTATTTTTGCAATCAAATAACTTCACAGATTTTTATTGACTCTTCTGACTTCAAATGTAGTCATTGGAGTAGCTTAATTTTTTCTCAACATCTTCCGGCAATGAATGTTATCGTCTTGCGCTCCATGCAACGCATTTCAATTGTCTGTTAATTTTGACTCGCAGCTTTCCCCACATACGAGATGGATGCAAGTTACCTCGTATGGCCTCGTTACTGTGTGAGAGGTTAACTGTTTAAGCGAATGTATTGGCCATAAGCTTGCACACCTTCGTGACCGTGACGTAGCGTTGCATAATCTGTCGGTTGGCCACTGCGTCTGGAGCTGATGAATCTAGCGTGGGACGGCCGCCGCTGGCTGTGTCGTGATAGCGGCGTTATCGTTCATTAGGGCACGTAACTCGGCGTCTATAAATGGCCCGGCGCTTAGCGTTACGTCGGCGGTGCATCACGCAGTTTCATCGCTCAAAGAGCGCCACGCAAGATTATGTCTGAGGAGGCCGCGCTCCGCTGCTGACGACGTGCAGATCTGCACGCACGCTGATGAGATAGAGCGTTATTACCGCCAGCTTAAAAGCCACGTGGTTCACTTTTGGAACACACTGCAGTACCAGTTGTGCTTAAACAGGCTTCTAAAACGCCCAATAAGGGTCCTAGAGAGGCTGAAAACTGCAGTGTTGTTGTTTGCATACACTAGAAATCCGGACGCCTTTCTTACGTCACTACCACAATGGCTTCTTCGTAACCACTTGTAAGCTACTAGGCAGGATTAATAAACACTTAATATGGCAGTGGAAGGGCGGTGAAGAAACACCGGACGTCTTTGTCACGTTGAAATTAAAACAATTACAGTTTTTTCAAAAAGTAAAAGTCCATCCGATTAAAATTCCTTGGTTTACAATTATAAATAGAAAGGTTCCACTTACTTCATTAATAGGATCAATTGCTTGGATATATTATATTAAAATAACCTTGTGAGAGAAGTGCTTATTCAAATTTTATATATCCTTCATTAAACCGAACTGACAATAACGAAAAGCCTCAGCCGGCCGCCGTGGCCGAGGGGATTGAGGCGCTCCAGTCACGGTCTGCACGGCCACTACGGTCAGGGGTTCGAATCCCCCCTCGGGCATGGATATTTGTGCCGTCCTTAGGATTATCTAGTTCATAAGTAGTTTGTAAGTTTGGGGACTGATGACCCCGTAGTTGGGTCCAATAAGCTATACAAAAATTTGAGCATTTTTGAAAAGTCTCAGCTCAGGCACAGCATGTCCGCAATACAAACGCAGTGAGAATCTGGGAAATCCGATTATTTTACAAAGACATGTACACATAATAACAACTCCGACCCAATATTTTAAGGCTTGAGATATATTTAAAAGGAAAATATATTTTCCCCTAGATATGAACCATTCTATAAACACATTACAGGGATCACACACCCTTTCCAACGATTACTTGGCAAGCTAACACATTATAACTAGCTAGTCCTGTGAGCAAGTTCTCAACGTTTAAGGATTGAGAAAAATTTGAGAGGAAATATATTTTGCCTAGAAATATTTTACAGGAATAACATGTTATTTCAAATTATCAGGCGGCAGGCTATCATGTTACAATCAGCTTCTTTCATGCAGTGTACGTCTGATCACGTAAACACCTCTTGCTACCAGACCTATCACGCGGGTATTCACGTTAAGGCACGCAAGAAATAAGTAGAAATGCGTGTTTCGTAGAAATCAGATTTCAGGTGGCCTCGGAAGAAAAAATCAATGTGCAGCAAGTCGAGGGAACGCGTAGGCCATGCACCGGTGCACTGCGCCCTATCCAGTTCTCACTACTCACTACATTATTATTACTACAGGTTTCACCCAAATGTATTCCCATTGCATATGCAAAGTGCACAGATGCACCATCGTATTAGTACTACATTTGCTGTCGCGCAGTCAGTGGAACATGTTCCATTGACTCTAGCAGAGTTTCTCCCCAAAATAGATTGTTGTTTTCGTTCAGTTGCCGGGGAAACACGTATGGATCGACCAAATTATCTCCTACCAAGCCAGCCCTAATATTGACAGCGAAGTGATCTTGGTGACTACCAACAAAGGCGTCGTGCGGAGGTTTCCTTGACCAAATGTGTTGATTGTGGCTGTTGGACGTACTCTCTTGTTTAAAGGATGCTTCACCCGTAAAAGTACAGAGTTGAAAATTCCGGCTTATTGGCAAAAGGTACAGGCAGAATTAAATTTGAATTATCTGGCTTAAGGGCTTGAACCTTCTGAAAGTGGTGGGGGTGTAAATCATTTTCAAGCCTCACACGCGAAAATTGTGGAATGGCATACACCATTTCTCGTGCAATACACCCTGAGCTTGTTGAGGGTGTGCTTTCCAGCAGTGCTAACTCTTCTTCAAACCCTGGTGTATGCACGGTACTTTGATGACCGCTTCCATCAAGCCTTCGCACTTTCTACACAAAATGAAAACATCGCTTTTTGAAGTAGGCCTTAAAGTCACGTGTGCCATTATGAGTACGTCCCAGTGGGAAACTTACCTGAAGTGAACCTGTCTCTCTTAGGGACCTGTGGATGGCAGTAGATAGGCGTGGATTTGGCACTCGACGCTTCGGAAACCGATGAACGAAAAATGTTGAGCAGCTTGATCATTTCCAACCGCCACCCTGTAAGCACAAATACCTGAGTGTCCCCGTTTAATAACGGATGACGCAGGGCATACCACACTCTATAGTACAGAAAGGTGCTGCCGTTTATGCAAAACTTACCAAACGGGCACTACAACGGCCAAAGTCAATGACTTCACGTCCAGTAACTGGTGGAACACCGAAGTGTTGTCCCACCTGGAATACCTACAACTATGCTGAGTACCTCTTTAGCAAATAAAGGTCACAAAACTTCAACCCGACGTCTCTTTTACCTTGGTGCTACAAGCACATTTTAAACGTTTCAAAGCAGTCCCGCTACTGTGACGATCTGAATGGAATGTTTTGTGCCTACGCTCCTGGCGGCGCGCGGCAGCGACGCCTAGAGGTGTACGCTAAGGGATGCGGACGTGGGTTGCTATGTGAAAAGCGTTTGGTATGACTCACTATACCAGCCCCTCCCCCCCCCCCCCCCCCAATTTCTACATTCACTTCATATGTACCCTGTACGAAATATGTTAACAGAAGACGGGTGGCGCACGTGCTACACAAAAAGATAACACTGGAAAAAAAAAAAAAAAAAAAAAAAAAAAAAAAAAACGTGCCATGTTTAAACAAGTATGATTTCCCCAAATAATGCAATCATTTATATCAACTAGTAATTTAGCTTGACCTTCAAAGCGAGAAGCTTACAATAGTTTTGTAAGTTTAGGGACTGAAGATCCCGTAGTTAAGTCCCATAAGCTCTACAAACATTTGAACAAAAAGTGGCCGTAAATAATGAAAAGTGTGAATTCAACCCGTAAGTAAAGCAGTCAACAATCCGAAGATTGGTTTGAACACCACTGTGCTTTACTAGGCATGGTCCTGTTTCGAGGTGGTATGCCGTTGCCTTCCTCCGACCTTCGAACTGTTGTAGGGGAACCTACAGTTTAACGTGGATTCCGAACCACGGTGCTACTAGGTATTTTTCACATGAGCAACACTACCAGAAGAGAAAGAATTGGAAAGTGACAGATAAAAATCCTAGGACCTGGCGGGGATCGAACCCGCGACCTTTGGATTTTTAGTCTGGCACTCTACCAGTGGGTTACAGAGCCGCACAAGTCAAACCTATGAACACTAAAAGAAATTCGTTGAACTGAATTTGCACTGTAAATCAGTCAAATACACAGGCCGCAAATTCAAACAAATACCTAGGAATGACAATTACGAAGAACTTTAATTGGAAAGACCATACAGAAAATGTCGTAGGGAAAGCGAAACAAAGGTTAAGTTTCATTGGCAGAACCCTTAGAAGATGCAACATTTCTACGGTAAAGAAGTATCATCAAAGCAGTTCGATGAATCCTCTGCCGAGAACTTTAGTGTGATTTGTAAAGTATTTATGCAGGGTTTTGATGACGCAGTCACAATTATCAAAAGCTGTCTCCAAATCTACGAAAGCTATAATCGTAGATTCGCCTTCCCTTAACACATCTTCTAAGATTTTCGTAAGGTGAGCTTTGCCTCACTTATTCTTACATTTCTCTGCTACCACCTCCTACAATATTTACTATTCCTCATGAAACAACTTCTATACTAGTCCTCTCTCACAAACTGTCAACAACCATTCTTGGTATCGCAGTTTAAGATTACTGACTAAAAACTAAGTAAATTTGTTAAACCTTGTTTGTATGTAAGCCAGAAGAATAGTGTTTCAAATCTTGAATGCAGTTTGAATATTTAACGTACAAACTACTTATGAACTAACCTTTACTAAGGACAGCACAAACATCCATGCCCGAGGGAGGTTCGAACCTCCGACGCGGAGGCCGCGCGATCCGGAATGTAGTGCTCCATACCGCTCGACAACTCCCGCGCGGCTCTTGTTAGTGATCCATATAAATGTATATCTCTATTGATATTATTCGACAGTAAAAAATCCTAGCATGTATACTTTTTCGCAGGTGAAATATAAACTTTGGAAATTGCAGCTTTTCTGAACTTTACCAGACAAAGAAAATATAAATAAAAATAAAAAAAGAGACCAACAACTGCAATAATTAAAGTGACCTGTTGATTAGGTCCGATTTACCAGTTATGCGTCGATTATTGGCTACTACGTTAGATTCGAAGAGCTGACTTACAGTTGTAAATAGTAAATAGAAAGTCTTAAAAAATTAACATTTCCTGTCGTATATTTTCCATTGTAATATCTAGATCAATCTACAGCGATAACTTGGCTCTGTACGCCTACCATTTTTTACAAGAATCTTAATCTTGACTTACAAGATTAAAGTGCTGCTTTAGTGTACTTCAGGTTGATGACAGCTCGTTATTTAGATAATGCCATTGATCGTACACGTTGCTCTCTTTTGAAGAAACACATCTCTCAATTTCTGGTGCGATAAAATTACATGAATTAAAAACAAAACATCAATTTAAGATATGCGGAGTTGGAGTCTCTTAATGGAACCTGCTAAACATTTACCTCTACATTATTAATTAACGCTGTGTCTCATTATTCGACAACCAAATAATGAGACACAGCATTGCGAACTATGGGTTTCTTGAAATTTTCGATTTCTTTTTTACCTTATTATCCAATAAATTGAAACCATTTAAGACGTTTGTTGTTATAAACGAATAAAAATGCCGCGTTATTTTCTATTAGTATAGTGTCTAAAATGAATGATAATTCAACGTTAAACGTAGTCTGCTTTGCTTGTTTTCATTCGTTTAATAATGGGAAAACTTTGTCCTGCTTTACTGTAACAAATGTTGAAACGAAATTGAACAATAATGTAACATAATTAACCCACAGGAAATTATGTCCGTATTGTGACGACTGCCGCAAAAAATAAAAACTATGAATAAAAGTAAAATTTTAAAAATTTATAAATAAAAGAGTCAAAACAGCGGTATATTAGACATGCGATGGAATGAACACATCAAAGTATGGAAACTTTTGCTGAATATTGAAGAGAAAATAATCTCAAACTAACCACAATAGGAAAAGAAAATGTTAAATAATGAAAAACACCTCATATTTCAACAAAAATTCTACCATATACAAAACAAAGCGTGAAAAGAAGTTACTACCAAATGACCAACGAACTGTGAGTAAGAAATAACTCTTTACATTGATTGAGCACATAACAAACACAAATCCCAAGATGCAAGGTGCGTCTGAAGCGCTCAGTAAATGGTCTAAGGAAATATAGGAAACGAGATTTATAAGTAAAATTGTTTTACTGGCCTACAAAGTAATTGCCATTGCCTAGAGTGCACATCTGACATCGGTTGTACAGCTGTGTGAAACTGTCAGCCAACACTTCTTGTGGAAGCTCTCTATTATCTCTCTTATTTCAAATGAACCACTTAAACACGAAAATTGGTAGAATGTGATTTCACGAAACGATGTTACCATACTACGTTATTTATACCATGCCAAGCGTTCGGTATGCAGGTCACAACCAGTAAACACTTCAATTTTCGATGTTTGCTGACTACTATTGGAGGTTTTAATGATTCATAGAGCATTCAAAGTTATGAAATCATCCAATTTCGTATGTCACTGTCAAACTGTTATGATCTTTCTTGTGCACGTCTGTGACTAAGCACGTTTGGAATTACATACACAGCCAAAACAAAATGCTACCCCCGGAAAAATGACGCCGATTTTTTACAGTGACAACAAATACCACCTAGAGGATAGTAGCTGCACTGACAGTTGTTTCAACGTCGTGCGCCTGCACGATTTCCTATCAGGAAGGACACAGATCGTGGTAACGGTAAGTCATCGAGTAAAACGAAAGTGATATCTGGCGTTCCCCAGAGAAGCGTTATAGGTCCCCTACTCGTATTTGTGTTTATAAACGATTTAGGAGACAATCTGAAAAGCTCCCTTAGACTGTTCGCGGATTATGCTGTCGTTTATCGGTTAGTGTAGTCAACAGAGGATCAAAAGCACCTGCAAAACGATTTAGACAAAATTTCTACATAGTGTGAAAATTGGCAATTAACACTAAATAATGAAAAGTGTGAAGTAATAAACATGCCACTAAAAGAAATCCGCTGAACTTCAATTACGCGAAAAATCAGTCAAACCTTAAGGTCGTAAATACGTAGGAGTTATAATTACGAACAACTTATACTGGAGAGAACACATAGAAAATATTGTGGGGAAGGCGAGCCAAAGGTTACGTTTCTTTGGCAAAACGTTTCCAAGATGCAACAGCTCCACCAAAGAGACTGCCTACATCACACTTGTGCGTCCTCTCCTGGAATACTGTTGCCCATGGTGGGACCCTCACCAGGTGGGACTTACAGAACTGATAGAAGACATTGAGAAGGTTCAGAGAAGGACAGCTTGTTTTGTTTTATCACGTTACGGGAGGGAACGTGTCACGGAAATATTGTACGATTTGAGGTGAAAATCATTAAAAGAAATACGTTATTCGTTGCGGCGATTTAACTAACACCAACCTACATAGGGACACATGACCATCCCGGTAAAATAAGAGAAATCAGATCGAAAACGGAACGATTTAGGTGTTCTCTCTTCCCGCGCGTTATTAGAGAATGGAACGGTAAAGGAAGGTTATAAAAGTGGTTAATAAACCCTCCACCAGGCACTTAAATGTGATTTGCAGAGTATCTATGTAGATGCAGATGTAGAGGGCATTGAAACACCTACCAGATTGCAACCTTTGTTTACTCATTAATAGGGAATATTTATACCCATAAGACTCATGGAGGTATCAACGTATGATGACAACAGGCGCCATAACACGTAGAAGAACTCGTGCATCATGCAGCCAAACCGAGTGAGAGCTCAAATCGTGACCTTCCGAGTGATGGAACAGATTATGGAGAATAGCCATTCAAGTTAAACGTGGTGCGTAAGTTGAGCTAACGATGCTAACTGCAACCTCACGTGAAGATTCTGACACACGTAGACGAGTTTCTCGGCGCATAACGGACCTACGCCAAGATCGTCATATTGTAAGGATAGCGGTCGCAGATCGTATAGCTACCATATCACAGAAATAGGACATTCTGATCAAAGAAGTGTATATACGGTCGCCAACTAGTTACTAGCACTGGGACGATAGGAACGTACGCCACCAGCAAGTCTTACGTTCACGACACAGCATCGCCAAGCACTACTGTACTGGTGCTGTCAGAGGGTAACCTGGGAAATGGAAGGGCGATCCGCGGTTTTCAGTGATGAAAATAGATTCTGTACATTGGACATGAATATTGGCACGTGATAAGCCATAATACGTACGTTCGCGTCACCTGTCTGCCGCACATAAACGTTTCAGGAGTCCCAACTGCACACTCAACATCATTAAAGAACCTCTACCAGCTTACAGTTCCCTTCTGATATGCAAGGTCCATACCCGTCCACGTCCATCCGCTCAATACAATCGGAAATGGGACTCGGCAGACCGGGTAACATGTTTCGTGACATTAATAGCCCAATATCAGTGTCGACGAGCGTAGGCGAGGCGCGAAGCTTCGATTCGTGCAGTCAGCAAGTCAGCTTGTAAACGCAATGTCGATGGTTTCGTTGAATGGCTCGCTCGCTGACACTTTTTGGTGGCACAGAATTTAAATTCTCAGCAATTTGCGAATGGGGTTTAACTTCTGTAACATTTGGTAATTCTCTTGAGTCGTTGCAGGTCACGTTCTTGCAGCAGTGTAGGAGATTTGTTGTTTTATGGGTTCCTGATATTCACGGTGCGTTGTTGAAACGGTAGTCAGAGAAAGTCCCCGCCTCATTGCTACCTTGTAGGTGCTGTGTCCCTTCTTTTGTGCGCCGACTATAACAACAAACTCATTGAGATCGTGATATCCTACCACTGTTTCAGCTGTAAGAGAACTGAGGCATGAGCCATAAATCTGTCTTACGTAGATGTTTGCGACTGCAGGCCGTCATCTGAGTGTTTATGCATATCTGAGTTGGCATACGCGTAGCAATGCCAGTTTCTTTGTTTTTTCGGTGTATGTGTGTGTATAAATATGTCTTAATTTTTCCTACACTTCGTTCCTACGGTATGAATAACATAATCCCACAAGCATTGTATTATCTCGGTTGAATGAACAATAAACGAATTTTCACGGGCGCGACAAAAGTCGAATGTAGTTATTGCTCCAAATGTTCAAACGTTTGTAAACCTACTGGACCAAACTGCTATGGTCACATACCTAGTCTTACAAACTACTTGTACTACATTACACTAAGAACAACAAACACACACCCATGCTCTGTGGAGGACTCGAACCTCCGGTGGGAACGGCCGCCCATTGCGTAGCATGATGCCTTAAACCACCCAGCCATTCCGCGCCACTATTGCTCCACATTTCTGGGGTTTTTGTTTGCCGCAACCATATTTTCCCACTTCCTTACTGACAGCAGGAGACCAAGGGCTACCTGCCACCACCACAAGCAGTTGGTAGCAGTGGGCGGTCATGGAGAAATGTCTGACAATGCGTATGCACACATGCCTTTCATATGTACAGGTACGTCAGTTGTCGTGAGCTCTTATAAAATGATCGAAAATGACGAAATTTTATTTAAAATTTAGAACACAACAATAACTAGTTTCATTTTCGAGATAGTGGTTTAATACCCGGCAGACGAATCCGTGCAGTGTACCCATGTTTGTGTAAGAGTACGTGGCGATCATTAAGAAGTTTTTATTACTACACATCAATAAAACTGTTCTCCTTCAGAGTGATACCTTTTCTCGATAAATGAGTGTATTTGCTTCTGATATTCTTCATACACTGTATATTAATGTGTCTAAACACGTAAAGAAATGCTGATTGGCAGTGGCAGTAAAAACGATAAATGGTTGCAGGTGGTATGAGTGGAAAATAATTACGGCAAAGCCTTACTTACGTTGGAAGCAGAACTGAAACGGTCAGGTAGATCAGCACAGAAATTAAGACCCATCATCTTACAGAAGTTTTCTTTTATATATGAAGCACACCATACTGTAACAAAAAAAAAAAAAAAAAAAAAAAAAAAAAAAAAAAAAAAAAAAAAAAAAAAAAGGAACAACTTGAATTAACTTTAACTGTTTTGACTACAATTGCACTTTATTCAGGTCTTAAGCGTTTCGACATGTCATTATCAAAGGCTATAAAAAGACAATGGCATTAATATTCCATCCAACACTGATAAAATATAACACATCAGTAGCACTATCTTTACACTCACCAAAAGTATTAAAATTATTACAGAAACAATTCCCCTTAAAACTATTAGTGTCATAGAAATATGTCATACATCAAAGAAGTTTACGATTCGGCTCAGAACATCTCCGTAGGAAGGTCAAGTGCATACTGAAGTCTGCTTACAATCAGTTACTATGCGTAAAATCCGTCAGATGGAGATACTGCCTTTCTGCTTCCCCTTTCTCTCCACAAACGATCATTAACTTACTCCCTCAGTGAATTTTTTATTTAAAATTTAGTTTTAAATATATTGGTGCTGTAAAAAATCTGTTTTCTGTTAAAATTATACAATTTTAAATGGGTGCTGTATAAAACTTTAAAATCAATTAATACTGTAAGAAAATGTTTTTTAGAGTATAAAATTATAGATGAGTGCTACACAAAATATTTCCTGCCACAAGTTCAAAAATACGTTTTGTTTGAAGACTGGGAACCAGCTGCCTCAGTCCTTATGAAACTTGGGAATGGAAAAAGCAGAAAGAGACGGTTTAACGGAAAAGAAGCAGTGTTATTGCGAGAGAAAGAGAGATTAGACAGTCATGGTGAGAGGCATTGTCAGCAAAAATGATAAATGGTTGGAGGTAGTAAGATCTTACATAAGTCGGAATCAGAACTGAAACTGTATGGTAGAGCAGCATAGAAATTAAAACCTTTGGCTGAATAGGCATTTTATTGAAGAAGAAGAATTTTATGGAGCAATAAGGATGAAGATCGAAGGAAAAGATTAATAAAATGTTTGGCATGGGGTGCTCTTCACTATGCTGGTGAAATTTGGACGTTAAGGAAAGAGAAAAGGACGAGGCTGGAAGCTTTTGAATTGTCGACATCGTTGAGTACGGAAAGAATAAGATGTATTACAAAGTGAAAAGTGAAGAAGTGCTGAGAAGAGTGGGAGATCAAAGTCAAGTACTGGCTCTAACAAAAGTAGGAAACGAAACTGGGTTGGGCGTATATTAAGAAAGAGGGTGGCACTTGTAAATCATTGCTTGAGGGCTATAATGTGGAAGATCAGTCACGAGAGGAATTTATTTCAGCTCCTGGATGATGTGATGGATGGCTGTACATGCAGCCAATCGAAAAGGGAAGAATCGGATCTTACAAAATGGAGGTGCGAAGGACCTGCTTATATAGCAGAATTCTGATGATGAGTAGGAGTGGGAAGAAAAAATTGAGACGATACAGTGGAAACGCATTATTTGGGGGTCTATATCAATCAGACCATCGAACTTTACAAGAAAAATATAGTTCTGCTTTTTCCCGTTCCCTGCACAAAACATGTTGAAGTTTTCGTCTATGGTGTACAACCATATGTACAGGCATGAGTGGAGAGGTTACCCTCTTTTTATTATGGGTTCCCTTTGCCTACGTGAAATGCTTAATGCAACAAAAAATGACATTGAAAGAAAGAAGGCAGGCATCTGAAAAATATTATATTAGCAAAAACTCATAAAAATTGATTAGTTCCTTGTAGTCACAGATAGCTGATGTCCGTGCTTTGCTTTTTTGAGTAGTGGTGCCAGACAGCAGACTGTGAAAAGGAGAGTGCTTGTGCGGCAAAGTCAGTTGCTCTCATACAGAAAAAAATGACAGAGTAGAAGACAGGGGCGAGGAAGATAGAGAGAAAGGAAGACACCGACATTTGGAGAGGCAGACTTGGTAAAGCGGCAATACGAGAACAAGAAAATATTGGTGTAGAGAAAATTGCAGACATTGGAAGTGAGTATGAAAACCTCACTACGATGACATTGTGGGTAAAAGTATTTAGTGTAGATTCTGTGTTAAAAGAGCACAAAAATGGTAGCATACGAACACTCTTGTTCCCAACTTTAATGTCAGAGTCTTTTAAATAGGAACATTCCTGATCTTTTGTGTTCCAGCCGGCATGTGCATACGTCACTGTTGTTGTGGTCTTCAGTCCGCATAATGGTTTGATGCAGCTCTCCACACTACCCTGTCCTGTGCAAGTCTCTTCATCTGAGAATACGTTCGGCAACCTACATCATTTTTAATCTGCTTACTATATTCGTCCCTCGGTCTCCCTCTACGATTTTTACCCCACACGCTTCCTTCTAATGCTAAGTTGATGTCTCAAAATGTGTCCAAACAATCTATTCCTTCTTCTCTTGGTCAGGATATGCCAGAAACTCCTTCTCTCCCCGATTCGGTAAAGCATCTACTCATTAGTTACGTGATCTACCCATCTAATTTTCATCATTCGTCTGTAGCACCACATTTCAAAAGCTTCTATCATCTTTTTATCTGAACTCCTTATCGTCCACGTTTCACTCCCATACAATGCAACACTTCAGACAAATGCTGCCAGAAAGGACATCCTAATATTTAAATTAATATTTGATGTTAGCAAATTTCGCTTCTTCAGAAACGCTTTTCTTCCCATAGACATTCTGCATTTTATATCTTGTTTACTTCGGCCATCAGAAGTTATCTTGCTACCCAAATACAAAATGCATCTACTACTTTTATTGTCTCATTACCTAATGTAATTCCTTCAGCATCGCCTGATTTTCTGACATTGCATTCCATAACCTTCGTTTTACTCTTGTTAATGTTCATCTTATACCTTTTAAGACACTGTCCATTCCATTCAATTGCTCTTCCAGATCTTTTACAGTCTCTGACAGAATTACTATGTTATCGGCAAACCGCAATGTTTTTATTTCGTGTCCCTGCACTTTAATGCCCTCTCCAAATTTCTCCTTCCATTCCTTTACTGCCTGTTCAATGAACAGATTGAACAACATTGGGGAAAGGCTATAATCGTGTCTTACTCCCTTCCCAACCTCTGCGTCCTTTTCTTGCCCTTCGACTCTAATAACCGCTGTGTGATTTTTGTATACATTGAATATAACTCTTCGCTTCCTGTATTTTACCCCTGATACCTTCAGAATTTGGAAGAGTGTATTCCAGTCGACAGTGACAGACGTCACTGATGATCTGCATTTGAAATGTTACACGGGTGCTTACTCTTTGCTGCCAGAGTGAGTGAGGAGGTGGATCTTGGTGTAGCGTGACTGCTGGCGGCGAGTGTGTGTTGCAGCACAGAGTAACATATACAGAGAAGAAGCCACCCCTAAACCACTGCCCTACGCTCCCCACGTAGTTCCGTAAGATGCTAACAGGTTTCAGGCGGTTCCCTGGCTTAGTACCGGTAGACCACACTAGAGGCTCTTCTGAGAGTAGCGTGGAGGGGAGGCTGAGGGGAGAGCTCGTGCCGCCTGCCACGAGGCCACGGCTGTGTCCCGTGTTTGAGGGGAGGTGGTGGTGGGGACAGCCGCTACCTGCTGCCTGCTCTGGCCAGTTTTAAAGGGCTGCTTCTGACCTCACCGCCATCATGGGACTTCTTACAGAACTGCTCTGACCCTCCCTCCCCGCACTCCTGAGCGTGTGACCGGGCCCTTACGGAGGTTTCACGTCTGTATGTATTTGTCTGTGGTTGCAGGCCGTCCGCGGCCGACGGTGGAGTGGTACCGCGACGACCGGCTGGTGACGAACACGTCGGTGACGGTGCCGGGCGGGCAGCTGCGCGCAGAGGTGGCGCTGCGCGCGCTCAGCCGCCAGGACCTGCGCTCCAGCCTGCGCTGCCGCGCATACAACAACCGCCGACGGCCCGCCCTCGAGAGCACCGTCGTCGTCGACATGAACCGTGAGCATCTCCTCCCTAACCTCACTCCAAAAGCTACCATTCCGGGGTTATCAGCCGAGTCTTTGCATTGTATCCTTGCAGAGATTCGGCATGGTTTTTTTCCTTTAAAGTATTTATTCTTTATTTCTTCAACAGAACCCATTACACATATTAGTTAGGCTAGCTATTCTACATCTGTTAGTGGGCTATTTCCTTCTATTGCAAATCAACATCAATCTTTTATCCGTGACTACCATGGATTGTATGAAGTTACTACTATATATGGGAAGAAAGGGAGGACATTGAATTACTGTCTGCAGTGTCACTAATGTGCCAGAAATGTGCGGCCCCCAACTTGCTGGGGGTTAAAATCTGCTTAACGAGCTAACGTATAACTAACTTAGTCTACGTCTTCTTCTTGTGGTGGAACCCACCAGCGAGCTGACAGCCAGTCCACCCTCCTGGCGGCATGCCCGGGCTGGTCAGTTCGGGTTGGTTGCAACTTGTTGCAATTCTCTTACGTAGTCCTGCCAGATCCAGTTAGAAATTGCATCATCGAGCCTATTCAGTTCGGAAGGTGCATTCACACATAGGCGTCGCCTTTCTCTTAAACCGGCATAGGTGTGTTGGATAGGGACTATGATCTGTAAGGAAACGTTTCAGTCCTCAGCTCAGCTTCATGGCCATTAACTCCTGGACACTAGGCAGCAGCCCAGAGGTCCTCCTTCCAGTTCATCAAACTGCTCTTGCCAGAGTTCCTCAGCACAATCCTCCCAATGGAGGCCCTGTTCCCAAGAGGAGTTCCCAGAATCTCATTGACATTGTCCCAGTTGCCTTTCTTGGCCTAGCACCATGCGGCCTGTTCACGGATTCTTATTTCCAGGGTACAGAGTCCCGTCAGCAGAAGGACAGCTCCCCCTGGTGTGGACCAGTAAGCTCCCACCGAGTGTAAGAGGATGTTCAGTTAAACTCTCCTCACAGCCATGGCAGGCGCCACCCAAGTGAACCTGTATGACCAGCTGCCAGCTGATGTATGGGTGATGGATGGCAGTATTCTGATGTGATACAATTGGATGAGGTGAGGTGGGAGTTGAAACCTCCGGTGCCCAATCTCAGCAAGGCGAAGTAGTGCCACCAGTGACCGCTCAGCCACCATATCCACATGGGCCGCGAAGTTCCAGCGCTCGTCGAGAATGACTCCCAGGCATCTGGCGTGTCCCCTACGAATGACTGGGGTTCAATTTATGCGAACTGTTGGATTTCTTACTAAACTTCCTTTGAGAAGTTGACTTGTCAGGAGCGATTGTAAACTTGGTGTTGCGGCACAATGCAACAAGGATGCTAAGTGCCCTTTCCACCATTGGTTTTAGATTATCGCCCCTATGGACGCCGACCAGCAGGAGGAGGTTGTCAGCGAAGACTATCACGTCCACACTGTTTTCTAACTGTCTCAGCAGAGGCTCCATATTAATAAACAAAAGAGTGGCTCCAAGACAGAGCCCTGGGGACACCCCTTGGTAATTGCATTTGATGTACGCTCACTAGGGTATGAAAGCCAGTCCTCCCTGTTCATGCAGTAGCTTTTGAGACACCCCTATAACGTCTCTGGACACTCTATCTCCTTCAGATGGAGAAGAACGAAGGTTGTGAAGGGCGCCGCTGATGTCACCCATGATGCCGACGACGTACTTGTGTGGCCTGGAGCCATAGACCTCGGCCGCCAGGGCGATAGCGTTACACGCTGAGCGCCCTGGGCGAAAGCCGAACTGCCTGTCACTCATGCCATACATGATATAGTTCTTCTTTAGGTGACCCCACTAATTGGCCAAATACCAGACATATTTTGGTGAAATTCACTGAGAAAAAATCCTTATAATTATGTAAATCACTTTACGTTATGGCAAATGATGTCTTGTGAATACTACTTTCCGTTTGGAAATGAACATGGTTTCCAACAAGGAACAGTCGTATGAAACCAAATTTGGTGTGTTTGTTCATTAAACGCACAAAGTAGCTGATGAATGGGAATTTATTCTATTTGTTCATGAAATGAGCAAAACAGTTCATGAAAGAGATAGGGTCATAAGGGATTTTGTGGCTATTATCTGATTTTTCAATGGTATAGGGACAGGCAGGCTTCTGAAAGAAGGTACAAGATGATTTACACAACATTTGTAGTTAGTACAGAAACCCATGAGGACCTGCAACATATCGACGGATGGTGCTGAGTGTGACATTTAACTCTCATTTTAAACTAATATAACCTAGCATTGTAAGTTCCTTTTTGTCCTGTCTTCCAGCAATTCCTTTTTCATATTATACTGTAGATCTTTACGTAATCCGTCTATGTAGCTGAATAATAAATGTTTTATATTTCCATTTGTAAGCCTTCATTAGTGACAATTTTTATGGATGCTTGTCTATATGTAGTGCTGACGGGTGAGTTTAGGTTGTTTTGTTTACAATTTTATACCTTTGGCGTTATAGTTGTTAGCCCTTCACCACTAGCACCACTAGGCACGTGCGATTTTCTTTGTGTTGGATCAGGGTCTCCCTTGTACCTCAGTTGAGGTTCAAAATGTTTCTCTGGGTTTTACTTATGATCTATAAAATACTCTCCATGTCAGATCCGATATTGTACACGATACATCACTTGTCGGCAACAGCGGTAAATATGATTCTACTGGAACTTAGAGATCAATTTTGCAGGTTAAGAGTTGCAAGCAATATTTTACTAGAATCACATCGATGTTTTACGTTCTTGAACTTGGCGGTAATGCATAACACAGTAAATGACACTTGCGGAATCCCTATAGTTCGAACTAATATGAACGAAATTCGAACTCCATGCTCTTCGGGATCGTTGATACCAAATATGACAAAAATTTATGAAATTGCAAGGTTGCTATCTCCGCAGTTGGGCACTAGAGGCAATCCACGTACACGCGGTTTATAGCTTTGTACTTAATGGCTCCTTATTTCTGAATATCTGACCTCCGCCATCTTAGCCTGGCACGACAGTGCGTACATCTGGCTCGTACCAGAACTTCCATTACCCTCCACGTGGCTGAGGATCTTTTTTTCTGGAAAATTGTCCTGAATCCAACCCAGTTCTGTGACAAGAGGTACACAGGAGGCCATAGTTCTTATTCAAGCAATATCGATCTTCATTTGCCCCCTCATTGCACCTCTTGAGGTGGCGTTGGGCTGGGTTCTGAGTACGTCTCCAATGTCTGGAGAAAGGTTCTGGAGCATTCAGATAAGCGTCAAGTGACCTCAGGGTGGCAATCTAGAAAAGAAAACATACACTTCGTATATAAAGAACAGTCTAGAATGCAAGAAAAATTTAGTTTTTCAACTAGTTTTTGTCTTATTTTAGACCATCTTCAGGAAATTAAGCTCTGAAATATGTCATAATTACATTTAGAGGACTTTCAGTAATATACATTAGTGTCAAACTTAATAAAGAGAAATAAAACTATGTTATACCCATTGATGTTGTGGAGCTGGCAGGAAACTTGGAGCCTTCTAGTGCGACACTGATGGCTGAAGCAAGGTTTACTGCTCTTAAATAGCTGAGGCTCCGCCCCTTGTCAGCTCCACCCGTCTTTGATAGCCAATGAAAAGACAACATAGAAGAATTTAGCCAAAAAATATAAAATTATGATTAGCCAAAATTAGCTAATTTTATCTATGTAGTCTTTTCATTGGCTATCAAAGATGAATGGAGCTAGCAAAGGGGCGGAGCCTCAGCTATTTAAGAGCAGTAAACCTTGCTCCAAGCAGCAGTGACGCACTAGAAGACTCCATGTTTCCTGCCAGCTCCACAACATCAATGGGTATAACATCGTTTTATTTCTCTTTATTAATTTAGTTTGACACTAATGTATATTACTGAAAGTCCTCTAAATGTAATTATGATATATTTCAGAGCTTACTTTCCTGGAGATGGTCTAAAATAAGACCTAAACTAGTCGAAAAAGTATTTTTTTATTTTTACTTTTTTATTTTATTTTTTTTGCACTTTAGACTGTTCTTTATATACAAATTTAAATAAGAGTGCTGTTCCCGTAAGTGTAACAAAAATGTTTCCAAAAAAATGTAAAACGTACACTGCTTATAGCAATGCAACTTGGGATAACATTAGTAATCAGACAAATTTGGATATGAATTTTGGCCTAAATAAGAAGCCGTACTGAATCGAAAAATCCCCGGCTTCTGACGGTTAATGTAACGCGTTACCTGCCAGAATGAGTGCATGCAGACATAAACAGGGGCCTGAGCTGCTCTCGTGTTAGTTATGGAGTGCTGCAGCCTCGACGTCCTTCGGTCCCTGTATCCACGGTGATCCTTTTGCAGCATTGCTATATGTCTGTGTATGTGTGTAGAGTGACGTCAGGCGTGTTCCCGCAGTGCGCCCCCTGGACGTGCGGCTGCTGGGGGTGGGGCAGCCGCTGTCGGCGGGCCGGCGCTACGACCTGCTGTGCCAGTCCTCGGGGTCGCGGCCGCCGGCCAAGATCACCTGGTGGCTCGACGGCGCCCGCCTCGACGGCTCCAAGGAGACGGTAAGCTCACTCTGCGTTTCTTAAATAAAATTCACATTTTTCTCACACTTACTCCAAACATAAATAACATCTTTTACAGTGAAATTCCCATTGGTACACTATGTGACTGATAGTATCCGAACACCTGGCTGAAAATGACTTTCAAGTTCGTGGCGCCCTCCATCGCTAATGCTAGGATTCAGGATGGTGTCAGCTCGTCTTTAGCGTGTAAGACAGCTTCCACTCTGGCAATCAGACGTTCAGTCAGGTACTGGAAGGTTTCTTGGAGCATGGCAACCCATTCTTCACACAGTGCTACACTAAGGAGAGGTGGCGGGGCAGGTCGGTAAGGCATGGCACGAAATCCCAAACGCGTTCTGTAGGATTCAGCTCGGAAGTCTTTGCAGGACAGCCCATTAAAGGGATGTTATTTTCGCGTAACTCCTCCAAATCAAAATGTTTGTTAAGCTTATGGGACTTAACTACGGGGTCATCAGTCCCTAAACTTACAAACTACTTATCAACTAGCTAAGACTAAGGACAGCACAAATATCCATGCCCGAAGGGGGATTCGAACCCCCGACCGTAGTGGCCGTGCTGACCGTGACTGTAGCGCCTCAGTCACCTCGGCCACCGCGGCCGGCGTAACTCCTCCACCAGTGGCTGTGCATTATGGGAAGGTACTCTATCGTTGGTTTATACATTGGTTATCCCTGTCAGGGAACAAATTGCGAGCCAGTAAACCTGTGTCTGATCTCTGGTCACCGTCATCTCGACCGTCTCGCCGAGAGGAGATTGTTCTGTCCTGGCTTCGTATTGGTCACTGCCGTTATTATAGCCACCAGTATTTACTTCGTGGTGATCCTGCTTCCTTATGTGAGCACGGTGATGAACCTTTTACTGTCGTTTAGTGCAATGTCCGTTTTTTAATCGTCTCCGTCATGATCTATGTTTACGATTTGAAATGTCTGATATTTTAGCTGATTCTGCTAACAGAGTTTTACTTTTTATACATTGTGCAAATATGGCGAAAGCCATTTAAGTTCTAACCCTGGTTCCATTTTACTATGGGCAGTGTTGGGCGCTAATGACCTGAGCAGTTGTGCACCCTAAAACAAAACAAAAAAAGAAAGTACTCCATCGTGTTAAAGACGCAATCGCCATCCCCGAAATGCTCTTCAGCAGTGGGAAGGAAGAAGGTGCTTCAAAATTTTATATGTGCATTTGCTGTGATAGTGCCGCACAACAACAAGCGGTGCAAGCCCCCCCCCCCCTCCCTCGACTACACCGTAAAACATCTACCTGTGTATTTCACTTTTGGCACCACAAAAGCTAGCGGATGACGTTCACCAGGCATTCGCCACACCCACACCTTGAACCTTGACATCGGATGACCACAAGGTGTACCGTGGTTCGTTATTCCACAGAACGTTTTTCCACCGTTCAATCGTTTAATGTTTACGCTCTTTATACCAAGAAAAGTGTCGTTCTGGGGCATGAATGACTTATGGGCAGACGCTCGACCATGAAATCCAAATTTCCTCACCCCCTGCCTATCAGTGGAGCCTATTGCAGTTAGGAATTTCTTTGTGATGGTCTGCACAGATGCCTGCTTATTACACTGTACTACCCTCTTCAACTGTGAGCTCACTGTGTCAATCAACAAACGATGTTCAACTTTACGCTTTCGTGCTGTACGTGCCCTTTTACGGTTCCACTTCACTAGTAGATCAGAAACTGTTAGACTTCGCTTCCGTTGTTCAGCGGTAGCGTCGCTGACTACTACGCAGGAGATCCGGGTTCGATTCCCGGCAGGGGACTGGATGTCATCATCATTGGCACGTAAGTCGTCCACGCGGCGTCAAATAAAAAGACGCTAATTTTTTTTACCTGGGGATATTTAGGAGTGTCGAAATCTCGCGTAAAGACTTCTGATGCAAGTTGACTAAATCATCTGAACACATTCGAAGTCCGTGAGTTTGCGGAGCGCTCCATTCTGCGTTCCTACCATGTCTAACGACTACTGAGAACGATGACACAAAGTACCTGGCAATAGATGGCATTACAATGCACGTCATATGATATGTTTTTGGGGCTATCCAAAATGTTCAAATGTTTTGTAAATCTATCGGACCAAACTGCGTGGTCATCAGTACGTAGCTTACAAACTACTTAAACCTATGTAAACTAACCTAAGGACAATACATCCATGCCCCAGGGAGGATTCGAACCTCCACGGCGAGCAACCGCGCGCTGCGCAGCGAGACGCTTTAGACCGCTCGGCTACTCCACCGCGGCTGGGGCTATCCGGATACTTTACTTTTGATCACATTGTGTACGTTTCTCAGCTGTAATTTATAGACACTGTACGTTTCATACTGTGAAGTCTCTCAACCTTACATGCAAAGTTAACGTTTACGTTTTCCATTTATTTACGCTATTATTTTTGTTGCTGCGCTATCATTTTTTTCACACCTTTACATTAAAAAGACCAAGAAATAGTCTCTATAAGTTTCGTAGATCGGGTGTCCAGTGTTTGTTGGTTTTCTGCCAGCATGAAAAGTCACGGGTATTATTGCAAGCGCTAGCTACAGTTACACTACTTCTAGCCACGTTGTTGTTGTTGACGTTTAGGCAGTCGGTTAAAAATATACGTTGGCGGTTTTCACGTGCCGCGACCTTTGAGCAGTAAAGCAGCACGTATCCGCTTATGAACAGTTGGCACGAGACGTCAGGAAAAACAGCAGCAGCAGCGGCAGCATCAGAGTGCCTGTTCTGAGTGCTGGACGTGGGAAAGCATCAGCGCTGCCATATAGCGCCTCTGGATGGCGTCGTGTAATGCGGACCACAGCAGGGGGTTTGGTCCTGCGGCCCAACAGCGGCACAGTACTGTACACACGGCTACTAGAATAGACGGTAGGGGTCACGCGCAGGTGAGGGGGTGTGGGGGGGGGGGAACTACAGGCCGTGCGCAGTGACGTCACCCGGTGACCACAGCCGACACGAACGACCGCCACGAAAAACTTATCAAACGATTGCAGGAACTCTATTTGGTGAAAAATTTTGATTTTTTTCATCTTACAGCTTGAAATCTCAGCTCGATGAAGGATTGAATTTCTTTTTATTATTCTGCATACTTTTTTGTGCTGTTTAAATGAAGTAAATGGTTGCAATAAATTTTATGATTTTGTACAGGTAAAAACGCATTGCGTATACTTTGAGTATTACTCATTTTAGATCATATGTTACTGCGTATGAATGTTGTGAACATGTCGAAGTGCCGCGGTGGAGTAGCCGAGTGGTCTAAAGCGCCTCGCTGCGGAGCGCGCGGTGGCTCACCGTGGAGGTTCGAGTCCTCCTTGGGGCATGGGTGTGTGTATTGCCATTAGGTTAGTTTACCTAGATTTAAGTAGTTTGTAAGCTGCGGCCTGATGACCACGCAGTTTGGTCCGATAGATTTACAGACATTTGAACATTTCGAAGTAAATAACTATTATATATAGTAGTTTATTGTTCTCACTTCATAAATGGTCAACTTCTTTAGTTAATTCAGCTACAATTAATCCATCATTGTCAACGGCAGTGCTCGCTGAGGGTGTTTCGGAATTAGTACACCTACCGATTTCCTCAACGGAATTGTTTATACAATTTACGCGGTCATCCTTGTCATTCGTTGTTAACAATAACATTTGTATCTCTTTTGAGTTGTTCCGTCTTTCTACTCTGACTTCACGGCATTCAGAAGAACCTGTCTTGACTATGTCGATGCACTTAGGCAGCTTCTAAGTAGGGACCGCATCTGCCTTCAATATACGTTTCAATGGAAGGTTTAGAAGTTCATATTTCAAGTCTCGAACATGTCAGACTCTTTAAAATGTTCTGAACATACACGACCAGTATCAGGGTTGACAGCATCTAATCGCTTACACTCGTTTATCCACTATAATCTTACCTCTTAATCTCTCGGAAATTTGTGAAATACCGGATTCTTCTGTCTGCCGTGGTTCGTACAGCATGCAACAGCACAACTCACTATCGTCACTAATAAGCCATCACTTATCACTTACAACTACTTAATACATACACAAATTATAAACAGCCAGTGGGAAACCATATCTGTGGAGATACACTCATAATAGCAAAGCTATGATCGCGCGGGATTACTGTGCTGGTCTCCAGGTGACGTCAGTGGCACTGCATACGACTGCGCATCCGACAGTTGACTCCTACCGTCTATTCTAGTGTCAGTGACTACATGTGGCACTTGACGGTAGAATGAGCCATTGCAGAGCACCCTTGTGTGAATCTAGAGGGTGTTTCTGAAAGTGGTGAAAATATATTTGTTGTATAGTAGTATCCAATTTTCGTCATGCCAAAATGATGAAATCGTCACAAAGTAAAATATGTCTTTCGACGAAGGTGAAAGTAAACATAATTGAAGAAGTCCTAGTGAGTAACGAAAAACGTCTCAAAATGCTACATGCCAAATGATGAAATCGTCATAAAGTAAAATATGTCTTTCGACGAAGGTGAAAGTAAACATAATTGAAGAAGTCCTAGTGAGTAACGAAAAACGTCTCAAAATGCTACATACTACTTTAAATACCACAATAGCCAATGAGACGCAAATATGATGCACTGCTTTAAAAGCGGAGCCCAGTAGTGACGAATTCATATGTATCCTGGGTGGAAAACTTTCAAACGTGGAAAATGCCTACAGTCTTGGTTACAGCAAAAGTGTGCAGCGACGGTAGCTATTTCAAAAATGTTCAAATGTTTGTAGAACTTATGGGACTTAAGTACGGGGTCATCAGTCCCTAAGCTTACAAACTACTTATGAACTACCTAATACTAAGGACGGCACAAATATCCATGCCCGAGGGGGGATTCGAACTCCCGACCGTAGTGGCCGTGCAGACCGTGACTGGAGCGCCTCAGTCCCCTCGGCCACCGCGGCCGGCGGTACCTGTTTCAGGCGTCATACTGAAAGAAACTGCATAAATGTTGTACTCTTTTATGCTTCTTCTGTTTGTTTAAAACATTTTAAAGTGAGATGTGGCATTACTGGCTGCAGAAATTGTGCGGGACTAGCATTGTGGGTATTGTCACCGTAAATGTTGGTCAGAGCGTGATCTCCCAAGTTTCATTTTAACGTTGTTCTCACTTCTACGTTAATTTCATCATCCGCTCTCAAAAACATATAAACGAGTTGGCCGTAGTACCCTCTGATTGGATTCGAAGAAAAAAAAATAAAAGAAAAAAACAATGGAGCATTCAGGACAGTGGTGGTGCAGTTTTTGTTTGGCAGACGCTTACAACAGATCCATCCAGCGTGGTTCGACAGATGCCATATTTCATCCGCACCGATAGGCAAAAATCTCAGATTTCAGTTAACCTGAAGCATATTTATAGGTCACTAAGCGTAGAGTTTCCTTACAGATGCACCAAAAGAATGAATTTCTGGAATGAAGGTAGGAGCTGATGTACTTGCGGAATTAAGGCTGTTATTACGTGCCATGATGCGAAAGAGTTTGTAGAAGACTTTCCCCCGAAAAGTAAAGGTCCCGGCACGTCACTCAGTTTTAACTCATTTCTTCCCAAAAATAGAAATTGTGAAAAAGTGTTATATTTAGTCATCAGGTTCTCTTTAAAATAATTGAAATAACATTACAAATATTACAAACTAGCAGTATGTGTTGTAATTTGCACCACCCATAATCTTGCGTTGTTTCCTAGTAAAAAAATAGAAAAATTTAGTTTTTGTGATCACATTCTTCTATTTGTTCAAACTGTACACTATTCTCTATTATATGATAACTCTGACATACGTTGATGGTATCACTCATGAAATATAGAAAAACACTCTGTGTGAAGCTGAACTTGACATTTCCCGTGTATGTAGATCGTCTGACGTTTGTAAATCTTGCATCTTTTTACGAAGTGTTAAGGTAATTATGAAACTTTAACACGTATACAGAGAGCTCGTTAATGCCTTTTAACTCATGTGTGGTGAGTTTTGCATAGTAAGTCCATTTCGACTGCATTTTGTAAGGCTACATTTTGTGTTGCGTGTACGCAACACTGGGAAGAAATGGGTTAATCTACCAGGAAATTTCTAATTTCTGAAAATGTTCAAATGTTTGTAATTCTATAGGACCAAACTACTTTGGTTACAAGTCCCTGGACTTACAAACTACTTAAACTGTGTAGTAAACCTACGGACAACCCACACTCCCATACCCGAGGGAGGATTCGAACCTCGTGATCCGTAACGTGGTGCTCCAGACCGCTCGGTTACTCCCGCCCGGCTAACTAATTTCTGACTAGTGGCTTGTCTTGGCCAGTGTACTGAATTCAAAACCTACCAACTACATTCTCAGTAGAAGCGTGCATGTCGATGGAAGTATGCAGGCGACGAAGATCGCTCCGTGAGCAACACAAGATGTGTTTCCACTTTGTCAGTGGGAATGTTTCAACATCCGCCATACATCTCCACTTTGCTCTTATTCTCACATTATTTTAGCTTCACCAAATTTTTTTTATCTTTATTTTTTTTTAAGAAGTAGTGCAGGGGCGAAAGTTTTGTTTGTTCGCACGGGGTGGCAGTTAGGCTTACGTCGGTTACCCTTGTGGAGGCGTCTATTTTTTGTACTGGTAAAAGCGCATCTACAGGACCATTTTTTGATATTCCAATTAAAGTTATCCTTAATTGTAACACCTAGATTTATTACAATTGACATCTATGAAAATAGAGTGAATTATCGCGATGCTGAAATGTCTCTCTTTCTTTAGCACTCATGTGGGTGACGTCACACTTGTCCCATTCTAGTTTTAATGTTCAAATGTTTTCAAACCGAATGCACTAAACACCTGTGGTCATCAGGCCCTATACTTACAAACTAATTAAACTAACTTACTCTAAAGACCACACACACACAAACACACACATGCCCGAGGGAGGACTCGAATTTCCGGCGGGAGCGTCCATTCGGTGCTTAATATGATGCCTTAAAACATGCGTCTACTCCCCGTTTTGATCTTGTAATTACTTGACGGTAAATGACAGCAGCATCTGCAACAATCTAAGAGTCTTACATTGTATCCTAATTTATGCATCTTAGGAACAGCAGAAAATCTGTAGCAGATGCTAGTCAAATTTCTGTTTTAGTCGATACTTTTCGTTTGGCACTATGAACTGTGTACTTTTTGACAGAATCACGAATCCACTCACACAAATGCGACGGCATGCAGTGAGAGCTTAATTTCATTCTAATCTTTCTGTAACGAACCGTGTCGCAAACCAAATAAGAACCTACAAATATGGAATTGATTTGAGATCCAATGAGAAAAGCAAGGACTACTCGATGAAAATAAACTACTCTGCGACTCTGGTTAATAGTTCGTACGATATCTTAGATCTTTATTAATGGATATATACACTCACCATTCAGTATTGTGCAAGAAACTTTGTTATATTGATGATTTTTCCTGAACGAATTATCTTATATTAATTAGTCGTCAATTAGAACTGCTCTTCCATCTCCTCCCCATCCTTATATATATATATTATATATACAAAAAATTACCATTTACAAATTTTATATTTTTCTACTGTTCCTATGGGTTTTCCCATTTTTCTTTCTTTTTTGTAAACCGATCCCGTATTTACGCGAACGAAACGAAATATGAATTACTCAAATCCCTGAAGCAATTTATTCATTTTATCGAAACTAAACGAACATTAATTGATTTTCATACCTGCGGATTGAACCAACATTACAGTTAACTATACATAAAAGATGAAACATGAAAAGCAACATAGCAAAACGAGAAGATTTTTATTAAAACTGTTTTCTAAATGGGAACGTAATGTACACTTATTATTCCAATATATTTTGAAATTTCAGTAATTGAACTTTAGCTTTGCTTAGGTCTCACTTATTTGACGCCCTTGACATAGGAGAATTTGAGTATCTATTTTGTACATAGTTACGCAAGTATCGAATTTGCAAACATATTAATGCTGAAATGCAATATTTCACATTTTTGGAATTAATGAGCAACAAAGAAAAAATTGTAATATCCTGGGATCCGCTTCTAAATAAGCGTTTTTCCTTATTGCTGCTTTAGAAAAACAGATCTCAAGAATAATTTATATTTACTACGCTATAGTCATTTTCCATGATTTGAAGAACACAAACATCTGTCCTATACTAATTCGCTGTGATCCAACTAAGAAGACTTATTTGAGATAAATCATTTGACAGTACATCACTGAAGATTACCTATTCATTTAGAATGATTTCGCTATCCTATGTTTGCTTGTAAAATCCGTATTCAGCCCAGGAGTGAATAATAATAATTATTGTAGGAAAATTTTCCTCAGCATTTATCTTACGCAACCGAATATTATATATCGGATATTGTTCAAAGTGCATTGAAATTCGCAAAGCACTAGTACCAGATAGTTTCTATCCAAACACCCTACAGGAATAAATGAAGCTGAACTAGTAAGTATGATAGAAGTAATTGCAGTGTCCCCATGAACAAGTTGGTGAAACCTAATGTATCTCTTCACGATTGTTGCAACGAAATTATAGCAACTACACATGTACAATATTTTCAACGAAATCTTGAGTTCTCCAGTTACAAAGGTCAGAGCTTCAATTTACGAATGAAACATAAAGCAATTTGAAATAGATTAAACAAGATAAAATTTTAGGATGGAATGGAAAATAGGATATTCAGATGGAAGTGGTACAGCAGACATCAATAACTCTCGTGTTAATGTTACTAAGGTTTAGAACATTTCTTGTAAACAATAGAAGCGATATCTATAAAATATTTAAAAATGTTTTAAAGGTATCCTTGACTTGAATAATATTTGCATTGGTGATACTGAGTACTTGTTGGTTGCTTGTGAGCTCTGCAGCATTTAAATTTATCGAAGTCATGAGCCTCTTTTACGCAAACAGAAACAAGCGATGTTATACATCGGTAAATGTCAGTAGACGGCATTGCAGTTAAGGAGTGTTTGAAAATCAACCTTGTCCGAAACTAGTCACAGACGTGTCGGCCGCAATAAATATAAAATAATACAAATATATATGTTTATGTGATATAGCTATAAATTAACATTGTTTGGTTTTGTCCCTTATACTTTGGAACCTAGCTTCTTCAGAAATTTTATGTTTATAGGTCAGCAGGAAGTATCTGGCCATGTTTAGTCTAAAGGGTAAGGGTTTTATTACTTGATTTGCGGGAATATTTAAACGATCGTATCTGTTGATTGCATTGACTTACACATTTTTACACCGTCAGGGACCCTTATAGGTTAGTATGTTACATGCAATTCAACTTGCTATAACCACTTGTTTCTGAAAAAAAAAAAAAGAGCAATATAGAGAGAAGGTAAGATGAACATCAAATCTACTCTATAAGTAATTCGTTTTTACTAATTGAGGTTGAGAGCCGTAAAATCAGTTGGTTTGTTTATACAACGTGAGCACGCGGCCCAGGATATAATGGGGTGCTTAGTTGTTGAGTTACTAAATATGCCGCAAAACTTTCTATCCCGTTCCTTTGTTACGCTGTTTCGCATTTACGGAGAACTTCACTGAAACAGGGATGCATAGCGTAGAATATTGCAGTAGCTCTTCATATTCACCCTACATTGTCACTCAGTGGCCGTAAAATTCACGGCCACGCATCGCATGGGGGGAAGAAAAATTTCATCACTGGCTGTGGAATAGCTTCGCATAGATAACGGCGCATGGGAAAATTTCTGTGACCACGTTTTATATTCGTCTAGGACTTCCATCTATTATATTTCAATGATTAAGAGAGAGAGTCATATTCTACTTTCTTTGTTAGCTTCAAATAAGATTTGAATACTCACGACGATACATTGTTGAACACTAGTGACGATACATTGTCAAAACAAACAGCACAACGCACATACCTACAAGTAAATTCGGGAAGCTGTAATCCTAATGAGACGGAAATCGATAGATATGATGTACATGAGCAAACAAACAAACTATGAACACATGTTATCACTTGCTTGTTCATGACTGAATGTCATGATCTTCATCATGAAAGGTGAAAGGTGTATACATACATGTAAACAACTTAATATTTTCAAATGTTACTAAAGTTATAGGACGTAACTGCAGTGGTCATCGGTCCCTAAACGTGCAAACTACTTAAATTAACGTATCCTAAAAACAACACACACACACCCATGCCCGAAGAAGGACTCGAACCTCCGACGGCGAACGGCCGCGCTGTTTGCAGCAAGGTTCAGTAGTGCGCAAGGCTGTTCCACCGCTACTACAATGTTTTAACGTAAGTTTTACGCACTTAGTAAGAAATTAGATCTCTTTTAGAAAAACATAGACACTATAAAGGAATGAACTTTGTAAAGGTTTTCACTATCAAAACTTCACTATATTTATTCCAATCTTACAGAAAAGTTTTGCATCACTGAAAAATTGTAAACAGAAAAAAAAAATCGACTGACTTTTTCTGGCACTGCTGTTACACACGTATAGCTTCGTCTACTTCATGTTGTGTGACGACACCAGAGCTTCAGCCAATAACAGAGCGTTTTAGATCACGCGATCTAGAAACCTGACCATAACTTGTTAGTCGTGAACTGTAGGCTGAAACTGAAAAAAAAAAAAAACTGCAGAAAGGTAGGAAAATAAGGAGAAGGGACTTAGATAAATTGAAGGAAAGTGAAGTTCTGGAGAATTTCAGAGGGAGATTTAGGCAACAATTAAGAGAAACAGGGGGAAATAAAACTGTAGAAGAGGAATGGGTTGCATTGATAGATGAAATAGTGAAGGCAGCAGAGGACAAAATAGGTAGGAAGGCAAGACCTACAAAAAATCCTTGGATATGACAGGAAATACTAAATTTAATTGATGAAAGGAGAAAATATAAAAATGCAGTAAATGAAACAGGCGAAATGGAGTACAGACGACTAAAAAATGAGATTGACAGGAAGTGCAAACTGGCTAAGCAGGTGTGGCTAGATGCCAAATGTAAGTCTGTAGAAGAATGTATAAGAAGGGGAAAACTAGATACCGCTTACAGGAAAATAAAAGAGAAATTTGGGGACAAGAAAAACAACTCTACGAATATCAAGAACTCAGATGGGAAACCAGTTCTCAGCAAAGAAGGGAAAGCTGAAAGGTGGAAAGAGTACATAGAGCAGCTCTACAAAGGAAATGAACTTAGAGACGATGTTGTAGGAAGGGAAGAAGAAGTAGATAAAGATGAAATAGGAGATACTATACTGAGAGATGAACTTGACAGAGCCTTGAAGGACCTAGGTCGGAACAAGGCCCCAGGAGTAGATGACATACACTCAGAGCTACTAAAGTCTCTGGGAGAGCCACCCATGACAAGACTATTTGAACCGGTGTGTAGGATGTAAGAGACAGGCGAAATACCCTCAGATTTTAAGAAAAATGTATTAATCTCCATTCGAAAGAAATCAGGCGCAAACAGGTGTGAAAATTACAGAACCATCAGTTTGATAAGTCATGGTTGCAAAATTTTAACACTAATTATCTACAGGAGAATGGAAAAGCTGGTAGAAGCTGACCTCGGGGAAGATCAGTTTCGATTCAGGAGGAACATAGGAACCCGGGAGGCAGTACTCATTTTACGTCTTATCTTAGAAGATAGTTTAAGGAAAGGCAAACCTACATTTTTAGCTTTTGTAGATTTGGAGAAAGCATTTGACAATGTTGACTGGAATACACTGTTTCAAATTCTGAATTCAGCAGGGGTAGAATATAGGGAAAGGAGAGTTATTTACAACTTGTACAAAAGCCAGACCGCAGTTATTAGACTCGAAGGGCATGAAAGGGAAGCATCAGTTGGGAAGGGAGTAAGACATGGTTGTAGCCTTTCTCCGATGTTATTCAATTTGTACATCGAGCAGGCGGTGAAGGAAAGCAAGGGAAAATATGGAATAGGGATTAAAGTTCAGGGGGAAGAAATAAAAACATTGCGTTTTGCTGATGACATTGTAATTCTGTCAGAGACAGCAAAGGACCTGGAAGAGCAGTTGAATGGAATGGGCAGTGTATTGAACAGAGCGTATAAAATGAACATTAACAAGAGCAAAACAAAAATAATGGAATGCCGTCTTAGAAAATTAGGCGATGCTGAAGGAATTAGATTAGGTAACGAAACAATGAAGGTGGTAGATGAGTGTTGTTACTTGGGTAGTAAAATAACATGTGATGGTCGCAGTACAGAGGATATAAAATGCAGAATGGCAATGGGAAGAAAAGCATTTTTGAAAAAGAGAAATTTGCTAACATCGAATATTAATTTTAGTGTAAGGAAGACTTTTCTGAAGGCATTTGTGTGGAGTGTTGCCCTGTATGGGAGTGAAACGTGGACGATAAGCAGTGCGGACAAGAAGAGAATAGAGGCTTTTGAAATGTGGTGCAACAGAACAATGCTGAAGATTAGGTGGGTAGATCGCATAACTAATAAAGAGGTACTGAACAGAATTGGCGAGAAAAAGAATTTTTGGCATACCCTGACTAAAAGAAGGGATCGCTTGGTCGGACACATTCTTAGACATCGGGGAATCGTAAATTTAGCAAAATCAAAATGTTCAAATGTTTGTCAAGCTTATGGGACTTACTACGGGGTCATCAGTCCCTAAACTTACAAACTACTTATGAACTACTTACGAACTAGGACGGCACAAATATCCATGCCCGAAGGGGGATTCGAACCCCCGACCGTAGTGGCCGTGCTGACCGTGACTGGAGCGCCTCAGTCACCTCGGCCACCGCGGCCGGCGTAAATTTAGCATTGGAGGGAATTGTGTGGGGTAAAAATCGCAGAGGGAGACCAAGAGACGCGTATAGTAAGCAGATTGAAATGGATGTGGGTTGCCGTTCTTATGAGGAGATGAAAAGGCTTGCTCAGGATAGAGTAGGGTGGAGAGCTGCATCAAACCAGTCTCCGGACTGAAGACCAAACAACAACAACAATGATCTTTAGCTTAAATTTCAGAAAATGAGCACATAAGGCTCTTTTAACGTGATAATCATTCACAGTAACAGAAATTCGAACCATATTTTTAATACAGGAAAATATTCTATTTCAGTCCAGGCTGTAAGATCCATGCCGAACGTGCCGGACACAAGTGACGACGGGCCTGTCGTAGTGCAAAAGTCATGGTAGGCGGTGCAAAGTGCTCAGCACCGCTAGAGACCCTGTATAGGGCGAGACTGGCCACGAGTGATGTCGCTGCTGATTGGCTGAGAGCACAGGACGCCATGTTTTTACCAACCCCGTCGGGATTTGTATACGTGTGAATAGCTGCTATGAGCGTTTCTGTCGTGTTAAGTGTCCTAAATTGACGTGCTGTCGGTCGGTCTTTGACGATAACTTTGAAATTTGGCAACAATTTTTTACGTTAAATGTTAGTGCGAAGCTTTTCAATGTAATTAAAAATGTGTACTACATAATCATTAGAGACATTCAACAGAAATGTCGATCAATTAAACTAACAATTAGTAGTAGTGTAAAATAGAAACTCAGTATTGATAATGTAAACTAAGAACAAACTGTATTGTAATCAAAAGTTGAATTGTTAACTGCAATATAAATTGTATGGAAAATATTACCCTCTTAACCATGGCAATTTAGTTAATTGTATGATAAAAGAATAAAGTTTCAATAAAAAAAGGAAAGAGAGAGAGAGAGAAATGCCGGGTTGTCCCGCTGTTGACTGTGAAAACCGAAGATTGCTATATGATGCTTGTGTTTCCAAGACATGAGGAAAGACAGTGGGCGATGAAGGTAACCAATAATAAAGGCGACTTATGGAAACCAATTAATTATTTCTGTCTGAGTGGAGTAAGTATTTTCTGCTGCCGCCCGCCCAGTGCAAGAGAGACATTGATGAAAATTAGTAAGTTAATTACTGTCTGTACAGTTTACACATGGTATAGAAGTTGAGTGCTAAACTCGTAATCTGAAGGTCGCGAGTTAGAATCCGGAAGCGGTAATTTTTTCATTTTTATCAGTACTTTCTTCATTTTTTTAGTTTATGATTTTGAATTTTTACATGCTACACAGTTGAGTTTTAACGTGGTTACGGAAACGTAAGTCAGTTGATCTCCGATTTGCAACTCGCCCTTGGTTCTTTATTGGTGGGGCTATTCATAATCCTATAATTCGTTACGGGATGTAACATGAAAAGGGAGAGGGAGACTATTGACTCGTTGTAGATATTCAGGTACCTATTTTGAGTCTACGTCAGTTTGCGTAGGGATAGTATTCATACTTTTCTGATTATATATGGTACTGTATTCCTGAAACTATGTATAGAAGGTCGTTTTCGGTATTTCCTAGTCTAGGAAAATGTTATAAGATCGACAGGTCACACTTATAGCGCATTATATGGGGGCGGAAAGCGATAAGAGTATACTAATTCAAGCGATGGATACTGAGACAGAAAATTCTGAAGTAGAATCACCTTCTTCGAGTTAAGTAACATTTAATATCTCTCTCTTTCTTATTAAACAAATGACATTTGTCTATGTTACCAGAACATCGTAAAATATAGTACTAACATTCGGTAGACATAGACACTGCTTCTCGAGAGTTTCATTTGTTCAAAAATTTATTACTCGTATACATAGTAGTCCATCGACACTGACTGGACGAAATATCTCATGAAATAAGCATCAAACGAAAAAACTACAAAGAACAATTTTTTTCTAGCTTGAAGGGGGATAACAGATGGCGCTATGGTTGGCCCGCTAGACGGCGCTGCCATAGCTCAAACGGATATCAACTGCATTTTTTAAATAGGTACCCCCATTTTAATACATATTCGTCTAGTACGTAAATAAATATGAATGTTTTATGTGGAATACTTTTTTCGCTTTAGATGGCGCTGTAATAGTCACAAACGTATAAGTACATGGTATCACGTAACATTTCGCCACTGCCGACGGTATTTGCTTCGTGATACATTACTCGTGTTAATATGGACCGTTTACCAAGCGCAGAAATCGTCGATATGGTATTTATCTACGGTTATTGTGATCAAAATGCTCAACGGGCTTATGCTATGTATGTTGCTCGTTATCCTGGAAGACATCATCCAAGTATCCGACCTTTCGTTGGATAGTTACGTTATTTAAAGAGACAGGAAGTGTTCAGCCACAAGTGAAACGTCAAATACGACCTGCAACAACTGATGATATCCACGTAAGCGTTTTAGCTGAGTTGCGGCTAATCCACACATTAGTAGCAGACAAATTGACCGAGAATCGGGAACCTCAAAAACGTGGGTATTGAGAATTCTACATCAACATAAATTTCACCCGTACCTTATTTCTACGGACCAGGATTTGCATGGCGAAGACATGTACAGTTTTGCCAATAGGCACAAAATAAATTACAGAACGATAACAGATTTTTTTTCTCGCGTCCTGTTTAGTGACGAAGCGTCATGACAAACAGAGGTAACGTAAACCGTCCTAATATGCACTATTCGACAACAGATAATCCACGATGGCTGTGACAAGTGAAACATCCGCGACCTTGGCGGGTAAATTATGGTGTGGCATTATGGGAGGTAGGATAATATTAGTCCCTATTTTATCCACGACAATCTAAATGGTGCAATGTATGCTGATTTCTTACATAATGTTCTACCGATTTTACTACAAGATGTTTCACAGAATGGCGATGCACTTTCAACATGTCGGGATGTCGGGCACTTGGCTTGCGTGCCGTTGAAGCGGTCGTAAATGGAATATTTAATGACAGGTGGATTGGTCGTACAAGCACCATATTATGGCCCGCACGTTCACCGGATCTTACATCCCCGGTAAAATTGAAGGATATTTGATGTCGTGATTCACCGACAACGCCTGAAAACATGCGTCAGCTCATTGTCAATGCATGTGAGAACATTACAGAAGGCCAACTACTCGCTGTTGAGAGGAATTTCCTTATGCTTATTGCCAAATGCACCGAAGTTGAAGAACATAATTTTGAGCATTTATTGAAGTCATGGAGTAATTACAGGTAATCACGCAGTAACAGCATGGGTTGTCATAATGTACGATAATTTCACAAAAGTACATGTATCACATGGGAACAACCGAAATAAAGTTCAAACGTACCTACGTTCTGTGTTTTAATTTAAAAAACCTAATTGTTACCCACTGTTCGTCTAAAATTGTAAGCAATATCTTTAATATTCGTATTTATTTAAAAAAATGTTCAAATGTTTGTAAATCTATCGGACCAAACTGCGTGGTCATCAGTCCGTAGCTTACAAACTACTTAAACCTAGGTAAACTAACCTAAGGACAACACGCACACCCATGCCCCAGGGAGGACTCGAACCTCCACGGCGAGCAACCGCGCGCTCCGCAGCGAGGCGCCTTAGACCGCTCGGCTACTTCACCGCGGCATTTATTTACATACTAGATGCAAATGTAATAAAAAAGGGATACCTATTTAAAAACTATATTAAGTTGATATTCGTTTGACACTAAAGTCTCTGGGAGAGCCAGCCATGACAAAACTATTTGAACTGGTGTGTAGGATGTATGAGACAGGCGAAATACCCTCAGACTTTAAGAAAAATGTAATAATCCCCATTCCAAAGAAATCAGGTGCAGACAGGTGTGAAAACTTCAGAACCATCAGTTTAATAAGTCATGGTTGCAAAATATTAACACGAATTATCTACAGGAGAATGGAAAAGCTGGTAGAAGCTGACCTCGGGGAAGATCAGTTTGGATTCAGGAGGAACGTAGGAACCCGGGAGGCAATACTCACTTTACGTCTTATCTTAGAAGATAGATTAAGGAAAACAAACCTACATTTTCAGCTTTTGTAGATTTAGAAGAAGCTTTTGACAATGTTGACTGGAATACACTCTTTCAAATTCTGAAGTCAGCAGGGGTAAAATACAGGGAAAGGAGAATTATTTACAACTTGTACAAAGGCCAGACCGCAGTTTTCAGACTCGAAGGGCATGAAAGGGAAGCATCAATTGGGAAGGGAGTAAGACAGGGTTGTAGCCTTTCTCCGATGCTATTCAATTTATACATCGAGCAGGCGATGAAGGAAAGCAAGGAAAAATTTGGAATAGGGATTAAAGTTCAGGGGGAAGAAATAAAAACATTGCGTTTTGCTGATGACTTTGTAATTCTGTCCGAGACAGAAAGGACCTGGAAGAGCAGTTGAGTGGAATGGACAGTGTGTTGAAGAGACAAGTGCAAAACAAAAATAATGGAATGCGGTCTTAGAAAATCAGGTGATGCTGAAGGAATTAGATTAGGTAACGAAACAATGAAGGTGGTAGATGAGTTTTGTTACTTGGGTAGTAAAATAACATGCGATGGTCGCAGTACAGAGGATATAAAGTGCAGAATGGCAATGGGAAGAAAAGCATTTTTGAAAAAGAGAAATTTGCTAACATCGAATATTAATTTAAGAGTAAGGAAATCTTTTGTGAAGACATTTGTGTGGACTGTTGCCTTGTACGGGAGTGAAACATGGACGATAGGTAATGCGGACAGGAAGAGGATAGAGGCTTTTGAAATGTGGTGCTACAGAAGAATGCTGAAGATTAGGTGGGTAGATCGCATAACTAATGAAGAGGTACTTAACAGAATTGGTGAGAAAAGGATTTTTTGGCACACCCTGACTAAAAGAAGGGATCGCTTGGTAGGACACATTCTTAGACATCGAGGAATCGTAAATTTAGCATTGGAGGGAAGTGTGTGGGGTAAAAATCGCAGAGGGAGTCCAAGAGATGCGTATAGTAAGCAGATTCAAGTGGATGTGGGTTGCCGTTCTTATGAGGAGATGGAAAGGCTTGCTCAGGATAGAATAGGGTGGAGAGCTGCATCAAACCAGTCTCCGGACTGAAGACCATAACAACAACAATTCGTTTGACTTTGGCAGCGCCATCTAGCGAGCCTTCTGTTTTGCTCTTTCAAGCTAGAAAAGTTTTGTTCTTTGTAGTTTTTTCGTTTGATTCTTATTTCGTGAGATATTTGGCCCAGTCTCTATCAGTGGACCACCCTGTATAAACATAGGTGAGTAGCTTTTGTTTTAAGAACGTACTGCCGGCCGCGGTGGCCGAGGGGACTGAGGCGCTCCAGTCACGGTCTGCACGGCCACTCCGATCGGGGGTTCGAATACCCCCTCGGGAATGGATATTTGTGCCGTCCTTAGTATTAGATAGTTGATAAGTAGTTTGTAAGTTTAGGGACTGATGACCCCGTAGTTAAGTCCCATAGACTCTACAAACATTTGGACATTTTTTTAAAGAACGTACTGTGTATTAAGTTAGAAGATCTGCTTTGGTCTCATATGCCTTAATCGTTTAAGTGGCTGCATTTATGCTAGGGTCGCTATCTAAACGCAGCCCCACGCGCGCAACCTGGTAAAAACATGGCTGGTTGGCCGCTCTCTCCCTAGACAGGCCCTCTAAGCGCCGCTTCTGTGGAGCACCTGCCTCCTATCGGTCCTCGAAGTCGCTCGAGCACCTGCTGCTTGTCGGGTCGCTGTCAATGACGATTGCTGGGGGCTGCGAGGCGAGCGCCCCTGTGCCGACTGACCGGTCATGACGCCCCCTTCTGCCTCGAGGTCCACCGCCTGCTTCTTGACGCCGTACTCGATCGTGGTTCACTCATAATTCAAACCATTGTCTAAGGGTGCGCTTAAGCTGCCACCTCGCAGCTGGCTGCTCGCAGGCAGCCTTGTTGCATTCACGCTCGCTGCTCGTCGTGTGTATTCTCTTGCAAATGTTACATTACAGCTGAGTGCACAGCTGCAGTGGCGTCACACATGTTCTCCAAGTTGTCTGACGACAGTGACAGTGATTCGTTCGCTAGTAAAATGTAGTAATTGGAAAGGAGAAGGAAGGTGATGTAAGGAATGCTGACCGTCCTTACTAAGGATAATTTCCCAAGTACTACAAACAATTCAAAAACTATCCAGATCGCTTTTATAGACATTTACGAATGTCGCAATAAACTTTCCAATTCATCCTAACTCTCATCGAATCAGAAATAGATGAAGATTCGGCCCAACATTATTAATGCAATATCTGTGGAGGAGCGCATGGTACTCATTTAGTGTAATATTCGTCAGATTTTATTGATATCTACTTCATATACATCTGTCATTTGTTAAGAAATGTTCAAATGTTTATAGAGCTTACGGGTCTTAACTACGGCATCATGAGTCCCTAAATGTACAAACTACTGATGAACTATCTAATACTAAGGACGGCACAAATATCCATGCCCGAAGGGGTATTCGAACCGCCGACCATAGTGGCCGTGCGGACATTGATTGGCGTGCCGCAGAGCGCACGGCTACCGCGGGCGGCATCTGTTAAGAGTTTTTTATTATTATTCAAAAGTCATAAATCGCCTGCTCCGTGCAAGTCCAGCCAAACCGATGCATCTGAAGGTGACGTAGTATCCGGCCAAAAGCTTTCAACATTTGAATAAATGATGAATGCGATTTATGACCGTAAATAGATGGCTTTACTCCTATGTTATCAAAAGTTAAGGTTTTGTCCTAATAGTAAAATTTGAAACTTAGGTGAAACTGCAAGTTAAAGAATATTAAACCGAATTATAAATGAGAGATCGTAGATAATATTTTTATTGCATGATTTTAAATGACACGTAAATTAAAGATTAACAATAGCTACAAATAATAACAATAACAAATATATTTCTGACAGTTTCATTTTATTTCATCAAATTCTAACTACATATCAAAAGTGCTTTAAAATGTAACAAATTTTATTTAGTTTCATTTTAAGCTTGGTTGTAAAACGGATCCATGACATTCACTTCAGGGCGGCGTGTCCAAGCGCATTGAGGTGCTATGCTCTGATGCGCGAGGCCGCTCCCGGTTCGGGATTTGAATTTCCCCTTCGGGCATAAATGTTTGTGCTGTAGTCAGTTCGTAAGTAGTTTGTAAGTTTAGTGGCTGATGTCCCCGCAGTTAAGCTCCACAAACATTTTAACAATTTTTGAACATTTACAAAACTGACTTCCCTTTCGTCTGGGCGATCGTAGTCTGTACCACCAGTTGTCATCTGTGTCTCACCCGAGCTTGATGTTTGTACATCATAATCTGTGGTATGGTGGTTACTAACAAATCCGCTGAATCCATTGTGAGTGGCACTGCACGGCAGGGCCGCCCTTAATGATCCAGGCACCCCTTTTTCATGTAAATGGCGAACCTGGCAGTGATCTGACTGTTTTCTAGAGATCCTCTTAAATGGTTAAATACGTCATCTCATGCTCTTAGCATGGTTTTTTCCTCGTAAATTTAGATTTATTCCAAGAAATAAAAGTTGTAAATGAAATGCAAATGATTTCAAATCCCGCAGAGACGCTCCATTCGATTATTGTGTTGTCTGTGACGTCAGCATGCTGCTGCCGTTGTCATATCCTTCAGTAGGGTTAAATGTTTGTATAGTTTGTGGGATTTAACTACAAAGTCATTAGTCCCTAAACTTACAAAATACTTATGAACTAACTAATTCTAAGGACGGCACAAATATCCATGCCCGAAGGCGGATTCGAACCCCTGACCATAGTGGCCGTGCAGAGTGTGACTGGAGCGCCTTAGTCCCCTCGACCACTGCGGCCGGCCAGTAGGGTACCGAATTTGTTTAGGCATTAACGTTTTGGAATATTGCCTAGAAATAATGGCTTGTGCCACATTGTACAACTCCAGAAAAATTGTTTTTCATGTTCCAAAGAACGAGGAGATGCATGAAATGTGGTCGAAACACGCTGGCAAATAAGATAAAGATCGCTTCGCGCGTTTATTTCTGTGATGATAATTTTGGTGTTGTATTCGTTCACTGTTGATTATCGTGCTCTGCAACTGCAATCTCTTAAAGTTATGTATATCTTAGTAAGCTTATGTTTACATTTGCAAAACAGTTATTCACGATATGCTAAACACATATCGGTAGACGTAACTATAGGGAAAAGAAAAGAACTAAAAGTTAAAGAAAATTTCGGACTTTGCAGGGAGTTAAAATATTCTTCATAAATCCATTCGTATTAATTATATGCCTACTTCACAGGCCGTATTTTATTTATTTATTTATTTTTAATTAATTAATTTATTTATTTTTCCTTTGGACCGACAGATAGTATCTGCGGTGAACGAGAGATGGCGCGATTGCCTGGGCGCTTCCTTGTTGCAGTTCTTGTAACAAGTAAGACAGGCGCTGTGGTAGTCTAGACTCACATCTGCCAGCTTCTGACGTCAGATACAACTCGCGTGGAAAATGGATGGATGCGGCAATAGGAAGAGTGCATTCATCGCGTCTTCTGCTACTCTGAATTCGGAGCGCATTTGCGAGACTGACGACGGATGTTGAACTTGACGGAATATTGTTTTAGCTCCGCAAAATGGGTCATTGGAAATTGTAATATTGATGTTACAGTACTAGTGGTCTCTTTTTTTCCAGACATACTTTGGCGCCTCGGCGCCTGGGCCTCGGCGCCCTGTGCGACCGCCCGGGTCATCTCACACTAAAGCAGACGCTAACTGCACCTGTTCCAAATGATGACCGAATCAGCGATTACTCCTACATTCGCGGCCATTGACCCCACGTTCTGAACGTAGTGGACAATCCACTAGATTGCAGCAACACACACTTTATCTGTGATGAGCTGACTATTGAGTAACAGACCGTCAGTTGCCGGTAATATGTGAGCGCGGCTGAATAGTTCCTTGGCAGTGCTAGAGAAGAATATTTCTACTCCATAGTACTTGTGTCTCTGTGGTACAGTGAACTGTTGTGGACTTTTATGTGTGTGATTGCATCGTGAACAACGTGAATTGACACAAACTAGGTATACGACTTTACATTCAGTCAAAGTGGACGGACGAATTCACGAATCATGTCGAGATAACTGTCTCCCTCACAATGTTGGGGCAAAATGTTATCAGTTTCTGGATTCATTTTCACTTTATAGTTTTCAAAATGACAAGCCAAGACGTATAGATCGCATGCAGACCAGACTATGTCAGGTAATCTTATAATTTTCACTTGATCAACAGCTTCTGTTCGTAATTCCAGATAAACAACCATTCCATCTGGCACAACGTGCCTTGTTTAACCTTTCAATGAACACTACTTTCACCAGTGGGAAAATTAGCTAAATGTCTTTGTGAGCGAGGTTTACATTGATATTGAACTCCAAGATCTCAACGCTTTGATCTACTTTGAAGAATTCACCCACAACAAGTTCATTGCAACCGTATTTAACAAAACCATCAAGCATGCCTCGAAGAAAGTTACAGTACGATATTTTGCTGTTTCGATTCTTTACTTGAGGCTTACATGACGTTTAATTACAGCAAAGATACCATAATAGTAAAGAAGTCATCCTTATTGCTCTCTAATATCGTAAGTGACCACCTCGGATGGCCAGTAACTTTGCACACCTGCGTGGCATAGTATAAGATCATCAATCAACTCTTGAGTGATATTTGCCCATTTTACCATGAGTGAAATATCCAGCCCTGCAACCTTTCTGGGAGGTGCTGGTCGGGCTGCTATGCGTCTCCCAAGTGCATCCCACAAGTGTCCAGTCGGGTTTAGGTTCCGCTAACAAGTTGCCCACTCCATTCGTTCAATTCCGACAGTTCCAACCATGTTATCCAACAGCGTAGCTCTATGGGGATAAGTGTTATCGTATACCTGAAGTAATCTATAACACCAGCGTACGGCACAATAAAGGATCGAAGGATCTCTGTAACTCTGAGCAGTCGAAGCGCCATTTGGACGACATTCAGGTCCGTACGTCCGCCAATACTGACTCCTGCCCACACCATTCGTCCACCACAACAATGTGGTGATATATCATGCAAATAAGAAGGATTCTTACGTATTCCGCGTGCTGTCCAGATAAGGTAACGACGATTTCCGCTGCACATAAAATTTTGACATCTGTGAACAGAACCCAACGTTCGTGTCTCCGTCCAGTTTCTGCGGGCTAAACAATGTCGTGGTTTTAATGAGACACACACAATAGGCCTTTGTGTAGAGCACATTCCGAAAGGCGATTTTTGAACGCTTGTGTTAATATTGCGCGTCCTGTTGCGGTCATGATGGTGCGTTGCATTTTAAATTCATCCTTTGCCTCGACGGGCAGTTAACCGGAGGTAATGGTGATCTCTTGCTGACGTTAACCGTATATTACATTGGCCTTGTTTTCGTTTGAGATTCCCGATGTCTGACATCGCGTGCAGGTCCTGGAAATTACACTTCGGGGCACTCCAATAACTGCAGCCATCTTCCTTTATGTCTGTCCCACTTTCAATCTTCTTGTGGCTCTCTCTATGCCAAAGATTCGGTGAAGTCAGATTGTTGTTGCATTGCACTACACGTTCATTACACTAGCTCACATCAAGTGCTTGTATGATTCGTTTAGTAGAGAATACACAATTATGCACCAACCGCTCTGCACAAACATTTCGTTATTGTCATTATCCCGTGCCGTAACGTTGTTGTCTTCACTCCGTAGAACTGGAAGAAAGACGTCGAACCATTTTAGTTCATTCTGTTGATGACAATACTTGATAAACTAGATACCTCAAGTGATCCCATAATTGTTTCGACCAGCGCACGTAACCTAACTTATGCTAAGGACAACGCACAAATCCACGCCCTTTGGAGAACTGGAAACTCCGACGGGGATTATGGCGCCCCAGAGCGGACGGTCGTTCCCGCGCGCTACAAATTCAGTTCTATGGCTGTAGTATCTCTAGTTGCTTCAGAATTATGAAGATCTTATCATAGTCTTTCTATTCAACTAAAATTAAAATGCGCGTTCAATATAGAACATTTTAGTTCAAATACTTTAAAATTAATGTTTTTAATGGATCAGTTTGGTAGATATGACTAGTTGTTGGTGGTTTAGAAGTGTCGCCAAGTTTCCAGTTAGTCGCTTTTTATAATTCAACTTGTATGGTGGAAGTCTTTTTTACCCCCCCCCCCCCCATCCTCCCAAAAAAGAAAAACCTCCATACCACTTGCCCATCAATGTTGACCTCCATATCACTTTACTACACTCTGTTTTTCACCCTCCCCATCCCCCTCTACCCTTCACCCTCTTCGCCTTCCACAAGCACTGACTTACACAAAGTCTCCCAGTTGGATCGTTAACCCCTCGTCTGCCTTATATAATAAAAAGAATATCTTGACGTGTTTAAAAAAGTAATAAATATTATAAATCAATAAAAAAGTTAATGATTAAATTGTAAAAAAAATTATAATGTTAGCAACAATTGAAACGACAGAAGCACAAGCATAGAAAATAAAGAAATACAGTTGTGAATAGTGCAGTGGTTGAAAATTCTACAGCATTGTGCAAGGTGAAGAAAATGCTGCGCTTTTACAAGACATAGTCGCTTCAGGTTGTGAGGCAAAGATCCGGGAGAAACTTCGTAAATAAAGACTCCAACAAATCATTCATGTCTAATGAACACTTCCCCGCTCCCCCCCCCCCCCCCAAAAAAAAATCCTAAATATTTGTAATTGCAGACCACTGAAGATATTTTATATTGATTAAAACGAAACGCATTTGGTGAAAGAAGATCGCGCCTTGTAATTGTAATTGCATAAATCCTTTCATAATCGATGAGACACTTTGCGAATATACCTTGTCAAACGTGCTACACGTTTGCTCTCTAATGTTGTCATCTGCGAGCATTTTTGATGCGCCTTTCTACCGGGAATGTATTCTGCTCAAGTTAGTAGACGGTATGATACTCGCAAAGTCTGTGTAGTATTCTTACCAGCTGACTGTCTCAATTTTTCTTCAGTGTCACCTATTCATCCGTTGTCCGCCACAATTCACAATTTTGCCTTTTCCGTCGTTAACAGTACCAATACTAAGTTTGAGAGCAATTTGGATAGGTCTCAGTCTTTCTCTTGTAGTGTATTTAAATATATCGAATACACCGAATTGATGTGGTGGCACCAGCAGTTTTATAACAGTGAGGTACAACGAGGAACATCTTCTGAATTGCGGTGAATTTCTTAAGAAATTGCATACCATGTTTGGGTGTGCGGCAGCTATTAAAACTAACCGTATCAGGGAAAACGTCTTATAGCTAATTGCAGACATTTTGGGAGAGTCACTTGCACAAAGAGTATTATCTGAGCTCCCCGTCTCAAGACGTTTCCTCACAGGCAAGAATCTAAAGGTGTGTAATACGGAACCGTCGACTAAGTCAAGGGCTCATTAAGCTTCTTTCGTGCTTCATTAATTAAAACCGCTAAATAGAACCGCTTTCCGAAGGTAACAGCGTAGCAGCAATTTTCTTAGAAAAGGATAAAGTATCAGAAAACTGGAGTAAATCCACAAAAACAAAGGGGAACTAAGAAAGGAGAAGCCGGTTACTCTGAAATGGGCAATCTGTAACTTTACAGCTAAAAGGAAGGTAGAACAAGAATTACAAAACTTTGAATTTTCATCAAGCGAATTTCATCAGCGTTCACTGTAGTGGACTTAGATAAATGACGGGACACCGAAATTTTGATGGGTGAATGGGGATTTCATACCGGGGCTAGAGTGCCATCTTATATATTAAAATAATCTACGAAAACTGAAGTCAGTCGGTCAGACCAAACTACCCGGCCGATTTCCTTCATTTTTGTTTTAAACGAAAGGTACCCATCCACAGATTTGTCATCAAGTATCAGAATTTACATAACATTCGCCTTCCTTTTTCTATACTCAAACGCGATTTACTTCTGTATATTTCTTATGGGATGTCCTTGCTTTAAACTAATGTTAGTCAGTCAGACCGTTCTATGCGACCGATTTCCTTCATTTTTGAATAAACGAAAGATATTCATTCTCTGATTTGTCGTCAAGTATCTGAAGTAACTTCAGTCCCTCCATCATGTATTTTTATTCAAACGCGGCCATCCATGACGCGTCCGCCTGTACCCAACGTTCATCTTTGGTGACTGGCAATGGTTCACAGCACTGCGTCCGTCGTTTCACCACAATCCACAAGTTTTCCATTGACGGAAAGTCTGGTTATATGGCAGGCTAAGGCATCCTGTAACACCAAGAAAGGCACGCGCCACGCGTTCTCATGCTGCTGAGTGGCGTCTGAGAAGGTGTGCAGAAATGGTATGACCACGAATTCAATAAATAATGTATTTACCAACAGCCGCAAAGTTTGTTGTTTTATTGAAGGACCGGTTTCCATGTTACAATATTATCATTTCTGGGCTCTTCACAAATAACATCACACTCTACATATGTCATGTAAAATATAAAGGACAACAAGTACAAATGACCCAATAATCAGCATTGAAGAATATAATAAGCCATAATGGATGGTATAATTAAAAAGGTATTAGAATAAAATCACATGTATGAATAATATAAGAATCAAATCAAATATATTATTTCTTGAAGCAATTGCATTGCCTGTAAAATAACGTTTCTTAAGACTCTTTGTGTCTTAAGTTGTCTTAGGCAGTAGTAGATACGTATAAAAATATTTTAAACGATATAAGAGAGTGAAATATATGAAATAGTGATGTATGGGGCTATTACTTGTATAATCAGTAGTTGAAAGTAACGATAAAATGAATTATTTAGTGCAGTATATTAGTATTAAATTAGTGAGAGGTCATTGTAGTAAGAATTGATATGGTATACATGAGTGACTAATGGACGTTATACTTTTGAAGTAAAGTAAATGTGAAAACTTTCAAAATACTACTCCTCAGATAATGATGAATTTGACACGATCATCATGAATACACATGGCTTAGACCACAAATCACTATAACATCTACCGAAATTGAAATTTGAATTACGATTTTTTTTCTTTCATTATAGTAAGGTCTAGAATATTTTTTCATCATATAAAATAGAAAGCAGTATCTAGCCACGATGTCTTCATCATTAAGATAGTCAATAAAGTGTGTGTGATCAAAGTCCAAAAATTATGGTACATCGGATAAAGTGTCAGTCAAAATCAACAATGCATTGAATCATTCGGAAGGACGGTGGCTCAAATCCCCCTCCGGCCATACAGTTTTTTTCTGTGATTCCCTAAATCACTCTAGGCAAATGCTGGGATGGTTTCTTTGAAAGGGCACGGCCGAATTTCCTCCCCTAATCCTTCCCCAAAAATCTGAGCGTAAGCTCCGTCTCTAATGACGTTAAACCCTAAGCTTCCTTCCTTCCAATGCATTAAATAGGCAAAGATCGAGTAAATCATGGTAATTAAATTCTGTCATACCACAAACAGATGGATTAGTAGTTGTCATCAAACAGTTGGATCTACAGTTTTCGATATGTGCATACATAAAAGCATATCTGTCGACTAACTTGAGAGACACGATCGTTAGTCGAGTGGCTGGCCGCCACGAGACAGTGGGCTGTGCCCCAGTGGCCGACCGATCAGCTAGCGATCGCGCTGAGTTAGGCCTCACTTGATCACGTAACGTGACATGTGCGCCACAGCCTGTCATTCTCGTTGGCCTCGAGCACTCCTGTAATGACGTGGCATTCCAGTGCGAGATGCAGCTTCCATACGCGCTACGCCGGACCTGTGCAAACTGGGACACGAGAGCACTTGTCACGCCGAATGGCGCGCGCCCATACCAGGTGCTGGTTACTCACCTACGGATCGCAAAACTGACAATGTAAAATTCTCATATAAAAGTATTTTTGTTGTTACAAAAGAGTTCTGAATGAGATCCCAACACTAATACTGATAACGAAGCGTTTCTTATCTCATTAATGAATAAAATTTGAAATCTGCAAATATATTGTGATTGTGATATTGTATTTTGTAGACTATTTGAAACTCAAATTCTGTGCTCTATCACTCCATATCCGGAACAGGAGTTTTATTTGTATACAGTTCCTTTTTTTGTATCATACAGTTCCCTATGCTCCCTCACTGCCTCTATTAAGTTTTCTTCTATCACTTTGAAAAGTAGTCATTTGATCCGTTACACAGGATGATGGAGAGTAAATAGTAAATATGAATAGTGCCTGTCAGGAGTATGAGAGGTATTTAGATGTACCCTGTTTGACGAAGAGTTAACGTCATTTGAAAAAACATTTTAATTAATCTACATATGACTATGTAAGCAATAGGCCTACAGCAAAGACAGCACTAAAACTATAGCCTACCGATATAAATAATTGGAAAACAGCACCGATAACAAAATTATCGAAAGATAATGTGGCAAATATCGAAACACTAGTGAATGAAAGAGTTCCGTGTGCAGGTTGTTGATGGCAGCAGATGGCAGGCGGCTTCCCCCCATCAGGCATCGCCATTCCCATGGTGCGAGCGTCACTCTGGCGCAGGAAACTGTGCTTTGGCCACAGAGCCACGCTGCCCGCCGTATGCGCAGGTCGCGTCAGGCTAGGCGCAAACTGAGACACGTATAGCACTCACATAGTGGCGCCGCACAGCACGCGTTTTTGTGGCTCACGTATTCTGATGGGACAGCGCAAATTGGCATATGGTTCGGCGCTGACTCATCCAGCGCTTGCGCTGAGATGCGTGGTGTTGCAGCCGCCGAGGCACAGTTTTCTGCGCCTCGCACTGTGGGAAAGGCGATTCCGGGAGGGGGAAAGCCGACTGCTATCTTCTCCCTTCGACATCTTGCACAAGGACTTTTCTCATTTTCACTCTGAATATTTTTGTTATTGTTACTTTCTTCCAGTTACTTATATCAGTATAGTTTTGCCGATTCCTGTCTGTAGGCCTGTTGCCTACAAATTGAAATGTATGTTAATTAAAATGATTTTGGAATGGCGTTATCTCTCACAGGGGTACCTATCATATTTCTGAGAGATATTATTCTCAGTTACATTATAATGACCACTGTGTTATGTTTGGGTTCAGTTACTTACTTTACATAGTACTCAAATGTTTGTAAATCTATCAGACTGAACTGCTCGGTCATCAGTCCATAGCTTACATACTACTTACAGTAAATTGACCTAAGGGCAACACAAACATCCATGCCTGAGGGGGGACTCGAACCCCCGACGGCGAAAGACCGTTCGGACTGCATCACGGCGCCACATTGCACACGGCTAATGCGCCACAGCTTTTCATAACGATAGAAGGAAAGTTAATAGAGGGAGTGAGGGAGCATTTAGAACTGCAGGACACAAAACATGGTGACTATATGAAGATGAAAATATGGCTGGATATGGAGTGATACTCCACATGATTAGAGTTTGAAATTGTCAAGTCAAATGTTTGTAAATCTACCAGACTAATCTGTGTGGTCATCAGTCTGTAGTTTACAAACTACTTAAACTAAGGTAAACTAACCTAAGGACAAAACACACACACACACACATGCCCCAGGGAGGACTCGAACCTCCGACGGCGAGCAACCGTTCGCTCCACAGCGAGGAGCCTTAGACCGCTCGGCTACTCCAACACGACTTGATATTGTACACACCAATTCCTTTCAATCACAATATGTTTGGAGATTTCAAGTTTTTATTCATTAACGAGGAAAGAAACCCTTATTCCTCAACATTATTATCGGAACTCTACTGCAACAATAACACCTCTTTTATCTGCGATTTCACACTGTGTGTCTTGCAGCCATAGGTGAGTAGCCAGCAGCTGGTATACGCGCGCCTCTCCGCATGGCTGGCACTCTGGCGCGCGTTCCAATTTGCGCTGGTCCGGGTTGCAATACGCTTCTCAATTTGCGCCTAGCCTCAGCGCCGTACTCCGTGACTGTGTGGGCCCATTAGAGTACGTTAGTACGTTAGTCACAAAAATGCGTGCTATGCCGCGTCACTACGCGAGTGCTATATACGTGTCTCAATTTACGCCTAGCCTGATAGTCAACGTTGTTACCATCGTCGTGCCTGAATCAAGGAGGACGCATTTGGCCCGCCATGCGATGCCATTCAGATCGACTGTTGATTTACTCGGAGGACGGGGGGAGGGGGGAGGAATTGCAATCTGACCCATCTCGTGATCTGCGACCTTCTGTGAACAATTCTGAACATACCGTTGCACAGCCGAAACACTTCGTCCCACATCAGCATTCTTCCTGTTTGATGCTCATGCCAATAACACGCCCTCCTTCAAACTGGGATAATTGAAGGTACAGGTCACGCGAGTCTGCGAGTCATCCTCCACGTCTGCTAAAGTCACATTGATCCATACCGCCAGTTCTGTTGTCAACGAGAACGGCAGCAGCATTTTAGCGATAGTTGATGTTGCGCCGTGAAATCGATGGTAACTTTGAAGCCGCGTGCGGTTCTAGTGCAATTTATTTCTGCAGAATGTGTCCTGTAAATGTGAACTCCCCGAGACGCAATTGTTCTAGCAAGGGAAGAGTATAGAAAGATGCTGCAAGTATAGAAGACCACTTACGCCTGTGCAGCTGATGACAGACTGAATCCGCATTCAGGAGGACGGTGGTTTCAACACGTCTCCAGCCACTATGATTTCCGTTCTCATTGATTTACCTAAACTACTCCATGAAAATAGCGGTATACTTCCTTTCAAAATGCACGGCTGACAGCGTTCCCATACTTAACCATCCGAGCTCGTGCATCTTCCATAGCAACCTTGTATGTAAGAGAGACATAAAACCAAGCTCTTCCTTCGTTTGCATAATTTTATTTATGTCAATCGTGGTTGGGATTCTATTAAGGCTAATTCCCTCCATAATTAATAGACTGGGTATACATCTGATAAATGCGAAGAGTGAAAGAAAGTATCAGCAGATGTGGTAATAATTTTTAATTAATTAAGCGACCGGTTTCGGTGCTATATTCGCACCATCATCATATCCCCGTTGGGTAACTGCCAATAACAGCACATTTAAAATGTGTGGCCGTTGACACCGGTAACCCTAAACGAGTTTCCGTTAGACTTCTGATATGCTAGGAAGAATAAATTTACGGTTACCAGTGTCATCCGGCACCTCTTTTAAATGTGTTATTACTGACATTCACGCAACGGGGGTCTGAAGATGGTGCGAATATAGCGCCGGATCCGGTCACTTAATTATGGGTCAAGGAAAAGACTAGGTAAGGTAGTTTTGTTGGAAACATTTGTGTGTGAAGTAGGACGATGCGATACTGGGGCGTTTGGAAACATGAGCTACAATCCGGGTTTTGCTATTAATAAAGACTTGAAGTGCACATTAACGAGACATATCTTTCTTGAAAACAGAAACTGTCAAGGATTGTGTACAATGTTCTCAGTTATTGCTGCTACCAGACTAACTTTCCTAATATAAGAAGTACCGGAAATGGGATAAATTTCTATTAGATACTCCTAGTAGTTCGTGGTGACGATGAAACGCAATATTTCGAACATAATGATTCTATATTTCTTTGTAGTTGTGCAGATATACATCAGTTAACTTTCAGGCCCTAAATAATGATAAACCACACCTTTCAGTTACATTTATTGGTCATCTCAACGCGTAACGAGATTTTATTCACAATTTCTAGTGCGGTACTTTTGTTATCTTTCATTGGGCGATTTTTCTGACCCTCTTGCACAGCAGTCGTCTTTTTTTCAGGTTACTGCAGTTCGGAAAATCTTACAAGTTTAATTTTGCTCTGTATATTCTCCTAATGTAAGAAATAGTATTTTTCTCTGTCTGCTTTAAACTATTGTGCCTCCTCCATTACACAGCATATCACACACTAAAGTCATGACTTAGGCCTACCTTTGCACAAAAACATCCAGTGTAAGTGACGATTGCTCTATTGTGATATCCACTATAAAGGAGCAGACACAAACTTGTAATAACAAACACAAATACTACCTAGCAAATAAAATACTTTGCAGGATTCATTATGTACGATTTCTCTCATCGCAGTAACCTCCAAATGACTACAGCAGTACAAGAGCCGCATTAAATATCACCTGGAAACGTCAAAAAGTATTTATGAAAACAAATAGACATTCAGAAATAAAACTTCTCGAAATGCGTTGTGCTAAGTTAAAAAAATTAATAACTTGTGCCTAACTTCATTATTTCAATCTATGAATAATACAGTCAGCGTACAGGCTATCCAAAGACATCCTATTATGATGAACAAAATGAATTTACATTAAGCTTCAATGGCTGTCATTCAGAATATGTGAGAAAGACAAGAGTAAAGTTTAGAATAAGATCATTTTGAACACCAAAACCATTGATACTCGGTAATACAAATAGACCACATTTTCAAGTCACTTGTTAAATAACGGCAGAAGTAATGGACAGCTAATATCCGCTTATCACAGAGCAAAGCAACGCAAGAGAGCTTAATATACAGCAACAATTTGAACTGAACTCATTTTCTGCGGGTATAACTTAAAGTTTCTCTTAAACTAGCGGTTTCAAATAAATCTGAAATTTTAGTCCATATTTTGCGAACAGCACTGGTGGAAACAATCAGGGTATCAGTTGAGATATCGAGTTTCTGATGTATTGACATCGCCAGAATGAACTAAAACGGTTTGGAGTCTATCAGTTCTGTGAAATGGAGACAACATCATTACGGCAACTGAGATAGTGATAATAACAAAACGTTTGTGCAGAGGTGGTGGTGTGTGTTTGACTATACTAAACGAATTACAGAAGCAGTTGGGTTCAGAAAGGGTAGTGAGTAGGTAGTGGAATGCCACAGCAACGTGACATACCAGAGCTATATCATCGAGAGGCATGAGAAGGTTGGAATCCGAACAGGCAAAGATGTAGGTGGTTGCAGCTATTTGAGCATTTCAAGTGTAAATTGTGAGTGATTTCAGACAACAGGAATCGCTAAAAGTTAAGGTCGTCCACGGGTAAAGCCAGCAAGAAAACACCGTTGTCTCCGGTTAAAAGCCCATCGAGAGGAGAGACTGAATGCAACTCAGCTGCAACGCAACCTCCATGCAGAAACAGGACGCGCAATATCAACACAAACAGTCGTAAATCGCTTTTGGAAATGTGTCCTCTGCCCTCGGCGCCGTTTTGTGTGTTTTCCATTAAAACCACGACATCGTTGACTCCGCAGAAATTGGCAGAGGAACATCAGAATTGAAGTCGAAACGAATGCCACCGAGTTCTGTTGACAGATGAATAAAGATATTGTGGTAAGCCGGACAATCGTCGTTCCCTCATCTGAAGAGAACATGGAACTCGGACCAATCTTGCTTATGTGCGGGAAATGTCACCATATCATGGTGTTGGCGAATGGTGTGGGCAGCAGTCACTATTAGCGTACTTATGAACTAACTTAGCTAAAGACAACACAAAACATCCATGGCTTCGAACCTACGACGCGGGAGGCGCGCGATTCGCAACGTAGCGCTCGAGACCGCCCCATACTCCTACCAGGCTCTCCTGTGAAAGTTACAGTAAGATGGAAAGCGAAGTAAAGGAAATTCTGGGAAGCTGAACCTGAGCATTAGGGTTGGTTTTGCACTGATGAGTCGAACAATGACAGGGTTAGATGCCGAGGGTGCAATGTCATTTCTGTGTCTTTGGCTGTATTAAATAAAAACTTTCTAAGCCTGGTAATGTGTCAAAATATATAATGATGATGATGCATATCATTTTTTACCAAGATAATCAAATGACGAAGTTTATCTTTAATTTTACTTCTTGAACTATGATGTTTCAGTTTTCTAAACTACCTCCGGGAATGTAAGTACTAGGCTTTCGTAGTCATTATTGTTGAAATACTTCCGAGCTAGGGAAAGGCTCCTGTAGCGGATCCGAAACGCTGGCAAATATCTCAAAACAATTTCAAATTTTACCCCCGGGAAGTTTAGTTTCATGAATAGCATTGGAACATGGAAAAGTTTTTGTGCAACAGTCGGAAAACGTTTATTCCGATTTAGCGCATACTCGCTCGTAGACGCGACGGGAGGGCCGTTTTCTAAATCCCCAACCGAGACACAAAGCGAGCTTTCTCTTCTCCTTCCGCTAGAAATGAAAGCTAACAAAGATTCTCTGACGAAATGTACGACAACTTTGATGCCATTTTGGGAACTAATAACGCTACATGGTTGGCAAGTGTCGCGGGCGCAGTTTTAGCACAGTATAACATATACAGTCACGACACTCCCACAGATTTTTGTTATACGCTGCAATAGCAGCGCTCCAAGCGGCCGGCAAGCTAATTTCTGAATACGATAGTTAATGAGTGCGAATAGTATCGTTTAGATTGACTTCAGCATTCTTTTTACATTAGGAAACGTATGTAGTGCGTCATAAATAGGTAATAATTTAAAAATAGATCCCCATTTGTCTTTCTTAGGTTTCATAAGATCCCTGATAGGTACTAAACGGTACATTACTGGACAGTTAATTTACAATCATCCGGTAACATACAGGCTTTGAATGAGTAATTTCATTTTCTATTGAAACAATTCCTAGGAAACACCAGGAGACATGCCCTTTAGCAAAGAGACGCCAATTTCTACGCAGGAACGTTAAGTATTCTTCATTACAATTCCAGTAAAATCGGTGAGGAAACTTATATAGAATGCAAGAAATACGGCATTTAACGTACCAAATCACCAATCACAGCTGTAGCTGAAGGAAAAACGTCATAGACGTGGCAATATACAAAAGTAACCAAACTGTTTTCCAACACAGAACAACCCAATTCCACAACTGTTGCTACATCTGAACCACAAACTCAAGAATCATCAAAACATTGTTTCTTTTAAAGCTAAAGTAATTACACTTAAAAGAATATGCACGTATAAGAAAGACGAGGGACGTGTAAACTGTGAGAATCATTGTACTCCGTACCGAATTGATACACGTCAAGAACTGGCTGTCATGGTAAGAACAGACCATAATAGAAAATTATTGTACAATTATATTTATATGAAACTTAATTTTAGCAGAATAAGCTGCAAATATACACATATTCGAAAGTATTTGTTCACGACAGAGTTGTTCTTTATACAATTGAATGATTTAAATGAGGCTGTTTTTATATTAATTCCCGTATTATGTTTGTCTGTCGATATTTTAATACTGCTTGTAACTCAAAAATTATAGTAAGTATTTCGTTAATCTTTATCTATATCTATATATAAAAGGCTTGTGTGTGTACGTACTGACAGACTTTTCTCCATGACCACATACTGCCACCCACTCGTGGTTGTGGTGGTAGATAGCCCTTGGTCTAATGATGTTAGTAAGGGAGTTTGGTCGCGATGCGTGACAGTGGGTGAGTGTGACAAGCAAACATTCGCAACATATGCAATAAATACTCTTAGGAAAAGCTATATAATCTGTGACTTACGAACTTTACAGTACGAGTCAACATATGTTTATTCTTTCAATCGTCAGACAATGCGGTCCTTTCAGACTTCAATAACGAAGAGGAATATCAAATACGTATTTTTTAAGTAGATCACATGTTTCCGTCAACCACACATTACCGACTATGAACAGAGACACAAAACAAAGATAAAAATCCAGATAGACTCAAAGATAAAAATACTCGTGGAACATTGATGACTGTCGTGGAAGCATGGTGGAAACACAGACATTCATTAATGAATGTCTCTTAGGCCATAGATATTGATATGCCTGTGCCAGTAGGCTCACTGGTCTGTGCTAATCAGTGATCTCTGACACATATAGCCGCGACACTCTCTGCTGTGAAAGGTGTTATCGTTTGACAGCTGGGTCAAGAAAAACTATGTGACATAGTCCCACTCATATCCCGGCGGCCTTCAGTGATAATGTTGGCAACATATGTGACATCGTCATAGGCCAATCGCGTGACACGCAAATATTTTGTCGTGAAATAAAGCATACAGCAGGAACATCAGTATTTATCTACACTCTATGTGGTTCGGTCATCTTTGGGACGATTTTATATCGTGTTATTGATGTTACCAACATTACAACATGAAACCGCCAGGATAGAACGTAAAATTTTACCGAATCAGATACATCCGTTTTTGTCACATCTCATTATGACCAGCAATTTCCACGCGAAACTTTTTTGTATAGAGTCTCATGATTCACACAGTCTTACAATTCATTCCAAATTCCTATTGAAGAAGAAACTGTTACAAATCAATATTCGCACTTATCCAATATCATTTTCAGAAATGTAATTTGCCAGCCGCTTTCGGCGCTGCTGTTGCATTGTGTAACAAAATTGAAAATAACGACGCATAATATCAAATATATAAGTTTTTAACTTCTCGGCGCATTTTCCTCAATCACACTATACCGACGATCAACAGAGATAAAGATGAAAATGCAGATAGACTAACAAATGAATATTTAGAATAATACTCAAGCTGTCTCTCATGCCATATAATCTAACCCAAGCAACGCTGGGTTTCTCAGCTAGTTACGTACAAAAGCGATTATAAACAAACATCACTACTTCGGCAGCTTGCCCACCGCTAGGGGCGCTAGTGTCGCAGCAACTGTCAGCTGGTAACAACTTTTACAGCAGTGAGTGTCGCGACTGTATATGTTAGACTGTGGTTTTACTGCCTGCCGCCCTGCCCGGGCGCAGAGTTGCAGGCGGAGTGCGCCCGTGCTGCCACCTGGCTGCCGGCATGCTAATGCGGCCGTTTTACTGCCTGCGCCGCCTCCGCCGGTCCTGGCCGACCCGGGCCGGCGTCGGCGGACGGGCCTCCTTTATTTACGACGTCAGAGCGCGCTCGCAACTCGGACCAGTAATTATATGTCCACTAACGAGCCTCCTCCCCCTGCCAGGTAATGAAACTCCACTCGCCGGCATTCTTGTCATCTCGCGCGCCGGAGTCCCGCCACCGTCCACCGCCTCGGCTCGGCTCGGCTGAGTTCGGCTCGGCTCGGCTCGCTCTTACCGCTGAGAGCGGTCATCCCTGCGAGGCGCTTTTAGGCCGCCGTCCTCGCCGTCCTTAATTTGGCAGTGCGGGCGCCCGCCGCCGGCCGTAATTGCATTGTTTAAAATACATACCAGAAGGGGGCGGCGGAAGCGACCGCGAGGGTAGGGGCCCACTCAGCGCTCCGGTCGTGAAACAGAAAGAGCGGCGCGGGGGAACGGAACGGCCCCTGTCACCACTTATGAGCGCGCGCGCGGTAGGGCACTGTCTGCACTTACCGCCCTCCGTAAACTAGCGCCTGCTGCACCGTGTCCTGCTATCTTCACAAATACCAGCCGTTTACACGTAGACTGGCCTCCGTAGCCTGGATACCAGGCATTCTGTCGTGACTGTGAGCTGGTCGGCTCGGCGCGCCCATTTGCTCCGCTGGCAGCTTTTTTCTTACTTCCGCGTCGCGTCGTGGCGTAATTAACTCTTGTGTCCGACTCCTGTGAACAAAATGTTGCATTCATATTACCCAGCAACCCACAAAACAGTCTTAGTTGCTTAAAAGCGATGTTTCACTCATTTACACATTTCGCCTATTCAGGGCATCATAAGACGTTGAAGGGGGAACTTGCTAACTTGTTTAAAAAACGGGAGTTAACCAAAATTGTGCAAAATCTTCCCTAATCAAGAAATACTAGAAAAAAGAGAAGGTGCAGGCTGATAAAAATGCAGGGCACATGGCCACATTCACGTTTTGGCTTGGAGGGATGAACTAATAAAATACAGCTGAAGAGCATGGTTTAACGAATGAAATTACTTATTACTGAGGTAGCAGGTCGTCCAATTATTAAATTCAAATAAAATAGAATCTTTAAAATATGTAGGAAAATGGCAAACCTTCACCATACACCGTGTGGTCAATCGTGTGCGACAAGTAAATATTGTATTAAGAAAACACGAGCAGGAATACTTTATAATTGGCGAAGCTCGAGCCGTAATAATGTATGATCGTTAACCACGAAATTTTGCAATTTGTGACCAGGAGAGCTACGTCAGATCGGAATGCACACAACTGCGCATAGTACAGAGGTCGTTTAGAGAAGAAGTGCCGGTCGCGGTGGCCGAGGGGACTGCGGCACGCCAGTCACGGTATTCACGGCCACTACGGTCGGGGTTCGAATCCCCCCTCGGGTATGAATATTTGTGGCGTCCGTAGTAGTAGATAGTTCATAAGTAGTTTGTAAGTTTAGGGACTGATGACCCCGTAGTTAAGTTCAATTGTCTGTAAATCTATCGGACCAAATTGCGTGGTCATCAGTCCGTAGCTTACAAACTACTTAAACCTAGGTAAATTAACCTACGGACAAACACACACACCCATGCCCCAGGGAGGACTCGAATCTCTACGGCGAGCAACCGCGCGCTCCGCAACGAGGTGCTTTAGACAGCTCGGAGTACTTGATGCCCGAATTTTGAGATACTCAGGTACTTTATTTTTGAATTTAAAAAAAAAAAAATATTTATTGCCTTTAAAGAAGTCTTCTTCCAGATTCTATGATTGTTTTACATTTTAAGGTGAATCGGAAAATTTAAGTTTAAGGGAGATGGTCATACTCACCCTCCCTCCTTGGTAGCAGATGTGACTTACCACAACGGTCGTTTTCACATACAATACAATTACGTGACCTCAGAACACACGGACATTATATTTCTCTGGGTTGAGAGCAACAATGGTTTCGCTGTGAATATCTATGCTCACTTGTGTATAAGATACATTGGGTACGAAGACGAATAAGTTGCAACAGTTTTAGCTGCTTATGATGCAATTCCGGACGCACCAGGTATATTTGTCAGGATGCATTAGAATATTATTCGCCGATATCGTGCTTGCACTGAGGCTGAGGGGAGCCAATTTCACGGCATTTTGTAAGATACAGCACAAATGGTACCTTCACTGTGTGAGTTATAGTGTTTGCAGTTAGCTGTAGGAAGTGTAAATGAAAAAAAATGAGAGTAATATGATTTTATTAGTATTATCAGATTAGTCTTTCTTTATTTTTCCACCCCAGGATCCTTCCCGAAAAATTTTCAGTGGAGCATTCCTTACGCCATTTTATACTTTTGCACGTTTTCACTCGAACACCAAATAGAAAATTGTTTATTAATGCACATGTGTAGGAAACACAACTACGTAACGTTCGTATGCAGCTTAGTAGCGTGCCAGTTTGCACAGATGCGTCGATTAAATATCCGCACATAACGGAGGCGAAGGAGGTGGTCAATTTCCGATAAATGGAAGAATTTTTTGAAGATATTGTTCATCTGCAAAGGAGACCGCACTTAAAACAATAGTGCGACCCTTTCTTGAAAACTTCTCGTATGTTTAGGACGCATAACAGGAGCGTTTCAAAGATAATATGAAATCAAATCAGTGGCGGAATACGAGCTCTATTAGCGATCGACACACGGGTGTTACGGTGATACTTCAAGAACTCAAGGATTACCCTTGGATTGAAGGCGACGATCTTCCAGAGGAACACTAACGGCAAAAATTTAGAGGGTCGTTATTTGAAGCTGATTGCAGCCCTTTCCGTGTAAGAACCGCATGGGTAAGATAAGATACGGCTTTTACGGTGACGTATAAATAGCCGTCTACCCCTCGATCTCTTTAGGGGTGACGCAGTAAAGGAAATGACGAGTGCTGGTGTGGATTACCCTACACCACGCATCATATGATGGCTTGCGGAGAGAGTAGTTCTACAAGTAGATGAAGATGATTAACAGAGAAGTCCTATATATGTTCCTTACGGACTCGTAACAAGACATATGTAGATATGTAAGTTTACAGCATAGCCTACTGCATGTTGTTACTGCGTATTGTTAGTTTTTTTTTTTTTTTCAATCGCTTTACACAATTGAATTTGGTGAAATAATCTTTCTCGGTTTTTTCTTAATTTCTTTCAAGACACAAAGTAATTTGCCTTAGCTGACAGTGGGCACTGACTTCAATCAATATAAAAACATTAATTTGAAATGAAACAGTATGAAAATTTGTGCCAAGCCGGGATTAAAACCTGTTTGTCTAGCTTACTAGTAAGATGTGCTTACCGTACGCTTGGGACAAAGTGACCACCAGGAATCTACGCACTAGCATGGCACCCAAATTTTCATCTTTTCCGCATATTAACAACGTAGTCCCTTTGCCTATATTCAATCATCACTCGCGGTATTGAAATTGGCCTGGAGGAGTGAATACGATTTTGAAACCGATTGCAGCAACATAACTGGAGTAGGAAAAGACGTATAGTCTCTTACAGCAGGATGAAGCAACTATCCAGGTAGCCGACCGAACCTTGGACAGCATTCAGCGAGTCTTCAGTCCTGACAGTCTGGTATCGGCCTTAGCAGGATAGCCAGGTCACCCGATTTTTCACTGTGGAATGTGAGGTGGCCTCTAGTCTTAGATGTATAGCAAAAACATTCATATCCGAAGAAAATTCAGCACTGGTCGGAAATTTGTTTATTTATGATTACAGATCGATTTCGGCTATTGAATAGCCATCTTCACTGCAACTGGAAAAAAGTACAAGCGTAATACAAATACAAGAAATACAACATTGATTACATATGTATTAAATCTGTTTTTACATACCTTGCGCAATCGACTAGAAACATTACTGATTTTGCTGATCCAGCGACAAGGCATAACTACAAGTAGATACAAATGATATTAAACAGAATGCAAAATCACTACTAAGCGACCTGTAGGCAGCCTATATAACTGACTTCTGCATAGGTGGCGCACCCTGTTACAGATGTAACGTAAACAGTTATGTGACATGTTATAATGGAGTCTCATACAGAGATTAAAAAGCACAATATGGAAAACAAAACACATCCAGTGCAAAATATAATATATATACATAATCATCTTAATGCTGATCGGCATACAAGATAAACTCATTTGTTTATTACACAGTGCCCTGTATAATGTATGTTACAAACCGAAACAACATGTCAGATGTACATTTCGTCCTGACAAAGGTACTATTAATTTGTGGATCATATAATTACGACACCAGACAATTACTCAAGGTGTCCCCTCGTTAAAATCAAAGTAAATAGCAAATAAATGTAACATCCTTGTGACTTCCAATAAAGTAATAAAGGTGAGTAACATAAATAGCTTACGAGGGATCAGACTCAGCTGCCTAACTGGGCATTTCATATAAAACATTCATAGTATTAGAGAAACGCAACAGAACATTTCGAATGTGGAGCGAGTAATTTTGACAGTCCAACAACGATCCACCGGCATCTTCCTGTCCAAGGCCAAAGAGTACCTAAAGATTAATGGTGGTCACTCTCAACGGCCGCTACAGTCAGAATAGTAGCGTGTCTCCATTCCTCATTGTGTTTATTCGTACCATGAAAGTCGATCCACTTTCATTAGCCACACCCTTTATATTTAGACCTTTTTTGGTTTAAGGATGTAGAAAAATAAAAACAAAAACTTTTCTTAATTTCGAAATAAAAGGAATTTATTCGTCTAAACTAAGCTTCTTCTTTCGCTAGCGTTATTTCCTACGTTCACTCGACTTGCATCCTCTACCGCTGAAGTTGATAAACTCCTACGTCATTCGGCGTCGGTAACCACCACCTTAAAAACACCGGACACGAAGCTCCACACTGGCTGTTTGCCGTGGACAAACACCACCTCGTCTCCACAAGGTAAACTTTACTTTGCCGTCTACATTTGCCGTCAGCAACTGTGTAACGGCCACAGAGGGAAAGGTAATGGCCGGGGAGGCTCGTACGCCTGACCAGGTGAGATGTGCATCCTGCCGTGAACTAATGAGCACTATCATTAACGGAAAGTAATTATCATCAATTCTAAAACAAATATAATCTCAACGTTTATAGTCACAGGCTAAGTAAAAATAGATCGTAAGTTAAAGTAACAGCGCTCGTTTATTCACAGGAGAACCAAACTTGGACTTCATACCTCGAGCGATTTCCGTAGCAACATTTCGAATGTAGAATAATTTGCAATGATGCAACAAGATGTGGGAAGGATTTATAAATTTATTGCGTTACAGGAGACCTTCTTGATTTTTATAACACTTAGAAAATGCAACAGTTCTACTAAAAGAACTGCCTACACTACATTTTTGCATCATAGTTTGGAGTTTTGCTACGAATTGCTGGTTCTCCACCGAGTGCAACTGACAGACGATGTAGAGAAAGTTCGGAGAAGGGCAGCTCGTTTTGTACTATCGTGATGTAGGGGAGAGTGTGTCACTGAAATTATGCACGAGTTGGGGTTGATGTCATTAAAAGGAAGGCGTTATTTGTTGCGACTAGATCTATTTGCGAAATTTATTTCACCACCTTTCTCTTCCGAATGCGAACATAAATTTGTTACCACCCACTTATAGAAAGACACGATCATGAAAATAAAATAAGAGAAATCAGATCGAAAACCGAACGATTTGGGTGTTCCTTTTCCCGTGAGCTATTAGAGAATGAAACTATAGAGATATATCATAAAAGCGGTTCGATTAACCCTCTGGAATGAACTTCAGTGTGAATTGCAGAGTATTTATGTAGTTGTAGACAATCACTGACTATAAAGTTTGGGGAATAGTCCTGCAGAATTAATGTAGGCCTAGATGAACTGCGAACTACAGTTACATTATTGCGAAAATGTCACCTGCCGTAACTGTGCACCGCTGAGTTTTGCGATACATGTCCCAGAAACTGTGCACAAACTCTTCCTTAAGGATGGTGTTCAAAAGTCTCGCCACGTTTCGGGAGAAGTCAGGAATATCATCAAATCTCTTTCCTTTCAAAACGAGTATGAGTGGAAGCAATGGCAGACAGTATGAAGAATTGAGATCCGGCAAGTTTGGTGCATGTTTAAGTTGCATCATGAACATTTTTGCCGGGAACTATTTCACAATATTTGCTATGTATGGGCGACCGTTGTTGTGAAACTTGAACATCCACCATATTCGTCGAATCTCAGTCTTCCAGACTTCTTATTATTCCATCGACTCAAACTCGCTTTGAAGTGAAAGAGAGTTGACGACATTTCTGACAACCAATGAAACGTTACCACATATTTCAACACCATCCCAGAGGAAGATTTCGTGCAAAGTTTTGACATAAATGAAGACCGGGATACAATCTGTTGGCTTTGTCCAATGACGTCATATCTGAGTCTCACAAGATAAGCTACGTATATACACCAACTAGCAAAACACTGTCCACGAATATAAACATTCAGGATAACATCGTAATACTTATGAAACGTAGATAATAAATAATTTGTAATTACAGATTACCACAACAGAATGTCTAGCCCAAAAATTCGCGCCTTTGTGATCACTTTCGAAAATTAAAACTCCTCTCTGTCAACCTATACTTGTCAGAGAGAATCTAGAGATCACATTTTAAACATAAAATCGTAATCTATAATCTATTTTGCTTGTAAACAAATATCGTCTTTAACTCAAATATGACGTCATTTATCGAAGCCTACGGGTCGTATCGCGGACTACAATTGACTCAAAGTTTCTAGGATGTGTATCGCAGAGCACATCGGTGTATTGTTGTGAGAGGTGACTATTTCGAAGGACAGTAAGGTAACTTAAGTTCTATTTCATCTGCTTTAATATTACAGGACTATTAAGTTCATTGTCGGAAATTGTATATTGGTACTTAAGTTGTTTACAGTCTCTGCTAGAACAGTTTAAGAATTTTTTAATGGTTTATGTTTATATAACACTCGGAAAAAGTGGATTCAAACTTACATTTTTTTCGAGCTGCGTATAGAAGCAGCGCGAAAAGATAAATGCACTTGGAGACGTGGAAGAATGGCAGGAGGAAGCTGTGGTGTTCTTAAATGGGCATGTCAGATTTTATCGCGAATTCCTATCGGTCTACAAGGAATGACTTAGCACTCACAACACGGAGGTACCAAAAGTCGTTACTTCGCGAAATGGACACATAACCATAGCGGTCGTAACGCGTACACGAGGTGTAAATGCGTGTGGCACTGGCACTTGTTCTCCAGTGATTCGTGTGGAAATGCTTCTGAGGGAATTATGGCCGTACGACAAACCATGATAGTTGGAGGGAGATACTTACATCATTTCATTTCGGAAATATTGTCGTTAAATCGTGTTTAGAATGCGTACGGAATACCAAATTTCAGGTATTACCTGTTAGAACGGACGAGACAGTAGACGATGCAGGGGCGTTTGTGCTGCGCTAACAGACAACCGCTACTGAGGACAATAACCGCAGAAATCAATGTGGGGCTAACGACATACGTATCCGTTTGGCCAGTGCAGCACAATAGAATATGGCGTTAATGGGCTACGACTCGAATGTCGATGCAAATAGCACGACTTTGCGTGTTTTATTCCTCCTGGGCCTGTGGTCACATTGGATAGAACCTACACGAGCTGATGGTAAGCTCGATCGTGGCGTAGACTCTACGGAGCTATGGATACAAGTTGTCAACAAGGCGCCGTACCAGCTGATGGTGGCTACAAATTGGTGTGCGCTTTTAATACACGAAATAAAGTGAGTCTTCCGGTTTGTCTCAACCGATCATTGAGTGTAACTGCTAATCTTGGGTTACTCGGAGACCGTTTACATACATTCACGCACTTCATGTCCCCTAATAAAGATTAAATAGATATGAGGACCCCAGAAATGCAGGGGTGTAAGTAACAAAATTATCGTATCGAGAAAACTAAAGTCAAAGTTTAACAGGTTTCGTAAGAGAGATAATAAGAATTTACAAATTTCTACTATATCAGAGGAATAATCGGGCCCTTAGCTTTTCATTACCGAAAAAATTTTCGAATGTTTGTTAAGCTTAAGCGACTTAATTGCGGGCCATCAGTCCCTAAACTTACAAACTACATGTGAACTACCTTATACTAAAGACGCCTCAAACATCGAATCCCGAGTGGGGATTCGAAACCCCGACGGGGAACGGCCTCGCCCAACGCAGTATAGCGCCTCAATGCTCGGTCGCTCCACCGCGCATTTTCTTTACTAATTATAATAAATGGATATAACATTAGATTTTTTTTGTTTATATGTAAAAAGAATGGACAATCCGCACATTGACCACTTTACCCCTTACTTAAAATAAACAACATGATAATTCTCAGACTACATAATCAATATAAGAAATATTTTTATTACAACAAGGTGCAGTATTGTTTCAATAGTTTACTTACTGATTTGTAAAACAGAGTTTAACACTTTTCAACATGTATTAATATCATAATCTGTATCATAGACGTTGTTGCACAAGTCATCATTCGCTTGAGTACTAGGGCATAATGCGTCAGTGATCTTTATTTCATGGGATAAGCTTTCTTTACAGTTGGTGGTGTATCGATAACACTAACTGTTACAGTTCCATCAGGTCTTCCTATTTTCTGTATTTCATTTTGATTTCACAGCAATTGATGAGTAGTGCAAAGTTGTACAGTCCGTTTATTTCTCTGTGCCATTTTCTGGTAACGTAGAAAAACTTCAGCTGATGTATTTAGAAAAGAAAAAAGATAACTGAGTTTGCCTCTTCAAAATGAAGAACCTCCAGTTCCCTTTTCTCTAGAACAGTCTTCTTATATTACTTGCTAAGTGGTTGGATATCAATTAAATCCCTTTAGTAATTAAAAAGTTTCTCCTTACTGAGACAGCCAGATTCATCTAGTCCTCTGGTACATAATATATGTCACGTTGTTTCTTCCTTTTTTTAAGTTCAATGATCCCAAAGTCTTTTCGAAGTCTTTCGCGGTGGCATTCTTCATTCCTGATCACACTCTTTGTATAATTGTTGAGAAACAAGGAAATTGTGATCTACTTTTTGGGTTTTTGTAACAATATAAAACAAAAATTTTACTTTTACATGACTATTGTTCCGGCCTGCCGGTCACGGTGGCCAAGGGGACTGAGGCGCTCCAGTCACGGTCTGCACGGCCACTACGGTCGGGGGTTCGAATCCCTCCTCGGGCATGGATGTGCCGTCATTAGTATTAGCTAGTTCATAAGTAGTTTGTAAGTTTAGGGACTGATGACCCCGTAGTTAAGTCCCATAAGCTTAACAAACATTTGTTCCGGCCTCCGCAGTAGTCACTGAGGGCTGAGATGTGCTTTATAGAGTGAAAAAGGCTCTGGATATTCATCAACAGACAATTACATTTTATTAAAAGGGCAAATATGACTGGACACACCGTCAAAAGTTCACTTTTCTTCTAGTCTTATAACAAAGATAATGTGGAGAAAAGTTTTTTCAATAGCACTGATGCTTGCAACAAAACGGAATCGTTTGCACTGTTTGGTGGCAAACGGATCCTAGTGATATTTTACCTCTTGTGTTCCAAAGTTAAACTGGAACCAACCAAGTGGTTAAGAGTATCACACTTCATGGCAAAGATTGTCAAGAAAATCAGTTGGATCTTTTTATCACCGAACATATTAGTATTATCACATCCCATTCCTGGGCTTAATTCATTTTTCCTTATCTTTCCAAAAAGTCACTAACACCCCTTGGCTTCTGGGGTCCTCATACGGGAGAGAATACGCCTTGTCACTGGGCCACGGTGGAAGTGCTCCATTTTTGGAATGTAAGTGGCAGCAAATTCGCAATTGTTGACGGCTGTAGTGGCAACATGGCTGAATGTTTACCTACACAGGAGTTCCAGCGATATGTTGAAAATGTTCAAATGTTTGTATAGCTTATGGGACTTAACTACGGGGTCATCAGTCCCGAAACTTACAAACTACTTATGAACTAGCTTACACTAAGGACGGCACAAATATCCATGCCCGAGTGGGGATTCGAACCCCCGACCATAGTGGCCGTGCAGACCGTGACTGGCGCGCCGCAGTCCCCTCGGCCACCGCGGCCGGGACATCTACATCTACATAGATACTCTGGAAATCATATTTAAGTGCCTGGCAGAGGGTTCATTCACCACTTTCATAACCTTTCTTCACCGTTCCATTCTCTAATAGCGCGCGGGAAGAAAGAGTACCTAAATCGTTTCTTTTTCTGTCTTATTTCTCTTATTTTATTGGGATGGTCATGTCTCCTATTTGCATATTCAGAAGTAAAAGTCGATGATTGAAATTTCGCAAACAGAACGCGCCGCAACGAATAACGTCGTTATTTTAACGATTTCCACCTCAAATCGTGCAACATTTACGAGACAGCTTTCCCTTATGTAACGTGATAAAATAAAACGAGCTGCTCTTCTCTGAACCTTCTAAAAGTCTTCTGTCAGTCCCACCTGGTGAGGGCCTCACACTGGGCAACAGTATTCCAGGAGGGGGCGCACAAGTGTGATGTAGGCAGTCTCTTTGGTGGAGCTGTTGTATCTTCGAAGCGTTCTGCCAATGAAACCTAACCATTGGCTCGCCTTCCCCACATTACTTTCTATGTGTTCTCTCCAGTCTAAGTTGTTCGTAATTGTAACCCCCGTCCGTCTGGTCGGTTTAAGGCACTTCGTCGTCGGTCTGGCAGCTGCTCCAGACACTTGTCACAGTCCACAGCCATTCCTTTGCCTCCACACGCGACTCTACGGACATTACGTCTGTAAAGTCACACTGTTTATTACGATTTCTGGACTTGTCTCCAGTTGAACAATAGTAGGATTTGACGGAGCGACGACTGACTACTGATTTAATATACTTGCGGACGTACACGGTGAATGTAGCTTGTTGAATTTTCTATGAAAGATCTCGGACAGTAGAGATCTGCAAATGCAAGTTAAAACGCTCACTGCTGCTCTAAATTACTTTGTGAGTGGCCACAATACTTGCGCAACGGAAATTTATCTAACTGCTCACTCCTTAAGGGAGCAGCCAACGTTCTAGCAAACACAAAATTAATTTAAAAAAGAAAGTAGATAATTAAACATGGGATGGGGAGCATGAAATTATAAAGCAGAGTTTTGATACTTTTAATTATCATCTATTCAATAAAATGAACAAGCAGAAAAATGTGGGGAGACCAAATAAGCACAATAAAGCACACACCTTGTAAAAAAATGAATTAACTCATAAATTTGCTGTCCGGAATATAATTGTTTCTGCCCTTTATGAATATGGATGTAAGGTGGGCGGAAATTTGCAACTACACAGTGGATAAGGAAAGCACACTCATTAACTCACAGACACGCACATAATGCTTGTGACAAATTACTCAAGTGGGATCACTTCATAGCAGTGGCAAAACGAAGCGTCGGCGGTGCTTTGACGAGATGGCGGGTGTGTTAAAACACTGTTTAAAATATACTATGCACAAACGAACTCGGTTGCTGGGAGGCAGCAGCATACTATCCGTAAGTACCACGTGGTGTAGGACCATGTAGAATTACATAGAATTAACAAAACGAAATTAATTTAGAATAAGTGAGTAAATCACACATGAGAATTGATATAGAAGAAAGCTAGTATCAGTAAAAGCATGGCTGAAGGCCGAAGTAATGACCGTTATGAAAACACGTTGCGTAATCGGTCGTACCAAGACAGCTTGATATGACGAAATTCTGCTGTCGCGGCAAGGGTGGTGCTCCAGGCCACGCACAGAACCTACCCCTCCTCTGCAACGGATGTAGGGCGCGCTCAAAGCAATGCAGAGTGTATTCAGAGCCTACTGGAAACCAACCCTCGCTACCCGAAGAAGTTAATATCCTCTAGTAGTATTCCAGAGAGGTCTCTTTTGTCACTTCTTTCGTCCATGATTACGTTGGTACTACACTAAGAACAGGCTAACTCGCCATCTTGCCAAATAAGCTTGTCTCTGGCCACCCTGCAGACGACAGTAAGAGTAAAGTGAAAAAAGTAAAAAGTAATGAGAAATAGCAGGAATAGGAACAGCGAGTTGTTACATGATGGCCATGAAGTTAACGACCCTTTACTACCTTGCCAGTGACACTAGGAAGAAAAAAGAGAATAGATTTGCGTACGCAGAGAGGGTTTTCATGACCAAGAAAAATCAGGTGGAATGCAAATCTACCTTTAATTGAGGAAGAAGTTTTCTACACATGATTGTTTTGTGATGCATTAAGGACCGCGAGAAAACCAGAACTGAGAATAATGGAAGCGTCTGAAGGTGGCGTTTTCAAGAATGTTGAAATTTATACGTACTAATAAGGAAAAGGGACGTTTTCCGCAGAATCGGGGAAGAAACGAAAATGTGCAACCTAGTGACAAGAAGGATAGAGTTGATGAGGAGGTGTGTCTTATGAAAAAGGGGAGTAACTTTCATACGCTTAGAGAGAGCTATTGAGGATTAAATCTGTAAGAATGAGACAGATTAGATACATTAAGGATAAAACTGAGGATATAATGTGCAAATAGCTGTGAAACTTAGTAATAGGCTGTTACGAACGAGACGTAAATCTTATAAGAAGAACAAATTAACGGTCAAGCTTGATTCCATATTGTGCTCAGCAGCTGTGTCGTAATATCTTACTGATGAACAGCAATCAGTCGCAAAAAATTATTTGTTATTGCTTATGTAAATTTCGGTCGCTGTGCGACCATTCTTAGTACTTCAAAACTTGGTGTAAAACATAAAAAACTTTTCGATATTAATGTTAAAGATAATGAAGATAGAAAATTTTTTATGCTTTAAACCTTTGAGGATATTCGCACAGCGACCGCAAACTGGATATGCAATAACAAATAAATAATTGGGTCTGATTGTTGTTCGGAATTAAGATAAAAAAACTGTAGTTGAGTGTGAAACTAAATTAGATTATTTGTAAAAGCAGCATACAAAGAGAGTAGCCCTTCGAAGGAACTACACGAGCACTGAGATTATGGTGGAACTTCAATTACATATTTGTCGAGAGATCAGTATTACATCGTGCAAGATAACTGAAATATTTCAGCAGAGATGTCGCTTAGAAAATATCTCAAATCCTAACATTAATATACTACTACTCAAGTTGCACAGGAAATGGAAAATATTTCATTTAATTTCAAACGCATTTCACTGGCATCGACATGCAAGCGAATTACTCCAAATATCGGGATGTCTTTCGCATGAGTTGTCAGCAGGTTTAGCTGTGTGTTGTTGGAGCCACCCCAAAATACATTTACCCGTGACGTCTTTCATGTGACGTCTCGTGTCGACAGAGTTCGACGAAAATTTCCCTTTGGAAACTAAATAGTCTTGTTGATTTTTTTACGCCATTTGGATACCGCAGTCCCAAATTAGCTAAGTGTGATATTTGTGCCTGTATACAATAAGCGGTACAGTAAACAACAGTATGATTCCAGCAGCGATTAAATAACCTTGTTGCATGGTGGTGGTCTTTAGCAGGGGCTGGGCGGTACTGACGCAGCTAGCAATGTCACTAGATACGACAATTAGGTGCCACAACGATAGAGAGAAAATTAATCTTCTTGGAATCCAAATCAACTCAGTGTACAATCAACAACTTCACGTTCAAAACAGATTAAATTTTCTAAGAGTTAGTAGAACAACTTTCTCGAAATCACAAAGGGAGTATGATGAAGTCCAAAGAATTAACAAATACTTAAAGAATGTTTATCTTTCCAAAACTTGACTGAGTCGTATCAGGGAAATGGGTGACGGGGTCGCTGACTGGGGTGACAGCTGCAGAGAGGGAGGAGCCGGCACTGTTCACCCCCACCCCCACCCCCAAATCGGCCATTGGACTGTTGCGTTGCCGGGGTGTTTGGTGTAAGCGTCGTTCCGTCCAAATTGTTTTCCACTCCGTCACATGACGGACTCATTACAAAAAAATCGCACTGAAGTGTTTTACGGCCTACTTTAAACTCGTAGTTTTATTATTTTTTTTCAAACATTTCGGACAAAAATAATAATGTAAATTATACAAAATTACACTGATATGATTACGACTCTACTATTGTGATAATATCTATGCTCCCAATACGTAACCCTTGTAGGAAAAAAGGACAAAAATACGTGGGAATGGCAGGTATTGAACCACGGACCATGTGCATTACAATCCAACACGCTGCCCACTACACTACAGCGAACAGTTACGATATTCGTCGTTTATTTTTTTACTATTCATGGCAGTTGTTAACTGATGCTAATATGGCATTTTTAGACACTAGATTATCATTTATCGTACGAAGAAAGACGTGTTTTAGTTAATTCTTCAGTGTACCGTTGCTTCTAAATAACAACGTGTTAAGTTACAATAAAAAATCATCAAATACGCAACGCAAGATGGCGTTTGCCAGAGAGAGTTCTGGGCGTGAAATGTCACGTGACATCTGCGAACGGCTAGTTTTCGTAAAATCAATGGACGGTGTCAAATCGCCATTATTTTTGCAAATATCTCTCAAACGATACGAGATATGAAGAAAACATAAGAGAGCAAAGTTGCAGAGAATTTACTCCTTTACAATTCGGTTATTCAATTTTCGTCTCAGATGAACACGGCTGTTTTTAGTAGTACTGCCGTATTTTGTGTCCGAAAAAATTGAAAAAGGGAAGTTCTGGTCTCAGGCAGCCTACAATTAGGTCTGTAAAATCTGGTGCTGATCGGGTGAACGGTTGGTCTTAAAAAGTGGGAACACGTTACTGACAGACAGACAGACATCCCAAAATCGCCGTTATTTTTGCAAATATCTCTGAAGTGATATGAGATATGAAAAACTCATAAAAGAGCAAAGTTGTAGAGAATTTTCTCCTCTACAAATTAGGTTCTTCCGTTTTCATGTCAGATGAATGGTTAAGCCATTATTTTCATTTAATTGTCGAGCTGTCAAAAAACCGATCGCAAAGGCTCACTTTTAGTGTTACTACCGTAACCTAAAGTGGGCCAATAACACATCGTTATAAAGCGATATTCAAAGTGAACTCTAAAACTGTTTATTTATAATGACCGGTTTCGCCAAAAAGCTTTTTGCAGAAACCGGTAAATAAAATGAAATATTGCGATCTCAGACTCTTTAATTAATTTATATTATTATAACAGATCACTGAACTAGCGTAACACTGTTATCTAAAATTATATTTCAAAGAATCTAAACAGTTTGTTTTATAGCGAAATAACAAGTATTTTTTCTAGCTGGAAGAGGTTGTATGTCACTTATGTTTGTTGTCCTGAACACTTCCCATGGGGCCGTAAACATTTTTCGCAGTCAGTGCAAAAAATGTTACGTTTACGGGAAACGAATTTTCTACAGACGCCAAACAGTCACGAGATGCGCGCCAATCGATTTCTGCTGACACAACTTTGTCTCACTTGCTCAACGACATCGTCACGAATGCTTGGATGACCTGATGATTTCTTATATTTTAGCGCTTTTAGCACTTTTATGCCACTCATAAATTGCAAGTCCAAAAGGAGGATATTTAGCGTACATCTTAAGGAAATTTCGCTTAGCTGTTGTCATATTCTCCAAACGAAATCTCACATCTAGCACGCTCGGATCAGATAAAAGCAGGCATCTTTAACGCAATTTGAGATAGTGCTCGTTATCGTTACGTTTAGGTACTAGGCAACTACGCGAGTCTAACCTTCCTGTCTCCCTAAAAATTAACATTACAATCACCTCAGTAGGTTTTTTAAATTAATTTGTATAAATTTTCTAATTTAAATAATCATTTTTAATCAACCTACACAATGCACTGTAAATGAAAAGGTCATCCCTGTTCATCAGTATGGTGTCTGGCAGACATCTCGTCCATTCGCCCTGAATAGAAATATTCGCCCACCACAGAAGCACTTTCCCAACAGCGGCCCCTACAGTTAGGCAACCACGCGGCACAGTCGTGACAGCGCCACGGTTTCCTGTCCGCAGCTGTCGGCCGACGGCAACACCACCACCAGCACGCTGTCGTTCGCCGCCAGCGTCGAAGACGCCGACAAGCGGCTCGCCTGTCGCGCCGAGAACAGCGCCGTCTCCAGCGACGCGCTCGAGGACGGCGCGCGCCTCCAGATACACTGTAAGTACCAGGCTCTGCTGCTGAGCTGTCTGCGAGTATCATTATATGCTGCTAAGTTCTCCGGAGTACCAGTCTCTCCTGCTGAGCTACCCATGTGTACCAGTCTCTGATAATGAGGTGTCTGTTAGTATGAGTGTTTGCTGTGGTCTGTGATTACCAGGCTGGCTGAATACTGCACCAGGCACCTCGCTGACTAGCTTGCATCCGACATGCTCCAACACCTCATACTTGAGAACACAACGTCGAAAACGCAACCTGCCTATGTACATATCCAGCGTGAAGGTTCGACGACGGAGTGTGAAAGATTAGAGCATCATAAATTGTATGATACTCCAGTGAGTGATCCAAAATCATCTTGTTTTGGTTTAACCTTCAGCCCCTTTATGGCACACAAAGCGTACACTTGGTCTTTAAGACCGCGGTGCCGTTTCTTTCAGTTTCTTTCGACCTTTTTTGCTTCTGTTTGTCTTAAAATGCATTTAGTTCACCATTCGGTCTCCCCCTTCCCGAGCATACACCCTCCAATAGTTTTCTCACACACTTGAAATGTAGATGTTTTTTCAATTTTATAGACTTGCAGTTGATTGTGAAAGGAAAAACATACAACTTGAGGGTAAGTGCGGTACATTGGACCGGATAAAATAAAGACATTCAGTGGCCTTTTTTGATCGGGAGCGGAGAGTGCAATTCTTTAATTACAGAACTGCGGACAGATGCACAACGAAGAAAAGACTTACTTCAACTTCCTCTTCAACTGACTTGAGGCTACTGTGGAGGGCAGAGTGCTGACAAGCAAGCAGAGAGAAGGGGAGGGAGGAGATGGGGGTCACCCCGGTCCAAAAAATGTTCAAATGTTTATACAGCTTATGGGACATAACTACGGGGTTATCAGTCCCTACCGGTCCAAAAGACCGGTGTACGGGCTAAAGGTTAAATTAATAACGTTGATGTACCAGTAATTGATGATATTTACCCAGCTCTGTAATGTGTACAAAGCCCAACAGACTATATTAGTCATGTTACCGTACTCTTGTTGCGAAGCTGGTGCTGGAAAAATGTTGTGAGTCACACAGTGAAGCACAACTCTATGAACAGTAGGAAACATCCGCAACATTTCGCAAATATGATAAACTATTCACCACGTCACTGCATCTGATGAAGGCCACTTCGTTCGACTGCGTGAGGCGGAGTGGTCGAGTCATTCACTTCCTAGGCAACTGGACCATTCAGATGTCAGAATGCCTCTGTGTTAGAATCAATGGGTACATAAGGACATAGAGTAACATCGTGCATCTTCGCTTCTGCCAAGAACACTAGCCCCAGGGGGAAGCGGCGTATGGTGCCATGATCTCCCACACAGTATCCTGAACATCTACTGGAGATCCTTCAATATCCTATGAGTTCGCACACGGTGTCTTGAAGACTCAGATGTGCCACATTTCAGCGCTGAAGGATGATATCTTGCGACACCTATAATGTACGTTTCCATGTAGCAACGTATGGTGTGGGGTATCGTGCAGAAAGCGTTTCCTTACTGATCGTTGGACGTTATTCATGTAGGTCAAACTGGCCAATGTACACTGGAATCGTACCAACTGTGTGATTTGTGTTTGTACCCAATAGTGCCCCACAATGAATGCAGTCACGATAATGCTGCTACCACTGTCCTTTGCGAACCTTCTTCGCAGTAACACTAGACTTCGTAATGATTTTCTTTTGGTAACAAACACTGTTAATTATACAAATACAATTTTTTTCCTTTGTCACATCCAGGGACGGATCTAGGCTTTTTGGCGCCCGGGGCAAGATTGTCATTTGGCGCCCCCCTCCCCCTCTCGCTGCTTCGTCGTCGCAATGACGAAGTATGAGATTTAATAAAAACAACAAAAACTGGTTTTATATTGAGTACCTTTATTCACAATCAAGAGAAAATGTACTATATGATGAAGTCATAAATGAATAAAGATAAATATTAATTAAAAATTAATTTAAAAATTTGAGGCCTAGACCTAACTTAAGAAAATTTTTTACCATGAGATGTTCACAAACAATGCAAAATATTTAGTACTAAATAAAACATAAATGCAGGTTAAAAAGTCAAATAGGTGATAGAATAAAATGTTTAAATAATTACTGAAAAAATGAATCAGTATGAACAAGAACTGTGCAAATGTTTGTATATCTATGGGACTTAACTACTGCGGTTATCAGTTAATAGGTTTACAAACTACCTAAACTAACATATGCTAAGGACAACAAATACACCCATGCCCGAGGGAGGACTCGAAACTCCGACGGCGAGCAGCGATGCTCTCCGCAGCTAGGCGCCCTCGGAACGCTCGGCCTCTCCACCGCGGCGTTAAGAGCTGTAAGCTGTAATTTTTATTCCACTTTATAATGGCTGCCTGGGGAGGCAACGTTGGGTAAATAATTTAAATTGTGAGCAGTCTCAAATTTGTAATTGATCATGATGTCCAATTACGCGTTTCGTCATGTTAAAAGGCTGTGTTCACAGTGGCACCGACAGTCCGTCATCAGACGCCGTCGACCGAGTTCGACTGAAAACATCGACCGACGGCGTGGTCTCACAGTATCCAATATCGTTTGTCACTTGCTCTGGTTAGAAGAGAAAGTTAGGTTAGGTTTGACTGTATTCTGAGTCTGAAGTAAATTAGATTTCAATTCATGGGGGGGGGGGGGGGGGTGCAATGGTTTCCACCGACATTTTTACACTTCGAAATTAGTGCTACAATGCAGCTTTTGTTATTAATAAAGACTTTTAATTCATACGAATGAGGTACAACTCTCTGGAAAAAAGAAAGCGGCGAGGATTGTGTACTGTCATCAGTTATTACTACTCACAGGCAATCTTTACGAATGTGTGAGGTACCGGTAAAAGGTGAAATTTCTATTACATACTTCTGTTATTTCGTGCTGTTATTGGCAAGCAATAATACAGTTTTGCTGAATTTATTTGAAGTTGTGCAGACATACACCAGTTAACTTCCATGCTTTAAATAATGGATAACTACACCAGTTAGGGAAGTTTATTGCTTATCACAACGAATTTCGAGGATTTATTCGCATCTTCTATAGATTACATAAGTACGGTACAATTTCGACGTATCAATGTGTGATTTCTTGACACACTTGCACTGCAGTTGTCTCTTTTAGGTTGGCTACTAAAGTTCGGAAAATCGGATACAATCAATATTGAGGTGTTTTATCCTAATGTTAGAAATCATAACTTTCTCTGTCTTCTTAAAGGTATTGTGCCTCTTCCATTACTCAGAATATCAACATAATAATCGTGACGTAGGCCTACCTGTGTACAAAAACTAGTGTGACGATTTTTGTGTTGCGATTTCCAGTTTAATGAAGCAGACAATACCTGCAAGTATAGACAGGCGTATTATTTAGTATGTAAAAAATGGTATCTAGTTACATTCCTATATTTTATTATGTATGCTACGATTTTCCTCATTAAAGTAATCTAAAAAAAACGACACCTGTTCAAGAGATGCATAAAACCACACTTGGAAAATCCCAATGTATTTATGTAAACAAAAGCCCCAAACGCGAGAAAAATTCTCGAAATGCGTTATGGTAAGCATAAGAAAACATAATGGATGTAGTTTCTCAGTATTTAAATCCATGAAGAACACGGTTATAGGCCATCCAGAAACCTCCGATTATGATGAACGAAATGAAGTTACGGTACATTTAACTTCAATGACTGTCATTCAATATATTTGTGAAAGACAAGTGTGAAATTAAGAATAATTTTGAACACAGAAACTACTGAAAAGTGGAAGCACACATAGGCCTGCACCACATTTGCAAGCCATTTCATAGGACAGACTCATCACCTTGTTAAAGAACGCCAGAACCAGTAAGAATAATTTGTGGACAGCTAATACCCGATTATCACAGTGCAAAACACTATAAGAGAGTCACTACAATAACATTAAGATAACGCACAATCCCGGATTGAACACATGTTGAGATCATAATTTACGCCTAAATTTTCTCATTAAGGATTTAACGAACTTGGGGTTTCCAATAAACTGTCATATCAGGCCATATAGTTCTAATTATATCCCGATAGTGATATTTCCACTCTTCTGGGTGCTACAGTCTCTCTCTTTCTTTCACTAAGCATATCAGTTATTCACTGTCCATATCTAGCATGTGAGAACGTTGGTCGATTTTACCGAAGAAAACAAAATGATTTGAATTTCACCGACTGTCGTCCGATGTCTGTACGTTCGGGCGATGAGATCGGCTACACTGTGACCGTGCCCATAGCGGAGTACTGCTTTGAAACGATCGGCCGTTTTCCGCGGACGTCTGTCGTCGGTAACACCCACCGATATCGGAGCCACTGTGACCACAGCCTTAGCGTAATCTGATTGTTATATGTTGCAGTGCTTCGGATTCTAAGTCAAGCAGCGGTGGAAGCAGTTTTAGCAATTTTATAAAAGTCATCGTTAAGGTCCCCATATCTGATTGAAAAGATGGTGCCACTGTAGGACCAGCGTGAAGTTTGTAATGACTTCACTGAACATTCATGACTGATGTAAGTCGTGAGCAAGTGTTCTTTTTAAGTTACATTTACGACGAAAATCAACAAAACGCTGATGTAGTGTGCCTGTAGCTTTATGAGAAATGGATGTTTGCGAAAATGTTTTAATGGTAATATATTCCGAACAGTAAATACAACTGCTGCATTTCAGATATATTTGTGAAAAGTGTCATCACTTCACGACTATAAACAAAAATTGGAATTGAAGCAACATGATTCTGGCTTAACTAAAAATTATATACCTATTAACTCACCTTTCACATTTCCTGTCAACCAAGTTGACCTTAACGAAGAAGATTTCTGAGCTTCCGCTTCTTTTTCACGGGCTTTCCTCCTGATTGCCGCTCCAGATAGTTTTTTTGGCATCTTCCCACACTTCACACCCAAGTAATAAGCTAATACTTGATACTTAAGAGTTACATCAGTCAGAACTCTGTCTAAAACATTCAAATGCATCCGTCAAACACAGAAGGGACAACAAAGAGAACATTGACACGATTACAGCAAAGAAAGTCGCAGTTCGTGTTTCTGCCACTGCGGCGCGGGTGACGGAATAGTACTGAATAAGCGTATTGAATGGTCTGTGGTCAGCACATTCGCGATAACTTGGGAAATACTTCTGTAATCGAAATAGCACGGGTACAGGGGCAGCCGAGACATTACTTGTTTAATAGTTGCAAACGGCCAAAAATACAAATAAAAGTACTTACAATTACCTATTGCTAATGTAACGAAATTCATACAATAGCTTACAGTAAAATTGATTTAATTCATTTAATTATAGTAAAGCTTTTGACCATTTTGGCGCCCCCTGAACACTGCACCCGGGGCAGCTTGCCCCCTTTGCCACCCCTTAGATCCGTCACTGGTCACATGTCACGCGTTATGCCCGTTCATGCTCCTAGAACATGTGAATAACATCACATGTGAAAAAGAAAAAATATTGAATTCCTGTAACCAAGAATGTTTTCTTTCAACATTTTCATTACTATTGCGGTACCATGGAACTATGAAGTGCATTGGTTTCAGTAACTTTTGTTCTAATGAATCTTCCGTATGCCTTTTCTAAATTTTATGAGACTAAACAAATTGAAATCACTGTTTCTGTTAATGGCTACGGAATTTTGTACTTACAGCGAAATGTGTCTTTCTACTAATTAATGCATAGTTGGTGCCTTTTATTGTTGCCTATATTAGTTTCCCTGATATGAGGCAGCGGTCAATGGCGTGATACTGAGCCCTACCTTTCGTCTTACACTTCTGAAGACACTGGTTGACAATGATGTCCGCGAGACGAACTTTTTATGTGTATCCACAGGACGTCGTTCGTGACGTCGTTTGACTGCTGGCTACGGCCGTGGAGTTTGGTGAAGAGTTTGTAGTACATAATTCAACGACAGAGGTGGCGCAGTGGCAACACACTGGATTCGCTTTGGGAAGGCCGGCGGTTCAAACCCATCTCCGGCAATTTTCATTTAGTCTCTCTGTGTTTCCGTAAACCACTTCATGCAAATGCTGTTATGATACCTTTGGAAGGATACGACCGATTTCCTTTTCGGTCCTTAGCAATAGACAATCTGAGCGAAATCTCCGACCACGATATCGACGGGACGTTAAATCCTAATCTTCCTTCCTTACTTTGCTTATCAACGAATCCCATAATTTTCAAAATTTAAATCCTTCTTCAATTCTACTGAAATATGCATGTGGCGTCTGTTCCGAAAGAACAGACGTCACTTCTGATCCTGCAGTTGTTGTTATTTAATATTCACAGAATATATGACATCAACTGCGATTGGGCAAAGCTGAAAATATGTACCCAGCCGGGATTCGAAACCGGGTCTCCTGCTTTCTAGGCAGTTGCGCTGACCCCTACACCACTGGGGACACAGTGATCACTGCACCTGGAAGGACTACCTCAGCAGGCCTCCCGTCAGATACAAATTCCCAGCTTCGTCCTGCCCACAGTACTCAAACTCGTAGTTATGAAACTAATTCCCGTAAGAGTAAGGGCTTCAAACTTGCCCACCCCTCCCCACTAACGATTGGATCATTGCCCGTCACCGGCATATTATCGCAGTTGATGTCATATATTCTGTGAATATTAAATTCCATTGAAATTGCGTTCGTTCTTCAGAATTTCGATTACTTCTCTGTACATCCTAGAGCAATAATTACTCGCTCTTGAGATTACTACGAAGATATGTATTTGGCGGTTTACGGGTCCTTGTTCATGTTCTGGTATCGCTGACTTACTCCTCTTGCCCATGGGACGATTACTTTTCTATTCCTTTAGGCGGGTGGTAATGCTTCTTTTCGCCGTTTCTAGGTGTAATATTGCGCAAGAGCTTGGTATTTGTTACTGTCTTTCTCAGGAGAATGGAGAGCGTAGGTGTTTGGCGATGTTTAAGTATATGTAGATAACAAGGTGTTAAAACCATATTTAAACGGGGGACTGATGACCTAGCTGTTTAGTCCCCTCAAAATCCAACAACAACAACAACATATTTAAACTAACAAAATTGTGTAAAGCGCACTAAAGACCTGCGCGCATCACTTCTCTGTACCAAACTCCTTGCACGTGCAGCCAATATACACAAGAAGTACGAGTGCTTGGGCAACACGGAGAAATGAGAGACGGGTTAACACGTACTAACATCTGGAAACAATCAAATTACATTGTCTGGCGCTGGTTCTAGTTAGACCAATCAATTATAATGCTATTATGTAAAGAGAAACCGTCGAATTCTGGAGTACAAAAGCAATTTCTGTAAAACGGATGAAGATTAGACATATTGTCGGCTTGCCTAATAAATAAAATGGATGTAGTACGATTTCCCTACAAAAAGCTCTACTAATACAAGCCGGCGCGACTCTGCGATCGTTGGCAGCGATGTCATGATGCCACGAACCGACCGTTTCGTTGTACGCATAAACAGTATGGCTTGCTGAACTGACTTCAGTATAAATCTGCGTTTTGTGTCCAGACAGCTTTCAGAGATATCTTCATCAGTGGAAGACGTTATGTCAGGCAGAGGTTTATGCTTTGGACAACTGTCTCATTCCCAATAATGTAATATGGGAAATAATTCAACAACCTGCACTGAATGGCTGTAGTCTGATTACTTTTGTGTGTAGATAAGTTTCTTGACGCTGCGCAAATCCTTCGCATGACGTCCACCACTTCACTAATAGTTTCTAGCACGCTACCTTATGCAAGATAAATAGTTAACAGCATAATGGAGCTTCATACGTTAACTACATCATCCATCCGTTAGGCTCGAACACCGAATAGTAATGTCCGAAGCGGCGCTACAGTACGAACTGTTTTAGTTACTGGAAACTTTCAGTCCAATCACAAATTTTGCGTGGTACTCCAGGATTATACAGCATTTCCATGATTGCAACCCACCCGTACGAAATACATGGTGGTTTATCTTCTACATTAAATTTAGGAAGATGGAACAACAATTAGGTAAGAACTTAAAAATTTTATGAAGTAGTATGTGCGATAAAAGAAAGAATACTGGAGCGTTATGGGGAGAATTCTATAAAGCAGAATAGGAATACATAATATTTACCCAGATCTATGCAGTAACGCCGGTACAAGCAACAGTTTCTTTTCAAAGGGAACGGACGGTAACGGCGTTATTATTTGCATGAAATAACTTTAACTGTACCTAAGTTACTTTTATTGGTTAACGATTTTTAGGACGTATCGTTACTTTTTTGCCGCAAGTAGCATAACATATTTTTGTAAGAATCTCAATACTGCACAATAACAGACTTTGATTTTAGTGAAGGAAGAAATTAAATTACGTTAGATAATGTCCTATGAATGAGCGATTACATTGTTTTTCCAGCGCTTTTTATGAAGCAGAAATTAATTTTTGTAGGAAGCAGCGGTGTGTACTAAATGTGGACTAGGAAAGAGAATAGTCAGCAACAGATTCCATGTCACATTCATTTGTAGTCTGAGTGACTTTGAGGCCTTTATTGAAAATGTTGATTTAGAATAACGTGAATAAATAAATAAATATACAATCAATTAAATATATGTTTCCGTGCTATTAATATAACTGAATTATATTTACATAAGCCTTCATCGAAAACTTCACAAATTGCGTGGTCAGTAATGACATATGGCTGACTTTGAAATGTGTAATAAATATGAAAGAATTCCATAGGTACTTCATGTTGCCCAGAAATGAAGAGTAACAGCAAGTTTTCTCTTCACATGAGTTATTTTTCTTAAATTCCTTTGTTTGAAACAACTAGCCCTGTAATATTCATTATAATTTCAAAGTCTGACGACAACATCTTGGTGAAGCCAAATTCAGATCGGACAACGTGTCATTGATATGCAAATTTTGAAAACCTCTTGGACGAAACTGCTATGGTCATCAGTCCCTAGACTTACAACTAATTAAACTGACACTACGGACAACACACATACCCATGTCCGAGAGAGGACTCGAATGTCCGGCAGGAGCGATCGCCCAGTTCGTAGAAAGATGCTTTAGACTACGTGACCACTCCCACGCAGCAGTGTGCCATTCCCGGCACATCTTCTATAAAATATATATTGTCCTCCTCCGACAATTATGTCTTCTTTGTCTGTTTATTTCGTCGAGTTGACTATTATTAAAGCAGCGCCAGTATCACTAATTCTTACTCTTCACCTGTCATAGCATAGCTCATGTTGCGAATACATAGTTTGAATAGTTTTCTTATTGCTACCATCTCAGCGTAACAGACGTTGTGCATATATAGTACACTACAAAATCGGTAGTTTTCATGTAGACGCGAACAACGAACAACGTGAAAAGAAAAATTTAACAGATGAAACGTTTTATTGCAAATGAATAAACATCCCAACTGAGGTGCACTGAGATCGAGGATGCTCTGGGCAATTTATATAATAATGCATTAATTATGAATTATTATTAATTATGCATGTATTAATGTATTGAGTAATTGATTGAAATTACAGTTACAATTTTTAAAACAAACTTTAAAAATAACTGTAAAGATACTTGTAACTGATACAGTTACTTTCGATGTATGGTAACTATAACTGTAACTAAATTATCTTTGAGGGAAGTAATTTGAAATGTAACTTACTTACTTTAAAAAAGTAGCTTTCCCAACCCTGCAAACTACTTAAACTAACTTACGCTAAGGAAAACAATTATACTCACGACAGATGGAGGATTTGAACCTCCGACAGGGAGAGTCGCTCGCTCCGCAGCTAGATGCCTTGGAAGGCTTGGCCACTCCTCCGCGGCAGAACTTCATTTATGCCGTGTTTATTCAGTCACACAGGCTCATATAAAATGCCTACCGGCCTCAATTCTTCCGAAGTCAGTCTGGTTGTCATGCGAATATGATGATGGGCACCCGTCACTTGACGAAACACTGTGTCCTTTGGATACGAGGCCATAAGACAAGAGGACCAATGGACAACACTCAGTATCATAACAGATAGAATCTCACACGCGACATATGACGAATACAAACGAAATAGACCATACAGAAGACAACATCTACATAGATCTACACCTACATAGATACTTTGCAAATCACATTTAAGTGCGTGCCAGAGGGTTCGTTAACCACTTTCATAACTTTTCTCTGTCGTTTCATTCTCTAATAGCGCGCGGGAAGAAAGAACACCTAAATCGTTCCGTTTTCATGCTGATTTCTTGTATTTTATTGGGATGGTCATGTCTCCCTGAGTAGATGGGTGCTAACAAAATATTTTCACACTCAGAAGTAAAAGTCGGTGATTGAAACTTCGCAAACAGATCACGTCGCAATGGATAACGTCTTTCTTTTAGTGATTTCCACCCAAATTCGTGCAACATTTCGTAACGTGATAAAACAAAACGAGCTGCCCTTCTCTGAACCTTCTCTATATCTTCCATCAGTCCCACTTACTGAGGGTCCCAAAATGGGCAACAGTACTCCAGGAGAGGACGCACAAGTGTGATGTAGGCAGTCTCTTTGGTGGAGCTGGTGCATCTTCGAATCGTTCTGCCAAACAAACGTAATCTTTGGTTCGCTTTCCCCACAATATTTTCTGTGTTCTCTACAGTGTAAGTTGTTCGTAATTATAACTCCTAGGTATCTGGTAGAATTATGACCTTTAGGTTTGACTGAATTATCGCATAATTGAAGTTCAGCGGATTTCTTTTAGTGGTCATGTGTATTACTTCACACTTTTCTTTATTTACTGTTAATTCCCAATTTCCGCACCATGTAGAAATATTGTCTTAATCGCTTTGCAGTGCCTCTTGATCCTCTATTGACTTCACTAACCGATAAACGACAGCATCATCCGCGACCAGTCTAAGGGAGCTATTCACATTGTCTCCTAAATCGTTTATAAACACAAAGAAGAGTAGGGGACCTATAACGCTTCCCTGGGGAACGCCAACGTATGTAGCGAGCAAACACAGTGCATAGAGCGTGTGATTAGCTAGCGAGCTGTCACAGAACTGCGTCTTCAGAACTGTGAGACTTTTGTTTGATAAGGCGTGGGGTGTTTCTACCTAGCCAGAGTTTACCTGATGATGATAATTATTTCACCGCCCCCCCCCCCCCCCCCCCCTAGCAGGCCGTCCTGGATCCGCCCCTGACACCAATACGGATACGAAAGCGGACAGTGATCATCATTTAATACACAATAATTAGTGTAACTACAGAAGTAAGGACAAATATTGCCGGCCGCGGTGGCCGAGGGGACTGAGGCGCTCCAGTCACGGTCTGCACGGCCACTACGGTCGGGGGTTCGATTCCCCCTTCGGGCATGGATATTTGTGCCATCCTAGTTCGTAAGTAGTTCATAAGTAGTTTGTAAGTTTATGGACTAATGATCCCGTAGTTAAGTCCCATAGACTATACAAACATTTGAACATTTTTTTGACAAATATGAAAATGTCAGTGAATTATTGCTTTTTGTCACCGGCAAAACGGCACTATAAATCTGTTAACACTAGGAGAAAGAATGATCTTCACTATTCAAGGTTAAATCTAGCTTTGGTACAGAAAGGGAGAATAATGCTGCCAGAAAAGTCTTTGGTCATCCACCAAACAGCATCAAAAGCCTGACAGATAGCCAGCTAGCATTAAAAAATAAATTAAAAGAATTTCTGAATGGCAACTACTTCTACACTATAGATGAATTTTTAGATATAAATTAGTAAAGAAAATAAATAAATAAAATATATTGTGTTATGTAATATTTGGTACAAAGTAATAGTTTGTAAAGATACCTTTCATTAATCTGAAACTTTCCACTTTATTACGAAGTGTCGTATTCGTGCTCTATGGAACAAGTACTAATCTAATATTTAATCTAATATCATAACAATACAGATCACTGTAATCTGAATTAGAATTTAGTGTAATATATAGATAATACTAACGATGGTCTGGGTTTGACGGCTTGGCGGGAAAGCCAAGTGACAAAGTGTCAGACTCCATCTTCTCATAATTTCTCTCTTCTGTCATTTACTTCTATTAAATATAAATTAATGTTTTTTTCACTGTGTTTTTTTAACATAAACGTCTGTACTTGCCCTTATTCTTTACTTCTTCTTCTTAAATTGATATGTATTATTTAATTAATTTCTCTAGTAATTATTTCATAGGTTAGTTAAGCTGTATATTGTTAAATTTAAGATATAAGAAGAAATCATTCAGTGTAAAAAACCAATTAACTGTACAAAATGCGACCTGTTATAGAATCTAGATAACAGGTCATTGTAAAAGGCAGCAAAGAAAAAAAAAAAAAAAAAAAAAAAAAAAAAAAAAAAAAAAAAAAAAAAAGACGAAATCGCATTGACGTGTTTTACGGTCCAATTTAGATTTGTAGTTTTATAAGTTTTTGCAAACATTTTGGTCCAAAATGATAATGTAAATAATAATTAATTAATTAATAAGAGTGTCTGAAACCCTTTTAGGAAAAAAAAATGTAGGTAGTGTTGGGTTTCAAGCCACCGACCTTTTGCGTCACAATGCAGCACCTTGTCCACTACGCTACGACTGTAAATCAAAACGAGGGTTCAATAATCTCATACTATTGATGGCCGTTGTTAACTGTTGTTAATATGGCATTTGTAGACATTAGATTATCATTTATCGTACGAAGAACGATGTGTTTTTCTTAATGCCTTACTGTGCCGTTGCTTTGAAAGGAGAACGTGTAAGTTACAATAATAAAATCATCAAATACGCGAGGAATGTCACGTAACATCGAAAGGCTGGTTTTCGTTAATTCAATGGAGGGTATCAAATCTCCGTTATTTTTGCAAATATGTCTCAAACGATACGAGATATGAATATATATATATATATATATATATATATATATATATATATATATATATATATATATATATATAAGGGAGCTAATCTGTAGAGGATTTTCTCCTCTATCAATTAGGTTATTCAATTTTCGTGTCAGATGAACGGTTCGTTTGCAATTGCAATTATATTACAAACGGCTTTTTTGTTTTGTTTTACTTTTTGTCCGAAAAATTTGAAAAAGGGAGGTTCTGGTTTCTGGCGGCCTACAATCATGTCTGTAAAATTTGGTGCTGATCGGTTGAACGGTTCCTCTTAAAAATAGGAACACGTTATGGACAGACAGACAGACGACAGACAGACGTATATACATCCAAAAATCGCCGTTATTTTTGCAAATATCTTTGAAACGCTACGAGATATGAGAAAAACATAACAGAGCAAAGTTGTAGAGAATTTTCTCCTCTACCAATCAGGTTATCCAATTTTCGTGTCAGATGAACGGTTCGTTTGCAATTACAATTATATTACAAACGGCTTTTTTTAGTATCGTATTTTTTGTCCGAAAAATTTAAAAAAGGGAGATTGTGGTCTCTGGCGGCCTACAATCATGTCTGTAATATTTGGTGCTGATCGGTTGAACGGTTCGTCTTAAAAACAGTGAACACGTTACCGACAGACAGACAGACGGACAGACATACATCACAAAATAGCCGTTATTTTTGCAAATATCTTTGAAACGCTACGAGATATGAAAAAACACAACAAAGTTGTAGAGAATTTTCTCCTCTACAAATTCGGTTATTCAAATTTCGTGTCGGATGAATAGTTCAGCCGTTATTTTCATTTAAATTTCGAGCTGTCAAAAGACGATCGCAGAGGTCCACTTTTAGTGTTACTACCGTAACATAAAGTGGGCCAAAATGTATAAATACCGAGGTCCCATCCAGTGGCGACTGGTGATAATGTGCTAATGTGCTGCATCACAATGTAAATATATTACTGAAATTATGCCATTTCTCTTCGAATGCAAGCGAGAAATCGCTGTAAAATTACATCCTTTCTCTTGGAATGCGATCCAGGTATCACAATAAAATTATGCCAATTCCCTTCCAATACGTATTACAATGCTAGTAATGAGGTTGAAAACGCATTTAGGAGCGCTCTCGCCGCGATATCTGGAAACCAGCTCCGTGTGCTGAAGTGGGATTCAGCCGCGCTGGTACGTGCACAGAGAAGCGGCGCAGTTGTATGTTTGCTAGTGCGCATGCGCAGACGTGACGTCAGGCCTGGCGATTCATGTGTGCTGAGACCGACTGCAGCACCAGATCAAAATTTCTCTTCGCACTGCTTGTAACGGCGGCGGAAGGATAGTGTATGACGAATATTGTGACATACAGAGTCAAATAGCGCGCTCGCTCAGGCGTCTTGCTCGTTGTTTCTCAAACCTACTTGTGTGAGGCTCGCATTAAAATACCTCTGAGTCCAAATTTTTAATTTCTGTAAATAAAACTTCAATCACAAACAACATTAGTAATTTATAGCCAACATGCGAGTGAAACTCCGCTTTTCAACCAAGCAGTTTCATTGGTCGCTTGTGTAGAACGCAGATGACGTGGCGGGAATATTTCTAAGCTTCGTTATTTCCATTGTCAGTCACGCTTTTTATTTTGGCATATTTTGTTTCCTGTTTATTTCTGTAATATTGTAGCACACTGCTCAAATTTTGTACGAGCCGCCACTGGTCCCATCACACATTCCTGAGTTGCATTGCAGCTTTTAGCTCGCAAGTTGAACCTCGGTGTAATTCAGTGGTGAGCGTACGCAGAGTGCAAGGTGTGTGGGTGGAGCCGTCCATCAGGAACGCGAGGCGCCAGCCACGTCGAGCCGCGGCGCCCGGACAGACAAGCGCTCCATTAGCGACCACGCTGATGGCGGGGGTGCCACGTTCCGGGAACTCGCCCAATGCGCCTGCACGTAATCTGCTGCCCAATAGACGGCGCCATCGACTCGGCCGGCTTCCGCGAAAGCGCCGTGTCAAGAGCCACGGCAAGGCGACTGCGAGGCTGTTTTCTCACTGACCGAGCTGAAACGCCAATGAAAATATTTTGCCACACCTTGTGGCTACTTCTTGACGAATTCGCCCCGCTCCATACGTGGAAATTTGGCGAAGTTTATACAGGGTGTTCCAGAAAAGGAATCCCTGATTTCAAAATTAAATATCTCGAAAGCAAAGATCGATAGAGGAATGCAGTAAACGGTATGTTTATTGTGAAAGCTGTAAGAAGTTTATACAGCAGTTTGAAATAATAGTTACAAAAGCTGCTAACAGATGGCGCTGTACGCTGTACAGCTCATATCAGCAAACATAAGTGAAATAATCGTAGAAAACACTCTTTGCAAACAATCACATCACAATGTTTTCGCCGGCAGCGGTGGCCGAGGGGACTGAGGCGCTCCAGTCACGGTCTGCAGGGCCACTACGGTCGGGGGTTCGAATCATTTTTTTTTTTTTTTTTTTTTTTTTTTTTTTTTTTTTTTTTTTAAAGCTTATGGGACTCAACTACGGGGCCATCAGTCCCCAAACCTACAAACTACTTATGAACTACTTACGAACTAGGACGGCACAAATATCCATGCCCGAGGGGGGATTCGAACCCCCGACCGTAGTGGCCGTGCTGACCGTGACTGGAGCGTCTCAGTCACTTCGGCCACCGCGGCCGGCTAGGTTCGAATCCCTCCTTGGGCAAAGATATTTGTGCCGTCCTTAGTCTTAGGTAGTTCATAAGTAGTTTGTAAGCTTAGGGACTGATGACCCCGTAGTTAAGTTCCATGAGTTCTACAAACATTTGGACAATGTTTTAAAAACTTTCACCATTGGCACTACAGAGGTGGCGCAAGCGAAGAATGAAATTCGCCATCACACTTCGTAGTGGCCGGCCTCGGTGGCCGAGGGTCTGAGGCGCTCCAGTCTCGATCTGCACGGCCACTACGGTCGGGGGTTCGAATCACCCCTCGGGCATGGATATTGTTTGTATAGTCTATGGGACTTAACTACGGGGTCATCAGTCGCTAAACTTACAAACTACTCATGAACTAACTAAGACTAAGGACGGCACAAAATATCCATGCTCGAGGTGGGATTCGACCCCCCGACCGTAGTGGCCGTGCAGACCGTGACTGAAGCGCCTCAGTCCCCTCGTCTACCGCGGCTGGCGCATGGATATTTGTGTCGTCCTTAGTCTTAGCTAGTTCGTAAGTAGTTTGTAAGCTTAGGGACTGATGACTCCATAGTTAAGTCCCATAAGTTTTACAAACATTTGAACATTTTAAACTTCGTAGTGTCTCAACCGAAATGGATTCACATGCCACAGAAGATCGCCGATTCAAACTCGCCCAGCGTCCGGGATCCTTCGGGTAGACCATGTCATAGGGAGTCAAATCCGGCGAGTATCGAGGCCAATCCATGCCTGCAACAGTAAATGTGGGATATTCCAAAGCAATGATTCGATTCCCGAAGTATTCATCCAGAAAGCGAAACACTTGTTCGGTCCGATGTGGTCGGGCCCCATTTTGCATAAACCATTCAGTACCTGGTCGATCCTCTAATACTTGCTTTGTGCCGACAAATTGTTCCAAAATTGCACCAGTGACCGTTTCTCGGATGAAAAAAGGGCCAATAATGCCTCTGCTGCATATTGCAGCCCACACAGTAACTTTCGGTAAATACAGGAATTTCGCTTCACACCAATATGGCTTTTCGGAACCCCAAAATCGCCAGTTCTGCTTATTCACGTATCCATTCAGGTGGAAGTGTGCTTCATTTGTAAACCAGATGCAGCCAACATCAAATCCTTCACTATCAACCATTGTGAGCATCTGATTAGCAAAGGCAACCCTTTGTTGCACAGCTCGTACGGGTATGGCGTGTTGCGTTTGAATTTTGAATGGAAACATGTGTAGGCTCTTTCTCACTATTTTGTATTTTCTGCGTGCTGGAACGCATCAAACCAGTCACTCTTGATAAATAACGTACACTACCGTCGGGGGTTCGAATCCCGCCTCGGGCATGGATATTTGTGCCGTCCTTAGTATTAGCTAGTTTATAAGTAGTTTGTGCAGGGTGTCCAGAAAAGGACTCCCAGATTTCAAAATTAAATATCTCGGAAACAAAGTTCGATAGAGAAATGCAGTAAACCGTACGTTTATTGTGAAAGCTGTAAGAAGTTTATACAGCAGAAGCTGCTAAAAGATGGCGCTGTAATCTCCATATGTAATGCGTAGTATAAATAGTGATCCGAAGCCCAGAGCGATCAGTTCTACTACTAAAACGTGAAAGGAGGTTAGCGTACCGAAGGAAGAAATTAAAACCATGTACTCCATTGAACAACGCGTTTTTCTGGTGCTAGAGTACCACAGGTTAGAAGAGAATCCTACGGCAACAACGTGAAGTTTTCAAGGACGATGCGAAAACCATTCGACGCTCTCCGCAAAATTTTAACGAACATGCAGCGTAACTGATGATCTAGTGGGGCATGTTGGCTGGAAGCAAACCGCAGTTACTCCTGAAAATATCGACACAGTTTCTGGAATTATTCAGCGAAATCCAATGTCATCCGTCCGTAGAATTGCATCTGAGACTCGTCTGAAGCGTTCCAGCACGCAGAAAATACTGAGAAAGAGCCTAGACATGTTTCAATTCAAAATTCAAACGCAACAGGCCTGAACAACAAAGGGTTGTCTTTGCTAATCAGATGCTCACAATGATTGATAGTGAAGGATTTGATGTTGGCTGCATCTGGTTTACAGATGAAGCTCACATCCACCTGAATGGATACGTGAATAAGCAGAACTGGCGATTTTAGGATTCCGAAAAGCCATATTGGTGTGAAGCGAAATCCCTGTTTTTTCCTAAAGTTACTGTGTGGGCTGCAGTATGCAGCAGAGGCATTATTGGTCCTTTTTTCATTCGAGAAACGGTCAGTGGTGCACGTTACGTAGCAATTTTGGAACAATTTGTCGTCACACAGCAAGCGTTAGAGGATCGACCAGGTACTGAATGGCTTATGCAAGATGGAGCCCGTTCACATCGGACCGAACAAGTGTTTCGCTTTCTTGAGGAATACTTCGGGAATCGAGTCATTGCTTTGTAATATCCCAAATTTACTGGTGCAAGCAAGGATTGGCCTCCATATTCGCCGGATTTGACTCCCTGTGACTTTTTTTGTGGGGCACAGTGAAAGACATGGTCTACCCGAAGCATCCCGCCACGCTGGACGAGTTTGAATCGGCGATCTCAGTGGCTTGTGAATCCATTTCGGTTGAGATACTACGAAATGTGATGGCGAATTTCATTCTTCGTTTGCGCCATCTCTGTAGTGACAATGGTGAACATATTGAAAACATTGTGATGTGATTTTTTGCAAAGTGTGTTATCATACGATTATTTCACTTATGTATGCTGATATGAGCTGCACACCGTACAGCTCCATCTGCTAGCAGCTTTTGTAACTATTATTTCAAACTGCTGTATAAACTTCTTACAGCTTTCACAAAAAACATACCATTTCTGCATTCCTCTATCGATCTTTGTTTTCGAGATATTTAATTTTGAAATCAGGGAGCAATTTCCTGGACACCCTATAAATACCATGGTGAGAGTCCCGCTAGCTAGAGCTGTACAAATTCTGTCCGCGTACCCTAATGTTCGCTGTAAACATCAGCTAACAAGGGGAAAACCAAGTATGGTACAAAGGAATTTTGACGCGTCGCAGGTATGTTGTGCGGGAACTCCTCCAGACCATCATGCTAAAAGGTTTGTTCCAATGCGCCTTAGTTCCCACGAAAATCGAGACCACCTATACCTTTATTAAATCACGGGCGGTACGAGAGAGAGTCAGCGTGTTGTAATTAGCGAGGCGCTCGACTGTTACACAGACGATCCCAAACGAAAACCTGCTCGGGATTTTTTTCCAGTTGTCCGACTACTGATTATGTACAATTATATTCCTATTTCCCAATTCTATTTATCAATTTTTATTGCTAAAGGTATATTACAGTTACATGTGGACGATAGGCTACGAATGACTAGTCGCCTGGCAGCAGCATAGTAGTCCGCTAGGATGGTCGGCCGCAGTGGCCGAGCTGTCTGCGGCGTGTCAGTCACGGTCTGCACGGCCACCCCCACGGTGGGGGGTTCGAATCCCCCATCGGGCATAGATATTTGTGCCGTCTGTAGTATTAGCTAGTTCATAAGTAGTTTGTAAGTTTAGGGACTGATGACTCCGTAGTGAAGTTCCATAGGCTACAAACATTTGAACATCGGATTTTAGAATTTATTTATATTTATGGTAGGTAAAGTTCAGAACTTAAACAACAATCAGCCAAAGCCATTCGACGCACCTCTCAAAAATTCTCAAGAAAATTGACTCTGAAATTTTGCAAAGTACGTTTAACTACTAATAATCCAAACACTTGCAGCATCTATCGGTGTAGCTCAGGTGACAGCCTTATGGCCTCACAACCACAGGGTCGGTGGATCAAATCACACTGTGGCATTTTTTTCGTCACTTACATAAAACATGTAGGGATCCCTAATTCCACATGTTGTGTCAGTTTTTGTTTCTGTGTATATGGAAAAGCTGAAAACTTTGACGTCACATAAAACAATAGTTCAGTAGCTTAGATGTTTTGAAAACCATTAGCTACTATGGATATATTTATATTCAATAAAAGTAGGACAGATGTATTGCGGGTTGACTTTTGTAGCTGATGTTCCATGACTTATGTATTCCATGATGTAATTATTCTCTAAGAAATAAACAATTGTTAAATATATTGTAATCGCGGTGTTGTGTGTTCGTAACAAGATGTATGGCATTTTATTGCAATTGATGTATACATACAACCTCCTAAAATACGATGGTCAAAACCGAGGACAACTAAAATATCTAGGTTCTGAAGTACTGGCATCGATAGAACGTACTGAAATGGTTAGACTCTTTCTGTCGTTTCTACGGAGTGGAGACCACAGCATTACGACAACCGAGATAGTGGTAACAAGAGAAAGTTCCTGCAGATGGGGTTTGTGTTGACTTCCCCGAACCTATGTCATGAAAAGCTGTAGGAAGGTTGGAAGCGCGACAAACATAGAGGGCGGTGGTTGAAGCTATTGGTGTGCCCGACGTTTAATTTCCAGGATATGTACGCGATTTCAGAAAACAGGCACCGTTAAAGTAAGGCAAGTCCAAGGTCGTCCACGGGTAGCTTGAGCAAGAGATGACCTTTATTTCCGCTTATAGAAAGCAAAGATAAGTTGAGGAAGTTGTAAGTTGATTTCAAAAATTCCATCATCTGCACTTTCGATTTATCTCGATCACAATTTGTGTAGTTCTTCTAAGATCGTCTGTGCGTTCTTTTCTAACGGCTGCACTATTCATTATTCGAACGTTTGGTTACCGTTTGTTGTGTATTCGGCGCCCGTGCAGCTCTGTGATCACGTGTTTTTTTAGGGCTTGGGTGAGGTTTAATTGTCGTGGAGATCTCTGTGCTTGGAGGCCAGTAAGGAAGTGAACGAGCGAAGAACGTCACAAAAGTGACGTAATCGATCACTAGCCCTTAGAAGCAATAAGATAAATGTTCCAATCTGATATTATCACCGACGTCTTTGAATTAAGAAACCGTTGGTAGGACAACTAACAAATGGGCTCTTGTACTTACGTTTTGACTGTAGGCACTGTTTTTGAACCATACTCACAGGAAAAACTCCAAAGGGATGCGAGGACGTTGGTGGTCAAAAAACGTGCTCATATCTACAGATTGATCTTCCAGGGAAGTCAGGGTTAGATGATGTGTCAACTCAAGACTGAATGAGCAGCAGTGCCGTCATGTTGATAGAACAAACTTTTTTTTCTATCCAAAGGAACGTCATCCAGTACTGCTGGAAGCTCATTTCCAATAAAGTGTAGATAACAGGGTACCTTCGAGAGGATACGGTAACACAGCAGGTTGAATCAAACCCAACATATTGACAAGGAAACATTCTTAAGAATGTGTCTGCAAATAGGCATGCCGGTTCCCTTCGGACCTTTGATGTGAATTACGAGCGAATGTGGGTAAAAATGAGATTAATTGGCGATTTTCAAGTATCCAATCGTCTGTCTTCATCTCCTGCTGGTAGGTTTCGAATCAACTGAAAATAACAGAGATTTAAAACATGCATACGTAATGTCCGTAATACTTTAGTGTGGAACACCGTGTTTGTTGAAGGGCTACGTTCCAACGACTGAATAATGTACTTAATCCAAAGTCTATTCTACAGGTTCGCATGCAGCATGACTGCAGGATACTGTATCAGAATCACGCAGTGTCTATCGAACACAGGAGTAAAAACTGTGCAATACAGCACTCTGCGGTTAGGAGAGTGTAAGCCGTATTCTTTGCAAGCAGTAGCAGCGTTTCCATTATAAAACGCGCACTGAAGTAACGCACTGACATACTCATGCATCACAATCTTAAACTTGGCTGCAGTTCAGCAACGGTGGAACATGATCCAAAAGTGAAAAATAAGTCAGCAAACTAGTTGCAAGAAATAGGTTTATATTGATAAACCTTGACCAGGATTTTGGCAAAAGTAATGTTGCCTCCTTCAGAAGAATTTCATTGAGCTCACATTAAAACAGTTGTTAAATAAAATAAGTGCTCACTCGACGTGTGTGTGGCCGTGCTTCCCAATTTTATGTTGCAGACATTAGTTTTAAAATTTTACATTTCATTCCATGACATAGTCAGCCACATTTGGCCACTTCATTTTATTTAACAACTATTTTAATGTGAACTAAATGAAATTCTGCTGAAGAAGGCCAAATTACTTTTGCCGAAACCCGCGTCAGGGATTATATATATAATATAACCATTTTCTTTCAACTGGTTGGCTGATATTTTGTTCACTTTTGATACTCATACATGTGATATGAAGGGTCCAGGGAAAGAACCAGGTAAGTCACAATTTCAATGAAACTCGGAAGACGATTTTTTAATTTTAAAACGTAATAAGTACATCTCATACAAACTAATGTTTTCAAACCATATAAAACATTGAAGTCCTGAATATAGAGAACAAAATAAGACTGTTTCTATGGTGTTCAACATTGACAGCATGAAAATAAATTAAAAAATTTACTCAAACTACAAACTTTTCAGGAAAGAAACCAGGTAAGTCCCTGAAACAGAAAGAGAACGGAGCATATGAGTCAGCTATTCCTTTCTCGTGTATGAACGAATGTTTTAATGTCATTTTATTTATTATTATTATTGTAATTTCTAACATTATTCTTATTGTTTATGATATTACAATTATCATTTCTAATGCTATTATCATCAATTACAATTTTATTATTATTATTATTATGGAAACTCACAGATCTGTTCCAAGTTATCAATCATGAGGCAATGAATGGAAAAATTCCACTGTTGCTGGACCACAGAACTTAATGAGGCTCATTAAATCATTGTACTTTGCTCTAGAAATACGTAAGTGACCTGCAGACAATGGAGAATTTTGTTACATATTTTTACACATAAGCAATAGTAAATAAAAGTCTTAAGAGTAGCATTACCTGTGTAGGACAAAGAGGGTAGCTCGAACTCTCCAGCCTTCTGATTTGATGGATCTCTGTCAGGCTTCCTTATGATGCTTGATACCATGTGACCATTATACGTGTCTCACCAGTTCATCAGGCGATGGTGAATGGACGAAGTCTCAATTTCCTTCACTGGTTGAATCTTAAATGGACATTTCGGTACATATTTCTGATTTAAGAAGTATTTCCAATCATATACCATTTCCTGAGAAACTTTCTCCACAATGAACGGTGATGGTTTCATTCAAAAAAAAATGTTCAAATGTTTGTAGAACTTATGGGACTTAACTACGGGGTCATCAGTCCCTAAGCTTACAAACTACTTATGAACTACCTAAGACTAAGGACGGCACAAATATCCATGCCCGAGGGGGGATTCGAACCCCCGACCGTAGTAGCCTTGCAGACCGTGACTGGAGCGCCTCAGTCCCCTCGGCCACCGCGCCGGCGATGGTTTCATTCTCGAATTTTCAATCATACTCATGAAATCGTCTGGGGTTTTCATCCTTCGTTTCAAATCCCACAGACCAACATTCCTATCACTTTCCATGTAGGAATGACCTCGTTCTGGAAATGTGATCTTGATATTTCTCTATCCATGAATGTTATTATGAACGAGATAGTGCAAGAAGCGGAAAACTGTGAAATTCTTGTTTTGCCCCTCCAGCAGAATCACAGAACACTTGAAGCTCTTCAACATTGTTATCAAGGTAATTCATAACGAAATGAAAAAGGAAAGACGCTACCTCGTTAGGACCTTTCTTGGCAATACCTTCGTGGTACTCATAGAAAACTGACTGCCCCGTGGAGAGAACGTGGATGTTGAAAGAATACATTGATAACTGACGCTTATAATACACATCGTTCGTAGTTATGTTTGGTAATGAACATTTTTAGCAAAATCCATACAAATTGCTTCCATCTTCTTGGTTTTCATAGCTTTATGCCTTGCATCTCGTTTGCGTTGGTAGAATGTTTCGGCTTTTCTTTTGTGAAGGACATTCATGGTTGTTAACTTCTTAATTTCTTCTTTATCTTTCTCTGGGTAGAGTGCTTTAAGTTTCACTGAGAATTCATCACAATGAGTGCACGTGTCACTACGTGGGTATCCGAAGGATTTGTTGAAATCCGTGTTCATAATGCATCTATAGGTTTCATAGGAAACATCAACAGTAGGATGAAGTTCCTTATACATCAGAAACATTCTCTTGATATTCAAATCGTCTGGCAAATAAGTCTTTCTTGAATCTTTTAAGCTGTAATGGCTTTGTCGACCTTTAAAACTGCTTATATGACTGTATACCAACGATCTTGTAGATTCGTCAAGCTTCCTGTGAAGATGCGTGTGTTTACCCCACTTGTCTTGCGGTGCAGAACCAGTTAGTTTCAAGCTCTTCTGTATGTATTCCAATTTGTTTTTTGTGATACCATGTATTGCACAAAACGCTTTTGCACAAACTGGTACATCACACTTATTGTCACACCCTACGGTAATTCTAACTCTGTATGCAAATGCAACATCTCGTAATTTCGCGTTTTCTTCTGTCTGACGTGGTCGCCTTCTGTTGACGCACAGAACTGTTATTAAACCTACTAAATATGCATTCTGATCATTGTGTGATTCTAGACTGTTGAATTTGCGTAGTATTTCAGCTCTTTCTGCTTGAGTGGTGACTTCAAAGCATTTAAGACGGGAACATTTGCACGTCTCCCCTATTTCATGTGAACTTAGCCTTAATTTCTTACCAACATCAGCAATTCGGCCAGTTTTCCTTTGCTTCTTAGGTTCATTTTGTGGAATTCCATCGTCTTCATTTACTAATGTCGACATCACAGAACAGCACAGCACAGCACAGAACGATTTATTAAACAGCGCCGCAATAACAAATCACACTCAGAAACACAATGTAAAAAAGGAACACCTGCAACAATGAAATGTCAAAGATATATTGGCACGAAAGTCTGGTGTGCGCACGGCCATCTGTTGAGATGCAGTGGACTTACCTGGTTTTTTCGCGGATTCTGTGGACTTACCTGCTTCTTTTCCTGTACGCCAAAACTTTAGGGGCAAATAAATCCGTGACTAAGCTGGTTTATGCCCTGTTTCATGCTGCTAACAGATAGCTCTATCGATGGAGAATCGAATGGCATCTCTAACTCATTTCAAGAGAAAAATGGACTTACCTGGTTTTTTCCCTGGACCCTTCATATATTTACAAGCTACGGTACAGTGACTTTGATAGCAAATCACATGGAAAACTTCAATGTGAACTAAATCTTTACTTGACAGATTGAACATTAACACTACTACGGACTTTCGATAAATGCATGTATGGTAACAAACGAAACGAAAGTGCATTGATTAGTGCACTATCGATCTACTCAATTAAATTTGGACGCACGTCACATGTCTGCCTCTGTAGTCTAGTGGGGAGCGTGGTGCGTTTACTGCGTTACAACGCAGGGAGGCAGTATTCGATTCCCGGTCCGGGCTGAGACTTTTTCCGCTCATGATCTGGGTACTGTGAAGTCGTAATGATCATTTCATCATCAGTGACACACAATTCGCCAAACTGGCGTTAGCTAAAAAAGACTTGCACCAGGCACACTGAAAATGACCACAATTGCTGTCTAACAGTCATAAATGCCACACAGTAATTATCACGTGTTATATGGAATTTTATTGCAATTCGTGTATACCACCAACCTGCTAAAATTTTTACTATCGTTCCTGAAACAACCTGTGTATGTTAAGATTACCTGACATTATCGGTTTTGGAGGCTATCGTTAGTTGTGTAGTCTTCATAATAAAATTCCAAGATCGCAAATTAATAATTTATTGAATGACGTCCTGTTTCGGTGATCTGTGTCACCATCAACTGGTCATGTATATTTTGCAAGATGGTCAACTTATTTAAAAATTGATATAAAATACTAAGTGCACCGTAACACTTAGTCACTATATAAAAATACACAAGTTAAAACATGACAGCTTTAAATTGTGTATTTTTATGTAGTGACTGAGTGCTACGTTGAACTTATTATTTTATATCCATTTTTTGAATAAAATGGCCAGGGAGGGAGGGAAATGGGCGGGGATTGGCGAAGGATTGTTTCCTGTCGCCAACGTTTCTACTGCAATCCGTGCAATTCGCGTCTATTGCTTATCTCCAATACTTATTATTTGTAGGGTTACCCCCACTACCAAAACCCGAACTTCCTTGCTAAAAGCTCTATACAATGTAAATTTTTTAGTGTATTACGTAGTGAACTCTTTGGTGAGTGCCATAGATATCTACTCTATAGTAACTGCAATATACTGTATACATTGGCGTCCAAACTATACATATCGAAGCTGTTCTTATCGAAGCGATAGTATCGAACAAGCGAATGTATAGCAATTTTTATTTATTTTAATGATATGCACGAAACATTAATCATTTTAAGTGAAAGTTAGGTATAGATTATACGCGAACCGAATATCCGGTTCAGAAACACTTAATAGATTTAGAGTTTTATTTATTTTATCATCAGTACGAGCCGCGGTGGAGTTGCTAGCTGTCTAAAGCGTCTCGCTGCGGAGCGCGCGGTTGTTAGCCGTGGAGGTTCGAGTCATCCCTGGGGCATGGGTGTGTGTGTTTCAAATCAAATGTTTGAGTAGTCTATGGGACTTAACTACGGGGTCATCAGTCCCTAAACTTACAAACTACTTATGAACTAACTAAGACTAAGGACGGCACAAATATCCATGCCCGAGGGGGAGATTCGAACCCCCGACCGTAGTGGCCGTGCAGACCGTGACTGAAGCGCCTCAGTACCCGCAGCCACCGCGGCCGGCTGTGTGTGTTTGTCCTTAGGTTAGTTTACCTAGGTTTAAGTAGTTTGTAAGCTACGGACTGATGACCACGCAGTTTGGTCCGATAGATTTACAAACATTTTGAACATCAGTACGAAACAGTGATCAAGTGATTTTAAATCATCATCTTACGAGGACAATTATTGCTTTCCCGTGGTCGCTCGCGGCAATGTTGGCAAGGTTTTACAACTGCATTAGGATACGCTTAAATTTCGTAGTAGTTACTGAATATGTTCAATATGTATTCAGTGTAATCGTTACTGTAAAGTGGATCACGAAGTGGGTACTAATAACTCATCTTTGGTCTCGCGGATAACATATCTTAGATTCAATCGGGGCGGGGCTTAGCCTATCGGAGGTTTAGCCTCTAGAGGCGGGGCTTGGTAAGCGCCAACGTTACGTTGGACGGCAGGGGAGGCGCTACCCTTCCACCCCTCCCCCAACCCCCCCCCCCAAAACCCAAGAGTTCTGAATAGAGCTGCAGAGATCCGAACGCTTGGCCAGCAGGGGTAAATAAACAGCCCTCAGCAGACACGTCATGCCATCGGCACCACCTGACGATGGCAAAACGGTGGTCTGCCGAAGTAAAGTGCACTTCGAGCCATTCGAACTGGCAGCACACCTGAGGAATCACGGATGCAGCATGTACGTCGGGAGAGCCTTAGATCACACAAAACCTCAGTAAATTTACTGAAGAGTGTCTCTGATTTTGAGTAAAGAAGAAACGGGAATCATTTCACTCATTACTTCCGTGGCACTGGTAGAGCAACCGTAATAAATATTTTGTCAAGAAACAGTCTTGGTTGCACAAATAAAATACTTTTAATTTCTTTCGAATGTGATGCGTTTCGCCTGTTCTTGGCATCATCAGACGTTTTTGGGAAATTACAAACTTGTTTAAAAGACAGAATTTGACATAAGAGTACATAGAAATATCCATATGTCTTACATATAGTTTTAAGTCAATAGCAGTATTTTAAAGAAGCTTGTACTTTTTCTGGATGTCGAAGGATGCCTAGAACAGGCCAAACGTGTCGCACTTTACATGAGGAAAATACTGTATTTGTGCAAACAAGACTGTTTTTCTGAAAAGAAGAAACTGGTAATGCGACGTAGTATACAAATGCACTGGTCAATCACAGAAGAGTACTAGAATTTTGGTTAATCTTTCGCACGGAAATAGTACCGACTATATCATCTGTTAACATTATTTTAAACTCCTCTCCGCCATATGTATACAGCTGTCTTCAGATTTGCTCCTAGGAAACTAAATTGGATGGCTGCAAGCCATAAATTTGACGCAATTAGTAACTGCGTATCTTTTCCCAAAACATGTGACGGAGTCGTTCCAACATTCTGTACTATCCGTTAGCACTGGTTGGAAACCCTCAGCTGCCAGGATCCAGAAAGACATAAGATCATGGTATCACCGACCGTAGGTCGCTGCTGAAAATTTTATTTTCCCACCCTCTGCAATTATTCTACCTCAATTACAATACCACATAGGCATAACTGTACATAAGAGTTTGTCGATTAGTTTGAACATGTAGTTTTACCTAACAGATTATGTCATATTCTTTTTGAATGACTCTGTATGTGGAATGATATCCATCGAGAAGAAAATGTGTGCAGATATGCCTGTATTAGCTGTAGGTGGAGACTGCCCAGCAGCAGCTCGAGTGACCAGGAGATCAAGGTCTAGTGTTGATGTTTTATGATTGACGTACCATTTCAATGTCATGCGCCTTCACGAAACAAAAACATAGGACACAAGTGACCAGATGATGTTATCCTAAGTGATTCGAAACTGGTCGTCAGGAAAATGAATTAATTAATAGCTGTTGTATCTTCCGGGTTATGAGGTCGTGGTCCAAGAAACATATCTGTTCCTGACGTTTCGTCCAGAGCTGCGCTGGACATCTTCAGAGGTACTGGTAGCGGTGAGTCTTGCGCAGCTCTGGACGAAACGTCAGGAACAGATATGTTTCTTGGACCACGACCTCATAACCCGGAAGATACAACAGCTATTACTTCAGCCGGTCGTGAAAGCCTTCACTGCATGAATGAATTAATTAATTGCGTTCTGGGCATTTTAATATTTCATAGTGTTGATGAGTCGCGATGTCTTGCAGATGTTCCCGTGGCGACACTCAAGCTGGGGACGTCGCTGCGGCCCGAGAGCATCCGAGAGGGCTACGACGTCTACTTCGACTGCCACGTGAGGGCGCAACCGCCCGTCACCCGCGTAGAGTGGAGGCACAACGTGAGTACTGTTGTTGTTGTTGTTGTTGTGTTGTGGTCTGATAACTGGACTGGCTCATTACTCAATGTTACTTAATTCTACGAATTCGAAATATTTAAATATTTCTACCGTTACAGGGCACTGAAATATATTCATTGGCAAAGTTCAAAATTTCTGCTGGGCCAGGATTCAAACACGAATTTTCCGCTTCGGGCCAGTGGTTGCCATATTTTTTTCTTTTTTTTTTTTTTTTTTTGATTCACATGGGTAACATATTGTATTTTCTTGGGCCATATAAATAAAATAGAAATAAAAAATATTACGAAACATAACAAAGACAAGAACCGCACGGTAGACTTCTTTTTAATCTTTTTGACGAGAAGGGCCAAGGTGCTTGCGGTACCACCTAACCATTAACCCCGTTATCCATCATAAATCACTTATATGGAAAACTTTTAAAAAGCGCCTGAAGATGCAACTGTAGGTTGCGAAACCGGCTGTGCGGATCTTCACGACTCCAACAAAAATAACAGCTCAAGTGGACCAAGGACTTTCATTCTGACTCTTACAATTTTAACTGTGTGAAAGTTTCTTAAATATGTACAACAAACCGAACTTAATGTATGCTTCTGGAAGGATGACAGAAGAGTGACGTCCTCTTCAGGTATCGGAAATAAACATTCTTCAGGTCAGACTCTCCGCAACGGGGACCCGGGTATGTCTTCGCGTAAATAATTCTTCCTCCATGTTCGAGTTTGGTCCGAATTAGTGTTCGCTTTGTCTTCTCTGACCCGTGTCGACCCAGTTACGGGGGGCACCTTGATGTGTTGCGTAAGTATTTGGCAAGGTCTGGTGATTAGTCCTGTTCTCCGCTCGTTTCATTGATTTGATCGTGTTGCTTTATACTTCTTGTCGAGAGTGATAGAAAAACTGCTTGGTTAGCAATAGGAATATGTTAAACAGCTTCTAGATGCGTGCAGGACACTGGGCTACGCACCTTTCAGCTCCTATCTCCAGGGAGGTTCCAACTGCGGGGCGGATTAGTAAAAATGCTTCCTAAGTAGTTAGTAAAGACAGACCGGTACTTTGCGTGCTGTCTCATAATGTCGTGTCGTGTTAGTAAGAACGTCCAGAAATATATCACGTCCTTGCGTCCGTCTCGCAAAAGGTAATGGGTGGCCATGCCCTTTATCCAAGTGACTGCATGCATCTTCGGTGATGGGAAATACTTCGCATCCGGATGGAGTATCATCTTCGTGGTAATCATGTGGGTTGGTACCCGGAGATAAAGGGCTAATATCTATTGGACTAGGTGCCACACGGCCGCCGCCTAGCCGCAGAGCAGACGGTGTTAGTCGGTGTCGTCTTCGTTGCACCTCAGGCAGAGCGGGGAGTCCACCAGGAATATGGCGTGCCCAATTGGGCTAGCCAGACACGCTTCCCTTCCAACCCACATTTTCAACTTATAGCACACTACGATTTCAGTGCCCCCTGTCCATTACTTCCTCTTACTCACAGCCTGTACTGTATTCCCGCGAGGGATCGTGTTCAGCGTGTCCGATGCAAATCTTTAAGTGACGCGACATGGGCCACATGCGCGTCGATGATGATGAAATGGTGATCAGGACGACACAACTCCCAGTCCCCCAGTAGAGAAAAATCTCCAACCCGACCTGGAATCTAAGCCGGGCCCCTTGCGTGACAATCTGGCTCGCTATCATCTGGACTACAGAGGCGGTATTCCCGCAAGGGATCGAGCGTATTAATGCTTCCGCATTGAAATAGTCAGTTGCCTGTTGGGTGTAAATTTATAAATATATGGTATTTGTTCTTTCGGAACAGACACCGTATCAATAATTTACTCATTTTACTCAATTCTTTCCGTATCTATGCATCTCTACATTACCTCTGTATCTTGATTGCACTTGAGCTATTTCTAGGACCCAAACCTTTAAATCCTATTGCACTTTTTACCCGGCGCTCTTGCCTCCAGTGCCGTGCTGACGGCTTCTTACAGTTCAAGGATGCGTGCAATCAAACAGTCCCTTCTGTTAGTCGGTGGCCTCCTGCCGTTTTCTATCCTCCACCTCCTCGTCACTTTGCAATTTATGAGTCAAATTTTCTGAATTTACTTTTCCAAAGCCCTTTATCTTCCATGGACATACATTTTAGGAACAGTAGAAGCGAAATTTTGTGACTTAAATTCCTTTATTGAAAATGATTTACCGATATTATCTGTCAAAGTCGCAGTGTTAAACTTTCATTTTATTTCTCGTTCCTTAATTATGATCATCCTTCCTGAAAGCTGGGGCGGCCGCGGTGGCCGTGAGGACTGGCACGGCCACTACGGTCGGAGATGTGAATCCCCCTCAGGCACGGATATTTGTGCCGTCCTTAGTATTAGCTAGTTCATAAGTAGTTTGTAAGTTTAGTGGCTCATGACCCCGTAGTTAAGTCCCATAAGCTATACAAACATTTGAAACATATTTTCCAGAAAGCTGGCCTACACCTTTGTTGGCCAGTCCTGGGCCGGTCTCCGCCTCATTACGTTATATTGAAGTCCCCTGTTGGTTTGCCCGTCACGTCACTTACGTATAATAATAATAATTTCGTGTGGTTCATTGGCCTGGTGCAAGTCTTTCAATTGGACGCCACTTCGGCGATTTGCGTGTCCCTAGCCTACCCCGGTTATCCAACTGGGGAAAGGGGACCTTCAGCTTAGCGTGGAATCCGAATCAGGTGTCGTTTCTGGCGACTCCTCACATCGTTGAGAGGCGAAGGATGGGTTAAAGCGCGGACTGAAGAAATGCGAGATCCGGCCGGGTTTCGAACCCACGACCCTTCAGTTTCCAGTCGAGCGCCTTACCCCAAGACCACCGGGCCACTTACGTGTTCCATTATTGCACGTTACGAACTTAAGTATTATGTATTCACTTCAAATCCGTCGATCGATACTGGGAGCAATTTAAAAAAAAAAAAAAAAAAAAAAAAAAAAAAAAAAAAAAAAAAAAAAAAAAAAAGCCGGCCGCGGTGGCCGAGGGGACTAAGGCGCTTCAGTCGCGGTCTGCACGGCCACTACGACCCCATAGTGAATTAGAAAATTCGCCCTTTTAAGCGCGCCCAAAGGAACCGTTCGTGCCGCAGCTCAACTCGAAACGGTCAAACACACCAAACGGAAGATGAATCGAAATCCTCAAACACATTTGTTTGTGTTTGAATCGAAATCATGCCGTTATATTGAAGTCCCCTTTTGGTTAGCCTGTAAAGCCACTTACGCGTTTCATTATTGCACATTACGAACTTAAGTATTACGTTTTCACTTCACATCCGTCGATCGATACTGGGAGCATACACACACACACACACACATATATATATATATATATATATATATATATATATATATATATATATATATATATATATATCTTGAAACTTTTCTGAAAACCCTACTATCGAAGGTCGCCACTACAAAATGTGACTTTTAATCAGCCCATTTTCATCCCTCGTGACCTGAATTACATCTGAAAGTCATTGCGACGCCATAGTGAAGTAGAAAATTTGCCCTTTTAAGCGCGTCCAAAGGAACCGTTCGTGCCGCAGCTCAACTCGGAACGGTCAAACACACCAAACGGAAAATGAATCGGAATTCACTCTGTATTCAGGCAGATGAAATTATCGTCGGTAGGCCGGCAGCCGCCGCTTTGGCCGAACAGCGTCGGCGGTGAAAGGAAGGGACGGCGAGCGCCACTGCTCCGCCCTTTCAGGGTGCCGCGACGGGCAGATCGGTGAATGCGGCGCGCGTCCGCGAATCACTTAGCGAGGCCCCGGCCACCGCGCGGCCACTCGTCGCCCGCATGTCGCCCGCTGCCGCCGCCATCGGTCAAAAGCCGGCGCCCTCCAGGCGCGCGCGCTGCTAATTTCGGAATTCGGAAACTGCATTCAGCCGAGTTCCTCCCGCACGCAGCTGCATCACTGGTAGAGACGAGGTCCCTCACCCCCACCCTCTGCCACTTCTCTCTTTTAATTTCCGTGTCAGTTCGCCTCTGATAATTACCGACAACTGAGGGCAAAGCTATATCGACAGATCCTTTTTCCGGGGCTAATCTCGTTAGTAAGTGGCTTTTTGGGAAGAACTCGAGAGCGGGACTCTCTCTCTCTCTCTCTCTAAAGCCTGCCGATGTACCACCGCTGCAGTATCGGGACCGTTTGAGGCTCGTTTCTGAGCTGAGAGCGGTTTCAGTAGCGCTGAAAATGTGTTTGAGGATGTCGGCAATGGATTCAAACCACGTATCCGAGGGCAGACGGAGTCGAGTACCTGCAAGGAACAGACGCCACATGTATATATGTTTATGATTATTAAGAAACTTATTGGTATGGGGAGTACATGAAAGTTCACGTGGAAGATGTACTAGTTTATAATAGGGTGTTTCTTGAAAATTAGGGAACTGTTGTTTATATCCGGCTAATTTTTCCTGTCACGTAGTTCTATGTTGCTACCGCACCATGTGTATACCCGCTCTGTTGTTTGCCCGGTCTACTACTATCTAGGGTCAAAGTAGTAGCTAAAAGAACAAAAACTGATAACAATTTTATCTTACACTATTTGGACAGTTTGGTTTCACGAATGGTGTATAACAGAGATGATACGTGAGAAAGTCGGCCCATACCCCATCAAACTATTAACGTTACACGTCGATTCCTAAAGAAAAAACATGCATTTAACACGTAAAGATTTTCTTCTTAAAGGACTTATTCCTTACAAATACTTCCACTAAGTTATTTGCAAATACACTGCCGGAAGAAAAATAGAGAAGTCCACCTGAATAGACGACTCACATTTCGATCCGAAGACGGAAGAGACCACTAATAAAAGACGTGAGAAAAGAGGCACCTTGCAGCAAGATGTTTGCTGATGATGTAGTAATCTGTGAACAAACCCAGGAGGCGCTTCAAGACAAGCTTGAGCAGTGGAGAAAAGCTCTAGAGAAAAATGGAATGAGAATTAGCAGGGACAAAACAGTATATGTGTACAAAGAATGCCTAAAAGAAGAACAACATTCGCTGGTCAACAAAATACCTTGGCTCTTACATGCAAAGTGATGGAGGACTGGTGGACGAAATACAGCACAGGATGAACTGGAGGAAACTGATCCGAGTACTGTGTGATAAGAAGGTTAGCTGCAGAATAAAATGTTTGTTTGTAAATCTATCGGACCAAACTGCGTGGTCATCAGTCCGTAGCTTACAAGCTACTTAATCCTAGGTAAACTAACCTAAGGATAAACACACACACCCATGCCCCAGGGAGGACTCGAACCTCCACGGCGAGCAACCGAGCTCTCCGCAGCGAGACGCTTTAGACCGCTCGGCTACTCCACCGCGACGCAGAATAAAAGGAAAGCTTTACAAGTCTGTGGTGAGGCCTGCGATGCTGTATAGTGCAGAAACTTGGCTAACTACAAAAGACCAAAGGAAAAAGATAAAAGTGGCAGAAATGAGAATGTTAAGGTGGATAAGGGAGATGGCCCGAAAGCATAGAATAAGGAATGAGTACGTCAGGGGAACAGCGAAATTGGGGCCGATAGGGAAGGAGAACCAAGAAAGTAGGCATATATGGTATGGACATGTGCAGAGAAGAAGGGTGTACAATGTGGGGTGAAGAGTTGAAGACCTGGAAATCGAAGGATCAAGGAGAAAAGGAAGACCGAAACTGAGTTGGAAAAATAAGGTAGCAGGGGACCTAAGGGAGAAAGGATGGCTCAGAGAAGAAGAACTGGATAGACGTTTGTGGAAGAGAAGGATCCATCAAAATAACGCCGACCCCACATCACGTGGGAAAAGGCTGAGATGACGATGATGATAATGACGATGACGGCAGTGGCCACTTGGGGAAGATCAGATTTACTGGTAATGGTTTCAACGTCGCCCGCCAACAGATAGCGTTCTGATGTGGCTGCCGAAGTGCCATCTGTTCAAATGTTCAAATGTTTGTATAGCTTATGGGACTTAACTACGGGGTCATCAGTCCCAAAACTTACAAACTACTTAGGAACTAACTAATACTAAGGACGGCACAAATATCCATGCCCGAGGGCGGATTCGAACCGCCGACCGTAGTGGGCGTGCAGACCGTGACTGGAGCGCCTCAGTCCCCTCGGCCACCGCACCGCGGCCGCGCCATCTGTGTGTATCCCTTCGTAGGGAATGTTTAGAGCCATGAGGCTGAGTGCCATATTAACGTGTGAAGAAAGCAGGCGCCATTCGACGCAGACACAGACATACTCATGATTCCAACAGTGAACAGAATGAGTTTAGAAAGGGTCAAAGTGTGGCCTTCGGTATGCGGGCTGGCACTTTCACAAACTGCCACACTAATTGGACGTGGGCGTTTGCTCGCGAATATTCTCATTTTAAGATGTGGAAAGCACGCGCGATGGTGTGTGTGTGTGTTTTTTATTAGTTACGAGTAGTAACGGTTGTTCAAGCTGTGGGTCTCGACTCCCAAGGGGGACGTGAAATACTACTTGGGGGTCGTGGTGGCCATAGGAAGGAATTGCAGCAACGTAAATCCCAGGACTAACAAAAGTGAATGTATTTTACATTAGAATTACTTAAGTCCTTATTAAAATTCATTCTAAATTGAATAGAATCTTCTTCATCGTTTTATAATATGTAGATTCAACGATGAATAAACAAGTTACCTGAAGATCGTTTCTAGGAATCAAATTCAAACAAAAATCTTCTAGAAATGGACCACACTGGAATATCACTTAAAAGAGTCAAAGTCTGTTACATATCTCACCAGAACTGAAAAACACTCATTATACCAAGTGTAATTGTGTGTCGGAAATAAATGAAGTTAGAATATTTTCTATTCGAAATGTGTAATACTGTACGTATTTTTTTTACAAGAAAGTATTACCAACAAGAAAAAAAATTGCATTCGTTGTTTTTGAGATCTCTCACATAGTAGCGGTATGGCTTGGGGGGTAGCGAACTTTTTCTTGGAAACGGGGTCGCTTGCAGGAAAAGGTTAGGAAATACTGACCTAAATTCGTTGTGGTGTAGTGAATAGCAGTTAACTGTTTTTGAACTTAAATATTTACAGATTTCACATGTCTGATTCTGACACAATAAACAGAATATCTTATTGCCTACTGTTGCACCAATAGCCTTATTTAATTGTTTACGTCTACCTGTAACTACATGTTAACTTACTGTCTAAATGTTTTGCGCTTGTGGTAGTTTTACCCTCCAGGTGTGGTATGGTCCTGTTCAGTGTTACCGTTTGTACTTGTGCTACTGTTTGTGTCAATGCTTCAGCTCCCATCATTCTTCTGCATGTGTGTATCGAGTCTGTCTTCTGCGGTGTGGGTGTGTTTGTATGAATATTTCATGAAGTGTGCGTTATGCACCATCAGCGACTTCCTTTGTTTTCTCTCATTTAGCCGTCTCTTACATAGTTAGAAACAGGTCTTCGTCAGATATGTATGATGTATGGGAGTTGCTGGCAGTGTAGAAGTATGTGTTGTGGGGAAATACATTTCCCACAAGCTCATTGAGCCCTCATAACGTCCTACAATTGCCCGCGATAAGGCACATGTCAAGTCAGAAACTTGACCATACACAAGCTGGGCTTAATATGGCGCATCTTTAGACGTTCACTCTTATCCAAGACTAATTTAACCTGTTTCCAATTCTCTCGACCAATTATTCAGCCGCCATCTAATGACTTGGCGTTTCTCCCTAAAGTTTTCAACGGGTTATGTCTATCACATTATCTAATCTTGTCTACAGCAGGTACGTTATTGCCCTGAATAGGAAATGTTCAAATGTTTGTAAATCTATCGGACCAAACTGCGTGGTCATCAGCCCGTAGCTTACAAAGTACTTAAACCTAGGTAAACTAACCTAAGGACAACACACACACACCCATGCCCCAGGGAGGACTCGAACCTCCACGGCGAGCAACCGCGCACTCCGCAGCGAGACGCTCAATGTGGTAGGTTCTGAGACCTACACACAATGTGTCCATGATATTGTGACGAAAGCCCAAGATAGTGTGTTGTGTTTTGTCCTTATCTTCATCGACAGACAAGAGGCCGAATTGGTGTCAACTGAAAAAGCCAGAAACAAGGCTGCCGATTCCTACTGAGGAATTTGATTGACTATGGGCGCAAGTACGAAAAGTGTATTTCCTGTAAAAGTGGGTTCAGGAGTCTCGTGTTTATATAGTATTAAAAATGAGTGATATTTTAATTATGTAATAATTTTGTCTCAGACCATACTTTTAACAAACAGAGTAATTCCTTAAAAGTAAAGCTACTTCTTCTATTTGTGGTATTTTATTCAGAACATAGTGAGCGTTTTACGCCCTTTTTCCAGCAAATCATGATATCTAGCCTCGGCGGAGTGGCCGGACGCGTTGAGGCGCTACGCTACGATGTGCTAAGCCGTTCCCTGTCGGGGGTTCGAATCCTCCTTCGGGCATGGATGTTTGTGTTGTCTTTAGTTAATAAATAGTTTGTACGTATAGGGACTGATGAACCTGCAGTTAATTCCCATAAGCTTGACAGACATTCGAACAACATGATATGTATACAACCTATAATGAACATTGTATTGAAATATTTGTATTATTATATTATTGTCTAGTTGAACTGTACATCAACAAAAACATATGTTTATGACCATTAAAGGTTATGTCTATCCATCATGGTTAGACGGATGATGGGACGACGGGATGTATGAATTTGAAAAATGAAAAATTTCAGTCGTTATTTTTGGAATTTTAATTACTAGTTTCGAGAATACATAGTTCTCTTCTTTAGACCCTGTGACAGACAATAACAATAGTTAACAAAAACGTACACTTGACAGCAAAAAAAGTGGATCATCCCTGAATTACTAAGTGGAGACCGCACCTGACGCTATGCAACCACCATTGCACAGCTGCTTCGCAGGTCGTCAAATCATTGCACAGTACAGTTATTACCTACCCACAATAGGTACTAAGTAAGTCTCCTATTTCTCCTTATGGCATTCAGGCAAGGTACAAACGAATACTTTCGTACAACAAATATTAGAATAAACGTCATTAGAGATGAGACAGTAACACTTGTAAATAAAAATTAAGTTGCAATAAGTGAAAAGTCAGATACGTTATCACAGTTGTTTAGTGACATGATATGTCTTTGTTCATGATCTGAATCTGAACGCACTGTTAAGCAAAAAACAGTTATATGCCTGATCGAGATGCGATTACAGGTAACGCACTTTTTCGTGACCTCTCCCTGATCGGCGGAAGTCGGCTGAGCTCGTGTGTCAACGGATTGTTTATGCTCTCTACCAAACTTACCTCGTAACAGCGTTGTACACCGTAGACCTCGTCAATGTATTGTTGTTTTGTACTTCGTATTGATTATTGTCTTCCACTTTGTTATTTGCTAAAATAAGTCCACATACTCCGACGGCTTCTTTTACAAGAAAGAACGCTGACCTTGAATGTGGTGTGAAGAATATTAATTCTGATTTTTATTCTGTTACGACAGTAAAAAGAGGCAAAGAGCGTTGTTACACCCGATTAATAAGTCCCTTTGAAATATTAACATTTCGCAGATAAGCGTTCCACTTTTCTATTACTCAAACATTAAAGTGATACTTAATTTCGTGTTCCATCTGTAACGCCTTAACCCCTTACATGTTGTTTCTTTTAAAACCTGTAATCTATACGCCGTAAGCTGCCGGCACTGGGGGAAAGAGGCGGGGCTTGTTCTAACAACCAATTCGCTGTGAGCTAAATTCAAGCTTCAGCTCCCAACATTCTCCGCTCAGAGGGACCACGTTTAAGTGCGTGTGATCTCTAGGCATAAATAGACGTAAAACACTGACGTTTTCATTAGTTTCTTAGACCGATGACTGAACCCAGAAATAAATGATAATCTTAGCACTGCACCAGGAATTGCATGAAGCTCCTATTGTTTCTGTGAGGTAACCGCAGAATATACGTAATATAGCGCAATTCACAGATGTCATACATCATAAAGTTGTGGAATAGAATACAGTGTATTGATGATTTGTTAACTAAGCACAATCATATGTCACATATCAAATATGTTCACAAATAGCGTTATACTGGTACCTGAAACGAGGATACAATTAATTTTTCCCCGGCAGGGAATCAAACCCAGCACCATTTGCTATTGTATAAAAGGAAGGAATACTGCTGATATATTTATTGTTTCTTCCGGGGACTCCAACCCTGCACATACCGTCACTCTTGACCTGACACCATGAGGTGTCAACTATCACATTGCCGTTCACCAGTAGTTACGATCACACCGTTCGTAGAGACGTGAAAGGGGTTTGGTATTTTGCGAAAACTTTGTTTAATTTAGTAGCACATGGACATGTGCAATTTTGATTTGAAATAAGGCAGAGTCCTGCGTTCTTTATTGCAGTTACTGGAGGTGTAGATGGTATTTTTGTGGCCGTTAAAAACTGTTGCCCTCCAGCGAATTACAGATGCTTTGGCATAATGTTTTGTCATAATGGAGTACTCATGAGACAGTACGACCAGTCAAAGAGCTCAGAGGTGTCTGGCTAGGTAAGACATTCTTGGCCGCACGGGATGGCCACGTAGTGTGAGGCGCCTTATCGCGGATTTTGCATGATATTATACTACGTTTTAGTATGCTACATTGCGATTTGGCATGGCATTCTGTAATAAGCTTATTTAACTATGAGCTCATTATAATAAAGATTGTTGGGTAGCTTTTGCCACGATAACTTGAATATTAGACATTTTTATAGTTATGAGGAACGTGGATTATGCGTTAAAAATTTTGAAATTCCGAAAGTAACTTCGTTTTGACATTTATTCACCACGTTCAGGAACACAAACAGACTTCGATGAAGGAGGTTTCTGTGATTTACTAGTATTGTCAGTGACAAGGTATCCGATAACTGGCAAGTGTGTCGAGCAATTATTCGTCACGGTATGGTTGCCTTCAATAGTCATACTGAGGTTACAAAACAGCAATGTGGATTCTGATACAATGTCGCATCGAAAATGCGATTACATGCGAAGCATAATATCCAACTGGGAAGGATGGGGAAGAACTTCAGTCTCTGCCATTTCAAAGCTTGGATACTGGTATTTGTCGGAATAGATGTCCATTTTAATGGCGACAATAGTGCTTGCACGGTAAGGTTCAGTTGTCCATCATATCCACGTGCTTTTCGAGAGTCAACAACAGAGAAATAATGAATGTTATTAAAAAAAAAAATATGCCAAAACACAAAATTGTGAAAAGAAGCACGGAGATGTAGATAAATATTTCAAGGGAGGGGTAGCAGGAGGGAGGGCGGGATCTAGGAATGAACAGGAATGCAGAACTGGAAAATAAAAGATTGAAATGCTTGCAAAGTACTCGTTACTTAGACATATATCACAGTGTTTTCTAGGGCAGGACGAAGGATGGATTATCGGAGATATAAAATAACACTGCTTCAAAGAGAGGACCCATGGACAGTAAAGAAAGCAGACATTAAAAGAGGCACTATTGTTTTAACGGAAACCACAACTTTTTACAGCTTCTTGGGGGAATAAACCAAAAGGGCCACTGAGGTTATAATGTAAGGGAGGTGACACAGAGAAAGGAGAAAAAATTAACAACGAATAAATACAAGACAAATCGTTTGATATTTTGTTAAGGACGGAGAGTGTATTAATGGATAGACGGAGGGGAGGAGAGAGACGTATTTGAAATAACAAAAAATTACTTTAACAGCGTCCATCTAAACTGAATACTCTGTATGCATGGAGTCTAGGTATAAATGAATGAAAATAGGACACTGAGTGAAACGAGAAGCATTGAATTAATATTTTTGCCACGGGCGGGAATCGAACCCAGACCTCCATACTTTCTTTAATTCAATGCTTTTCCTTTCACTTAATTTCTTTGACATACCGACGCGGCAAACTGTCCCTAGGTATTTATAATAAAACAGGATAATAAAGGAACTGTATATTTAAAAAAAATCAATTTAAAGGCAGCTCAAAGGAAAAAGAAACTCACATTTTATTTCTTCTATAGTCTCACTAAGAAAAAAAACTTTAAAGTACTAATAATTTATTCAGAATCCCTCATTATTTGTTTCTTTCATAATACATCTCAGCGTAGAATCTATAACGCCGTCAGACCAGCTTCTCTTCAATAAGAGCGACGACTCTATCTCGAGTTGATTGCTCGCAGTGAGATGGCCTGATTTGTATTTCGGCTGTCTGCTTTTACTATGATGCCAGGAAGTAAACATTCTGTATTTACATCAGAGCCCCACTCTGCGCTGTGCTGGGGGCTGTTGGGCATCACCGCGACCGCCAGCTTGCTGACTTCCACCAAGCCTCGCCTCGGCCAGCCCATAGCTCTCGAGCCAGGCTAATACAGGCACAGACCGCAAAACCAGGCTCAAACGTTTCTGCCAATCTACTCAAGTGTGTAGTATTAACTACCATGGCTAGAGCTATTTTGCTATAAAATGAGCAGCCACTTTATATTTTGACATTTCATTCAAATATTTAACGAAATTAAAGAATAGAATCATGATAAACGCAGCTATCTCATAATGTTTCACCTAGATAGCAATCATACGACACAGAAAACTATCTTTTCAGCGCTCTGCATTAGATTTAGACACAGGAAAATATGTATTCAACCTACAAAACTACGTATGTTTTAAAATTAAACAATTCTGGTGGGAACAACACGAATATATATATATATATATATATATATATATATATATATATATATATATATATATCTATTATATCATTCACGTTTTGTGCACTTATAAAGTGTTCTCATTGCCTCTGAAACAATAAGTGCTACGAAACAGAAATACCTTCTGCTGAGGCCCTTCATTTGCACGATTGTTCTGTTATTCATAGTGAAGTGTTTCGTAATGGGTTCATAGGATCGCTTTAGTTTCTCGACTGGTCCACGCTTAAACAAAGATCGAGAAAAACAAGTGCCAAAAAGGATATACGCGAGTTCTAATTACCAATATGTTATTCTTAAAATTCAAATCAAATGTCCGAATGTGTGTGGTATGCTAAGCTCAACAGTCCCTAAACTTACACACTACTTAAACTAACTTATTCTAAGTACAACACACACATACCCATGCCCGAGGGAGGACTCGAACCTCCTATGCGAGCAGCAGCCCGATCCATGACATGGCACCTTAAACAGCGCACGTACTCTGTGCGGTATTCTTACAATTGTAACATGCTTTGTACGGTAATGAGTACAAAAGATCTTTGCATTTGTAGAAGGTTGGTGACTGAAATCTCATAGAAGAAGCGTGCTACACTGAAAACTCCTTTGTTTTAATATTTTGCTTCCCCACCTCATCCCACTGCCGTCTCTGCCCCCTCCCCAACCTATTGCTCAGCAATACTGCGGAAGAGGTGGAGCAATTTATAGCCTCCTAGGGAGACGTTTTAAACTTCCAATGCCGGCCGCGGTGGCCGAAGGGACTGAGGCGCTCCAGTCACGATCTGCACGGCCACTACGGTCGGGGGTTCGAATTCCCCCTCGGGCATGGATATCTGTGCCGTCCTAGTTCGTAAGTAGTTCATAAGTAGTTTGTAATTTTAGGGACTGATGACCCCATAGTTAAGTCCCATAAGCTTAACAAAATTTTTTTAAATCTTCTAGTGGTTGTGTCAATAACATGCGCTTGTTTTATCTTCACCAAAACATGTATATTTCGTAGTTAGCGTTTTTTTTTTTTTTTTTTTTTTTTTTTTTTTTTTTTTTTTTTTTTCAATTGTACTCACCAGAAATTATGTTAATGTAAATCCTTAAATTTGTTTTGTTTATCGATTTCTCAAGGACTGACGAAAATTTTCTGGTAATGTTATGTTTAGGGTCAATTGCCGAAATTGCATCGTGGAGATATAACTTCAATATCATTTTACATTTGGCTTTGCTTTTCTGAGGTGCTTACTAGACAGCAGCATAATCTGCCACAAATATTTCTCAATTCGATATAGCAGCTTGTAGCTCTGTCAGAGAGTGGGTAAATTTGTAACTGGGAGCTACTGACTCTTAATCTTTAACGAACTTCGACATTTTCACGAAGGAAGCGAACAGCTGCAGCGTCAATCGCCTCCTCATTGCCCTTGTGGAGGCCGATGCAGATAATTCAGAAAGTAGGGATCGAGCATAGTTGTAGTTGCTACGTGAAATTCATCACCCTTGTCTGTAATCATATATGTGATAAGTAAATGACACACCGAAGTTCAATTTTCTGACATTTTAATTGGAATACCACCAATAAATGAATCCTGAAAGGTTCTTCTATATACATATATGTGTCGTGATTGTTCTTTCGAAAGAACAGACACCACATAAATATACATAATTCAGGAGAAGACGAGAACAACTCCAGCCTTCAGCGCAAATGCACACTACGCCTGAACTCTCGAGGTAATCGGCAAGTGAGTGCAAATTGGAAACGGCAACTACGTGAGCAGTATGAGGAAGTTTGAGTCTTGTGGATAACGAGGGGGGAGAGGAGTGGTAGCCCGCACACCTGCGATGATCGTTGTTTTCCCGCTCGTGCAGTGGTTACCATAACTGCTCAGATAGCAGTAGGAACTGGACCCGAATTCCGGCTGGGCACAACTGTTCAACTTCCCCAATGCGTGCACTCAGTGGCCACAAACAGCTTGTGTCGGATTATTTCTTTTAATCTAGATTATTTTCTGTACAGGATGCAGTACAACTATCACCAGACATGATCCACCGTGTTGTCATTTCACTACCATAGTCGTACCAGGAAGATCATCTGTCTACAGGCAATGTCTTTCGCGAGTGGTCCAACACCTTAGGAGAACATCTTGTGCACACATTATTCATGGCTTAATTACTTCTCCTACGACGTGAGGTCGAACATTGATGTATTTATAGTGAGGGAGACGAATGTAATGTGGCACAGATATATATATACAGAAAATAAAATTAATCCACTGAGTTACAGATCCATTGTATTGATATCGACATGTAGCAGGACGTTTGAACAAATACTTTTTCCATTATCTACTTCACTAGAAATATCTAGAAAAATTAACATCAAACCGGCAAAGGTTTCTAAATCTTTACTCTTGTGAGACTTTGGCGATACTATATTTTCAAGATCTACTGAGTACTCTCAAACTAATTTCATATTTATAGAGTGCCAAAACGATTTTTGGTATCTTCAACGCCGCAGTGGAGTGGCCAAGTGCATTGAGGTGCTATGGCCGCGGTGGAGTGGCCGAGTGGTCTAAAGCACCTCGCTGCGGATCGCGCGGTTGCTCGCCGTGGAGGTTCGAGTCCTCCCTAGGGCACGGGTGTGTGTGTTTGTCCGTAGGTTAATTTACCTAGATTTAAGTAGTTTGTAAGCTACGGACTGATGACCACACAGTTTGGTCCGATAGATTTACAGACATTTGAACAGACATTTTTGTGGTGCTATGCTCCAATGCATGAGGCCGCTCCTCGTCGGGGGTTCTCCTCCCTCCCCCCTACCCTCGGACATGGATGTTTGTGTCGTCTTTAGTATACGGTAGTTCATAAGTAGTTTGGAAGTTTGGGACTGATGACCCCGCAGTTAAGTCCCTTATGCTTAACAATAAAAAAAATCTTCAGCCATAATCAACTTCGAACCATATCACTTTTCTAAGTTGTGCGACTGGACTCCTGATGTCATATCTGCAAGGTAATAGTTTGCAGTAACAGACAAGGAGTCATCTAGTGAAAAGGACGTGGCGAGTGTAATTCTTCCAGAAAAGTGAAGTAGACTTCTCCTGATCCGAATATATATTCGAAATATTTAATGAGCAATCAGAATATTGCTCTTAGATTTGAGACAGTTAATGCTGCCCACTAGTAAACTCAGGAAAGCAAAGTCAATTGCGAAATGAATTTGAATTTGTATCTTCACGGCGCAAATGGCGACAATTGACCTTAAACATCAATATGCATTTGGCTCTGAACATAAGTACTCAGAGTTTCGTCAGCATTCTAGATATCGCTAAGCAAAACAAATTTGAAGGTTATACATATAACGAATTTCCTGTAGGTGCAGTTAAAAACAATGTTAATTGTGAATAACAGATGTTTTGGCGAAGGTGAAACAAACGGTCTGTTATTGACACTAGTATTAGGAGATTTACACGTCTCCTAAGGATACTGCCAACCCTACAATTGTTCCCCCTTTTATGAAGTACTGCTGAGTAGTGTGCGAATATTACCTGATGGAATAGAGGGAGGACGTCCAGAAAGTTGAAAGAATATATAAGATTAAAACTCGCACATACGCTATTTGGCACTTGTATTTATTATTATTATTATTATTATTAGTAGTAGTAGTAGTATTTCGAGCTTAGTATAAGCGTGGAACAGTCGAGAAACTGAAGTGATTATATGAACCCATTACGAAACACTTCACTGTGAGTAACAGAACAATCGTGTAAATGAAGAGCCCCAGCAGAAGGTAGTTTCCGTTGTATAGCACTTATTGTTTACAGACACATTGAAAACACTTTATAGCCGGCCGCGGTGGCAGAGGAGACTGAGGCGCTCCAGTCACGGTCTGCACGGTCACTACGGTTGGGGGTTCGAATCCCCCTTCGGGCATGGATGTTTGTGCCGTCCTAGTTCGTAAGTAGTTCAAAAGTAGTTTGTAAGTTTAAGGACTGATGACCACGTAGTTAAGTCTTATAGACTATACAAACATTTTGAAAACACTTTATAAGTACACAAAACGTGAATGATATACTACATGTATACATTTGTGTTGTTGCCACCACAACTGTTTAAATTTACAACATGCTTACATGTCTAAGATAACTACATATTTCATTACTTCTAGATCTAATGCAGAGCGCTGAAAAGAGAGAATAATTTTCTGTGCTATATGATTGCTATCTATGTGAAACATTATGTGGTACTACGTTTATCATGATTCTATTCTTTCACTTCGTTAAATATTTGAATGAAGTGTCAAAAGATAACGCGGCTGCTCATTTTATAGCAAAATAGCTCTAGGTGTGGTAGTTTATAATACACGTTAGGGTAGGTTTGCAGAAACTTTTCATACATCAAGGGTTGAGTCTCGCTGTATTAGCCGTGGATTGTGAGCTACGGGCAGGCCGGTCAACACAGCTGGTGCCGGGGCGAGGCGATGCAGAAACCAGCCAGCTGGTGGTCGAGGTGGCGGGAACAGCCCCCAGCACGGCACAAAGCGGGGCTCTGACGTAAATACAGAATGTTTACTTCCTGGCTTCATAGTGAGAGCGGAAAGCAGAAATACAAATCAAGCCGTCTCACTGTGAGCGATCAACTCGGGATAGAGTCGTCGCATTTACTGAAGAGAAGCTGGTCCGATAGCGTTATAGATTATATGCTGAGATGCTTAACGGAAGAAACAAATAATGAGGGATTCTAAATAAATTATTAGTCCTTCAAATGTTTTTTTAATCTCATCTCTATTTTCATATTTCGTAAGTGAGAGACTGCGGAAGATCTCTTGGCAACAGAAATAAAATATGTGTATCTTTTTCCTTTGAGCTACCTTTAAATTGAATTTTGTTTAATATACAGTTCCTTTATTATCCTATTTTTATTATAAATTTATATACCTAGTGACAGTTTTCCGTGTCAATATGTCAAAGACATTGAGAGAAGGGAGAAGCATTGACTTAAATTAAGTATGGAGTTCTGGGTTCGATTCCTCCCTGTGGTACAAATTTTAATTCAATGCTTCTCCTTTCACTCAATATCCTATTTTTTATTACATTTGTACCCAGCATCCATGCAAACAGAGTAATCCGTTTAGATGGACGCTGTCAAAGTAATTTTTGTTATTTCAGATACGTCTCCCTCCTCCCCTCCATCCATTAATACACCCTCTCTCCTTCACAAAATACGCAAGCGGTCTTGCATTTGTTAATAGTTAATTTCTCTTCTGTTCTCTCTCTCTCACTCGCTGTCGCCGCTCTTGCATCATAACGTCAGTTACCCTTCTAGTCTGTTCCCTCACAATACAGTGATAAAATCTATTGGTTTCCGTTGACAGCATGCACTCTCTTTTAATTTATGCTTTCGTTACTGTATATAAGTCCTCTCTATGAGACCGTGTCCTGTGAAATACAGAGCTCTCGTGTTTCGATTGACCACCTCGGCTTTCATCCCAACAGACTATATCGTTACACATGTTATATATTTCCCGTTTTAGAAACCGTTTCCTAATGCGTAAACGACGCTCCTTGCTACTTTTAAGATGCGTAATATTTCATTTATTATGGTGAGAGCTATGTTATATTCTTGAGCGCAGAGTAGCTGCGCGGTTTAAGGCATCATGTCTTAAATTGGGCTTCTGCTCGCGTCGGTGGTCCTTCCTCGGTCTTGGGTGTCTGTGTTGTCCTTAAGATAGTTTAAGTTGTGTGCAGACTGATGACGTTAGCACTTAAGTCCAATAAGATTTCACACACATTTTTCATACAAACTTGAGCGAAATGAGACTACAGTTAAATAAGCATACAGCAACATGTCATAGAAAATCACCACAGAGCATGCTAAAACGTAGTATATTATCATACACAATGCTACATAATTTTACATACTGTATATAACTTTTTTGTTATAGTCCTAATGGACAAATCACCTGAGGTCATTAGTCCCTACCTAGTCTTACATGCTACTTTAATTAATTTACGCAAGGAATACACGCACACACACACACACACAAACACACACACATACACACACAATTACACACGCCCGAGGAAGAAGTCGAACCTCTGGCTGGAGCGACCGCAACTCCGCGACAAGACGCCTCAGACCACGAGGCCAAGAAATTACTGTTACGTAGACAGATACCACTGAACTATTTTACTTCTCGCGCCATGAGTTCTGCACTCCATTTTGACGAAAAACATTATACTACCACTTCTGAAAATCGGTAGTTGATCGGGCTGATGCCATCTTGTAATGGCTAAGATATGGTTTGATTCCTGCTGGGGAAAAAGTTTTTAACAATCGCAAACATCTTCCTCTCCACCTCCAATAGCGGCAAGTAAGGAATTTAGGACTGTGGCGTCTTTCAAATCACATTAATGTCCATTCGCTACTGACCAGAACAAAGTTGGATTAGTTTTCGTTGTTTATTCAAAATGTCAAACCCCTCCAGGTCTCTACGAACGGCGCGATCCTAATTACTAGTAAACGTGATTGGGAGAGTTGTTACCTAGTCATCTGATTTCAACGCTGGCGATAGGCGTGGGGTTGGAGTCCCAGGCAGCACAACGTTATTTATTGCGCTACTTCAAAATGTTTGTAAATTTATCGGACTCAACTGCTTGGTTATTAGTCCGTAGCTTACAAACTACTTAAACTCAGGTAAACTAACCTAAGGACAACACAAACACCCATGCCCGTAGGGGGCACTCGAATCCCCGACGGCGAACACCCGCGCGCACCGCAGCATGGCGCTCCAGTGCGCACGGCTAATCCGCTGCGGCTTGCGTTACTTCTAGCCGAACATATGCACATTCCGCTAATGGTGAGAACAATAACCATTTCATCTCTTTGCGTATATATAATAAATAGCGAATAGAGCCGGGTTGGGTCCCTGCCGGGAAAGAAGTCAATTGTAACGTCATTTCAAGTTCAAATATAGGGCTATCTGTGAATTTATTTAATATCTTCGTTAACGATTGATATAGGTACTGCGTTCTATTCCACAATTTTATGACGTTTGACACCTGTGAGTTGCACTGTATTATATATCTTTAGTGGTTACCTCTCAGAAACAATTTGAACTTCATGCCATTCCTGGTGGAATGCTAAAGTTATTCGGGTTCGGACATTGGCCTTGTAAACTAATACCAATGAAAACGTCAATGTCTTGCGTCTCTTCATGCCTAATCTAGTCTCGATCAGAAATGCAAGCTTTTTTTGGTCAATAGTGCGTTCAAATTCAGAGGACGAACAAAAACTCATTTTGTCATTGAATGAGTTTGATAAGTTACCCGATTTGTCACTTATTGTAATTAAATTGAATTTACGTTGCTCTCTCGACTCTAATAACCTGTATTCTAATGTTTTTTGTATGGCGGTATTGAATTACATGTGGACCGACTGCCATAAGAAGCTATGTTCTCTACTGCTTCTTTGGTACCCATTGTGAATAGTCGAACGACTCTACTCTACAGGGGTTTTGAATGTGGAGTATCCGCAAGACAGCTACGTTAGTTGGGTTGCATTCAGCAGTGATCCACTTTTTTTGCTGTCAGGTGTACATGTATGGTAAAGCAACTTGAAGTTACAAACATGATACCAGTTTATTGTAATGAAATAACTTTGAAATATATATATATATATATATAGGGACAGTAACAAATTTCATTGTTAAGGTTAATCATTCAGCATTAAACTTAAACAGGACATCTGTTACATATATGTTATATTACTCTGCAAATCCAACCGTCCCTGTGAGAATTACAGTTTATTTCTTATTTTATAAGCATTTAGTTCAGTTAGCTGAAACTCTGTCATAGATACAGCCACTCAATCAATACTAATGACGATTACTTCAGATCATCAATTTCATATTGACTATACAATTACTGCCTTTGACCAATATTAATATTAGTTGCGGGGAGTGAGGTCATTGGGAGAAGTCACAGGAATATGTCTTCTGGTGGTGGCTGCCTCGCTACATTCCCGGCCATACTAAAGATCTAGTTATGTGGTGCAAAAGAGGTGGAGAGTAGTAAATTAGTGCACCACAAGTAGAGTAGGGGAATTGTAGTTCTTAGTGAAAGCAATGTTTATAATACTAATATGAGAAGTAGAGGTTATTTTATAATTGGGGCATCCACAGCTGAGTAAATACATTTTTTTCTGAAAGACACCGATTTTATATTGGACTTGGACCCATGTATTCGGCCCTATTTAATTTTTACTCAATTAACGGATGAAAGCAACCAGAATGTTGGGACTCAGTAACGAATTATGACCAGAGAAAAAATTGTAAGTATTACCTTGTTCAATTCATGTATCGCGTTATCAAGTTATTGGTCCTGTAATTTTAATTATTGTTTTGTTGTTTAACACAGTAACACCTGAAGATTCGTCTCTCATGACGCGAAACCGGTAGTGGACGTGTATAAAATAAAGGATCTCAATAGAAACAGCAGACGCGGCTCCAGAATTTATTGGTTGTTTTAAGAGAGGACATTCTTAAGTCAATCTTAAAGAAAGTGTTTCTTCTACTACATATAGTCTTACAATCAATTTTTAAAACAAGTCATAATTTTTTTAAACAATCGATAAATTAAAAGAAGAAAATAATATGAGAAGCAGTGGTTTTGCTAGCAGGCCCCGCGTAGGTCCACAACGTAGGGATGGATAATGGCGTCCCTTCAAGAGACTAGCTAAGAGGCGGGATTTCTTATGACTTATTTTTGTAATTTATATATTGATGTTCGTAAATGTCTGTCTTAGTCTTCTAGGTAACTGACCCATAACTGCTTTCGTAACTGAAAAAAAAAAAAAAATGTTCCCAGGGCCGGCCGCTAGGCCCGAGCGCGTCCCGCGAGTCCGGCGTCATCCTGAGCAACCAGAGCCTGGTGCTGCAGAAGGTGGGCCGCGCCAGCGGCGGCAACTACTCCTGCGTAGGCGTCAACTCTGAGGGCGCCGGCGAGAGCAAGCCCTTCCACCTGGACGTCCTCTGTGAGTACCGCCGCCATTCCACTTAGCAGACAACTCAAGCAGGCAGTTTTAACCTTTACAATTATCCGGGCTGTTATGCCGTGGTCGGTTAAATTTGTCATCAATCGCAACGTTTCGTTCCCGTCTGCGGAGGAAATCTTCAGAGGTGTGTGTAGGTTTGCAGGTCCAACATACACACTGGCTCGCTATTGACTGTCGGTAGCGGGCTGTTATGCCGTGGTCGTTTGAATTTGTTGTCAAAACTCAACGTTTCATCCCCGTCTACGGAGGACATCTTCAGGGGTAACTGTAGGACTGCAGGTGCAACAGACACACTGGCTCGCTATTGACTGTCAGTAGCGGGCTGTTATGCCGTGGTCGTTTGAATTTGTTGTCAAAACTCAACGTTTCATCCCCGTCTACGGAGGACATCTTCAGGGGTAACTGTAGGACTGCAGGTGCAACAGACACACTGGCTCGCTATTGACTGTCAGTAGCGGGCTGTTATGCCGTGGTCTGTTTGTTGTCAAAACCAACGTTTCGTCTCCATAACTGGAGGAAGTCTTTAAGGGTGTCTGTAGGATTGCTGGTCCAACACACAAACTGACTTGCTATTGTCCCATGAACCACAGACATTGCCGAGGTGGGGTGTCTTGCGTGCCTCAACGATACAGATAGCCGTACCGTAGGTGCAACCACAGCGGAGGGGTATCTGTGCAGATCCCAGACAAACGTATGGTTCCTGAAGATGGGCAGCAGCCTTTTCAGTAGTTGCAGGGGAAACAGTCTGGATGATTGACTGAGCTGGCTTTGTAACATCAGCTAATGTGGCTTTGCCACACAGTTACAGCGAACGGCTGAAAGCAAGGGGAAACTACAACCGTCATTTTTCCCGAGGACATGCAGCTCTACTGTATGAACATATGATGATGGCATCCTCTCGGGTAAAATATTCCGCAGGTAAAATAGTCCCCCATTCGGATCTCCGGGCGGGGACTACTCAGGAGGATGTGATCATCAGGAGAGACAATACTGGCATTCCACGGGTCGGAGCGTGGAATGTTAGATCCCTTAAGCGTGTAGGAAAATTAGAAAATTTAAAAAGAGAAATGGATAGGTTGAAGTTAGATGTAGTGGGGATTAGTGAAGTTCGGTGACAGGATGAACAGGATTTCTGGTCAGGTGAGTACAGGATTATAAATACAAAATCAGTTGGGGGGTATCACAGGAGTAGGATTGATAATGAATAAGAAAATAGGAATGCGGGTAAACTACTATGAGCAGCACAGTGGTCGCATTATCATTGTCAAGATAGATATGAAGCCAACACCGACAACAGTAGTACAGGTTTATATGCCAACTAGCTCTGTCGGTGATGAGGAAATCAAAGAAATATATGAGGAGCTAAAGGAAATTATTCATACAATTAAGGGAGAGTAAAACTTAATTGTTATGGGAGACTGGAATTCGGTAGTAGGACAAGGAAGGGAAGAGAAGATAGTAGGTGAATATGGTCTGGGCAAAAGGAATGAAAGAGGAAGCCACCTGGTAGAATTTTGCACAGAACATAGTTTAGTTATAACAAACACCTGGTTTAAGTATCACAAGGGAAGGTTGTATACGTGGAAGAGACCAGGAGACACCGGAAGATACCAGATAGATTTTTTAATGGTACGACAAAGATTTCGGAACCAGGTTTTAAACTTTAAGACATGCCCAGGGGCAGATATAGACTCTGACCATAACTTGTTGGTTATGAACTGTACGCCGAAACTGAAGAAACTACAAGAAAGTAGGAAAATAAGGAGATGGGACCTGGATAAATTGAAGGAACCTGAAGTTCTTAAGAAATTCAGAGGGAGCTTTAGGCAACAATTGACAGAAACGGGAGAAAATAAAACAGTAGAGGAGGAATGGGTAGCATTGAGAGACGAAATAGTGAAGGCAGCAGAGGACAAAATTGTTAGGAAGGCAAGACATACAAAAATCCTTGGATATCACAGGACATACTAAATTTAATCGATGAAAGGAGAAAATATAAAACTGCAGTAAATAAAACAGGCAAAATGGAGTACAGACGACTAAGAAATGAGATGGTCAGGAAGTGCAAAATGGCTAAGCAGGAGTGGCTAGAAGGCAAATGCAAGGATGTAGAAGAATGTATAAGTAGGGGAAAAATAGATACAGCCTACAGAAAAATAAAAGAAACATTTGGAGATAAGAAAAACAGCTCTATGAATATCAAGAACACTGGTGGAAAACCAGTTCTCAGCAAAGAAGGGATAGCTGAAAGGTGGAAAGAGTATATAGAGAGGCTCTATGAAGGAAATGAACTTAGCGGCAATATTGTAGAAAGGGGAGAAGTGGATTATGATGTAATAGGAGATGGCTAAGCAGGAGTGGCTAGAAGGCAAATGCAAGGATGTAGAAGAATGTATAAGTAGGGGAAAAATAGATACAGCCTACAGAAAAATAAAAGAAACATTTGGAGATAAGAAAAACAGCTCTATGAATATCAAGAACACTGGTGGAAAACCAGTTCTCAGCAAAGAAGGGATAGCTGAAAGGTGGAAAGAGTATATAGAGAGGCTCTATGAAGGAAATGAACTTAGCGGCAATATTGTAGAAAGGGGAGAAGTGGATTATGATGTAATAGGAGATACTATACTGAGAGATGAATTTGACAGAGCACTGAAAGAACTAAGTCGAAACAAGGCCCCTGGAGTACTGAAGTCTCTAGGAGAACCAGCCGTGACAAAATTGTTTCACCTGGTGTGTAAGATGTATAGGACAGGTGAAGTACCCTCAGACTTTAAGAAAAATGTTATAATCCCTATTCCAAAGAAAGCAGGTGCAGACAGGTGTGAAAACTACAGAACCATCAGTTTAATAAGTCATGGTTGCAAAATATTAACACGAATTATATACAGAAGGATGGAAAAGCTGGTAGAAGTCGACATCGGGGAAGATCAGTTTGGGTTCAGGAGAAATGTAGGAACACGGGAGGCAATACTCACTTTATGGCTTATCCTAGAAGATAGATTAAGAAAAGGCAAACCGACATTTCTAGCTTTTGTAGATTTGTTGAAGGCTTTTGACAATTTTGATTGGAGTAAACTCTTTCAAGTTCTGAAGCAAGCAGGAGTAAAATATAGGGAGCGTAAGGTTATTTACAACTTGTACAAAAACCAGACAGCTATTGTCAGATTTGAAGGGCATGAAAGGGATGCAGTGTTTCGCAAGGGAGTGAGACAGGGTTGTAGCCTATCTCCAATGTTATTCAATTTGTACATTGAGCAAGCTGTAAAGGAAAGCAAGGAGATATTTGGAGAAGGAATTAAAGTTCAGGGTGAAGAATTAAAAACATTGCGTTTTGCCGACGACATAGTAATTCTGTCAGATATAGCAAAGGACCTGGAAGAGCAATTGAATGGAATGGAAAGTGTGCTGAAAGGTGCATATAAGATGAACATTAACAAGAGCAAAACTAGGGTAATGGAGTGCACTCTAAGAAAATCAGGTGATGCTGAAGGAATTAGATTAGGTAACGAAGCAATAAAGGAGGTAGATGAGTTTTGTTACTTGGGCAGTAAAATAACAAATGATGGTCGCAGTACAGAGGATATAAAATGCAGAATGGCAATGGGTAGAAAGCGTTCTTGAAAAAGAGAAATTTGTTAACATCGAATATTGATTTAAGCCTAAGAAAGTCCTTTCTGAAGGCATTTGTATGGAGTGTTGCCTTATGTGGGAGTGAAACATGGACGATAAACAGTGCGGACAGGAAGAGGATTGAGGCTTTTGAAATGTGGTGCTACAGAAGAATGCTAAAGATTAGGTGGGTGGATCGTGTAACTAATGAGGAGGTAGTGAACAGAATTGGGGAGAAAAGAAATTTCTGGCATATCTTGACTAAAAGAAGGGATAGATTGGTAGGACACATTCTTGGACATCAAGGAATTGTGAATTTAGCGTTGGAGGGAAGTGTGTGGGGTAAAAACCGCAGAGGAAGACCAAGAGATTGATACAGTAAGCAGATTCAGACAGATGTAGGTTGCCGTTCTTATGTGGAGATGAAGAGGCTTGCTCAGGATAGGGTATTGTGGAGTGCTGCATCAAACCAGTCTCCTGACTGAAGACCACAACACTGTCACTATTGACCCAGTGTGTGTGCGTTGAACCTGCGATCCTACAGGTCCCCTGAAGGTGTCCTCCGCTGGCAGGGACGAAACGTTGGGTTTTGACAGCAAATTCAACCGACCACGGCATAACAGTCTGGATAACTTGAATGTACATGTCATTTCCAGCTATGAAAGTCTACATTTTACTAGCAGGCAGTTTTGTCGTCCGTCTTCTTATGTCTAGTACTTATTTCTAGCATGTTTTGTAATTTAGGCAGCAACTTGGTGATTTGGTCAAGTTTCTGAAAATAACAGTGGAAAGATGCAAAGAAGTACTTTCTCTTTCTGTTTACTCGTTTCGATCTATTATCAAATCGCCCTTTTGGAACAGATCATAAGTAACTGTAGTTTTGTATGTACAGTAAGACACTTCCATGTTACAGGTAAGTTGACAAAGTGCTCTTTACAATGCCGCCGATGGACACATGGCTCTATTTTATGGGTTGACAGGTTCTGTGTGTTAAAGCATAGGAATATTCCAGAATACTACAACTTCAACCGGATTTCTAACTAAGGAAACTCGCATACTACTCGCCGAACCAAGCGCACAAAGAAAACGCATTTTATTTTTTATTTTGAAGCCTTCATTTACTATTTCTCATGGGTAGCACATACTTTCCATACAAATATTACTATTATTAATTTTTTAATGATACCTGAATCGGATGCAATAGTAAAAACTTGCTTCATAATTGTACCGCCACAAAAAACATGTGATTATGACATTAAGATAAGGCAAAATAAGCAAATCATACATTATGAAACTCACCTAACCAAATGCTTTATCGAGCGTCGCTATAGTCACTGTTGCGATGCCCGAATCAGATTAAAATAAGTCAGAAAAGTACTGCCACATCTGGAAATACTGCATCTCAGAATGTAATTCCCAGGACCCATTTATCATATTCTCAAGTACAAAATCACAAACTACAATTTTACAAGGATTTTTTATTCCTAATACTTCCCCAGAGTAGACGGAGGCTGTCAAAGTCCCGAGATATAGGGATAGATAAATCTATCGGACTCATCTGCTTGGTTATCAGTTCGTAGCGAACAAACTACTTAAACTAAGGTAAAAAAAAAACCTAAGGGCAACACAGACACCCATGCCCGAAGGGCGCCGCGGTGGAGTAGCCGAGCGGTCTAGGGCGCCTCTCTCCGGAGCGCGCGGTTGCTCGCGGTGGACGTTCGAGTCCTCCCTGGGGCATAGGTGTGTGTGTTGTCCTTAGGTTAATTTATCTAGGTTTAAGTAGTTTGTAAGCTACGGACTGATAACCACGCAGTTTGGTCCGATATATTTACAAACAGCGCAGCAACAGCGCTTTGTTGTTTTGATTTGGGCAATGGATAAACAAAGCTAACAAGAAATCTTCTGTTTCTCAGCAATTCTGCGCTGACATTTGGTTGTGTTACACCTCGAGGAAAAGTATACTGAACGTGACTGTGTCGTAAGACAGACTCAGGTAAAAAAGGGAAACAGAGGAGGAGCCTTCACATTTGGAGTTATGATCGCAGTTTTCTAAGCCTTGCTTGGGGTGTCACCGTCGTATGAGGAGACATTCATGTTTGACTACCTGCGATTACCTAATACAAGGGCATAGACCCAAAAAAAATGAATGTGTTCTGCATGAAATTTACAACATTTCTTGTTACTATCTCATGTAAATTGCAAAATAAATAAATAAATAAATAAAAATAAAAATAAAGGCCTGAAAACATTTTTCAGTAATTGAAGTATAACTAAATGCACGAGTTGAAATAATTAATTGTGAGAAATAAAGAAAATGTCTTCTTTAAATAATGAGTACATGTTAGGATCTTGCTTAAACGAGTATAATACGCTTCTGAGTGTTACCTAACACGAGAAGTACTCGTTATGAAAAATGTTTCTCTATCGGAAATCTTATACAGACATATAAATGTTTTCTGTTTCGATAACTGCTCTACAAATTAATTCTACAAGGTACTGTAGTTAATTTTTTAGCAAGTTGTTTTAACAGACAATCAGATTGGTTACGATTGAGATATCAAAATTAATTGCTTCATGGATCGGAGGAGATGGGGATCACAATTGTTTTTCTAACATACTAACGTATTTAAAGAAGGTTGGGAAACACTGACGTAAACTATAACACGGTGTCCGAAGATAACAGTGCTATTGGTCTGGCCAAACGTTTCACTACGGTGACAACGAAGGATTTGCAGGACATGAATTTTTCACTACCAATTTAGTAACAAGACTTTCAATAACTCGTCTTCCTCGTTGTAGCTGTGAAATTAGCAAGCAGTCATCAAAATGGATTAAGGTGGACGCAGCTCAATCCGTCGTGTAGAAAGACAAGACGATGGAAGGGGAAAGAAGAGAGACGGGAAAAGCTGTGTCGGGGGTTCCCCTGGGAGAAGAGCTGGCAGCCGGGAGGGGTGGCGTTTATCGGCTCCGTCATCTGGACCGTGCAGCTGGCACTGACGGCGCGCACGAGAGGGTGGGAGCTGGGGGTGGGGTGGCAGCAGTGGGGCTGCGACAGTGCTGCCGCCGGGAACTTGTTATATGAAGCGGAAGGTTGGCCAGACTGGCACCGCGGGGAAACAGCTGCCTGCGCAGCACTGTCCGGCAGCGTATACTGACGTCACATGACACTGCGCCTACAAATAGGAAACACTGCGGGTGGGGAGAACTGTCTGTCCGTCTCCTGCAACGCAGAAAAATTATAACAAAGCTCTAAATCGTTTGGGCATAAAAAATCACAGTGTTTTTAATCAGCCACCAACACTCAGAAAGGATAGTCTTTTACATCTCTTACTTACGACCTGCGTGTGAAGTCTGTTCAGCTACAGGCATCGACATCATAGAAACATAAATTTAGTTCAGGGTGTATGGTGCGAGAAGACTTGTTACCATCCTCTTAATTAAAAGAAAATTAAAATATAAAAAAATTGTTTTGGAGTAAAAGACATGAACATGGAAGAAAGTACCATCAAATGTATAAATATTATTTATTCAATTATGCGACCGGTTTCAGTGTTATAATCATACCATTTTCGGGCCCCGGTTGTGTAACTGTCAGTACTAGCACATTTAAGAAGAGCATCCGCTAACACCGTTAGCCGTAAATTTCTTATTGCTTCCATGTCAGAAATCCAACGAGAACTGATGAACTAAGTGTACACAATGGACCTCTCACTGTGTACGCCTATTTCAACAGAAATATACGGATAACGGTGTTAACGACTGCCCTTTTTAAATCTCCTAATACTGATAATTGCGCAAGCCGGGCCCGAAAATGGTATGATTATAACACCGAAACCGGTCGCATAATTGAATAAATAATATTTATACAGCTGATGGTATTTTCTTCACCCTTCAAATTTATCACAATTAGAAAAAAGATATATTATTAACAAAATATAAAATTAATTCTGGGTGTGAGGTCCGCCTGACATGCAGATCACTATCTTTGTTGCCACCCAAACTAGTTTCGGCACCTCCATGCCATCATCAGTGGGTTTCCCATTTATTTCTTGCTGTGGAAACAAAATACTTTGATTTTTCTACTTTACTATGTGTAAATTTAGTCCTAAAAAGTCGTGAGTCTTATTTTGGATTTTACCTTGTTTTTACGTTCTGTAGTCATGTGGGACCATTTCTACATAGTTACGTAGTGGTAGCGTTATCTTTTGGTGTCAAATGATCCTGTTTGAATCTTATGAGGATTTTTTTAAAAACGCTGCTTCTGGTGTGAAAACATGAATTTGGTAAGTGGAGACCTTCCGATCGTACGCCTACTGTCTATTTCTTACCGTCTCTTTCGGCGTATGCTTGTGCTTCCGAGTTTTTGTGCACAACACAATGCGGACTTTTTTTCTATCACGATCACTTCCCAATTTAGCAGATTACACTGCGATCACTTTGTTAGTATGAGTAATTGTTAGTGGGCTTTCACTTGTTCCCCAGTTGAATGGCGGTGGATTTGAACTGTGTTTATTTGCCAGAAGAAACCGTAAGTAATAGACAGTGGGCGGATGATCGAATTATTTACACTTACCAAATTTAGCTTTTCACACTAGAAGTAGAGTTTTTAAATAATCCTCACAAGATTCAGTCATTTGGTTGTAGATTGCTATGATACCAGTACGTACCTTTGTATAAACGGTCCCACATGACCATAGGATATAAAAATAACCTAAAAACCAAAATAAAACTCACGAATTTTTAGGCCTAAGTTTACACATGGTGTCGTAGTAAAATCAAAGTATTTTGTCACACAGCAATAAATAATTGGGAAACCCACTGATGATGACACACATGTGCCGAAACTAGTTTGGGTGTAAAATAAAGTAATGTTTTGCACATCAGTCGGACCTCATACCCAGAATTTTCACTGCAAACACGGCAATAATAAAAGCTGCAAATCAGAGAAATGATGATTATTCTGTTAATAGTTTATAGTGAAGCCTTTCGCTGTAACAGTAGGGCATCATCAGATTATCTGCGTGACAAATGTAACATAAGAATTACTGAAGAGTCAAAACAGTAAAGAGATGGTATCGATTAATTTTGTGCTGAAGAGATGCGTATAAACAGGGAAAATCCTTAGCCGTATGTTTCGTCCTGTCACACTGCTAGAAGCATCGAATTACAAAATTCTCTTCCTTTTATGACTCTTTTCATTCGTTCCGGTTTAAAGTTCCATGAAAACTACCGAAATGTATCCACAGCCTCCGGACATCTTATTAACGTTTGGAGCATAATGACTACGAACAGTGTCACACCACGAAGAGTGCTTGTAAAATTAATATTCTCGATATTTGTGAGACTTAAGTATTAAATAAATACTTGTCTCCCTCCCGTACTTACCATTGCTTAACACCTCAATAATTCTTGTGTTACATTTGTCACACTGATAACCTGATCAAGATTTTCTGCTGAGGTGACACATGCCATTACCAATGCGTTAATAAACGTTTATAGAAACGTTTATTTCTTGGCTACCAGTTTCGGCATTACATTATGCCTTCTTCAGGCCCCTACATTGCAGTATAACATCCATTTAAATAGGGATTCAAACTGGTTTCGTGGACGTCTTGCCATCAGTAAGATCCAAGTTGTTGTTGTTGGATCTTACTGACAGAAAGAGGACTTTGAAACCAGTTTTGATCACAATTTAAATGGATGTATACTCCGATATTGGGGCCTGCAGATGGCATAATGTAATGTCGAAACTGGTAGCCCAGAAATAAATGTTTCCATAAAGCATATGGCTGATGGTAACCTGTTCGTACATAATCATGACTCCAGTATTCAATCCAAGAACAGCTGCCAGCATGCGAAACTTAGAAGTAGATGTTCCTGGAGTAGTAAAACAACTTAAGTCACTAAACAAAAATAAATCTTCCGGGCCAGATTGTATACCAACTAGATTCCTCTCAGAGTATGGTGATCGAATTGCTCCGTACTTAGCTATAATTTAGAACCGATCACTCAGCGAAAGATCCGTACCCAAAGATTGGAAAGTTGCCCAAGTTACTCCAATATTCAAGAAAGACAATAGGAGTGATCCCCAAAATTATAGGCCTATCTAATTGACGTCGATTTGCAGTAGGATTTTGGAACATATACTTTGTTCGAATATTATTAACTACCTCGAAGAGAACGACCTATTAATTAGTAGTCAACACGGATTCAGAAAGTATCGCTCTTGCGAAACACAGCTTTCCCTTTATTCACATGAAGTGTTAAGTGCTATCGACAAGGGATCTCAAATCGATTCCATATTTCTGGATTTCAGGAAGGCTTTTGACACTGTACCCCACAAGCGGCTTCTTATGAAATTGCGTGCTTATGGCATATATCCCCAATTGTGCGATTGGATTCGCGATTTCCTAACAGACAGGACACAGTTCGTTGTAATTGACGATAAGTCATCGAGTACAACAGGAATGATATTTGGACGGTGTTATGAATCACTAGTCCAAGCGCCATATGTCATAACTGACATAATGGAACCTAAATTTTATTTATAAATGTTTCTCAACTTTTTGTGCCAAAGAAGGGTTAGTGTACTTTCACTTAGTAGTGAAATCTCACTGTACGTCACTACTAAACAGCGCTAATTGCGCTCACATCAGAAATATTAAGTAACGGCGCTTGGTCTTGTGATGCATAAAACGGTTCATTTGGCGTTCCCCAGGAAAGCGTTATAGTTCCCCTACTCTTTCTTGTGTTTATAAGCGACCTAGGAGACAATCTGAATAGCTTCCTTAGACTCTTCGCGGATGATGCTGTCGTTTATCGGTTAGTGAAGTCAACAGAGGATCAAAAGCAACTGCAAAGCGATTTAGACAAAATTTCTGCATGGTGCGAAAATTGGCAATTGACACTAAATAAAGAAAAGTGTGAAGTAATACACATGACCACTAAAAGAAATCCGCTGAACTTCAATTTCAATTACGCGATAAATCAGTCAAACCTTAAGGTCGTAAATCCTACCAAATACCTAGGAGTTACATTTACGAACAACTTTGACTGCAGAGAACACATAGAAAATATTGTGGGGAAGGCGAACCAAAGGTTACGTTTCATCGACAGAACGCTTCGAAGATGCACAAGCTCCACCAAAGAGACTGCCTACATCACACTTGTGCGTCCTCTCCTGGAGTACTGTTGCCCCTTGTGGGACCTTCGCCAGGTGGGACTGACGGAAGACATTGAGAAGGTTCAGAGAAGGGCAGCTCGTGTTGTTCTATCACGTTACGGAGGAGAAAGCGTCACGGAAATGTTGCACGAATAGGGGTGGAAATCATTAAAAGAAAGACTTTATTCATTGCGGCGTGATCTGTTTGCGCAGTTTCAATCATCGACTTTTAGTTCTCAATGTGAAAATATTTTGCTAGTACGAACCTACTTAGGGAGACATGACCATCCCAATAAAATGAGAGAAATAAGATCGAAAACGGAACGATTTAGGTGTTCTTTCTTCCCGCGCGCTATTAGGGAATGGAACGGTAGAGAAAAGTTATGAAACTGGTTAATGAACCCTCTGCCAGGCACTTGAATGTGATTTGCAGAGTATCTATGTGGATGTAGATGTAGATCAGCAGTCCCAGCTCCACCATCGATGATAGATTCAAATGAGGATTCTGATCTTCCTTGTTAGGTCACGGCCGAGTCATCTAGACGCTATAATTGCGGTGAAACCAGAGAAGCCGGCCGCCGTGGCCGAGGGGAGTGAGCCGCTCCAGTCACGGTCTGCACGGCCACTAAGGTCGGGGGTTCGAATCACCCCTCGGGCATGGATATTTGTGCCGTCCTAGTTCGTAAGCAGTTCGTAAGTAGTTTGTAAGTTTAGGGACTGATGACCCTGTAGTTAAGTCCCATAAGCTATACAAACATTTGAACATTTTGAAACCAGAGATGCGGCACCGTTCACTGAGGCCTGGGGCAACCAGTAAGTGGCGAGGCGACACCAGCCGGCAGCCACTGATCACCTAGAGAGGACGCGGCGGCGCTCTCGTATGACGCCAGGCAGAGTAGCCTGCGCACGCATAGCTGACTGGCTCGCTGCTTCGGTATAGTGGGCATGCCCCAGAGGCTATCCAGTCAGTTATTTGCGCATATTCTACTCTGCCTGAAGTCACCCGAGAGCGCCGTGGCCTACTCTCTAGGTGGTGGTGCACTGATGCAGCAGCATCACACCTGACAGACCACTGTACGGGAGACACTTGAGCTCGTCGACAGTCTAATAACACGCAGAGACTGACGTGAGAACATACACGCGGCGAGCTGTTCTACAAGCCAGGCATCCAAAAGCTACAAATAGCAAATCCTTTCCAATAATAAATAACCTACTGAACAGCAGTAAAAGACTTGGAGTACAGACAGTTTAAATAGTAACTGTTCAACACTTTACAGAGAATAATCCGGCCAACAACCAACGACCAAGCAGCTGCAATTATTGCGCTCCCGGTATGGCTCAAAACTTAAAAACCCTGTACGTTTCGCACCGAATTCTCTCTTTGCGTTTCTTATGGGGGCCACATCCTGCCTATCTAAGCGATGTTAATTTAAGCAAGTATTTGACCCATTTCTGAAAAAAAAAGAACTATTTGATGCATGACCTTAATATTTTTACTGTATGTTACATGACGTTAATAGAGTCAACTGTACTAAAATCTACTTTATGCGTTTTATGGTTTTTAAGAAATATTTTTTTTAAATTTATTAACAACAACAAAAAATAAATTTTTCAGCAGAAAATATTTTTTGTGAACTTCCTAATGAGGGAATATTAACCGGAGGAGGCATTTTATGTTATTCAGAGTCTATTAAAGTTTCATTCATTTATCTATGATAGTTTCTGATGTAATGGGGCACATGTACTGAAAATTTTATTTGGTGGGAAAATGACTTTAAAAAAAAACTTTTGAAATTTGTCACTTACAGTTAATTAAAATTGTCCTAAGGCATATGATGGCCTTCTTTGGCCTCTAGCAGGTCTTCCTGCTTCTCTTTCACCTTCCTGGATGTTCGTCTTGCTTTCTTGGCCATATTAGATGCAGACGTGTGTGCATCGGCTATCCTACAAACATTTGAACATTTTTTTCCTCATTTTATCGCAGTGTTGTTGCCCAGTGATCATATTTTCACCAGGATTAATTCCTAGCTTTTTAAGTACCCAACAGTTTCAAATATTGCCACAATTGAATGTAATAACAGCATTATGAACTCCTAGGGTCATTGTATGCATGCCTAAAAATAGGAAGACCGTTCCAAATTATGCTGTAGAATCTTTTGCGTTAGAAGGTCAGGATCAAACAGGTCTCTGAATATAAGTTTAATTTGCTGTAATAACAGCAGCATGAAGAGAATGCTGGTGGGAATAAGATTCTCCAGTTGCCTGAGCGCTACTGTATGTGCACCACAAATTTTCTCCTGATGGACACAATGCATGACATGACTTATCGTCAGTAGAGGACTTATGGAACAATATGGGCCAAACATCTCCATTGCCTACGTTTCGTCTTCTTCTATAAACACAACATACGTAAACAAGCACTGAAATGGAAGTATAAAAACTACTCTCAATCACATTTGAACAAATCTAATCGCGTGTTTGAAAGTGTGTTGTTTACAGACAGCAGAAACAAAAGAATATCGACCGTTTCACTGCAAGGATAGCCAACACACTCGGGAGTAAAATAAATCCGTAATGTGCAATGTAGGGGATATATGGATATAAAATATATGCAGAAAAGTGGGTGACAGAAAAGTGGGCGCGAGACAGAAACAAACGTGGTAGGAAAAATTGCTCTTTAAATCCTTTTAAGAGTACTTAAACAGAAGGTTAATCTATCGAAATATGATGAAAACCGAAAATCGAGTTTTTATGCCATAAACTACGGTGTGACCCCCTTAGAAGGAGAAGAAATATATAATGATAATTTCATGTGGCTCAGTGCAAGTCATTCAACTGGACGCCATTTCGCCGACTTGCGTGTCCCTAACCTACGCCAATTATCCAACTGGGGGAAGGAAAGGGCCGGCCGCGGTGGCCGAGGGGACTGAGGCGCTTCAGTCACGGTCTGCACGGCCACTACGGTCGGGGGTTCGAATCCCCCCTTGGGCATGGATATTTGTGCCGTCCTAGTTCGTAAGTAGTTCATAAGTTTAGGGACTGATGACCCCGTAGTTAAGTCCCATAAGATTGACAAACATTTGAACATTTTTGGAAGGAAAGGGGACCTACAGCTTAACGTGGAATCCGAGCCACGTGTCGTCTCTGTCGATTCCTCACATCGTTGAGAGGTGAAGGCTGGGTTGAAACGCAGATTGGAAAATTGCGAGAACCGAGCGGATTTCCAACCCGGGAGCCATCGGTTACCTGTCGAGCGCTTTACCCCGAGACCACCACGGCCGACCGGATAAGAAATGAGCAAATCAGATAACGGAGTTCAAGTAAATTGCAGTTACATACATTGTTCAGCCAATGAAGTTAATAAATCTAGAACTCCTCCAGATGAAACAGCGTAAGCAAACAGTCAATCATATTTAGCCTTGGAGATCAAAACAAATCACACACACACACACACACACACACATATATGTGTGTGTGTGTGTGTGTGTGTGTGTGTGTGTGTGTGTGTTAAATCACTCAGCCTGTTAGTGATGTTAGCAAGACACAGTTAGAATGCAGGAGCTACACCCGACAGCATAAATTTTCCATGAGCCATGTCAGAGGACAATGAAAACCTCAACAAACCAGTTCTTCAACGAACAGCAAATAGCGAGGCATACGTCGGGGTGGGAAACACGATGCTCATCATTATTCTACTCATTCGATGACACACGGTACCGGATGTTTTGGGCGGAATGTACACAACAGGAACATCAAGGCGAATCTATGCCGCACGCAAGTGAGGTGGCCGTCCCAAAATAGCCCAGAGGCACGTACGCTTCCACACAGGCCGAATCGACAACTGGTGTCGGACCAGCGCGACCGCAACCGCACTACACGATAGCACTGTCGACGCGCACACATGGATTGCTGCACACCTCCAGCTACAGCCACGCCTCGCTCCAGACCTGCCTCCTTCCAGACTGGTTTTCGGCTGCCCTCCACACTCACTCAGACCTTACTGAAAAGCAGCATGTGACAGCGCACCAACACACAACAATAAATGCACAATACCTTTTTTTAATGCAGTTTTTATTCTACATGTTTGAAAGTTTTACAGTATGTAGATACATCCTTTAGGAAGAATATTTACGTTTCTCCACATAATGCCCATCTCCCTCAACTGCCTTACGCCATCTCGGAACCAGCGCCTGTATACTCGCTGTGAGAACAATCCTCAATATTGCTGTGCCCGCTTTCATCACGTAACCTGCTTGCCCACCGACTAACTGTACTGCGATCGACAGCAGCATCTCCATATACCTTTTTCAGCTTCTTGTGGATGTTTCCCACGGTGTCGTTTTCAAAAAAATGTTCAAATCTTTTTATAGTTTATGGGACTTAATTACGGGGTCATCAGTCCCTAAACTTACAAATTACTTATGCACTAGCTAACACCAAGGAGGGTACAAATATCCATGTCCGAGGGGGTATTCGAACCCCCGACCGCAGTGGCCGTGCAGACCGTGGCTGGAGCGCCTCAGTCCTCTCGGCCACCGCGGCCGGCTCGTTTTCACAGCACAGAAATTCAATGACTGCACGTTATTTCTGACGTCATGTAGCGGTCATGATGAAGACATGCTGTGACGGCACCAATCACGGGAACAGGTTGAACTAAGTTTAAAAACAACATTGTAAACTTTCAAACATGCAGAATGAAAACTTTATTAACAAAATAGTGCCGGCCGCGGTGGCCGAGAGGACTGAGGCGCTCCAGTCACGGTCTGCACGGCCACTACGGTCGGGAGTTCGAATCCCCCTTCGGGCATGGATATTTGTGCCATCCTTAGTCTTAGCTCGTTCATAAGTAGTTTGCAAGTGTAGGGACTGATGACCCCGTAGTTAAGTCCCATAAGTTCTACAAACATTTGAACATTTTTGAACAAAATAGTGTGCATTTCTGTTTGGAGTTACCCTCGTACAAAGATAACGATATAGAGAATCGCCGCGTGAGTTATTGACACGCAACGGTACACTCAGGAAAGTTCGGATACGGAAATGATTTTTTTTTTCAGGAGGGAAAAAACAATCTGTTTTTGTTGTAAAACTTTTTGTCTATTCATAAACTAGCTTTCCTCTTGTTGGACCAGGTAAACATTATGGAGGCCTCTCAAATGTTTACCTGAAGATGGCCTAGTAATACGAAAATTAGTTCGAGAATAAACAAAAATTAATAGAAAAAAACAAGTTGTTTCTTTTCAACCTGAAATATGGAATTGTTCTACCAAGAAGTGATAGAAGTATTCATTTGTGGAAATGAATTCTTAGTTGAATTTCTGCAAGTCTGCCGGTACACCAGTACGCCAATAGCCACCCATGTTTATTCTTGCTGGATGACCTCAAGTATCACTGCTAGATGCGTAATAATCCACATTGAAACTGTAAGTCGTTCAAGTGTGATTCAAATATTGTCAACGGTATGAATATTGCCTATAAAATAGACCAGGAGTACGTCCCTTCATTCGATTTTCCTTCTGTTATTCAGCGTAAAGGAATGTGTAGATTTAATACGAGTACGGTTTCACATGAACTACGAGTCATGAACCTACGGCAGTAACATGAAAAATCAGTGTTTGTCACATCCTGAAGGTGCGCTATTTATTTAGTTTTAACACAATTAAAGTGAGTTGATACACATACTTTATTCCATCTGCAGTACAGCACCACTTCCTATAGGTATAGGAACTGTTAGACGTCATATGGTGATATTTATCGTAATTTATTATAAGGGGTTCCATTTTGGGGCTGTCCAGCTAACGTAGATATTTGTCAGTTTCTTCCGGTCGATAAGTGTGCACAGCAAACAGCAGGGATATCGATACAATGACAAAAGGTCTTTGCGAATTGTCCTCCATGTTCTCCGATGGAGGACAGTAATTGTGCATCGCGGAGAGACATCTGAACGGCGGACGCAGGTGTCAGCAGGCGGCTGAGGTCGTGTAGATGGATTCAGACAGACAAGATGGAATAATCGGCAGATGGCTTGTTATGTAAGTAGGACCCACGGTGAAGATGTTCGAAGGAATTGTTAAAGCAGGCCCAAACACAGTACCAAGAATAAAGTGGCCGACCGAGAGACCACAGGGCGTGAGAGCCGAGCAATCGTAGGGGATAAGCTGGGAGGCCCGCATTCGCCTTCATCCACGCCTCATGCTGCAGTGACCGCGAGCACAGGTAGAGGCGACCGGTGGAAAGGGGGCTGGGCTCACACGGCTCCTTGCGTACACTGTTGTAGACCCTCTACATCAAGAAGCCCGCACGCATTGGTGTTTGGACTGGAATCTCATTGTCTGGAGTAGAATTATCTTCACTGATGAGTTTCTCTACCACCTGAGCCCCGAAGACCACGACAGACGTGGGACACCTACCAGACTGTTGTCCTCCGTTCCGCCCGAGAACCGGGAGTGATCGTTCGGAATGCCCTTTTCATTTTATAACAGGACCGCTCTGTTTATCGAGATCGGTATTTTTAAAGCGCGAAGTTTCATCGACTATATGTTCTGTTGCTCTACATGGGAAGCTATTCTCGAATTTAGAGTGATATTTTCACTCTGCAGCGCAGTGCCCGCTGATTTGGAGCTTCCTGGAAGATGGAAACCGTATGCCGGATCAGGCATTGTAGCCCAGGGCGTTCCATATTAGCAGAATGAAAATACCGTTCTGGAAACATCCCAGAGCCTGTGACTGAAACGTGCCTCCATCTTAGCTACCATGGCGTGAGAACTGCCTTACGTCCGCTAGAATGTCGGCTCGTTCCTTTAAAATTTCACAGAATCTCTGCTGCGAATGTTGCAGATATATTTCTTCTAGACGATTTTGTGGAGGCACGCTTCAGTCACAGGCTCTGGGATGTTTCAAGAACGGTATTTTCACTCTGCTAATATGAAACTTTCTGGCAATTTAAAACTGTTTGACCTACCTAGTATATGTTTTCAAAGATAAGCCCTATCGCAAACGAACAGTTTCCTGCTTACGTCCTACGCATTTTCCCCAAGCAACTTAACAGTATAGTCGGTGGGCAGGTCAGAGACGAGCGATGGTGGTAGATCCCGCAAAATTCTTCTACCTCGGGGGTTGGCAATTTCCCCTCCAGGTTCCCTAGCCGGCCGCTGGCCGTTGCTGTTTGAAACAGGCACTCTGCCGTCGGTGGTCTGGTGAGGAGACACGCTGCGAGCTGCGCTCCAGCCTTAGTTTACATAAGGTGCCTTCTTTGGTGGGATTTTAAATTTAGCAAAGTGTCACCTACGTTTAAAGTACCCATGGGTCGATCTTAGGCTAATATCGCGAACTCGTGGCGAATGATGTCCAAATAATGGTATTATTTCCCGGCTAAGGCTCGTTTCTGACCTGATCTACGTTAACATTTTTCCTGCAGTTTATTGCAATTCAGATCCCATAATTTGATTTAGGCCCCTGTATGTATTAATGGTTTGTGTTTTTAGTACCCGTTGGCACTCCTCCAACCCTCTTAAAGATATGGATTGTGTCACCTAGCTTGAAAGGTTGCATATGTAAAAAAAAAAAAAAAAAAAAAAAAAAAAAATGTAAATTGTATTTTGAATAATGGGAGACTAACGACTTAATCTTCTATTAAAATTATCCTGTTGAAACTAAATTTATCTCAAAGATTGTCGCTAAATTACACTGCCAGATCCTCTTCCTGGTCATCAAATAAGTTGCCCATTGTGTGCACGCACACCGGCTGTGACGATATGTCTATGTTCTTATACTGCCAATAACGTCTTCTCGCTCTGCATGCTCATTGGATCCATTTCCTCCTCTTAAGTCGTTCTCCATAGCCCTAATTATTACTTCTCCTTTTACTGTTTTATACTCGTGATCGCAAACTCAGTATTTGTTCATGCTCCGTGTAAGACACCTCCACCCAGCATGGGACGCAGTGAGTGAGAGATGTTGGTAGAGAAACTAATGCAAAACGAGTAGGAACAACTACTATGATGATTCGTGGGACCAAAATAAATTTCCTAGTCAGTGGAACTTCCTGGCAGATTAAAATTGTGTGCCGGAACCGGGACTGGAACCTGGGACCTTTGCCTTTCGCGGGCAAGCGCACTACCGACTGTGCTATCCCGACACGACTCACGATGTCGCCTCACAACTTTACTTCCGCCAGTACCTCGCCTCCTACATTCCAAACTTCACAGAAGCACTCTTCCCAAAACATGCAAGACTAGCACTCATCGAAGGAAGGATATGGTGGAGACATGGCTTAGGCAGAGCCAGAGGGATGTTTCCAGAATGGAACTTTTCACTCTGCAGCGGAATGTGCGCTGATATGAAACTTCCTGCCAGATTAAAATTGTGTGCCGTAACCGGGACTCGAACCTGGGACCTTTGCCTTTCGTGGGCAAGCGCTCTACCGACTGAGCTATTCCGACACGACTCACGATGAAAAGTTTCATTCTGGAAACAACCCTTATGCTGTGGCTAAGCCACGTCTCCACCATATCCTTTCTTCCAGGAGTGCTAGTCTTGCATGTTTCGCAGGTGAGCTTCTGTGAAGTTTAGAAAGTAGGAGGCTAGGTACTGGCGGAATTAAAGTTGTGGGGCGGCATAGTGAGTCGTTTCGGGATAGCCCAGTTAGTAGAGCGTAAACTTCGAAAGGCAAATGTCCTAGGTTCGAGTCCCGGTACCGACACACAATTTTAATCTTCTAGGAAGTTTCATACCAGCCTACACTCCGCTGCAGAGTGAAAAGTTTCATCTCCCTAGTCCGTCATTGCCAGAACAACACAAAGAATATATTCGTTAGTCCATTCCAGCCAGAAATAAGAAGCAACGAGGAGACGGGATGCTTTCAAAGAAATTTATTTGTAAGACTGATTTACAAGGATGTAAGCAGAGCACTGAAAGACGAAACAAAGCCCGTGGAGTAGATGATATTCCCTCAGAGCTACTGAAGTCTCTGGGAGAACCAGCCATGATAAACCTGTTGCACCTGGTATGTAGGATGTATGAGACAGGCGAAGTACCCTCAGACTTCAAGAAAAATTTTATAATCCCCATTCCAAAGAAAGCAGGTGCAGACAAGTGTGAAAACTACAGAACCATCAGTTTAATAAGTCACGGTTGCAAAATATTTACACGAATTATTTTATTTTATTTATTTATTTAGCCTGATCAGGTTAGGGCCATCAGGCCCTCTCTTACATCGGACCAGGGTTTTACACATACAGTATTTCTTTACATGTGAGTTACCTATAACATAATAATGATTTTTACAGATGAACAGTTAATAACATTATTTCTACAGGTTGATTTCATGTAAATTAAAGGTAATAACTTAACTCTACATATGTAATAACTTAACTCTAAATAGGATTAATACTAACAGTACCACTGAGACACCTTCTGCTGCTGCTGCTGGTGTAATAATAGAAGTGACAACATTTATATTAGCAGATACAATATTTACTTTTGAATATATCGAGACTGGTTAACGCATGGCGAATTCTGACTGAAGCTGTACCTGGCGAGAGCAATGGCAGTTGAAGAATATCTGGGAGGAGGAGTGGATGTGACGTACCTGGACCGTACGGTAATAAAGACTGGCGTCATTATTGCTTTAATAGATAATCCATTAACTGTCGTTTGAAGCTGGCAGTGTTATTCAGTTCTCTGATATACTGAGGTAGATTGTTCTAGAGCCTGGTTCCTGCTACTGAAAAGGATTTTGAGAAACCGGCTGAGTGATGGATAGGGACAGAAAGGGTTTTGCTCTGACGGGAACGAGTAGTTCTTTTATGTTGATCAGATAAGAGTGTTAAGGTCGAGGAAAGATATGAGGGACAGTGTACGTTGATAAGAGAGTAGAGGAAACAGAGTGTATGAAAATCTCTGCGCTTGTCAGCACGGAGCCAGGATAATTGCTTATAAGATGGTGAAATGTGATCAAAGAGACGGATGTTACATATATATCGAACGCAGGCATTCATGATTAGTTCCAGACGTCGTCAGCTTTCCCAAGAGAGACCTTGCATGATACCATCACCGTAATCAATAATTGGAATTACAAGCGTTTGTATAAGTTTCTTTTTAAGATCGAGAGGAAAAAACTTATTATATCTCTGTAGGGCATGAAGAGATGCTGATGCCTTCCTACACACGGCGGCTGTGTGCTCAGCCCAATTTAGTTTGTCGTCTATTATCACTCCCAGACTTTTTGCTGAGGGCGAAAAATAGATAGGTGTGTCATTTAATATTAATGGTGGTTGAGATTCGCGGTATTTGTGGTTAATGAGTCTAGGATGACCTACCAGAATCGCTTGTGTTTTACTTGGATTGAGCTTTAATCCTATATTCTGTGCCCACTTTGATAGTGCACATAGGTCAGAATTAAAATTCTCGATTGCTGCCTTCAGGTTTTTTGGTTTTGCACTTAAATACAACTGGAGGTCATCGGCATACATGTGGTATTTACAAAAGGACAATACCGATGATACGTCATTTACATACAGTGAAAAGAGAAGTGGACCTAGCACCGAACCCTGTGGTACGCCTGATAGAACTTTTCTCTACTGTGACTTTTCGGTGCTGGACATGACGCACTGAAGACGCGATGTCAAGTATGAGCGAAACCATTGCACCACGCCTTGAGAGAAATTTAGACTGCTAAGTTTAGCAAGCAAAATATCAAAGTCCACACTGTCGAAAGCTTTGCTAAAGTCTAAGAAGCACACAATAGTCGCCTCTTGTCTATCCATTGCCTGCTTAAGATCGTCTGTTACATTTATCAAAGCAGATGTTGTGCTGCGATATTTGCGAAAACCTGATTGGTGTTCGTCAAGAAGTTTATTAGTAGTCAAGTAGCTGGTTAGCTGATCATGTACTATATATTCTAGGGCTTTGGACAGTGCCGGAAGAATGCAGATAGGTCGGTAATCAGAGGGTGCTGTAGCAATGTCCTTTTTTGGCAGTGGCTTAACTAGTCCACGTTTCCAAGCATCAGGAAAAACACTTGTGGCTAAGGACTGATTAAATATATCTGTTATGATGGGCAGCAGTGGATCAATAATCAGCTTTATCATTTGGATAGTGATACCATCATCCCCAGTAGACGCTGATGTAATACGCATAATGGATTTTTTGACTGTACTTCCAGTAACATACTTAAAACAAAACTTATCATGGTTAGCGTTGTTGATCCTCGTGATATGGTCAATAAGTGTTTGTTTCGTTTGGTGATCGATTGAAGTGGTAGGCGTTGTGAAATAATGATTTAGTTCTTCAATGGAGACAGTGGGTTCGGCTGCAGTTTTTATTTTCCCAATAACAAGACCGCGCAGGTTTTTCCAGAGGACAGCCGGTCTATTTATGTTGTCGGTTAATGAAATACAGAAGGATGGAAAAGCTGATAGAAGCCGACCTGAGGGAAGATCAGTTTGGTTTCAGGAGAAATGTAGGAACACGGGAGGCAATACTCACTTTACGCCTTATCCTAGAAGATAGATTAAGAAAAGGCAAGGCTACATTTCTAGCTTTTGTAGCTTTGGAGAAGGCTTTTGACAATGTTGACTGGAATAAACTCTTTTAAGTTCTGAAGCAAGCAGGAGTAAAATATAGGGAGCGTAAGATTATTTACAACTTGTACAAAAACCAGACAGCGGTTGTCAGAGTTGAAGGGCATGAAAGGGATGCAGTGGTTGGAAAGGGAGTAAGACAGGGTTGTAGTCTTTCTGCATTGTTATTCAATTTGTACAGTGAGCAAGCTATAAAGGAAAGCTAGGAGAAATTTGGTGAAGGAATTAAATTTCAGGGGGAAGAATTAAAAACATTGTGTTTTGCCGACGACATAGTAATTCTGTCACATACAGCAAAGGACCTGGAAGAGCTATTGAACGGAATGGACAATGTGCTGAAAGGTGCATATAAGATGAACATTAACAAGAGCAAAACTAGGGTAATGGAGAGCAGTCCAAGAAAATTAGGTGATGCTGAAGGAATTAGATTGGGAAACGAAGCAATAAAGGAGGTAGATGAGTTTTGTTACTTGGGCAGTAAAATAACAAATGATGGTCGAAGTACAGAGGATATAAAATGGAGAACGGCAATGGGTAGAAAAGCGTTCTTGAAAAAGACAAATTTGTTAACATCGAATATTGATTTAAGGCTAAGGAAGTCCTTTCTGAAGGCATTTGTATGGAGTGTAGCCTTGTATGGGAGTGAGACTTGGACGATAAACAGTGCGGACAGGAAGATAATTCATGCTTTTGAAATATGGTGCTACAGAAGAATGCTGAATATTAGGTGGGTGGATCGCGTAACTAATGATGAGGTACTGAACAGAATTGGGGGGGAAGAGAAACTTCTGGCATACCTTGACTAAAAGAAGGGATAGATTGGTAGAACACATTCTTAGACATCAAGGAATTGTGAATTTAGCGTTGGAGGGAAGTGTATGGGGTAAAAATCACAGAGGAAGACCAAGAGATGGATACACTAAGCAGGTTCAGACAGATGTAGATTGCCGTTCTTAGCCGGCCGCGGTGGCCGAGGGGACTGAGGCACTCCCTCCACTCACGGTCTGCACAGCCACTACGGTCGGGGGTTCGAATCCCCCCTCGGGCATGGATATTTGTGCCGTCCTTAGGATTAGCTAGTTCATAACTACTTTGTAAATTTATGGACTGATGACCCCGTAGTTAAGTCCCATAAGCTATACAAACATTTCAACATTTGCCGTTCTTATGTGGAGATGAAGAGGCTTGCTTAGGATAGGGTGTTGTGGAGAGCTGCATCAAACCAGTCTCCGTACTGAAGACCACAACAATAACAACAAGCCTTATGACATCGACTTTAGGCAGAGGGTCTTGATACTGGAGACTCTGAATTCTCCGGAGACTGCAGTTTATGTATTGGTGGTATCGCGTTTACCTACCGGAAAGCGCGCGGCCTGGCCCCGCCGAGGCGGAGACCGCGGAGATTGGCGGCGCCGCAATCTCCTGGGGGCCACCTGCGCCCTCAGCCACTGCCCGCCTGCCGCCGGCTGCCTGTTCGGGATTACGCCTCTGCACTCATCCAATCTCGCTGTCGCGGCGTCGGCCGGCCTGTCCGCTCGCTCAGCCGGCAGCGCCGGAAACGCAACCTGCCGACAGGTCGCGTCCTGCCGAGAGGGAGCGGAGGGAGGGGCTGCGAGGGACGGATCTGCTCGTCTCGGCTGGGACGCAGCCGGCGCAAACAGGGGAAAAAAGATACGATACGAGAACTACTCTGCTATAAGTAATTCAACAGTGAGGGTTTGTCTGCAGACATCTACATACAGTGTGTTTCACTAAGTGTGTTTGCCTCTGTAACTTATAAAATAATAGGTGACGGAAATTTTAATGTGGTAGGTCAACACAAGAAATGTTACACTTTCTGCGGAGCTATGAACATAGTTTATCGTATCATTTTCCAAAGAGTTACACCACAAAGATATAATTTTTAAATGGAACAATAGTGTTTTTTTCTATCGTGTATTGGATTCGTTTAAACCAGCTGCATCCAAATCAATTTAAACTACATTCCTATCACTGTTAGTTTGGGAGCTACAACCCTTCAAACGAGAAACTTTCACCAGTTTTAGATTCAGTCCCACTTGCTTGGTTAAGAAACGTTCACCTCACTTTCAATTAGCAACTTTCAATTAGTCACTTTTAATTAGAAACTTTCAAGTAGCTAAATAAACTATTTACCACAGATCTCAAAAATGTTCAAATGTTTATAAATCTGCTATTTAGAAGCTCTACTTAAATCTGCCTGAATGAATCTAACTCTCTATAAAGTCACCAGTCTTTAAACAAGAGAGAAAGCAACGAATATATAGTGGTGCCATGGAATACATACAAACACTTAAAAAGTTGCCCAATAAATAACACCATACCGAAGCGATATGGTTTTTGGACCTATAGTTCGAAGTTCCAAAATATTCCCAGGTACAACAGTAGAAATAGACTATGGTATTTTAACAGCAGGACAGTGGGCTGTAAGAGAGGAATGGCAGTGGCAGTAAGAGAGAAAATGTATACAAGAAAGAAATACCAGTGACACAGAGTGATAATTAATACAAAACATAAAGAGACAAGTTGAGGAGCAACTAGAGAAAGGGATGGTGACTGAGACTGTGGAAACGACAGACAAAATAGAGTGCTAGATGATTTTAAAAAAAGCGGCTGAAAGGTATATATATAGGGTGAATCACCTAATACTTGTACCGCAAATATTGCGGTAATGGAAAGTGCGATTGATGTGCGGTTTTCACAGAATGGATTGGTCGTCAAGACTCATCTTGTTAGCCAGCAGTTGATGGGAGCTACAACCCTTCAAAGTTCCGGGGGCGGAGGCTGCGATAGCGTAGCTAACTGGCCGAGTGGCTATCCCCTGGGGCACGGCCCACTGTCTCATGACCACCAGCCAGTCAGCTACGCTGTCGTAGCCTCCGTCCCCTAAACTTTGAAGGGTTCTAGCTCCCAAACTGTGATAGGAATGTAGTTTAAATTGATTTGGACGGAGCTGGTTTCAACGAATTCAATGCACGATAGAAAAGACTACTGTTCCATTTAAAAAAAAATATATATCTTAGTCCTGTCACTCTTTGGAAAATGATACAATAAACTATGTTCATAGTTCCGCAGAAAGTGTAACATTTCTTGTGTTGACCTACCGCATTAAAATTTCCCGTCACCTATTATTTAATAAGTCACAGAGGCAAACACACTTAGTGAAACACCCTGTATACAGGGTGAGTCACCTAACATTACCGCTGGATATATTTCGTAAACCACATCAAATACTGACGAACCGATTCCACACACCGAACGTGACGAGAGGGGCTAGTGTAATTGGTTAATAAAAACCATAAAAATGCACGGAAGTATGTTTTTAACACAAACCTACGTTTTGGCCCACTTTAGATTATGGGATTCACACTAAAAGTGGGCCTTTGCGATCGTCTTTTGACAGCTCGAAATTTAAATGAAAATAACGGCTTAACTATTCATTTGACACGAAAATTGAATAACCGAGTTTGTAGAGAAGAAAATTGTCTACAACTTTGCTCTCTTACGTTTTTTTCATATCTCGTAGCGTTTCAAAGATATTTTCAAAAAATAACGGCGATTTTGGGATGTATGTCTGTCTGTCCGTAACGTGTTCCCTGTTTTTAAGACGAACAGTTAAACCGATCAGCACCAAATTTTACAGACATGATTGTATGCCGGCAGAGACCAGAACCTCCCGTTTTCAAATTTTTCGGATAAAAAATACGGTAGTAATACCAAAAAAAGCCATTTGTAATATAATTGTAATTGCAAACGAACCGTTCATCTATTACGAAAATTGAATAACCTAATTGGTAGAGGAGAAAATTCTCTACAACTTAGCTCCCTTATGTTGTTTTTTTTTCATATCTCGTATCGTTTTAGACATATTTGCAAAAATAACGGAGATTTGACAGCCTCAATTGAATTAACGAAACCAGCTGTTCGGAGATGTCACGTGACATTCCTCGCCCAGAACTCTCTGGCATACGCCATCTTGCGTTGCGTATTTGGTTATTTTCTTATTGTATCTTACACGTTGTCATTTCAAAGCAATGGCGCACTGAAGAATTAACAAAAATACATCCTTCTTCGTACGATAAATGATAATCTAGTGGCTGCAAATGCAATATTAGCATCAGTTAACAGCGGCCATCAATACTATGCGATTCAAGGACTCATATTTTGATTGATAGCCGTTGCGTAGTGGGCAAGGCGTTGGGCTATGACGCTAAAGGTCAGTGGTTCGGAAACCGCCACTACCTAAACATCTTTTTCCTAAAAGTGTTTCAGACACTCTTATTAATAAATTTTTTATAATTTTTTATTATTTCGGTCCAAAATGATTGCAAAAACTTATAAAACGACAAATCTAAAGTAGGCCGTAAAACACGTCAGAGCGATTTTTTAAATGGAACCCCGTTAGTTTTGTTAGCACATCTGAACATATAAACAAATACGTAATCAGCGCCGTTAGTTGCATTGTAAAATGTTAATTACATCTGGAGATATTGTAACCTAAAGCTGACGCTCGAGTACCACTCCTCCGCTGTTGGAACGTGTGTATCGGAGAGCACCGAATAAAGTAGGGATCCAAAGGGAACGGTGATGTGCCTTAGGTACAGAAGAGACTAGAACAGCACATTAAATCTACATGCTAACACCTTTATTGGACTTTTTCTCTGACGCGCATGTACATTACCATGAGGGGTGAGGTACACGTACACACGTGGTTTCCGTTTTCAATTACGGAGTGGAATAGAGTGTGTCCCGACATGTCAGGCCAATAGATGTTCAAAGTGGTGGCCATCATTTGCTGCACACAACTAAAATCTATGGCGTAATGAATGTCGTACACGACGCAGTACATCTGGTGTAATGTTGCCGCAGGCTGTCACAATACGTTGTTTCATATCCTCTGGGTTGTAGACACATCAAGGTACACATTCTCCTTTAACGTATCCCACAGAAAGATGTCCAGAGGTGTAAGATCAGAAGAACGGGCTGGCCAATTTATGCGTTCTCCACGTCCTATGAGACGCCCGGTGAACATTCTGTCAAGGGTCAGCCTAGTGTTAATTGCGGAATGTGCAGGTGCACCATCATGCTGATACAACATACGTCGACGCGTTTCTAGTAGGTCATTTTCGAGCAACGTTGGCAGATCATTCTGTAGAATCGCGATGTATGTTGCAGTTATAATTACGTAGGCTTCCGCGGCCAGAGGCAGATGACATAAAAGTTTTCTTGGTATTGTACCGCGTCATGATGTAAGGCTATTACTAAAATAACCGACGTTTCGGCCATACCCAGATGAAGGTCACTGTAACGTTGACCGAAACGTCGGTTATTTTAGTAATAGCCTTACATCATATACCCAGATGAAGGCCACTGTAACGTTGACCGAAACGTCGGTTATTTTCGTAATAACCTTACATCATGACGCGGTACAATACCCAGAAAACCTTTATGTCATATGTTGCAGTTGTTTGGGCCCATGCAATGAAGTGAGGACCACGATCGAACAGCGGAGTAAGGGTACTCAAGTGTCAACTTTAGGTTACAGTATCTCCGGATGTAATTAACATTTTAGAATGCAACAAACGGCACTGATTACGTATTATATTTATATGTTCAGATGTGCTAAAAAAACTATCGGGGTCCCATTTAAAAACGCAAGTTTATGTTAAAAACATACATCCGTGCAGCCGGCCGCGGTGGCCGAGGGGACTGAGGCGCTTCAGTCACGGTCCTCACGGCCACTACGGTTGGGAGTTCGAATCCCCCCTCGGGCATGGATATTTGTGCCGTCCTAGTTCGTAAGTAGTTCATAAGTAGTTTGTAAGTTTAGGGACTGATGACCCCGTAGTTAAGTCCCATAAGCTGTACAAACATTTGAACTTCCGTGCATTTTTTATGGTTTGTATTAACCAATTACACTAGCCCCTCTCCTCACGTTCGGTCTGTTGAATCGGTTCGTCAGTATTTGATTTGGTTTACGAAATATATCGAGCGGTAATGTTAGGTGACTCACCTGTATACTCCGCAGTTCACTGTAAAGTGTGCGGCGAAAGGTACACTATACCGCCACCAGGCTTACCTTTACTATTACACTCTCAAACAGAACGGGGGGAAAGAGAATGTCTATATGCCTCTGTTCGAGCCCTAATTTCACTTATCTTTTCTTTGTACTCATTGCGGGAAATGTAAGTAGGCGGCAGGAAGATCTTGCGACACTCAGCTTCAAATTCCGGCCTTCAAAATTTCCTCAACAGAATGTCTGTTCGCCTCTGAACAGACAAGATGGGGAATAAATATACATGAACAGACGTGTAGCCAGAAAGAATGAAAGAATTTAAATACTTTTGGCCAGAACTAAATGTAAATATCAACGTTATTTATGGAATACAATCTCGTTCAGTCACTTGAAATAAAGTAATAGCTGCCCCTGACATTATACTACAAATCTGAAATTTTCCAAGCTAAATTGAACATATACCGCTGATGTGTTCCTCGTGGTTTATGTGGATACGAAATGTGGTCCATGACATGTAGGTTACAGAAAACATTGCTGTCTTTTGAAAATAAAGTTGTAAGAAAAAAATGTGAACCAGTTCAAATAAGACCCACTAATATCCCAGTGGAGAAAACGCATACGTGGTGAAGTAAGAGATATAGACAAACACTGCCTCTTATTAGGGTTGTTGATCATTTCAAAAAATACACGGGATCCCATATATCAATAATTACAAAAATAACACTGCTCAAAACAATCAGGCGAGATATCATACACAATACACATACTGTAATGTGTTTTATTCAGACATTGGCTACAAAAGTAATTTGTGTGTGATAAAGTATGATATTTTGCTGTCAAAACCATTTATTTGAGTGGAGGTGTTTTTCCATCTGTTGCAGCTACATGAAAGACGTTTTTTGTGTCATATGCGTTTCGCTTCATTAATTGTGAAGCATCAGAGTCCTGTAATACACATTTGTTTTTTGTATAAAATTCCAGTACGATTATAAATAATGTTCGTAGTTTAACAGTGATAAATCCTGTTACAATTTCTTAAATTCTACCTACCAGATTAAAAACCTTGTATGTCAGAATTTAAGAAATTGTAACAAAATTGATAACTGTCATGTTTTGGAACACAGCAAAATATGTAAAGGGGAGTGAGAAAGGTAGTATTTCCGATGAAGTACATAAAATTAAGTCCTTGGAAGCTGCCGGCCGCTGTGGCCGAGGGGACTGAGGCGCTTCAGTCGAGGTGCGCACGGCCACTACGGTCGGGGGTTCGAATGCCCCCTCGGGCATGGATATTTGTGCCATCCTTAGTCTTAGCTAGTTCATAAGTAGTTTGTAAGCTTAGGTACTGATGACCCCGTAGTTAAGTCCCATAAGTTCTACAACCATTTGAACACTTTTGAACCTTGGAAGCTGTCCAAAAAGTATTTGTCTCGAATGTCGCCTTAATTTCGAGTTAAACGTCAATATAAACTGTTTAGACAAGAAGAGAGTAAACATTTCGTGGTGCTACAGAAGAATGCTGAAGATTAGATAGATAGATCGCGTAGCTAATGGAAGGGTTGTAAAACTGAAGATGAAAAAAATGTTTGGATTGCATGACTGAAAATAGGAACTTTTGTCAGGGCATATTATGAGAGGTTAAGGAGACTTTAGAAGGAATTGTAGGTGATGAAGACAGTATAGGCAGACGAAGAGCAAATCAAACAAATCACTTTTAAGTAATAGGTATGGCTGTTTCGGGGTTGATTAGAACGGAGATCAGAGTGAAACTAGTCTGCGGACTGAATCCGACTGAGGGCTGTAGTTGTTTAAAAAGTCTAATACAGTACATTTGCTGATTAACAGCCACGCTTAAAGTATTACGAATCCCATAACAATAACAACAAAACCTGTGTAATATACTGCAAGATATACGACTCCGAATTCAGGTCCAACGGTCCATTTGTCCAGTAATTCAAATATTTCGGGGAACAGCAGACTAATATTTTTGTTTGTTATGGTCTTCAGTCCGGTGCCTGGTTTGATGCAGCTCTCCACCCTACTCTATCCTAAGCAAGCCTTTTCATCACCTCATAAGAACGGCAACCCACATCCACTTTTAGCTGCTTACTATACGCGTCTCTTGATCTCCCTCTGCGATTTTTACTCCACACACTTCCCTCCAATGCTAAATTTACGATTCCTCAATGTCTAAGAAAGTGTCCTACCAAGCGATGCCTTCTTTTAGTCAGGGTATGCCAAAAATTCCTTTTCTCACCAATTCTGTTCAGTACCTCTTTATTAGTTATCCGATCTACCCACCTAATTTTCAGCATTCTTCTGTAGCACCACATTTGAAAAGCCTCTATTCTCTTCCTGTCCGCACTGCTTGTCGTCCATGTTTCACTCCCGTACAAGGCAACACTCCACACAAATGCCTTCAGAAAAGACTTCCTTACACTTAAATTAATATTAGATGTTAGCAAATTTCTCTTTTTCGAAAATGATTTTCTTCCCATTGCCATTCTACGTTTTATATCCTCTGTACTGCGACCATCCCATGTTATTTTACTACCCAAGTAACAAAACTCATCCACCACCTTCATTGTTTCGTTACCTAATCTAATTCCTTCAGCATCGCCTGATTTTCTAAGACCGCATTCCATTATTTTTGTTTTACTCTTGTTAATATCAACAGACTAATATAAGCTACACATTAATGTTCTGCGGTGCGCTGTCGGATCTGGAAAGAAGGTACACGAAAAGCGTGTAAGAGGATTATTTGTGAAGAGACGTTTCCAGAGGGGAATCGGCTCAGTCCAGCCAGAATATTATTCTCAAAACGGCGTAGTTTCCCTCCTGGAAAAGAACGCGTGCACGCGAGGGCAGGGATCGGCGGCGGGTAATAAGCTGTCCACCCCGGTGACGGCAGACATTTTCCGGCCCGTGAGCACGCGACATTGAGTGACGCACTGTCTGCTCCCACCAGCCCCGGAAAACAACCGAGCTCTTCTCTCGTCACGGACCATAATAAAAACAACACGTTACAGCTAACATTGCTAAAGATCTCATGATATGACACACCTACCTGGGAGCTACATTTCCTCGAATGAAAAGGGTTGCCAGATTGAACTCGAGCCAGGCCCGGAGACCAGACGTGCCCCCCTCCCCCTTGGCCAAGGACTCACCCCCACCCCCCAACTCCCCCCCCCCCAACCAGGATTACAAGTGACTTCTAAAAACAAAGGAAAAAAAAGAGGGCTGACACGTTGCCGCGGCTTAATAATGCGCTAGCCGATTACTACCGATGCAACAATGAAAAGTTTTCAGAGGATGAATAGAAAAGTAGCGTTTTGTTGCTATAAGAAATATAAGAATATAAAGTTATTTATAATTACTAGAGAGGAGCCGGCCTGGAATGGCCGAGCGCACTGAGACGTCTTGCCACGGTGCGCGAGACTGCTCCTGCCAGAGGTTCGAATCCCTCCTAGGGCATGGATGTTGTGTTCGTCCTTAGTTTAAGTAACATTAAGTTCCATGTAGATCGTCGCTACATGAGCATAGTACTTAAAAAGCGTCGTAAAAATAGTTAAGATGAAGGTTACACTCAAGCCCGGAAATGAGAGTCATTGGCCCGTAGACCCGGAGAATTCATTCAAAACCCGGGCATTCCGGGCGGCGCCCGGAGATCTGGCGACCCTACGAATGAATTCATCAGTCATATTGTGATGAGTCACGTCAGACAGGTTGAGGTGAGCATCACGTTTACGGAACAGTAGCTTCGTTCGAGTGGCGCTGCTGACGGTCTGGAACGGTTTGAGGCGTTCGAGTGACACTTTTGACTCTTTCTACGATATCTGACTGACCAATCAGGTGTTCGAGTGGCGGAGCTGATAGTTTGCGACTGTCAGCGGAGTTTCGTCAAACTGTTTTCTGACTGACTCCAAAGCGTTTAACAAGCCTCCTCCAAAAGACAAGCCCCCATATTTACGAAGAGGTTTGTGTTCTAAGTCTTCGATTTTCTCTTGATTGAGGCTGAGCTTTGTATATTAGACAGGCATTCTTTCAACTTATGTGGCTTTCTAATACAGTACGTCCCCGTTTTATTACACCCATACATTCTATAAAAGAAAGGTGTAGAAATATTCATAACATACGAATTTCAAGATTAATGCGTATGTTTTAACAGTTTGGATTGTGATATATTCGCCTGAAAATGAAGTCAAAATAATCGTACTGAGATTTTCTGTGCCATCTGTAAATGAAGTGATTGACACATAAGAATAATATAGTTCACAACAGGCATTAGCAGTGATAGATTTTTATAACCGACATCTAGCTTTATATGTGCCACTATAATGTCTCACAATTACTGTTTCTCCTTGTGGTTATATATTATAGAAATCTATTAGTGCCAATGTGGGCGTTTCTACACTAAATGTGTAACTCCTGGGAAAATCATGTACGATGATAATTCTTGCACAACACTGCAAATTTTTGTATATTAATTTGTATGTTTCATTTTTTAAATTTTATTGTAACTCATAATAATGGGACAAAATGCATATGAAGTTGTATGTTACCAAATATTCCTTTCATACACAACTATCCTAATTTACCTCATTTTTGTATGAGGTTTTGTCAGGTTAAATTGGGTACATTATTTATAAATGGGGGGACATGTTTACGTATATTTTGCGTTTTGTCGAATGTATTCCACAATGTATTTCTAATGGCGGAATTCACACTGTCTGTCGCCGGTCCGTCACCTCACGTCAACGTGAGCTTTCTCAAGAAGAATGTTTTGATGGAACGGTCGTCTGGTAACATCGCGACTTGCAAGTTAACCTAGTTTCGTCACGCGATTTTCATTTTATACTCGACAGATACACGGTTTGCAGGCAAATCTGTCTTGTTAATCTTTATTATTATACTTTGGTTTAACGGTAAATTACAAATGTTTCATGACGACTTAAATAGTTTTCTCAATTGAGAACTACATAACACATCGCCACTTATAACCTCACTTTCAACATCGGTAGAGAGCAAAGTTGCCAACTAGCGTTATGGGTGGCCAAACTGTGAAACAGGTGAAATAAGCGTTCGAGTTGGCTTTGGAGTTGGAAACTGTCAAAAAGCGCGCATGCGCAGTAGAGGCCTTCCAAATCGTTAGTTTGGGCCACTCGAAGGAACCTAGTATCGCTCTACTTGACGCTAACTACTAAAATCACCTACACTTGCACTATTTACCGCAAATATCACGGAAAACGCTACTGCCCTTACTACTCCACTCTGTTGCTAAATTATACTTCCGTTGGAGCTTGCGTTGCCACTTTTATGTCTATTCGTAAGTCCTCACTTATTTCAACTGCTTTTCGTCCGGTACCTTCCGACTCAGAGTATAAATGACTGATGCATTGAAATACTTCCAAATAAATGTTCTACGTAGAAAACGCTAAAAATTGTTTGGTATTTTGTTCATTCGGTAAACGGGTCGAAAACAAATGCCCAGCGAGTTTGCGACTATAATGGCGTCGAAACAGTGGATATCACATGAAGGGACGAAATACTGATTTATTTTTCTTTTTTTTTTTTTCGAAAGCTGTTTCACAGTTCTGTAGTTCCTAGTCTAAATTGTTGCACGGTCGACAACATGGCACAAATCGAAGTAAATAACAGAGAGAAACAATTTATTAAAATGGATCAACAGCCGAAAGTCCGCTAGACCTAATGGGACATCAGTTCGTTTTCCTTCACATAGTATGCAAAGGAACTTGCCCCACTTCTAGCAGCAGTGTACCTTTTTATCTAGAAGACTGAAGATTACCCAATATATAATAAAAAGAAGACAAAGGAAAAACACTGCTCATTTAGTTTTCAAGATGGTTCGTTGAACAGATGATCCAATGTTATGACTTTTGAGGTGAACGTTTCTTAATCAAGCAAGTGGGGCTGAATCTAAAACTGGTGAAAGTTTCTCGTTTGAAGGCTGCTATTTAAAAGCTCTAATTAAATCTGCCTGAATGAATCTAACTCTCTATAAAGTCACCAGTCTTTAAACAATAGAGAAACCAACGAATATATATTGTAGTGAGCCTGTCAGGAAAGGCGAGCGGTCCACAGCTCCTTAACATGGTCCCATGGAACACATACACTTAAAAACTATCCAAATAAAGTAATACCATACCGAAGCGATATTGTTTCTGGACCTGTAGTTCACAGTTCCAAAATATTCCCAGGTACAACAGTAGAAATAGACTATGGTATTTTAACAGCAGGACAGTGGGCTGTAAGAGAGGAATGGCAGTGGCAGTAAGAGAGAAAATGTATACAAGAAAGAAATACCAGTGACACAGAGTGGTAATGAATACAAAACATAAAGAGACAAGTTGAGGAGCAACTAGAGAAAGGGATGGTCACTGAGACTGTGGGAAGGACAGACAAAAGAGAGTGCCAGATGATAAAAAAGAAGCGGCTGAAAGGTACATATGTATATATAGGGTGAATCACCTAATACTTGCACCGCAAATATTGCGGATACGGAAAGTGTGGTTCAAATGTTCAAATGTTTGTATAGTCTATGGGACATAACTACGGGGTCATCAGTCCCTAAACTTACAAATTACTTATGAACTACTTACGAACAAGGACGGCACAAATATCCATGCCCGAGGGGGATTCGAACCCCCGACCGTAGTGGCCGTGCAGACCGTGACTGAAGCGCCTTAGTCCCCTTGGCCACCGCGGCCGGCTAAGTGCGATTAATGTGCGGTTTTCACAGAATGGATTGGTCATCAAGACTCGTATTGTTAGCCAATAAACAGATTGTAGAAATACCTGGAAAGTATATTTTTATGCAAATATACATTTTTTCAAATGAAACAATGGTTGTTTCTATCATGCACTGGAATGTTTGACACCAGCTGCGTACAAAGAATTTTGAATGACATTTTTATCACGTTTAGTTTGGCAGCTACAACCATTCAAAGACTTCCGGGCGGAGGCTACGACGTTGTAGTTGACTGGCTGGTGGTCACGAGCACGAGACAGTGGGCCGTGCCCAAGGGGTTAGCCACTCGGCCATTCAGCTACGCCATCGCAGCCTCCGCCTCCGAAGCATTTAACAGTTGTAGCTGCCAAACATGGTTAAAAATGTCATTCAAAATTCTTTACACACAGCTGGTGTCAAAACCTTCAGTGCAAGATAGATACAACCATTGTTCCATTTAAAAAAAACTGTATGCTTGCATAAAAAGTACACTTTTAAGTAATATTACAATATGTTTGTTGGCTAAAAATACGAGCCCCTGACAACCAATCCATTCTGTGAAAACCGCACATCAATCGCACTTTCAGTTTCCGCAATATTATAGTAATTAACCCTGTATATACAGGGTGTCCCAGCTATCTTGTCCACCCAAAATATCTATGGAACAATAACAGCTATTGGAAAACGACTTTCACCGGTATCAATGTACGGCTGGGGCCCAAGAATGTATATATTTGAAAACATTCTAAAACGAAAGCCAATGCGTTTTTTAACACAAACTTATATTTTTTTTAAATGGATACCCTATATTTTTTATTCAGCAATCCATAGCATGACAAATCACATAAACAATCGCGTTAATTGCATCGCATTATTCCAATTACATCCCGAGATATTGCGACGCGAAGTTGACGCTCGAAAAACCCGAAATGCACTGCTAGCGCACGTCCTGAGGCTCAGGCGTGAACCCCATGCTGCCCGTAATCGCGATGTGATTGACATGCGTAATCGCACTTCCATACTTACCAAGAGGTCCGAAACGAATAATACGGCCTGCTGTCATCCCGCATTAAAGCCGTACATTCCAGCAGGTATTTATCCCTTAGGCTAGGGGTGATGCGGTTCTGTAACATATCTGTGTACCGCAACGTTAGTTGCAAAGTTAACTTCGCTTATCGTTAATCCGTTACTAAAAAGGTAATGCCGTTCAATGTTAAAGCTTTACTTTACTGTAGATCTAGCGCAAGTGATAGTGAATCATTCACTCATAATAGTAAAATTCATGTTGATGATTTTAGTGAAACGAGCAAGTGCACTAAAGGTTTTACCTTTGTTTAGGTAAAAATGTTTTGATTTGGGAAGTTCAGGTAAGACATAGAAGATGACTGTAAACATGTTTAACCAATTACTTTTATTATCACATAATTATCAATGTCATGTTTATCTATTTCGTTACATCTATTGTTTCAAACAAATGTTTCTGAACATCACTGGGTAAAATGGCTCTTTGTAGAAACTTGCACTGTGATACCAGCACTAAATACTAAAGATAGCGTTCACATATCATGCTCATATGATAACCATTGGATTGCGTGCATAGCGTCACTCTGCGGATGAAGGATGTCCTACTTCGTGCTACTGTTTCCTCTTTAATGGCTTTACAAGCATCAATAATGCGTTGCTTCATGTCCTCTGGTGTTGTTGGTTCATGTTGGTAAACAGCATTCTTCATTGCTCCCCAAAGAAACAAATCCAGCGGTGTAAGGTCCGGAGATCGGGCAGGCCACCTAACTGGGCCACCTACCAGGGAACTTACGGTTCAGAAGTTGTCGTGCTCTTAAGTCGTTATGTGCAGGGCATCCGTCATGCTGATACCACACGACCATTCTCCTGTTCAGAGGTACGGTGTCCAAGAGCACAGGAAGATTTTGTCGTATAAATCTAGAGTACTCTCTGCCATTTTCTTTACAAAGAAAGGTCCGATAAAGGTATCTTCAATAATTCCACACCAAACATTCACATTCCACGGACGTTGATGCTCTACCTGACGGAGCCATTTTGGATTGTCCGCGGACCAATAATGCATATTCCTCATATTGACAATTACTTTGTTGGAGAATGATGCCTCGTCGGTAAATAGAACATCTGCGAAAAAAATTGGATTATTCAGAGGTTTCTGCTGATCCCACTGACAAAATGCTACCCTGTTGCTGAAGTCATTTCCATGAAGATCCTGGTGTAAATGAACATGGTAAGGATGAAATTTATGACGTTGAAGAGTACGCTGTGCACTTGATTTCGACACACTAACTTCACGTTCAAGTTGACGTGTGCTGATGTGAGGATTCACAGCTACGGTTTCAAGCAAAGCAACTTCAGCACGTTCATCTGTGCGTGTTCTAGAACGATGTCTAGGTCTTGGATTTAAGCTTCCCGTTTCAGGTAGACGAGATGTGAGACGACCAAACATCCGGCGCGAAGGGGATGGTTTGTCAGGGAATCGTCTTCTGTACAGTCGTTCTGCCTTAACAGAATTTTGCCCGCCTACAACAGGTTACAGTACAGGTATGTAGATTAGGGTAGAAAACAGACATATTAACGTAATAATCATAATGTTCTCTAACAGTACTATAAACAAACAAGCAATCTAATAACGTATTTCCCGTCAACGTACATTCTCCATAGAACAGCAGCATTTCTACCATTTGTTCATGTGTGTACATAATATAGTATAAGTTCCATAACACAACGCTTATTCAGAATGTGTACTACCTCCGTGGCGTCACTAGATTACTCTGATACGCGACTACACTGGCAAGCGGTGTATTGCACGCCAAAACAGCAACAAATGGGTTGCTCGGAGGGTGGTGGAGTACAGGAGTTTGTATGGATCGCAAATCACAAACAAAGCGAACTGGTAACTGTGGCTGTAGTGGGAACTACATTGGACACGTGTCTAGGTAGAGCTAGCCCCTGGATGAACTAGTGCGCGAAAGGCACAATGGGTCATTTAACGCATTCGATAAACCTTATTTTGGGTGTGCAGGATAAATAAGACAACCTGACTGGTGTATACCAATCGGTACTGGTTCATATTATGTACGTAGACACATAAAACGTGCAAGAGGGAAACCATTATGTGCTTATGAGAGTTGATGGCAGCAGACCGTATTATTCGTTTCGGACCTCTTGATAAGTATGGAAGTGCGATTACGCATGTCAATCACATCGCGATTACGGGCAGCATGGGGTTCACGCCTGAGCCTCAGGACGTGCGCTAGCAGCGCATTTCTGGTTTTTCAAGCGTCAACTTCGCGTCGCAATCTCTCGCGATGTAATTGGAACATTGCGATGCAATCAACGCCATTGTTTATGTGATTCGTCATGCTATGGATTGCTGAAGGAAAAATGTAGGGTGTCCATTAAAAAAACACAAGTTTGTGTTAAAAAACACATTTGCTTTCGTTTTAGAATGTTTCCAAATATATACATTCATGGGCCCCAGCCGTACATTGATACCGGTGAAAGTCGTTTTCCAATAGCTGTTATTATTCCAAAGTTATTTTGGGTGGACAAGATAGTTGGGACACCCTGTATATAGTGAGAAGCAGATGCTGAGTACGAAGGCTTCACTATAAACGAAGACGGAGTGAAAGAAGTGAGAATGTCGTGTGGTAAATTTGTGCAAACTAGTTCGCACACCAAAACCTTTGGTCAAGAAGTTGGAAAGAGAATTGAGGTAGTCGAACTGAAATTTTTTTGTCAGTGTCTTTTAAGGAGAAACATATTCCCCCTTTTTGTGATTCTGTAGGATCAGTTTTCAGCTACCACATGTATTACTCATCCTTTTACTTATAGAAGAATGAAAAGTTGGTCGGATCTGTAGATTATCTAGGACTGTTGCCGCGGCGGAGGCGCTATGCTCCTATGTGCGAGGCCGTTCCCCGTCGGGAGTTCGAATCCGCACCCTCCTTAGGGCATGCTGTTTGTCTCGTCTTTAGTATAAAGTAGTTCATAATTTGTATGTCTAGGAACTGATGATCCCACAGTTATGTCCCTTACGCTTGACAAACATTTTTGAACATCTAGGAACGATATTTACTATCTTCCTTTTAGAGTACCTGGACACTAACTTTGCAAGTACACTAAGTTTGCTACCACCGACAGCTTTTACATGTGACCATAATTTTTTCCGGTCTTCTGATAGATCTTTGGTTCTCCTTGGAAGTTTGATAACTGCAAACATCGTATAGAATATTCTGCATTTGCTCAAAATTTTAATCTGCTTTTGCCTGTTTCACTCTTCATTCAGAAATATCACCTTTAAGAGAAGTACTATCAAGAGGAACATTTCGTAGATGAAACTGACATTTGACAGGTACACAAAGTTACCATCACACCTAAAACGAAATGCCACTGGTTTAGCTCTCTCTACGGCACAAACACTACATCATGAAAATTTGCCTCAGACAACAGTAGATCGTGTCTTACAGCATTTTCAGAAACTTCCTGGGATATTTTATTATAATTAGAAACAAACCTTTTTAAATTACAATTATTAAGATTGATATTAAGTTGAGCTAACAATAAACTGTTTTAGTATCCTTACCTGAATACTTTCTTTAAAATATTTGAACTTTATATTGTTCTCACCTTGTTCTTGGAACGTTAATTAGAGCTTATTAAAATTATCGGGTAGGAAAACTTGTCTGAAACAAAGCGCAAAGTTGCTTGCTGATACTTAACGAACCACACAAATTGAACTAAGGGAGAAGGAAGACTTTTAATTTTGCACCGCATAAAGAGACAGCGTAAAATATGTAGTCATAATTGGTCCTTTCACTCTATCGAACGCCGCTTAAAGCGAGATATTTCAAAGTTAAATATTTGTCATGGTCATGCTAGAAAATTATGTAATACTAGTTGCATACGGCTAGCGATGCTGAGGCTAGTTACAAATTAAACGAAAGAAAAGGGAAAGCACACGTTTCTAGTAATTAAGTGAAAATCCATCCTGGTTTGTGACTGGAGGCTGGATGTACATCGTACACTCTCTCCTTCCTTTATCTGTGACCTACTGTCTGTTACTAACTCCTAGTTCCGTTCTCTTTGTCCACATTCTCCTTCCGCCTTTCTGCACGTCTCTTTCCCCCTCCTCCACATCTTTTGCCTTGTCTCTGTGTCCATCCAACCCCCCTTCCTCATCTTAGAACTAACTTCCGCTTCCTCCCCCATCACCTTCTACATCTCATAATCGCACTGTTTACCCTTCTCCTCTCCTCTCTACGTCAATTTCCTTCGTTTCTTCTATCTTCTCTTACAACTTTGTGTATCCTAGAGGCTTGCTTAAAGTTATGTTAAAAACCTTATAACTACGAAAGTTCTTGACCTAATGCTTTGGAATTTTGACGTAGGTTGGCATATTCTTATAGGTGTTCTTAGCTAACGAATTTTTCAAATATGAATTTATGTAAATTTTGTAACGGAGAACTATTGTAAAAAAAGAGAAATAAGCCCTAAATAACATATACCACGTGGCCCACTGAATCCGTCCTCTGTTGATTTATGTTTCTCGTGTAAGTTAGTGCAAGAAAGGTTCCCTCGACGCTGCTGCCCACAGGGGATGTGGACGAACAGACTAACCTGGTGTCGCTCTGCTGCGACAGTGTAGCCGTCTGTTAGTAGTTCGTGTCAGTTAACAACTGCAGTGTACTCCAGCGAAAACTAACCGGCAATGATGCAGATCTATGGAGGAACATACTCTAATGCACCTGGGACATAAGGGCAATTAATACTGCCAATTGTGAAGAACAAAATGTGGTTTCTATGAGTTGTTTATAAATTAGCAGTCATATCTTTATACTCCTTGAAAGAAGTAATTTATAAGCCTTGATCACTTTTCGTATTGTTTTTGTCACTGGCAATCATTCTTATACGCAGAAATATTTCTATAGTCCTGAAATCGAACACGATACCTGTCTTACAGTTAGCAAGTTTTCAACGGCCTATCTACAGGACCAGTTAAAGCTTTAAAATTTTTATTTTAAAGCGGCAGTGCTAGGTCTAGCGAGGTCTATTCCCTATTACAGTGGAGTCCCATTCATCGATTTTCTTAGGCAAAACTTTCGGCTTCTGTGATATTCGAGATAAACTAACATCTGAGGACAGCGTGCGTAGGTCTTCTTGTATATGGAATCAACATCATATATTAAAGAAATACCTCACTAACTTTGTGATATTAACGGTTTTGAACAAACGACCATGAAAGTTTTATTTATATATCTTGTGTTAGTGTATCATCTAGCATTATTTATTGTGTGTCCTACGTATATTACAATTAACAATTGCTCTATCGCCCTGCTGAATGTTTTTATCGGAAACAAAATATAATGAACTAGCTGATAACCCGGCGTTGCCCGGGTATTTAGCTATTTATTCCTGCCATTTCAGGTATATACTCATTTCTATAAGGACTGTATGTCTGAAAAATCTCTTGGAAATACAATTAGTAGTAAAGAAGAAATAGATTAAAACTTGGTGCGTGATGGGGCGGTTTTCCATGAACGCTACTGTTTATGTGCTCGTATAGCATTGATTAGGTGTCGTACTGTGATACAATTTAGAAGGTACACTCAACTATATGTGTGTATACTGTCTGTAAAATTTCATGTCGCTACAATGTGTAGTGTTCAAGTTATAAATTGTAACGTCATACCGAGAGCCGTAGTTTTACTCCATAAACAGTGGAAAAGTAGTAAGCGAGAAATGTTTTTCCTTTCATCATTTTACTATGATTGCCAGCGAGAAAAAGTTTAATAAAGGTTTGAAATTATGTTTAAAGTTTGTTTCAAGTCGCCAAGTACTGTCATTTTCATACAGTGTATTTCGAAAGGCTCGCCGCATTATATGGCATTTTTTGCGATTTCTATTGGTTATGACGTAATATCTTTTGAACAATGTGCCGTATGTGATTCTTAACCATGCAGCAATTATTACCGCACGGTAAGGAATGTGTGTACCAAATTTGGTTTATATCGGTGCAATGGTTTAGGAGAAAATGAGCAGCATTGTCGCAAAGTGCAGCAGTTTTTCGCGCATCTCATTGTTTATGACGTCATATCTCGTGAACTATATATCGTATTTTATAAAGATTGGAACAAACATACGGACACTCTGCTTTATACATTAGATACTTTCTTTCGCCATTGCCGCAAGATAATGTTTGTGGCGCTTGGGGAAGGGGGGGGGGGGCAGGTAGATTTAGGTAATTATGAAGCTATGTCGCGATGTGGCCTATTTGGATAGCTGAAAAGTTATGACAATTGCCGGCCCCATTCACTCTCGATTTCGATGACAATTTTTTCAAAAAATGTTCGAATGTTTGTTAAGTTTATGGGACTTAACTACGGGGTCATCAGTCCCTAAACTACTTATCAACTAGCTTATCCTAAGGACGGCACAAATATTCATGCCCGAGGGGGATTCGAACTCCCGACCGTAGTGGCCGTGCAGACCGTGACTGAAGCGCCTCAGTCCCCTCGGCCACCGCGGCCGGCGACAAATTTTGCAAGTGATAGAGTCGTGCAATATTCAAAACTTGGGTGCTACATTGAGCATGTCGTTTAAGCTTAACTACTAAAAACAGCTACATAAAGTTAAATTGCTTGGCAACTGGTTCGGCCTTAGTATACCACGCTATTCCGTGATGGAGCAAGTGCGGACTGACCGCACCGAAACTAAGTACCCACTGGTGTCGTCTTTACTTCTGCCGCTTGTCGTCGGGAAGACTGGAGTCGCCCTGAAGATACGGCGTTTACGATCGGACGAATGGCATCTGGAGCATACCGGCGTGGTCGTAAATAAAGGCGACCCACCAAAGCCAACCTGCCATGGGAATACGCTTGTGTGCAGCGCGCCGGAACCATCTGAACCAGAAAATCAAATCAAATCAAATGTTTGTATAGTTTATGGGACTTAACTACGGGGTCATCAGTCCCTAAACATACAAACTACTTATGAACTACTTACGAACTAGGACGGCACAAATATCCATGCCCGAGGGGGGATTCGAACCCCCGACCGTAGTGGCCGTGCAGACCGTGACTGGAGCGCCTCAGCTCAGTCTCTTCGGCCACCGCGGCCGTCCAGAAACCAGAGGTATTACTCGAAAAAGCATAGTGGTACTCTCGCGACGGAGGCAGCACCATCGTGTATACGCCGGAGAAACAGAGAGAGAGGAGGGGGGAGCAGCATGGCGTACCTATACGCTCCACTATTCTTGTAAGTGGGCCGCTGCTAGCCTGTTACACGCAGCGCGTTTACTCGCGATTAATTTTGCGGAAGACCGAATTTAATTTGGAAATTCTAACGCAATTTTCGATGCTGTGGTTAGATGTTAAGCCTGAATCGATCTTACTAATCCTTTCCGATTGTTTTACTCTTCTCGCATTGTGAAAAAAACTTGCGAAGCAATCATTGGTTGAACATTACTGCAATCAAGCATGTCCAACACCTACGATGGCTAGAAGTATTCCGAATGGATAAAGACGTTGCGAGTACTTAGAAGAAAGCTAGTAATGAGAACAAAATATTTCTTCCAATGAACAGCATTGAAACAAATTTTAATTAACAACAATAGCTGGAATACTGATTTACGACATATTTCTGACCAGCATCTTACCTTAGCTGTTCGCGGAGCTTCGCTGACAGTATCTGTAGAACTGCCTCCCATTGCTGATCTCGTCTTCCTCAGCTGTCTCTGTCGATTCGTCGTGAGCCGATTCGGTCGCTGACGATAATGATTCGTCATTTGAATCCGGTCCGACTGATATTATTATCTTTTCTATTTCTTCGTCCATCAGGGCATCTCTTCTCCATGAGTCCTCGCAAACCTTTTATACGTGATATAGCAACCCTTCTCCAATCTTCTAATGTCACAGCAGCAAAAGTATCAGCTGCAGTTATTTTCAGCTCCGTACGGATTATAATTTTGCTATATTATTTGATGGGATTCAGTTCTGGATGATACGGAGGCAGTCGGAGGGGTACAAAACCATTCTCTTGCAAACTTTTCTCTATGAAATAAACAGGAGACGTCTGGTGCCCCTTAACTACTGCCAGAAGTTCGTAGGTCGAAGTAATAACGTTGTTATAGTTCGTCAGCCAGGATTGGATTTCACTTTTTAGAGAGCTAGAGGAAGGCGGTTTATTCTCTTGTTTATTGTGAAATGTAGCATTATCAAAAAGAACAATACTTCTTGGAGGTATGTCTGACTTAAGTTGGGTTTCAAGTTACTTTTGAAAGTTTTTTCTATCCATTTCTGATTGAAAGTCGGACGTTTTGGTTTTTGAATCATATATGAAAAGTGCACCCGGAATGAAACCCCTGTCTCCACCTGCATGAATAACAATTAAACGGTGACCAGCACTTTTGTTTGACAGTACTCTTCGCACACTATCACTTTGCCATCATTTATTTTCTGTATCACGCGTGTGAATTCATGTTTCATCTAAGTACACCACTAGTCGCTTCGATGCTGATGCTAGATTTTTACGTAAAAACCTGGGAAAGTAAGCCCTTGTAGCAGCAATGTCTTCTCGCGCACAGAACAACGCGTTTATTTTGGCAACTTCTAAAACGAAACCCCATAGAGAAAACAATATTTCTAATGGTTTCGCTACTAGCTTTGAAACTCAATTCTGTTCGACAGAAAAGAAAAGAAAGATGCCACTAATTCGTTTCCTTTTACCTTGGGATACGTGGATTACACAAATATTTTTGTCGGCTGGTGCATTTCCATATGCATTTTGATGTCGACAGACATCAAGTGATGATGGTCTGTGACCGAAAGCGGTACATTTAAGGTTTTAGATAAGTGACTCCCAACCTTTTTTTGACAAGTGTCCAATATGAAATCTTTCTTTTGAGTGGAAGCCACAAGGTTCAAGAAAAATGAACTTTAATTGCAACTTATAACACATTATTTAAGCTCAGAAGCCATTTGCATTAACAAAACGGTTATAATATAAATTTTAAGTAGAATAATATATATATTTGAACGGATCCCGTAGTTAAATTTCGGTGTGGTATGGTCACTTGGATATTTCTGTTGTAACTACTTGTGTCATAAGACAAATTGTTTGCCTGATTTGGGAGCTGTGTAGTACGAACGTGTCGATACACTGATGCTCATTGTGCGAAGTACACATATGCCTTATTGAAGGCATTTACTCTTACCCTGCCCTTTAATCAGCTGCGATATTCAATCTAAAGACTGATTAACTGTTTTTTGCTACGCTTTTGCTGCGCTTATTTTATTATCTACTGGCTGAAAACCCGGCGTTGCCCGGGTATTTATTTATTTATTTATTCCTGCCATTTTTCAGGTATAAATACGTTTGTTTAAGGGCTGTATGTCTGTAAAATCTCTTGGGAATACAATTAGTACTACAGAAGTAATAAATTAAAACTTGGTTCGTGATGGGCGGTTTTCCATGAACGTTACTGTTTATGTGCTCATATCTCATGTGACGCAATTTAGAAGGGACATTCAACTATATTTGTGTATACTGTCTGTAAAATTTCCTGTCGCTACAATTTGTAGTGTTCAAATTATAAATTGTAACGTCATACCGAGAGCCGTAGTTTTCTCCATAAATAGCGGAAAAGTAGTAAGCGAGAAACTTTTTTCCTTTCATCATTTTACTATTGTTGCCAGGTCGAAAAAGTTTAATAAAGGTTTGAAATTACGTTTAAAGTTTGTTGCAAGTCGCTAAGTACTGTCATTCTCATACAGTGTATTTCGAAAGTCTCGCCGCATTATATGGCATTTTTTGCGAGTTCTATTGGTTATGACGTAATATCTTTTTAACCATGTGCCGTATGTGATACGTAAGCTTACGGCGACCGTCCTCATGGGTTGTAGCTTACGTGTACAAAATTTCATAAAGATTGGAACAAAACTGTAGATTTGTATGCAACACGTACAAATATACGGACACTCGGCTTTATGTATTAGATTATACAAGATGATTCATACTCGTGTTGTTATTATAATGTTTAATAGCATCAGGACCCATCTCGAGTAAGATAATACGATAAGCTATTGTCTTTGAGATTCGTTTTGTGTAAGTATCTCATTCAAGATGTAAGAATGGAGGGTGACGAAAGAATCAAGATCAATGTAGCGGTACAATGTCCAAGTGTTTCCAATGTGTGTGTTTTCATCATTATAGCTAACCCCTTATAATTTTTTGTTCAGTTGGTGTTTTAGTTCGGTTTGTCGCAATAGCATCGTTGTTCCTTAATGGAAAATCGCAAAAGTTCGTATCTTCCAGTCTGCCAAAAAATGTGAAAATACGAGATATACGTGAGATCTTTTATCTTATTTGTATTGTGTCTAATAATTTAGTAGAAATGAAAATGCATTTTGTATACTTTTATCCGGACATTTATTGGGGCCTGCGTAAATGCTCCCATGCATAAGGTGATTGGTCCGTGCTGACGTTTACATTCTACGAGTTGTTTACGACCACACTTTACTACGGATTTATTCTTATTTAATGGTAAAGAATCAGATATCATCTATTTGTAATATTTGTAAATCTTCAATGCTGCTCCGCATCTTGCTCCCTTACCTACCCACAGCCCCCTCTTCGCTCATATCTTCCTTCTTGTCCGCTCCACCTCCTGTTTTCCGTGATTTCCCTAAATTACTTCAGGCAAATGCCGAGACGGTTCCTGTGAAAGGGCACGGCCGATTTCCTTCCCCGTCCTCACCCAAAACTCCGAGCGTTAGCTCCGTCTCTAATGACCAAGCTGTCGATGGGACGTTAAACCCTAAGCTTTCTTTTTTCTTTTCACCTCCCCCTCCTTTACCCTCTGTGGCTCCCCACCTCAACCCTCTCCCTGTCCATGTCTCTCTCCTCGCAATGTCAATTTACTCCTTTTCCTCTGCCTCTTCATAGAACTCTATCTAACCTAGAGCCTAGTTTAATGTTATGTTCAGAATCTCGTATGTACGAAAGTTCTTCATCAAACATGAAATATTGATATGAAATTTCTGTGTAATACATATGTTTTCGTGTTTACCTTATCACTACGTTGACAGAAGTTATACTTTTTTTTAACGATTGACATTTCATAAACGACACACATAGTCTCCAGCTAGAAGCATTACCATTATACAATGAGAAATTTTAGTACCATTACAAAAATTGTTAATTCAAACAATATAACATCGTCTTGCAGACTTATTGGAGTGATATTACTCGAAAAAATTTCTGTGTCAACATTTGACCAAATAGTTGACAATAGGTACATCGTCAGGAAGAGGAGGAGAGGCAGAAGGAGGGGGAAGCGGAGGTGGAAAGTGGTCCACCAGACGTATCATAAGTGGTGCATTTTAAATACGAGCAGGTCGCGGTGGCCGAGGTGACTGAGGCGCTCCAGTCACGGTCAGCACGGCCGCTACGGTCGGGGTTTCGAATCCCCCCTCGGGCATGGATATTTGTGCCGTCCTAGTTCGTAAGTAGTTCATAAGTAGTTTGGAAGTTTAGGGACTGATGGCCCCGTAGTTAAGTCCCATAAGCTTAACAAACATTTGAACATTTTGAATTTAAATACGAAATGTGTGAACAGTGTTTTCAGGAGACTTTGCTGACAATAACTAATAAATCAAATATAGCCTTAGAAAGTTCGGCTAATGAAATATTCATGGACATTAATAAATTATTCCTAGTCAACTCTGTAGATAAACCTTCAAAAACCGCGCTATATGCAGTTTGAAACTTGTAAAAGGTTTCGTGGCAGAATATGCTTAAAGTATGACGGAAATGAGATAGAAATTCTTGGGTGACAAATGTAACTGAAAGGAGCATACCAGAGAACTGCTGAAGCAGCTAAACAAAGTCCTGTTTGCTCTGCGAATGTTGTCTGACATAGGTGATATAAAAACAAAATAGCTAGCGTGTTGTGAGTACTTTCACTCCATAATGTCATACGGGATTATTTTATGGGATAATTCATCAGACCACGCTAAAGTCTTCAAGCCCCAATAACGTGCGGTAGAAGTCAAGGAATCAATTGTGGTTTCAATTCAACACCATCATTAAGAGGGCTATTTAATTAACTTGGGATACTAAGAACTGCTTCCCAAGACATTTGTTCTCTAATGAAATTTGTAATTTAAAATATACTGTTTCTTCAAACCGATAGCTCAGTTCACGGAATAGTTGAACACATTTTTGAAGTCTCTTACTTCCGCCCAGAAAGGTGCCCACTATTCAGCAATACATATTTTCAGTAACATGCCACCAGCCGTAAAAATTTAACTCAGAATAAAGTTCAGGTTGAAAAGAGTCTAAAGGATGTTTTTGTGGCCAACTCTACTATTCCAATGATGAATTTCTTAGCAGATGTGATTGTTGTATGTTATTGTAAATAATTCTCACAAATGTGAATAGTGTGACCAGTCTCACTTCAGTAGTAATCTTATGCAATAATGCAATTAACTGTAGTTGAAAAAAGTGAGAATTAGTGTATCCACCTAGTTTATTTAACAAGTAGTAACAACATTTGTGTTCTTTAAAACGAAAATATTGTTACGATTTAATTTTTTTCTGACCGAACCAGAATCCAAAACAACAATTACAATTGGGACATGTGGAATGTACATTAACACGTCTGATATTTTCTACGTAATTATTGTGTTTCTTGCTTTCTTAAATGCTCTACTCCGGAGATGATTTCCTCGATTTGGATCATCTGTAACGAAACGTACATCTAATTTAATTTATAAAATAATGTCACCGCCAATTTACTGTATTATTCTACTATATTTAGTCATAATCTGGTTTTCGGCTGTAGAGCCATTTCCAGATGTACAACTAGTTGAATTAAATGGTACATGTAGGTAGCCAAGTCGTTATTTTTGAGAGTAATAGGTTCACATGGCTCGGTAGCACAGTGGCAGAGTGCCAGAATGCGCCGGGTGCCGTGTCTCAGCGCCCCCGGTCAGAGGGCTGAACGCTCTCTGTAGTAAAAAAGCTGAGCCAAATTTTCAGCGAACAACCTAGAATGAACTGAACCAGTGACCGCAAAGCATAGATCTACCTGAAGGAAAAAAAATACCTATCTACTTCTTTCACCTCTGGCAGTGTTGTTTTATGGGAAAAATGTCGAGTAGTACCATAGTCGACTAGCACCCACGTTAAACTGGCGGCCCTCCTATAACTGGCCCAGTAATTCAGGTCGGAGGAAGGCAACGCCATATCTTCTCCAAACAGGACCATGTCTAGTAAAGCACTGTGGTGTTCAAACCAATCTTCAGCTCGTTGACTGCTTTACCGTTACCTTTATGTGCAGAAACATGTGAATCGTCAATGAGTAAAAGATCAATGTTCCAATTCCTTTTAGACATACTGATATAGAATGTAAGTTGTAGGATACTCTGCGACATTCCATCATAACTTGATCACCATCTTACTGACCTCATCATGATCATCATCATCATTAGAGACTGATTATGCCTTTCAGCGTTCAGTCTGGAGCAAAGTACCTCTAATAAAATTCCTCCATGATCCCCTATTCAATGCTAACATTGCTGCCTCGTCTGATGTTATGCCTTTTACTTCAAAATCATTCTGCACCGAATCTAAGAACTTTCTTCTCGGTCTACCTCGACTCCTCTTACCCTCCACTGACGAGCTCATGAGTCTCTTAGGTAACCTTGCTTCTCCCATGCGTATAACATGACCCCACCATCTCTGTTCGCTCTAACTGCTTCATCTATGGTGTTTATTCCCAGTTTTTCTTTGATTTCCTCATTATGGATACCCTCCTGCCATTGTTCTCATCTATTAGTACCTGCAATCATTCTTGCTACTTTCATATCTGTAGCCTCTACGTTATGAATAAGGTACACTGTATCCACCCAACTTTCACTCCCATACAACAAAGTTAGTCGAAAGATAGAGCGGTGCACTGCTGACTTAGTCTTGGTACTGACTTCCTTCTTACAGAAGAAAGTAGATCTTATCTGAGCACTCACTGCATTAGCTTTGCTGCACCTGGATTCCAGTTTTTTCGCTATGTTGCCATCCCGTGAGAAAATACATCCCAGGTACTTGAAACTGTCTACCTGTTCTAACTTTGTTCCTCCTAGCTGGCACTCAATCTGATTGAAACTATTTCCCACAGACATTATTCTCGTTTTGGAGATGCTGATCTTCTGACCTTTCGTGGTGTCACATAAAAATAAACAAAACAATATTGCTTGACTGCAGCTCAGTAATAAAACAAGATATCATCTAATCTATGTCATGTGCCACATATACGGAGGCGAGTTGAGCCATCGACGCGAGAAGCCAACACCACCTAGAGACAAGTCTTCGAAACATCTACATCTACATCGATACTCTGCAAATCACATTTAAGTGCCTGGCAGAGGGTTCATTAACCACCTTCATAACTTTTCTCTACCGTTCCATTCTCTAATAGCGCGCGGGAAGAAAGAACACCTAAATCGTTCCGTTTTCGATCTGATTTCTCTTATTTTATTGGGATGGTCATGTCTCCCTAAGTCGGTGGGTGCTAGCAAAATATTTTCACATTCAGAACTAAAAGTCGGTGATTGAAACTTCGCAAACAGATCACGCCGCAATGAATAACGTCTTTCTTTTAATGATTTCCACCCCAATTCGTGCAACATTTCCGTGACGCTTTCCCCCCCGTAACGTGATAAAACAAAACGAGCTGCCCTTCTCTGAACCTCCTCAATATCTTCCGTCAGTCACACCTGGTGAGGGTCCCACAAGGGGCAACAGTACTCCAAGAGAGGACGCACAAGTGTGATGTAGGCAGTCTCTTTGGTGGAGCTGGTGCATCGTCTAAGCGTTCTGCCAATGAAACGTAACCTTTGGTTCGCCTTCCCGACAATATTTTCTATGTGTTCTCTCCAGTCAAAGTTGTTCGTAATTGTAACTCCTAGGTATTTGGTAGAATTTACGACCTTAAGGTTTGACTGATTTATCGCGTAATTGAAGTTCAGCGGATTTCTTTTAGTAGTCATGTGTATTACTTCACACTTTTCTTTATTTAGTGTCAATTGCCAATTTTCGCACCAAGTAGAAATTTTGTCTAAATCGCTTTGCAGTTGCTTTTGATCCTCTGTTGACTTCACTAACCGATAAACGACATCATCCGCGAACAGTCTAAGGAAGCTATTCAGATTATCTCCTAAATCGTTTATAAACACGAGGAAGAGTAGGGGACCTATAACGCTTCCCTGTGGAACGCCAGATATCACTTCTGTTTTACTCGATGACTTACCGTCAATTACAACGAACTGTGTCCTTTCTGATAGGAAATCGTGAATCCAATCGCACAATTGGGGAGATATTCCATAAGCACGCAATTTCATTAGAAGCCGCTTGTGCGGTACAGTATCAAAAGCCTTCCGGAAATCCAGAAATATGGAATCTATTTGAGATCCCTTGTCGATGGCACTTAACACTTCATGTGAATAAAGGGCAAGCTGTGTTTCGCAAGAGCGATACTTTCTGAATCCGTGCTGACTATTGGTTAATAGGTCGTTCTCTTCGAGGTAGTACATAATATTCGAACAAAGTATATGTTCCAAAATCCTACTGCAAATCGACGTCAATGAGATAGGCCTGTAATTTTGGGGATCACTCCTATTGCCTTTCTTGAATATTGGAGTAATTTGGGCAACTTTCCTGTCTTTGGGTGCGGATCTTTCGCTGAGTGATCGGTTGTAAATTATAGCTATTTCATCAGCATACTCTGAGAGGAATCTAGTTGGTATACAATCTGGCCCGGAAGATTTATTTTTGTTTAGTGACTTAAGTTGTTTTACTACTCCAGGAACATCTACTTCTAAGTTTCGCATCCTGGCAGCTGTTCTTGGATTGAATACTGGAGTGTTCACTTCGCCTTCTTTGGTGAAAGAATTTCGGAAAGCTGTGTTTAGTAATTCTGCCTTAGCAGTACTGTCGTCGGTAGTATTACCATTGCTATCGCGTAGTGAAGGTATTGTTTGTGTTTTGCCGCTAGTGTACTTCACATATGACCAGAATTTCTTTGGATTTTCTGCAAGATTACGAGACAGGATTTCGTTGTGGAAACAACTATAAGATTCTCGCATTGAAGTCCGCGCTAGGTTGCGAGTTTCAGTAAAAGATTGCCAGTCTTGCGGATTCTGTGTCTTTTTAAATTTTGCATGCGTTTTTCTTCGTTTCTGCAACAGTGATCTGACCTGTTTTGTGTACCACGGGGGGTTAGCCCCCTATTTTATTAATTTATTTGGTATAAATCTCTCGATTGCTACTGATATTATGTCTTTGAATGTAAGCCACAACTGATCTACACTTGCATTTTTAGTTTTGAAGGACTGGAGACTATCACTCAGGAAAGCGTGAAGCGAATTTTTATCTGCTTTATTGAATAGATATATTTTTTCGTTTATTTTTGGTGCATTTGCGAATTTCGATATTCAGTCTCGCTACTACAACTCGATGTTCGCTAATCCCTGTATCTGTTTTGATGCTCTTTACTATCTCGGGATTATTTGTTGCTAGGAGATCAAGAGTATTTTCGCAACCACATACTATTCTAGAAACAAACCGTGCTACGTCACACTGACCAGGCCGCGGCCGCCAGCTGGTTGGTTGGACCCTCGGGCACGCCCACTGCCTCGTAGCGGACAGCCAGTAAGCTGGCGGCCGCGGCCTGGTCAGGGTGACGTAGCTCGGCCTGTTGTGAGGCAGGCACATATCGGCAGGCACTTCCTGACGCCCGACGCCCACCGTTTGTTCACAGACGCGCCCACGTGCAAGCCCAACCAGAGCCGGGTGATCGGCGTGGCCAAGAACGAGCGCGCCAACATCTCGTGCGAGGTGGAGGCCAACCCGGCGGACGTGTCGTTCCAGTGGGCCTTCAACAACTCGGCGGACAGCCAGGATGTGGCGCCGTCGCGCATCTCGCTGGCCGGCTCCGTCAGCTACGTCACGTACACGCCCGTCACCGAGCTGGACTACGGCACGCTGCTGTGCTGGGCGCGCAACCGCGTCGGCCGCCAGCGCTCGCCATGCGTCTTCCACATCGTCGCTGCCGGTGAGTGCCGTCTGCTGCTGCCGCTGCAGCTGCCGGGTGTCTGGGAACAGTAATGGGACTGCCACACCACCACTGATCTGGCCGCAGGTTGTTGTGTAGGCAGGGGTATTCGTTACTTCAAGATAGTCCGAGTTTCAGCTCTGCACTGATATCATCTACATCTGATATATATCACATTTAAGGGCCTGGCAGAGGGTTCTTCGAACCACCTTTATACTGAAATGAAACTTTGAAGCAGAGTGTGCGCTGATATGAAACTTACTGACAGTTTAAAATTGTGTGCCGCAACTGGGACCTTTGCCTTTCGCTGGCAAGCGCTCTACCGACCTATCCCGACACGACTCACGATGCCGCCACAAGGATATCCTTTCTTCTAGGAGTGCTAGTCTTGCATGTTTCGCAGTAGAGCTTCTGTGAAGTTTGGAAAGTAGGAGGCGAGGTACTGGCGGAAGTAGAGTTGTGAAGCAGCTTCGTGAGTCGTGTCGGGATAGCTCAGTCGGTAGAGCGCTTGCTCGCGGAAGGCAAAGGTCCCAGGTTTGAGTCCCGGTTCCGGCACACAATTTTAATCTACCAGGAAGTTTCACCTCTATGCTATTTATTTCCCATTCCATTCTCGAATAGCACACGGGAAGATCTGAATCCCTCCGTTGGAGCTCTGATTTCTCATATTTTATTCTGATGTTCGTTTCTACCTATGTAAGTGGGAGTCAACAATATATTTTCACATTCGGAGGACAATGTTGGCGATTGGAGTTTCGTAAGTAAACCACGCCGCAGCGATAACGATTTCCATACCAGATCCTGTATCATTTCCGTAACGCTGTCTCCCCTATAACGGGACAATACAAAATCGAGTTGCCCTTCTTTGGATGTCCTCCGTCAAACCCACCTAATACGGATCCCATACTGGGCAGCAATACTCCAAAATCACTTGAAATTACAGTCCTACACAAGTTGTGTGTAGCGTAAATGGACCAAAGAAATGTATACCTTCCTTATTACATCAAATCTTGTTAGAGAATCCGCAAATGTGACCTTTCAAAAGTTTAAACTCGACTATGAGATACATGTCTTATCAAAAGCATTTTATTTTTCTCTTTCTTTGGCGAAACTCATTTTTGGATGATTGAGAACACGTCGCAGATGTACCTCGGTGAGGGATTCCTTCAGCTTCAAAAATCACGGAATACGTTGAACATGTGACCCTCTTGTGGGACAGATCATCATTTAACAATAAGGATGATGGATAACCTGCAATTTAACAGTACATAAAATTTCACCGAAGATGTGCAGACGCGAAAATTTCCTGCGGAAACAGTGCCGAAAAACTCACAATCGAGTTGAAAGACAATCAAAGAAAAATGTGTGTTCATCCAATAACCAGGAATGGTTATCTTGTGATTACATGTGATGAATCCTATATTTTGAGTACGATCCTGTGGCAAAGTTGCAAGTTACTCACTGAAACCTATCCTCAACCATGAAAGATCTATAGAACAAATCTAAGATCAATGTCAATAAGACCGTTTGACTGCAGGACAAACGGTCTACTACAAATTTTACGAAGGAATCCTTGCAATGACCGGTAAAGGGGTAATCGAGTGAGAGCAGAGACTGTAAGTTGAAGACAAATATTTCTACATCATATCAAGCCCCCCCCCCCCCTGTCACACGTTTACTTCCATCACGAAGTCTTTAACGCTAACTGTCGTTCTAACAGATACCCATTTGTGTGATCTGACACCCTAGTGTCATTTTCCGTCATGCGCTTATTGACTGTGTCCTGGTTACAAATCATTGCGACAGACCTGCCTTTCAACGCTGCTATCAAGATTAGAAACAATAGTTTCGCCGGTTTAGGGTAATTACTTTGTGGGTGACTATACTGTTACTTGGAGAACATAAAGTGTGTGGTCGATAGAAAATCAGTGCCATTATAATTGTCATACACCGCGTACTTTGGGGTCTACAGGGTGATCCAATGGCCACTAAATTTGAAAACTAAATGTTTCTCGAAATAATGGAAATTGAGAGGTAAAAATTCACCCTTGTGCTTGGAGTGATATAGGCTTTTATTGAAAACGAAATACGTGCACCAGATTATCAGCGTATCAGAAGGTGTGTTGAGAGATTGTCGTCGGATGGTGCATGTCAGCATCCGTAATGAAGTCGGACGATAGCTGTAGACTTGCAACTTCAGGTAACCCCACCACCAATATAGCCATGGACTGAATTGTGGAGCCCGAAAGGGCAAACATAAAGAATGTGATGGCACATCAAGCGATCCTCACCACATGGTACCCACAAAGAAGGAATATGGAGTGGAGCGCCACCCAGCATAAATGTTTTATCTTCTTGCAGATGTTTATTGGCGACGTTAGGGATGGATGTAATTCTATACCTTCGAACCAATTACGCTGACAGTTTGCAAAGCAACGCCAGATATATCTCATGAGGGATAAAGGGTCCGGTCACAGTAGTACACCACTAAACCATAATTTTAACATTGTGCAGTTGGGATCAAAAGACATAGCATTTTCGGTAGAGCAGATTTTGCAATACTGCGTGTTGTCAGTCCCTGGGTGTGGAGAAGTGCTTAATCCGTTCAGAACATGTTAGACTGCCATACCATTTTCGGAACTTCTGTGAAGCAGTTATATAGGAAACTTTTTTCGCGTGACAATGTCGGTTGCTACATGCGGTTAAGATGCATACTAAATGATAAAGAGGCGTTTTTATTTAATACACGTAAATAAAAATCATCGTCATTGTTTTACTAGCCATCTATAATTACATTACAATGTAATATAAACATTACCACAGATTTTCACGTGGGGAATTCGAATAATATTCCATACGAATGCATCCAACGGTCCCCACACAAGACACTAATCAAGGAACCTTAAGACTGACAGTTCTCTTGACAGACTGACGAAATTTTGTTTCTCTATTTCAGATGTGAATTTGGCTTGCTAAGTTTTCCATTTCATAAACGTTATTGATATTTTGCGAAAAATTACGTTATCGATGACGTTATGATGTCATTTACAAGATGGTTTTCGGTAGCTCAAACTTTTTATTAACTCATATCACTGACTTCTCCGTTTACTAAATCAATACCTACACTGAAGATCTAAAGAAAATATTACAAATACCTCCCGCAAGCACGCAGAAGATGTAGAACATGACGTGACATGGACTAATGTCTGAAGTAGTGCAGCAGGGAGTTGACACCATTCATCCTGCAGGACTGCCCATATATCCGTAAGAGTAGGAGGGGGTAGAGAACTCTTCTGGACAGTACGTTTCCAGGCATTCGAAATATGATCAATAAGGATTGGGGAGTTTGAAGGCTGGCGTAGGTATTTAAACTCAGACGAGTGTTCCTGGACCAGCTCTGTAGCAATTATAGACGTGCAAGATGTCGCATTGTCCTGATGGAATTTCCCAAGTCCGTCTGAATGCACAATGTACATGAATGAATGTAGGTGCGTATTCACGTCCTATCCGCAGAGTCGTTTCTGGACTTATCATGGGTCCAAAATCTCTCCAACTGCACGAGGCCCACACCATTACATAGCCTCCACCAGCTTGGAAAGTCCACTGCGGACATGCCGGGTCCATGGATTCTTACGCCTGTGCCAGACACCCGTTATAGTTGTTGGTGACCAAAGCGCCGTCGTCTGAGAGTTGTGATAACTATGTGATTGCATAAGCATGGCTATACCACTGTCTTTGGCTCTTCAGTGTAAAAGGGCTGTTCATATGAGAGTGTAACCGCTGGCAGGGCGGCCGGACCCGGTGCACAACTGCTCGGTGGTGAACGCATCGGCGGACTCGGTGTCGGTGCGCTGCCAGGAGGGCTTCAACGGCGGGCTGCCGCAGGCCTTCCAGCTGGAGCTGCGCGACGCGCAGACGCAGCAGCTGCGCGCCAACGCCAGCGCCGCCGCGCCCGCCTTCAGCGTGGGCGGGCTGCGCGCCGGCGAGCGCTACCAGGCCGCCGTGTTCGCGCACAACGCCAAGGGCCGCAGCGACCCCTTCGTCATCACCGCCGCCACCGTGCCCGCGCCCGAGCGGCAGCTCACCGCCAGCCACCAAGGTGAGCCACACACTCACTTACCTCTAAAATGTAAACTTTCACGGCCGGAATGGTCAAAATTACTAAAACTTTCCGGGCTGTTATGCCGTGGTCTAGTTGATTTACTATTAAAACCCAACGTTTCATCCCCGACTGCGGAGGACATTCTCAAGGGGGATCGTGGCACTTTTGGATGTCCGATTCACACCCTGGCTCGCTACTGACTGAAGCCAAATTCCGTTTAAGATGGCTCGCACGCAGTGGTGTGACGTCAGATGTTTTTGACATGCGCGCGCAATTCGTCGTTGCCAATTGCCTCCGTCCGTTAATGTCGTCCCATGGTGGCAGACTGTTACATTTCTTCTTCAAAACCGGAATCCAGATATCATTTAGTTTCACGCCCTCCTCCATCCTATTGAAATTATTGGGGTGTTTTACAATTTCTATTGCCTCTCTATACAGTCTTACGTGGTATCCATTGGTGGCTGCTAAAACTTGAGTCTTATCATCAAATTGAATAAGGTGGTCCTCTGGTTGAAAAACATGTTCAGCAACAGCTGATCTGTCGATCTCTCCCCTTCTACAGTTCCCCTTGTGCTCATCTAGTCGTTTTTTGACTGTTCTTTTTGTGGTGCCCACGTATACGTCCCCACAGCTACACGGAATTCTATAAATTCCTGCTTTTTCCAGCGGTTTGCGAGCATCCACTAGACCACGGCAAAACAGCCCGTAAATGTTTAGTAATTTTGTCTCACTTACCTGTTAACCCTTAACCCGAAACATCGGTCTCACAGACCCCTCCTTTATTTTAAATGTCGGGTGTGGCAGCATTGCAAAAAAGCGCGGTTTACGCTTACCAGCACCTTCGTGGAAATACTTGCCGCATGTAAAGCAACAGTCATCAATTAGTTTTGTTTCGTCAGTGAAGAGATACAGAGTATTGTTTACGGGACTGCGCTTAGTTGTGTGCTTCATATACCGCATGTTTATGTACAAGAATTTGGTGGTTCAATAGACCGCATGTTTCTAATTACGTACAACATAGTCTGATCTCAGTGGTTGTTATTTTGTAGCAGTTTCTTCTATGCGTGAATATATATTTCAGGTATAATATGATCGACATTCTAAAAGAGTAACATATCTGTAGCTAATCCAGATTTGGAACCTTGGATGCAAGCGCAATTATGGAATTTAGATGAAGAGGAAAATGGGAACAATGATGGCACATTCGATGCTTCTGATGATGAACCAGATTTTATGTTAGGTGATGACCACCATGAAACAGATAGTAATACTGTAGAAGAAAATATTTTTTGGAAGAAAAGCTCTTAGTGATCTGTACTACAGATAATAAGATAATACCTCACAGCAAACACAGTTCTTCTGGGTTCAAATAAGGTCGTGTGGGAACGTTGTGAGCCTGTTAGGAGAAGAAGAACACCCGAGCATAACATTCTGACAAGAGGAGTGTCTCAACTAACAACCAAAAGTCGATGTTTGGGACAAAGTCCTGCTAAATCTCAACTATGGGAGAACTTATTTGATGGTGACATAATAAATGAAATAGTTTTACATACAAACGTGAAACTGAATACTATAAAGGCAAAGTTGCTGACAACAACTAATCCATCCAATTACAGAGATCCTGAGAACGTTGAGATCAAAGCTTTCAAGGGCCTTCTAATGATGACATCAATATTAAAATCGTCTCATGAAATATGTTTTACTTTTTTGAAAAGGTCTTGACCGGAATCCTACATTTGTGGTGACAATGTCGGCAAAGCACTTTGAAATACTTTTAAGCAGCCTGAGATCTGATGATGTGACCAGGTAGGAAAGAGAAAAGTCAGATAGCGCAGCTGCAACTATCAGCAATCATACTGTATAAAAGCCAACATTACATAGGTTTGTACCATTCAGGGTTGGTATTTTGTATTTATTTTATGTAATGTAAACAAAAAGTACATCGGCTGAAAAGTATCAAATTTACTTGTTATATGTGTTATCTGACTCTGTACTTAATTTCTGTGAAGTAAAGTTGAATTCGGTTACATAATAACATTAGGTCGTCTGAGAGATGTTTTGGGGTAAGAGTTAACACCGACTTTTTTTACTTTATTGTGTTTTAAAACCCCTAGAAGGGGCAGACTGGCAGCAGCGAACAAGCCTAGAGCAAGAAAATACGGCAACAGATTGAAAATAATAAAAACATGTGACAATATATGACGAATTTAAAAATACACACGGTGAGAGAAATGGGTGGTATGATAGTGACTGTGAAGAGGATGATAAAATGTACATATTTAGAACTTAAAAAAATCACTATGGATAAAACGTCCATGTTGAAGAAAACGGAGCGATAACGGCGAGACGAAGAGACACACTTAGAACACATGACAACACTATGTTCTGCCTGTGCGGCGGTTGCTGATGTTTTAGAAACACACGTACACTCGAATCATTAAGTCAATGCACACTTAAAATCACTGAGCAGGCCCCGCAGTGGAGAGTAGAGGGAAAGTGCGGTGGGTAGAAAAGGACGGGAGAGGGGCGGACTGGGGATGGGATGGGATGGGATGGGACGGGACGGGACGGGATGGAAGAACTCCAGGGGAGTGGCGGGGACGAGGATCCAAGCGGAGGAAGGGAAAAGGATGACACTAATCTAAAAGGAAGGCTAAGGTTGATAGGAGGTGTATATATCAGGACGGAGGGTTACCACCGACAGTTCTTCATACACAAATCTCAATCAACTAATGGTTTCGATCATATGAACATATTCAATTTCTATAAAACCCGAAGGCGCATCTAGAAAGTAAGTTTCCCTATCTTTTAAGACAAGAAAACTTACATTACCATAGAAAAAAAAAGGACACGGTGTCCAAATTCATCTGATGACGGCAGATGCTACCTGGCGGATAGTACATATACTGATATTGGTTTGAACGTAGACCAACAGGTAGCGCTATGATGTAACTCCCAGAACGCCATCTGTGTGTACCCTTTAATAGAGAATGTTTACAGCTACAAGTCTACATCTACAGCTATATCTACATGAGCTACTCTGCAAATAACGTTTAAGTGCCTGGCATTCATCGAACCAACTTTATACTACTCATCTCCCATTCCATTCTCGAATAGCGCGCGGGAAGAAAGAACACCTGAATCTGTCTGTTGGGCTATGATTTCTCGTATTTTATTCTGATGATCATTTCTACCTATGTGAGTGGGAGTCAACTACAAATATTTTCGCATTTGGAGGAGAATGTTAGCGATTGCAGTTTCGTAAGTAGCCCACACCGCAGCGATAAGCGCCGTTGTTCTAATGATTCCCATCCCATTCCTGTATAATTTCGGTAACTCTGCCTCCCCTGTATCGTGGCAATAAAAAACGAGCTGCCCTTCTTTCGACTCTTTCTATGTCCTCTCTGACAGGAAATCCCCTAACCAGTTGCAAATTTAGGGCGACATACCATAACAACGCAATTTGATTAAAAGCCGTTTGTGCGGTACGCTTTCAAACGTCTTCTGTAAATCAAGAGATACGGAATCAATTTGACAATCCTTGTCGATAGTGAAGAGCTGGTTGTGTTTCGCGTGAACTACATTTTCTAAAGTCTCAGCGTTGTATCAAGTTGTGCAGCATACAGGCGCTAAGACACGGATGCACACTAGTGCTTCCTATAGCCAATTGAGGGATTCTGAAAGGAGTAAGTTGTGGTCTTCCGAATGGAGGAATGTTCTTTTAGCGAATCGCCTCTCACATTTTAAGTGCTGTTTCAGTTACGCAACCATAATAGTTGCAATGGCCAAGTGAACCTTCTCACACCCATAGACGACGTTCTTGACCTCTAAGCGGGGTACACATCCACCAGAATTGTCGTATAACAGTTCTTGCAGCTACTGCAGCACAGGTCACAGCGTTTGTAAGCTCAAAAGCGTCAACAAAAACCGCTGACTACAGCTTACTAGTGGTGGGACTACGAACATGCACATAGGCGCCGTCTTTTGAAAATCGTGGGGTATTGGGGAATGCTCAGTGGCGTTTCTGGGTGGGGGAGGGGGGCGGTTGGTTAACGCCGGCCTGCGGTCTGCAGCCTCCCTCCCCCGACAGGTATGTCTAAAAAATATTTCTACATTTTTCCGATTCCAAATGTATAGGTTAGTTTAAACTAATTTACTTTATTGTATTTTAATAGTATTTCTTCTTTATTGTCTCAGATGGTGTTAATTTATGACCATTTTACTCTCTCAAAGGAAAAAAGTAATTTTTTAATACACAGCGAAGAAACTAATAACCATTCATTTAAATTTCACATTCTAGAACTACTGTGTGGGTTATTCCACCATTTGGATCTGTTTCTCCCGTTGTAGTTACTACTAAAATCATTTTCAGAGTTTTCGTCTTCAGAGACGTGCAAATCAGATAATGATGTGCCTGTATGGTGAATACTGTGTTTACATCTACATCTACATCTACATACATACTCCGCAATTCACCGTAAGGTGCGTGTCGGAGGTACACTGTACCACTACTAGGCATTTCCAGTCCCATTCTACTCCCAAATTGAACGAGGAAAAAAAAAGAATGCATATATGCCTCCGTACGAGCCCTAATTTCTCTTATCTTGTCTTTGTGATCTTTACGCGAAATGTAAGTAGCGGAAGCAAGATCGTACTACACTCAGCTTCAAATTCCGGGCCTCTAAATTTACTTAACAGAAATTCACGAAAAGAACGTCGTCTTTCTTCCAGCGATCCCCAATTGAGTTGCCGGAGCATTTCCGAGACACTCGCGCATTGGTCGAAACTACCGCTAACAAATCTAGCTGCTCGCCTCTGAACCGCCTCTATGTCTTCCTTTAAACTGATCTGCTGCGAGTCCCAAACACTTGAGCAATACTCAAGACGTGATCGTACAAGCGTTTTATACGCGGGCTCCTTTACAGGTGAAGTACATCTTCCCAAAATTCTCCCAATAAACCGAAGTCGGCTATCCGCCTTACTCACAACTGTCCTTACATGCTCGTTCCATTTCATATCGCTCTGCAATGTTACGCCTAGGTTTTTGAACGACGCGACAGCATCAAGAAGCTCACTACTAATTCTGTATTCGAACATTATGGGATTGCTTTTTCTACTCATGTGCATCACCTTACTCTTTTCTACATTGAGAGCTAGCTGCCATTCTTCGCACCAACTAGAAATTTTGTCTAAGTCATCCTGTATGCTATTACAGTCAGTTACAGACGACACCCTCCCATAGACCACAGCGTCATCAGCAAACAGCCGCAAATTACAACTTACTCTGTCCATCAGATCATTTGTATAGATAGAAAATAATAGCGGTCCTATCACAGTCCCCTGGGGCACGCCTGACGATACACTCGTCTCTGGTGAACACTCGCCGTCGAGAACAACGTACTGCGTTCTATTACTTAGGATGTCTTCCAGCCAGTCACAAATCTGTGAACCTACTACTATTGTAAACACTTACATCGGATCATCTTCCTGGGTTCATTCTCCCGCAGATTTATTTTCTATACCGTATTACCAAAAGAGTCCATAGCTTCTTCTGGTGTCATACCATGTCTGTTAATACGAATAGGTTTACAACCCATTGTTACATCACACACCGATTCAGTAGAGTAAGAAATGTCACGACTTACACTAACACGATTCCTTGAAGACAATTGATTTCTAAGAGAATACATAAACGTTAAACTATTGGTATACACATATTCGTCGTATCGTACCAAACCCATTTCATTTCTAGTTATTTAATACAATAATCGAAGGTTGCCGCCTTCTGTTTACATTATTGACGTAACAAGCGGCATTCCATTAACGTTCGGAGCATATTCAGATATCTGTTGAAGATTACAGAGGAGAAGTAGTTCATACAAGACAATATTTACATGACAGTATATCAAAGAAATTTTTTAAAACATCTTTAACTGAAAAACATTCTGATATCTGTGCTAAAGGATTGTAGTAATCCATGGTAACCATGTTTTGCCTACTCTGATAAAGGGTGTTTCGATTAAAATGCAGTCATAGTGTATCTTACAGAGACAATAATAATGAAATCCCTGGAGCTACGTTAGCATTGGGCGTTAAAACCAAATTGATACTGGGATAAACTGAACGGACTATTGAATTAAATTTTTATTACCAGAATTTCGTTGCTGTTGTAGGTGTAGCATAGAGTAGGTCTTCGTTTCAACTTATTTACATGACATGCGTCGGTACTGGTACTGCTTGGGGCAGCATTCAAATGTGTACTGCGGGTAACACCAATAAAGTGGAGTGCTTCACAATACTGTAGGTGTTGGGTCGGTCATCCGACAGTTGTATAAATTCAAATGTGGACCCCATTTTCGTAATATAATGAGTAATATGTGAAACATTTTTGAAAGAATGTCAAAGTATACAACAGAAATATTATTTTAAAATTTCCATAAAAGGATCGAAAAATGTTTGGCCTTTTGGGGTGAAAAGATCGTTTAGAAGTCTCGGGTGTTTAAAATAAAACCGATCAGATGTCTAAAATTCTTCTAGGATGTTTAACTTCCGTCCTTATTGGGCGTAATGCAAAATTTTTGAATTATCTAGGTTGGGTGCTTCTTGCCCAGAAGCCTTTAACTGCTCGGAAGAAGGGAAGTATTTCTTTAGCTGTCTCTCTTTTGTTAACAGATGCTCAGTGAAACGTGTTTTGAATGCACGCCTCATTCGTCCCACATATTCAGCTGTAGGGTCAACGTTTGATAGATTGCTCGTTCTGTGGCAGGATTTGTTGAAAATTTGTTCCAGGAGAAAAAAATTGTACAGTTGTATTTAGAAACAATCTGGCTATATTGTATGTGAAAGTTCCCAGAAAGGGGAGCGGAGTTCGTATTTCTTCAACTTCGGGGTCGTGGTACGGCTCTGCTCTTGTATAAGCATGACACGTTGGCGGATGAAATAAATGCTGTAACTATTTTGATGGTCAATATGGCGCAGTGTTAAGTTCATTATTCATTAATTCATCAGAAATTGGGAGTTCGAAAATCCGTATTATGGCAAATATGAAAAGCTTTGCTTCTATCTTGTTGGATGACAAGATATGGAGTAAATTACTGAAGCACTTGGCTTTGTAAATATGTCGATTTATATTTTATTTTCCACCAGTTGTAGAGATATGTCAAAATAATTCAAAATGCTCTAAGTGTAGGTTAGTTTGGGATAACGGCTGCTGAATTCGCTAACCAGGCAGGTTATATCAACTTCATTGCCTTGGAAAATACTTAAAATATCGACGACATACCTCATATAAAACAGAATCTTGTTACACAACGTAGATTTTTTTTTTATTCAATGAGCTCGCACTCTATATGGTCGACGAAAACCTCTGATAAACAGCCCGATAAACAAATTCCCATTGTCACAACATTTTTTTTTTTACTTATGTACATTCTTCCCAAAAGAAAAATAAATATGGGCTGTGAGTAATTCTACGAACTTAATAATTTCATTCACTTCGTTTGTGAGTATATTTCCTTTTTCGGATGAGGTTACTCTAGATAATGTTCACAATTTATGGACGGGGTACATTCGTATATACATATCTGATACCTAGAAAGAACAGTGGACTGCCGCCTGGAAAGAACTGATCCTGTAGTAAAACGTGATCTGCACGTAATCGGCAGCACACTGTGGAATTACTACCGGTTCAGTTCTTCCCAGACCGTAGTCAGATCACGATGGAGGTAGAGGTAGATAGTACCTTGTCGTTCATTGACTTACTTACCAAACGTAAATGACTGCATGAGCCATGGTGTTTCCCTGAAAAGGACCTTGGTGTTAAGAACTTTGGTGAATCGATCGAATGTAGTCTCTGATACTGATTGTCTACAGAGAGAACGGAGCCTCTTACGAAACGTATTGACGAAAATTGCCTAATTTCATAAGCTATGCATCCTAATCTACCCAAGAAGGAGACCGCCGAGGAGGAGAGAAAGAAGGTTGCATTTTTTCTTTCTTGTGGCTCGATAACGCGAAAGATTAGCCGGCCGATTAAAATAAACAAGATCGATTCGGTCTTCTGTCCTCCTACCAAAGAGTACATCTGATGAGTTCTGTGAATGATGATTTAGGCCTAAGAACGCTAGTTACCGTGAGGGCGTGAACAGTTTTGCATCATGTAGACATTGGGGTACTATTGAACGGTTCTGTTTTGAACACGAAAGATGTTTCCTTTTATGTTATCCCGATAGATCATGCTCTGGAAAACAAACATCGCATTGCGTTGTACTAGACATCAGACATTACACGATGAAATACTTCGCCGGCCGCAGTGGCCGAGCGGTCTGCAGCGCGCCAGTCACGTTCTGCGTGGCCACTACGGTCGGGGGTTCGAATACCTCTTCGGGCATGGATATTTGTGCCATCTTTAGTGTTATCTAGTTCATAAGTCGTTTGTAAGTTAAGTCCCATGAACTCTACAAACATTCTAACATTTGGAACAAATATTTTTCGGGATAGAATAATAAAAGATGCGATCGAAATTATTGTGAAAAAACTCTTAATAAAGACGGCGTCTAACGACTAAGCACAGCTTGGGACCCGGCTATCGGACGGTTGAAGCGGGCGCGGCAAGACGCGACCAAAACATTTCTATAAACGGCAGTGGTGCGAGTACCAGTGACATAAGAGGAAGCTGCACGGCTAAATAAGGAGGACGGCAGCAATGATCCGACGATCGTCCCATTCGCCTCACTCTCACTCTAAAACATCTTGGTCTTACTCTGGACCGCTTCCTCGCTTGGACAACCCACCGCAAATCCGTCAAACGGAAAGCACATTATCGCCTCCGCTTCCTGAAACTCCTGTATAGCCTCTATTCCTCCACCATCCTTCACACCTACGAGTCTCTGATCGACCGATCCTTTGCTTCTTAAATGTATTCTGGTTCCCCGCGCGCCCCACACTGTAAAACATTCTGCAAATATACACAAATCCTTGAACGTCATGCGGTTTGCTTCGCCTACGGTATCCGCCTTCCCTCCCCCAGACGAATCCTCTATGTCTTCGTCCCCTTCCCGCACCTCGTCCTTATTCTCGTAATCACCCTTCATATCTTCTACCAGAGCAACTTCCGCCATCTCCCCCTCGCAGAATGAGCTTCGTTCTGACATATCTCTTTAGGACTCCCTCCCCTCACCCTCCTCGCCACCACCACCACCATTTTATCCTCCTCCCTCCTTCACCAAAGTTTTTGTATTTCCCAACACATCTCTTTACTGATTGGGTCCACCTCCACTCTCCCACTTCTTTCTCATTCCAACAGCACTCTTACCCACAAGTCGTGGCAGCCCCTCTCGACAAATCTACAAACCAGGGAAGTATCGTATCGTGTGAGTCAACAATGTTGTGCGGTTTTAATACTGCAGCCCATTGCATTGTGGGAAAACCGGAGCCGTCTGTATCTTTGTGTGATATCCTATTATGTTTTTTAAAAACTTCAGTTTAGGCGTTTTAACCTTCCATGCTAGGACCTCATTTTTTGGTATGTTTCTTCTTGTTTCAGTTTGTTTTTAATTCATCTCCCAAGAGTCCATTCAGGTGTCACTTTAACTGTTGTCATCGTAATCTTTGATTTTTATCTTGTAGTAATACATTAATGATTTTTTAAAAAATAACATGTGCGATGCTTGTCGCTGATTTCTGCCCTCTCTCTGCCAGCGTATCGATAAACATATGACATTTGTCACCTTCAATTTTTTTACAACAAGCTGGAGGGAGAGAGCGGAACTGTTCGTCACTTACTTTCTTCTGCTTCATGTGCTTGGACGTGTCCCAATTCATGTAAGTGTGAGCTTAGTTTTTTTTTTTATTAATTTCAATAAACCCCCACAGTTAATATGAAATATATTACTTTTACAATCCCTTCCACATTCCCACTAATTTTAAAGTTATTTATTTTCAGCAGATCCAGTGCTTCATAAAGTGATGCTCGGGTATTGTTGCGATTTGTTTCGCTATTGTACTAGAACATTACCTGTGTAACTTTTATTTATTTCGTGTCTATGAATGATTTATTACATTTAAATGCCTGCAGAAAAATCTTCGTAATGTTTATGAAGTCCGTTACATTTGCAATTTTTGGCGACTATCATGATTAATTTTCAACACGGTCATAGAACAATAGTAACCGAAACGCACAATCCCAGCATCAATTTATCGAAGTAATATTCCAGTCATCTCAGCTAGAATCACTACAGAACATGACTGAAATGTTTGTACCAGATCTCAATAAGGTAAAATTTAGATTCCGCCGACTTCTTCTGTAATGTTGTTTTCTGGTGTTGTATTTGCTACCGAAATTACGATCGCTACCATTTAATGGCGGAATCCAATAATTTTGTTTAAATCGTCCCTTCCTTGTCAAAATTGCTTAGTAATCTCATTTAAAAAATATTTTACTACCTGGTTAAATTTCATTTGCGGTCCCCAACCTTAACTTTAATACGCAACACCCATTTTCATACGAAAGCAGCGTTACAATCTTTCAACTTACATGTTATGTTACTCCCATTAAATGTTTATATTTAGCTATGTTTCTCCATTTATCTTCCTTTATTATTACTTTATTTATAATTATCTATACTCAGTGCAAAACTCTTGCATGCTGCTGCCATCCCGTCAACAAGTAGGTGGGAATTGAAATTATCAATGAAGGGAAAAACTGATTCTGTAGTCACCACTTGAAAATGGCCGAGATCTCAGCCGAAAGCTCGAGAATTTCTAACCACTTGCTGCGGATTAAAGCCCAAGAGAAATTGATCAGGATTTTTATGGTACACGAAAGGTCAAGTTGCGTTTCGGCGCGCGAGCACGCCCATACACATACATACACACACACACACACACACACACACATACACACAAACTACATGCGTGTCACTTTAAAGAGCTGTAAATTCTCAAAAGACCACTAATGCCTTGTCGTAAATGAGGCACTTATCAACGTAAAAGCACATGCCGCTTCACATTTTGCAGTTACATACTAGCGTAGCGAATTCCAGCAGTACCTCGTAAGTAGGCCTGTTAAAAATTCCGAGTCCCGATGTTGGTCTGCGAGGAACTCCGAAGCTACGGATATGTTATTAATCAAATTTTACTTTGTGTTTTTCATTTGGTCCAACTTAAAAGATAGACTAGTCTTTAATTTCGATTAATAAGCTCAATATAATTTTTAATTTTCATTGGAAATTAAATGATTTTGTCTAGGTTGAGAAGGTATTCTATTACTTAGTTTTAACCCAATCTTTACTCTCAACTATGTGAGGAATTGCCGGAAACTTCACGTGATTCAGATTCCACGTTAAATTGTAGATCCCCTTTTTCCTCTTTAGAATTGTTAGACGCCGAAATTACGACCAATTGCACCAGGTGACTGAGGCACAGGAATATTTCATTCTATTTAGGACGTTCTACAAGTTATTTCACACTAGTATTTTTTCGAAATTTACAAAAGGCATAACCGCGTTTTTTACACTTTTTGTATTTTTTTCTAATATTGCTGTGTATTCTTTACAAATGTTAACATCAATTACAGAGCGGTAGTTTCTCTAAGACACAGAAATGGCTTTAGCGATTTTTTTTTTTCGCTTTAATAGAAGGGTGATTTAGAAAAAATAAGAAAAACCTCAAAGTTCACCCGAAAAATCGAAAAAAAGAAACGAGATTATTAATTGTAAATGGAAGCATTGGCACTCCGGATTGGATTCATATTTTAAGCCCTACTACACTATTCTTCCGACCACCGCAAAATTTTGCACTCTTAAGCTTCAGAACAAAGGAAATGCCACTGTCTACGTAATAATTCATACAGGGCAAGGTGTAGTGTACTTTACAACAGAGTTCGACACCTATTAACAGTTTTATTCCATTCTTCATGGAATTCTGTACATTTGACCGTCAAAACAAGAGAAACATGTCTCTACATAACATTTCGTACAATGCATGGCGTAGGGTACCTTAATTAAGACTTTGACACCTTTTGAGTGACCGTCATGCATTTGGCGGGAATTGTAAGTTTTACTCTACAGTGAATGGTGGGGATTAACACAGAGGGGGGCCTGGAAGAGATTGACAGACAGCGGGAGAAGTAATGACAGAGGTAGAGGAATGGATAGGTGGAAAGAGGGGAGTAAGCGGAGAAGGAGGAGGAAATGAGGACGAGGTAGAGGTAGAGAGAGAGAGAGAGAGAGAGAGAGAGAGAGAGAGAGGGGGGGGGGGGGGGGAGGGAGAGAGAGAGATGAGCGAAGAGTACATGGACTAACCGAATATTAAAATAAACAAACACCAGATCCACACCGGGATTTTAGGTAGGTAATGCAGTGAGAAGCGTAAGCGGACAAACAGGTGGGAGACAGGCATACATATGTGAGAGGTGATGGGCCGGGAAGTTAAGGAAAGGAATTTATGTTGTATTTTCAATTCCAATGAATATTTAGCAACTGCGAAGCATTGGTGGATTCGCTAGTATAGCAATACAATAACTCCGTTCATTTCAGATGTATACTGCATACGTCACCGTCAGGTCCAAGTGACAAGCCAACTAGTTACAAGTTTCCAGGAAACGGACCAATGTCTACAGAGATAAGACTCCATAACTAAGGTACTGTTGACTCTTTTTGGTAAATAGGTAAACGTTACAAAGTGCTGTGGCGAGCGGTTGAGTCGTCAAGGGGATTCGTTGTGTGCATCTGTGTAAGCCAGGGACGCCCTGCAAACTGAAAATTACACCGAACATAATGGATGATGCCTGTCATTGGGAACTTTGCGAGTGACGTTGATTTAGTAGGCACGGGACACACTGCCATCGATCCCTGCGCACCATTCAGCGTGTGCGGGCGGGCTTTCAACTCTGACCACGTGCTATCAATCACCGCGCTTCGGCCGTGTCCAGGATGCTGTAGATCTCTGCCAAATAAGCCTTTTTTTTAGCCTCGAACAGAATATCGGTGGCATTTTTTACGGAAAAATTCCAATTACAAATACTAAATCCACTGTGTGACATAAAGGATTTTTTTTTTTAATTTTATTATTTTGGCGATCATCATATTGACAGCGTTCGTGCTAGGGCGGCTGCTTATTGCGGTATTCGGGATACAGTATAGGACTTAAATGGTTGTTCTAATGTATCATGAGTTGTCAAGAAATTTAACATGATGATTAACACATTTCTTCGTCGGAAAAAGTATTGTTTTGGTACCTTGAAATTTCTTTCATATTGTTTCACTTTGTGAGTCAACAACAGTAAAAATAATTCATATTTAAAATGGTAAAAATGTAGCCGTCGGTTGCATAAATTAAATTCTGTAACCTGGTTTCGGCTATATTATAAATTATAAATTAAAACATGTCACATGAGAAAAGTTACAACTCAGCCGTAAAGCTTACGTCACTTTTTTTTTTCCCCACTGCGGGCTGCACGTCCGCACGGGTAGCATCTGACTGGCACTTGCAATGTGGAGTTGTGAACAGGTAGACGGTACCTCACTAGTGCCATCTAGTAGCCGCAATTACATCTAGGCTACTGAACAGAACAATACAATATTAGCTGAGAGAATTAATGAGTAACTAAATTGTAATAAGTAAAGTAGTTAAAAATTGGCTTTTGGAAAGCGAATTTTTAGATCACGTCGGAAGAAATATTTCGGACACCGCATGAAGCACAACATCAGAGACAGAGAAACGGCTTAATACCATTAAGAAAAAAGCTTCTATTACGGAATTTTAACTGTTCATTTAGAATAAGCCCGTCATTACGAGTAGGAATCTTAAATTAAATATTCACTGATATTATCATCAGTTCCATACACGATAAGTAACTAATAAATTAGAGGAAACAAAGTAAATGATTTACTGTGATTATTACTTATAATTTCTAGTTGATAACTATCAGGAGCAATTTCCATTGAGAAAATGCGTTCCGTAATCAATCAATAGCTATCTAACGCAATACTACAGTTAGTCACAAAATTCTGATTGTACGAAAACGTTGTATAAAATGCCAAGGAGTATCTTTATAAATTGTTTTGAAAATATGGGTATTCTTGCATTTTATATATATGAAGAATGGTTTACAAATGTGAAACATAAAAGCAGCGTTATGAAAAATGTGAATGTATCTACTCATCTAAAATAGCTGTAACTAGTTGTGCGTCTTTTTCTTATTATTTATTTACCGGTTTCGGGCGCTTGATTCCCTTCTTCAAAAATATATTTGTATTTTACTTACAAGTGGCGGCCGCCATTTGCTCCACTGTAAGTGGTGGTAGCGGAAATATGATTTCCCACAACTACATCTGCTTCAGACTCCTTTCATTTTTGTCCTACAGTATATGTGTTGAGGGTTTATCTGTCAGTCCTGAACTGTATAGAAGGTGGCCTATATTACAGCTTGCAGGGGCCCAAAAAGTTTATGTTCACTACCTCTCGTAGTTAATGGCCAATTTCTAAGATTCAATATGCTCTAATAATCTACTCTCTAAGATGTAAAAGCTTACTTATAGTTTTAACACATTAAGGAAATTACAATCTGCGTGTATGCGTTGAAGCGGAAGGTGCTGAAATATTCCACATTTGTACAGTCATTAAACTAAAAAAGATAAGTCGTTTAGGCACTCAATAAAGTTTAAATACAATTTGAAAATTTTACAACACGTTTCGCATACCCCTCCCATCCACATAATATGTTTAAAGGAAAGAAAAATGATCACTTACTACCTTTTCTTATTTCAAGCCATAAAGTATAAGAACTGATATTTCTGACAGTAGCGACACATATTAGTGAATACAAATGCACAAATGATAGCACTACAGAGAGAAGGAAATATATGAATGTGAGGTTTGTCATCCGAATCCTTATAGTGGAGAAGATCACACACCGCCCTCTGATAGGGATTTATATTGACTTGCGTTACATCCCATCTGTTTCGCTCTAAATTGTCCAGTTATTGTCGTAGCTATTAGAAAAGCACAAATTTTCAGTATTATTAGTATTCAGTTGCCACAGAGTGTCTAAACGAAAACTCATTTATTAGCCGACGATTCAAGAAAATGAGACACAGTTATAGAAATCCATTTATCTTTTAAATAACCTATGCAAATCTCATTATTTTAAAATCTGGATTAACAAAACGAAAATAATGTATTTTAAAGGAAAGAATCTAATTAGATGAAATATTGTGTTAGGAAAATACATTTTAGAACAAATATCGAATTTAAAATGCTTCGGTTGTCATATAAGTTTCATTTGTGACAAAGATATTGAACATTAGCTCTGTGTATTTCATGCTGTAAGTAAACAACTCATAGATCTGTTCTGATCATTTACAAAGAATGAAAAACACCTGAATTCCCAAAGCACCATTGGAACAAACGCTGAGGGGAAAAGGAGATTGAGAACGACCCAGGAGATGTTGCAGACAACTTTGAAGCCGGAACGGAACGGAACGAATGCCCAATTCATGAAATGAAGAAGAAGCACATTTATCGCCGCGCCCGGAGTAGTCGAGTGGTCAGGAGCGCCACGTTGCGGTTCGCGCGGCCTCTCACGTTGGGGTCTAGAATCCTCCTTCAATCAAGGATGTTTGTGTTGTCTTTAGGATAAGTTAGTTCATAAGTAGTTTGTAAGTTTAGGGACTGATGACACCGCAGTTATTTACCATAAGCTTAACAAGCATTAGAACATTTTGAGGATCATTTATCCAGTTTCAGAGCATGGCACTCCCATCTGAAGTGATGATACCGATAGATGGCCAGTTTTCCTAAGTTGCATGATGCAGTACGGAACATCTGAAACAGAGGAGACTACTATCCTGGGTCTTCGGGGTACGACGGCCACACAGTGACCCTTGTTTGTGTTGTAAGGCACCAGGGGTACAAAAGAGGCAGATCTCCCACAAATGAAGCGCCAGTCTGTCCGTCTGCACGCATCATACTTCAGGACCCGCGTCTACACGGCCACAAATTGCTAAACGCAGGAACCGCGTTCAAGTTGACTACAGTCAAAAACGTTTGAGCACAGCGTCGTGACTTCACCAACTAGGGATGTGCTAATCCCTGAACGGCTTCCCAAGTGCAGCTACTGTCAACGACGTACTATCAGCAGTGTCGCCATCTCGTCTGCAGAACAGACGTTGTCACCAAACTAGTCGCTGTACTGCTGAAAATCTGGTAAACGCCGAAAGTCGCTGCGGAGGATTCCTTACTGAGCAACGCACTAGCGAGGCGCGAGGTCGCCCTCGGTGCAGGCGTATGCAGCGTGTAGGAAATTAAGTTTGAAATAGAGTTTCCATTTCTTGAAACTCGAGTAGAGAGTGCAATTTTTTTTTTTTTCAAAGAAAAACGATCACGCCTATGGGAAAATGGGAAAGGCTATCGACTGTTTCTTTTGTACGTATTGATTGCTTTGTTACGTTTTGAGATATATTGAGGAAACACTTTAAAAAAACCTTTAAATACTAGATTCCTTGTAACTCGTCAACATTCACGTTTGCGAATGTTTTATTGGGAACGAGGTAATTCAAAAAGTTTATTGTTCGAAAAAATAACAATATTTAATATTTTTATATATCGATTTTTTTGAAAAAAATTGCGTTCACGGAAATTGGTCAGAGTTGCTCAGGGGATTAAATTAGAGTAACGGTTTTTGGTCAGTTTTCTTCGTGAATATTTGTAACATCAAGCTTTTAATTAATTTGGTACATTTTTGTTAATTATGAGCATCAAAAAATCACCTTGAAAAACTTTTCTATTTTTATGTTATAAAAGGAACTGTAAGAGAAAAATTTTGCTGACATTTTTACACTAACTTTTTAAAATAAATAATGTTGCTCGACGACGTTTTATAGCTGAAATAACTATATTTCTTAGAAAAAATCTTTTGGACGTAATTAACATTTTATTGCGTCCTGCTTCATGGAGTTTAATACCGAATATCTATATCAGTGAGAAAAAGATACTTGGATATGTTGTATTGTTTTCTAGTACTGCTAAGTCATTAATGAAGTGAAGCGTGCAATCGCGTTGTGCCTTGAGTTAAGGAAGAGAGCGGGTGAGCGAGCGAGGTGCCTTTTGGAAAGGGTTAGGGGGGAGGTGGCGGAAGCGACTGGTGCGTGTACAGTGTGAGAACCTTGTAATTGGTCCGCACTTAGAAAATCTTTGATACATATTTTAAAACTTTTTTCTTTTCTCTGGGAAACAGCGCCCTTACAGTCCATAACGGACTGCATAGTCCAGTAACGACGTCACGAGAAACGTCTTTTGCTTGCAAAAGTGGAGTACAAGATTAATTTTTTTCTCTTGTGTATTTCGTAGAGACAATGTGGAATCCAAGATCTCGACTTTCATAACCCTAGGAACAACTTTCCGTGGCCAAAAGACGGCGAAATCGTGGCACTTTCTACAGACTTTCGCCTACTACTCGGAAACTATGTATTATCCTTCAGTGTGGTATGATCAAACGGCAGGTAGAGCTCTGTACCGGTTGGCAATCACAACAGATGAACTTTAAAACCATGTGAATGCAATATAGATATCTGTACAACACAACGCCATGCATGCCTTGCCGGCCGCGGTGGCCGAGGTGACAGGCGCTCCAGTCACGGTCAGCACGGCCACTACGGTCGGGGGTTCGAATCCCCCTCAGGCATGGATATTTGTGCCGTCCTAGTTTGTAATTAGTTCATAAGTAGTTTGTAAGTTTAGGGACTGATGACCCCGTAGTTAAGTCCCATAAGCTTAACAAACATTCGAACATTCATGCATGCCTTATACGTGTCGACGCCATCACGCCCATAACGGCCGTTGTACATTCTTGAACTAATTATGAACCGTGGTGTCTGAAATGCTAAAGTTTTCTTCGGAACATACTAATAATTGTGTCCTTTGAATACGAACTTCCTACCCCTACTCTGATTTGCTTGACGTGAGTGTATCTAAGACGAAGCAGGTAGCTTGAACCATGAAAATTATTTAAATATATCGTCCGACTGGACCTGAAGAAAAAAGATTTTCAGTCACAGTTTAACCGAATTATAAGCGACTTTGATTGCAGTTAGTGTCGATGTCGGCGTAGCACCATGGATTGGAAAACAGTTTGCCAAGTTCTGTTACTCTGTTTTCCAATTATTTATTACATATTATTCCACTGAATATTTATTAGTTGTGCAGTTTGACCTTAATTAACTTCAACATTTCAGTGCTACTGAATCGCTGTAACATTACTGAGAGGTATCTCCAATTGTTTGTATCAAAAAGGACATTCAATCGGTCAGCTTTAGTTCGGTGCACCTGTTTTCACCTTAAGGATTCGGTATGTCTGGTATTCAAACAAAATGACAGAGCAAGAATTTAATTAAAAACTTCCTTTAATGAAGTTTCCTTTGCCCCGAAGTCTTGTCGAAAAAAGATTTCATAAAATGTGCACGACGAGACGATTTTCATCCTAAGAAATGTAACTAATTGCCAAAAATTTTGGAAATAATTTTATTCAAAACATCGCCGAATTATGAATATTTACGATTTAAATACACTGATCAATTATTATTTTTATATTACATAAGTGAGTAGCGCAATTGGCAGTTGCTAATTTACCCACAGCGATACCCCGTTAACGATAGTAATGCTACAGAATCTTCCTTATAGTACGGTTATACTATAGTAAGATATCATTGGTAAATCTTTATCCATTGGTCCACTCAGGCGAGATATGTCAGAAATTAGAACGACCCATCTAATTGCTCCTTCTCACACAATTTGAGCCAAATCGCTGGGGACCCATCCCGTGACGTCTTTTAGATACCTGTGTATCTCTTCTCATCGAGAAGATAGTTTAAAATCATTCTCAAAACTCGTACCGAACAGAGAAAAGGGGTTTTACGAAACCTTATTAAAACGTGTCAAATAACAGCTCGTTCATCAACACTTTAGTCCAGTCAATGAGTGCTCAAAATAAGGGTGTAGAGTGCATGGAATATGCGAGAATATTTTACTTCAGGACTTCGTTAGGGATAGTTAGGAGGTGGACATACTAAACGTCCCCGCCCCTGGAGGGTGAGCTAAAGCGGGGAGGTGGGTGGAAAGGTACCATTTTTTGGTTTTCCGCTTATATCTCGAAAACGGTCGGCTTTAGGAAAACATTGTTCCAAATAAAAATTAAAGATAATTGAATTTGCTATAAAATTGTTCCGATACATATACGTCGAATTCCCAACGGTTTTCGAGATATACGTTATTGAAAATCGACAATTTCGGAAAAAATCATCTTTACCTCACTAATTTTGTCAAACATTTACTTCTAGTGACTTACTCGATCGTTTCACAGAAGATTTGTCCGAAAGAAAGTTGTAGAGCATTAAATTTCCTTCAATTTGATGTGCACATTTGCTACCTTATCTTCAGCCAATTAGAATTTACATCATTTATAAGATGTGCGCTCAGTTTCGATGTCCCTTCATAAATGAGTGTTTCGAGGGGCTCATGGAAAGTGCTAGCATGGTAAATAACAACAGTTTAACAATGACAAGAAGGTACCTGCAATTGAAATCTTTTCATAATTGTAGTTTTTATTACAATATTATGAATCATATAACGAAAGTTTTTAGAAACACCGATAGTGATCCAAAATAAAAATAAGTGCATTCAAAGCAACATCTTCGTTTTTCTGAGAAGGAATGTTCAAGGTTCATTCATCTCTGTCAGTAGTGGAAAAGTCGTCCAACGAGATTGGTAGAGTCTTGATGTCACTGTCGTCATCTTCATCCTGAATTAATATTCCGACTCCGTTGCAGTTGTCCTTGCAGTTCAGGCATGTAACATATGCCACTGTCACACCCCTTCGTGCATCGACAAAAAATCATCTTCAAGATTTCGTCAGGGGCAGCATCTAACTCTGTGAGTTTCGGAACTAGTTGGCCATTCCAAACCCAATTCGGCGTTCCACCTTTAAGTTCCTCTCCTAACCAAAGGCGTACTTGCTTTAAGTTTGGAATGCATGCTGCTTAACAGATCCTTCAGCTGGAGGGAGAGTTGAGAGATTAGGCTTCATGTTCCCAGCTGCTTTTACAGATGATTTGTAGCGGAACTCGATGAGGGATTCTGTGATGGCTGGAGCTCCATACCATTATAGAGTACTCGTGCTTCCCGCTGTCACAACGGAGTCGGCGGAAGAAGAACTATTGGCAATATCTCAGCAGCATGTTGTATGATTTTGGACTTCTGGTGCATTTTGACAAACCCCATTTTACTCTTGCGATACGCTACGGATGTTGTATCACAGCCTGTAAATGCATGTAAGAATAACAAATGGGCATTCTCCTTCATTTTCCTAATGCAGCTATTGTGTAGAATATAAACACGTCTTAATCTTTCCTCTTCCTGGTTCTACAAGCAGAATGTTACGATCAGTTAGAGATATTGCTATTAAGAGAACAGCTAAGTCGACATCCTCTCTAATAATGGCACTCGAGGAATTATGTTATATGTTGATTGCTGTCTCGTCAATATCAACCTCAGCATAACCTGAAGCTTGAAGGCCATTTATTCCATTTTTCTGTAGTTACATCATCAACAGGTTTATCAGCTGATTCTTATTGTTAAATTTGGAGAGGAAATCCTCTTGCTTCACTGTAATTTTAGTTTCTAGATTGACATTCATTACCCCACACCTCCTGCGCCGATATCGTCGACTGTTCAGCTGCTTTTATCCTCTTTGATATTCAGAGTACTCATTAAAAACCATTGTACAACCACTCCCAACACAACTGGTCTTCAAAAATCTAACAACCATTGCAACCTGATGTAATTTTTTCGACATTCAGTATGAATCAGAAGGATGTCCAAACCTTCTAAAGATGAGCCATTGCTATCTTCCCTTTCTATTCTAGCTTTGATTAGTGATAGTATTCCTTATTTGTCACTGTGGGAACACCTGGTCCATCTATTGTTTCATCACATACAAAACACCGAGTCGCCATTGCGCGCACTACACAGTCAACATTTTCATAAATAAATAACAAATATCTCTAAAAGCTGACACACAATACCGACACACAAACTTTCTCTGCGGTTGGCGAACTTTTGAAGTGACCGGAAATAAGAAGTGAGTGAGAACACTCCACTCCACCCCCCAGTCAGTGAGAGGCCTTCGATGTTCGTCGTGCGGCTTCCCCATCGTTAACCCTGTCCCGGTCTTTAGGAACTGACGGCCTTGACGACATGTCCACTGCAGGCGACAATAAATGAGCCTCAACTCCTCCGCCTCAGAAAAACAAAGATATTGCGTTGAATGCAATTTTTTTCATCCTGAATCACTTTCAGTGCTTGTAAATACTTTAATTGTAAAAATTCATAATATTATCAGAAAAGCTACATTTATAAACAGGTGTTCTGTTTCAATTGCAAGTACCTTCTTGCCATTGTTAAACTCCTGTTATTTACCATGCTAGCACGTTTCATAAGGTAAAAGCGGCACAGCCCCTCAAAACACTCATTTATGGAGGGACATCGAAACTGAGCGCACATCTTATAAATGATGGAACTTCTGATAGGCTGAAGATAAGGTAGCAAGTGTGCATATCAAATTGAAGGAAATTTAATGCTCTACAACTTTCTTTGAGACAAATCTGTGAAACGATCGAGTGAGTCACTAGAAGTAAATGTTTGACAAAATTAGTGAGGTAAAGACGATTTTTTTGCGAAATTGTCGATTTTCAATAACGTATATCTCGAAAACCGTTGGGAATTCGACGTATATGTATGGAAACAATTTTATAGCAAATTCAATTATCTTTAATTTTTATTTGGAACAATTTTTTCCTAAAGCCGACCGTTTTCGAAATACAAGCGGTAAACCAAAAAAAGGTACCTTTCCACTCCCCTCCCCGCTTTAGCTCACCCCCCCAGGGGCGGGGACTTTTAGTATGTTCACCTCCTAACTACCCCTAACAAAGTCCTGAAGTCAAAGATTCTCGCATATTCCATGCACTCATCAATGCTTTCATTGACTGGGCTACTTGTCCCTACATCAGACCCAAAAGCTTTCGCTCTCTCTCTCTCTCTCTCTCTCTCTCTCTCTCTCTGTCTCTCTCCCTCTGTCTCCTCTCTCTCTCTCTCTCTCTCTCTCTCTCTCTCTCTCTCTCTCTCTCTCTCTCTACGTGTGTGTTGTTGGAGAAAACAGAAATTATTTCTGTCGTATGTCGTTATTGGATGAGACATTATAGGCATCCTGAGTTATATAAGGATAAACTTTATTACTAGTTTCCTTCAATTAGCAAATCTGCGTCAATTAATCTCGTAAAAAAAATCAACCTTGTTGAACTGGTAAACTGAATAGGTAGCTGATAAAAAACTAACCATATGAAATCAAACAGTCCTTATTGTGCAGGACAACGTATTATTCGTTTCGGTCTGTGCCATCACCAATTAGTTCGATGGAAATTAATTTTTTAGTGATTAAGTCGTTATATTGTACTGCAGTAACAAACACAGGCAATTGTAAAGGACAACTCAACGTTAACTCTTTTTTCTTATTTTTATTGAGCTTTTTCTATTCACTTACGAGTGGCAGCCTTGGTGTATATAAATCTTACGGTAGTACAATAAAAATCTGAATATACGTAACACTCATTATAACAGATAATGTCATGCATTGTTGTTGAAATAGTTTTCATTGAAGATTGTTGCTATATATTACGAAGACAAATCGCTGTGTGGCCTTATGAACTATGCAGGTGTTCTTTGTTAGTCGTTGTGAGTGACTAAATTAGTTTTCGCTCCAGCAGCTGTAAATATCTTTCTTTATAATTATTTTATATGCGCACTACTTAATACTCCCATGCATTTAAACGTAATTTCTGAGTAAATATGTAGACGTATGTGTAAATCACAATGAACGAATAAACGAAAAACCTCTAATAATTCATATATCATACGTGACATTGTTGTGCTTGTGTAGATATCTTACATTATTCACTTATAAGCGTCCACATTTAGTAATACCAAACCTTTCTTTTACAATTACTCGTTAACTATGTCGTAACAATCGACTACATACGGCTTACATGAATATCGGGTCCATAATACCAGTTTGTAACTTGCAGATAGGCACAACGTAAGCGTTGCCATCCTTTGCGCGCCATTTCACAGCGTTGTATATCGTCACAAAGTGAATTATGATGGCCTTCGGCTGACAATGATGAGGTTAATGGGACAATGGATTGCAAAATTGCCGGACACACAGCTATTAATCACAATCTCGGTACTTTATCAGCGCATGCACTAAGCCGTCTTCCAATTAGAATTTAATGGTACCTAACAAATATATGAGGGCAGTTTGTAATCATAACTTCCATGGAAGCACAATATTGATTTGCTACACAAAGATATCTTTCAAAATCTGCGAAAGTACAAAGTGTTTTGCACTATCTGTTTTATCCTTTTATGTACACTTCTATTATGTTATCGAAAGTCTAATGTTATATGGTCCCAAAATTACCCTGGGAAATGTGTATGTAACGGTGCAGATGGTTTAAGGGCTGTGATTCTAAAACCATTCATAAAATGTAGGCATGCCCAGTAGCAACAAAACTCCAATCTGATGTCGCGCAGTTCAATGTGGATGACGTACGGTTTACAGTATGTTCGTAGATACTCTGGTTGGTTTGGTTTTTACATACAGTAACCTTGACAAAGGTCGAAACAAATTCCTACTCCCAGTAATAGGCATTAGTTTTAAATCTGAATACAGTTCGCTCAAAGTCGACAGTGACGTCTTTGTTGGCTTACTTAGTATTTCGTTGGATCTTTGGGACATTGCTTATAACCGTGTCGAAATGTTCACAGGTAGGTCATGAATCGTTGGTCAATACAGTCTTGTTTATTTCAATATATGTAAGCAACCCTCCACTATACTATCGCCAACATTCCTAAACCTTCTTGATGTGATCTCTGGCAAATCCTGTGAGTAAAATCTGAACAGCAGAGATGTCAGGACACACCTTTGAAGCAGTCCATTGTTTTGCTTTATCTGTGGGCTCATACTAGAATCCATTAGTGCTTGCAAAGTTCTGTTACTGAGCTTTTCCATCATTAGATTTCAAATTTTTAGCCTTGGGGAGACTTGTGTTCAATCGTTTGTAATGTTATGGGACCTGACAGCAGTGGTCATGGCACCATAAACTTACAACCTATCTGTACTAACTTATTCTAAAAGCAATACACACACACACGCACACACGCACACGCACACGCACACGCACACGCACACACACGCACACGCACACGCACACACACACGCACACACACACACACACGCCCATGCCCAAGGGAGGACTCGAACCTCCGACGTGGAACGGCCACACGCACCGCAGCACGGCGCCTCAGTGCCTACGGCTATTTTGCCACGGCCGGTGAAGACTTGTACGAGTTTCTTTGAGACATTTTGTGTCTAGCCTGTATCGTTTACAGCCGTTAGATTAGTGAATACAAATTATGAATACATGTATCAAGCGTCTCTCAAGGTTGTTAGAAAGAGGTTTTTTATGTGCAACTGCGGTTAAGTTGCAAAATAGGCTGTTCAAGCAGCATACTTGGAAAGAGACTGTGACAAATTCTGTTGTACACGATTCTTTAGTGGAGCTTACATGTCGTAATAAATGGTCGTTATTTTTTCGGTGCTGAAGTGTAGGGAACAGTTTTACAGTCGGTTTGAGTACTGCGTGAACAGTTTTAAAAATATGACAGTACTCTAGAAATATTTGCAACCAAAGAATCTAAATAAAATATTTACAATGAATCCTTTCAAAATGTTTTATTCACGACATTTCTGTTACACCTTCCGTTTTAGTTTCTCGATGCAATCAGCTTGACACTTGTCGTTATTTATAGCCTATGTCTTCCATTAATCATTCACAGAAAGCGATGCGAGGTATTCAAAATCCCGCTTCTAATCACTCTGCAGCACTTAGCTGATAGCCGGGAGCAAAACGCGTTTCTCCTGGACACTGGCGTTTCCCTTCAATTTCGATGAGCTTTGCGTGTGCGTGGGTGTTGGTGTGTCGGCAGCTTCAGCCAATCATTCCGCGGTAGGGTCAGGGGGAAAGGGGGTGGAGTGTCAGACACGCCGACCGCTCCGATCGCTGCGAATCGGCCGCCCCCGCGTTAAACCATAAATGTCCGACTGCCAATTGTCACGGGCAACGTTTTATCTCATCCTTATTGATCCTCCGGCACGTCAGCTTAAATTCTCTCGCAACACCTTCCCAGATACTGCCCCCGGAGCCATTAACCTTTCTATATATGACCTATATTTTTTTCACATTTACATACCCGGATCCATTGGACCCGTTACGTCTACTATGAGAATTTAGTGTGTTTTGTGGATATTATCATGCACGAATATTTTTATTAGAAGGTTCCTGAGTATAATATAAAAAAACTGTGAATATTTTAATGATTTTACTGGCTTTTAAAATGTATAATTAGAATAATTTTAACCCTGAATAATTTTTAAATAGATTATATTATGAAAACTGATACAGACACCACCAATATTATTTTTCACAGTGTTCAAATATGTGATTTTGGCACTGGCAAAGCATAAATCATTTCACAAAAAACATCACATCAGTTTGCTGGTGCTGGTATAAATTTCACCACATTCTGAGCAGGCGTTTTATTTTGCACTGGGGGCCTTTAAGTCCATAGCATACCATTTGGAGCAATATAAACGTAAGCAGTTTCACTGCTTATTTGTCCTGAGATATTATTATCTAGATAATTATCTTCACCACCACCACTACGTGGTTATTCATCTAAAGAGTTGTATGACACTTCCTGAGGAACAGCTTCATGGTATTCATCTGAAGCAGAACTTATATCTGAAAGGAAATCGTCATCTTCAGCTACCCATTGAGTAACAACTGATTCAAAATTTGGGCTTGAAAAACGTATGGTATCCTCTTTCCTGCTTCTTTTTTTAGATGCAGATCCTGACATTGTCTGAAAAATAATATGAATAAATAACCTCAGTACTCTCTTCTAAGTAGTGTAGAAATATAGCGGCTCTTCATGTTGTTTTTTAGTTTTACCAATAACTCTTACCTTTCTTCCGAATAAGTATTGAATGTCAAACAATACTGCTGTGTAGCAAACTCCTATAGTCTTTCTGTACAGCGTCGGACAATAATAACCACCCACTGCGATATTTTGCTTCTTACACAACACAGAAGTATGCAGTCTGACAGTTGAACATGCCAAGTTATAACAATACGTTTTCTGCGATCACAACAATGCATATGTGTGGCATTAAAGTATTCTCAGTACTCCAACAAAATGTAATTGATTGCAACCCAATCTAATTTAATGCCACTTTAACGTAAACCACAGGGTTATGTAAATGTGTATAAAGATAAAAATTAATATGACACACAATTCTAGTAGTATCTGTAAATGTATTACTGAAAATTGCCAGAGAGTATATCTGAATGGTTGGGACTCAATCTCAAGTCTTTAATACACAAATTAAAAATTAAAATTGTTCCCGGATCCATTGGGCCCAGGGTATGCATACTAGGGTTAAATAAGTCATACCGCGATAGTCGACAATCCGCACGGCTTTAAACCACGTCCTTAACCACGAAATCGATCTGCATTACGTCTATCTCGCCGAATCCTTTTCCCTGTTAATTAATTAATTTCGTCGGTGGACTCTGCAATGAAGGTGACAGCACGAGGAGTGCAGCTCCATTTAGAGTGACCAGGAGTTTATGCGTGCTAGCGGTTACCTGCAACCAACGGTAGGGGAACAGCCGTAATACGCCTTGCAGTCCCGTGATGTGACCTGCTTAATGGAGCCATTTGGCCTAACAGTTTTACTCACTCCCACGACAGTTTTCCTCTATTTTATATTTTTACAGCATCCCTAAAGTCTCCTTCCAGTTTAATAAAACAATTTTCCGTCTTTCGGTTTTTTTTTTCCTGTTCTGAATTAAATTTTCCAGCGCTATACATGGGACCAATATGCTTAGCATATTCGAAGCGTTCGTTATCTTCGTCTGTTAGTCATTCTGTTCAGTTCTGTTCTCTTTTTTATGCCGATGCTATGGTCGTACAGTCGTGTAACAGACTGAATTCAATTAATGTCACATGGTTAATTTCGCTAACGACGGATTCATAATAAAACATATCCACAATGTTCCATAAATTATTGATGAAATTTTAAAATTATTCTATTTTCTTTACCTTGATATAATAATTATAGTTATGCTTTTTTACTCTAACTTCATTAAGTAACGATACATGTATTTTCAATGTGTTGTAATCTAATGCTCCTGTGTTTCTTCGAAGTAATGGTAGATAGGCATCCCGCAATCAATTTTAAAATGTCCTGCAGTATTCTTTATAATCTTTGGTCAAATAGTTGGGCCGAGAGTAACAGATAAAGATGATGATACCATATTGTATCATTAAGCCGGAAAGAGGTAAATGAAATCTTTTCATTTAAAGAATTTTCATGTAAATCGTTTATATTTTTCACACTGTCTCGTAATTTCCGTTCCAGTAAATTTAATATTTTTCTCTTGTCACTTGTCTAACCAGGCAAAGAAGAATACATTTAAGAAAACAACACCACGAGGTATGAAGTATATGAATTGGAAGTGTGGTTCACAGAAAAGAATAGAGAAAGGAAACGACTTGCTGCAGAGATGTCAAAATGGAGAAAATATTGTACAGGTTAACATTATTTGATCAGGTGAGGAAAGAAATAATTAGAAGAAGGATACAAATATACAACTACAAGCATCATTATAGATAAAATTAATGATAATAATTGAAGTGGTACGGGCGTTTGCTACGAATGGAACGTAAAGACACGTACAAGTATTGAGTTGGATTCTACCACAAACAAATAAGCCAGAAAGACCACGTAAGAAGTGGATAAATAAGGATAAGTAGTATTCAAGCGGAGGTGGGGTTACTAGGATTGGTAGAAAAAGTTCGATAGCCCTTACATCTACATCTACATAAGCGACCCAAAGATATGTGGCGGAGGGTTCTCCGTATCACTTTTAGTTACTTGCTTTCCTCTTCCATTTCAATATAGATGCGACAAGCGGAAATAATGTTGCAAATACTCCCTACATATATTCTCTTGTCATGTAGAAGCAAATTTGTGAAATATTCTTATATCTCTAACAAAGGGTGGCCATTTTATCATCATACATGAGTAGAATCAACTTATCTATATTTCCAAAGTGTTCTATGTATCTTAAATCGACGCACCCACCTGCTTGATCGACGTGGGTTACATTATAACAAAGTACACTTTTCAACACCTGCGTCTTGAAAACTAATGCCAACAAATTCGTAATCAAACTCCTCCATATTGCTTGAGATATTAAATGCCACGTTTATCTTTCGGAAAACAGTACTGATCCGCGGACACAAGTCCAAACGTCCTACTGATAGAGGGCTCTTAATTATAACGCTTAACGTAAAAGATGTGACGTTAGTGTGGCGATGCATGATAAACGAAGTGCTGTAATCGCGTCTTTAACCACTGAATTCATGGTCTTGATCCTTATTCACATTGGTTAACGTTTGGGATGAAAATGGTGCCTCAGCTTTAATTATCGGTCACATTGTTGTCAAGGAAACTAAAAAAAATCATAGGGTATCGTTTGACTCAAAGCCCAGGCGTATCAAGGCCGTTATCACGGCCAAACATGGTTATTCTGGGTACTGATTTCTCAGGATCTATGCACCCAAATTGCGTGAAAATGAAATCATATGTAAGTTCTAGTATAATATATTTATCCAATGAATACCTGTTTATCATCTGCATTTCTTCTTGGTGTAGCAATTTTAATGGCCAGTAGTGTAAGGAAAAAAAAAAAAAAAAAAAAAAAAAATAAGGATCAATTTTCTGCAACATAATTAGCATTGTGTCAGTTTATTCGCCTTGTGAAGGGACAGATCAATATAAATTGGGCGATTAGTGATATAGTTGTTAACGGAAAATAACAGAAGACGGCCAGGGAAGAATGTGTATTCAAAGTATTTGTGGATGACACTGATCACTATTTAATATGCAGCTCAAAAGTGCAGGAATTCAAGTTCTTATGTAGGCAGATAAAAGTGGACAAATTTAAGAGTATTGAATTCAGGTACAGTATATAACAATTATCTCAAAATGTGCCGCCGGCCGCGGTGGCCGAGGGCACTGCCGCGCGTTAGTCACGGTCTGCACGGCCACTACGGTCGGGGGTTCGAATCCCCCCTCGGGCATGGATATTTGTGCCGTCCTTAGTGTTAGCTAGTTTGTAAGTTTAGGCACTGATGACCCCGTAGTTAAGTCCCATAAGCTATACAAACATTTGAACATTTGATCAAAATGTACCAGGTAGATGAATTTCGTCATTAGAAAAAGATTACATGCCCTACAGAGACACTAGAACTGTGTACACAGATCGCTCACAAATGTCAACTTTGGAGGCGATATATTCCTCAGTTGTTCGGCGATCTTCCAAAACTACTTTATCCACAAGACGATAATGTCGTCAGACCGGCAGGTGCAATGCAGAGATTATCTTGGTTTGTTGTCAGAAGAAGTTTGGCTTTCTTTACACTTTCACATCAATGGGAACACATTGGAAACGTCCGTGGCACAATCACCACATAGACAACTAACTTTGACTTTCACGCAAACAGAATACCGTGTATTTTTTTACTGAGAACGTCACAATTTTACATATCAAGAACAGTCTTAACTCTCTCCTCTTCCGTTGGAGTCATATGTGCTGTACACTGTTCCAATCTCTGTGACACATTCACAATTAGTGCACACACGTATTTTAAAACAAGTCGGATGCCGTCCCGAAGGAAATAGTCGGAGGTGTTATACAGTGTTTGGCTTTTCACTGTATAACACCTCCGACTCTTCGTGATCGTAATATCTCTGGATTTACACCGTGAGACACGGGTGCTGCAAAACGGTATTATCGTGTTAGTTACTTCGGTAAGACTCCTGTTACTGTGATCGTTGGCGTAAACCATTGCTAGGTGTATTTCACCTATTAACTCTCTCTGAGGACTGATATTTATATTCTTAATGTGTAAATCATTGTTTTATCGAGCTTGTCTTACAGCAAGACTTTTTCTCGCTCAGCAGCTATTTTCAGTGAGCAATATTACCTGAAAACTTGTCACGAGGCTACATCCCATATACTTGCCTTTCTGAGTGAATATTTCAGTCTCCCGACTTACATAGCCTAAAGCTTTCCTTACTGTCCCAGTCTTTAAATAATTCATCTACTAGACAATGAAACAAATGTGGAAGAAACGGTGCCACATTCTAAATATATGCTTCAAAAACCTCTAACGATTTTCATTGTCTGTTTGCTTGTTTGTAAATCCTATGGGACTTAACTACGGGGTCATCAGTCCCTAAACTTCAAACTACTTACGAACTAGGACGGCAAAAATAGCCATACCCGAGGGGGGATTCGAAACTCCGACCGTAGTGGCCGTGCAGACCGTGACTGAAGCGCCTCAGTCCCCTCGGCCACCGCGGCTTCATTGTCTGTAGCTTTGCTGTACTATCGCATTCATCAAATTAATCATCTACTAGGCAACGAAAGACCTGCAGAAGAAATGAAGTCCAAGTGACTTGGAAGGAAGATGTGTAGGTGAGTGATCTGTTAGGGGAAAATGTTATTCGGTGCTTCACGAAAGTTAATAGTTCCAACTTTAATTAATTCAGCTACAGTTACTTCCATCAACATCTCGATGTTACAGCATGCCGTTACCGGTTTCGTTGGAGCTTCAGTATAGTTTGATTGCCCTGCGTATTAGTTGCGTATGGCATGACATTGGCTAGGTCAGTTTACAACACCAACCTATGCATAAGTGTTTCTTGGTATAAGAGCGACCTCGAATTTGCTTGTCTCCAGAGTTATTCCATGGAGTGGCAGCGTATGCCTCTAGAAATGCAGATGCAGTGTTTAGGGCGCGGCGGATTATCTGTGCGTACTGGGGCGCCGTGCTGCGATACATACAGCCGTTCGCCGACGGGGTTCGAATTTCCCCCTCTGGTATAGGTGTTTGTGTTGTCCTTAGGTTAGTTTACCTTAGTGTAAGTAGTCTGTAAGCTACGGACCAGTGATCAAGCAGTTGAATCCGATAGTTTTACAACATTTTTAAATTCTTTATTATGGCTTTTGGTTACAGTAACCATACAGTCAGCGGTTATTACAGTGACAACATTACAATAGAATTGAGATTCTTACAATGTATAGCACAATATTAATATCTTACATCATACAGCCTTAGAATAAAAGTAGAAAAATCATATGTACAAGACATAAAACAATACATATTTAACAGTACGAGTCACATATGTAATACAACAAAAGTGCAAACAGCATAGGACCATATGAGAGGTGCAAAGACAAATAAAAGTCAAAATGTAATATAAAATCACTTATGCAGTTTCACGCTGTGCATGTTCAATTTAAACACACTAGCTCTAAAATTAGAGCTGTATGCCGGTGACTTTGAGGTAGTCCTTCAGTAAACTGTACTTAAACGTGTCGAATCCATGAAGGAGGACAGTGACACTAGTGGGATGGGGGTAACCCTCGCAACCAGCGTTCGGTAGAATACACTTTGTGCGGCCGCGTACTTGGTGCATGCCAGTATGATGTGCTTGAGATCCGCCACTGCCGTTACATCTTTGTCGCAATACCGAGAAGCGATGATTTTCAAACGGTGTAGGTGGGCAGGGTAACATCCATGTCCCAGTCTCATCCGAATGATATTACGAACGTTTCATTTTGCTGCTGAGAGTGTGAGGCGAGGACATGGCGCCACTGTGCGTGTTTACACTACTTTGTTTATAAATTAATGAAATGCAGCAACCAGTTGCTTGTCGTTATTTATTTTTAACTTTAACGACCGGTTTTGGGCGCATGAGTGCCCTTCTTCTGTTCTCTATACAGACAAACAAGTGCATTTGTATACAATAAGGCTATAGAACGTATAAAAGTCGATTACAGAAATATGAAGCAGTTTCGAACCAAATAGATTGTAATAAAGATAAGTTCATATAATGGGATAAAATAAACACCTACATTTTTGTACTGTTGCTTAATAAATATACATTCTAGCAGTGGAATCAACGCTAAGTGGAAAGATTATGGAATGAATAACAATCAGCTGCTACCAAAGTATCTATGGATGAGGCTTGTAGTAAAATAACGATGAATAAGGGAAAAAGGCTATGGGAAAAGAGTAATACTCAAAGTAGTTGAAGAAAAGCATAAAGAGAGGAGCAGGTGACTGATAAATCAGTCGCTTAGCAGATTAAATTCAGTAGTCTAGAAGTACAATGATAAGTGGCGCCATAGGCGGAATATTTCAGAACTACCAGCTGACACAGTAGTAGGATGCTTAGAATGTCACTGTCAGGGCATCTGTCAATATAAAGAATTTGTCATTGTGTCTTTGGCTTCAACATTTAATGGGGATTGATTGATGAAGTGATTATCGTACAACAAATAAGTTAAGGATGTGGGTTATAAGATTTGCACATTAGTTCACGCATCTTAAAACTTATAACCCACATCCTTAACTTATTGACAGATGCCCTGACAGTGATATTCTTAGCATCCTACTACTGTGTCAGCTGGTAGTTCTGAAATATTCCGCCTATGGCGCCACTTATCATTGTACTTCTAGACTACTTTTTAATCTGCTAAGCGACTGATTTATCAGTCACCTTCTCCTCTCTTTATGCTTTTCTTCAACTACTTTGAGTATTACTGTTTTCCAATAGCCTTTTTCCCTTATTCATCGTTACTCTTTTACTATAAGCCTCATCCATAGATACTTTGGTAGCATCTGATTGTTATTCATACCATAATCTTTGCACTTAGCTTTGATTCCGCTGGTAGCATGTATATTTATTAAGCAACAGTACAGAAATGTGTTTATTTTATCCCATTATATGAACTTACCTTTATTACAATCTATTTGGTTCGAAACTGTTTCATATTTCTGTAATCTACTTTTATACGTTCTATAGCCTTATTGTATACAAATGCACTTGTTTGTCTGTGTAGAGAACAGAAGAAGGGCACTCAAGCGCCCGAAACCGGTCGTTAAAGTTAAAAATAAATAATGACAACCAATTGGTTGCTGCATTTCATTAATTTAAAATCTGAACAGTTGCTGAAATGGATAAAACACTTCAAGTACTCTGTTTGCCGGCAGAGCGTCCGCGCGGCTCGCTGCTGACGCCGGCGCTGAGCGTGGTGGCGGGCGTGGCGGCGGCGCTGCTGGTGGTGTCGCTGGTGACGGCGACGGTGGCGCGCATGCTGTGCCGCCGGCGGCAGCGCCAGCGCCAGCGCCGCAAGCGCAACGACGCCGCCGACGCGCAGGCCGCGCCCAGCCCCGACAAGAGCGCCGCGCTGCCCGACGCCGCCGCCGCCAAGGGGGACCCCGCCGCCGCCGTCGTCGCCGCCGCGCTCGCCGGGCCCGGCTACGACGCCGACGACCGCAACCCCGACGTCATCCCGCAGCCCGCGGCAGGTGCGTACTGCGGCTGCGTGCGCGCACAGCGCGCTCCCCGACAACCGAGCCACGGGTAGGGTGCGCGCAGGATAAATTGGCCGGAAGATGCGCAGACCGCTGGGGAAGCGTGTGGAGAGCGGTACTGGTGGGGGTAGCGGCCGAGAAGTGAACGAGCGCTGGAGGGAAAGTGATCAGCCGGCCGCGGTGGCCGAGGGGACAGCCGGGCGCCGTGTCTCAGCGCACCCGGTCAGAGGGCTGAACGTCCTCTCTAACAAAAAAGCTGGGCCAAAACTGATCAACAAACGACCAAGTACGAACAATGAAAGATCATAGGTCTACCTGAGGAACAAAGGAAAAAAAAAGGGGGGGGGGACTGAGTCGCTCCAGTCACGGTCTGTTCAAAATGTTTGTATAGTATATGGGACTTAACTACGGGGTCATCAGTCCCTAAACTTACAAACTACTTATGAACTACTTACGAACTAGGATGGCACAAATATCCATGCCCGAGGGGGGATTCGAACCCCCCAACCGTAGTGGCCATGCAGAGTCACGGTCTGCACGGCCACTATGGTCGGGGGTTCGAATCCTCCCTCGGGCTTGGATATTTGTGCCATCCTTAGGATTAGCTAGTTCGTATGTAGTTTGTAAGTTTAGGGATTGATGACCCCGTAGTGAAGTTCAAAAAAATGTTCAAATGTTTGTTAAGCTTATGGGACTTAACTACGGGGTCATCAGTCCCTAAACTTACAAACTACTTATGAACTACTTACTAACTAGGACGGCACAAATATCCATGCCCGAGGGGAGATTCGAACCCTCGACCGTAGTGGCCGTGCTGACCGTGACTGGAGCGCCTCAGTCACCTCGGCCACCGCGGCCGGCCGTAGTGAAGTCCCATAAGCTATACAAACATTTGAATTTGAAAGTGATCAGTGCTGAAGGGGAAATACCGCTCTAAACTAAAGCCTACACTCCACTATATGCTTGAGTTTTATAAATTATCTATTCTGTATCCAACCATAACATCAAAAATACCATTTTATAAATGCCTAAGCCAATGTTATTAACATTTCATTGTTCATAGTATCTTCGGGTCTGCTGCCAGATTTCAAATGTTCAAATCTTTGTTAAGCTTAAGAAAACTGCGGGGTCATCAGTCCCTACTGCTGTATTTTTAAGTCAAGCTGATTCCATATTCATTTTGAGACCAACTCAGCTTTGGCTGAAATTAACTTTTATTTTTAAAAGACACTTCCGGTTTCACGTCTTGTAGACACATCATCAGGTATTTTTGGAAATATTTTCGTTTCACTATGTTTGGGTCAACAGCACTCTTATTTAAATTTATGAATAAAGATCAGTCTAGAATGCAATAATTTATTTCATTCAACTAGTTTCAGTCTCATTTAGATCATCCTCAGGAATTTTGACTCCTTCGATGTTGTGGAGCTGGCAGGTGTGTCACTGTGTGTCCAGTGTGTCAATGGAAGGCTCCCACCTACCTGCCAGCTCCACAACATCGATGGAGTCAAAATTCCTGAAGATGATCTAATTGAGACTGAAACTAGTTTTATGAAATAAATTATTGCATTCTAGACTGTTCTTTATTCATACATCATTAGGTGCTTAAAATTCCTTAGAAAAACATGTTTGTCATTTAGCCCTCCCCAGCGTCACGTAAAATTTGAAACAATTGAAAGCTTCTTAACTTTACGTCCTTGTTAAAAAATAAAAAACTTGAATGCTGTTGCGTTAGTCATCTTTTTCGAAATATTTTTGTGGATGGAGGGTAGCTGAAATCGTATCATGTGGAATCGGTGCGGCACCGGCCGAGGCAGTACTCAAAAGTACTTTAAAAAAAAGATGACTAAAGCAACAGCGTTCAAGTTTTATATTATTTAACGGGGATGTAAAGTGAAGATGCTTTTAATTGTTTTAAATTTTACGTGAACGCTGGGGAAGGCGAAATGATTTTCTAAGGAACCTTAAGCACCTTATGATGCGTCTACAGGTCTCGAAACCGGTAGTGCTGTTTGAAATAAAAGTTAATTGCAGCCGAAGCGCATGTGGTCTCAGAATGAAAACATATGGCTGCGGATGCCCGAAATTCAAGATAACAAGATTCAATATTTCGGAGGTACACCTGTCTGCCATCCTCAGGAGAAACCGCTGCTGCTGATTCTCGCCGACAACTGATGGAGAGGGCAGGGACGCCGTGCTATGTAGGCCTGCGTGAGGTGTTAGGTGCATGCACAGCCCGCCAAAGGTACTGCCGATAAACAGGTCTTGCGGCGCCACCGGTGGCGGAAACAGCGGTGCTCGCGTATATCGCACTCACGTGTTGTCTTACAGCACTTTGGCGGGTTGCATAGGAGAACGATGTTTTCTCATATCAAATAAAACCTGGTTGTAGGCCCTGTTAAGCGGAAATCCCTTATCTCTGTTCATCAAATTGTCTGACAACCTAATTGCAACTGACTCCTTGTAAACATTGTTCCAAAAACCGGACGTACTGGCCACTATACGAGTTTCATCGAACAACACCAATGTTCCTTGTTTAAACAATGATCTGCCACTGCTGATTTTTCGGGCTGTAGAAGCCTGATGTGACGGCGATGTTCTACAGATCTGTCATGAACTGTGCAGATCGACCTGACGATGTTAGCCTTCCCACAATGGCAGGGAATCCTGTTCACGCCCTGTATTTTAAGTTCGAAGTCGTCATTAAAAAATCCTAGAAGTGCCTTAATCTTGGGTCGTGGACGGAACACACTGTGGATTTTAAATTTCCTTTGAATTCTGCTAGTTTTGTGAGATATATCCTCACCATAAGGAATAAAAGCAACAGATCTGTGCTCCTCTGGCCAGTACGTCCTGGTTTTGGGACAATGTTTACAAGGAGTCAATTGTAATTAGGTTATCAGACAATTTGAGCAAAAGAGACTAGGGTTTTCCACAAAGCCGGGGCTGGAACCTGGCTTTATTTGACTTGGAAAGACATCGGCAGCAGACCCGAAGAAACCATGAAAAAGTATTACTCTGGGAAAGCCCACGAAACTACAATATTTCATTATTTTTATCATTTTATTAACATTAACTATCTTACTTCGAAATACATGTTACTTAAAGCGATAGTTATGTCACACTTGCGATACAAGACATGGACTGATTTATTAGTATTACATGTGTGCATGAGGGATGTATGGTTTCCGATTAACTTGCAAATAGAAAAAATTTTCATTTGTCTTCAATCTACTGCACTCATCTGCTTAGAGCTTAAACAATCGATCAGAAACAATATAAAGTCAAACACTCACGATACGAAACGCGTTAATAAAACCGATGGCATTTCTGTCGGTGCATTATATAACGTGTTTAAATTTAAAAGGAATGCTCACTTTTCTCGTTCCACAGTATTTTAGACCAGAAAACGTAAATGTTTCCTTTAGCCTTTAGACTCACTAATACCTTATAGTCTGCAGAACTGCTTCACCTTCTCAGTTATTTTTGTTACCTTCATGTATTGTAAGCAGACGTTGTTCTGTTGAAAACGGGGTCTGTACCCCATTACTTGATCCATCTGACCACTGATTGTATGTTTCATTGACATACGAGAGGTCAACCCTCTTCACAGTACTATTTTATTCAAATAAACGACACGTTTATGCGTATTTCTAAACGTTCCAAAGCACCTTCCTTTTATCTGTTTTTGTGCCACCTGGTAAATATTATGCGTGTTAATTGCACGAAATGGTAAGCATGTAACTGTTTCATTGATATTAATAAAACCAATGTACCTTAAACCTAAGTTTTGAAGCAGGTACCATTATGAAGAAATAATTCCCTTGAAAGGCGTATTTTCCCTCATTACGGGAAAAAGTGACTTTATTATGCGACGCTGTTTGTTTGTAACATGGAAATGGTTCATCACTTACCGCACAACTTCTCCACGAAAATCATCTAAGACCATTTTCTCTTTAATCCTCTTTCTCCTAGAGTAAAGAAACCTTTAGAACTACCGGCAACTAATTTCTCTCTCTCTCTCTTTCTTTTTCTTTCTTTTTTTTCTTTTTTCCTGCTTTTCCTCTTATTGTCCGAAGTAAAACACCAGTAGGAGCCTGCACTCTTTCAAGGACTCTTTTAATAGGATTTTATTCCCTCCGACATCAATTTAATTAAACTGAAAAAATCTCTCGTGTCTGGTTATTCAGAACTCTTCCTGCACATATAGCGTTTGGAGACTGTACTGCCATGCCGTATGCTGCGGTGCAATCATTCGATGTGCATTGGCCGGCAGCGGGAAGTGACTGGAGCGGCCGGCCGCTGTGGCCGGGCGGTCTACGGCGCGCCAGTCACGTTGTGCACGGCCACTACGGTCGGGGCTTCGAATCCCCCCTCGGGCATCGATATTTTTTAAAATATTTTTGGGGATGGAGGGTAGGTGAAATCGTGTCCTGTGGAATCGGTATTGGTGCGGCACCGGCCGAGGCAGTACTCAAAAGTACTTTTAAAAAAAAGATGACTAAAGCAACAGGATTTCAACTCGGGACATCCAGCACTATAACCAAGAAGTCACTGTGACCAGACGGATACGGTGATTGCACTGACTGACTTAAAGCGCGTCTCCTTCCAGAACAGTTTGCATGATGACCTGTTTAAATACTTGTCAACGTTGCCGAGGGCTCTCCAATACCACTCCTGCAATGAACGTTCATGGGAACGACACTGCACAGTTGATATAAATATAAAAATATCAGGAAAATCCGCGGTGTATAGTCCAAGAGCTTTAAGGCGCCATGCTGCGGAGTGCGAGGTTGCTCGACTTCCGAGGCTTGAGTCCTCTCTAGGCGATGGGTGTGTCTGTCGTCATTAGATTAGTTTAAGCAGTCTGTAAACCTAGGGGCTAATAAGCAAAGGAGTGCCATAGATTTACAAACATTTGAAATTTTGAATAAGGGTAAATAATAAATATTTTGCGGAGGCTGAATTGAAGTTTGTATACAGGAGGGAGACGTGCTTCAAGGCAGTCGGCTCAATCGCTGTATCCATTAGGTCACGGTGGCTTGGTGGTTATAACGCTTGTCTAGTAAACAGGAAGTCCCGGTACTAATCTTGGCCGTGACACAAACTGTAATGCATTTCCTGTCCTTCACTTCTAAATCTTTGAAAAATATTTAATAATTATATATTCATGTGGCGTCTGTTCCGAAAGAAAAGACGTCACTTCTGATCATTCAGTTGTTATTCTTTCATATTCACAGAATATATGACATTAACTGCGATTGCTCAAAGCTGAAAATGTGTAGACACCCGGGTTCGAATCCTGGCTGGGTACACATTTTCAGCTTTGCCCAATCGCAGTTGATGTCGTATATTCTGAGAATAATAATAATTTACAAATACTTTATTATTTCCGGCATTAATAAATACAATATGTACTTAGTAGTACAAAGTCCCTTATTTACAAGAATCTAATAACTCGACCTAAAAGTCGTCAACTGTAGGCACTTTGTTTAATATGTTCCCCTGGAAGACTGCTCCTACTTTCTGCTACAGCCAGTGCAAGAATTCATGGCAAAATTTAAACCTTATATTTCAAATGATACGTCTGATACGATTCCATTTCTATAACACACTCCATATTTCGTAATTCAGAGAAAGAGTGATTAATGCACTGTTTGTTCGGTTTAGTACTTACTTAGAAAGAAGATTTAACCAGATAAATTATTCACTTAATAAGATATTCAAATATGCCAACGAGGCGAGAGTGTTGGCCCACAAAAGGAAAATGTGGGAAGTGCTGTCAAAGTGAAGACCGGCCCCAAGCGGTGGAACTCTTTAGATAAGCGACAGTCGAGACACCCTGCTGAGGCACGCGATACGCGAGAGCTGAAATTTAGGACAAACGCCGAAGCAGATACTGCTGACGCTTGTCTGGACTAAGTGCACCAGGAGATGGAGTGGGCGTAATGCCTGTGGCTCTGAGATATGAAGTAAGACATGAGACACGCACAAAGAGGACAACACAGTGTTTACTTCACAAGACTGTAGTCACTTCTTCCTGCGGGATATGCAGTGCTTATTTGGAGAGAAATGCTGATGAAGTGTTTTCGAGAAGGAAACTTAGAACAATTTTGATTAGTTTGAGACAGTCATAAGCAAGTACAAAATTTGTATAGTCACGTGTGGAAGATATGTAACAGGAAGACGATGATGACCGGCAGAGACCTGTCTTGGTATTAGCTGGAAAGAATTTGTAGAATGGCAACAAATAATAAACAGGTGGTCCCGTTTAAAAATTTCACCCCAAATATCTCTGGAATAACAACAGATAATTAATATCGACTCTCATGAGCATGCACGTAATGCAGGAGCTTATGAAAATAAGTATCATAAAGCAGTCCAAAACGTAGACTGTAATTGTTGTTGTCTACAGCCCGCAGAGTGGTTTGATGCAGCTCTCCACGCTACCCTGTTATGTGTAAGTCGTTTGATCCGAGAATACGTTCGGAATCCTTTATCATTTTGAATCTGCTTACTGTATTCGTCCCTCGGTCTCCATCTACGATTTTTCCCCACACAATTCCTTCTAATACTACGTTGACTATACCTTGAAGTCTCGGAATGTGTTCTACCAACCTATCCCTTCTCTTAGGCTATGCCAGAAACTCCTTTTCTCCCCAATTCGTTTAAGCACCTACTCATTAGTTACATGATCTACCCATCTAATTTTCATCATTCTTCTGTAGCACCACATTTCAAAGGCTTCTATCATCTTTTTGTCTGAACCCCTTATCGTCCATGTTTCACTCCCATACAATGCTACACTCCTGACAAATGTATTCAGAAAGGACTTTCTCACATTTAAATTAATATTGGATGTTAACAAATTTCGCTTCCTTAGAAATGCTTTTCTTCCCATAGCCATTTATTTTCCTGTAGGCTTTGTCTATGATCCCCTAGTTATACATTCTTCTTCGGTTCTGCATTTGTTCTCTAGCCACTCCTGTTTAGACAGGTTCCACTTCCTCTTAATCTCATTTTTCAGACGTTTGTACTCTCGTTTGTCTGCTTCTCTTGCTGAATTTTTATATTTTCTCCTTTCATCAATGAAGTTCAGTATATCCTGTGTTTTCCAGAGATTTCTATTAGGCCCTTTAATTCTGCGTATATTATACTCTGCGGTTTCCACTACCCTATCCCTCAGAGCTACCCAGCGTTCTTCTACTGTATTACTTTCCCCCGTTTCAGCCAGTTCTTGCCTAATGCTTCTTCTAAGACTCTCAGCCCCTTCTGATTCCTTCAATTTGTCAGGGTTCCATCTGCTAACTTTCCTCCCTTTCTGCAGTCGCTTAACCTTTAATATGCAGTTCATAACCCATATGGTATCTCCCAGTGTCTCCTGGTCCCTTCCACGTATATAGCAATCGTTCATGATGTTTAAACCAAGTGTTGGTGATCACTACATTTTTCTCTGCACAAAATTCTACCAAGCGATCTCCTCTTTCATTCCTTTTTCCCAGTCAATATTCAACCAACTACACTTCCTTCTCTCCCCTTTCCTACTACTGAGTTCCAGTCCCTCATTACAATCAAGTTTTCGTCTCCCTTAACTTTCTGAATGATTTCTTTTATCTCCTCATAGATTTCTTCGATATCCTCATCATCGGCCGAGATGGTAGGATATAAACTTGCACAACTGTGGAGGTATTGGTTTTGTGTCTACCTTTGCTATGATAATGTGTTCACTATGCTTTTCATGGTAACTTAGCCCATTTTGTTATTCATTACTGATGTTGTATTTATAATCCTGTAGTCACCTGAACAGAAATCAGGTTTATCCCGCCACCGAACTTCACTAATCCCTAACATATATAACTTTAACTTACCCAATTATCTTTTCAATTTTACTAACTTACCTGCGCGATTAATGCTTAGAACATTCCGACCGGTAGAATGCTTGTTTTGTTTTTCTTCATGACGAAACCCTCCAGATTAGTCTGAATGGGGGACTATTTTAACTCCGGAATTTTTTACGCAAGAAGACGCCATCATCATATGTTCATACAGCAAAGCTGCATGTCTTCGGGAAAAGTAACGACTGTAGTTTCCCCTTGCTTTCAGCGTTCGCAGTAACTGCATGGCAAAGCCCTGTTAGCTGATGTTACATGGCCAGCTGAGTGAATCATCCTGACTGTTGCCCTTGTAACTATTCAAAAGGCTGCTGCCATTCTTCAAGAACCACACGTTTGTCTGGCCTCTCCACAGATACCCCTTCGCTGTCGTTGCACCTACGGTATGGCTATCTACATCATTGAGGTACGCAGTGTCTGCGGTTCATGAGGATGGACGTAGACAATTATTGTTAAAAATGTATTTTAAATGGATGCCCGTTATTATTACTGATTCAGTTTGTACTATGAAAAATCAAATAGTACCCTCCTGGAAAATGGAAAAACAACACCATGAATTCGCCGATGAAGCATAGGCAAATTTTTTCGTCACATCCTTGAGGATGCATACAACACACGACAACAGAGCCAGAGTCATAGGCAAGTGAGAACCGTCACCAGGGCATGCACGTTATCAACGCTAGTATTGTGTATACCCTGCTTTTACAGCAATTCAAGCTGCAGTTCTCCCAGGGAGGCCATCTTAGAGGTGCCGAATGTAGCCTCGCGGATTGGACTGCAATGCAGTATTCATCTGGTGCTCCAGTTGGGCCAGATTTCGTGCACGGCGTGCACACTCCAAAAGATGTCGTTTTATCCGGTCCCGAACATTCTCAGTTGGGGATGGATCTGGTGATAGTGCTGTTCAAGTTAGTTCACGTGCAACTTGAAGAGCACGTTGAGCGGTATGGGTATATGTGGACGTGCTTTGTCCTGTTTGAAAGCAATATCGGCTCGTTGATGCATGATTCATAGCACGTAGGGTCGAATGACGGTTTCAAGGTAAAGTGCACTGTTCAATGTTCCCTTGGCGAACACCAGTTGAGAACGGCCAGTGTAGGATAAGGCTCCCCACACCATAATACACAATCACGCATGCGTTAGGGTGTCTGCCGCTCAGTCCCCAACATTGTTCAGCTCGCTACGCGACAGGCACTTATGGAAGGACGAATGGAGACATGTCGTTATCAGTGATGAGAGCCGCTTCTGCCTCGGTGCCAATGATGGTCGTACGCGCGCGTGATGTCCTGCAGGGGAGCTCTAAGATTTGCAGTGTATACGACACAGGCACACGGGGCTGACGTCCAGCATAATGGTGTAGGGAGTTATATCCTTCACTGGACGTTCTCCGCTGGTGATCGTCGAGAGAACAATGTAAAGTGCGAGATATATATCATCATTCAACTCGCTTTGCTACTGTTCATCCACGAACAAGGTGGATGCGTGTTTGCAGGAGAGCTTCTGTGAAGTTTGGAAAGTAGGAGACGAGGTACTGGCTGAAGTAAAGTTGTGAGGCGACATCGTGAGTCGTGTCGAGATAGCACAGTCGGTAGTGCGCTTGCCCGCGAAAGGCAAGGGTCCCAGGTTCGAGTCCCGGTTCCGGCACACAATTTTAATCTGCCAGGAAGTTTCATATCAGCGCACACTCCGCTGCAGAGTGAAGTTTCATTCTGGAAACATCCCTTAGGCTGTGGCTAAGCCATGTCTCCACCATATCCTTTCTTCCAGGAGTGCTAGTCTTGCGTGTTTGCAGGAGAGCTTCTGTGAAGTTTGGAAAGTAGGAGACGAGGCACTGGCTGAAGTAAAGTTGTGAGGCGACATCGTGAGTCGTGTCGAGATAGCACAGTCGGTAGTGCGCTTGCCCGCGAAAGGCAAGGGTCCCAGGTTCGAGTCCCGGTTCCGGCACACAATTTTAATCTGCCAGGAAGTTTCATATCAGCGCACACTCCGCTGCAGAGTGAAGTTTCATTCTGGAAACATCCTTTAGACTGTGGCTATGTCATGTCTCCACCATATCCTTTCTTCCAGGAGTGCTAGTCTTGCGTGTTTGCAGGAGAGCTTCTGTGAAGTTTGGAAAGTAGGAGACGAGGTACTGGCGGAAGTTGTGAGGCGGCATCGTGTGTCGTGTCGGGATAGCACAGTCGTAGTGCGCTTGCCCGCGAAAGGCAAAGGTCCCAGGTTCGGGTCCCGGTTCCGGCACACAATTTTAATCTGCCAGGAAGTTTCAAGGCGATATACTTTTCCAATGGACATTGCACGTCCACATGTATCCCACATCACCCAACGTGCTCTTCTATGTGTACGTCAGCTACCCTGGCGAGGACGGTCCACCATATCTGGCCCCCATGGGGATTGTTTAAGACGGGATGAAACGTCATTTGTAGGGGGTTCGATTCCCCCCTCCGGCATGGGTGTTGCTGTCCTTAGTTTAGTTTACCTGAGGGAAAGATGTTGAGTCCCATAGATTTACAAATATTTGAACATTTTTGAAACGTCATCTTGCGCGGTCTGCTCGAGCGTTGTGAAATCTGGCCCAGTTGAGGCTACAGTTAGAAATTTCATGGCAGGCGATTCCGCAAGACTACATACGGCAACTCTAGGATCGTCTCCATTGGAGAATTCCGGCTTGCAAGAGGGTACACTCGCTACTAGCGTCGAAGAAGCGCACGCTCTGTTGACTGCACTCACGTAATCGTCTGTTGTTCACATGCTCCAGCATGTGCCAATAAAATATCCCTCTGCTGTGTCGAGGAATTGATGGTGTTCTTTATTTTCATTTTGCAGGAGTGTAATTTCGTTGGTTGTTGGTTGAATCACAAGTGAATTACATCCGTATAAAACGTGAAGCTTAGTTCTCGTTCGAAATAAGCGCGCAGCTAGCGCGTCCCAAGTATCAAATGTGATGATGGTTGCGTGTCCGGACACGCTGTCTGCGCGATTCATTTATTTCAAACGTCATCTTCGCTTCGCATTTCTCTCAATGTAAATGACTTATTGCAATGCAGCTAAAGTCATTCCGCTTACGATTTTTCATGCTATTTATGGTATAAGCAATAAAATGGCATTTTCATTTAAAATTGCAGAAGTTTGTGTTGGAAATAATTTTTATTCATAACCTTGACTGTATCTTAGCACTTACATTCATAAGCGTCAGACATACATTCATGCCCGTAAAGGTCACTTTTAAATATCTGTAGTTGTTACGGATATAATGAACGTCAAAAGTTTAAACCGGGCACCAGGTATTTATTATAATTTGAAAAACAACACGCGAAGCCACGATTTTACGGACCTTTCGATTATCAAGAATAAGAAAATATGATTTCTCAACAGTGATCTTGTATAATGTGACAACCATATTCACCGCCCTCTTTCTTACGGGTACAAAACAAATATTTGACCGAGTTCCTATGGGTAATATAAGATGTAGAGGAAAAAAATCCTTATAGACTATTAGAAAGTGTCGTAATAAAAAGACAGTTTAGTATAAAAGGCTGGCTTCCATGATTAATTACCAATAATCACTATTATTATATAATATATAATGTTTGTTATAATATATACTGTTATAATTACTGCCGGCCGCGGTGGCCGAGGAGACTGAGGCGCTCCAGTCACGGTCTGCACGGCAACTACGGTCGGGGGTTCGAATCCCCCCTCGGGCATGGATATTTGTGCCGTCTTTAGTATAAGGTAGTTGATAAGTAGTTTGTAAGTTTAAGGACTGATGACCACGTAGTTTAGTCCCATAAGCTTAACAAACATTCACATTCACATTCACATAATTATTATTATCATTTTCACAATTCTACCTTTGAGAAATCGGGTTACTTCAGGATAATATATAAATCTCTAGCTGAATTAGGAAAAGAGCACGAGGTATCCTATACCTAATATGAAACTCCTCTTTTGAAGTTTTTCTCTATACACGAAGCTATAGGAAGCCAGTAATAATTAATAAACTGATTTAAATTAGTTTTAAAAAGTTACTTATTAAATTCATTGTGTAGTAATGATATATTGTATGTGTAAATATGTTATAGCATCATAAATGTGAATTTTTATATTTTATTCAGCCTCAATATCATTTGATTTGCTTTCGAGCTAGCAAATTAATCAGTCTCTGAGTGTCAATTTTTTTCATTTTCAATACCTTCCTGCTCCTACTACTCCACCCTCCTCCATCCCACTTGGTGTTACCCCATAAAGTGTTGTAACACACAGGCACAGAATCGAATGTAAACTTAGTTGTACTGTTGGAAACTTAATTGTACTGTCAGAATTATCTAATGTTACGTATGGCTATCATTATAAAACTTTAACGCAAATGCTTCGAGCGTTTCACAGCAAAACTCATTAGAGCGTTTAACACTTACCCCCTCAGAAGAAATCTGTTGTCTTGTGAACGAAATGTTGGGAATTTGTTTCTTTTAGTGTTTAATAAAGATACAGCAAAACATTGAAAATTATGTTATTCAAAATTATCCTGGTTTTTAAGATCACGGTTTTGCTGATGAATTTCGATTGTGAAACGTCTTGACAGATTAAAATTGTATGCCGTACCACGACTTGAACCTGCGACCTTTGGCTTTCACGGGCAAGTGCTCTACGTCTGAGTTATCCCGGTACTCTTCATGGCCTTTACCTTGCCTCCTACTTTCCAAACTTCTCAGTAGTCCTCCTGCGAAACTTTCAAAATAGCACTCCTGGATGAAAGGATGAGGTGGCGGCATTGCTTAGCCACAGCCTAAGGGATGTTTCCAGAATGAAACTTCCACTCTACAGCGGAGTGTGTACTGATATGAAACTTCCTACCCACGAAAGGCAAAGGTCCGCGGTTCGAGTTCCGGTCCGGCACACAATTTTAATCTGCCAGGAAATATCATATCAGCGCATACTCCGCTCCAGAGTCAAAGTTGCACTCTGGAATTTCGATTCTGCTTCCACTAACAAAGCGGAGAATATGGAGACATAACGTTGAGAAACTGTTGAACTTCTGTCTTATTGATCGCCATAGAGTAGAATGGGTTAAGTCTGCGCAGCGGGTAAGACTGCGCAACGCATGTATCTCAGTTTTAAATATCCATCAGTTGGATGCCCTGCATTGCACGGAACAGCCTCTGCGGCTGACTCTTTGTTGCTATTGTTTGGTTGTTGTCGTAGTGCTAACGGCTCTGAAATGCGGTAAGAAATGTTTTACATTATTTTCATATAAAATTTTCTCTTGCGAAAATAAGCTCTACCTGAGACAATAAAGAGCTCCCGATGTTGAACTATATTTTAAAGTGACCTACGATTTATTGTCAGTCTCGTGATATATTGAAACATAGAAGTTCGTGCAAAACCTTTCCATGTGCAGACAGAAGTTGCAGTCCCGAATTGCGGGGCAAGCTTACGCGTTTTGGGTGGGGTAAAACTGCACAGTGCGTAATCTTACCCCATCAGCTAGAAACGTTTATTAACATTACATGTCGATATTGTACGTCGATAGTAGACTTAAAATAGATAAGAAAGGAAAGAAAACTTAAATAAATCGACGGAAATCCCCGTACTTTTCACTGTCCCGGCTGTGTTGAAAATTACAATAACCCGCCAACAGAAGATTTCATTCAGCTTCTAAAATGCGAGGAGTTGTGGCATCAATCCTATTCCTGTTATGAAGGTTCTGGACACTTCATTTGTGTGTCATTACATCCAATTGGAATATTATCGTTCATGTTCTGTTTCACAAGCTCCGCAATTGTTCATTTAAGCATATTTTATTCCAAAACTCATTATTATATGCCGAGTATCAAGGGGCATTATATTCATATATACGATGAATTAAATAAAGAAAAAAGATTGAGTGACATGTTTTTATTATTTTCATAACAACGCGCAAACTTACCCCACTGGAAACGTACTCTTACCGCACGGTTGGGTACGTCTGCGCATTTGCATTACTTTTTTGTTGTTGCAAAATACAGTTAGTTTATACACATGACTTTGGGTCTCTTATATAAGAGGAAAAAGTCAAATGAATTACCAGTTAAAATATTATTGTAATTTGTGAAGTTATATCCATATTATCACTAGTTAAACCTTATGTGCGAAATCTTGTCCCGCTTTACTGATCCTGTACATTGTCACTGGATTGTGGGCGACAGTCAAGTTACGTTGCTGCCTTGGTGTCCAGGGATGTGTGTGTGTGAAGGGTAGGCGGGAAGTTCCACTGACTCCTCGCTTGTATAGGATAAGCAACCCACTGCTCGCTGCTAGCGCACATCAGTGTCGGCAATATTTGGGACAGAGTGCTAAATTCCGATACGTTCAATCTGATTCATTGCCGATGGATGCAGCTGTAGTTAAGGGAAGGTCGGGTAGCCACGGACACAAAAATGAATTGCTAATAAAGCAACAATAAACATTTTTTCTGTGTTAACTTTCATCGTAAAATGAAACCAGTAACTTCTTTAGTCATATCACTTAGAACTAAGCATAGATAATAATTTTTATGAACTATCTTAAACACACTTTTGAATCAGTTTATTGGCACTAAAAAATTTGGAGGGTAGCCCCGGACACAGCGTTCAGTGATACTCCACTTGTTTCTTGGCCTTGAAAACATACAGTTGTAATAAGTATCTCAAGCATCTATATAAAATCAGTTTTCATGGTACCAGTCCTTGAAGTTATAGCACTGAATACAGTCTTCTTCGAAGATTTCTCCACATGTTATGCATTCTGTCTCTTTACCTTGATCCTGCACGGAGAGACTGAATATTTGTCTTTTCCATGAACGTTTCTTTAGTGCATTTGCGTTTTTCGTTTTTTCGGCTTGTCCTTTTTATTGCATTTCCTTTTCTGTCTCTCTTCTAAACCTTTTTTTTAATATGTAGATTTCTCCTTATTAAATTTATGAGGGATTTTCAGAGCTTTTGCTAGATCAAATGCTAATTTCAATAACTCTTTTCTTATGGGTGAAAACCGCCAACGAAGTTAAACAGGAATGACGGAAAATTTTTGCGCGAACAAAATTCACCGTTGCGAGTAGCTCGGTCGGTGCCCACAACTGACTTGAATGAGTTTTTAGTCCACAGGGCGCGCATTTCAAATACAGTCTTGCCAGCGCAACGTGCTTGGTTTCTTAGAAATTGAAACGTCCGCGGTTACCTGTTGTCCGGGGCTACCCGACCTTCCCCTATATCGAACAATGGCGGTAAGACCTAATACAGATTCCATCATATTTCTCACATGACACGGTGATGTATTTTCAATGGTATTTTGTATCGAGTCGTCTTAAAAGTGTTATTTCCTCAGCAGTGTACAGGTATGTTATACGACTCTCTGGCTGTCCCCAACAGCTCTTGCAGGACGCACCCTTTTTGCAGTGGAGCACGACGAACACGCGGACTTCCTCGCCTCCTGCCATCAAAACATATCAACGATAGAAGGCTCCTCGACGGGGGTGATGTCGCCGAGCCGGGGGCGGCAGCAGAAGCAGACGCAGCGCGCGGTGGCGGGGCCGGGCCCCGGGGGCGGCGGGGGCGGCGGCGGGGGCGGCGGGGGCGGCGGGGGCGGCCCCTACGGCGGCGTCGGCGGTGGTGGCTACTGCACGCTGCGCAACGGCCTGCCGCTCCGGGAGCTGGCGCCAGTCAGCCCGCCCATGATGCACGTGAGTCCTCTGGCCCTGGCCATCCAGCACCTCCACGCCAGCAAACTAAGCACGCACTTTCCCAATGTAGGACTTGTTACTCGTAGAATTGACCTTTCGTCAGCGAATTATTGTTCTGCTTGTTGAATTGGAGTCAGGTCATCTCCCTAATGTTTGATTTTTGGTAGTATTTCTACAATTACTTTAAGTGATACAATCACTGATCAGCCACAATATTCCAGCCACCTACGTAAGCGCCGGTATGGCTACCTTTAGTACGGATACCAGAGACGACGCCTGTTAGCATTGAAAAACTGAGGTCTTTCTATGTCACAGGAAGGAGTGGCACCACACATATTCACACCGTAATCAGCTGATGCCCCAAAATTTCAGGGAGATAATGATGGTGATTAGCACCTCCACCAACGTTCAGCCACGTATCAGATATTTGTTCGCCGGCCGCGATGGCTGAGGGGACTAAGGCGCTCCAGTCACGGTCTCCGCGGCCACTACGATCGGGGGTTCGAATCCCCCCTCGGGCATGGATATTTGTGCAGTCCTAGTTCGTAAGTAGTTCATAAGTTCAAATCAAATGTTTGTAGAGTCTATGGGACTTAACTACGGGGTCATCAGTCCCTAAACTTACAAACTACTTATGAACTACTTACAACTAAGGACGGCACAAATATCCATGCCCGAGGGGGGATTCGAACCCCCGACCGTAGTGACCGTGCGGACCGTGACTGGAGCGCCTCAATCCTCTCGGCCACCGCGGCCGGTAGTTCATAAGTAGTTTGCAAGTTTAGGGACTGATGAACCCGTAGTTAAGTCCCATAGACTATACACACATTTGAATTTTTGAGATATATGTTCATCTGATGCGGATCTGACGATTTTGGAGGAGCAGCATGTCAGTTGCTTCTCGCTCTGTGTTCTTCTAATCACTCCATCACTTCTGACCGTGTGACATGATATATTATCGCGTCTAAAAATGTTATTAGAAAACCTGAGAGACACGGAAAGGTGTACTTGGCTGTACGATGCTGTACCTGGACTTCTTGGCCACCTTGGTGCCTTGCACAAACTGCACTACACTCATGAATGACAATGCTAATGTTCCCCAAAGCATAGCTGTACCACCGCCAGCTTATATCCGTTCGACATTGTAGGTGTCATGGAGCTGTTATTCCCCTGGAAGACAATAAATTCGCACACTCCCATCGGAATTATGAGAACGATATCGGGATTTAAAACACCACGAAACGATCTGGCATTGCGCCAACGTCCAGTGAAAAACCGAAAACAAGAAGAAAAAAAAGGTTGTTAATCTTATGGGACTTAACTGTGGGGTTATCAGCCCTAAACTTACAAACTAATTATGAACGTATACTAAAGACAGCACAAAAATCCATGCCCGAATGGGATTCGAACCTCCGACAGGGAACGGCCTTGCGCATCGTAGCATAGCGTCTCAATGCGCTCCGCCATTCCACCGCGGCTGCCAAAACTCACATGTCTCTTTAATTCATAGCTGTCTATGTCGTGTGTTTACATACACTTGTATTCTACCCAACATTAAAATCTGCTGTTACTTCGGGCACATTTCCCAACTGGTCTATTTTACGGGTCTTCCCAGTCTATGACGCCAACATATGTAATAAGCGTCATTCTACAAATGCAAAGATCTTGAATTGATTCCCTGTTTAGTGCTAGGATTGTCATTTATCACTAATTTCACCTCTGGTATATGTGCTGACATGAAAAATAATAGGTTATATCATGGTTCAGAATTAACATTAAACTATAGTTCTCTAGTTAAGAACAGTTGCAAGGTTTGAGTAAGGCAACATGCGCAGTAAATAATTTTGCAGTTGTCAACAACCTTCACAATGATGACCATTTTACTTTACCCCACACCCACGAATGCTACGCGAACTGGCAACATTTGTTTTGTAGCAGTGCAAGGTGATGGATATATTTCCATTCAGAACGATTGTAAAATCTTGTATGTAAACGTAGCAATAGTGATATGAACGTATCACCTATATCTTCCCTTGAAAAACATTTTCGTGGCTCGTGTTGCACAGGTTTCAAATAGATCAGCGATTGGCTACTAAAAATACACATCTGTAAATAATGTTGTATTGTAGACAAACAGTGTTAGTCCAAATGAGGCCAATTGTGGGTGTCGTTTCAATAAGAACATATATGTTAAATGCTGTGAACATTCCAACCTATGACTATATATATTTATGACATCACATATTAACAAAATGTATTTGCAAAGAGGAGTTACCTGTACGTGTCAAGAACGGCAATCGCATGTATACACATACTTATACGTATGTGTGTGTGTGTGTGTGTGTGTGTGTGTGTGTGTGTGTGTGGACTCCACAAATTTATGGGCTGTTCCAAGTGTGTTGTTTACATCCCCAACAAGTTGGACTGACAGACGATTTAGAAAAAGTTCAGAGGCGGACAGATTTAGGTGTTTCTTTTTCCTGAGAGCTATCAGACAGTGGAACTTTCCAGAAATATCTGATGAACCCTCTGCTAAGCACTTCAATGTGACACGCAGATTATTTATGTAGAGTTAGATGTAGAACGGAAAACGCTAACTGATGATGATCAATTGCTGTTGATTTTTACCACTCAGCATTTCCTGATCTAGCCACAGGACAAAAGATGATCTTTTAAAGTATCGAAACACTTGACCCCATCCATAAACATTAAAGCGATCAAGAATGTTTAAATATTAGTTTTAATCATTTCTTAATATTGCTAGTTGTGTCAGAGTCTCAGATTTAACCAACACAGCATGCTTGATGTAATGATACCAATCAACGTTTTACACTGGAGATTCATATATCTGAAAGCATTCCAACAGTTTATACTCTCGGTTCAATTAACATTAGTGTGTATATATTCTATGGATCTAAGTACAGATACCTTTCTGCTACACTGTTGGCTATGTGCTCGTATTTCTAGTGAAAACCTAAAATATAAGACATTTGATTACATATCACTTTTCCACGTATTTTGGCACAATTTCCTTCTTTATTTCTTTTATTTTAATTATATACGTAACATCCCTTGTAGTCCCCAACCTTAACAGATACAAAGATGCCGTTTGGACAGTGATTTGCAGGGACAGGGGCTACTTCAATACATCACATTTCATGTTTGTGCTATTATTCTTATTACATATATATGAGGTTATTTTTTTAATGGGATCCTATGTTAAATCTTGGGCTTAAAAATCGTTTCCAAATATGTGTATGTCATAATATTTAAGCGAATAGTTTTTGAGACACGTATATGATCTCCTATCGTATTTGGCCTATGAAGCGGCGTTGTCCTTTGCAGCCTTTCCTGTTGTGTCGATTACATGATAAACATGTGTCCGTCCTTACAGAAACAACGCTTCTTCGCAGGATGAATACGATACGGGAACTTATCTGTGTCTCAAAAACTATTCGCCCAAATATTATGTGATATACATATTTGAAACCGTCTTTTTAAGCCCATCATGTTACGCTATAATTTAACATAGGTGTCCACAAAAAAAGAAACATATTGATGGCCTTATATCTCTGTAATTAAAAATAGCACAAACATGAAATGTCATGTATTCAAATAGCCCCTGCATCTGCAATTCTCTGTCCAAACGGCATCTTCGTATCTATTACGGTTGGGTGACACAAGGGGTGTTATCACTCAGCTGCCTCACCTTGTATACTAACTGCTAACTGTTGTCATGCTCGGTTATTTCTGCTCCTCGCAGCCTGGAGTGGAACAAGACTTGCATACGTCAGCACCAGCCAGCGGCGCGTCGCTGGAGCACGTGGGGTCGCCGGTGGGCGTGATGGCGCCGGTGTCGTCGGCGACGCTGCCGCGCCACTGGCAGGCGCCGGGGGCGGCGTCGGCGGTGGTGGCGGGGGCGGCGCCTGGTGGCTACCCGGTGCCCCCGCGGCGCCACCTCTACTCCAGCCCCGTCCACCTGCTGACGTCGGAGCAGCTGCCGGTGGCCAACAAGCGCGAGAGCACCGTCTGACCGGAGGCCGAGCTCTGAGGCCGGGGGGCGGCGGCGGGGGCGGAGCGGGGGCGGCGCAGCAGGCGGCTGCGTCCCGCCCACCCGCGCCTGCCCGCCGATCTTGACCCCGACATCGCCGATGTCGCGCTGTGACGCTGCCGCCGACCTTGAACCCAACATCGCCATTGTGCATCTCTGAGGCAATGAATGGGGTGGTGTGGAGGTAGCGATGCAGGAGGCGGCAGGCTGCCAACCGACTTCTTACCTTCGACATAGACTCCATGTCGCTGATATCGCGCTTTGATGTTGCTGGATCACAGGTGTATCCTCACAGCCAACATGGATACAAATATCGCCGATGTCACCTTGAGATGCTGACGTAACACAGGTGTATCCTTTTAGCCATCACGGATGCGGACATTGTTGCTGCTGCTCTCCTAAACTAAAAGACCTCAATTGCACCCTCAGGGATGATACGGATATGCAAATTACCATACTTGCTTCAGTGAACTGAATAGTAGCATCAGTCCACTACTTTAAAATGGGTAACAGGTGGAACTGCTAATACGAGTTAGCTACTACAAAGCAACTGGACTCTAACAGTGAAACAATTACGATTAAAACTAATATTCAACGAAAACATCAGGATAAGGTTTTTCTCTTGTAGATAAACGACCTAAACAACTTTGGCATGAAAACTGAAATTTCTAAATACAGTCAGATGGTGCATATAAAAATGCTAAATGGATATATACAATACTTACATCAATCACAGATAAATAATGCGAGTAAATTGTTATTTTTGCGAACATTTACATATGCTCTTGAGGCTGTTAACTCACTCACCTTCACAGGAGTGCTCACCCATTACGTTGGGGCATATGTGTACTACATCTGTATAACTATGTGAATATGGCAGGTAGCTACTACAAGATGCAATACGAAAGGAAGTACCAGCTTCGTTCAGTACAACATTGCAGGTAGGCAGCGCCGACTGAATAAATTTTTGGAGCGATCAGGCTGTTGTACTGACTACTAGGTCAGCATTCTGTACCAGACATGGCCGGAAGGACTGCGTCGAAAATTATGTAATATTGCAGATGCATGTATAATATGACTTGTTTACAACTTTCAGTATAACATGCTACTTTTCACAACTATATATACACAAATACACACACGTTAGATATATAATGTATGTGTATGTGACTCAGTGGAGTGCAAAGTTTTTCATGTTATAATGAATACTGCAAACAACTCATACGTATTGAAGCATTGTGGTCTTATGCAGTCATGCAATCAAGTTTCTGATGGAGGACAACTCTTTTTCTGGGAGAAGAAACAATCTTCTCACATATTTAAAGAACAACATTTGTCGGAACTCTTACATTTCTTAGGTTCTTTGTCCTCACTTTTCGTTCACAGACCGAAAATTGTAATGTCCTCAGACATTAATTCAGTTTTGACATTAACAATCTGTGTATATTTTTCTAATAAAGATTGTTAAATAGAAATATACACTTTGGGAATAGATCAACAGGAGTTTTCTTTTTCATTAGAAATTCATTCTTATAATAACTGCCATATCTACTTGCCCAATAACCGTCTTTTTCAACTTTTTTGTTCTTACCACCGTACACTAATATCCTACATTGAACAGTACTAGGTACTGTAAGTAAAGTGGAAACAATGCCATGACTTACATTATAATCGGCATTGGGACATTTATAGTTACAAAACAAAGCTATTTCTTGTATAATTAGATATGATAAAAGTGGTTATTGTCGAAGATCACAAAAAATTTGCACATAGCTTTTGTTTTTTGTATTCTCATTACTGAAATCACTAACAAGACTTTGCTGAAACAGGACTTGAAGAAACACAGACGGAATTTTGGTAGAAACAGGGTAATTTCAGCTACTACTAACGGATACAGCGTGATGACAAATGTTATCGTGAATTAAGGTTCTGTTAGTTATTACCACATCATTTGTGAATATACTGTGTCTATGTGGAACTGTCGTCAATTTTATTAGTAAATTATTGACATTTGAAGGAACTCAAAATGCGTATGTGATGATTAATGTGGGAGTGGACTGTACGTTACAAGTCTTAACTAAACAGCATTCACTAATGCGAGAACAGTTTGTGTGTTCTTTCTTTCTGAAATGTGTACAACAGTGGCATCTTAGACATTATCAGTGACAGACACTGAATTAAGTGAAATAATTTTTGTGAGAAACAATCAAGTGCCCTTTTGTAAACTACAATTGTTTGTGAAAGAACTGTTTTTGTATCCTGTTCTTTCTGCTAAAACGATACTTTTGTGGTTGTATATATATGGTGTATGAAATTGTTCAGGACTCAAGAAAGAGGATACAAACTCAATATTGAACAGAATAATAAATGTTTAAAATATCTTTAAATAACATGACATGTAAAAAAATCACTTGGTGTATTTTTGTTACTCCTTACAATTAAATAACTGTTTCTTTGCACATTTTCCTCCAGAGTTCAATATAGTAATTTTTTCATAAATTATATATCCAATGAAACAATACAATTTTCAATGTTAAATAAATGGTTACGTTGACACATTAAACTCACTTTTCGATATGAAAATAAAAGGTAATTGTGGAGTTTGGAATAGTGTGACTTCCTCATCTTCAGCATGTGTGTCATTTACAAAGCAAAATATTTCAACTTATTTATTTTGCAAGGACAGATAATATGACATGAACTTGTTTGTGCTCTATTCAGACTGTTAAAAATCGTTTATATACGTAATTAGATCAAGGAATCGTTACATCAATATTGCAGGGACGTTTTTGTGGTAAGAATAGCAGAGGTAGACAAAGAACGGAGTACTGTATGAAGGATGTGGGTTGCACTGCATTTTCGCAATTGAAGAGGCTTACATAGACTAGAGTATCGTGCATAAAACCACTTTTTGGGCTAAAGATATAAACAACAACAACAACAGAAATTTATTATTAAGATTTCATTTTGAAATGCATGTCAGATTATTGATATTCACACTACATTAATTCGTGAGCTATTTGACGTTTTGTAAATTTTCCAGACAAGATATTTTATTTTTTAAGATCACTTTCACTATCAAGTGATTGATAATTATTGTAAGATAAGCTTATATTTATACAAAAATAAAGAAATAAATAAACAAGCGAGTGACATACTGTAATAAATACATTGGGTTTAAAGCTTCAAGATGATATTCATTGAAGTCTATAGCTTTTCAAAGAACTGCTGGAAAAGACTTTAATATCACAATAGTTTTCATTATATCCGTTAAATACTCCTCCTTAGAAGCTGTATTTCTTAAAGTAGGTCAGTCATTTCAACTCTTAACATTAGACAGCGCTGTTGCTCAAACTGAACTGTTGGAGATTGTTATGAACAGCCTGGGATTGTTCTAAATCACTAAATGATTACGCAAGAATGATTCTTATTGGAATATTTCTCGATTGGCTTCCACAAAAAAATATAATAGTAATAAAAATGTATGGTTTTCATATGTCTGTGTGAGGGATCACCTACTTTTCACAACAAAGTAAGCCTTTAAATGTGAAGGCTGGAATTTTTTCGTCTAGTGGACCGCTTTGGGTAGGTAGTTGTCATAATTTGAGCTACAACATAGGCAAAAATACATTACAAGGGATCATATCTTCTATGATGATGTGACTGTTACTGTACTAACGTGATATCCTAGATACATGGAATTAATAATCTTCTAACTTACATATTGGTGGATCTGTCGCCTAGAGTCAAATCAACTATAAAGAACTAAATGGTTTCCATATACCTATAGTGATCAATTTGCTGTAGTTGAAGCTAATGGACGCAGTTTGTCACAGTATTCTAACTCAAATAGAGTTGGTTCAACCTCCATCATTCTGTTGGTAATATCAGCATTTTATTTGTAGAACATGTTTTTATCTAGGGCTTTAGACGCTCCGTGTGTTTCAACTCCTGTTTGAAGAATCGTCATGGATGGTGATTTCCATCAGTTCGTAAATACGTTATGATCTCGAAGTTTCTTATCTACATCGTGTGTTAAAATCAATTTAAATCTTACAGTTCACCTAGTTCTTTTCTACATTACTACGTATGCATTCAGATCTGCATAAGTGGCCTGTACTTTTGGTATGAATTGTAGGCCTGTTGAAGTTGGCCAAGACCCAATCTTAGTTGTGGTCTTATGTTATACGATGTTTTCATTACTGTTCACAATGTACGAAGTGTAAAATCCACCTTACTTGTATAACACTCTAAAGTGATTGGAGCAAACAGCAAGCAGCTACTAATTCTGTGACCAAAGTGCCACAGGTAAATGTTTTCCTTGCTAAGTGTCCAGGAAAATTAAAACGCTAGTGATGTCCAGATGCGGTGTTCAGGCTATCACGATGCTGAAAATGTCATCCGTTTATTCTGAATGCTCACCAGACCTCTGGCTGCTTATGATTGTCTGACACTCTCGAGGGGAGCTGTCCTTTGTACATCTGATGCTGAATCTGTACGTAATGTTCAGTAAAATTTATTATTTATTACTTCATGTGGGAGTAATGAGAGAAAGGTAGTGCTACAACAGAGGCATTTATTTCTACTTCAGCAGGCTGAAGGATAAGGAATTGAAATTGATGAATCGATATCATGCACTTTCAGCACGCACAGTAAAGTTGATTGATGCGTATTGTAAACAGAAGATGAGCTACATGTTCTGAAGGGTGCTGTATTGCCAGGTATGAACAAAATAGGTCACAAAATATATCCCCTTTTCTTAGCCGTATTTCTCATATACTTCACACCTACAATTACTGTATCGTTTTAAGAACGTGTAAATACTACTAAAAATTTAACTATGTGAATTTTAGAGTAATGATTAATGAATCGTTCTTTAATTACATATTTTCAGTATTGAACAAAACTTTTTACAATGACAACAAATAGAGACTGAATTACCGTTCCCATTTTAACTAGCAATTGATTTTTTTCATTTATTTTACTGGTAGTTATTATTTAGAGTAACTTCGACGTTATAGAGGAAAGGATGGGATCCTACTTTGTCAATGTCTAAGCGAAAATGGTCACCAATTTAACACTTTTAGCCGATTTGTTATTAGAGAAGTCCAACAGGACTAATCTCGGTTGCAGTACAAAATAAACGAAATAAATTTGTTGCATCTTACTTTGATAAAAATCTTTTGTGTTGCGGTCGGATATTATTCGCATACAATGGTCGACAACAGGTTATTCTTGATGACGATTTTTTTTTTTTTTGCATTAAAATCGGGCCCACACTGCTTCAACCCTTGATTACTTGATTCTTCTTTGTTGTTTGGCCTCCTTGGCCGCAATTGCAGTTATACAGTTTGTGTGGGTTGCATTGCCTTTGTAACATTGTCTTTGTCACATCACATTGTCTTTTGCAAATGTAAATCAGTCTAGTTGAGACAAGACGCGTTTCGCCTTATTTCAAAGCATCTTCAGTGGTCAAGTTTTTATAGTACCCCCTTAATATGCGTTTCTTTTGTAGCACTCACATTGTCACTTATACTCACTATTTTGAACTACACTTTTTAACTAAAGTTGCCGAAAACTCCCATTTCTACAGCCTGTCAGCGCGCCAGGCTCAGTAAAACGCAGAGTAAGCATGAAGAAGGAGCAGTTGGCTCGTGTGTAATGTGCGTGTGCGCAAGCAAATGGACGTACGAGTGAGGTAAGATCAGCAACACAGCAGCTAACCAAAAGAGCTGCACCATGCGTCGCTGTTGACGGTGTACTTCGTGAACAAACTTTGAAAAAACCGTTAGATCACCGTGTTTCATTCCCTATCATCAGAATTTGTGCTGTTCCGCATTGTTTTGATTTGTTTACTCAGAAACCTTTAAGAACAAGACATGTTATTATGATGTTTTCCGTTCAGTTGCACGAATACTGCGACCCTTGGAAATCATCTACTCCATATCTTGACAGTGAATGTAGGTGCTTACTGCGTGTTATTGAAACAGGTGGAAAAATAAATACTGCAATTTAAAGAAATTTGAATGAGGTTATTTTGCTGTATTGGAATGGTTTCATCTGATAAATTGAAAGTTTCAAATTGTTAATGTTTAAAATTAGCATTTATTTAATTTATAAATAATTAATTTTATTTAATGTTATATCAAATAAATTACCACCCAAATTTATTGCACAATATCTAACTGGTGACCAACTTAACGCAATTCCACAGGTATGAAAATACGAAATTATAAGAATGTTGCTAATGACAACGGAAATAAATTTCTAGAAAGGTAAAAGACAGTTGTGGATCTTGCCACTTTTTTTTCACATTTTTAACTTTCGTGTAACACTTCGGTTCACTCAGATAATAACAATAATATAGAAAAGATGAATAAATGAACTATACTGAATTATCGTATATGATATGAAGTTTCACTACCAAGGCGTATTATATGTCGTTAAATATTTTAGATACTTATTACAGGTGAATTTAACTACGATGACCTACAATTTGTTCAATTTGTGGATTTTTACGAAAGTCACAAGGGAAAGAATACAGACATCTTCATTTCAGTACAAGCTGAACAGAAATAGCAGTGTAGATACGTGCTTCTGAGGTAGCAATTTGCATAAAAAGAAACTTCGATCCCAAGAGATACTGACGGGAATCAAAAAATATCCGCCATTTTAATAAGAAAGCTTTACTGTAACCAGCAGGGTAGATAATGATCGATTTAGTTTCGGGTGTGCAGCCGCAAGAATCCTCATTCTTCTTCTTGTACTAATATTTCGGCTGTGTAACGTTCAGCCATCTTCAGAGTGAGCCGTAAGATTGACGCTCCAGTGCTCGCTTCGGCCCTATATACTCGCGTACAGCGTTATATGCTTACGACCACAGATAACAATGAGCCAGAGACGTTGTTCGGCGGCAAAGACGTTGATAATGCACGCATTAAATCTGTTGTTGTGGTCTTCAGTCCAGAGACTGGTTTGATGCAGCTCTCCACCCTACTCTATCCTGAGCAAGCCTTTTCATCTCCTCATAAGAACGACAACCCACATCCACTTGAATCTGCTTATTATACGCGTCTCTTGGTCTCCCTCTGCGATTTTTACCCCACACACTTCCCTCCAATGCTAAATTCAAAATTCCTTGATGTCTAAGAATGTGTCCTACCAATCTATCCCTTCTTTTAGTCAAGGTATGCCGGAAATTTCTTTTCTCCCCAATTCGGTTCAGTACCTCCTCATTAGTTACGCGATCCACCCACCTAATCTTCAGCATTCTTCTGTAGCACCACATTTCAAAAGCCTCTATCCTCTTTCTGTCCACACTGCTTATCGTCCATGTTTCACTCCCATACAAGGCAACACTCCATACAAATGCCTTCAGAAAGGACTTCCTTAGGCTTAAATCAATATTAGATGTTAACAAATTTCTCTTTTTCAAAAACGCCTTTCTACCCATTGCCATTCTGCATTTTATATCCTCTGTACTGCGACCATCATTTGTTATTTTACTGCCCAAGTAACAAAACTCATCTACCTCCTTTATTGTTTCGTTACCTAATCTAATTCCTTCAGCATCACCTGATTTTCTTACACTGCACTCCATTACCCTAGTTTTACTCTTGTTAATGTTCATCTTATATGCACCTTTCAGCACACTGTCCATTCCGTTCAATTGCTCTTGCAGGTCATTTGCTGTATCTGACAGAATTACTATGTCGTCGGCAAAACGCAATGTTTTCAATTCTTCACCCTGGACTTTAATTCCTTCTCCAAATTTCTCCTTGCTTTCCTTTATAGCTTGCTCAATGTACAAATTGAACAACATTGGGGAAAGGCTACAACCCTGTCTTACTCCCTTTCCAACCACTGCATCCCTTTCATGCCCTTCAACTCTGACAACCGCTGTCTGGTTTTTGTACAAGTTGTAAATAACCTTACGCTCCCTATATTTTACTCCTGCTTGCTTCAGAACTTGAAATAGTTTGTCCCAATCAACATTGTCAAAAGCCTTCTCCAAATCTACAAAAGCTAGAAATGTTGGTTTGCCTTTTCTTAATCTATCTTCTAGGATAAGCCGTAAAGTGAGTATTGCCTCCCGTGTTCCTACATTTCTCCTGAACCCAAACTGATCTTCCCCGAGGTCGGCTTCTACCAGCTTTTCCATCCTTCTGTATATAATTCGTGTTAATATTTTGCAACCATGACTTATTAAACTGATGGTTCTGTAGTTTTCACACCTGTCTGCACCCGCTTTCTTTGGAATGGGGATTATTACATTTCTCTTAAAGTCTGAGGGTACTTCACCTGTCTCATACATCTTACACACAATGTGAAACAATTTTGTCATGGCTGGTTCTCCCAGAGACTTCAGTAGCTCTGACGTGATATCATCTACTCCAGGGGCCTTGTTTCGACCTAGATCCTTCAGTGCTCTGTCAAATTCATCTCTCAGTATAATATCTCCTATTTCATCATCATCTACATCCTCTTCCCTTCCTACAATAGTGTCTCGAAGTTCATTTCCTTTGTAGAGCCCCTCTATATACTCTTTCCACCTTTCAGCTTTCCCTTCTTTGCTGAAAACCGGCTTTCCATCAGTGTCCCTGACATTCATAGAGCTGCCCTTCCTATCGCCAAATGTTTCTTTTATTTTCCGGTAGGCTGTATCTATTTTTCCCCTATTTATACATTCTTCTACATCCTTGCATTTGCCTTCTAGCCATTCCTGCTTAGCCATTTTGCACTTCCTGTCAATCTCATTTCTTAGTCGTCTGTACTCCATTTTGCCTGTTTCATTTACTGCATTTTTATATTTTCTCCTTTCATCGATCAAATTTAGTATCTCCTGTGATATCCAAGGATTTTTTGTAGGTCTTGCCTTCCTACCTATTTTGTCCTCTGCTGCCTTCACTATTTCATCTCTCAATTTTACCCATTCCTCCTCAACTGTTTTATTTTCCCCTGTTTCTGTCAATTGTTGCCTGAAGCTCCCTCTGAAATTCTTAAGAACTTCAGGTTCCTTCAATTTATCCAGGTCCCATCTCCTTATTTTCCTACCTTTCTGTAGTTTCTTCAGTTTCAGCCTACAGTTCATAACCAACAAGTTATGGTCAGAGTCTATGTCTGCCCCTGGGTATGTCCTACACTTCAAAACCTGGTTCCGAAATCTATGTCTTACCATTATAAAATCTATATGGTATCTCCCGGTGTCTCCTGGTCTCTTCCACGTATACAACCTTCTTTTGTGATTCTTAAACCAGGTGTTTGTTATAACAAAATTATGTTCCGTGCAAAATTCTACCAGGCGGCTTCCTCTTTCATTCCTTTTGCCCAGACCATAATCCCCCACTATCTTCCCTTCCCTTCCTTGTCCTACTACCGAATTCCAGTCTCCCATAACAATTAAGTTTTCCTCTCCCTTAATTGTCTGAATAATTTCCTTTAGCTCCTCATATATTTCTTCAATTTCCTCATCATCGGCAGAGGTAGTTGGCATATAAACCTGTACTACTGTTGTCGGTGTTGGCTTCGTATCTATCTTGACAATGATAATGCGATCGCTGTGCTGGTCATAGTAGTTTACCCGCATTCCTATTTTCCTATTCATTATCAATCCTACTCCTGTGATACCCCCAACTGATTTTGTATTTATAATCCTGTAGTCACCTGACCAGAAATCCTGTTCATCCTGCCACCGAACTTCACTAATCCCCACTATATCTAACTTCAACCTATCCATTTCCCTTTTTAAATTTTCTAATTTTCCTACTCGATTAAGGGATCTAACATTCCACGCTCCGACCCGTAGAATGCCAGTATTGTCTTTCCTGATGATCACATCCTCTTGAGTAGTCCCCGCCCAGAGATCCGAATGGGGGACTATTTTACCTCCGGAATATTTTACCCCAGAGGATGCCATCATCATATGTTCATACAGTAGAGCTGCATGTCCTCGGGAAAAATAACGGCTGTACTTTCCCCTTGCTTTCAGCCGTTCGCAGTAGCTGTGTGGCAAAGCCACATTAGCTGATGTTACAAGGCCAGCTCAGTCAATCATCCAGACTGTTGCCCCTGTAACTACTGAAAAGGCTGCTGCCCCTCTTCAGGAACCACACGTTTGTCTGGCCTCTCCACAGATACCCCTCCGCTGTGGTTGCACCTACGGTACGGCTATCTGTATCGTTGAGGCACGCAAGCCACCCCACCTCGGCAATGTCTGTGGTTCATGGGAGTGGGCATTAAATCTATGACTCCGAAATCGGTCTTAGTTAGCATGTCGATATATCCCTGTGAGCTGCACTGTGGTGATGTCTTTGTCAGTTTATTACAGTAAGTGTTGGATTCCATGATTTACATAGATTGAAACTACTAACTCTGTTAATTAAATTCGCCATTCAGCGAATTTCAGTGACCGCCTTCAAATTCGCTTGACGACGAATCGAATTAATAGTGATAATGGTTTCAATCTAGATACATGAATCCGGCACTTTCGCTAATAAACTCACAAAGACGTCGCCGCAGTGCAGCTCACAGGGATATATCGACATGCCAGCACAGATCGACTAAGGAGTCAGCGATATAAATTGTGTATTATGCATCGAACAACACTCTGTGTGCACAGCTGCGCGGTACTCACGTATAAAGTAAAGGGCCGAAGCAAGCACTGGAGCGTCCCTCCCATCCCCCACAGAGGAGGACGACAGCCGTTCTGTAATCATCGTCCTTCAGAACATCCACCCCTTCAAACGACCCCACAAAGTACAACAGATAGCCCTTGCCAACTGCCCCGTGTTTCAGTTGGAAACATACGCCACCTTCTCCCTTGCCAAATCCCACTTCACTTACTTTCGGCTAGTTACCCTACTCTAACAAGATTTTTTAGCGTCTACCTCTCCACTACCCCGCAGACCCCAATGGCAAGCCTTTCCTATAACCTCCTCTAAAACAAATCCGATCCCTGCCAACCAACAAACACCTATTTATGCACACCCTCTCTCAACACTTCGTGGTTACCTTCCTTCTCAACGAAACCTTCGTACAACCTCATTGTCAGTACAATTCCTTACCCGCTCCGTCGAACCGACGGTCCCCCCTCTCCACACCCGAAGCAGGGTGACGATTTGCCACCTCCATCATCAGTCCGGCTACAACTCCTTCTTGACAATCCTATCAAACAGCTGATCCTTAGCCTCTTTCTCCCATCCCTCACCATCACCCTTGCCTCCTTATATGTCCGCAGCACTGCTCGTCTCCCATTCTCCAATATAACTTCCGATCCCATATCGATCGCTCCTTCATGACCGATGTGGTTGCTGCAGACCTTTACATTTCTGAACTGCGGCGGTAGCGTCAGTACATCACCTCCTCGCCCTGGGGCTACATCCTTCTTCTTCCCCAACCTGCCCACCACGAGAACAACACCACCCCCGACATCAACCTGGCGTTTCCTAGTCTCCTTGGGTGCATTATGGAGTAGGTCCTAGACCTAGACGCCCCAGTCGTACTCAACCTCGACCACTGCCACCACCCCAAATGCGCTCCCCGTCCTGGACCCTTTCCCAAACTAGTCCATGATTACTCCCACGCCATCTGGGATGCCTACCGTCGCTCCATAAATAACTCGCTCGCTAGCCACCCCATCTCCTCCACAAACGCGCCAACAAAGACCATGCATCCTTGTTCCTTCACCAGACCATTGCTGACACGGTCTGGGCCCACATCCCCACCAAAGCCGTCGAACGCCATAGTCCCACACTCCCTCCAAGGACGTCCTCCTCCTGTGTGAACCCCGTCGACTCTACCACTCCTTCCTTCGGACCCCTGACTTGGATACTCTTGCTCACCACTGGCATCTCCAACGACATATTAGAAACCTCTTATCTGTGAAAAAACGCCGGGGCTGGCGCCAGATATGTACCTGTCTTGTTTCTATTCTCTCCATCAATTCCTCCAAGTACTAGCGTGCCTTCCACTACCTTACTGGCAGTCACTCTGAGCCCCACAACCCACTTCTCCATGATAACCGTCCCTTCCGTGACAATGCCAATAAGAATGAACACTTTGCCTCCTGCCTCTCCAAAGTTTTCTCCATCCCTGACAATCCCCAGTTTGATTACTCCCTCTTTCCCATTGTCCATGAGCATACTGAAACCTCCTCTCCCCCACTCACCTCTGGCTTCCAGTACTTGGAAGACATCCTGCACTCAGAATTAAACACGCATGACTTTGCGCAAGGCGTCTTAGTGCGCACGGCTATTTCGCCACGACACGTGGAAGGGTCAAAGAAAGTGGTACACCTATCAATTATCTAGCTGGATCCCCAGGAGCAAGCAAAAACGCTGTAACACTACATGGCATGGACTCGAATAATGTCTGAAGCACTGGTGAAGGCAACTGACACCATGCATCCTGCAGGGCTGTTGATAAATACGTAAATGTTCGACGGGGGGATATCTGAACAGCACGTTGCGAAGCATCCAAAATATGCTCAATAATGTCCATGTCTGGGTATTTTGGTTGCCAGCGGAAGTGTTTAAACTAAGAAGAGTGTTCCTGGAAGCCTTCTGTAGAAACTGTGGAAGCGTGTGGTTTCGCATTGTCTTGCTGTAATTGTCCAGATCCGTCATATTGCTCAATGCACATGAATGGTTACGGGTGATCAGCCACGGTGCATAGCTGTCAGAGTCGTATAAAGACGCATCAAGCGCCCCATATCAACTGCACACACTACACACCATCACTTGAGACTCCATCAGGTTGAACAGTATCCTGCTGAAATGCAGAGTTCATGGATTCATGAGGTTGTCTGCACACCCATACACCTCCTACGCTCGATATATATGGAAACGAGAGTGCTGCTTCTCCGCAAGATGCAACAGCAACAAAAGAAGATTTCAGTTTAGTGGATGAAATCAATGTCTTCGTACTGTGACGAGGTACACTTGTAGTCCACTTTTCTATCACAAATAAGATCATTGGCGTAAACTGTCTTGGTAACAGGATCAAGGGTGGTTAATCTACGAACTTACTCACTTCTAAACAATTAATCTTCTCCAACTATGAAGACATTTCCCATATACTTTTCTCCCGCTGCACATAGCACTCCTTGTGGGGATATCTTCAAATAACAAGCTCTTTGAAGAATTTTTTTGGAATGCAAGTGATGCTTCAACATGGTAGTGAATTTGTAAAAAGTAAAAACAACATTGGTGAAGTAAATATTTAAACCAACCTAGAACTGAGCTCAAACTGTGAAATATAACTTATGAACAATGTCTGAACTTTAAACTGTGGATGATATGTCATTGAAGCATAACTAAAGTTTACCATGTGGAAATATTTATCTTTACACCCATGAGCTAAAGAAACAGCTACATCTGCTAAATATCGTGTAGGGACACCGCGAGTTTGCAGAAGTGCTGCAACACCAGGCGACATGGACTCGTCTAATGTTGAAGTAGTTCTTCAGCAGGATTTTGGAACATGTACTTTCCTCAAATATTATAAACTACCTCGTAGAGAACGACCTAAAGATTCAGAAAGTACTATTGTTGTGAATCAGAGCTAGTTCTTGATTCACATGATGTGATGAGTGGTATTGACAAGGGATGTTGAAATACTTTTCATATTTCTAGATTTTCGGAAGGCTATTATTGACATTGTACCCTATAGGCGCCTTCCAATCAAATTGCGCGCTTATGGAGTATCGCCAAACTTGTGCAATTTGATTCGTCATTTACTATCATAGAGGACACAGTACGTTGTAACTGACGGTAAGTCTTCGAGTAGAACAGAGATGGAATCTAGAGTTCGCTAGGGATGTGGTTTAGGGCCCCTACTGTTCCTTATTTTACACTACCGGACATTACAATTACTACACCAAGAAGGAATGCAGATGAAACGCATATTCATTGGACAAATATATTATACTAGAACTGACATGTGATTACATTTTTACGTAATTTTCATAGATCCTGAGAAATTAGAAAAACCACCCCTGGCCTTGATACGTCTGGGCATTTAACCCTTTGAGCGCTGCAGACGGGAATTCCCGCAGCGCTCCACCGGGCCGTGGGGCCGACGGACGTGGTTTGTCGCGGCAGTGGTATTTCCCGCGGGCCCTGCAGGCGGCTTTCACCGCGCGGCCTGGCAGGTACCTGGGCGCTAATGCCGGCTTACACCGCGGCCGGTCCCTTTGCCTGTGGGTCTGCGGACGTGAACAGCCGCAGGGCTGCTGCCGACACAGACAAATATCCAATCTGTGCTGACAAACACAGACTGATTGCTTCAAATGTTCGGACATAGGATGCAAAAATAAATAGTGCAAATTTGTGAATTCTTCCCTAATTTCTTGATAGATATCAAAACTTAGATATTCTTAATTAATCAAAAATTTCTGGCATTATTATTTCTAGAATATTCTGACGTGGTTTGCGGTATAAAATATTTATTTAAATGGCGACTAGTGTCGAGCGAAGCCCAAAGACTGTGACATTTACATTACAGTTATCCATATCCTATGATTTTATTAATTGATAAAAATGTGGTTGTCACATTTCTTTTTTACATAGTTGTTTGAAACTGAGCTTCGACCGAAACTAGTCGCCGTTTAAATAAATATCTTTTACCGCAACTGAGGCTACAGTTTTCTAGTGATATTTAGTAACAGGTTGCTGTTCCATTTTTCCACAACGTTCGATTTGTGAAAAAAAAAAAATAGGCCTAGACATTCATCTCCTTATGATAAGCATAAATTATTCAGACGTAAATATAAGTACTAAGAAACCTCGATTTGATTTATCGTTGCTTGCAGACAATTAACTGGGTTTACGTAATCGAAATGTATTCGCAAACTTGGAAAAGGCGTCTTGCCACAAATTGGTTAGTAGCACAAACGCGCCGTTTGTGAAGCACAAAACGTCATTAGGAATTAAAGGTGACGTTTAATTAAGTTGTTTAGAAACTTGAATATTTCCTTATCTAATTCTTGAGCAAAAGTTGTACATCATCGATTATTTCTACTGTACAATAACAATTGCGTCCCCTATAAAAGGAATTCAGTAATGTTGAATATTATGTTTTTAAGTTTCCCTGCGGATAATTTGTTGGATTAAAACTCTCAAAATATATTGGTTAGATTCAAAACTGTGACTCGGCTTCCAGATGCTTACATTTGATTCAAATCATCTAGCATTGTTGGCCTGCGTTGGTTGACCATTTACATTTTGTTTGCAGTTAAAATAATGTTCTATATAATAAGCCCAGTTTGGAAAGCTTTATAAAACAAAAATAAGATTGGAAATACCGCATTTTTATCCTTTCAAATATCTCCAACTTTTACACTTAATGTATTTAATATTGGAAAGCGACACATAAACGAAGTTTCATGTTTCAGAACCTTGTAGTTAGTTAGTCCCTAAGATACAACGCATCAAATGTTGAAGTTCTTTGGGTCGCCAAATTTTAGAGCAAATTTGTTTAAACTTTTATGATTGTTTATAGCACGTAAAATTCTTTTCCATATTATTCCTATGAAAAGGGAATACATTTGTACACGATGGCCAAATTTCATATTTGTCATCGAAATATTTCCCGCGTTATAACAGCTCAAAGTCACCAGGAATTCACGCTTGCCCTTCGCAAAATTGCGCATGGCGTCAAACAAATGATTATAACTCGTCCAGTATTGCTTCAACGAATCCTAAAATCCATCATTATCAATTGATTGGCGACATGTTCGAATGTTCACATAAATTTTTCCGTCATGGAAAATATTCCGAAAATATGCGATTTGACACGGAATGACCCAGGGCCTACACGTTTGTAGCGTAAGGAGTTTGATTGTACATTGTCTGTCTCGCAATTATTTCAAGATTCAAAGTTAAGAAATAAGTATCCAGATATTCTGTTTATTTGTAACGTCAGCAAGTACACTGCGAGACTGCCGCGGCCGTCCTGGTTCCAGAAATACTCCGGCCAGGGCGAGGACGGCCAGGCGGAGAGCTCAGGCACACACAACAGGCCGCGGAGGCGGCGGCCAGGCGGAGAGCTCAGGCACACACAACAGGCCGCGGAGGCGGCGGCCAGCGCAGGTAGGCGGATTAGGCGGCCGCCGGGCAGGACGCGCAGGTGCAGCACTCAAAGGTTTAATCAAAAAGAGCTTGGATGCCGTGTACAGGTACAGATGCACATGCAGCTTCAACACGATACCACACTTCATCAAGAGTAGTGACTGGCGTATTGTGACGAGTCAGTTGCTCGGCCACCTTTGACCAAACGGTTTCAATTGGTGAGAGATATGGAGAATGTGCTGACCAGGGCAGCAGTAGAACATTTTCCGTATCCAGAATGGCCCGTACAGGACCTGCAACGTGCGGTTGTGCATCATCCTGCTGAAATGTAGAGTTTCGCAGGAATCGAACGAAGGGTAGAGCTACGGATCGCCGACCGCGGTGACCAAGCGGTGTGCGGCGCGCCATCACGGTCTGAACGGCCACTACGGACGAGGGTTCGAATCCCCCCTCGGGAATGGATATTTGTGTCGTCCTTACTATTAGCTAGTTAATAAGTAGTTTGTAAGTTTAGGGACTGATGACCCCGTAGTTAAGTCTCATAAACTTAACAAACAGTTGAACATTTGAGCAGGCTCTCCTGTCTGTGATGCAGCGTCAAGGGTAACGGTAGCCTTGGTCTCCGAGCTGATAGTCCACGCTGCTGCATACGTCGTCGAACTGTTCGTGCAGAAGGTTGTTGTCTTGCAAACATCCCCATCTATTGACTCAGGGATGAGACGTGGCTGCACGATCCGTTACAGCCATGCGGATAAGACGGCCGTCATCTCGACTGCTAGTGTTAGGAGGCCGTTTGGATCTAGTACGGCGTTCTGTATTGCCCTCCTGAACCCACCGATTCCATATTCTGGTAACAGTCATTGGATCGCGACCAACGTGAGCAGCAATATCGCGATACGATAAACCGCAATCGCGATAGACTGCAATACGACCTTTATCAAAGTCGGAAACGTGATGGTACGCATTTCTCCTCCTTACACGAGGCATCAAAACAACGTTTCACCAGGCAACGCTGGTCAACTGCTGTTTGTGTGTAAGAAATCAGTTGGAAACTTTTCACACGTCAGTACGTTGTTGGTGTCGCCGCCGACGCTACCTTGTGTGAATGCTATGAAAAGCTAATCATTTGCGTATCACAGCATCTTCTTCCGGTCGGTTAAGTTTTGCGTCTGTAGAACGTCATTTTCGTGGTGTAGAAAGTTTAATGGCCAGGAGTGCAATAAATGATTGAGAAGACATCCTGAGTAGCTCTTTTCGACTATTTGCTTATGACATCACCAGAAGATCAAAAAGCAACTTCAAAATGCTTTAGATACCTGTATGATGCAAGAATGCGTAAGTAAACCTTAATAATGTTAATTGCGAAGTCATCCAAATGACCAGTAAAAGAAATCCGTTAAACTTCAGTTATACCATAAAGCAGTCAAATATACAGGCCATCACCTATATTCCTAGGAATAACAATTACGAACAAGTTACATCCGAAAGAACATATAGAAAATATTGGAGGTTAAAAGAACCGAAGACTACGTTTCTTTGGCAAAACACATAGGAGATGCAACAGACCTAGTAAAGAAACTACGTACACTACACTTGTGTATCCTATTTTGGAGTATTGCTCCACATTGTGAGCTGCACAGAAGGTGCGACGAACGGAAGATTTAGAGAAAATCCAGAGAAGGGCAGCTCATTTTTACTATCGCGAAATAGGGGAGAGATCTTCAAGGAAATGATGCGCGAGTTGGGGTAGAAATCATTAACACGAAGGCGTAATTAGTTGCGTCAAGACATACTTGCAAAATTTCTTTCACCAACTTTCTCTTCCGAATGCGAACATATTATTTTAGCCTCCACCTATCTAGGAAAACACGATCATCATATTAAAATAAGGAAATCTGGTCAAAACAAGAAAGATTTAGGCGTTTCATTTTCCTGCGTGCTGTTAGAAAATGGAACTGTAGAGAGATATCATGAAAACGTTTCAGTGAACCCTCTGCCATACTCTTCAATGTTTCCTGCAAAAAATCTATGTGGTTATATAATTGACACCATGCGTCCTGCAGGGTTGTTCATAGATTCGTAAGTGTTCAAGTAACAGCACCTTGCATGGCATCATAGATTTGCTCAACAACGTTTCTGCCTGGAAAGTTTCGTGGCAAGCGGAAGTGTTTTAACGCAGTAGAGTGTTCCTGGAGACACTGTGTAGAAATTCTGGACGTGTGAGGTGGCGAATTGTCATGCTGGAATTGCCCAGACCCGTCAGAATGCACAATGGATATTGATGGATCCACGTGATAACCCAGGGTACGTACCTGCGTGCAATAGTCAGAGTTGCATCAAACGCCAAGACACTGAGAGTCCACTAGCTTGAACAGCACTCGGCTGACATGCAAAGGTTGTCTGCACAGACGTACACATCCAACCGCTCGAGAGATTTGGAATCGAGACGACGCAAAAGATTTCCATTCATCAGCAGTCCAATGACGGTGTTGATCTGCACAGGTGAGAGAGCTTTATGTAGTGCAATCAACGAAGCTACACGATTGGACATTCAGCTCTGAGAGACCACATTGACGATACTTCGTTAAATAGTTCTCTCGTTGACACTTGTTGGTGGCTCAGCATTGAAATCCGCATCAATCTGCGGAAGGATTGCACTTCTGTTACATTGAACGCATTGGAGTACATATTTTTGTTAAATTTAAGTCAGCTACGCCACACTTAGGCTCGTCGAAGCTGGAAAAACATGCTCCTAATGTCCACTAAGTTCAGAGGATCGGTAACTACGGCGAGAATGAATTTAAAGAATTCTCAATAAATTTGCATTGTCATTGAAAAACATAACGTGCACATCAGATATTATACTATAAACTAAATTATTGTTCCTATGTAAACAGCACTCGAAACAGTTGATGCACGACTTACAGCTAAACTAAATAATGTACGTCTCAAAAGTCGAGAAGATTTTCAACAAGTGTACACGGGTTTTCAAATGTCTATGGCAGCAACGCGAAATGAAACATCAAAGCAGAGTTCCTGCATCTCTCGACTTACGCGGAGTGTACGCGACCACTGGCTTGACGTGAGCTAAGTGGTGAAATAAGGGAAGGGGGGGGGGGGGAGACGAAGGGGGCGGATCGCCCCGGACCTCTCGTCTTGGGGGGCGTCAAAATATCCCGAAACAACTTCTTTTGTTTTTTTAGTGCACTTGGCATCTCGATCTGGGGACTCTGTCCAGTGCCTCTCGTCCTAAGGGGCCTCCAAATCTCAAAATTACTTTTTTTTATAGTAATACAAGTAGTTCCAAGTGGACTGGGGGCAGGGGCTCATTTTGTTTTGCCTCCGCCCCTGGCCTCCGAAATCTTTAGTCCGCCACTGCGTGAACTGCCCTTTTTTAGCGCCTAGCTCATTACAAACAAGTAGAGCGACTTCCCAAAGAGACTCCCGCGTATTGTGCGTGTAATCTGCTACAGTTGCCTTCTTTGATTAAAATCTGATATCGCAGTATGTTTGAAACTTAGAGAGTTGCTGAATTTTCTCTTTATAGTAAACACTGAGGCGAGTATTAAATAAAAATGTGATATAAATATCTTGAAAATTTTGACTTGTAGAAATTTTTAAATAGTAAACACAAGTGGATTACGAGTGTAGAGCTGTTGCTCTTTTAACCTCCCGTACCCACTGTGTTATTTCAAAGCTCTTCAAATTTAACAAAGTTTTATTCTCTTTCTTAAACCTTTAATGCATAGTGTAGCAAATCAGCTACATGTCTTATTTTTTCCATTATCTCTCGAACTGATCAACATTTTTGCAGAAGTTCAATTGTAGCTGCTTGTGTACCTAGTGTTACATACGCTTCTAGCTCGCCCTAGGAATTATAAATTGCAGAGTGCTACTGAATCATTTCGACATTTAGCTGCATTGAGTTAATCCTTACATGTGCGTTTGTTTACTTTAGTATTCCTCGTTTGCCACGTAGACGTAGTCAATCACATAATACTGCTGCGTTATGAGTTACTTTCTGGAAAGGTGAGTGGCATTACTGTGACATTCACTGCATCGGGTACATTATGGAAGTACTATATAGCTGACCAGCTATGAACTTTTTGTTGATAGTAGTGCATAATAATTTTAAGGAATTTTGTTTTTTCAATATTTTCTCAGTATATATGCGCTATACATTAATCGTGGTAGTTTTTATAGCTACAAATAAAAGTCATGTATTAAAGATTTAATAAATAAAGTGCTGTATTACTGTAACTTAATTCTGTTGTTGTTGTTTGTTGTTGTGGCCTTCAGTCCGCAGACTGGTTTGATGCAGCTCTCCACGCTACCCTGTCCCGTGCAAGTCTCTTCCATCTGAGAAAAAGTTCGGCAACCTACATCCTTTTGAATCTGCTTACTGCATTCGTCCCTCGGTCTCCCTCAACGATTTTTACCACACACACTTCCTTCTAATGCTAAGTTGACGATTCCTTGATGTTTCAGAATGTGTCCCACCAATCTATCCCTTCTCTTAGTCAGCATATCCCAGTAACTCCTTTTCTACCCAATTCGGTTAAGTATCTCGTCATTTGTTATGTCATCTAGCCATCTAATTTTCATAAATCGTCTGTAGCACCACATTTCGAAGGCTTCTATTATCTTTTTGTCTGAACTCCTTATCGTTCACGTTTCACTTCCATACAATGCTACTCTCCAGACAAATGCTTTCAGAAAGGACTTCCCACATTTAAATTAATATTCCATGTTAACAAGTTTCGTTTCTTTAGAAACGCTTTTCTTCCCATAGCCATTATCCATTTTATATCTCCTTTACTTCGGCCACCAGAAGTTATCTTGCTACCCAAATAGCAAAACTCATCTACTACTTTTATTGCCTCATTACCTAATGTAATTCCTTAAGCATCACCTGATTTTCTGATATTACATTCCATTACCTTCGTTTTACGCTTGTTAATATTCATCTTATATCCTCCTTTCAAGACACTGTCCATTCAATTCAATTGCTCTTCCAGATCCTTTGCAGTCTCTGACGAAATTACTATGTCATCGGCAAACCCCAAACTTTTTATTTCTTCTCCCTAAACTTTAATTGCCTCTCCAAATTTCTCCTTCCATTCTTTCACTGCTTGCTCAATGTACAGATTGAACAACATTGGGGAAAGGGTACAACCCTGTCTTACTCCCTTCCCAACCTCTGCGTCACTTTCTTGTCCTTCGACTCTAATAACCGCTGTCTGGTTTTTGTATAGTTTGAGTATAACTCTTCGATCTCTATATTTTACCCCTGCTACGTTCAGAATTTGGAAGAGTGTATTCCAGACGACATTGTCAAAAGCTTTCTCCAAATCTACAAATGCTAAAAATGTAGGTTTGCCTTTCCTTAAGTCGTAATGTCAGTATTGCTTCCCGTGTTCCTACATTTCTCCTAAATCGGAACATCTTCCCCAAGGTCAGATTCCACAAGTTTTTCCACACGTATGCAAATAATTCATGTTAGTATTTTGCAACCATGAATTAATAAATTGATAGAAAGAGCCACTTTGTGAGGATACAGGGTTTTAGGTTAGTAACCTCTTTGGTACGTTTTGGTCGAACGATAGTTATCGTTGGCGTGCAACGATAGCTGCAGGGCGACAATGCTTAGGTTGGAACGTTTATCGTTTGTTGGCCGGTGTGCGGCAGTCTCCCGCCGACCGCATAGCCAGGCAATACAGTAGCATATCGACAGTGAGTCCGTAATCCGCGTTTAGCGCTGGCTAAAGTTTTGCCCATCAGTCGTATCGCATATGAGTTTCGGTTGTAATTGCGTATTGAAATGTTTCAGTGTGGACTTGTAGACAATGATCGTAGTGGCACGTGGTTATTTAATGAGTGTATTTAAAGAAAGAGTTAACATTTGTTGTTCCGTAATAAAGGAAGTGAACAAAGTTTATTGTTATGGATCAACCCAGTAACTGTCCGCATCCCATACCGTCATACCAATGGAACAATGATTAAGGATTAATTAAACAGCAAATTAGGTGGACGCAGCTGTGACGTTATAACTTAATAACAATGTTTTTATACTTTCGCAGAACAAATGTTGTGTTGACAATTTGTGACGTCAATAAAATCAATTATAAAAACACTTCTAGCATTGAACATCCCTTCAAACTAAAATGTTTAGTTTTGTAGCATTATCAAGAAAAAAAAAAAGTTCAAATCTTTGTTAAGCTTAAGGGACTTAACTACGGGGTCATCAGTCCCTAAACTTAGAAACTACTTTTGAACTACCTACAACTAAGGACGGCACAAATATCCATGCCCGAGGGGGGATTCGAACCCCCGACCGTAGTGGCCGTGCAGACCATGACTGAAGCGCCTCAGTCCCCTCGGCCACCGCGGCCGGCGTAGCATTATCGTTGTGGGGGTGAATATATTGTGCAATTCTTCGTGAACCGATCTTTTCTGTTGCTCTGACGTTGTGTTGAGGTGGAAGTCATGCCCAGATGTTTGTAAGTGTGGCTATACAGCAGGCGCACATCGCATTAATTTAAACTGGCATAGCTTCCTTCCCTACAAGACGTCCGATTTGTACTGTATAGAGACGCGAACACAGACGAAACAGGTAGACGTGACCTGTCCGTGCTCGCCTATTCAATTCCCCGGGCGTCCGGACAACAGACATGCAGCGAGTCCTTGACCAAGCAGGCGAGCAGGCCAGCCGCAACCGGTCGAACACGGCGTGTAGCTGCACTCTGGCGTGAACGTCGGTGATCCGCCGCGCTCCTGACGGTCGGTAACAGCTGCAGCTCGCGTAACGTCGGAGCCACCGAGGCAGCAATTTTGTGTGACGGGCGTGTGCTGCTGCTAACATCAGCGCAGCGGGTCAACAGTTCCTATGGCGCCTGCAAATCGAATTAAACTTCACTGGCCACGATTCCTGAGCTAGAGCAAATGAAACCAAATCTGCCAAGGTCGCTCCTTAGTAGGTCACAGGAAGCAAAAACGTGATTCAGACAGGTCTCTGCCTTAGCAGGAGAAACATTGCCAGATATAAATATAATAAGCACATATGAATAGATAGCGCTGAGAGTAATACAGGGGAAGACTTTATGAGACACGACACGCAAAAGAGGAATCAGGAGTAAATGTTAAATTGAGAATATATATATATATATAAATGAATTTGTGTTCGTTAGATTCGCTAAAACTCGAGAACGGCTGAACCGATTTGGCTAATTTTAGTCTTGAAATATTCGTGTAAGTCCAGGGAAGGTTTGAACGGTGATAAAATATGGAAACATTGTCCGGAAAAGAGAAAAATCGGGAAAAACTGAAACAGCTTTTTCCAGTGAGCTATAAATACCGTTCGTCCAAATGCGATAACATTTTGTACATTTGAAGTTGAAAGCAAGATGAAGGCTCGCATCAAATTAAATTTGGAAAAGTCGCCCGGAAAGTAGGAAAATATAGGAAAAACCGAAAACGATTTCTTTTATTAATATAAAAATGAATTCCTGTTCGTTAGTCTCGCTAAAACTCGAGAACGGCTGAACCGATTTGAGTAATTTTAGTCTTGAAATTTTCGTGTAAGTCAGGGAAGGTTTGAACGGTGATAAAATATGGAAAAGTTTTACCGAAAAGAGGAAAATCGGGAAAAACTGCAACAGCTTTTTCCAGTGAGCTATCAATACCGTTCGTCCAAATGCGATAAAATTTTGTACATTTCATGTTGGAATCAAGATGAAGGTTGCATCAAATAATAATTTGGTAAAGTCGTCCGGAAAAAAGAAAAAAATAAGAAAAACCGAAAGCGATTTTTTTCTACGAATAAAAATAAATTGCCACATGGTTGTAAGAGCATCATTTGAGTAAGGCTTGACAGAATGAAGTTTACATGAAATCTACCGGAAAAGTGCGTTTTTAGCGTGTTTTTGATCTAATTCAGCACTATAACTGACTATTCGCACGACGGAGAGGGGTAATTGTTTTGTTCATTATGGCCTTGGAAAAGTTTTTACAAAAAAAAAAAAATAAAATAAAAAATAAAAAAAAAAATAAAAAATGAGACAGTTAAAAAGGAAAGTCGCAAAATTCGAATCAAGTTTCTTTTTCAATGTGTTTCTAAATGTACTCAATACTATAAGTTGAGAACCGTTCATCCGCTTGCGATGAACTTTTGATCATTTGACGTTCAACGAAAGATGAACTAAAAATTCAGGAAAGTTACCCGGAAAATTTGGAAATTCGCGAGAATCTGAAAGAGCTTTTTTCAATGGGATATCAATATCATTCGTCTGTTTGCGGTAAAACTTTGCATATTTGACGTTCAAAGTAAGAATAACGTTCTTATGAAATAAAAATTTGGAAAAGTTTCTCGGAAAATTAGAAAATACAGAAGAAATACAAACAGATTTTTCTATGAAATATCAATACCATTAATCTGATTACGATAAAATTTCGCACATTCGACGTTCAAAACGAGAGGAAGCTTTGAGTGAAGTAAAAGTTTGGAATATTTGTCCAGAAAATACGAAAATTTGTGGTAAACTGAAAGAGCTCTTATCTTTGGGATATCAATATCATTTGTACGACTGCGATAAAGTTTTGTACATTTGACGCCAGCCGCGGTGGCCGAGGTGACTGAGGCGCTCCAGTCACGGTCAGCACGGCCACTACGGTCGGGGGTTCGAATCCCCCCTCGGGCATGGATATTTGTGCCGTCCTAGTTCGTAAGTAGTTCATAAGTAGTTTGTAAGTTTAGGGACTGATGACCCCGTAGTTAAGTCCCATAAGCTTAACAAACATTTGAACATTTTGTACATTTGACGTTCAAAGCAGATGCCTTTATGAAACTACTGGGTCTAAAATACATATGATTTAAATTAGTATGATTTATATTGAGAGGCAAGTGACACGAAGTTCACCGGTCATCTAGTAGATATATGAAAACTTAATTGTGATGTGGGGAGTGGAATTCGGTTCTTGGCAAAGGTAGGGAAAGAAAAATAGTAGGTGAATATGAAGAGAAGGAATGAAACAGAATGCCGCGTGGAAGAATTATGTATGGAACATAATTTACTCATAAAATACACTTGGTTTAAGAATCATGAAAGAAGGTTGTATACGAGGAAGATCCCAGGAGACACTTAACGGTAGAGATAAATTTCATACAGGTTTAAAACTGTAAGACATATTCTGGGGACATATAGACCAGGCCTGATCGGTCATGAACTGTAGACTGAAATTCGAGAAATTGCAGAAAGGTAGCAAAATTAAGAGATGTGACCTGGATAAAAAGAAGACACCTTAAGTTTTTGATATTTCCAGAGGGAGCTTTAGTCAACAATTGACAGAATCAGGGGCAAATAAAACAGTAGAAGTGCATTTGGTAGCTTTGAAAGAGCAAATAGTGAAGGTACCAGAGGAATAATTAGGTAGAGAGGCAAGATATACAAAAAATCCTTCGATATCACAGGAAATAACAAATGTAATTGATGAAAGAAAAAGTTATAAAAATGTAGTACATAAAGCAGGCAAGAAATGCAAAATGGCTAAGCAGGGGTGGCTAGAAGGGAAATGCAAATCGGTGGGAGAATGTAAAACAAGTGGAAGATACCGCTTATTGGAAAATAAAAGATGCTTTTCCAGACAAGAAAAACGTTTCTATGAATATCAAGAACTCAAATATAAACAGTTCTCGACAAAGAAGTGAAAGCTGGAAGGTGGAAAGAGTATATAAAGGGACTCTACAAAGGAAAGGAAATTGGAGACAATATTGTAAGAAGAGAAGGTAGAGTAGATAAAGATGAAATATGAGATGGTATACTGAGAGAAGAATTTGCCATAACAGTGAAAGACCGCACCAAGGCCGCTGGAGTAGACGACATTCCCTCATGGCTACTGCAATTTCTGGGGGAGCCAGAGATGACAAATCTATTTCATCTGGTATGTAAAATGTATGAGACAGGTGAAATACAAGACTTTAAGAAAAATGTAAAAATCCCCTTTCAAAGAAAATCAGATGCAGACAGGTGTGAAAATTAGTTTAATAAGTCATTATTGCTAAATTTTAACACGAATAATTTACAGAACGATGGAAAAGCTGGCAGATAGGTTTCGGGGAAAATCAGTTTCGATTCAGGAGAAATGTAGGAATACGGGGGGTGGGAGGGGGTAATAACAATTTACGCCTTATCTTAGGAGATAGATTAAGCAAAGGCAAGGCAAATCTTTTGTAGATTTGAAGGCCGGCCGAGGGGGCGAGCGGTCTGCGGAGTGTCAGTCATGGTCTGCACGGCCGCTGCGGCCGGGGGCATTTTGTTGACAGGTTTCTTACCACGACTCCAAACAATCAACTCACATGGTACTGCGAGACGCCGGCCGCGGTGGCCGAGGAGACTGAGGCGCTTCAGTCACGGTCTGCACGGCCACTACGGTCGGGGGTTCGAATCCCCCCTCGGGCATGGATGTTTGTGCCGTCTTTAGTATAAGCTAATTCATAAGTGTTTTGTAAGTTTAGGGACTGATGACCACGTAGTTAAGTCCCACAAGCTGTACAAACATTTCAACATTCTTAGATTTGAAGACAATGTCGTTTGGAATACACTTTTCCAAATTCTGAAGTCATAATAGGGTAAAATAAAGGGAGCGTATGGTCATTTACAGCTTGTACAAAAACCTGACAGAAGTTATTAGATTTAAGGGCAAGAAAAGGACGCAGATTTTGGGAAGGGAGTAACACAGGGTTGTACCCTTTCCCCAATGTTAAACAATTTTTACATTGAGCAAGTTCGAAAGAAAGCGAGAAGAAATTGGAACAAGGAATTATATTTCAGGGTGAAAAAATAAAAATATTCTCTTTGCCGATGACACAGTAATTCCGTCAGAGACAGCAAAGGACTGGAAGAGCAGTTGAATGGACAGTGTGTTGAAAGGAGCGTATAAGATGAACATTAAAAAGAGCAGAACAAGGGTAACGAAATGCAGTTTAAGAAAATCAGGCGATGCTGGAGGAATTAGTTTCGGCAACGAAACTATAAAGGTGGTACATGCGTTTCGTTACTTGGGCAGTAAAACAACATATCTTGGTCGCAGTACAGAGGATATAAATGCAGAATGGCAATGGAAAGAAAAGCGTTTTTGAAAAATAGAAATTTGTTAACATCGTATATTAGTTTAAGCGTAAGGAAACGTCTTCTCAAGGCAATTGTGTGGTGTTTCCCTTGTAAGGGAGTGAAATATGGTCGATAAATAGTTCAGAGAAGAAGAGGATAGAGGCTTTTGAATTGTGGTACTACAGAATAATGCTGAAGATTAGGTGGGTAAACCGCGTAACTACTGAAGAGGTACTGAACAGGAATTAGTTGAAAAGGAATTTTTGACATACCTTGATTAAAAAGGGATCGATTGCTAGGACACCGTCTTAGACATCAAGGAAACGTGAAATCAGCATTGGAGGGTAGTGTGTGGGTTAAAAATCGCAGAAGGAGACCAAGAGACGAGTACAGTTAACAGATCCAAATGGACGTGTGTTGCCTTTCTTATGTGGGCATCGAGGAGCTTGCTCCGGGTAGAGAAGGGTGGACAGCTGCAACAAAACAGTATCCCGACTGAAGATCACAACAATTAAATGTAAAGTTAACTACTAGACTCACTATACCGCTGGACCTTCACCAACGTACGTAGAAGTGTTAGAAGGCTGTTGCTGTTCTATAGAGCGAATTCACGCGTGCATTGCACGGTATGCAGATGGAAATGACAAGCCGCATTTGGCAACGCATACGGGTAACGGGGAACTAAGTCTCAAACTTTGACGTATTCGAGTGTTATTACGCTTCACGAGTGACGTACTGACTACTGTTCGAGGACCTCCATTCCGTGGAAAACGTAATCGATGGTCCTCCAAGATCTGTAAATACAGTCATACGAGCCAAGACACGTGTCGAGCTCTCGCGCCATTAACACGTGTGTCTACGGACAATAGACTGGGTATCTACATCTGCATCTACATGGGATACTCTACAAATCACGTTTAAATGCCCGGCAGAGGGTTGTTGGAAAGTACTTGTCTGAACTCGGAAGGGCGACGACGGAAGATTAAAACACAATAGAGACGTTGACTTTCTTGTTTCATTACTAGCAGTGACCACGTATTAGAAAGTCACAAATTAAATTTTTCGCCAATTACCGACTAGTAGCTGGAATTACCACCGAAGAAAACAGTTAATATCATAAAATAGTCATTTCGACTGATTTTTTCCGTCGGTTTTTGGTAGAACATAATCAATAAATGAAAAAGAACCGCAGTTTTGTGTGTGTTCTACGAATTTATTTTTGTTTACTTAACCGCTTTTCAGCTTATAAGGCCATCTTCAGAACTTTGACTGCTGTGTCAGTGAGATTACAATGTTTTGATACTTTATTGAAAGAGATGACATATGTCTACACTTCGATTGACATACATAGTACAACACGTCAATGACATTGTGTAATAACAATTGGCAACTTAAAAACTAATTAGTAATCAATGAATATACAGTGTGCGGGGATAAAACAAGGAATAAATTTGAACATAACCTGGAAAATGGAACTACCCACTATTATAAACAAACTCATAACGGTAACAAATTATATAAATAAGTGCCTTGATAATAATTTTGGGCGATAATTGTAGATAGGTGTTACATATGACAGTTCTAAGGCCAGGTTTGATCAATTAATTATACAAATAAATAAATGTCTAAGTCAACATTTAGGTCATTTTTAAGGATGTTACCTATTGCAGATGTAACCCATGGTTACTTAAATTAGAATCAATAGCCTTAAATAATTGCAAGTAGACCTATTCTGACAACCAAAATACTTAAAACGTAGGCACCTGGAAATAACTATAGTTTATGAACCTGAATGGAGGGACAATTGAGAACATGAAATTAAACTGCTATTTTATATTTTGAAATGAATTCTTCTGTCTTGTTATTGTATTTTTACTTGTTCGTAAGAACCACCGAGCTTCCCTTGCCTGCTTTAGTTATGATTGTTTTCTCTGTGTAGTTTTTCTCTAAGAATTTTTACGTAACAGCGTTCTAATTTCGCTTGCAAGCCAGAATTTATGAGCTACTGATTTTGCTTTCTTTGCGGCATGTGAACTGCTTCTGATCGTTACATTGATATGTTTAGGTACTAGGTTATTGAATTTACAATATTTATTAAAACTGTTGTGTTGAATCGTTTGATGAAGCTTGAGATGGATACTGTGGTACTTCAGGTGAAGGCCTCCTAGGAATGCTTGACTGGGTGTCATATACATTATTCTTCTTTGTGTCTTTGGCCTCCTTTTCCGCAGTTGCATTTATACAATTTGTATAGGTTATCGGACCGTCTTATGCAACTGTAAATTAGTCTACTTGAGACGAGAAGAGTTTCGCTTTATTCTAAAGCATCTTCAGTGGTCAACTGTACAAGAAATGGTTTGTATTACATAATTTGTTTGATTTTTACTAAATTATCTCGGTAACAGTTCTCATGCACTTGGAATGTTCTGATTCTGAATAAAATGGACTACTAATATTACTCACGAATTGTTATGTTGTCCATGTGTGATTTTCAGCACATTGTCATATACTGTCACTGTTTATATTTATACTATTTACACCTTTTACAGTTGCACTTCATACAAAAGTTTTTGAAAAATAGCCATTTCTGTGGCCTGGCAGGATAACTATGTCCTTTGTTTTGTTTTTGTTTATCGTCTGTGTGTGTGTGTTATTTGCTTATAAGTTCTTTGGTTCGTGCTATAATATTTTATATCATTCATTTTATTTCAAAATATTTATAATTTTCCTTAGAAATAATAAAAATAAAATGTTTGTCGAAGGTAAAGTCGAACACTGATCATCAGCTTGACAGTATATCACACAACTGCCTGCAGACTCACTAATATACGAGCGTCCTCCACAAAGTATGTTCCGTTTCTATTTCTATCCGTGGCAGCGCTACGATCGCAATTCTGAGCATACGCGGCAGTTATTCTGACTCAAGGAGAAGTACGCCATTTTCAGATCACTGCTGTCGACGTATGCACTGTAGTGCTTCTTTATAATGTCAACCGTAATTGAAAATGCCGCCGCGTGTGAAAACAAATGTGAGATTTGTTTCGTGAATGCAAAGGAAGTTAAACCAAAGGAAATTCATCGGGAAATCGGCAAGGTTTACGGACAAAATGCTATGAGTAATCAATATCTAGAAGATGGGTGAGACTGTTCAATGAAGGACATGGAAAGTGCACGATGAACAACGAAGTGGACTTCCGTCTATGTTTACTGATGAACTGTTTCACGCAATTGAGGAGAAGATTAAGCGTAACCTTAAGTTTGCACATAGTGCTCTTGCTATGGAAGTTCTGCACATATCACTATCACTAATTCATGAAATTATTACTGAAAACTGGAAATTCCGAAATTTTGCTCACATTTCGTACCGAAAGTTCTTACTCAGCAACACAAAAAACAACGGAAGGGCAGTGCACTTCAGTTTTTGATACGCTACGAGGAAGAAGGCGATGGTTTTCTTTCTAGGATAGTCGCGGGGGATGAAACTTGGGTATCGTATGACACCCTTGAAACAAAACGCCAACCAATGGAATGGAAGCACCCTGCATCCCCAACGAAGGTTAAACCGAAGCAAATCCTGACACTCGAAAAGTCATTGCTGCGATTTTTGGGACTAGAGAAGGCATTTTGTTGACAGGTTTCTTACCACGACTCCAAACAATCAACTCACATGGTACTGCGAGACGCCGGCCGCGGTGGCCGAGGAGACTGAGGCGCTTCAGTCACGGTCTGCACGGCCACTACGGTCGGGGGTTCGAATCCCCCCTCGGGAATGGATATTTGTGCCGTCCTTAGTATAAGGTAGTTGATAAGTAGTTTGTAAGTTTAGGGACTGATGACCCCGTAGTTAAGTCCCATAAGCTTAACAAACATTTGAACATTTGAATTTGAATTCTTGAGGAATCACCGCAGCATCCCTTTCAGCTTCACATACGCCAACTGTGCTATGGAGATGTTTACCAAAATTGTGTACCGATGTCTCTTAAATAAGTTACGCGTAAATCCATATTTCATAAGGCAGGTTTTATTTGGAGATAATGCCTTTCCACAAAGACGACACTGTCATTAGGCAGATTTTATAGGGAGGTGAAATCCAGTTCGCCAATAACTCCACTGTCAATAGTCATAATATCAATTAATGGGTTTCTGCAAATGCTCATCAAATGGAAGCGCACCGAGATGTTAACGTATGACACGGCATTCTATTAGACATTAACAATTTACGTATTGTTTTGTTGAGTGACCATCATTACTCTAGAGTAGTAATCCCCGGTGACCCTCCTACATAAAGTATGTTCTCTTGCAGCGCTCTATAAGACCTATGACAGCTGTAATGTGTTTTAGGAAAACCTTCCGCCGTCTGGGGTATCCGGGATTAACTAACAACTGACAATAGGGTCAGACGGCTACCAGGTATACTAAATGTGACACACAGCGTACTTAAAGTTATACATTTATATAATTTGTAAACCAATGGTTGACTTCTGTCTCATAAATCAGTGTACAAGCCCAAGCGAAGTGCTACATTATGAAATACAGTACTCTAAGTGAAACTATTCCATGATTATTTGTTATACCTTTTTTTCCAATTAAAATTTGTGTAGTTTGTGGGTATTTTCGTTTTCAGTCTCTTTTTAATTTTAGTTTCAACGTAATATTCCAAAAGTGCCACACCCACAGTCTTAGTGCGTCAGAATATGTGGAATGTTCCGTCTTTGTTATGTTTATTCGTTCAAATGTTTTTTACCCACTGGACCAAAGTACTATGGGCATCAATCCCTGGAATTACGAACTATTTAAACTAACTTAAGAAAAGCGCACAGACCCATGCCCTAGAGGACGCAGTGGAGCGGCAGAGGGCTCTAAGGCGGCTTGCTGCGAGGTGCGCAGTTTCTCGCCGTCTGAGGTTGGAGAACTTCCTCGGTCATGTGTGTGTGTGTGTGTGTGTGGGTGGGTGCAAGTGTGTGTGTGTGTGTGTGTGTGTGTGTGTGTGTGTGTGTATGTTGTCCTTAGCGTTAAGTTAGTTTAAGTAGTTTGTAAGCATAGGACATAAACACAGCAGTGAAGTCCATTTCATTTACAAACATTTGAAGATGCCCCACAGAGGACACGAACCTCCGACGACGAGCAACCGCGCGCCACTCCACCGCGGCTGTTTATTCGTCGTTATTGTTCACTTCAAAATTACTGCTGGTATGTCTGCAAAGTCTCCAACAGAGTGTAAATTGAAGTATCAACAGCTGCATATGGGCGGACGTACCCAAAACTACATTCCTGACCATTAAAATTGCTACACCACGATGATGACGTGCTACAGACGTGAAATTTAAGCGACAGGAAATATGTAAATGGTTAGCTTTTCAAAGCATTCACACAAGGTTGGCGCCGGTGGCAACACCTACAACTTGCTGACATGAAGAACGTTTCCAGCCGATTTTTCATACACAAACAGCAGTTGACCGGCATTGCCTGGTGAAACGTTGTTGTGATGCCTCGTGTAAGATGCGTACCATCACGTTTCCGACTTTGATAAAGTTCGGATTGTAGCCTATCGCTATTGCGGTTTATCGTATCGCGACATTGCTGCTCGCGTTGGTCGAGATCCAATGAGGGCAATACGGAACGCCGTGCTGGATCCCAACGACCTCGTATCACTAGCAATAGAGATGAAATGCATCTTATTCGCATGACTGTAATGGATCGTCGAGCCACGTCTCGATCCCTGAGTCAACAGATGGGGACGTTTGCAAGACAACAACCATCTGCACGAACAGTTCGACGACGTTTGCAGCAGCTCGGAGACCATGGCTGCTTCAAAGACAGGAGCACTTGCGATAGTGTACGCAACGACTAACTGGGTGCACGAGTGGCAAAACGTCATATTTTCGAAAGAATGCAGGTTCTGTTTACAGCATCATGATGGTCGCATCCGTGTTTCGCGGCATCGCGGTGAACGCACAGTGGAAGCGTGTAGTCGTCATCGCCATACTGGCGTATCACCCGTCGTAATGGTATGGGGTGCCATTGGTTACACGTCTCCGTCACCTCTTGTTCGCATCGACGGCACTTTGAACAGTGGCCGTTACATTTCAGATGTGTTATTACCCGTGGCTGTACCCTTCATTCGATCACTGCGAAACCCTACATTTCAGTAGGTCCGGTACCGGCCTTCCTACATACGGAAAATGTTCGACTGATGCCCTGTGCAGAAAGGGTGAAACTGGTCACAGTGCCCTACACGCGCACAAAAGTTCAAATGTTTGTAGAGCTTATAGGACTTAACTACGGGATAATCAGTCCCCAAACTTACAAACTACTTAAGAACTAGCTAAGGACGGCACAAATACCATTGCCCGAGGGGGGGATTCAAACCCCCGACCGTAGTGGCCGTGCAGACCGTGACTGGCGCGCCGCAGTCCCCTCGGCCATCGCGGCCGGCAGCAAATTGTGTTAAATGTTAAATGTTTGTAATTCTATCGGACCAAACTGCGTGGTCATCAGTCCGTAGCTTACAAACTACTTAAACCTAGGTAAACTAACCTAAGGACAAACACACACACCATGCCCCAGGGAGGACTGGAACCTCCACGGCGAGCAACTGCGCGCTCCGCAGCGAGACGCTTTAGACCGCTCGGCTACTCCACCGCGGCCACAAATTGTGTTTGAACCCAATAGCAACCCTGCATTGGGCGCCCAAAAATGCTGCCATTATTGAAAAGAAACAGAAATTGGACGCCTCTGAAAACACTCTTACATGCCAATCTGTTTTCCAGCCGTCTAGCATGACACTGCACATTAATCATTTTAGACGTAGGTAGTATTGCAGCGTGATTTCATTGTTCATCTTCAACATGGAAACTACATACTTCAATACCAGTTACTAGAAAACATAGTAATGTACACCTCCTGTGAATATAAACTACCTATCGGTCCGTATATATATATATATATATATATATATATATATATATATAGTCACTAGTGTTCGCGCAATGGAGGGACCCCAGTCACTTGTGAGCGAGTGGTCTAAGCTGTATGGTGGGCCCAGTGGCTCTAACATTCTATGACTGAATAAATGGTAATAGCATCGAAAACATACATTTCCGGACGTATGTTCATTAGGCAATTTTTACTGGATGTCCTCTCCTCGATCTATCAAACGTTTGTAAACCTATAGTATTCAAAGACTTAGGTTATCAGTTCCTACACTTACCAACTACTTAAACTAAGAATTATAAATACACCCATGTTGTAGGACGCCCGCGCGCACCGCAGTAAGGCGTCTTGCTGCCCTCGGCTATTCCGCCATGGGCTCGATCTATAGCTATAACATTTGAAGCTAATGCTTTCGCAGTACCACGATTACAACGAAGAACAGCAACAGTCAACCATCCATATCCGTGTTGGCCAACCGTATCCTTGGTAAATAAGGCGAAATGTACTACAGCCACAAAACATCGTTGGACGTGGTTTGGAGAGTGCAAACAGCAGAGATGTTATATCTCACCGTTCTTTTAATGTTATCGAACTAGGTAATAAGAACTATGGTAAAACATGTCTGACATTAAACACGCCCTTTGTTAATAGAACAATCAGTCGCCGCAAAATTAATGAGATGGAGTCTGTCGCCATCTGTTATAAAGGATTTCGTGTGTTATAAAGCTCTCGGCGGCTACCTAGCAGCGTTTAGGAACAGTTTCTTGAGTTCTACGACCTGGTAACACAAATTTTATCTAGTCAGAGGTGCCAGCTATGCATGTTTTGCATAGCATTTCATCACTTGATTATTCGCCAAGTGAGCTTTGCACGCGTTCACACAGACCCTAAGTAAAGGCTACTATCGCTACTATTCTGTGGTCAGTGTCCTCTCCTACTTGTATTCTCCACAGCAGATCAGGATTGCTTACCTGATGAATGTTCTGTCCCATTGTATGTCTCCTCTTCTCAGGTCGCAGATTCTAACGTAGTGCAGCTTTCGACGTGTGGTGCCAGAATTTGGTAGCTAGGGAACTGTCTCTGCCAACTTGAAATTAGAACCTCTTTTGGGAATAACTTCTATTTATTACGATCAGCGTGGCCTGTAACGTTTTTTGCCATATGCACAGATATCATAAATAATCTCGCGGTATCTGAATGTTAATCTAATGACCACCTTCTAATTATGAAAATATCTCGTCGTATTCTCTCACTATCACCAGAGCAACAGCTCGTTTAATTCACAAAATGTTGGCGCAAGGCCTCCACATGCAAATGCACTGCCTCAGAGCTCTTCAGCCTCACCAAAGGAAATAACAGCAGGCAGATAACACTTCCGCTATATCAAAACCGCACCTCGATATACGTGGCGCCTGTCCAGAGGCTCACTACCGACTACCACTCGAAACCAAGCTCTTACTTTGCGCCTTAGTTTTAGAAACCTCCACACGAGTGGGTGGTTCAAAGCAACCATTAAGACATCACTTTCTATATATAAAATCTTTCAAATAAACTGTACTTTAAATTGATAAGAAAACTGTAGTTATTACCATCGAACCTGGTCGTAATCTGTCATAGTGCTGGAATTGCGAAAAATAAACTGTAAATAATCAATAAAGGACATTACAAGTTTTATATTTACGCCATACAGACGACCGAAAAGCAGCAGGCTGCCTGCGGCCACTGCAGCAATCTCCTGACGGCCAGGCGACCATCTGTCGCGGCCGGTACGCTGCTAGCTTCCGTGTACTGGGCTGCTCTTCAATAAAACTGTGGGGACTGCCAACGGCAGGTCATACGAAAAGAAATGAAAATTTATAAAAATGTGGCTAAATTAAACAATGTGGGGTAGCACCACAGTGTGTTCTATGAGAAAAATGATTGTTTATTAAATGCAAACGTAGGTTTCCACGGCTGCTCTCATTATCAAATAAAATTCTTCCGGGTATGAGACCGCGTCGTCATTTTATAAACTCTACCGACGTTTCGGCCACTGTTGCAAGCGGCCTACATCAGGGTCTGTGGCTGACTGCTAATTGTACGATTGCTAGGGGCTTTTATATCAGCGGATTAGGGAGAGGAAGGGGGACGTTGGTTTTCCTTTATTGGTTGTTACCCTTTCCACCAATGTCGTGCAATAATGGCCTGATGAAGGCCCCCTGCAACAGTGGCCGAAACGTCGGTAGAGTTTATAAAGTGACGACGTGGTCTCATACCCGGAAGAAATTTATTGATAACGATTGTTGATGTTTTTTCATGCTGAACATAGTATAACTAAAGGCTTCTACAACACATTATTGAAAACTGAACTTCTCTATTATATAGAACAAACTACGCACGACTTGCATTCAGGTTCGTTTGGTGATATCGGTGTGGTAATGCGGCCACCATCGCTGCATTATGAAAATCGAACTTTCCATATTCGTAATTTCGGTCGACACTAGTCGTGATCGTTCCGTCTGACAGTGGCAATTTGAGGCCGCCGCGCTATTCTGAGAGGTAAGTGGGGAAATCACGTAAAGGTCACTCGTCGGCGCATCCAGGACCTGACGTCACACCACAGGTGGCGAACAGCGGCGGTCGATAGGAGGGACTCTCAGTGGACAAAGGAAACAGCCGCGCAAGTGCCGTGTCGCACGCTCCGATACACTAACAGCGGTTGGTACCTGCGTTGCTTCACGTGGACGCTGATATCTTACTCCTGAACTTCATGCTACTCGCGTAACGTAAAGTAGCGCTGAGGTCCGTGTCCGGTCGTCTTGCACTCACTCGCCAAGAAGTTCTGTGGGACTCGGACACTAAACGAAACGTCTTTCATCGCCTTGGTGTCAGTCAAGGGCTAGAAACCAGCGTTACAGAATACATGAAGCCAGTATTTTACTATACTTATTTGTTCTTCTTTATCACCCTAAATTTGGAGGATAGTGTTGCAAGTTTTTGGACGAAAGTGTCTCGAAAATAATTCAGAACGTTGTGATTTTCAAGATCTTCTGCGAAAAAATTAAAACTGATGCACATGAGATGCTGAAAGAAAGCGATAGAATCATGTAGTAAATACAGTGTTGTATTATGGAGCGAACGTGTAACATCAAATCCATTTAAACATTTTAATTTGTCTTTAGAGTTCTAGTTATTTCTAGATTGATTGAGAAATACTTTGTTGTTCAAATGTTTGTTAAGCTTATGGGACTTAACTACGAGGTCATCAGTCCCTAAACTTACAAACTACTTATGAACTACATTATACTAAAGACGGCACAAATATCCATGCCCGAGGGGGGATTCGAACCCCCGACCGTAGTGGCCGTACAGACCGTGACTGAAGCGCCTCAGTCTCCTCGGCCACCGCGGCCGGCAGAAATACTTTAACAGAAAGTTCTGGTAGTGCTTATATGCTGTGTAAACCTAGATTTATCTCAAGTACATATTTCTACATCTACACATTCACTCTTCAAAAAATGTTCAAATGTTTGTTAAGCTTATGGGACTTAACTACGGGATCATCAGTCCCTAAACTTACAAACTACTTATGAACTACTTAACACTAAGGATGGCACAAAATATCCATGCCCGAAGGGGGATTCGAACCCCAGACCTTAGTGGCCGTGCAGACCGTGACTGGAGCGCCTCAGTCCCCTCGGCCACCGCGGCCAGCTTCACTCTTCAAGCCGGATTTATGTGCATCACATCCTGTGCCCTTGCATGTGTGTGACATGTTGTTAATAAATTATCGCTTAGTTCAATAAAAATTTCTATTATCAACTTTTGTCCAATTTAACAAAACTAATTTGGGAGTTATGGGTAGTTAACTGCCGCAGAGAGCCACCTCTCCTTCCAAGGGCCTTGCGCATAGCAAGCACTCAGCCGTTAACTTAACATTAATTGAGTGTCATGGAAGCCTCTTGTGACAAGTTAGCAAGCGAAATTCGTGATACCATTACGATACAAGCTCTTCATGCTCCACTGGAACCTGCCGTAACAAGGTTTAAACACTGAAAGTTGCTCATCGTTCTTCTTGAGTTGTCTGAGTGTTTCGATCCACAGGTGAAGAGCAAGTCAGACGTCGAAGATTAAACACGAATTGACAATAGTGATCACCAGACAATCACCTACAGTGAATCGTGTCTCAAAAACAGAACACTGAATGATTCATGAAGAACTAGAGAAAAAGGTAAAAGATTACAGCATTCAATCATCTATAATCCATGATCATCAATGGTAGTTCTCGTCAAAAAAAAAAAGTTAGCAGTTGTCGCTTCTATGTCGACAACAGGATATTCAATAACGTAGCCAAAGAAGATTTTGACCTATTCCATGTATCGAAGATACGCTGAACTGTCTGAGGAGTACTAATTTTTTTTCAAGTTCGTAACTGTATTTATGTTACTGGCAAATAGATGTTTACGAGTCTGATCGCTAAACAACTGATATTGTAATCCCAGGGGTACTGTATGAATTTAAATTTATGCTATTCGGTCTGCTTAATGCACCTGAATCTTTCGAATCGATGGTGAATAATCTGTTACCTCACCTCATGTGCATGATGTGTCTTCGTTACCTAGATGACATTATTGTAATCTCTGAAGTTTTTGAAAAACACACAGAAATATTTATATTTGTTTTAAGAGTCCTAACTTTGGTCGCCTAAAAGGTAACTCAAGCAAATATCTGCTACAGGCAAAGGAAAAGACAATACATGAACATCTAGTGTTCGACTAAGGTGTAAGCCCTGATTCCTAAAACTGATAGTGATGTGAGAACATTCCTGTCGTAATATTTTAATTACTGGTGTTTTCTTAAAGACATCTGTATGAAAGTCAGAGCCCTAAATGGGCTTATAAAATCTTATGTTCTATTCAGTTAGTGCACATCAGAACTAGATTCTTTCGACATCCTGCGAGAGCTCTGAGCCGGCCGCGGTGGCCGAGAGGATTGAGGCGCTCCAGTCACGGTCTGCACGACCACTTCGGTCGGGGGTTCGAATCCCCCCTCGAGCATGGATATTTGTGACGTCCTTAGTCTTAGCTAGTTCATAGGTAGTTTTTAAGCTTAGGGACTGATGACCCCGTAGTTAAGTCCCATAAGTTGTACAAACATTTGAACATTTTTTATTTTGAGAACTCTGACTACGGCCCCATTTCATGGCCTGTCTGACGAGAGAACAACTAGAGAGTTCGTATCAGATGTTAATGGACATGGAAATGGTTGTTATTTCGAATAAATCTCAGACGGAAATGTGAAGGTTATAGCATATGCCACCATACACCTACGAAAGTTCAGAGAAATTATGAAACTACGGAACGAGAGTGTCTTGCTTGTGATTTCACTCATCTACAAAATGAGGCAGTTACCTCTATGGCAGGCTAGTCACAGTCATTACATATAATCATTGACTTTGTTGGTTAACAGGTTTTAAGAACCCCTAAGAACAACTTGCCAGATGGGCACAACGACTTCAGGAGGATGACATTACTAATGTTAACGAAGTCATCATAATTTACGAGATTATTTATTCCTCCTGAACCAATCAAGCGTAATTAAGAAAATTAATGGATAATTTTGTAAAAAATGTAAATAAATAATAAAAAAGAGACACCCTTGGAAAGATGTGGCCGAAGTTATTTCTAATAAACTTTCTTAGGCATTGTACAGGAATTGCATGATGCATCTGAGGGCGGTCGTCTAGAATTTATAATACTTACGACAGAATCCTCAAGAGATTTTTATGGACAAGGAAATTTATAAGTGTTTCGCACTAAGTGTCATACTATGGAGAGTGCCTCAGAAGCTACTAGGACAATTCTTACGAACTCCGCGAATGGAGACACTTTTAGATTGCCTTGAGATTGACCTTCTCGGGTGATTTCCTACTTACAATAGCAGCACTAAGGAGTTTATTCTTTGTACTGATTGTCTAACCTGATATATCATTACGAAAACTGTGGAGACGCGGAGATACCTGAAGTAGCTAAGTTCATCGTGAACAATATTGCATTGAAACAGTCAGTGCAACATTAGACATTGCATGAAAACTACGGCCTACGATTCTCAAAGTACCGTCTTAATAAGACTTTGTTTCACATGCCGTCGATGTGTGCAAACGTCGAGCAGAGCAACTGGGATGAAGTTTACGTCATTGCCAAATAAACGTCCACGGATAACGGCTTTCATCTTGGTGTCATGAACCAACTACTACGGTGCACACAGTCTTTCCAGTTCATGTATCTATTTACCCATCCTCCTACCTTTCTTCTCATTGGAAAGAAACGGAAATATTGTAAATTAAATTTTCGCTATTTAGCGGAAGTGTGTAGTAATCCGTGTTTAATAACCTAATTTGTTTTTGTTAACGAGTTCTTTTTATTCAGTATACTTTCAGTTAATTCTCATTACATTTGTGTGAATAGTTTTTAGTGACTCTAGCCTTTAGTGGTGTAGGAAATGGGGATATAAATGAGGCTCACCATGGTTTTGGAAGATCTGCAATTGTCATAGGATCATAATGGAACAGGAGGGAAGAACTGCAGCTCTTCAAGCTGAATTGCATAAGGCAAGGGAAAATCTGGGCAGCTTGGAGAGGAAGAAGGGTGACCAGAAGTGGGAAGTGACAAAAGGTAATGGGAGAGCAGGCTCAGGACAGTCTAAGACAGCTTTGTAAATAATCTGGAAAATAGATTTCAACTTTCAAGAAGAATTTGAAAGAGATTAATTTCTGAAGAGAAAGAAAGTCTTGTTCTTGGTAAGTTCCCATGGTAGAGATGTTGGCTAACTAATCCAGGAAGAGCTGGGTCCAAGGTACCAGGTCACAAACTTTTACGAACATAAAGTGTTTCTGGGCTAGGTAAGAGAGGATACTGGTTCTTATGAAATATTTTACAAAAGAGACTACGGTGGCTACAGTGGGTGATTCAGTAAATAGTACTGACAGGGACTATGAATGTTTTATAGAATGTGGGCTGGTGAAGATAGTATCAGCAAAGACGCATGATAGTGAAGGATTTGAGTCTGTTTTGACACGCTGTAGTCAGCTTCATTTGAACTCGTCAACCAGGAAAGTAAGCTTTCAGTTGGATTGGCTGCTTATGTCAGATATAGAGTCCCGTATTGATTTCATTCCTATAGATGCTATCCTTAGATGAGGCTGAACAGGGAATAGCCTACACCTCAACAGCAAAGTGAAGGGGAAACTGTCTGTGTTGATTCCAAATAACTTACAGGTTGGCACTGTCACAAATGTTAAAATACCAGTGGTACAGATGTAAGAGGGATGTTTTTTTAGGGTATGGAAGGGGAAAAGAAAACCAGTTGTAATAGAGCATGGAAGACATCCTCAGTTACAGAAAACAGAAAGCAGAAGGTAGACTTTAGTAAACAATGTTTAATAGAAAGTACTCAGAAGCTGCCTATAAATCCTTACCCCACGAATTACAGTCCCATTATTATGCAATACCAGTTAATGGTATTACATCAGAATATTCCAGGACTCAAAAATGAATTTGATTGATTATTAATTTGTATTGATTAAATAGATTTTTTTCTAAACTAAATATCATTATTTGTCTTTCTAAACATCAAGTGATCTCAGGTATAGGCATTATCTCTAAGCTGTATTAGGTTATTTAACAGGAATAAACAAAAAGGTTTTGGTGGCAGCTGACTTTAATACAGATTTTCAAAGGCAATGTAGCAGTAAACATTTAATTCAATCAATAACATTGTCTTTCAATCTAACTCACACTGTAAACTTTCCAATTAGGATAACTAAATCGTCTAGAACAGACACTCATAACTTTATATCAAAGGAACGAAATCATAACATAAAACCAATAATCAATGACTTACCAGATCGTGCCATTCAACTCCTTGTGTTATGTGTAGATTATAAGAAGATTATAAAGACTGCTAAATCTGAATTGAATACAGGTCAGAAGTCAGTCCACCAAAATTTATTACTTTAGAAAACTGGTCAAAATATTAACTGGAAAGATGATAGTGCTCAAGACGCAAATGAAAAATCTTACATATTAATTAATAATGTCAGTATCATCTTTAAAAAATATTTTCCTCTAAATTTACTTAAATTAAAAAATGTCTGGTATGAAACAATGGATTACACAAGAGTAGAGAATTACTGGGGGGGGGGGGGGGGGGGTATATATGTCACCAGCTCATTTTCTGGCTCAATCCTGGATTTCTCCAATTGAATTTGACCTTGCAAAGATTGCGTCAGCATTGCTGCATAACAGTGTTGAGTTTCTGTTAGATTAGATTAATACTTGTTCCATAGATCCTATATACGACATTTCGTAATAATTTGGAGCGTGTCAGTTTATTAAATGTTGTCTACACTTGACAATCAGTATTTTAAGGATTTTTATTACATTTTTGTTGTTTTTTTATTTTTTTTTATTTTGTATTTTATTTATTTTTATTTTTAAGTTTTATGTAAAAATTCATCTACATTGTAGAAGGAGTTATCATTCCTTTAATTTTTTTTAAATACTAGTTGGCTATCTGTCACACTTTTGATGCTACTTGCCAAGTGACCGAAGACATTTGTGGCAGCGTAATTCAGTCCTTTCTGTGCCAAAGTTAGATTTAACCTTGAATAGTGAATGTCACCCTTTCTCTTAATGTTGTAACTATGCACACTGCTATTACTTTTGAATTGGGTCGGATTGTTAATAAAAAATTTCATGAGTGAATATATATACATATTGTGAAGCTACTGTGAAGATCCCTAGATCCCTAAATAAATGTCGGCAGGATGATCTTGAGTGGGCTCCAGCAATTTTTCCGATTACACGCTTTTGTGAATGAATACTTTTTTACTCAATGTTGAATTGCACTAGAATTGAGTACGTAGCTGAGCTCAAACGTTTCAAGAGATCTTCAAAATGTTTCCTCCTATTCAATCCCTAGTCAGTTCAAACACCTAAAAGTTTTGAATATTCTACCTTAGCTACAGATTTATGTTCAAAGTCTAAATTTATTAATGTTGTCATGTCATTTACTGTATGAAACTGTATATGCTTGGTTTTATCAAAGTTTAATGAGATTCCATTTTTAGAGAACTGCTTAATAACTTTCGGAAAGACATCATTTATAATTTCATCAGTTAATTCCTGTTTGTGAAGTGTGATAGCTATACTTGTATCATGAGCAAAAATAATTAGCTTAGAATCATCATGAATGTAGAATGGCAAGTGATAATTATATATGAAGAACAGCAAAAAACCCAAGACCGAACCTTATGGGACCCCATTTATGATAAGTCTCTAGTTAGAGCAATTAAGTGTTTCATCTATATCATGCGAACTGCTTCTGTGCCTCCTTAAGTGTCTGTTCTGAAGCATATCGAACTACCTCACATGAACTCTTCTTTCAGCAGACTGAATCTGAAGTTGGAATGGGTGCTTGAATCAGGTGAAGGGTCATACTTTGGCGTGGTTCATGTTGGTTCACTCAGTATGTGGGATTATACTAAACAACAGGAAAAGGTAGAGTAATAACCATGATGCTAGTAAAGACGATTAAGGATGGAAAAGATCCACGCTGGTATAATAAGAATGTTAGAAAGCTGCTAAGAAAGCAAAGACTGTTGCACTCTCGATTCAAAAAAGAACACGTAAATGATGACAGGCAAAAGTTAGTTTGCTAGGTAACACATTCAGCAATGGCATAAGTCACACTAGATGGAGCAGCTGGACTGCTATATTAAACAAGTTTTCCGAAAATTACAGCTTTATAACTATGAATACAATAGATGAGTAAACAGTTTCATCTGAAACAATGAATCCTATTGTATCTATTAGAAACAAAACATGGTTAAGTACTAAACTTCTTTTTAGTAAAACAAGTTTGTCATTCTTACAGATAACTGGTTTCTCCTTCTTTAGCAAAACCGGCTATTTTCTCTTCCAGGGCATTGAAAACATCATTGTCATTTATGTCGCTATGTCGAGAATATATGACCATTTGACAGGCAGTAACAAAGATAGAAGACGAAAGCAGTGTTGCGCTCAACGTGGATTGGCACATACAAAGGACTTTTGTTTTGCTGAAATACTTAGAACACAAATCACTGTATGGCAGCACAATGCAGAGAACCTACCTTCTTCATATTACGTATTTACCAACAAAGGGCAAGTTGTGAAATGGCAGCTACCAATATTTTAGCACGGCACGAGTCAGACTCGGGCACCATCTGCCTGACTACCTACCACTGAACGAGTCTGGCTGAGGTGCCGTCCATATTGCGTCTGTACTGATCAGGATAATATAAAATCTGCCAAATCTGAGTATAAGAGGGTAGTCAGTAAGGAAAAATTTTAGAAAAGACATAAATTGGAGTGATGTTTACAGTGATCATTAAGGACAAATATAACACATTCATAATTTTTGTCCCCAGTTCATTCGAAAACTGCTTTTCCCCCAAACAAATACAAATTAGACCACAGTTCTTAAAGGAACCATGGATTACTCAAAGAATTAAGGTCTCCTGTAAGACAAAGAGGAACTATACCTATAAATTAGAAACAGTTCAGATGTAAATGCTTTAGATTATTACAGAACATACTGTAAAATATTGAAGACGGCAATACTGACATCAAAGCAAACGCATTTACAGAGTAGGATAGTCACATCATACACCAAAATTTAAATAGAAAAATAGAGATACAGTGAAGGGGAAAATTTGTAGAGATGAAGAAAGTCACATAGGATTAAGAGTAAATGGCACAATGGTAACAGATGTATGCAATGTTGCTGCAATTTTCAATAACGTAACTATTACTGAAAACTCTTGGTTATCATGGGCAGTAACTGCTGCAATTAAATATCTCACACCCATCACTACAAATAACTACACTATCATATACCCTAATGAAACCACATCTGCTGCAAAGATCTAAGATTCCACATCTACATTTCAGCTTTACTTCGAATTTTCAAAGAAGCAGAAATAGCAAAAGTTGTAGAGTCTTCTTCAAATAAGCGTGGATGATGTTTAAACTGCAGACGTGCTAAAAACATAAACACTACAATCAAACGTGATTTTTGCTGTAATTTCGTCTGCAAACGGCAAGTGACTATCACATACATATGTGAAAACTGTAAACATGTAGACTCAGAATAAGATGTTACAATAAAATGTGTGTGTATTATCCACATTCATAGTAATGTAAGGTTTCATAGTTGTTGTAGAAAGATAGAAAAAAGCCAAGATCGCTGCTCATCAATTTTTATTTAAGACGACCGGTTTCGCTGAACTATGTCAGCATCATCTGTCACCCATTGTAATCATTATGTTTTATTATAATGACATAGTGCACCTATGCACTGTAAATTATGTTATATAACAACTAATTGACATTACAAGATTATGGTCTTGTAAAATGATTTTATTGGACCAGATGATGTTGATATAGTTCACCGAAACCGGTCGTCTTAAATAAAAATTGATGGTCAGCGATCTTGGCTTTTTTCTATCTTTCTACAATATCATAATTGGATCACCTCCTAGAACTTAAACCAAGTTTCATAGTTGATTATTACGACAAAGAAAGAACATTGCACCGTCTTTATGTAATATTTAGTGTTTTACACGTAAGAAATGGTATACACAATCTTCTGGTAACCCCAATATATGAGTTCTTTTTTTTTCGATCATTCATAAATCTAAAAAAATAGGAAAATATTAATAATAATAATAAATACATATGAGCCGTAAGAAACATAAAAATGCGGCACAGTACACATAATGATGCGCTACGCGTACGCTCGTGTGATGGATGGAACCGCGCTCGCTCGAGGGTTAAAAGCAGGTAGCAACATATTTCTCCGTTATGTCAAACATGCTCTTACCCTTCTTTGTCTATGAACGAAGGAATAAAAGTGTATAAGGATCAGATGCTGCAAGCGTTTTAGTTTCGTGAGAATCTATGTAGCTTGGGAAATACAGGAGTTCGGAATCGCGGGCTCTACAAAAGAAGACGGGAGCGATAGCTGGCCGAGAAAGGCACCATGTGGCGTCTTGTGTAACCGCTGCAGCAAGCTGCGATGCCGTCCCTGAAGCATTTGCTCGACGAGCGAGAGCCTTCCGGGAAATTCATTCTGCACTGCTACGGTTTTATATGGAAGGGTGCACGTGGGCACTGGAGAATTAGTGAAGCTTGAGATGTTCGGGTCTCGGTTTCCCAGAATCCGTAGCGAGGGGAACCGTTTATTTCCTTGGGAGATAATATTCTGCGTGCTTGTCCGTATCGCCGCGCGAGAACGACAAGAAGTCTTATTCGCCAAAACGTATGAATCCATACGTGAGGTCCACTAAAGGCGAGATCAGCGCCACAGACAAAAATAGACAGACGGGAAACCTCCGTAAGGGCCCGGACGTGTGCACAAGCGTGGCGTGGGGGGGGGGGGGGGAGGGGGGAGTGATGTCCTATGATGGCGCTGAGGTCAGAAGCAGCCCTTTAAACTGACCAGAGCAGGCGGCAGGTAGCGGCTGTCCCCACCACCACTTTCCCTCAAACGCCAGCACATCGGACACATCCGTGGTTTCGTGACAGGCGGTACCAGCCCTCCCCTCAGCCTCCGCTCCACGCTACCCTCTCTCTGATGTGCGGGAAGCACCATCAGAAGCCACCGGTACTAAGCCAGGGAACCACCTGACATTTGCTAGCATCTTACGGAACTACGTGGAGAGCGTAGGACAGTGGCTTAGGGGGTTTCTTCTCTGTATAATTACTCTGTGTCAGCGCATATTAATGGCTGCCGCACAAATTGGAGTCGTGGCGACTGTCCAGCAAGATGTGTGTGGTGGGGGGGGGGTGACTTTGGTGAGAGGGGTGGCCGACAACAGACTGCCACGACCCGAGGCACCGTTCGCTGGTATTCCAGGTAACACTCCACCAGTGTGGCAGCTTTGGGAATCTGTTTCGGTTGGCCAGAACATCGCCTGATATCTCGGTTGGTTGGATGCTATTTATCATAAATTTTGGTGACTTACATTAGCCTGCCTTGACCTGTGGTATTACACCAGCGGCCAGTAGGTCTTTTTGTTTGACCACATTCGAAACACCACGCTGAATTTATGCGTATCTGAACACCCGCTCTGAGACAGTCGTTGCATTATCGTTACTTAGGCTTCCGCGGTCAGAATCTGTTGACATAAAATTGTTCTGCGTGTTGTATCGTGTCATAATGTACGATGGCTATTACTTTAATAATGAGCTTGTCTGCCAACATTACAGTGGCATTCTTCTGGGTATACTGACGTGAGCTGGTTGTTCCGTGTCACTATATTTTGTCATTACTGCTAACTATGATGTACGTCATTATTTTAAAATAATCTATGTAATTGGTGATTTTTCTCTTTTCTTTAGGGGAGGTATGTTCTCTAAACTTTGACAAAAGCCCGTACCGAGCGACAGAGCGTCTCTCCTGCATAGTCTTCCACTGGAGTTTATCGATTACCTACGTAATACTTTCACGATTACTAAATGATCCTGCATCGAAGAACGCTGCTCTCCATTGGATCTTTTCTACTTCCTCTATCAGCCCCACCTGGTACGGATCCCACACCGGTGAGCAGTATTTAAGCTGTGGGTGAACAAGTGGACTGCAACCTACTTCCTTTGTTTTCGTATTGCATTTCCTTAGGATTCTTCCAATGAATCTAAATCTGGCATCCGCTTTACGCACGATTGATTTTATATGGTCGTTCCATTTTAAATCACTCCTAATGCCAACTCCCAGATACTTTATGGAATTAACTTCTTCCAGTTGCTGACCCGCTATAGTGTAGCTAAATGATACAGGATCTTTCTTTCTATGTATTCGCAGCACATTACACTTGTATACATTGAGATTCAATTGCTATTCCCTGCACCATGCTTCAATTCGTTACAGATCCTCCTGCATTTCAATAAAATTTTCCACTGTTACAACCTCTCTATATACTACATCGTCATCTGAAGAACGCCTCAGTGAGCTTCCGATGTTATCCACAAGGTCATTTATATGTGAACAGCAACGGACCCACGACACTAGCCTGTGGCACACCTGACGTCATTCTTACTTCGGAAGATTTCTCTCCATTGAGAATGACATGCTGCATTCTGTTATCTAGGAACTCCTCAATCCATATACAGATGTCGAAGTAGTGGCTATCAGGCGTTGTCTGTTGCTTCTTGCATAGCGAACCATGATTGGTGATCGTCGGCGAATGAAGTGAGGGCTTCCGTTTCTCTCCGACTGGCCGTGGGCTGCGAGATGGGAGTTGCTTGCTGGTGGCGCTAGTATGTTGTCAGTGCGGCCTGTTTCGCTGAGATGGCTGTTAGCCAGCAGGGGCAACCCTGCGCCCATCTTCTCTGTTCACGTGTTTAGGATGTTTTAAAATTTCGATAGCTTCCCTTATCTTCTGTTTGACCATCTCTGGTTATTTAGCGAGTATTCTGGTATCGTTAAATTTTACCCATTTGCTACATTCTTTCTGGTGTTCGGCGAATGAAGATTTATTGCGCTTGCGTAATCGAATGTACCGTTCATCTTAGCTTATGCGTTTCGCCACTGCCTTACTACTTTCACCTATGCATACTTGCCGACACTCGCATTCCACCTTGTATACTCCAACAGTGGGTAGTGCCCCTCTGTGTCTCACCTATGTATACTTACCCACTCTGATTCCATCTAGTATACTCAAGCATCGTGTAGTGCCTATGTTGAGCATAGCACATCCTAGATCTTGTGGTTACTATAGTTGACAGGCTGGACACAAACCCGGCGAAGATGTTTAGCAATGTGATCTGTGACGTTTGTTTACATATGGTAAGCCCGCTGCTAGCTGATTTTTATCAATTTCCTGCCTTCCGCGGTTTCTTTTATTTTGTTTCCATGACAGTGCGGATCACTTTGTGGGTGTAGCCATTGACCAGAAATGTTGTTCATAGATTTTTTGCCTCTGCTGTTTCGTTGTCTTCATCACATAGGCGCTGCTCGCAAATTGCCAATGAGCGGTTGACCGAATTACTCTGTGTTGGGTGGTGTTTGGATTGGGCGTGAAGATACTTGTCAATATGTGAAGTCTTCGGGTAAACGTTGCGCCCAAGTGTGCTCTGCCTTCGTCTGTAACCTTTTAAATCTAAGAATGGAATAGCAACGTCCTTCTCGACTCCTAAAACGGATGGAATTAACTCGCATTCATACAACTGGACGAAGTTCCTAGCCTCCAAACTAAGACCACTACTTGGAAAAACTAATTCATACGTGAAGAACACGACACACTTTACAGAACGCATAAAGGAACAATTTTACCCACGGACATCATGGTAAGCTTTGAAGTATCGTCACTGTTCACCAATGTGCCTGAAGACAAATTTGTACGCATCCTATAAGAGCATGGTTTAGTTGTGTTTATCTTAGACTTATTGCAAGGGGCAAGAAAGATACTATGAGCAAACTGACGGCTTAGCCAAGTTTTCTCCATTATCCCCGTTTTCAGCCGACATATTCATGGAGGCCCTCGAAGCAACGGCACATTTATTCGTTCCTTTATGCCTACGATGCTGGTTCAGATACGTCGACGATTCGTTCGCAATATGGCCACACGGCGAGATGGATCTACACAGATTTCATAACCACCTAAACAAGTTGCACAAGAAGATAGAGTTTACTTTAGAAGTCGAGAAGGACGACGCTACTTCATTCCTAAATGTGGAAGTTCACATACCAAGGTATAGCACATTTCGGCACTGGGTATATCGAAAGCCTACACATACTGACAGGAATCTGCACGCCCAATCCAACCACTGTCCAGCTCAGCAGAACTCTGTCATACGCATACTGGCAGTTCGTGCGCAGCGCCTAAGTGATAGAAACAACAAAACAGCTGAGCTAATAAAACTACTAACAACATTTCTGGCCAATGGCTACACCACAGAGTGATTCACACCGCCATGGAAACAAAACAGAAACTGCAAAAGGCAGGAAATTGATAGAAAGCAGCCAGCAGCGCGCCTACCGTCTTCGCTGGTTTGGTGTCATCCCTGTCTTTATAGTAGCAACAAGATCCAAGAAGTACTACGCTCCACAAAGGACAAGATAGAAGCACTACACGCTGCTGAAGTATACAAGGTAGAGTGCGAGTGTGGGGAAGTATACAGAGGTGATTGTAATATTGTAATTGGCTGAAGGCGAGGAAGGAGACCCATTTACAAATAAACTAATAATTTTTGAACAAGGTAGTTTTGACAGAAAGAAGGATATACGCATTCGACATTACGTCCACCCCCGATTTCAATTTTTCACCACAAACTCTGTAATTTGGATGCAGCGGTTGTGATTAACTTGAACCCAAGTTGAATGTCAATGCGTACTCTTAATGATGATTTAAATTGAATCCAATTAATTCATTTCCGATAATTTCTTTCGACTGAGTGAGTGATGAACCAATCTTTGTTTGAAGATGCTTTTAGTTCCTTTCACTTTCTGGTGATCCATATTCAGCGCTTATACGTCCTCTCTCAACAGTTACATGTAATTTCCTCCTCCATGGACTTGAGAATAATTACTAGGTTCTTAGTAAGAAAGCTTTTGGACTGCCATAATAGGAATTCTAAAAATAAAACTATTGTTTAAAAGCAAGTGACATAAAAATCCATCTAGACAGAGGCATCAGTTTTCACTTTGTGGAATTGCTGAGAACCTTAGTTTTAACTGTTTTGAAACTGGTACAGTCTCACAGATATTTCAGACGAAGTTATATCAGTTCTGTTTTTTTCCCCGTTTGAAAGTGTCGGGTGAAACAAATTGACTGCTCTCTCGGAAGCTGTTACGTTACGTAGTATTAACTCACTCATCTCGTATTCATTGCTTCAATATGGAAACGAAACGACTGGTCAAAGAAGTACTGAGATCCCACGGAAATTATTCCGCCCTTTCTGTTTCGTTTTAAAGTGGATGTTGGCCTTGCAAACGCCGTACTATTCGTCCGTTCCTCTTCATTGCTGCGCTGATCTTAAAATAACTTTGTAGACTTTGTAATAACTTTCAGTATCTGCATCTGAAAGATAATGAGGTCATCAATAGAAATTTACGTGATTTTTTTCGTCATAATATATAACGGTATTTGATTTCATTATTCACGTTTCCACAGCTTCCTTTAAAAATAACCGTAGTGTATGAAAACTATGAAAATGTTTTGATTTTAAAATGTTGAGTTTACTTGTTACTTTAAATGGGCTATTGCATTATTATCTTACTCTTCCAATTAATTTATCTTTTAGCTAGAAAGTGTACTTCTCACTGAGAACATATTTTTGTAAATACCATACTCCAGTGGGATATTCATTTGGATTTGTGTTGTGTTAACTCCATGGAATGAGTGGACGCTAAAAGCCTTTTTCGCTAATTGCTATTACCAGAATGTTGGAAACCCCAGTTGACAAAAAATGCTACAGAATTTGCTTATCTACACGTCGGAACATTGTTTAGAAATTATGCAGTTTTTTCTGTAATCCTGAAAATAATTGATATTTCAGTTACCTCTCAACTCGCGATAATGTGTACTGCACTGAAATAGAATTTGGAAGTAGGTTAGTATATATAAACAGATTTGGCAGTGTTTTTGGAAATTGCAACTTCGGATGAATGATACGTTGCTTTCTCGCTATCAGAGATTGTGTTTAAAGCAGATAACGTTCTAATCTTTTCATTTCGATGACAAGTCTTGGTTGTCACGTTGGGGAGAAAGGAGATGATTTGCCGAACCTATAAGATCTTACATTGAAATGCTTCTCGGTGTGACTGAGAGTGTTCATTGTGTTATGGAGTGTTATGGAGAAAGAAAATATTCATAAGGTTTTATTTAGTAGGTAATTGCAAGAAACAGCAGTGTAAATTCTTATTTTTTACAATAGGTATATTTTGGTTTCCATTTGCAAACATCGCTCATGCATTCAAAGGTTTAATAATTAATCTGTATATTCCCTTGTTTAGTTTAATTACACTCATATTTTAAAGCAAGTGTAACACTCACCAACTTAAATAGTGTTTGTATCAGTAACTTTCTCATTGTGAGAAGTAAGGTTGACATATATGTAAGTTATCATTTCAGTTCCGTTTCTTAACGTTAAACGAAACGTAATTCTATTACGTCGCAACAAAATATTCATTTTCCAAGCTGTTTTATGTAACTGGTTTGGTATTTATTTATTTATGTATTTTCAACGACAGTCTCAATAAAAGTTAGCCAGTGTTATAATTGTTTAGTGAGACAACGATTCTGTGTGTTTTTATTGCTCATTCTTTGCAACAGATTCATTTATAGTTGATTAGATTTTAGTTTGTAGTAAGCCATATTATGCAGATTAAATGAAATTCAACAAAGGTTTTTTAGTGAAAGGTAGTATAATATCAACGATTATAGATAACGAAATACTAGTAACATAAGTTTGGGCTTCGGCTAGTGTGAACAGATTTTAATGCAGTAGTAATAAGGTAAAGTTTCAAGCAAGGGGTTTTGTTGCTGTGAGTTTTCAGTCAGAAGCATTAGTATCCGCATTTTATTTTTGAGAACACAAAATAAATGTCACGAGTTACCAGCAGAACTGAGCGACGTTTTCATGTGATTTATATGGACTTTAATTGGTTTTATTGATATTATGGAGTTCGTTCCTTGTTTATCTAAATATTTTAGCTACAAAAAACTAAGGTCCTTTCTTATATTCATAAACGAATTTTCGCTAGAAACAGCAAACTGTGTGTCCCTCGAAAACTTACGAGTGTTACCTGTGCACTGCCAGGACCTTATGTTCCCCCTTGGAATTCGGCCGCCGCATTGGTACTACCATGCTCCTGTCCCTGAGTGCAGTTCATGAGCTGAGAGTTCAGGACATAAATTGGTGTCTGCTGTCTTCTGTAGTATTTTACAACTTCATGTTTTTGTTCAGATAGTATATTACTCCAATCCGTTACGTAAAGTGATTACTGAATGCCCGACTCGCTCGAGCTATGAGACTGTGTTTCAGGCATTTTCAAAATAATTCATTTTAAAGGAGAAACTAGTCATAAAAACATTCAAGGACGTCGAAAGAGTATCACCCACACTCCTGGACGATCATTCTGTTCTTGTGTAGATCACCGTATTGATAAAATTTGAGAGACCATTTCAAGGAAATCTTGGGGAATGTATAACGTAGATTTCCTGGTTCAGTCGTAGTATTGAATGTTGATTTGATCTAACACCTACACAGTGGAAGAGACAACTGATTAAAGCGAATCTTACAGACAGATAACCGCGTGAAACTACTCTAAATATCTGAAGAGAACCCTGGAAATTTATTAGAAAACTGACACATGAAAGGAATGTATGAGATATTATGGTTGTCAATAGAACACGTGTAACGACTCGGTTACCGCAATTTATAAAATTTATATATTGGGATTGATTGGAATAAACTCTTTCAAGTTCTGAAGCAAGCAGGAGTAAAATTTAGGGAACGCAAGGTTATTTACAACTTGTACAAAAACCAGACAGCGGTTGTCAGAGTTGAAGGGCATGAAAGGGATGCAGTGGTTGGAATGGGAGTAAGACAGGGTTGTAGTCTTTCTCCATTGTTATTCAATTTGTACATTGAGCAAGCTATAAAGGAAAGCAAGGAGAAATTTGGTGAAGGAATTAAAGTTCAGGGGGAAGAATTAAAAACATTGCGTTTTGCCGACGACATAGTAATTCTGTCAGATACAGCAAAGGACCTGGAAGAGCAGTTGAACGGAATGGACAGTGTGCTGAAAGGTGCATATAAGATGAACATTAACAAGAGCAAAACTAGGGTAATGGAGTGCAGTGTAAGAACATCAGGTGATGCTGAAGGAATTAGATTGGGAAACGAAGCAATAAATGAGGTAGATGAGTTTTGTCACTTGGGCAGTAAAATAACAAATGATGGTCGCAGTACAGAGGATATAAAATGCAGAATGGCAATGGGTAGAAAAGCGTTCTTGAAAAAGAGAAATTTGTTAACATCGAATGTTGATTTAAACCTAAGGAAGTCCTTTCTGAAGGCATTTGTATGGAGTGTTGCCTTGTATGGGAGTGAGACATGGACGATAAACAGTGCGGACAGGAAGAGGATTGAGGCTTTTGAAATATGGTGCTACAGAAGAATGCTGAAGATTAGGTGGGTGGATCGCGTAACTAATGAGGAGGTACTGAACAGAATTGGGGAGAAAAGGAATTTCTGGCATACCTTGACTAAAAGAAGGGATAGATTGGTAGGACACATTCTTAGACATCAAGGAATTGTGAATTTAGCGTTGGAGGTAAGTGTATGGGAAAAAATCGCAGGGGAAGACCAAGAGATGGATACAGTAAGCAGATTCAGACAGATGTAGGTTGTCGCTCTTATGTGGAGATGAAGAGGCTTGCTCAGGATAGGGTATTGTGGAGAGCTGCATCAAACCAGTCTCCGGACTGAAGACCACAACAACAACAACCTATATTGGGAGTGACAGTGACTACCCTTAGTTCCGAGCCACAAAAGCTAATAATATTGTTATGTGATGCCTGTGTCGGCCGAGAGAAGATACTGACAAGTGTCCCTAATAATTACAGTATCAGTCATTGAGGAGGTGACCTATGTTTAGAGGGAAAAACTCACTGTATAATGGGCTGGACCTGGTAAGCCAAAGTGCGCACGTAGGGTTCTACAGTAACACGACCTTTCAGGATAGCCTTGGGGGTTATGAATTAGGACGATATTGCTACTCCAAGCAATACATGTCCCTGTCAAACTGTAATCTTGTGTTGGAAACTACCACAAGTTGAAAGAGGAATAAAATGATTTTCTTCTTCTGTTACCGTCGAGGCATTTGCCAAACAGACGTGTTGTTTTGTAATCATCCTACAATTCTCCGTCTTACAGAATTCGTCTTATGTGGTTTCAGTGTTTACAAAGACATCATCATCAGCAGTGACTGTTGTTTCAGTGTTTACGAAGACATCATCATCAGCAGTGACTTTTCCACTTGCGTCCTCTTCTTTCACGTCGCAATAACCTTCAATGGTCTTTTGCCTCACCGGACAACGCACTCCCGTGTTCGTTGTGACTTAGAGAATTATGATAACCCCATTTCCCCCTATTTACAACATAAATCGTCCATTACGTGCCTTTGGTACGGAATCAACAACTGTATGAGTACCACTGTTTGCCGACATTCAAATTCGCTTAGTTCTACCCCACACCGAGGTGACAAAAGTCGTAAGATACTTTATAATGTCGCTCTGAATACTTTCCCGTCGAAGTACAGAAAGCCGACATAGCATTGACTCAAGAGGTGTATGTCCCCAGAAGGAATACCGAGTCATGCAACTATAGCCAACCATCACAGCGGAAGTGCTGTTGGTATAACACGTCGTGCACTAACTGACCTCTCGATAATGTTCCTTGACTGTTATATGGGATTCATGTCGGATGATTGGAGTATACAGATCATTCCCTAGAACAGCCCAGAAATTTCTTCAGCTCTATTGAAGCATCTATTGAAGCCCTGTGACATGGCCCATTATCATCCATACAAATTTCGTAGTTTCTTAGGAACATTTTGAATGATTCCAAAGGATCTGGAAATAGCAGTCAATTATTCATTTAAATGGGCTACTGGAAAAGAATTAATTCAGTGTACAAACAGTCAATACGATTACATGCATTCTGCGCCACCGACCCAGGTCCCACCAACTAATATGGTCAGCAGCCGAGGAGAGGCCCTGTAGGCAATGTCGTGCCTTTAGGACAGATACTCTAGTCGGTCTTCTGCTACCATATCCCACTAACAGCACATGGTCAACAGACAGGTTCGCCACACGTCCCACATAGATTTTTGCGATTGTTTCAAGCAATGTTGCTTACTTGTTATCATTCAAACCTCTACGGAAATGTCACTCCTCTATGTGATTAATTGCAAGGCGTTTTCACTGCCTCGTCCGCAATCAGGGGAAATGCATGAAATTTATTAGTCTCTCAGCATTGTGGATTGACAACCTCTGACAATAAAGTTCTGTGAATAGTCGTGTACCATTTACTGAAGTACGAACTCCAATTATCTTACCGTCCTTCGTAATATACACCTCCCACAACTGTACAAAGCTGAGCTCTGCCGTACATATCCCAAAGGTCTTCCTTTGTGTTCAAAGCCCACGTCACGCTTCGTTGGACGTCAGGAATATCGTCAATCTTCTTTCCTTTGAAACCGAGAATTAGTCGAGGGAATAGGTAAAAGTGAGGAGTATTAGGATTCGGCGAATATGGTGATGATCAACATCCGCGACAACGCTCGCCCACACATAGCCCTAAGGTTAAACAGTTTCTGACTAGAGAGGAGGTGGTGCAAGTTGAACATCGACCACACGCAACAGTACTCAGTCCTCCAGTGTTATTCCTGTTCCCTTAACTCAAACTCGCTTTGAAAGAAAACAGAAATGACCATAATCCTGACATATAATGAAATGTGACGAGGATTTTGAGCATCGTTCCAAAGGAAGACATCGTGTATAGTTTCCCGGTTCGTATATTGCAGTGTTCAGCGGTGGATAGTTATGAGAGGTAATTATTTCGATGGGCAGTAAGGTAACTCCAGTTCCTAATTTTGCACGTAAAGTTACAGGACTATTCATCGACGTTTATTACCAGAGGTTATAAGAATATTTAATTTCCAATTCCTATTTTTAACAGAAATGAATCTCCCAGCCCTCAAACTATCATTCCGCGTTTAATAGTGGTTAATTCCCGTTTTCCAATTGTAATCACGTCAGAAACTTTTACCTGTGAACCATCAGAGTACGGGTGACAGATTTGGGAATGGATGCCTCGTTTCTATCTTGTGTTTACGTTTACTCGGGAGCATTGATCCCTTATTTAAATCACATTTATCGTGATTCTTTGATCCAGCGCAAAGTTCTAAGCGACTGGTAAAAGGCGCAGGTAACTCCCGCGTATATCAAAGGCAAAAGAACGGACCCACGAGCTATGTCATTGACATCGCTTTGCTGCAGAATTCTTGAACATATTCTGTTCTAATATAGCAAGTTTCCTTGAGGCGGCAAGGCTTCTCTCCATGCATCTGCACGGCTTTAGGAAGCATCGATCGTGAGAAAACCTAGCTTATCCTTATCTCTCATGACATCTTGCTTGCTGTCTATGAAGGACAACAGGCAGATTTTTGTAAGGCTTTGACACGGTACAGCCCCACAGACCGCTAACAAGAGGTACGAGCATTTGCAATAGGTACCAAAATGTATGCGTGGCTCGATGATTACTTAAGTAATATTACCCAGTACGTTGTAGTCGATGACGAGTGTACATCAGAGGCTAGGGCATCGTCAGGGGTGCCCAGGGATGTGTGATAGAACCGATATTATTTTCTATCTATATAGAAATGATTTGATAGGCATCGTGAGTTGCAATACGAGGCTGTTTGCTGCTGCTGATATGATGTACAGAAGGTTTCCGAATTATACATGAAGTCATATGCGCCTATTTTCAATTTCATAACTAAACAATGCTAACCCATGACGTGGTACAATTGTACGAAACTTTACCCCATGGTTTAGATTCTGACGATGACAAAGTCAAAACGCGTCAATAAATAACAGCCGCATCACCACCTGTGACCTACATGTTTTTAAAGCATCCCTTATAGCATTGTTTAATTACGTACAGGAGGGTGTCGACATTGAATGACTGTAGTACGGTGCACGATGACTTGGAGCAAATGTCTACGTCGTGGGAGGGATGGTAACTAGCGCTAAATGCAGAAAAATGTAAGGTGATGGAGATAAGTAGGAGAAACAATCTCGTAAAGTTGGATTACAGAATTTTTAGTGTGCTGTTTGACAAACTTGTGTCACTTAAGTATCTAGGCGATCTGAAGTGGAACGAGCATATAAGGACAGTCGTGGGGAAGGCGAATGGTTGACTCCTGTTTATTGGGAAAATTTTGGGAAGGTGTGATTCATCTGTAAAGGAGACCGCACATAAAAAGCTCGTCTCGAGTATTACTCAAGTGTTTGTGATCTCCGCTCGATCTGTTTAGAGGAAGATATAGAAGCAGTTCAGAGGCGGGCAGCTAGAATTGTAACTGGTACATTCGATCAATACTGAGTGTTACTGAAATGTTTCGGGAAATGAAAATCGCTGGAGGGGAGGCCAGTGGCGAACTAAGTCTGTAGGAGGCTCGGGGCGGCGGCAGAACAAAAGAAGGTCCCCTGTCCGCTTGCAAATACATTTATTACTATAAAAAAGTAACTTTTGAGATTTGGAGCCCCCCACCTCCAAGGAAGAGAGGAACGGGGAAAATACAGATTCGGAAATTTGCAGGCCCTAGAACAAAACTCGAGGAAATTGCACTGACGTATTTAACGGCCCACTTTAGATTTGTAGTTTTATACGTTTTTGAAAATATTTTCGAGCAAAATAATAATCTAAATAATAAAAAATAAATTAACAAGAGTGTCTGAAACCCTTTTAGGGGAAAAAATTTATTTAGTAGCGGGGTCCGAACCAACAACCCTAGGCATCACACTCCAACGCCCTGCCCACTACGCTACGGCTATATATCGAAAAATAAGTCCTTCTATTTCATACTACTGATATCCGTTGTTAACTGATGCTAATATGGCATTTGTAGACACTAGATTATCATTTATCGTACGAAGAACGATGTGTTTTTGTTAATTCTTCAGTGCGCCATTGCTTTGAAATGACAACGAGTAAGTTACAATAAGAAAATCATCAAATACGAAACGCAAGATGGCGTATGCCCGAGAGAGTTCTGGACGAGGAATGTCACGTGACATCTCCGACCGACTGGTTTTCGTTAATTCAGTAGAGGGCGTCAAATCTCCGTTATTTTTGCAAATATGTCTCAAACGATAAGAGATATGAAAAAACATAAGCGAGCAATGTTGTAGAGAATTATGTCCTCTACAAATTCGGTTATTCAATTTTCGTGTCAGATGTACGGTTCGTTTGCAATTACAATTATATTAAAACGGCTGTTTTTGGTATTACTACCGCACTTTTTTTTCCGAAAAATTTGAAAAAGGGAGGTTATCGCCTCTGGTAGCCTACAATCATGTCTGTAAAATTTGGTGCTGATCTGTTGAACGGTTCGTCTTAAAAACAGGGAACACATTACGGACAGACAGACAGACATACATCCCAAAATCGCCGTTAATTTTGCAAATATTTGAAACGCTACGAGATATGGGGAAAAAAAAGAGAAAAACCATAAGAGAGCAAAGTTGTGGAGAATTTTCTCCTCTACAAATTCAGTTATTTAATTATCGTGTCAGATGAATAGTTCAGCGGTGTCAAAAGACGATCGCAAAGGCCCACTTTTAGTGTTACTACCGTAACCTAAAGTGGGCCAAAAACGTTATTCCGAGGTATATGGTGCCCCCCCCCCCCAAGATGAGAGACGCAGGGTGGTCTACCCCCCTCTTTGTCCGCCCACCCCCGTCTTTGCCCGCCCCCGGGCAAGGCGACGTTCATTTCGAGAACCACTGTTGAAAAAATTTAGAGGGCCGGAATTTTAGGCGGACTGCACAACGGTTCTGCTGCCGCCAGCGTTCATTTGGTGTAAAGCCGACAAAGATAAGATCAGACAGATTAGGGCTATTACGGATGAATATGGGAGTGTACCAGGAAAGCAAGTAACAAGTAGTGGCACTGAGTACCCTTCGCCACGCTCCTTTGGGTGGATTGCGCAGTATGTATGTAGACGTACTTCAGCCGATATCACATGACGTTTGCCACCACGTAAAGCGCTGACAGCTACGTTGAATGATGCTCTGACTACGGGTGACAGCACGTTTCCAGAACTCTGCGCTGTTGTCGCCTACGGCCGAATACAACAGCACCAGCTACTGGCTTGTGTAACATAGGCATTTATGTGCAAGCACGCCTTTCTCGCGGCGTTTACTTGTTAACAGTCCCACCCCTCTGCGAACAGTACGAGGAAAAGCGCGACTAGGTGCGAATGCAGCCTCGGTGGACACACGATCTCGCGGCCTGGCTGGCTTCGCTGGTAGCAGCCGCGAACACGGCAGGTGGGGAGGCTGGCGGGGCGTCAATATGGAAGGCGCGGGCCGCCGGTAATCCGCGGACAAACCCAGACACGTGCCCGGCTTAGCGCGGCCGGCGACTGGATTAACTCGGCGCGGCTTAAGCCCTTACCGAGGCGACGCCCGCCGCCGCCACCGCCGCCGATCGGCGCCGTCGCCGCGGCACGCAACAGTTGCCACGCCCACCCGGTGCCGGTGGCGACGAATCCGGCGCGCAGCCACCGACTGCACAGCGTCAGGCACAGCAGCGGCCGGTGCGGCGTTCGAAACCGACGCCAGCTACTTGCGGTGGCGTTACACCAGGCAGCAACTGCAGGCACTCGTGATACACTAACGACCTGACAATGTTTCCGCCTGTTTCTTTTTGTTTATTTTGCAGGCGTTTTATGTGCAGCTAGGCTGTTTACGCCGGTCTAGATGTAGCTTTATCGATTGCTGTTATAGCTTGCTGAGTTTGGAAACAAATACAGACCGGGACATCGTGTACGCAGTCCAGACTAGCAAAAACTATGCACCCGAGTTACTTTTGTGTTTTTAATTTTTTGCCCGAGTTATATATATATAGACCATGTCAGCGCGTACGCAGTCCCGACTAGCATTGGATGTAATCGCTTTCCCTGACATCGACGTTCTTTGTGCACTTCCTACCTAGTGCCGCTCTGATTTCCAGAAAGCATTTGACACAGTACCTCACAAACGGCTCTTAATCAAATTGCGTGGTTATGGTATATCGCCCCAAATTTGCAATTCGATAGGGGATTTCTTGTCAGAAAGGACATAGTTCGTAGTAATCGATGGTAAGGCATCGACTAAAACAGACGTGATATCGGGCGTTCCACAGGGTAGTGTTATCGGTCCTCCGCTGTTCCTTATTTACATAAACGATTTAGGGGAAATCTAAGTAGCTCTCTTAGGCTGTTTGCAGACGCCGCCGTCATTTACCGTCTAGTAAAATCATCTGAAGATCAAAACCAACTGCAGAACGATCTGAATAAGATATCAGTATGGTGTAAAAATTGGCAATTGACTCTAAATAATGAGAAGTGTGAAGTCGTCCACATGAGAACGAATAGAAATCCGTTAAACTTTGTTTACAAGATAAATCAATCAAAAGTGAATGCCGTAAACTCCATAAAATACCTATTACTTCAGATTTAAATTGGAAATAACACGTAGATAATATCGTGGGCAAGGCGAACCAGAGACTGCGTTTTATTGGCAGAACCCTTAAAACATGCAACAGAACAACAAAAGAAACTACATACACTACGATTGTCCATCCATTTTTGGAGTATTGCTGCCCAGTGTGGGATCCTTATCAGGTGGGTTTGACGGAGGAAATCGAAAGAGTCCAGAGAAGGGCAGCTCGTTTCGTATTGTCACGTTACAGGGGAGACAGACTTACAGAAATGATACAGGATCTGGGATGGGAATCATTACAACAACGGTGCTTGTCGCTGCGGCGTGGGCTACTTGCGAAACTCCAATCGCCAACATTCTCCTCCGAATGCGAAAATACATTGTTGACTCCCACTTACATAGGTAGAAATGATCATCAGAATAAAATACGAGAAATCAGAGCTCGAACAGAGAGATTCAGGTGTTCTTTTTTCCCGCTCGCTATTCGAGAATGGAATGGGAGATAAATAGTATAATGGTGGTTCGATGAACTCTCTGCCAGGCACGTAAATGTAAGTTGCAGAGTATTCCATGTAGGTGTAGATGTTGTCGTTGAACTGTTCAAAAATATACAAATGTTCGTGAATTTATGAATTTTACTACGCTTACAAACTACTTACATTAAATAAAACTTACCTAATGATAACTCCCACACACATGCCCGAAGGAGGAATCGGACCTCTCACGGGGAGCAACCGCGCACTCCGCAGCAAGACGCGTTAGTGCGCACTGCCATTCCACCGCGTCCTTTGAAATGCTCCCCTGCGACAAGAGACGGCTATCCACTCGCTAAAAATACGTATTATCCAATTGTAAGAAAACTAATCGGTAAAAAAAAAAATAAAAAATAAAAAAATAAAATAAAATAAAATAAAAAAACATTTTCACAAGTATTGCAGTTTGATATTCCCAATATATAAAACACTGATTCTTTTTGTGATTATTTTTTTAAATATTCCTGGCAACTACTGTGATGTTCAAATGATGAGAGCTACTGTGAACTTTTTTTTTTTTTTATGACAGTACTTGAAGAAAAATAGCATTTTGTAGAATCTTGGGTATGGTTAATTTTACCTTCATAACAAAAGGTCCAGAATCACTGCTTCAAGTTTATTATTTAACGCTACATCTGTTTTCGCATTTTGCCATTTTCAAGCGCGTCTACAGATTATAATCCAATAACTTCCTTTCAGTGCTAAATTATTGTTTTTCTCATGTCTCATAATGAGTTGTATCGACCATTTTCTTCTTGTAACTAAATTACGCTACACTTCTCTTTGTTACACAATTCTCTTCGGCAGTTCTTGAATGGTTACATAAGTAATCCACCGAGTTTTCAACATTCTCCTGTAGCACCGCATTTAAAAGGATTCCATTTTTTCTTATGTGAACTACTCTCCATCCATATCCGACTTCCATATAAAAAAAAAGACTGCACCTCAGAGAATTAGCTTGGACTTCCTAACACGTAAAACTGTTTTCGGCGTAAATAAAATTATTTTTCTCCCACTGCCATTCGAAATTTTTATGTCTTTATTTCATTATCTTACTGCCCAGATAAGAAAACACATGTACTGTTCTCAATCACTCCTTCGTTTAACTGAAATTCATTCAGTTGCCTTATTTTTCCTCTCCTCTTCATGCTGATAATGCAATTGAAATTTACTTGCATCTATGTCTCTGATAGAACGTGAATGTAGTAATATTAGTTCCAAAAAGAAAAGAAAAACTGTAGACAGTTGGTTCCATCGCAGTACTATCATTTTAATTAGTCAAGGTTTGCAGCCACTCTGGACTGACCATGTCCTCTAAGGCGCCTTGATGAAGAATACGCGTTTTTTCCTCGTCGAAGTTTCGAATCCTCTATCGGGACTGTGTGTGTTGTCCTTAGCGTAAATTAGTTTAAGTATTTGTAAGTCTAGGGACTAGTGACCACTTCAGTTTGGTCTCATATCAGTACAAATAGCTGAAGATTTTCAACATGATTGGAAGGCCTCGGTCGAGCGGCCGAGGGCATTGAGGCACTATGCTGTGATGCGCGAGGCCGTTTCCCGTCGGGGGTAAGAATCCTCCCTCGGGTATGCATGTCTGTGCTGTCCTTAGTATAATTTAGTTCATAAGTAGTTTGTAAGTTTAGGGACGGATGACCCCGCAGTTAAGTCCCTTAAACTCAACAATCATTTCAACATTTGATGATTGTAAATATTAACAAGTATTATTTAAAGAAGGCTGGGTGAACTGGTAGAAGCCCGGAAAGTTTAGTGTATGTTCCGTAGAAATATTGAAATCTGCCAGGCGGAAATGCCACTGTGACTAATCACCTGTTATTAAGGATGAATCTACGTTTGCAGCATTCGAAGATTTAGAAGAAACGTTTAGCACTGTTGATGGGTAAAAAATCTTAGAAATTATAAAGGTACCATCACAAAATACTGGACCAGAAGCTTGTTCGCCATCTGTAATAAAATTAGACGGCATTTGTAAAAATCGAAGGGAAGATAAGTTTGAAAGTGAAATTAAAATTCGCGGAGGAAAAAAAAAATAGTCTTCGCTTTTTGTAAATTACACTAACGCTCTGTGAGAGACGCTGTCTTGGAATAAGCATATATGGAAACATTAACAAGAGTGAAGTAAGGCTAATGAAATGTAGACGAATTAAATTAGTCGATGCTGCCTATGAAATGATACATCAAAAAAGTTATATGTGTTTTCTTATATGGGCAGAAAAATATCTGCTGAGGATTTAATATATCGACTGGAAATAAAAAAAGTTTTTCTTACGAGGAGAAAATTGTTCACCACGACTTCAGACGTCATAGTTAAGGTGTTTTATTGGAGGCGTTCATCTGGAGTGTAGCCTTGTACGAAACAGAGATATCGGCGATAAACAGAGTAGACCAGAAGATAACAAAAGTTTTGGAAATGTTGAATGTAGCTTGTTAACTAAAATCTTTGGCAGTAGAGATCTACTGCTCTAAATTATTTTACAAGTGGCCACAGTACTTGCGCAACGGGAATTTTCTAACTACTCACTCTTAATGGGAGCAGCCAACGTTTTAACAAACACAGAATTAATATTAAAAAGGGAATAGATGGTTAAACATGGGATCATGAAATTATAAAGCAGAGTTTTGATACTTTAAATCATTATCATTTCAATAAGCTGAAGAAGCAAATAAATGTGGGGAAACCATTTAAGTGCAATAAAGTACACACCTTGTACAAGAATGTGTTAAATCATAAAGTTACTGCCCTTAATAAGATTGTTTCTGTTCTTTATGAATATAGAGGTAACGTGGGAGAAAATTTGCAAATACACAGTTGATAAAGGAAAGTACATTCATTCACTCACAGACACATGCATAATGCTTGCAACACATTACTCATGCAGCAGCATTTGATAGCAGCAACGAAATGAAGTGTCGGCGGCGTTTTGATGAGATTGTGGGTGTCTTGAAGCACTAATTAAAAAATCTACTATGCAGCAAACGAATTCATGTGCGGGGAGGCACTGGCATACTAGCCTTAAGAAAAGAATTTACAAAAAATGAAATTAATTTAGAGTAAGCAAGTAAAGCTCGTGCGAGAATTCATATAGAAGAAAGCTAGTATTAGTGAAAGCATGGATGAAGGCTGAAGTAAAGACCATTATGAAAGCATGTGGTTCAGTTGGTCATACCAAGACAGGAAAGATGGAATCAAACCAGAAAATCTGAGAAATAATTAGCATATTTGCGGATACAGACATGATGTGAAAACTTTTGTTAAAAAAATAATAAAATAAATTCACACATAATAATTTTACACGAAGGCTGACGGCTACACACATGTATTCCAACTTGAGAAAAACTGAATACAAAATCATCACCAGAATGAGAATGCAAATACAGAATTTAAACTGAATTACTCGAGTTCTGTAAATGAAGAGACACTTCACCTTGCATTGCGAAAGAATTACTTAAGAAAACTATCACTGATAAACCAAGACTGCCTCATCACAAAAAGGGAAAATTCTACAAGCATGCCATCCCCTCAGCATGATTCGAACTATGTACTTACTATGACGGTCGCACGAAGAGTGAAATCTAAGGCCACGCCAAAAGCCTTCCCCACCACACACCGAATGTAGAGCGCGCTAAAGCCATACAGAGTGCGTTCAGAGCATAGTGTCTACCAGCCCTCGCTACCTGAAGAAGATAATACCCTCTTATAGAGCTCCAGAGATGTGTCTTTTGAGTAGGATTATGTGGGTACTACACCAAGAACAGACCACCACTTGGTAAGCTTGTCTCTGGCCACCCAGCAGACGCCAGTGCCGACGACATACGAAGCCATGGGTTCTTAACTAAAGTAAACGAGGCCTAAAGCGTGAGGCGGCCCTGTAAGCCATTGTGCGGCAGTCAGTCAATATTAAAAGCAACCTTCCACATTCACATGAAGACACACGTTCAATCACTTGGGTGGAAACATATATAAACATGGGGCATTGATCATTAAAAAAAAGGAATAAAATAATTGACTTACAAATAGACAATATTAATGGTGAAATACACTTAAGAGTAATGAATAACGTGAAATGGAACACGACCATACATTCAGTGGACGTGTTTCAATGTGATGTTAAAGAAGGAAGAAGAACGTTATATGTGTAGGTAGTGAGACGGTGCGATACAGATTTGAGAAGAAAGAAAAATGTTGAATAACTTGATGAAAAGAACGGATCAGCTAAAAGCACATCAAGAGAACTAAAGCAATTGTCAGTTAGTGTGTTGGGTTAAATTTGTAGAGAGAGAGCAAGAGACGAGTATGAATTGTAGGTTGACATGGATATGGTAGCACAGCAGTTACACATGATTTAAGATATTTGCACGGGATTGAGTAGCGATGAGAACTGCAGCAAACCTGACTACTAACTGAAGATCAAAGTAACCAGTTAGTAATCAGAAATAGATAATCCATGTGTTAACGCAATTAATGAAGAGTCGTGCATACTACATTGTAACAAATTGTGATATAGTGTAACCGCTACATGAAATACCATATACAAGACATCCTATTGCAGCAAGAGAGTCTATACAATAATCTTTTATATGCTTTGAGAGACACTCGATATCTGAGAATCGAAGAGTTTTGTCTGAGATGAATTCTTAGCTGAACTTACTGTGAGTGGAAGGAGGCTGTGTGAAATGAGACTATTAAATTTATAATTGGAAATACATCATCCGAATTTCTATTTAGAAACTAACCAAAGAAATGTATGTGTCAGTTACAGGGATATAATTTTCAGTAAGTCTGCTCAAAAATACGAAACAGTCGTTTGCAAGGAATAAGAGAAGCATGATTCAGAGAGTAAAAATATTGCGGTTGTGAAAGAATTTCCGTTATGTGATACTGCCTTTAATATAGGGAACATTTCAGAAGAAAGGCAAGAAATCACTTACGAACACTCGTTTCTTTCAGTGACTCCTAAAACACTCATTCTAGATCGTTAGAGGTATTCTGTGGACAATAATACACAACCGAGGATCCTCAATGTATATTATCCAAGTAATCAAGACATTTATAACGGCAGCAAAATGTTCAAGAATACGGGGACTTCAAAGCAGAACAACACAATGTGTCAGGTAGGAATACACGAAACCACAGTCTCTTTTTATCATCTATGATAAAATCTTAGGGCTCTCCATTTATCTTTTTGTCAATGGGGTAATGTGTATGTAAGTATTTGGCATAATTACTAAAGCGTGCCATAAACTGAAAACAATATATCCACCAGTTAAGATGTACCATCTTAGGGCTCTCCATTTATCTTTTTGTCAATGGGGTAATGTGTATGTAAGTATTTGGCATAATTACTAACGCGTGCCATAAACTGAAAACAGTATATCCACCAGTTAAGATGTACCATCATTGGCCCCGGTTGGTGGATGTATGCAGTAGCAATCGTTAACGCGCGAGTTTAAAGCTACGGTGGGAAACAGTCGTACAAGGAATCAGCGTGAATCTAATTGCCGTCGTTATTCGGCAGGGGGGGGGAGGATTTGAATTATGCTTTGCTGTCATTTTTTTTAATTTAATTTGAATCACAGCGACTAGAATTTCTACATGTGCGACCTCTAGTCACACAACAATTTACAATGTTTTACTGCATTATTTCAATAGTTTTTACAATACGTTTGTTATATAACTGTATGTGTGACCAGATAGGACGCAGTACACAACAGGTGCCACCACGTCTCTGGGCGAGGGGATGGGGAAGTACCAAAACGGTTCACTCCACTGCTGCATTCCAGCAACGCTTGCGTCGCTAGGCAATAGTTGCCAACAATTGAGCAATGGTCGATTCAGTGAAGTTAAACGAATATTTTAGAGTGGAACGGGTATATCCCAAGTACGAATCACTTATCAGCAACGTGAAATCACTAAAATCTGGACAAAAAAGGATCCGAAGGGGTATGAAGGGGTATGAAGTGCTCGTGGTGAATAGATTAGTTAGTGCCTATTGCGAGCGTGAAGGTCGGGGTGAGAGTTTAAAATAGGAAAAGATTAATTTTTGAAACTCACAACCACCAGCTGCGAACCAAATTCCTAAACATGCGAAAACACTGGAACTGTTATTGAGACTGTTTGACTCGTTTTCTAGGGGATGATATCAAACGTTCGCAGCTTTCCTTCCCTGCATATGATTAACAAAACAAATTCATAATAAATTCAAGTTCATGAGAGAAAAGGGTGTACTAACTACTATTTTTGAAAACACGTGAAAGTTCACTTTATGTTGTTTATTTCACAATACTTGAACCCTGTGGCTGATACGTCTGTACGTCGGCACATTTATCAAATAAAGTTATAGCTCGAGAGCCCCCAGACAAAATGAATATTTGTCGCGAATTGTTTTCACACCACGTGGCTGTCTCAAACACCGTTTATGTTCATGCCTATGCGACGACACGTGTTACATTAACAAATCACAGTCACTTTAATTCAATGCGATGCACACCTTGTTCCACCGGCTAAATATTCACAAACACATAGTGGCACTCGATTTAACTTGGTGCAGTCTACGACGAGCAACCACACGTGGCGATTGCCACAGACAAATCTCAAGTCACCACCTCGAGATCCATATGCCGACTGAGGCAGAGCGACGTCGCCAGGCCAGCTACACCACGTGCTCTCTGGAGTCCTCACTTCCTGCCCTCGCGCGCGCGCGCGCCAAAACTCAACTGCCGGGGTTTTTCCCCCTACGTCATCAACTTTCCCATGTAAGCTGTTGTAACCGATTTGCCAACGTACAGCGCTCAGCCAATACATTTCTAAAACTTTACTTAAAATCAAAATAATTACACTACACATTAAACAAATTTTTTCTTACGTTTTTATATTAATATAAACATCCTTTGTACTGTTTATCATAATTGTGCAATTTCTTATACCACAGATAAGTGATTTAACTGAATACTTCAAGATAAAATACAAAAGATTAATTGAAAATAAAATGAGAAATAGTTAATATATTATTTTTATAAACAAACATTTCCATGCTAGTTGTGTAACTGTCTTGTCTTCGTTGGTAATTTATTACTTTTCATTGTCAATTAAATATATTACGTTAGATGTGACTATATTAGCTAATGTATTGTTTATTTATCAACAGGCTATTTTGTAATGAGGGCCTTAAAGGTTCCTAACTGCATCGTATTACTTCAAATGCCAGTAGTATTACAATATTTGTGCACGGCACTGTGCCTGGCACTCGCCATTGTCCCTCTCTCCCCTCACCGGAAACGAACTGTAAAATCCTAAGTTGGAACAAGCCACCAACATCGGCCTGCTCGCTGGCCTCCCGACAGCTACAAGCACACAGCAAATCTCAACGTGGAGAATTTCTACCTATGGCCTCACTATAAATGTTGTCACCCAACTGTGTACATACATTGCTACCTTAATTAATAAGATTAAAATTGTGTAACATTTAGTGCATTGGCATGGTCAATGTTTGCAGTGAACTTCATACTGTTTAATTATCAAATGCTATTAATTACCAGTATTTCTATTGGGCGGTAATCTCACAATACCCCCACTTGCGGCATCCAAACCATGTGCAGGATGGCGCAAGTAGCACCAAAATTAATACATTCAAATGAGCAAAATTTTTAAATTACAAAATTATTGAATCGGATTGGCTCAAACACTATGCCAATTATGACCTCAACTAACGCAAAAAAAAAAAAATAGATAAATAAAAAATAAACAGGCAGTGAGATAATTTCCCAATATTTGTACCATTAAGACCACTTATAGTGTGTGCATATTTTTAAGAAAAGAAGCCTTATAACTAATTATATCAATGAAATTTAAGTGTGCCTGTTGCTTATATACAGAATTGGCACCAAAGTTATAATATTATTAAACTTTAGTCTTTAGAGAACCTTGTTCTACATGGAAAACTAGAATTGTCACTATAAAAACTTTTGACGGTGTACACTCCACTTGTTTAAAGGAAATCTCTCACCACTTTGACACTTAGAACCCGAGAGTCATCGTTGCAGCAACTCTGGTCCATGGTGTACGGTCCTATGTCTCCGTCATTTCAACCAACATGCTGTTGCAGCTTAGATTCATGGCACTGGATCAAGCGTTCTTGTTCACAAACGTCATATGCACCCTACATGGAACAGGAAGAGCAGAAGGCACTCATGAGTCAACATAGACAAAAGTTTGTCTGGACACCAGGATTCGGTTGGATTTGTATCCCACCCCCCTGCCATCCAGACTTGGTGCAATTGAAACTAAGCATTGAGACATGTACAGTAACATGCAAATCAACAGAATTAAGAACTCAAAGTGGCTTGTGTTAGTCATTAGCAGATCAACCCAAACCGCCATGCCTGCACTCTCAACAGCCATAGCTTCAGATGAAACAGACAAGAGAATATGTGGCCTACTTGGAGTATTACTACCAAACGAATGTTATCATAGAGAATTTTCTCTTCTATCAAAATGACAGCTACAAGCATAAATACAAATCCTACCCCCTCGCACCAAAAGAAATTATTTCTACTGGTGTGAGGTTAAATTTGCATCCCCGTCATCAGCCTCATGTGCTTTCCACAAGTACTCCCCACAATAAAATATCTAATGTTAAAGTCTAATCTCAAAATTAGTTTATCACAAAACATCTAATTTTTTTTTAAATGAAGTATCACCAAACCCTATTGATACTCAGGCTAGACAGAAAATTAGTTCTCGTCAACTGTTGTTGCAGAAATTGTTCAGTCAACAGTTGAGCACCATTAAAGAAACCAAAATGTGATATCAGAATCAGTTTAATATAACAATATAGAGAGCATTCCCTATTAGACACATTACCTACCAAACACTCAAAGAGACAGACATTAAAGAGCAAACACTTTCTTTCATTGAAACATTTCTCAATCCAACCAACCTTTAGCCAAAACAGCCACAACAAACATACATTCCTCACTTCTGACCCATATGGTCAGTCACACCCACATATGCAACACTGTCAGTTGACATTTTCATCACAATTTATCTAAGCCACAGACCCCACTGCCTGCATCAATGTCCACCACTTTCTCATTCTCCGAGTCATCCCACAACTCACATCACATATCCAGCCCTGCTCACATATACACACACATAAACAGTACACTCCCACTTCCTCTATCCTTTGGTGTTGGCATACATACATACTTATTTACCTCATGTACCACTGTTGAACTGCTAATCTGATACAAGCACATGTTTAAACACAAACAACAAAAGAAAAACATTTACAAAGATTACTTGTAAACTTGACCCCAATGCTTAAATCTAAACACACAAGTAGATACTAACACAGACCACAGAATAAATATACACAAATTATTAACCTACTATCTACAATGCATTGAATCTATACTTCATGACAGTTACTTGTGTAAACATGCCATTAATTCTTTATCACTTATAAAATTTTTGAATTTCACCCTCTTCATGCATCCCTCCAGACTTAATTCTAGCACTTTATCCTTATAGTCTAGTTGTGCCCCATATTTGCACAAAAAATCATTTCCCAACACTAAATTTATGCTAAGTACCTTTATGACAAGTAAACCTTGACTAAACAATTCATCCTCAATCATCAAGTCTAAAACTACTTCCTTATTCACTGGTTTGCTATAACTGCCAGTAGCATTCTTTATCCGTACCCCAGTGACTGGAAACTCTACTGTCCCTGTACTCTTGATTTGATTGTAGAAATCCTCTGAGATACCACTAATTGTACTTCCAGTATCAATCAATGCAGTTTCACAGATCCCTTCTACCTTAACATTTATAACGGGCTGTACATTTTCAATGACATCTTCCTTAAGTTCATTTTCTGCCAACAAATCCTCCTCAATTTCTTGCATACAGTTCCTAACCATTGTATTTACTTCCCCTACATAACAATATGGTTGTATGTCCTCATCATTTCCAAATATTTCACTGAATGCTTTCCCAAATTCTGAGTTTATTGCACTCAACTCCCCAAGTTTCCTTGCATACCCATATTTCTCTTCTACCCATGATACTGGCTCCACTGATTTTAAATGTCTAAGGAGTTGGACCCAATCATCTGGACCGTATTCACTTACTTCTTTATCAATCCACCCTGCTCCTACCCCATCACAATCAATTTCCTTACAATTTCCATTGTTGTATACTACAAAAGTTTGTACACTCTCCTTATCATTATCTATTCCCTCCTGTAATACACAAAATCCCTCATCTACTTCATTTTGGTCTACAGCACACATGCCTAATCCCCTTAATTCATTGTATTCATTGTCCCCACTCACTAAGTCTTTTACCAGGCTATAGTAAGTTTGATCCCTATTACATTGCTTCCCAAGTTGGTCCAAATACTCATATTTGTGTAATAGCCAATCATCTGGTGCCCACTTCCTAATTAACTTTATCTTCTCAATAATACCTCTGTCCTGTCCCAACACATCATCAGTTACAGGTGGGTGTACATCAGTATTGACAATTTCACCTACTTCAGAAACATTCACATTTCTCTCATTATTCATACTAGACCCAGTGCCATTTAATGTTTTTACTGGATCACATTTAATTTTTTGAAATTCAGAACTCCATTCATTCTCATTCACACACTCAACACCATCTATTCTGGCTCCAGTACCATCAATATTTACATTCATACTTTCACATTCAGTCAACACTTGTGCCTCTGACCTATCCAAAACTAAGGCTAACCCAACACTGTTTTTATCTTCTTTAATGTTATTATCAAATAAATTTTGTACATCATATTCCCCTATACTGTCCTCATTCCTATCCATTCTCCTCATGTTTGACTCTCTTTTGTCATTTTGCATAAACCAATCCCCAAAAATTTCCTCACTACCTATAACAGCATCCATTTGACACATACTTTCCTCTCTTTTCTCCCTTTCCTTGTTTACTCTATTTATGTTTTCTTCCCTCTTTTCTTTATCCTTGCCCTTGTGAACTCCTACTTCCTCTTTCCTATCATCATCTCTGTCCATGTGACATAGTTTTTCCTCCCTTCTCTCCCCATATCTATTCCTACTGTAATTATGGTCATTAGATCCCCTGATATCCCATCTTCTGGTCCTGTTATTAGAATATTTCCTTGTCCCAAAGCGGACCTCATTTGGAACAAATCTTAGTTTCCCTGATTCTGTCTCTGATTTTCTCTCCTACTGTTATCCCCATTCCTATTTCCACCTTCCTGCCTTCGATTTCTCCAATAATTTTCCCATGTTTCCCTCTGGCTTCTATTCTCCCAGTTGTCTCCTCTGTTATTGTTACCTCTCCAATTTTCATTTAAATTCCTCTCTCTATCGTGGTTTCCCTGGTTGTGACCCACATTTCTACTGTCTCTGTTTTCGTTGTGGTTCACATGCTGTGTTCCCCTGAGCTGTCGTTCCATAACTAAACCCTGGTCTATCTTTTCTACAAGTTCAATGAAATTCTCAGCTGAATCTGTGGGATGGTGAATTAACTGCCAATGCAAATCTGCAGGTAACCTCCTACACAAAGTGGAAATTACTGCTAAAAGACTCAAAGGTGTATATAAATGCACTAGTTTCTCAAGTTCCTCCTGACAAAATTCCTTCATGCTCTGTTTCCCTTTCACATAGTTTGGCCCGTTCAAGAATTCATTTTGTATCTTAGCTTGCTTGGCCTCCCCCCAATACTTATTTAAAAACAATTTTTCAAACGCCTCAAAACTAACAAATTTATCAGCACACTGATTTGCCCAAGATTGAGCAGAACAGTCAAGCATTCTCTTTGCTAACTTCACTTTACACTGGTCTGACATACCAGGCACAAATTGGTCCTTGCATGCAGCCAAACAATCTACTGGATGATAATTACCCACTTCTGAAAACTTTCTTCCACTAGGTGTCTGCACCATGGACCAATTAGTGTTTCCTGATGCAGTACACAATTCTAGATTATTTATTCTAGTGTTCACCTTCTCAATCTCAGTATAGTTGACTGTCACTACTTGTTCTATCTTTTTCCTAAAGTTACATTCTGTATTCTCTAATTTTCCTGACATCAAAGTTTTTGTTTCCTCAATACCTGCCACCATCCTCTTGTCGACCTCAGCCAAGGCCTGCATAGTGCCCTCATTCCTGTGATCACATATTTGTTTCACATCATCTAACTTGCCTCCTACCTCAGTCTCAATAGCACCAACTCTGGCATGTATCTCCTTTTCCCTATTTTCAAACCGTTCTGTTTGACTTCCTATCTTTTTGTCAATGTCTATGATTATTTCTGCCTTTAATCCAAGCATTGAATTTTGTAGTGCCTCAATGTCTGCTTTAAAGTCTGCTTTCAATTCTGATTTTACCGTTTCTATTTCTGTTTTTACCGTTTCTATTTCTGATTTTAAATTTGAGTATGAATTTTGTATTTCTGATTTTAAATTTGAGTTTGAATTTTCTATTTCTGATTTTAAATTTGATTCTGAATTTTCTATTTTTGATTCTAAATTTGAGCTAATACTCGCTAACATGGCTGCGAACATCTCCGGTGTCAACAACATTCCCCCAGTATTTACCCTCTCTGGACTTTCTGGTATGCTACTCTCTGAAATTACGTCGCTTGGCGACTTTTTAAAAACCTGCTCCATTTTGTGTGCCACAAGAAAGCTTGATTAACACACAAGAATTTATAGCACCAGCTGCTTTACTTATCTTTTAATCCAGAAGTTGCTGCAACGAGCTGCGACGTCCCCAACGCTCGCTGCCGTCTGTTGTAACAGCTGTGGCTGGAATATGTACTCACTGCATCCCTTATCCTTTGTAGAATCGAAGCTGCTGGGAACCGACGCTCCGTTGGCGACTTGCGAAGTCCCCACGATCACTGCCGTCCGTTTCAGAAGATGAAATTTGAGTGCGTTGAACCCGCGCGCCGCCGCTCACTGCTGCCGGTCCGATGAGCCGTCGATCGCCGGTTACGGATGCCCGCGCCCGAACTCTGCGTCACCAACCGTCTTTAACCGCGCGACGCGATTGCGTATCTTCCGATTATGCTGTTTTGTCCACTATTATTGTCCTAAGCACACCCTACCTCTCTGTCCGAGCACGACCAGTGTGAATTTATCCCGCTCTCTGCTGCCAGCCGCCACACACACTTGAAATTGTCCGTCGCGTCCGCGCACTTGTTTGCAACTGTTCGTAACTGTTCACTGTCCTATACACACCCTAATCTCTCCGTCCGAGCAAGTCCAACGTGAACTTATCCCGGACGAGCCCCCAAATGCGAGCGTGAAGGTCGGGGTGAGAGTTTAAAATAGGAAAAGATTAATTTTTGAACTCGTTTTCTAGGGGATGATATCACACGTTCGCAGCTTTCCTTCCCTGCATATGATTAACAAAACAAATTCATAATAAATTCAAGTTCATGAGAGAAAAGGGTGTACTAACTACTATTTTTGAAAACACGTGAAAGTTCACTTTATGTTGTTTATTTCACAATACTTGAACCCTGTGGCTGATACGTCTGTACGTCGGCACATTTATCAAATAAAGTTATAGCTCGAGAGCCTCCAGACAAAATGAATATTTGTCGCGAATTGTTTTCACACCACGTGGCTGTCTCAAACACCGTTTATGTTCATGCCTATGCGACGACACGTGTTACATTAACAAATCACAGTCACTTTAATTCAATGCGATGCACACCTTGTTCCACCGGCTAAATATTCACAAACACATAGTGGCATTCGATTTAACTTGGTGCAGTCTACGACGAGCAACCACACGTGGCGATTGCCACAGACAAATCTCAAGTCACCACCTCGAGATCCATATGCCGACTGAGGCAGAGCGACGCCGCCAGGCCAGCTACACCACGTGCTCTCTGGAGTCCTCACTTCCTGCCCTCGCGCGCGCACGCGCCAAAACTCAACTGCCGGGGTTTTTCCCCCTACGTCATCAACTTTCCCATGTAAGCTGTTGTAACCGATTTGCCAACGTACAGCGCTCAGCCAATACATTTCTAAAACTTTACTTAAAATCAAAATAATTACACTACACATTAAACAAATTTTTTCTTACGTTTTTATATTAATATAAACATCCTTTGTACTGTTTATCATAATTGTGCAATTTCTTATACCACAGATAAGTGATTTAACTGAATACTTCAAGATAAAATACAAAAGATTAATTGAAAATAAAATGAGAAATAGTTAATATATTATTTTTATAAACAAACATTGCCATGCTAGTTGTGTAACTGTCTTGTCTTCGTTGGTAATTTATTACTTTTCATTGTCAATTAAATATATTACGTTAGATGTGACTATATTAGCTAATGTATTGTTTATTTATCAACAGGCTATTTTGTAATGAGGGCCTTAAAGGTTCCTAACTGCATCGTATTACTTCAAATGCCAGTAGTATTACAATATTTGTGCACGGCACTGTGCCTGGCACTCGCCATTGTCCCTCTCTCCCCTCACCGGAAACGAACTGTAAAATCCTAAGTTGGAACAAGCCACCAACATCGGCCTGCTCGCTGGCCTCCCGTCAGCTACAAGCACACAGCAAATCTCAACGTGGAGAATTTCTACCTATGGCCTCACTATAAATGTTGTCACCCAACTGTGTACATACATTGCTACCTTAATTAATAAGATTAAAATTGTGTAACATTTAGTGCATTGGCATGGTCAATGTTTGCAGTGAACTTCATACTGTTTAATTATCAAATGCTATTAATTACCAGTATTTCTATTGGCGGTAATCTCACACTATGCTGTTCAAAGAGTTAAATTCCAGTTTCCAAGTGGATCTCATCGACTTCTAATCGCAACAAGATTGGGACTACACATTCGTAAAAGTTTAGCAAGACCATTTTACTAAGCTAGTTGTAGTAATGCCACAGAAGTCCAAAACAGCTGAGGAAGTATGCGACAACATTACTGATATTTTTACACTGTTAGGCGCTTCCTCGATGCTGCAGTCTCACAATTGTCGAGAGATAGTTAGCAACATAATGAACAGCTTAAGTGAAATATGGCCCAAGTTTAAACTGTTACGCGATAAACCTAGACACAGAGTCAAGGCAGCGTAGAGCGGCCAAAACAAGACATATATTCTAACTACTTGGACGCAAGAGCACAACACCGTGAAGTGGAGCCAAGAACTGGGGTTAGTACAATTAAAGAGAAACAGCTCCGTCTATTTTGGGATTAACTTGAGTCGTTGTTGAGAGTGTGACATGAACAAAGCAAGCAATTTACGGCTACTGGTTTTAATGGCAACCCAACCCAAATGTGCTTTTGATAATAATCGCACAACGGAGCCTGAAGATGGTGTAATGTAACACCGGTCGCACAGAATTTAATAAAGATTTTGAATAGAGCTGCTGGTATTTTCATCCATCTATATATTGACTAAAGAGTCCAGTGAAGGTGTACCAACACTAGTGATTGCGTACCTTAAGTCAAATATTTCACTATAACATATATATCATTGTGCCATGCTGACGTGATCATCGGCAAATTGGCGCTGAAAAACACCCTGATCAAGTATATATTTCATTAAAGTGTTTTCACGATCCTTAGTCGTTGTTAGTATACCAGAAAAAACTTTGCCATCTTAATACACTGCAAAAGGGTAGGAAAACGTGCATTGTGTTTTCAGGCCCTCGAATTTCTCAAAGAAGGGTTGATTTGTCCGAAGGAGGGGAAAGGAGTGAGAAGGGTGTAATCAGTGTCGGCCAGTGTGCGTAATAGCTCGAATTGTCCGTTTAGAGCACTAAATATTATGTGCCAGAATGAAACTTCACTCTGCAGCGGAGTGTGCGCTGATATGAAACTTCCTGGCAGATTAAAATTGTGTGCCGGAACCGGGACTCGAACCTGGGACCTTTGCCTTTCGCGGGCAAGCGCACTACCGACTGTGCTATCCCGACACGACTCACGATGCCGCCTCACAACTTCACTTCTGCCAGTACTTAGTGTAAGTTAGTTTAAATAGTTTGTAAGCCTATGAACTGATGTCCAGAGACAATAAGTCTCATAGATTTACAAACATTTGAACAGTTTTGAACACTTACGTACAAACAAGAAAGTATATCGCTACAAATAAATACAGTACTAAACGTTTAAAACCCTATAGCTGATACTAGGATAATGTCGAACAAACTGAACGGCCAATCAATCTTCTAAATAAAATATGCAAAATCATTCCATACTAAGACACTCAGGGTTTACCAAACAAAATTTAGTTTAGTACTGTATTTATTTGTAGCGATATACTTTCTTGTTTGTACGTAAGTGTTCAAAACTGTTCAAATGTTTGTAAATCTATGAGACTTATTGTCTCTGGACATCAATTCATAGGCTTACAAACTATTTAAACTAACTTACACTAAGTACTGGCAGAAGTGAAGTTGTGAGGCGGCATCGTGAGTCGTGTCGGGATAGCACAGTCGGTAGTGCGCTTGCCCGCGAAAGGCAAAGGTCCCAGGTTCGAGTCCCGGTTCCGGCACACAATTTTAATCTGCCAGGAAGTTTCAAATATTATGTGGTTAATGGCCTAAGAGAAGGAAGACTTTCCCTGCGAAACTTCCTACCACTCTCTGAGGTATTGACTATAAGACGAGGCACTGAATGAAACACGGTCTGGATGCAAACCCTGGCAGGCGCTTTACCCTTTTTAATATCCTTTCCTACTGGTTCTTGAGTAGCTCTGATCCTTGCGGTTGTGGGGTTGGTATCGTGCTTGTTCCATATTGACTGAGGACTTGATTTATTATTTTTTATTACAGAAGACATCCAGCCGCCTCATCGAACACGATGAGCCACCGCATCGACTCCACTAAGCCAACGTAGCCTTATGGATAACGTGGTTATATTATTCCGTCCATTCGTGGAGGCTGACTGGCTAAGGCGACTACCATAGAACAATTTTCGTTCTCTGGGGCCCGCAGTGTGTAGTATGTCTTTGATTGACATGTTCAATACCAAAATAATTATAAATTATTTTAACACTGATTTAAATTTTATTAACTTATTATTATTACAAATTATTACAAAATAATTATTACTACAAAATTACGTGTAACACCTAGCTACAAAGAACACACAAGAGACAGTGAAAATAATCCATCTAAATTCTATCAACATTTAATCACGGAAAAACACGATGTAAAACCTTTAGAGGAAGCCTTAAAAATTTTACACATTGTACAAAAATGGCCAAAAATGAATATTCTCGAGGAAATCGAACTATATTTGCATATACACAAGTACCAGAACGATGTACTAAATGAACAAACCGAACTCAAGCATAAAAAATACATCGATAATGTTATTCACATTATAAACAAACAAGAGAATGGATAAACACCAAATATTCCAAATCCAATACAAAAACCAACAAACCAAAGATATTATTGTATAAATTACTGGTAACCATGTAAACTTACAATTGGATGCTGCCACTACAGACTGCCACTACGAAAAACAGATAAAAATCTAATCATATAATCAGAGCTGCTGCACATTTACAGATAAGCATTACATCAGCTTCTATAATCAATTGGGCAGCAAATAAACAACAACAATATTATAAGTAATGTAAGTAAAACTTTGTAAAAATTTATGTAATTATGTTATAAGAATGTATGTAACAACTCTTGTATATTACAGAACGCCTGATGATGGCCTAAGGCCGAAATAAGCTTGTAAAAAAGTGAGTTAATAAAGTTTAGAGCAGTGATAAAATAATTTATAATTATTGTGGTATTGAACCATAAAACAAATTTTAATTCGATGCCTCGCCTTATGCTCATGATCTTTGATATGTATAGACTACAAATATCTTTGGAAAAGGAATTTATTGTTTAATATTAATACTTGTTGAGGCCTTTTCATGACGATTGTAAGCGGTGGTGTGTTGACCTTTTGTTCTCGGCCGCAAAAGAAAACGTTTGGTGTGAATACCGAGAGTCTGGTAACATCCAAAGAGACGGCAAAATAATGGATGACAAGTGGGTAAGATAAAGTGTGAAGGCTTTCGTACTTTTACAGTAGCGTCAGGACACATTGTAGTGAAACTTGATGCCTTAAAACTGTCATTAAATTCGAAGCTGTGGCCTTTACTTAGAATTTCTCGAATCTTTTTAAACGTCATAGAGACGGTCAGGGACAGTGACGTCGCGGTGTGCGATAGTTTCACACCATCATAGTAGATGCCTGTAGATACCTTGAAATCAAATTATAAACTTATGCAAAAGTGAAAGAGCCAAATAACCGCGTTCCGAAAAGCTTTTCCTTTAATTGCTTTCCGCAGGGTGAATTTGTTCCTACCCGCCCGGTTAGCAGCGCAGTTTAAGGCTACGTCCTGCGTGACGGGGTCCTTTATGGAATGCGCCCGATGAATTAACAACGAGGGTCGATTTGCCGGTCAGAAGGACCACATCACTCTGGGTGTATCTGTGCTGGTACCATATTCCTCTCTCAGTTACATGATTCGCAATGGAGAACATTTTCGAATGGATGACATTACAAGCGGGCAGTCTGGGTATAGCTACATTTCCACCCATCGAGAGAGGTTGCGCGGTAGTGACGTATTTGACGGGATTTCTGCACGAAAGATTGAGACGATACTGTCGAACCAGGTCATTGATCCACCCGATAATTTTAGCGTCGGCTGCGGTGGCCGAGCGTTGTCCGCCTCCGTAGTTCAGTGGACAGCGTGGTTGGTTGCCACGCAGGGGGCCCGGGTTCGATTCCCGGTCGGGTAGGAGATTTTCTCCACTCGGGGACTGGGTGTTCTGTCGTCTCCATCATCACAGTCCGCATCAGGCAGCGCAGCGGTGCGGTTGGCGTGTTTACGTCCCGCCGCAGTATCTCGCGCCTGAGGTTGTTTACGTAACTCAGCCGCCTCTACGCGACTTACTTGATAGAGCAAGCATGGCTCAATCCTGGAGACATTCGACCTTGAAGATCAGTTTTTCGAAAGCATATCCACGACCGAAGGCACTGGACATCGAACAGTTTATTAGAGACGAAGTGAAAGTTGCCTGTAGCGAAGTTGTAGGTATTCACTTTTCGATGGTGAGCAGTGTCGTGTACTTAAAGCTCATCAACGACGCGGTCTGTGAGAGAATTCTGAACGCGACCAGAAGTGGACTGAAGTTCCGTCACTCGGACGGACATATTGGTGAAGTGACAATTGAACACACGGGTCTCTGCACGATAAGGATATTTGAACTTCCATTTGAGGTGCCAGAAGAAACAGTGATTTCCGCGCTTCGCCCTTATGGGCATGTGATCAGTCACGAAGCTGAAAAATGGGCACAGTTTACCACATTCCCCGTGCTCAATGGGGTGCGGCAAATACGTATTGAACTGAAAAAACATGTTCCATCTTATCTGACCATCGGTGGATGCCGTGCAATAATAATTTATGACGGCCAGCCGAAGACGTGTTCAGGCTGTGGACAAGAAGGACACCTACGTTCCCAGTGCATGCAGCGCAGGATCACACAGTTGCCACCTGGGGATGAACAGCTCCCGCCTGCACCGACGACTCTTCCGGTGACGTATGTTCAGGCTCTCCAGCATCCTGTGCCGACGTACGTTAAGGAACCCTCACTGAACGCTGTAGCGCACGAAGGAAACGAGGACAAACTGGAAACTACGTCCACGACCGATCGTATACCACCAACGAATAATGAGGTGTCTCAGGTTGAGGAGATGGACGCCACATCACCGGTAGTGCCTAATGACGTTCTTGCAAAAGACCAAACAGCAGTGCACCAATCGACAACAGACGACAAGACGACGGCCAACGTACAGTCGTCGCTCTTACACCCGGCCGAAAATCCTGAAGGCACCGACCTACCACACCACCAGACTGACACTATTGAGAAGATGGATGTCGAAACTGAAGTAGTACCGACGTCTTCCTTCATCACTACGGAGACGGCGTCAGATGACTGCCGACCGACCTCCGATACAGAACACCACGTCCGCAAACAGCGCACCCCGCGGAAACACAAGAAGAGGCGCCATTCGACTTCTGATGATCAGATGCAAGATAAGGACGAGGAACCGACGTCGGATGAAGCAACTGACTCTGCCTCTCAGGTGTCCGGTGTCATCACTTCCCGTCTGGCACGTCACGATACAGCAGCGACAACACCTGCTCCTGTCTCGGATTCACCTTCACCTGCTACTGAACACCAACATGAGACTCAGGATGAAACATCCCCTCCACAACTACGAAGTTTCACGTCTGACGCTTGGGCAGACGATATCGAGAATGAAGCGGAAGATCTTGAGGGAGTCGAGGGTAGAAGTGCTCCCTCGGCTGCATCCAGCACTCCCCTATCACAATGACTGAGGCTGCACCAACAGCTTCCATGGCGCCACCGGATCCGCCTGCTGACGATGTACTGAACAACTCAATAGAAGGTCTAGGCGCACAGACATACCGGCTCGCTACCGTTAACATCAATAACATACGTGCACGCCACAAATTGGCCATGCTACAGGATATGCTCAATGCAGCGGACATCGACATTGCCCTCCTTCAAGAGGTGCATGTAGAAGACTTCACAGAACCCTACGGATACACGACCTGCATCTCCCATGCGTCTGCCACTGGCAGTGGAGTGGCGATCATCCTCCGTGAAGGTCTTCTTGCTGAAGATGTCGAGTATCTTCCTGACGCCAGAGGGATGGCTATCACTGTCCAAGGAGTTCGAATAATTAACGTCTATGCGCCGTCGGGATCGGGACGCCGTCGTGAACCATCCACCTTCTTCGCAGAAGCGATCACACCCCTCTTTGTGGGACAACAAGACGCCTTGATAGTAGGAGGGGATTTCAACTGTACTCAAGCTCCGAAGGATCAATTACCTCGTCACTCTCCGTGCATAGAACTCGGAGCACTCGTCCACAATCTTCGGTTGGTGGACTCATGGGAACATGTTCATGGCGACCGGCCTGGCTTTACGCATTTTACCAGCCATTCGTCTAGCCGCATTGATAGGATTTACATCTCGTGTTCCATTGTCAGAGGGACGAGAGCAGCCGAAGTATGGCCTGTAGCGTTTTCTGACCACGAAGCCTATATTTGCGACCCTACCCTCAGACGTCAGAAAGTATGGCACAGCCGTGGTCCATGGAAGCTGAATGTGTCCCATCTCGCCTCTCCGGAATGTCGGCAGCTCATAGAGAACACATGGAACAACTGCAAACGCCGACGCGGCGCCTACCAGTCTGCCCTTGCTTGGTGGTTATTCTGTGCTAAGCCTGCCCTGCGGAAGACTTTGATAGGGTATGGGAGAGACGTAGCGGCATGGAGGCGACAAACAAAGGACTTTTACTTCAATATTTTAAGGGAATGTACCAGAATGCCATATTCACCTGCGAGGCAGACTACGGTGAATCACTCCAAAGCCCAAATCATCAGACTTACACGCCAGCATCTTGAAGGAACGATAGTCAGAGCCCGTACTGAAGACAGAGTAGCTCAAGAGAGTCCCTCCATGTACCATATCATCAGAGAATTACGGCGTCGACGAAGGGCCTTGATACATGTGCTGACTACAGATAAGAGGACGATACGACACCCAAAGAGATATAGGACATGTCCTTCACGCTCACTATACGCAGCTGTACTCAGAGCTCCGCCACCCCCCAGAAGTAATCGAAGCGGTATCCCAGCTCACAAGCTGCGGCTACTGAACTGACAGCCGATATAACAGAGGAGGAAGTCACTGAAGCGATACAGATGGGACCCGCCAATAAGTCGCCAGGCCCTGACGGCCTCCCTCTGGAGTTCTACAGGGCCTTTCAACAACTGCTAGTACCAGTCTGGACGGAAATCTGCCGCGATCTCATGTCCCCTACGGTGCAGATCCCCGAGACGTTTTGCGAAGGGCTTATCATACCTATACACAAACCACGAGGTGGGACCAACATCAGCGACTACCGCCCCTTGACCCTACTGAATAGCGACATGAAGATCTTCACTCGACTGTTGGCAGCACGACTCAAGCACACGGTCCGATACGTTGTTTCACAGGATCAGGCATCTTTAGGTGGCAGTCATAACATTCGCACTGCCCTCTGCCGCTATCGCGATATGATCGCACTTGCCAAGACAAATAAAATGCCTGGAGTTTTGGCTTGCCTCGATTTCAGCCAAGCTTTTGACAGAGTCGACCACACATTTTTAAAGGCCGTAATGCAACAGATGGGTTATCCCGAGACCATCGTAGACTTATTGGTACGTCTCCTTCACGGTGCGGCATCAAGAGTACTGTACAACGGACGCCTCACACCGCCGATCCTCATCCAGAGATCGGTGCGACAGGGGTGCCCCCTATCAACGATATTGTACGCCCTCGGTTTGGAACCGCTGCTCTGTGGCTTTCGACAACGCTTGACAGGGATCACACTCGGTGGACATACTTTTTGCTGCACTGCCTATGCCGACGATCTGGTTCTCTTTCTTCGTGGTGAAGACGACGTCCGCGCAGCTTTGGCGTGGGTGGCGACCTACGGCGCAGCATCGGGCAGTGAACTGAATGTACACAAATCGCACGCTCTATCTATAGGTGACGGGCTGCCCGATAGGTGCATGGCCCCATTGAGAATAACAGACACAATGCGCTGTTTGGGCATTGATTTTACAACTGACCTGCGGCGGACGATTGCCCTCAACAATAGGCGCCTATTGCAACAGATTAGGGCAGGGATAGGCGACCACCGTCTTAGAACACTAGACATTCTGCAACGGGTGCGATATGCTAACGTCTATTTGGCGTCGCGCATCCCCCATCTTGCGCAGACACTGCCGATCCCGCCATATCTGGCCCGCAGCATGCTGGCGGCTATGGGGTCTTTTGTAAGTACCGGTATGCTCTTCAAGATTCGTTACGACTCCCTCACACTACCGAGGAACAGAGGTGGTTTAGGACTTTTTCACGTTCCGGACAGAGCACGGGCCTTATTTGTAAGCTCTCACATGAAGATATGGCGACAGTGTCCGACGAGTCTTACAAGCCTGCTGCTAGAGGCCTTAAGGCCGATCTCCCTCACCCCTCCAATACCACTATCCGACATTCCAGCCCCTTTCTTTTATTTCGGGCAATTCTTCCTCGACCTCAGCTACATGCGTACCGCACTTCCGCCCACACAATTGATATCGGCGAGGGCAATATACAACACCATGGAACTGAGCAGAGCCCCGAACGTGATAGAATCAAAACACCCCCATATTAACTGGCGTGTTGTGTGGCGAGCGGTGAGCGCGCCCACTCTCAACACAGACGTACAGTCTGCATGGTACATCACAGTCAACGGGAAGCAGGTGTGCCAGTATCGCCTCCACCGAATTCATCTTGCGGACTCTCCTTTGTGTACCAAATGCGGAGTCGTGGATACAGATGAGCATCGCCTTGACTGTGGATCGGCGAAGGATGTTTGGTATTTGGTGCGCCAGGTACTGGCTTTCTTCACACGCACAACCCCCGAAATGATAACTACCAAATCGCTTCTCTTTCCAGAAGACTCGTATTACCCGAGAGCGAAAACTAACTCTGTTAAATGGATATGTGGCCACGCTGTACACTATTTGTTCTGCGATGGAGAGAAGACTGTACTTGATTTTTGGAACTATATGAACGAGCGACATTGTGCAATAGTTAGGATCCCCAAGTACCGCGAATATGTTTCCAATTTTCTTTGGAGTGCGTTCCATAACCCGCCTCGCAGCTGGAATATCGATGAAAGGAGAAGTTGACCCCAGAACGACAGAAGCACTGATTGAACTACAACCGGCAACGAAAGAAATCGAGAAGACGTTCATTGATAATCCGCAGCTAGACCTTCCTTGGAACGCACCATGTCGTAATGCGACGACCTCTTTATTTTGTTTTTACGCCGGATGTGGAACGGCAGTATTTTCTACATAAAAATGGAGAACTATACATACTAATAAAGAATATACATGAAGCAACTATTTATTTCTCCCTTTTCCCCATTACAAATCTACATATATCTTTATGGGCCGATGCGGAGGAGGATTTTTATTTCATTTTATTTATTTATTTTTATTTTTTACTTATTTAATTGTTTTTTTTTCATCGAGCACGAATGGAGCGTTTGCGTAAAAGAAAGAAAAAAGGAGAAAAAAAAAGAAAAAAAAGAAAAATAAAAAAATAAAAAAAAGAGTGGTCAACGCGTAAAAAAAAAATCGTACTGCGGCGCTACAGTCACGGTCTGCACGGCCACTACGGTCGGAGGTTCGAATCCCCGCCACTGGGGCATGGATATTTGTATCGTCTTTAGTATTAGCTAGTTCATAAGTAGTTTGTAAGTTTAGGGACTGATGACCCCGTAGTTAAGTCCCATAAGCTCTACAAACATTTCAACATTTCATAAATTTAGCAAATTTCTCATAACATGCTCATGTTTTAATCACTTTTATCAGTACTATCTACTACCTCTGATCTAACTTCATTTTATTTCAGCATTATTCTGTGGTTTTTATGACCGACTAGCGATGGCAAAGACTTAGAAGCAAAGATGGCAATTGACATAATGCGATAGGATTTTATTATTTTTTATTATTTCCCTATTACTCGTGTCACACTCCTCTGTTATCTATCACAGCGTGCGTAAAAGTGTATCTGAGCCGGTTTGCACCTGTTGCGTAAGTTAGTATAATGGTGGCAGTTGTAGTTTTTTTTTTTTTTTTTTTTTTTTTTTTTTTTTTTTTTTTTTTTTTTTTTTCCACGTGCAAAGATGTTGTAGTTAGTCAGCAGAACAAAGGTGTAAGCAAGCTCTGTTGCTCGTCGATGGTAGTCAGGTGGATTCGCGATCTTGTCAAAGGAAGACGCCCGCCTCACTGCACTGTCAGGGTATCCGGTCGCTTGTGGTATTTACTGCTCCATTATTCCAGAATTTTGTAAGAAATGAGGCATAATAAATAATTCGTTGTGTCGATAGTGTTCATGGAGTCGTAATGTCCATAGAAGTCGCAAGTGTGGAAGTACAATTTGTTTTATTGTTTTTCTTGTCGTGGAATTAGGGTAGTGTGGGACTTGTAGTACTGCATATATAATGCAGGCTTAAGTCGTAAGAACGTTTAGTCATCAGTTATTGTTGTATTTTGTTAAGTATAAAATGGGAAATGTACTTCATTTACATGTAAGTTTCGTGGAGAAACTTTTTTTTTTTTTTTTTTTTTTCCTTCTTCTTCTTCTTCTTCTTGCAACTCCGGGCTTAGTTTTTGGCTGGGTCAGCTAAGAACAATAGTTGGTTGTAGTAAATGTGCTTCTATTGACACGGAGTGTGCAGCAGTGCTTTGGATATTAAATGTATTTCATTTTTATGAACTTTCGAGGGGAAAAATTTAAGATTTTTAACCGTTTTGTGTGGATAATTGCTTGGTGAGCCAAGTGGTGCAGGCAGTAACATATAATGATTTTATGCTGAATTGTACCAACATTTAAAAGGTGTAATTCATTTCATGATGTTTTATTTAGTTCCGATAAATTGGTTTTGATTTCTGAGTTAATTTGAGTTGTATTTCTCTGTTTTGAATTGGTGACTCCACTGTTCATATATTTGTTCTGAGGTTAGGCTCATACATATGGTACCGATTATCTTCATCATGTGTTTTGCAATGAAAAGCCATGGTTGTGATTTTAAACATGAGAATAATGGGTCATTGAAATGTGATTGTAATGTTTTGTTCTGTACATTGTGTCCACTAGCCAGCGCAATTTTAAACCAGCAGTATCAGTTTATGTAATTTATCTATAAAAGCTCTGCACTGGACGTACTGCTAAATGTTTGCATGTTCCTGTAAATTTCTGGGATGTTATTTCGCTTGTGTGGAGACTTCCTTCCTCCACCTAATTCCCATCATTCTCCATGTGTGACACAGAATACAGTTTAAGTACGGTACTAAAAGAGAGTGGGAAACCAGCTATTTTATATCGTTGAGGGAGTAGACAAAAATAAATACTAAATTAATTGTTTCTTTGGTAATAGAAATTTGTTTAAACAAACTTTAAGTTGCAATGATTTAAGATAAAATAAACCCCATTTTATTAAACCTCTGTCCTCTTAACTGATTTAGCCTAAGCTTCTCTCGTCATGCTCCCCTGTTTTTGACGGGAAAAGGGGGTTTCAGAATCACCAAAAGAGTAACTTACATGTTTTGGAACGTATGTGCGCATCGGTTGCACACAGGTAGTGTATCAGACCTCAAATTCTAAAGTCGCGGGTTCGGTCAGCGCCAGGTCCTAGGATTTTTATCTGTCACTTTCCACTTTCGAGCATTGCTTATGTGAAAAATACCGAGTAGCACCGTGTTCGAAATCCACGTTAAACTGTAGGTTCCTCTATAATTGGCTGGGTAAGTCAGTTAACAAGAGAAGCAACACAGACATCGTACGGATCGGACCACGGAATGTTTGATCACTGATTCACGTAGAGACGTTAAAAAAATAAAAAAAAACGGAATTAGGAAGAAGTTAGATATAGTGCGGTGAAAAGAGGAACAGGACTTATGGTTAGGTGAGTACATGATTATAAATACAAAATCAGTTAGGGTATTAAAAGAGTAGGACTAATAATGAATAACAAAACAGGAATGAAAGTAAACTATTATGAGCAGCGGAGTGATCCCATTATGGTAGTAAAGTTCGATAAGGAGCCAACACCGAGAACAGTGGTATATGTTTACAAGCCAACTAGTTGTGTCGATGACAAGGAGATCTAAGAAATGTATGAGGAGGTAAAGAGAATTATTCAGACAGTTAACGGAAAGGAAAACTTAATTGAGATGAGGGAATGGAATTGGGTAGTAGGAAGGAAAAATAGAATGTTAATACTGACTGGGGACAAATAAATGAAAGAGGAAGTTGCCTGGGAGAATTTTACACTGAACATAATTTAATCATAATAAACATTTAGTTTAAGAATACTGAAAGAAATCTGTATAAGTGGAAAATACCAGGAGGCACCGGAAGTTAGCAGATAGATTTTATAATAGTAAGATATAGATTTAAGAAACATGTTTTAAACTGTAAGACATATCTAGAGGTAGATATAGATTTATTGTTCGTGAACTGAAGACTGAAACTGAAGAAATTGCGGAAGAATAGGAAATCAATGAGAATCTGGATGAACTGAAGGAACCTGACTATCTTGATAATTTGAAAGATAGCTTTAGGCAAAAACTGACACGAACCGGGGAAAATAATACAGTAGAAGGGGAATGGGAATGTTTGAGACATGAAATAGTGAAGGCACTAGAGGACCAAATAGGTAGAAAGGCAAAACCTACAAGAATCATTAGATATCACAGGGAATAATATATTTAATTCATGAAATAAGAGGATATAAAAATGTGGTAAATGTAGCGGGTAACTTGGAGTGCAAACGACTAAGAAATGGGATTGACAGGAAATGCAAAATTGCTAAGCAGGACTTGCAAAAGAAAAATTCAAGTTTGTAGAGAAATGTATAACTAGGGGAAAGATGGACACAGGAAAATAAAACAGGCATTTAGTGACAAGAAACTTATTTACAATTTGTAGAAAAACCAGAGAGCAATGATAATAGTTGAAGGGACGCAGTGGTTGGAAATGGAGTAAGACAGGTTTGTATCCTTTCTCCAGCGTTATTCGATTTGTACATTGAGCAAATATGGAGAAGGAATTGAAGTTCAGGGTGAAGAAATAAAAACATCACGTTTGGCCGATAACACTGCAATTCGGTTAGAGACAGCAAAGGATTTGGAAGGGCAAATGAACGGATTGGACAGTGTATTGAAAGGAGCGTATAAGATATACGTAAACAAAGATAGACAACGTTACTGGTATGGAGTCTAATAACATCAGGCGATGCTCATGGAATTAGGTTAGGCAACGAAAGAATGCAGGTGGTATATTTTTGTTTCTTTGGCAGTAAAATAACATTCGATAGTCGCAGTAAAGAGGAAAAATGCAGAATGGCAATGAAAAAAAAAAAAAAAAAAAGATTTAGAAAAAGAGAAATTTGCTAACATAGAATATTAATTTAAACATAAGGAATTACTTCTGAAGCATTTGTATGGAATTTTGCAGTGTGCAGTAATCACACAATGTACGATAAATTTTTGAGACTGGAAGAGGATTGAGGCTTTTGGAATGTGCTGCAGAAGAATGCTGAAAATTAGGAGGTTAGATCGCGTAACTAATGAAGAGGTGCAGAACAGAATTTCGGAGAAGAGGAAATTTAGGTATACCTATACTAACAGAAGGGATCGATTGATATGACACATTCTTAGACAGAAGGGAATCGTAAATTCAGCATTGAAGGGAAGTGTTTGGGGTAAGAATCACATTGGAAGCCCAAGTACAGTAACTAGATTCATATGGATGTGGGTTGCCGTCCTTATGAAGAGAGGAAGAGGCTAGCTCAGGGAAGAGAAGGGTGGAGAGCTTAATCAAACAACAATGGCAACCAATGATGTCTGTTCTTTCGCACATGTGCGAAAAGTATAGACACGTTATAAACAACTGAATATATGACGCAATAGGCAATGACAATTTCAATTGAGCGAATCCAGTATAGGTTGCGAGTCACACGAACTAATGGACTTACGTACAACTACAAACGTAGTGTGCTGTAAGTACTATAAGAGAAATTGGTTTGTAAGGGAATCGTGCATAGATAGCCTAGTTGGTTAAGGCGACCGCTGGCCCGAAATGGAAAACTTCGAATTAGAATCCTAGTGCAGCGCAAGTTTTTATCTATTTTGACGCCCATAAATGGTCGAAGTGTTTCAATATTTCGAATTGGTCACTTTATTTAGCTGGTTACAATCACCCCTCTACCTATACCAAGCTCTGGGCCTGTACCAGATCCGAGATATTTACGCCGACTCTCCAAATCTGATAAAAGGCAAATAAAACGTGGCGGAGAGTGTGTCGCCTGACGCGTGTAACCTGACGACGTCAATATGCTGTCATCCACTCGAAGCTGTCCATAACCCTATACGTGCGTCTACAGTCAATCACCAGAAAAATGAAAGATATCGTGCTGGGCCGACCAGTAATAAAGCTTTTGGACCACCAAATACGCAGAAAGTTACTCTACAATCCTTAATAGCATCAGTTAATTCCGGTAATCCATCACACATAATTTAACGGCCGGGAATGCTGTGTTAATTTGTTGTCATAAGCTGTAAATTTACTCTCGCGAAACACGTATACATTAAAAAGGATAATTGCAGTAAATATTTCAATTTGCATACCCATTAGCCATTAAACGTACACCAGTTTTCAAATTTAGAATTTCATATTGCACCCTTTCAGTACAAGTAAACGAACTGCGGAATTATAAAACAACTTTCCAACAACGCTTTACGTTACGTGACCAGTCTGTAAATATTTTTAAATGTTCCACATTAAGAGACACAATGTTTCGTTTGGTTCATAACAAATATATCCAAAAGTGTGTAAACTATGATTCCGTATCTTGAGTTTGTAGGCATTGATCATAGAATGAGCTGCAAAATTTATTTTTATTTATCATGATTAAAGACATATTTATGAATATCTAGTGGATGCACTTCACAGTGACAATCTTCATTAACATGTATGAGTGTTTCTTGAAGAAATGCACGTTGCACAACCGTAGAAGTATTCATATCGGGTTGTTGAACCTGACAGACACAATCGAATGAATCATTAAAGGATCGACATTATTTTCATGCGTTTTTAGTTATTGTCGCAATCATCATCCTTTGTGGTGGTTTAATTTGTATAACGCTACGGAGCGCGTCGTTGCTCCCCTCCGAAGGTCTGTGTGTTATTCTTAAGTTAGATTAATTTTGTTGCAGTAGTCTGTAAGCCCCAAAGATTTACAAATATTTGCACATTTGACGATTGATCTGAAGTCATATGGTGGATCATAGTCAAAACCTATGTGCTTTTAATGGTTGTCTCTATCACTCCCGGATAAAACTTTGTAGGTTAGGGAAGACGCAATAAAAGAATCAAATAAGTACTGCATGCGGCGAAGATGGAAGAAATATTGACATTTAAGAACTTTCGCGTCTGATTTTACGGACATGTCCGAAAGATCAGACGACGGTATGAGTAGCCGCGACAGTTCTTATTATGGATTTTAACTTAACTTTTTTTTTTTACTCTCAGCTCTTAGCAGGTGCAGTAATCATACTACATGGACATATGAAAATTTGTCCTTGGCCAGATATTCAAACACGGGACCTTCAGCGTACAAGACAGTTATCCTAAGATCTTGCGTAGCCTTAGACATACAATAGTCGAAATGGCGCAGAGGTTTAGCGTAAATGTCTTGTACGCAGGCCTCGGCATAAATTTTCACGTGCCCGTATTGAATGATTACAGCATATAACAAGAGGTGAACAAAAGGAAAGAAAAAGTCAAAATCTACAAATTGTTATTAACATGTGCAACATCTACTACAACGTCTGTTATTTCTGATATGGCGAACATAACTGACTTCACAATTTTAAACTTTTTTAATTGTAATCCAGTAAATCAAGGTACGATACTTATTTCGGTGTGGGTACATAACGAGAATCGGACTTTTGGCGGTTTATACGTTCTTGTCTCATCACATTATGTATTATAGTTAGCATCCAACCACTCGCGATATAGAAGGTAGGAGACATCGCCATTTAAGTTCTTTCTTTCTTTTTTTTCAGAAAATAATTAATCCTAAAGTTACTGGATTTCCAATTTTTTTTGTTATTCCATTGTTTGCTTAAACCTAAAGGTCAACCCCCCCCCCCTTGCGAGTTCTGGGGTAAGAAAGGGCCCGCGATAATCCTGGCTCTGGTAAGAGGCGACTAAACGGGTTTTCCATCTTTTTTGGCCATTCAGTTTCGGTCCCCCCTGTAGGTTTGACATCCGCAATTTCCAAATTCTTCAGCAGTGCGAGCCATTTGGTGCACCATATATTTCCTGTGTAGATTTGTGTGTAAACCCAATATGGAATGGGCTTGTAACAGCGGCCTCTTTAGCCCCTGGATGGACGCAATGGTGTGGGCACAGGCAAAGATGTTCGAGTTGCGCCAATTGTGCAATGTCGCCTCATGCACCAATAACATAATGGTTCTATTAACGCCAGAAACCCAGCACGGTAGCCAGTCCGCTGTGGGGACGTCATATACCCTTCCGGTTGCAGTCGCCTGACAACACACGGGTTGCACTACCGATGCCAGAGCTGTGACCTCCTCACGAAGGCCAAGGAGTCACACCGGCCAGCTGACCCTTGCTGCGGCTGGTTGCGCCCTTGAGGAAAGCCCAGTTCGGAGTGGGTAGCATCGGAGCAGATGTATTGCAATGAAGCGAAATAAATCTACACCATTAAATCCTGGTAAAACGGGTGTCTCAAAGCATGGGACATTTAATGCTGATACTTATGACCCATCGTCGTTCCGTCCCTCGACTTCCTCTTGGAGGGTTTTTGGGGCTACAAAGACTGAGCCTTATGTCCCTCAATTTCTAATTTTTTTCCAGCAAGGATGGGGGATCTTTCCAGACAACTAAGCCCATGTTTTTTGTCATTTTGAGGACAAGTTCGCTGAGGTTGCGGGTATATCAAAAATGCACGATGGATCAGATATGATACACGAAAAGTCCCCTGCCCTGTCACGGGTTCATCTCGCATGCAATAAGCGCGGCGAAGTTTCTGTATCCATAACACCACGCAAGACCTTGAACCTGGTCCAGGGGGTTAATTTTCACCGCGATCTTTTGCTGTAGTCCGATTAGGAGCTGCGTGCGAACTTGCAACGACGTGGCGTCGATATTGTCCGCCGTGTCTTTTGTGGGACAAAAGACAATAGGGTGGGAACTGGGGCGTTCATCTTGGCCTTCGATGGTGATACGCAAGACGGTCAAGGTGATGATATACATATGTGACGCCCGACCGTATATCTCCCAACCCATGCGCTGTTTCCATCGCTGTGATGAGGCCCCAACTTGTCAGGACTGCCCCCATCCCTTACATTTGGGCACTCCTTGTACCCCGTCCCTTTATGTGTCAATTGTCAATTCCTGTGGCTACCACTCGCCTTGTACACCGGACTGTCCCGTTCTCCATAAAGAGCGGAAAATGGTAGAATACAGGACCCAGGACGTAAGTCGATCTCCTCTCGCACGGAATGGGTCTCTTGGGGATAACCCTTCCCCAGTTCCAGCTTCGACACAGCCAGACATCAGAGAATGGCTAACAGTCTATGCACCCACTGGTGGCTAGACCTCCCAGTCTGCGTCAGCATCCAACGTTCCTTCTGGAAAGCCCTCTCAGGTGTTGAAACCCAAGCGGAAGAAGAAGAAAATGAAGGACGTGACAAAGGATAAAGAGTCTGTGGTATCGGTGGCTTCCTTGCAGCAATCCACTACCAGTTCTACTTCTGAAGATGAGGTAGAAATCATTGCGTCTTTAGAATACCTTGCAGAGTTACGATATCTTTTAATTATTTCACCTGTAGTACGCACAGCCGTCCAGGAAAGCTGGCTTCCGACAATGTGAACCCAAGCCCGCTGTGGCTATCGGAGATATTAAAAGATCTCGCTTGCAACAAGGCATCTGGTGGAATTTCTATTCATGACCTCAACTCTGTTTATAGTGAAGCTGTGCCCCTTCGAATACCTATGGAGGACGTAGCTGAGAAGAAGAAGACACCACTGGTTAAAATTGTCTGCGTTATATATCTCCCTCTGGATGGTGAGGTATCCCCCCCCCTTGTGTTAGCTGCACTGATTTCTCAGCTTCCCCCAACTTTCTTAAGAATGAGCGACTTCAACGCCCATAATCCTTTGTGGGGTGTTTACATGACCACTGCCTGAGTATGGAAGTTCAACACTTTGTCACCCAGCTCAACCTTTGTATCTTAAAGACTGGTGCAACCACACATTTCAGTGTGGTGCATGACACCTACTCGGCCATTGAGCAATCTGTTTGCAGCCCTAGTCTGCTACCATCCTTTCACTGGAGAGTGCATGACGACTTGTGGTAGTGACCACTTCCCGATCTTTCTGTCACTGCCCAGCATCATTACCCTAGCCGTCTTTCCTGATGGGCTCTTAACAAAGCTGACTTGGATACGTTCCAAACCACTGCCGCCTTTGGTTCTCCCACAGATGGTAACATTGATGTGGTGGTAAGAAACGTTACGCAAGTCATTGTTTTTGCAGCTCCGTCTGAAAACCCCTGCTCTTCAGGTTCCTCCCGGCAGAAGGCTGTGCCAGGGTGGTAGACAGATATCGTTGAGGCAATTAGGAAATGTAGACAGGCTATTCAGAGCCATAAATGGCACCCGTCTTGGCGAACCTCATCGCTTTCAAGCGCCTTCGAGCCAAGTCTGGACAATTAATAAACAAATGTAAGCAGGAATGCTGTGAGAGATACGTCTCTACCTTAGGTTCTCGTGTCCTTCCAGGTATGGACCAAGATCAGGCGCCTTTATGGCCATCAGACTACATGCGGAGTCCCTGGTCATTACTTAAATGGAGCAGCCTGTACGGATCCGAGTGTAATCGCTGAACACCTTGCTGATAACTTTGCGCTGGCCGCGGTGGCCGAGGGGACTGAGGCGCTCCAGTCACGGTCTGCACGGCCACTACGGTCGGGGATTCGAATCCCCCCTCGGGCATGGATATTTGTGTCGTCCTTAGTCTTAGTTAGTTCATAAGTAGTTTGTAAGTTTAGGGACTGATGACCCTGTAGGTAAATCCCATAGACTATACAAACATTTGAACATTTGAACATTTGATAACTTTGATTTGTGATCTGCATCTGCAAACTACTGCACAGCCTTTCACTCCTGCAAGGAGTATGTGGAGCAATTGCATCTTTCCTTTGCAACGCGCTATCATGAGCCTTACAACGCTCCATTCACTGAAAGGGAGCTCCTTAGTTCCGTGGCCCATTGCCCTGATACAGCTTAGGGCCCTGACCGTATCCATGCAAAGGTACTGAAACATCTCGAAGGATTGTCAGCGCCATGTCGTTGCCATCTTCAACCACATTTTAGGGTGGAGGCCAGTTCCCTTTCCAGTGGTGCGATAGCATCGTCATCCCGGAGCTGGAACCTGCATCCTTAACGATGACTTAACAAAAGTTTCTTTCCATGAAAATTAATAATTTCATTTACTTTAGAAACTCTAGACTTACGAGCTGTGCTAGACGGGTCGTATCATGTGCGTTACATGAGCCATCAAAGGGTAGATCACTAGAAGCAATGAAACTCTGGAAGCATATCTACAGTGGCATCTGGGAAAATCAGAAGCATTTAATTTTCATTTATGCCATTTGAATACAGCACGTCCAGTTGTTTTGAACAAATTAAATATGTTCTGGAATTCCAAGAATCATATTATCAGTAGTTTCCATATCCAAGTCTCCACAATTTTGCCGCAAGACTCCAAGTTAATCAACTGACGTCGTGGCGTGATGTATAGCATCACCGATTGCGGTGCTGAAGGTTTAATGCCATCCAAATGCAACAATTTATTTTTTTGTAATTATCATTTCCAGAATATTCTACATGTTTCTTATGATCACTTGTAATTTCTACATGTTTCTTATGTTAACTATTCTTCCAATTTCTGGTACATTCTGTCTGTGTAGTAATAGCAGAGCACTCTGCCGGAGAAGCAGTTAGTGCTGCGTGTATGTTAAGTTCGCAATAAACCTGCTTTCAGTATAAGTGCTGTGTCCAGTTGACAAGCCTGCCTTCGAAGTCAAGCCTGCTTCCATTTCAACGCGACATTGTTTGGTGGAGGCGCCAGGTATCCTGTGCAACAGCTGCATCACCGTGGCACCGATTAGGCAACGTAAAAGTAGTCGGTTACACGGACTAGAACCGGAATACAAGGGGTACAACTAGTACATCCTTCCTAAAGTCCGTATTATCAGAAGAACGATGGACACGAAACCATCGGTAAGCCAGCTGCATATCAGACACCCGTCGGTGTTCGCTGGAGACGCTGAACAGGACCCCAACAAATGGCTAAAAGGGTTCGACCGAGTCGCCAAGTACAACAGGTGGGATCATACAATGTGCTTGGCTAACGTTTATTTCTACCTGCACGAAGCAACCCAGAAATGGTTCGACACAATGAAGAGAAGCTGAATGAATGGGAAACGTTCCTGACGGAACCCAAGAAGACGTTTGATGATCACCAGCGACAAATCCGCTCGCCGGAAGAACAACTGAAGAACTGGAACCAACGACATAGTGAGCCGACACAGTCATACATACAGAATTTTTTGGCCGTGTGTAACATATGAAACCCGAATATGACTGAGACCAACAAAATCAAGCACCTGATGAAGGGTGCAGCAGGAGACAGGTACCAAGGCATTCTGATAAAAAACGTCGCTACAACGGAAAAGTTCATCAAGTGGTGCCAGCGTATTGAAGAGATGCAACAAAGGAGGGTTGGTCGAAAGAAGTATGACAGACTCCCCAATGTAGTCCCTATGGCTGTTGTGGAAGACTAGCATGACTTCGCTTCCCTCATGTGACAAATTGAGAGAGAAGAATTACAGTAGTTTATGGCAGCCGGGACTATTAGACCGAGCGAGCATCAGATGCCCTGTAAGTCACGAGGGAGCCGAAGCCACTGAGGAAGAGGTATTTCAGACATTAGCTCCTGTCTGCCCCGCCAATCGCACCCGACTTGAAGAAAGCTGCAGCCGCCAAACGGAAGCCCATGAACCGGCCGACGCGGTCACAACCAACTCCCCCGGCAACTATGTCGTTCCGCAGAAGAACAGACGCCTGGAAGACAGAAGACAATACACCACTATGTTTCCACTGTGGGCACCCTGGACATGTCGTACGCTACTGCAGAGAGAGAAGGTGAGTATTCGACGATTATTTTGCCGCAAGACGACAGCCATAAGAGCAGCTCTATCCCAGGCAGTCACCTTCTGATGAGCTCAGTCGACCTATGGGAAGAAGCCCATCGCCATACCCTGGACGAGGTCGCTCCCCGATGCGCCGCTGCCGTTCACCGACGCCGTACAGAGGTACCAGCCGCTCCCCTAGCCGCCGCGCCCAGGAAATCTAAGTGAGGCGACCATCTACGGAGGTGAGGCCGCCACAGATGAAAATCTCCATGGACAACAGTCGCTAAGATTTCGGGAAATCTCATCGACGTCATAATCGACGGCCAACCTGTTCGGGCACTTGTTGATTCAGGAGCTTCTTTCTCTGTATTGTCGGATAATTACCGCCGCACACTAAAGAAAACAATGTTCTGTGATACGGGGGCAACTGTACTGAAGGTCGCAAATGGAAGATACATCCAGCCAGCAGGAACTTGTGTCGCAAGAATAACCATCAACAACAGGACTCAACCGTTTGTCGTGTTAACAGAATGTAGTCATAATGTCATCCTCGGATGGGACTTCCTTCAGGAAGACGAAGATCTGAGCTGCAAATTAAGGCAGTAGTTCCGACGGGTACACGTAATACAGAATTTTTTGGGAAGTTATTTGCCGTTGACAATGTGACTATCCCGCGATTGACAATGAGAAGAGTTCCAGTCGCATACACAGATGACCGGTTAAACTGTGAAGTGCTTGTCTATAGTAAAATGTTTATTAGGCTCACAAAAGAAATTTACATAGAAGCGGCTATCATTAACATTACCGGTGGTCGAGGAGAGATCTGAATCACTAATTGTCACGAGCAGTCACAATTTATCCCCAATGGAATGAGTATCGGGACAGTTGAACCAATCCATGACGGTGAGCTCAACGGCATCAACGAAGACCCATGCTCTGCTTTTGGTGTAGACAACAAGCTCAAGGAAACAACTGTAGAACTGCCATAGGTCCCGGATTGACCAAGGAACAACGCCAGCGGGTGTTAGGTATACTGCGCCAATTTTCGGCTGCATTCACACTCCAGCAGCAGAATAGACGAAACTGCCCACGATAAATCACCGTATCAATAATATCATCACCAATTAGCCAGCGTTTGTATAGAGTTTCGCCAGCTGAAAGACGGATAATTCGGGAGGAAGTGGAGAAGATGTTGCACGATAACATCATTCAACCTTCGGAGAGTCCTTGGTCGTCTCCGAACGGATTCCTTTCTTCTGGCCAGCAGGCGCCCTAACCGATTACGCTGTCCAGCCAGCTTCCCTTCCAATTCTCAACTTGTGGCACACTGCGATGGTAGTGCCCCCCTGTTCATTAATTCCTATAACTCGCAGCCTATTATGTATTCCCCCAACAGATCGAGGGTATTAAGGCGTCCGCATTTAAATTGTCATTGTCTGTTAGGGCATACATACAGCCGCAGTGGAGTAGCCTACGGGTTCACGCCCGTCCACGGACAATAATTTATTTCTTTGTAATTAACATTTCTAGAATGTTCTACGTGTTTCTTATGTTCACTTGTAATTTCTACGTGCTTCTTATGTTAACTATTCTTCTAATTTGTGGTACATCTGTCTGTGTATAAATAGCAGAGCACTCTGCCCGAGAGGTAGTTAGTGCTGCGTGTATGTTAAGTTCGCAATAATCCTGTTTTCAGAGTAAGTGCTGTGTTCAGTTGACAATTCTGCCTTCGAAGTCAAGCCTGCATCCATTTCAACACGACAATATCTTCTCGCATTCTTTGCAGTGCGCCTGTATACGTATTTTACTCAGTTTTAACTTTGCCGGTACACATAGTGACAGTACTTCACCTTTTTTTCTAAGTACGTCTTTTCGAAACAGAAGACTTTCTAGGACTTTAAAGCTGCAATAGGCGAAAACAGGCGTTAAAGTCCAAATAAGTTATTTCAGACGCTATGAAACTAGCGGTTTCGGCTTAATTAGTCGTGAAACGCATAAGTACAAGTTTATTGCAACTAGGAACTCAAGAAAGGGATAGGTTACAACCTAAGAATCCGCAGTCAAGTCGTGAGAAATAAAAGGTATAAAAAATGTTTCGTCTTGAAAGTACAAAAAAAAGTATCTCGAGAAAAGTGCTAATTACTGTAATGCTAAGAGCCATAAAAATGTTGAAGCTGTTTAAGGGAAAAACAATTACTAACACAATGGATTAGGTTGATAAAATAATTATTTTCATGTGATAAAATAACATCTTCATATTATTTTCACGGTAATTTATACCTGTGACCCCAGACTGCTTACTACCACAAAACTGTTACTTTGAGCAAAGGCTACAATCTGGTCAAAATTTGTCTGTTGTGGTGGGAACCAAAACTTCCGAATAACAGTTTTTGCAGTGGAGGACTACTGGAGGGGGGGGGGGGCGGGGGAACGGACTGAAAGGACGTGGGGGGGGGGGGCGGACTTGTGTCTCACGCCTTGGGGGGGGGGGCTCTAAATACCTCGGAATCATTTTTATTATTATTATTATTATTATTATTATTATTATTATTATTATTTTTTTTTTTTTTTTTTATCGCCCTTGCCAGTAATTCTGTGACTTCTGGGGCCTCCAATTCTCGAAAGCTATATTTTTTAGACTGTGTTCTTGTCCTGGGAGGCCTCCACGAAAGTTATTTTTATATTAGTGCATGTATTTGCAAGTGGACAGAGGCATCATTTGGTTTTGCTGCCGCCGCGGGTATCCGACAGCCTCAGTCCACCACTAGGATTTCGTAGTGGTTTGCAATGTCTCGTATTTCAGGTACCCATATCACTGGAACTACGGTCAAGAGAAACCGGTTATCTAATTACAAATGAGTTCAAAATCAAACTACTTTGGTCATAAGTCCCTAGACTTAGAAACTACTTAAACTAAGTTAAACTAGCCTAAGGACAATACACACATCCATGCCCGAAAGATCACTGGAACCTCCAAAAGGAAGGCCGCGCTCCAGACCGTTCGGCTACTCCCCTCGGCACAAATGAGTTCTATTGTAGTCGTCACTATTAATTTATTTTATTTTCAGTATAGGTAAAGCTACCCTCTTCGTGTTGGAAAAAGATCCGAACAATGATAGAACAGAAATATATCTTTAGAAATAGCACATAGTTGATTATAATTTTGACGTATGCAGAGCACCGTACATCGCAATATAATTTTCGTTGATTTCTCTCAGGGTTGGCTTGAAATGAAATACGAGTTCAAACGTAAGCAATGTCTGTTTTGGGCCAAGAGAAACATCAAATGCTTCGTAATTAGAATAACTGCTGGGATCCCATTTCGCAGTTTTCTCTCACACTGAACTCGGCGGTAATCCACCTGTTAACTATCAGTAAGTAATTTATGGACCTCTGCGGAGGAAAGGATTATCCAGAAGTTATACCGCCGGATGCAGGCGAGGCTGCGGTGAAAAATCGCGGGCGCCGGGCGCAGCCGTTTAACCAGCAATAATAATAAAGCGGCCGCTATCTGCCCAGCGGCAGTCGCGTTGCAGCTGATTAACGGACATAATTTCTGGCCAATCCCCTGCACTTGTGTGATTTATTCCCACTAAATCAATACTACGAAATCTGAAATTGCATATCACCATCAGATTTGCGTTATGCGAAGATTTAATGCCAACTACTGTGATCAGGAGGGGCAGGTGCTGTATTAGCGCGTATTTATCAATGAACTCGAGCTGCAATTTTCCCCATCAATTACCCTAAAACAATTACAGACTGAGCCTAGGGGTTTATTAATGGTTGTCAGAGAGTCACTCGCGTTTAAGTGTGTGAAAATAGAATAGTAAATTAAATACATACGTTATCTGTGGATGGTAAAGTTTTATCTGTTGGAATAAAAAGAGAATCGTGAATAGCAGGTCTTTAGGAGCCTGCAGTTTGTAGCAGTACGATACGACTGACATATTACCATTATTTTACATCAATGAAACGCTAAATTAACGTTTCTCTTTTGAATCAACTTCTACATGAAAATATTTAATTTCAGAGTATTACAGATTTCATTTGAAACGGGGCGACAGTTGTGTTGATTTCGTTTTATATTTGGCTTTAGCTTACGTCTTTTAAGCTGTAGATTACGTCTTGATCTTCACAGTTATATTGGATGTATAGATTCAAAATTCTATTTGTCACCTCAGTATGATAATTAAGTTGGTAGACCTGGTACTTCTTCGCAGTTAATAAAATTTATATCATTGTTAAATTTTTCACTGTAAATACTGGTTCAGGATTTTATTTAAACTTAAAGACCTTTTTTAATGTTTGAGCATGAAAATCCGTTTGTCAGGGGCTGATATTTAATAAACAAAAGAATAAAAATTTGAATCATTGAGTCCCGATAGTTCAGATAATTTGACGCCCGTCACAAAGATACTGTTTTTGGCTGATCCTTTTCCTTTATAGAATTATTCTTTAGAAAATCTCACCATAAGTTTCTCCTCAGCAAAACTGTTAGATATATTCCTTCACGTTTAGAAAATGCTGGAACAATATTAGGGAACTAAATACTCGAATAACTGTTTAAGATTTTTTTTAAGGTTCGTAGATTCTCTATTCTGAAATCAATAGTTACATTCACTACACTTTCACATTACATACTTTATAAGTTCACAATTAGTTATTATTTTCATCAAAGTTTGATTATATTAATCTCTCTGGAATTTTCATCAGTTTATTACGGGAGGCAGAAGTTTCTAATTCTTCCGTCCTAGCCTATCCCGATCAAAGTCCAAAGACAATGTTAGCTTTTGCGTATGATCGCGATATGAAAGTTTATATTAAAGTTTAAATACTTTTTCGGGTTCTTTACTATTTTGGAATTTAACCGCGTATAATATTTTAGATAAGCACTGAGAGCTCGTTACATAGAGAGCTGAGCACATAGAGAAAGCTAAGCACATCGATAGCTAAACACATAGAGAGAGAGAGAGTAACTCAACTGCGGGTACCATTTATAATAGCAATCTGACAAATTATCTCTTATATACGAGATGTTTTGACCTAAGTATTCCCTGGATACTATTACTCTGAATTACGCTGATATAATTTGAATTTACTAAAAATTTTGAAAAATGAGAAAATTCTGCCTCTTAACAAAATATTAAATTACGTAACGATGAAAAATGTCGGAATACCGAGATTCTAATGCTATAGTCGCGACGGGTCAATTAACTTTCTCTGACGACGAACAAGTACGTTTGATGTGCAGCTGTATATCTTTGTTCAGAGTTAAAATTCACTAGGTTTTACTGCAACCGAAGAAAACTTCATAGATAAGAAGTTAATATGATACTTGATCGCGGCGAAAGAGTAGCGCCTAGTACAAAATGCCTTAGAGAAGTCCGATTCTTTTAGTTCAGATTGAATAGATAAGTATTGACGGTTGTGTGAGATCCAAATTGTGATATCTGTAAACAGATCTTAACAGTGACCACTGTGATAGATTGGGGAAGGGGCAGGGGTAGGATACCAGAGAAAAGCAATTTGTCAGGACTTCTAAGGAAAAGATTTCTTTTCTAATGAAACATGAAAGTCTAAATTTGGACTGATGTAAATAGCCGGCAGGATAATTAAATCGTACATTCTGTAATAGCTTCTAATTGGGTTGGAAGAGGGTCGCGCTGACAAATAGTGGTAAAATTAATTCTATACACTGCACACAGTGGTTGACAATGAAGTGGGTTCAGCAAGGCGTTCTGTTTATTCGTATGGAGGCCACGGCCGGCTCGTGACGTGATGAGATCGCTGCCTACTATCACGCAGTCGCACCAACGTCGTGTTAAGGAGTTTGTGCTAAAGAGTTGGAACTATTTAATTTATTTATCACTAAGAGCAACTATTTGTGTAATTTATATACTGAAATTGTTCTGATACTTTCAATCTTCGATGTCTTCTCTGTACATCCTAGTGTAGTTCTAATTTGGTCTTGCAAAGACTAAGAATCAAGAGAGTCTAATTTCATGTTTTCCAGGACGTAATTCATGTTCTGTTACATATGGGACAATTACTTTTGTAACTTAATTCATTCATCATAACGATGTTTTTTGAAAGCCTTTAACTGCTTATTCACAATTTATATAAAGAAAACGCACCAGTTACTTGTTTTCAATACTCAGCATTACGCGTTTCGAGACTTTACTCCTATCTTCAGATACTTTTTGTTACACAATTTTTATTTATTGTGATGTCTCGCTTTGCAGAACACCATAAATGGAGACGTCGCAATAACTACAAAATATATAACAAAAAGCATCTGAAGACGGGAATAAATTCTCGCAACGTTTAATGCTGAGCAGCGAAGACAAGTAAATGATGCGTTATCTTTATATACAATGTGAATTACTTTTGTGTTACTTTAGATGGGTGTTAATGCTACCATTCGTAGTTACCTCGAATAGTATGCCACAAGTGCTAGTGATTTGATTCACTCCTGCTGTGACAAGTGGTAGACGTAGGTCTTTGACAGTGTTTAAATATTCGCGCACCTTTTTGTAGATCTAATAATATGTCAGTAGTGTGTTTTTGAAATTTTTCTGAGGCGCTCTGTCACCTTCATTTTAATAAGTATTGAATCTGTATCTGAATCAACAAGAACGGTGCGCGAATATATCCACACCGCCATACATCTAGCCCCGCTGTTTGCCACAGGAGGAGTGTATAAAATACATTGCACTTACCGACAAAAATAAATGGAAACTACGAAAAGGAGCATTAAAACCCGCGTAAAGGAACACAAAAATAATTGTCGCCTAGAAAAGGCGAATAATTCAGCGGCACTGGAAGATGCTCTAGATCTTGGAAACTATGAAATTTGACCATATGCATCATTTTTCTTTCAAGGCCAAATTATTACTATGCTAAGATGTACCGAGATGCCATCTAAATTTAGAAGCACAAGAACAATTTCAGTAGAAAACAGGAAGGACCTACATTAGATAAATTGTGGGCCTTACAAGAAGATTTCAATTTTTTTGTTTTTAAGTTACGTTAGGTTCAGAACTGCGATAACAATTAGCCAAAGTCATTCTACGCAACACTAAAAAATTCTCGTGAAAACGACTTTTAATTTTTGCAAGTACATGTGAGTACCAATAATTAAAACAGCTGCAGCATCTGTCGGTGTAATTCAGGTAGTAGCGTTCTGGCCTCATCAACATAGAGTAGGTGGTTCGAAGCAAGCTGTGAAAGACATGCTTTTCGTTGTTTTAGGATTCATTGAAATAAAACATTTTAGGGACCTCTAATTCCTCGTGTTGTGTCACTTTTTTATGTGCTCAACACCTCGTTACCTAAAACGATGGTTCATTAGGATAGATGCTTGGAAAGCCATTACTAGCTATTTAGATGACTTTCCAGATACAGCGTCGCAGCGGTTCACAAACTGAACAGTCAAATACAGCAGTCGTCAACTAATAGTGAACCAAATAATGTAAAGAATTTAAATCGTGTTTTTTTATTGAAACCATAATTATTAACAAACATTATAAAATATGAAAATATAAAAATTCGTGCAATTTTCGTAAACATTACCATTGAATATTAAAATTGTGTAAGTACTGGAACATAACGAAAAAAAATGCCGTGGCAGGATTCGAGCCACCGACTATATGTTTGGAAGGCCGGAACGCTACCATCTGAGCTACACCGACAAATGCTGGGAGTCTTTTTATGATTGGTACTTACCCTTACTTGCAAAACTTCAAAGTCGATTTTCCGGAGAATTTTTGAGAGTTGCATCGAATGGCTTTGGCTGATTTTTATTTCCGTTCTGAGATTCACGTACCAGAAATATAAGATATTCTAAAATCCGATAGCCATGTATTATCCTTGTTAGTAATAAATGAATAGCTCCAACTTTTCATCACAAACTCCATGTCATGGGCTTCATCGACCCTACTCCTTCGTAGACAGCGGGCTCATTAAGCTGCGAACCGACCGTTGCATAAGTAGTTCGGACTGTAAATCTGGTTGAGGTGTGATTCGCTTCGAAGTTGCCTCCAGCAGAGAAAGATGAGGCGTCAGGCGGATAATTATGCTCCAGACCTCGACCTTATCCCCAAGAATCTCACATCAGGAGTAATCCTCTAGAAGGAAGTAGGCAAACTCACATAGATAGAGTGACCGTTTTAAGCACACTACCGTTATTCTTGTTTCGTATATGTTGTGTTTTCAAAGTTATATCCCAATAAAAGTTGCTTTGTAAGGCTTTAACCATGTGACTGTTCAGACATTGGAGGCAGCCGTCAGGAAGGTGACGTGTGCACTCTACATCTAGGTTTGTTAGCAGTTGCTACGTAGGCGGAGAACGCCTTCTCGCCAGGAGGCAACAAGGCGGCGTCTAGTGCCAACACGAGAACGTGCGTGGAATGCTGTGGGAGGCGGCCTCTGGACTGCAGGAGGGGCTGTGGACCTACTGGAAGTATTGAAATCCCTGGCGGCTGGACATGGTGAAGTCGTCAGGCTGCCTTAAGGCAGGTGTTGTTGGCACTGAGACGCCGCTTGGAATTCAAACGCCTGTCCGGGAAACCATTCGCACTTCGTCTCTGTGGATAATATGGGTTGTACCCATTTCTAGCAGACAAGTTAATGGGCAAACAATAGCCGCGATCAGTGGTAACCTTTTTTGTTATTGCAGTCACTTCGTCACCATTATTACATGTGAACTAAGTCTTCGTCAAGGTCAAAGGTGTATTATGTGTACACAAACTTAGGTTTAATGTTAAAGGTGAAGCATTGAACTGAGATTTGTGCTGCGGACGGAATTCAAACCCGGACCTCCATGCGCACTAGGCAAACGTCTTAACCACTAGACCACCGCACCACTTCGTCTCGTAACAGTCTAAGTACCACTTCCCTCCACGTCACAAACTCTAATTAAGCTTTTGTGTTCTATGAAATACTGCCACAAATACGAAGGCTCTCCATGCATTGGAATAGCACCTCGACAATGGACCATATGCTAAGGTTATAGAAATATCATTATAATTATAATTTTACAAACCCTGAAACTGTTTTGCGTCTCATGGTTTGTAAATTTACAATTATAATGATATTTCCATCACCTTAGTCTAAAGTAAAAGGCAGGAATGTTCCATTTTGTCTAGATCTACAGCTATACTCCACCCAACGGTGTGTGGTGGAGGTTACCTTGACTGCTACTATCAGTTCTCCCTCTTATTCCAGTCACGTATTGTTGGCGGAAAGAAAGATTGTCGGTATCCCTCTGTGTGGGCACTAATCTCTCTGATTTTATCTTCATGATCTCTTCGTGAGATATACGTAGGAGGGAGCAATATACTGCTAGACTCCTCGGTAAAGGAATGTTCTGGAAACTTCGACAAACGTCCGTACCGAACGACAGAGCGTCTCTTCCACTGGAGTTTAGCGATTATCTCCGTAATGCTTTCTCGATTACCAAATGATCATGTAATGAAGCGCGCTTCTCTCCCTTGGATCTTCTCTCCTTCCTTTATCAACCCTACCTGATACGGATCCCACACCAGTATTCAAGCAGTGGGCGAACAAGCGTACTGTAACCCACTTACTTTGTTTTCGGACTACATTTCCGTAGGATTCTTCTAATGTATCTTAGTATAGCATTTGCTTTACCGACGTTTGATTTTATATGGTCGTTCCATTTTAAATCACTCCTAATGCTTACTCCCAGATAATTTATGTTGCACACCTGGTATAGTGTAACTAAAAGACAAAGGATCTTTATTTCTATGTATTCGCAACAGATTACACTTGTCTCCATCGAGATTCAATTGCCAATCCCTGCACCATGCGTCAATTCGATGCAGATCCTCCTGCATTTCAAAACAATTTTCCATTGTTAGAACCTTTCTATATACTACAGCATCATCCGTAAAAAGCCTCAGTTAACTTCCTATGTTATCCGCGAGGTCATTAATCATTTATATGTATTTTGAACAGCAACGGACCCACGACACTCCCCTGCGACACACCTGCCATCACTCTTACTTCGGAAAATTTATCTCCATTGAGAACGACATGCTGCATTCCGAGATGCTGTTCCAATGCATGGAGAGCCTTGGCATTTGTAGCAATATTTCTTGGAATACAGAAGGTGAATTAGAGTTTTGTGACACGGAGGAAAGTCGTATTGAGATTATTACGAAGCACTTTAATCGCTAGTGGTGCGGTGGTCTAGTGGCTTTGTCGGGAACCGTGGCTCAGCGCGTCCAGGTTAGAGGGCTGAACGCTCCCTGTAATAAAAAAAGCTGAGCCAAGAACACATCGAACCGAAACGAACAAACACGTTCAGTGACCGCAAGGACCAGAACTACCCATAGATCGAAGAAACAAAGGGGAAAAAGTGCTAAAGACGTCTGCCTAGTGAGCATGAAGGTCCTGGTTCCATTCCCGGCCGTATCACAAATTTCAATTCAATACTTAATCTTTAACTTTAATGTCTTTCACATTTTTGAGACGCAAAAGACTCTCAGGGTTTGTAAATTTACAATCATAATGATATTAGGTGTAATGTTTTAACGCACAGATCGTACCCATTACGTGTAGTATGGAAGGTAATGATGCGACGAGGCACAGCTGTCGAGATCGACACTCGTCGCTGGGGGAACATTAAAAGGCTTGTAGTATTAACATTTTCAATTTGCAGGTCTTGGGTGTCTCCGTGTTCATAGCACAAATATTAAATACGAGATCCGCCTTATGTGCAGAGCACTGTTTCAACATTTCGGTAATACTATTTCCAAGATTTCCGTCAGCGTTCGCAAATTATAAACTCTACCCCTAGTGCAAACTTGTCTGGAAAAACACACTTACATAGCCGACACACATGTTAATGAAGGAGTGGGATCTTTTGCTACATCTCCTTCGCCTTACCAATAATGCCCCAACTACGTTAGGTACTAAGCATGGTGACTTTCACAGAAATTTAGATGTCAAAAATAAAACAAAAATTTCAAATGCTCGTTGTTACCTTCTACGCATTAAAGTTACTCATTTTTTTCTCATACAATTTAGTGACGATCTTTTCTTAGAGCATGTATAACAGCCGCAGCGTTTAATATTGTATTGGGTCCCATAGAACTGGAGCAACTATTACAGAGAATTTTCGCCTTCTCACGTAATATGTTCTGCGGCTTTGATCCACCTCCTGTACTAGTATTTTTCAGTTATTGTGTTATTAGGATCTAAAAAAAAAAAAAAAAAAAAAAAAAAAAAACGATATTTTCCGCTGAAGCTAAGGGTCTTATTGTATTGACGTCAAAAGTGAACTCTTAAGATAACAGAAGTAGCGCGATATCTTTATTCTATGGTATACACATATGGGGAACACTGCTTGGCAGCAGCCGGCTGCATGCAGTTGGGGCGCCACCTTCTACTTTTCACAAGATAACTGGTCAGGTAATACCAACGGTGATGCTGGACAATGGACAGGGCCAGTCTCAGCCTGTGAAAATATGGGCGCCAATATGGACAATGAAACTATGAGTTAAAAGATGGCCATACTTTTTAATAAAACATTCAGTAATAGATCACCTTATTAACATGTAGTAAACCCAAGTATACAAATGAACGCAGAAAAATTGGGAGTATCTCATGCACTAATAATATTTTTAATGTCTTGAAAACTACAAAAGTTAATTTTCACAGTATCTGAATAGAGAAATTAATCTTAAAATTACCAACTTTTGAATGCTTCATGCGATTGCATCAAACTGTATCATAGATGATAGCTTAATATATCAAATTACCATTTCAAAGCCTTAAACTTTTACCTCTTAATTTAAGGATTTATTATGACATACAGTCATATCGTTGTATCCTCTACAGTTACTTAGCAACTGCAAGCAGCATGATGTGCACCTCCTTTCTTCATTTTCAGTTATCTATTGATTTGATTGATTTCATTTTTCCAGGGAAGCCAAAACAGTCTTGGTCAAGGTCCGCCACTGCCCACACCGAAACTAAGTGTATTGTGCGGTATCGCTCCCTGTATATCTAGTAAAGCCAACCAATGCCCTTGAACTGTGCAAGGAGACCCTTTACCAGTTCTTTATTAGACACAATTTCTTCGGGTCTGGTTGTCCCAAATGTTCTGTGCCTTTTACTCTCAAATGCATTGCATTCAAAGATTAGATGTGATTCAGTTTCATCACTGTCATCACAGATCCTACATTTAGGGTCCTCTTCTGTTATTCCCTTTGTATGTAGGTGTTTTTTGAAAGTCCCATGGCCTGTCAGCAATCCAACCATGAGTCTAATCTCTCTCCTGTTCAGGCCCAGGATTGCAGAGCTTCTTTTAAAACATGGCTTTGGCATCATTACCTTGCCATGTTTTTGTTGATGGACTTTGGTCCAATATTCTACATGCTGTCTTCTGAGCCAGTTACATAGCTCCAATTTGATCATTGCCTTGGTGATTGTCAGGACAGGTTCCGGTCCAATAAATGGAGACTCTGCCCCCATCCTGGATAATCTGTCGGCATGTTCGTTGCCACTGATCCCCGAGTGGCCAGGGACCCACAATAGGTTTACTCTATTTCTTTCCCCTAGAACCCTGTGACATTCTGCAACAATTTTAGACCTTGTTGTAGGAGCTGCCAGTGATCTCAGGGCTGCCTGGGTGTCTGAACAGATGTAGGTGCTACGATCTTTGTAGCACCTACACATATTCTTCTCCACACATGCCCTGATGGCAGTGATTTCGGGCTGGAATACTGAGGCCAGTTTCCCTAGAGAGATGACGCCCTCCAGTCTTGGCTGCATCCTGTATACCCCGGCCCCAACGCCTTGGTCTGATTTCGACCCGTCAGTGAACCAGACACTATCCCCCTACTTCCAATTGTTATACTGAAAGGCTTGTTGAAGCAATATGGGGTTATAATATAGTTGGCTGGCATTTCCCCAACCTTTCCTATATTTACCTCACTCACTATTTTAGTGTGTGATTCAGGATATCCTAAAGAGTTCCAGTTGTTGACAGATTTGAATCTGTAGGCACCAGCTGCCGCCTCCATCTTGACCCAAAGGTGTAATGGGGGCTTATCCAGCATGGTTTCCATCGCAGCAGTTGGTGTGCTGCTAATTCCGCCTGTTATGGCTAAGCAGACTAGTCTCTGCACCTTACCAAGCTCCTTAGCAGCAGCCTGCTGTTCTACCTTCTTCCACCACACGATCGCCCCATAGGTGATCCTGGGTCTAATCACTGTAGTGTATATCCAGTGCATACCCTTGGTGCTCAGGCCCCAATTTTTGCCACAAGCTCTCCTGGTACTTACTAAAGTACCTTTTGCCTTGGAACAAATATTCCTAATATGAGGGGTCCATATCAGTTTCTCATCTAGGGTAACCCCTAGATATTTCACTGTCCCCTTCACAGGTAGCGCTTCATTGAAAAGCTTTAGATTCCAACTTCAGTGATGGTTATGTTTCCGTGTGAATGGTACAACAACAGTCTTCTTAGGACTAACCCCCAGATCCTGGTTTCTGCACCAGTCTTGCACAATGTCCAAAGCACCTTGTGCCATATTCCTCACTGTGTCAGCAAATTTGCCAAGTATTACTATGACAAGATCATCTGTGTATCCTTGTCGAAAGTACTGCCTAGAGTTTAATTCTCCAATGACATCATTCACCACTAGATTCCACAATAAAGGGGAAAGAACTCCTCCTTGCGGGCAAACCCTAGTGGTGTTGATTACCATTTTTTTCATTCATCATGGAAGCCTCTACCTTTCTTCCGCTGAGCATGGCTCTAGTCCACCTATATATAGTGGCCCGTAGGTCATGCACCTCTGCTGCCCTAACTATGGAATCGAAGGTCGTGTTGCTAAAAGCCCCCTCAATGTCCAGGAAGATACAGAGGGCTATTTCTTGAAAGTGTAGTGCTTTCTCCACCTTCCCAACGAGTTGGTGGAGAGCTGTCTCACATGATTCACCTGGCTGATATGCATGTTGGTTTGAATGTAGAGAAGCCCTACTTAACCTCCTTTCTCCAACATGCACATTAACCAGCTTTTTCAATGTCTTAAGAATGAAGGACAGGCTGATTGGTCTCATATCCTTGGCCTTGGTATGATCAATTCTCCCTGGCTTTGGAATGAAGACAACCTTCACTACCCTCCAGGCATTGAGAATGATTCCTGCTGCTAGGCTAACCCTGAATAACCTGCATAGGAATAAGATTTTCTCCCGCTTGTTGCAGGAGAGCTGGAAAGATTCCATCGGGGCCAGGTGACTTGAACGGTTGAAATGTTCCCACCGCCCATCGGACCTTACTGAAATCGACACACTCCTTGGCCAGATCCCATTCCTCTTTGCGAATACCTGAGAACCGTTGTCTCTCTGGAATCGCATTCTGGTCTGGGTTATCACCAAGAGTATATCGAGGAAAGTGAGTCTTGAGGAGCAGTTCCAGCGTTTCATGTGCTTTATTTGTATAGTCCCCATCCTCCTTCCTCAATGTACCTCCTGGATTAGTTGGTACCCTAGTGAGGATTTTATGAAGTCTCGCTTGAGCAGCCGTGCCCTCTACTTCCTCACAGAATACCTTCCAGGATGCCTCCTTTGCCCGTCTGATGGCAAGGTTGTAATTGACAAGGGTCTCACGATACTTTACCCATTGTCCTTTGCGCCTCGTAAGGTTAAACAGTTTTCGTAGCTGTTTCCTTTGCATTTCCAGGTTATTATTCCACCAAGGCACATTCCTATTTGTGCACTTCTTAGTGATTGAGCAGTTGTCCTGGTATGAGGTCACTATAGCAGAGGTTACGGCCTCTGCGACTTCCTCAAACTCTGCTGGATTCCTTATCGAAGTTTTAATTTCAGATAGGCTGAAGTCAAGGTCTCTCCTATATGTCTCCCAGTCCGTTTTCCTGGGATTCCTATAGGCCATGATCTGTCTGGTTCCCATTTCAACCTTGAATTTAATATACATGTGATCTGATGAGGATGGCTCCAGAACCACATGCAACTGTTTGACATAACTTCCCATCATCATGGAACCAAATGTTATGTCAATTACTTCTTCCCTTCTACTATTCCTGAATGTAGGTTCATCACCGCTATTCAGGTTCTCCAAGTTGTTAGATAGGAGAAATTCAAGAAGATGCTCACCTCTACTGTTGGTGTCCTTGCTGCCCCACGATAGATTGTGGGCATTATCATCACATCCCACCAACAGTTCATCACCTTGCCGATGGCAGGCTTCTGTCAGTCTCCTCACTTCCAGAGGAGGAGGAGAGCTGTCTTCATAAGGATGGTATGCTGAGTCCAAAACAATTTCCCTCTTGATACCTTCCTCATGTTGCTGCATCCTGATGGCCACCAAGTCCCTGGAACAAAAATCCATCATTGGTATGAAAGGTATTCCATTTCTAACATAAATGCATGTTCTGGATTTTTTTTAGATTTCTAGCATAAATCAGCTTACCTCCAGTACCACCAAGGCCTGATACACCCCCTTTGTATAAATAGGGTACTTGTATCAGGGCCACGTCCACCTCCTGTCTCCCCAGGCGACGGATCAGTGCAGCAGTGGCCTCTTTACTGTGCTGCAGGTTTATCTGCAGCACTTCCAGTCCCCATCTTGCTGCCATTATTGCCTTTAAGGTCTTTTATTACCCTGACGGCGACCTGCGAGAACCCTAAAAACAGTTTCAGGCCTTGCTCTCGCATTGCCTTCAGGGACTTCGACCTCCACCACCAGGGTTCGTCCTGCTGGAACGACCTTTTGGTTAATTACCCTCCAATCCTCTGTCGAGACTTTTGGGTTCTGGGCCCTTATTTTCTTGAACAGTCTTTGGAAGGACTTCCTTAAGGATCTTTGGTACCCATATTGATATCTTTGCGGTCTTCAAGAGTTCGGTTGCTGTCTTGACCAGCAGCTTTGCGTCCTCCCACGGGGATATCATGGGCACCTTTTCCTTAAACCACTCTGCTGAGTGCTCCCCCTCGGAGACAAAAATGAGGGTACTGCAATCCAAATAGACCCTCCTGAATTTGCGTCCTGGACCAGCGTCCCCCCCCCAACCTCTTCAAAGAGGGCCATCTGCACGAGATGCTCCTGCTGCAAGGTGATGCTCACCAGTGGGTATCCTTCTTGGACAACCGCCATTGTAAAGACCGAGACTGCAGTACTATAGGTCTGTTTCCCTATTTCCTGCCTCAGCCTTTTAGGATCACGTTTGTCCAGAGAGGAGGGAGTCTTAGATTCCTCCCTAACCCTCTTGCCACCTGTCTTTGATGTCGAGGGGTTCTGTGTATCCCCTTCGACCTGAGGCAGTTTCTTTTTGGAGGTCTTGGGCTCAAGCCCTTTTGATTCCCTCCACTTAGGAAGCCATTATTTTCTTCCTTTTGCTTCTGTTCCTTGAGAAGTTTCCTCCTCTGAGCCCCAGACAAGGCCTTAATCCTAATCTGGTCCAACTTCTCTGTTACAGTTCCCACTTCTTGCTCAGGTCTAGACCCTGATTCAGAAGTGGAGTGCACTCCGTCGGTCCTGATCCCGATGTCTGAGTATCTGAGGTCTCAGATTGCCCGTCAGATTCTTTCAAAATACTTTCTTTCTCCATGTTCAACTTAGTCCCACGAGATTTGGGGATTTATATGGTCGACACCACGATAACCCCGCACGGTGCAAGGCTACTTACTCAGGGAGGTCGCCCGGTATCCCTGAGGCTCCGTTCGAGACACATCAACCTATGCGCCACGCACCCCTCGGCACGGATCGCATCACACCTTGGGTTGGGAAAGGAATTGGGAAAGACTGGGAGAGGATAAGGAAGACGGGACGTTGTGGGACACTCTTGGTCTGATCCATCAGCTGAGGCCTTTCCGGCAGTAGGTTCTCTACATTCGGTATAGCCCTCTGCTTCACGCGGATACGCAAGCCTCTCCACCCGCATGGACAGTGCTTCGTCAAGGTGGTGTTCCCCGGAGAGGAGTTATCTATTTATTGAATAATTGTTTATTTTGCCAATTACATTTCGTAGATATTGTGTAGTGTGAGCGGTCAAGCTCATTAAGGCAGGGTTGTTTATTTATTTATTTCAAACATTATTTTCACTACTATAGTCACAAGGTGGCTGAATGTTTAAAACTTTTATATTTAATATTATAACATATAATGATGTTTTGGAAGATTGCTACTTTTGGAGAAGATGGCGATCTGCTGATGAGAGTGAGCCTATGGTACGAAACTGTCGGTGTGGGTGGGTAAGACTGCAGATTAGATTAGTGTCATTGTGCCCTGGATACGTGCTGTCTGTAATTTCTGGCACCGAATATCATAACGACTTGATATGACCACTGTATGTCTTATGAAAATGCAATCACTGAGATGCCGCTTACCCTGACTGCAGGGTGTCCAAAAGCGGCCACATTTCCAAACAAACAGAACATGGTTCCCTCCAAAAACACTGTCTTGTGGGCTATTGTCTGCAGTGTCTTCGTTCCACAGCCTTTGCCGTCTACCATATTTCTGTACATTAGTCAAAGACAGGTGAAGAAGTGGACAGTGTTCACGAGACCCATATCTTAATAAACGGCAGCGGACTGACACTCCTGTTAGAGTAGGATGTCTTCCACTCTACCACCGTTGCGCCAGAGCCGAGGAGAACGCAGAAATGTCCGGCAATGTCATCCGGATGAGATGTCAGTCTTCTCGGTAGTTGGTCTTGGTTGTGTGACCAGACCATCTCATCGTCATCTACAGCCTTCCTTGAACCGTTCTGTACACACCATTTCCATCTCCGAAATACCTAGTCATACACAAGCAGCGTTTCCATAGTGGATGGGTGACATTCTCTCTTGTTAATAATGCGCCCTCTTTTAAACTCACTGAGCTGACGAGGCGTTGGTGTAAAAATTGGCAACTGACTCTAAATAATGAGAAGTGTGATGTCGTCCACATAAGTACGGAGAGAAATGCATTAAACGTTGTTTACAAGATAAATGAGTCGAATGTGAAGGCCGTAAACTCCGCTACATACCTGGGAATTATTATTACATCAGACTTAAACTGGAAAGAACACGTAGATTAGGAAAGGCGAACCACAGACTGCGTTTTATTTGAACAATACTTTAAAAAATGCTACAGAACTACTAAAGAGACTGCATACACCACGTTTGTCCGTCCTTATTTAGAGTATTGCTGACGAGTGTGGAATACTGTCCAAGTGGGTTTGACGGAAGCCATCGAAAGAGTCCAAAGAAGGGACGCCCGTTTTGTCTTGTCCCAATACGGAAGACAGCGTCACGGAAATGATACAGGACCTGGGGGGGGGGGGGGGATCATAACAACAACGGCGCTTATCGCAGCGGCGTGGGCTACTTACGAGACTCCAATCTCCAAAATTCTCCTCCGAATGCGAAAATATATTGTTGATCATCATAATATAATACTGGAAATCAGAGCTCCAACGGAGAGATTCAGTTGTTCTTTCTTCCCGCTTGCTATTTGAGAATCGAATGGTTGATGAATAGTGTAAAGGTGGTTCCATGAACCCTCTGCCAGGCACTTAAATGTGATTTGCATAGTATCCCATGTAGATATAGATGTCGATGTAGGTAAGTCTTCACGAGTCATGATACACCTCTCCTCGAGTGGCACTGAACAATTAGCTTCGGTATGCAACGACAACGAAAGCCGCATGCCTAGTTTACTAGTAATTAACTTTCCGGCACGATATCGATATTGAAATTGAATCCACGCTCGGACATGTTTCAAAAGATAAACATTTCTGCAGAACGTACGAAAGCAAGAGTTCTGGGTATGACTTTACTATCTGTATTCTTTCAATATGTTCTTTTTTATGAACGCAAGGATACTTAAAATATTAAAAATATAATTACGGGTTATCTGTGACGTGTGAACGTGGTAGTTTGGAAGTACATGTGCGGCTGTGATATTATTTTACCTCTTTTCAAATGTTCAAATGTTTGTTAAGCTTAAGGGACTTAACTACGGTGTCATCAGTCCCTAAACTTACAAACTACTTATGAACTACCTACAACTAAGGACGGCACAAATATCCATGCCCGAGGGGGGAATCGAACCCCCAACCGTAGTGGCCGTGCAGATTGTGACTGAAGCGCCTCAATCCCCTCGGCCACCGCGGCCGGCTTACTTCGTTTGGTTCTCATTATACAGGGATAGGAGCAGCAGTTAAAAATGAGGCGTTGATGGTGACATTTGGCGACTGTAGAGACAACAGTTTATCCCCATATTCTTCAAATTTCCTTTTGCATTTGTTCAGTCGGACAGTGTGCCAACTGTGGAACTTTCTACTAAAATAGTTTTCGAAATTCTGTGCGATAAACTGGTGGACGCATTAAGTGACGGATGCACTTGGTTGGGCGAGGACTTTTCACGGCGATTGGCCTCCTGCCACTCCAACACATGGATATATATCAGATCAGGGAGTCTTAGTAGTTTTACAAAGTTGCATGATCTCTTAAAGCATCGTCTGCCGATGTGGTGAGGAAGGCGTGCTGCTTCCGAGCGCAAAAGGGGTGAAACAATTCGGCTATGATTCTGGTTAGAGGCTTCGATTCACAATACAAGTCACTCATTTATCACTGTCAAAGCAAATACGTGGCTAAAAATTTTGTTTCGACATTGTGTGTTACATATATTATTCTACAGAAATAATGGCGTAAACCGGGTAAAACACAACCACAAACATTTTTAGGTAACAATATGATTTTATTTTAGTGAAGAATTTATTTTCTAGTAACTTCCTTCGTTAGCGATGTTTTGAGACGTACCTACCAGGAGTTCCGATGACAGGATGCAGTGCTGATGGGATAACGTGCAAAGCTTTTATTACGAAATAAACCCCAGTAAGGAACCATGATGCTAATTGAGTTATTGCTACATGTTTTCACATTGTTTCTCACCTTCTGACATATGTACATTACAATTCGGAGCACTGTGACTTGCTAGCGAAGCGCGGAAGTCGACCAATGGCGAAGCACCTCAACCTATGTTACGAACATTCAGAGGAAAGAGTTCACGTGGAAGAGTATGGAGGAACTATTCGGTCCACATGCAAGCATACAGTACTGGCCTTTTCAATTCCGCGTGATCTTAAAGTAATATAAACGTTACGCCCGAAATTAAACTTCAGTTGTCACTATAAACTGCACACCGATGTCGGCTGTTGCCAACGGAGAGGCAATCACTGTAATATTCATCCAGCCTTCTAACAATGCTGTTTTTTATTCGCTCCAGTGTAATTTCCAACCTATTCTCTGTAGTGCATCCAAGCTACAGAAATGAAACACATATTACCTAAAAGAGTTACATATTCATACAAATTTCGTTATTTAGATAGCATTTCTTAGAGGAGGGTATTTACAAATGACGTTACTGCATTCGGGATCATTTTCAGATTTCTGTGGGGGGACAGTATGCAGTTGAAACACTACAGGGTGAGTCATAAATGAGAAAAAATATTTCGTGCAAATTGTCACCCACTGAGCTAGAAAGATAAATTCGTTCTCCGCATATTCCCTTGTCAATAAATGACAATGCAATTGAATGGTAAAAGTCTGGAAATATGAAGTGGACTTTTGGGTGTTACTGTGCTCTGACATTGGCCAAGGGGACAGATCGGCAACAGAGCACAACATGCGAGTGTTATAGGTAGTCTAGCTGCTCAGGAGAAGGCGACGCATGCGGCGTCAAGCGACGGTCTGTGTGACAATGCGAGCAATGACAGTGCTCACATCCATCTTGTATAGTTTTTGCTGGACGGTATTATGTATCATGGATAGTTGGCAGAGGTCAACGTCAGTGCACAGTAACGACCAAAAGTGCACTTCATATTTCTAGATTTCTACCATTCAATTGCACTGCTATTTACTGACTTAGGAACATGCTGGAAAAGAATTTATGTTTGTAGCTCAGTGTGTGCTAATTTGCACGAAATATTTTTCCTCGCTTATGACTCACCCTGTATTAAGGGACCCAACACCCACATTCTCAGGACTGAGCGTATTTCGCACCTTAGTAAGCTGTGTGACCACCGATGCGGTTCTCACAGATGTTTCAAACTCTTCGAAAGCGAGTAGCACCTTGAGGTCATTCCCAGCTAAAAGCCACACGTCATTACGCGTCAAATTTTCATTAGCGAGATATAAACTCGTTAACCATGCACCAATCAGGATATTTGTTTCTTGTAGAGTGCTATATGCAGAATTTTCCATTTTCCACAGTATCCGCAAATGAAAACGTAGCAGGAATATCACTGACAAATGATGGAAGCTTCTCCGTATGACATCTTTGTGCTTACTAAACACTGTTTAGCATTTAATTTATGTTACACAATGTTTTCGTTAGAAATAACGGTTGATGTTTTGACCATTGACATCCCAAAGACGGTTTTTCATTGGTTGGTGTGTGTCATCATTAAATCATTAATGCATTTTGTGTGACTGGATTAAAGAGTTTCTAGCTAATAGAACGCCACATGAGTTTCTCGACGGACATAAGACCAGATTTTAAAGTGATTTCTGGCGTGTCCCAAGGTATACTTATAGGACTGTTTTGACAACATATATAAATGAACTTGATAACATCGGAAATTCGACGAGGCTCTCTGCGGATGAAGTTGTATTTATCGACAAGTGGCTAGTCTGGGAAAGGGTAACGAAACGAAGACTGAACGTCGTGCAGGAAATGGAAATTGGGTCTCAACATAAACCAGTGCTGCGTGTACAAAGGAAGGAAGATCATTTATTGTGTAACTACGAAATAGCAGGAGAAACTGTGGGAGCAGTTACTTCCATGAATATCTGGGAGTAGACATGAGGGGCGATTTGAATTGGAATGAACACATAAAATCAATCGTCGGAAAGGCAGATGCCAAACCGACTTGTTGGGAGAATCCTCGGGAAGTGTAGTCCGTCAACAAAGGAAGTAGGTTAGAAAACTCTCGTTCTCCCAGCGTTAGACAATTGCTCATCTTTGTTGGATCGATACCAGGCAGGATCAATAGCAGACATAGGAAAGATTCAACGGGCTCATTTACTAAACGTCACGGACACCATTCGGAAACTTCAGTGGCAAACGATGCAAGAGAGACATTCAGTACCGCAGTGATTGCTCGGCCTTTCGCGTAGGAGGTTCGAATCCTCCCTCGGGCAGGTGTGTTGTCCTAAGACTATCTTAACTAATGTTTAAGTAGTTTGTAAGGTACCGACTGATGACCGGCGTAATTTGGTCCCTTAGAATTACAAACATTTTAACATTTGAGTACCGCAGTGTGGGATTCTTTCTACGTTCATAGAGCTTATGTGTCTTGAAGAGTCAACCGACATATAGCTTCCCCCTACCTACATCTCGCGAAGCCACCACAGTGATAAAATTATTGATATTAATCCCCCACCGAGGCGTACAGCCAATCATATTTAGCGTGAACCGTACTGACTGCAATGCTAGCAAGTGACAATGTTACACAAAATATCCTCCAATTGCGAGCTTACACGCGGATTTTCATAACACAAACTAGGAAAAAATCACAATTCCGTGCAGGGTGACACAATTTTATCAGTTGCTTCCTTCAGTTGGCTGGAGCCCCCAGTGCTACAGCATGGAAAGAAAATAAAAATAAAACAAGACAAATCACCCATTCACAACCTGAGTTTGCAAGGGGCCCCGTGAAGTGCGCATTCAGACCCTAGTTTATTATACAAATTGGCTGCGTCGTGTCTAGTGGTCAGCCACAGCTGCAATGTCCCAAAAATGTCTACCTTTAAATAAATACAGGTAGGAACAAAAGTGCACAAACGACACATTCACTTTTAACTAAATTCATGTTTATTCCACCTAATACCTGTCAGTGAATATTTGTTACACCAGACTTCAGAGCAATGCCGAGTCCCTTAAGGCTACCACACCAAAACTTGATTAATTTGTTTCTAAGTCGCACAGTCGGTAAATAAAAATTATAGTATAGCAACAATCCTCAGAAACTCAAAGTTCCACTGTCACAGAGTATAGTTAGAGTTCTCGAAGCACCACTGAAGATTTTCCTAAGTCCCACAGACGCAGATTACAATCAAAGTTCTCGAAGCACCACACACCAAATATTTCTAAGTTCCACACTAGAAGACTGCGTTGAAATTTTACAAGTCCTCAAGCGACTCCATAGTCGCCCAACGTAAGGACACGTCTTGTCTGTAAAACCGACGTTAACACACTGTCATTAACAAGCTAAAGTAACCGCCTTAAGTACCTTCGCTGGCTTACTCTGAAGTCAAATCAGTATCTTATTCTTACAAAATTATCTATTTTACATAAAATACAAATTAAATTAATGCATGTGATGATAGTATTTAACGGAAATTTTTCGCTGAAACAGAATATGGCATCAAAAGTATTGAATATATCACAGTTTTTGCATTATCAAAAATTTAAGTTTTCTACCATTGCTTTTTCAGTATTTAAACGAAGATTATTCACTGTATTACTGATCCTGTGGTTTCATTAATTATTTACGTAATTCTAGTTTACCGTACTGCCACTAATACCACAGTTATTATTGTTTAGATCTTAAAAATCCAGCTTATATACCTGGAAACCATGATACTGGTCTATAATTCAAATTTATTGAATTAGCGCAAATAAAAAAAAAATCTATCTTAATAGTACACACGTAGCTCTCTCATTTGACACCTTGTACCTAATATTTGGTTAAGCTCTTTTCAAGAGATATCGTTTACAAAATTGTTATTTTATAATGATTTTTATTTATTATAGCTCAATACCTATTAAAGTGATAGAAGGCGCGTTTATATCAGCGCATCCGTCTAGTCTTTATCTTTAAAATGAGCCCACGCGCTTATCTGTATGATATGTGGATGAATATGTATTAATATTTAGGTTGTTTATTGCATATTTCTCCAACGCCAAAGAGGATTTCTTCCGCCGAGTGCATGACGGCCTGGATTTTCCTGTCACGTGTCTATACACAAAGCGAGCGACCAGACGCTCGTTTGACAGATGAGAGGTGATTGTATCTAATGAAGGTGAATAAATCTCCACGAAGAGCTGTTGCTTTATCGCATCGTCTTACAGGAGTCCGTCATCTACCGTGGAAATGAGATTCCTCTATTACTGGAAGAATCCCTTTCACATTCTAGTCGTCAAGTAACGCATTATGTAAAACTTACATTCCGCGGAATATGTGTCGATAGATAAAGGTACTTTCCATGGCCACCGACGTCCTAGGACCTTACTCCTTCATATGGTTATTGTTAATATCGTATGGTTCTTGCCAGCCAACATATTACACTATTGTTACTACGATACATAGTACATGCGTTTAGTGAATAAAGAATTATGAATGACTAGGATCTTCCGTCAGAGAGCCAGGTCCAGTCATTTAAGCAGTTTAAGTCCTGCTTTATTTATATTGTGAAGCAGCCGACCCCTCAGCGATAGCACGCGGGGGGCAGTCTATTGCTATATGGCACATAGTTTTGGTGTCTGCTCCGCAATCACATGACTAATCTAGTGTCATTGCGCATTTGTACATCTACCCACTCCTGTGCGAAAATGATTCAGCAGACCTGTGAGGGAGGTTGTACTCTATGATGGGTGCTCTTTGGCAACGAATCTCTGGGGGAGGTATGTGGCACAGAACTGGGAGCCACGGAAGAGGTGTAGCCAAGCTGTTAAGTTGGACGTCTACCTCTTGCACGTGGGCACAGTTCAGCCACACAGGAGCGCAATACTCAGCTGATGAATAAACCAGGGACAGATCAGTAGTACGCAGGACTGATGGGTTTTCTCCCCAGGGTGATCCAGCAAATTGTTGCAAATGTTAGTTCTGGTTTTAAATTTTATAGCCTTTTTTAAGGTGCTTTTTTTAAAATGAGAGCGCTATCCAATATTAGTCACAGACATTTTGGGTGGTTATTATGTTTGACCTTCACACCGTCGAGATAAACGTTAAGATTCTGGTTGGCTAGGTTATTTTTCAAATGGAAACATGATACCTCCGTTTTATTTGGATCCGGCTCTAACTTCCAGCTTCTGAAATATTCTTGGAGGTTGTCAAGATCATTCGTGAGTTTTGCTTGTGTGGTGAATAGGTCAGTATTCTGGGTTGCTAAAGCGATGTCATCGGCATAAATGAACTTCTTAGACTGTGTTCCAGGAATGTCAGCAATATATACATTGAACTAGAGAGGAGCAAGAACAGACCCCTGGGGGAGGCCATCATTAAACTGTCTGAAAGTGCATTCCTTATGACCCAGGAAATCATTAATTAGCCTATTACTGAGGTTGAAACTCAAAAAGCGCAAGAGAAGGTGGCACGGGATGATATTGTAAGATTCCAGTAACAGTCCTTTTATCCAGACCGTGTCATAAGCTCCTGAGGCGTCAATAAAAGCTGCTGATGTTTTCTTTTTCAATTTAAACCTTTCTCAATGAGCGATGTCAGAAAAAGACCTTGTCACGGCAATTTTGACTTGTCCAGAAACCAGCTAGTTCGAACCGGGATTCTGGCATCTAGAATCTGCGTTATCCGGTTATAGATCAACAAATCAAATCAAATGTTAAATGTTTGTTAAGCTTAACAGACTTAACTGCGGGGTCATCAGTCCCTAAACTTACAAACTACTTATGAACTACTTTACACTAAAAACGACACAAACATCCATGCACGAGAGGGGATTCGAACCCCCGATCGCAGCGGCCATGCAGACTGTGTCTGGCGCGCCGTAGACCGCTCGGACACTCAGGCTGGCTCAATAGATTAACCTCTCCAGTAGCTAATAGCAGACACTTAGTGTGGCTATGCGGCGATAACTCTAAGCATGCTCTGGGCTTTTAGTTGGCTTTAAAATGACTACTATTTTTCATGTTTTAAATGAATTTGGTAGATTTCCAGTGTCTAGTATGGAGTTGTAAACTGGAACCAGAATTTGGTTTTAGGACCAATGTGTTTAAGTAACTCGGGAAAGATTTTATTCATTCCTGGGGCTTTCCCAGTTTGCAGGGTGCTGATTGCAGTCTCTAGCTCCTCTTCAGTGTTGGGTATTGAAACTTCCAAGGGTGTGTATTGGCTCCTCAATATTTTGTTCAGTGTGTATGCAACACGTTTGTCAGAGGGCTGACTTTGATGAGCTAACAATCCGCTTAGCTGTATCACAGTGGATTGGGTGTGTCACTGTGCACATATCAGCTGGCTTTCCCGAGGAAAGTATCTGTAATAAAGTCCTGACATTCTGGCTGCTGTGCGTGAAGTATATTTTCCATAACTTTTATGCACTTCTCTTTTCTGGCAGTGTCAAGAGACTGCAGTAGATGGTCGGCAGTGTCAGGTCTTTCGGTGTCTTGAAACTCATCGTAAAGATCATCGCATGCTCGACTCCATCCAGGCACGTATAAGCCCCTGGGGGTACACTGCTTAGCAATAGCCAGGAGAAGATTCGCGAAATGGTCGTAATTGGTTACTATGGGAGGGATAAACCTGATACTCTTCCTTACCCTGAAGTAGAGGTCTCCTAGTCGGCTCTGCTAAAGTTCCATCTAGATCTTGAAATGATTTATTGTGATTTGGGTACCCACATCAATTAAACTGGCCTATGCTGGAAGTGAGGGAAAGCACCAAGGACCCTTCTCCTAGCTGTGATGAGCTTTGAAGACCGTTTACATGAGCAGAAGCATAAGTCTGGAGAATAATGACGGCGCCATTGAGCTTATGTCATTAGTATAAAAGATGTGAGAAAAGTTGTTATTTTCACCCCAACTGGTTAGTATCTTGTTGTTTTCATCAACCGCAGGATCTCCATTGGCTGTGGTGGCTATTGAAGTCCCTTACTTAGAGGACAGGGTGTTCAAAAACGGACAGAACTGTGTCTGTCTGTAAGAAAATTACTTGTTGGAGGTCGTCAAAACATCTCAAAATTCAGAATGCGTAATGATATACTCTAGTATATCTAGTGGAGCCCCTTAGGCAGATAGCGTCCGGATCTGGAAGGAATTCCAAAGTGCACTCGGTGTGTCTGCCGGGGGGCCTCATCCGAGATGTGGAGGCGGCCTTGCCGGCGGCTATCGAGGGTGCGGGGTGCAGTCGACTGCAAGTCGTGGCTCACGTCGGCACCAATGACGCTTGTCGCTTGGGTTCTGAGGACATCCTCAGGTCCTACGAGCGGCTGGCGGAATTGGTGAAGGCTGCTGCCTTCGCACGCGGGGTGCAAGCAGAGCTGTCGATTTGCAGCATTGTTCCCAGGGTTGATCGGGGTCCTTTGGTTTGGAGCCAAGTGGAGGGTCTGAACCAGAGGCTTCGCCGACTCTGTGACAGTCATGGCTGCAGATTTCTGGATCTGCGTTATTGGGTGGGGAATTGTAGGGTGCCCTTAGATAGATCAGGGGTGCACTACACAAAGGAAGCGGCTACTCGGGTAGCAGAGTACTTGTGAAGTGCACATGGGGGTTTTTTAGGCTAGGCGCTAACTCTGATGAGCACTCGTCTGTCAGCATTCAAACAGCGAATTCAGGCCACGTTCGGAACAAATATTCGAACATAAAAATATTAGCCGCGAACTTACAGAGTGTTAGAAACAAAGTTCCCGAATTTGCAGCGTTGCATGGAAGTTATTGCGCTCAGATAGTTTTAGGCGCCGAAAGATGGCTAAATGATGATGTGGCAAGTTCAGAAATATTTTGCGAAGCGTGGAATGTATATCGGAAAGATAGATCTGATACAACTGGAGGAGGAGTGTTCATCGCTGTGGACAAAGATATTGTTTCTACTGAGATCGAGGTTGAAAGTAACTGTGAAGTTATCTGGGCACGTATAACAGGTCTAAATGAAGTAAAGTTAATAGTTGGGTGTTTTTACCGGCCCCCCAGTGCTGCTGTAGCAGTTTTAGAATCATTCAAGGAAAGTCTACACCAGGTAGTGCATAAGTATCCGGGCCATGTAATATTAGTCGGAGGTGACTTCAACCTTAAGAGTATAGATTGGGACCTCGCTAGTTACATTTCAGGCGGTACAGACAAGCAGTCTTGCGAGCTACTTTTGGACACATTCTCCGAAAACTGTCTTGAGCAATTAAACCGGCAACCCACGCGCAATGGAAATATTCTAGAAATTATAGCCACAAACAGGCCTGACCTTATTAACGATGTCTATGTAGAGACAGGAATTAGTGATCATGATATCGTCATAGTGTCGATGATGACCAAAGTTCATAAACCAGACAAGAAGGCTAAGAGCGACAAGCAAATGTTACGATCGCACTTAGAAAATGAATGAGCATCGTTTAATTCTTGGACTATGGATGTAGAAGAATTCTGGACTAAATTTAAGTGCATTGTTATTAAAGGGTTAGAGAAATATGTGCCAGTAAAGACGATTAAGGATGGAAAAGATCCACCGTGGTATAATAATAATGTTAGAAAGCTGCTGAGGACGCAAAGGCTGTTGCACTCTCGATTCAAAAAAGAACACGCAAATGATGACAGGCAAAAGTTAGTAGAGATTCGTGCGTCTATAAAAAGATCGATGCGTGCAGCATACAATAATTATCACAGCCATACCTTAGCAAAAGATCTTTCTGAGAACCCGAAAAAATTCTGGTCCTTTGTAAAATCGATAAGCGGGTCAAAGTACCACTGTCCAGTCACGAGTTGATCATTCCGGGGCAGTAATAGAAGAAAGCAAACGGAAAGCTGAAGTTCTAAATTTAACCTTTAAGAAATCTTTCACGCAGGAGGACCGCACAAATATACCATCATTTGATCAACGTACTAATTCCGAAATGGGGGACATAGCAATAGGTATTTCCGTTGTAGAGAAGCAGCTGAGAGAGCTAAATACGAAAATGTCTGCTGGTCCGGATGGAATACCAGTTCGGTTTTACAAAGACTATTCTGCGGCATTGGCTCCCTACTTAGCTTGCATTTATAGCGAATCTTTAATTCAGCGCAAAGTTCCTAGTGATTAGAAAAAGGCGCAGGTGACTCCCGTGTATAAGAAAGGAAAGAGAACTGACCCATACAATTAAAGGTCAATATCGTTGACATCGGTTTCATGTAGAATTTTAGAGCATATTCTCAGTTCGAATATAGCAAATTTCCTTGAAACGGAAAAGCTTCTTTCCATGAATCAGCACGGGTTTAGGAAACATCGTTCATGTGAAACTCAGCTTGCCCTTTTCTCACATGACATCTTGCGAGTCATGGACGAAGGTCAACAGGCGGATTGTGTTTTTCTCGACTTCAAAAATGCGTTCGACGCGGTGCCACACTGCAGACTGCTAACGAAGATACGAGCTTATGGAATAGGTTCACAGACTTGTGACTGGCTGGAAGACTTCCTAAGTAATAGAACGCAGAACGTTGTTCTCGACGGCGAGTGTTCATCAGAGACGAGTGTATCGTCAGGCGTGCTCCAGGGGAGTGTGATAGGACCGCTATTATTTTCTATCTATATAAATGATCTGATAGACAGAGTAAGTTATAATTTGCGGCTGTTTGCTGATGATGCTGTGGTGTACGGGAGGGTGACGTCTGTAACTGACTGTAATAGCATACAGATTGAGTTAGACAAAATTTCTAGTTGGTGCGAAGAATGGCAGCTAGCTCTCAATGTAGAAAAATGTAAGGTGATGCGCATGAGTAGAAAAAACAATCCCATAATGTTAGAATACAGCATTAGTAGTGAGCTTCTTGATGTTGTCGCGTCGTTCAAATATCTAGGCGTAACATTGCAGAGCGATATGAAATGGAACGAGCATGTAAGGACAGTTGTGAGTAAGGCAGACAGCCGACTTCGGTATATTGGGAGAATTTTGGGAAGATGTACTTCACCTGTAAAGGAGACCGCGTATAAAACGCTTGTACGACCGCGTCTTGAGTATTGCTCAAGTATTTGGGACCCGCAGCTGATCAGTTTGAAGGAAGACATAGAGGCTGTTCAGAGGCGAGCAGCTAGATTTGTTACCGGTAGGTTCGACCAATGCGCGAGTGTCACGGAAATGCTCCGGAAACTCAATTGGGGATCGCTGGAAGAAAGACGACGTTCTTTTCGTGAATTTCTGTTAAGTAAATTTAGGGGCCGGAATTTGAAGCTGAGTTAGTACGATCTTGCTGCCGCCTACATACATTACGCGTAAAGATCACAAAAAAAGGTAAGAGAAATTAGGGCTCGTACGGAGGCATATAGGCATTCTTTCTTTCCTCGTTCAATATGGGAGTGGAATAGGAAATGGAAATGCCTAGTAGTGGTACAGTGTACCCTCCGCCACGCACCTTACGGTGAATTGCGGAGTATGTATGTAGATGTAGATGTAGTAATATTAATTTCGTTATTGAATGTTGCAGGAAATCACAACTAATGGGTCGCAACAACACTTTTGCAGTGAAAGTTAAAATTTTGAATTAAAAAAATTAACTTCAAACAGTCACTGTGGTAATTAATTAAGCTTGGCCCTATCTGACTTAGCATAGACTACAGCCTCCAACAAGCACCTCTTACAATTCACGAACAGCACTACTTCACTAATAAATGTGTCAGAATTCATGTAGTGGTGATGGCGTGTTCGTGTAATAATCTAAATTGTAATAGCAGACAGACTCTGATTGCAATGATGATAGCTCAATACAGTGAAACTCCGTGGTGCAATGAGCTTCACAAATACTACAGTCAAAGTTCCCAAATATTTTAATAATATAGTTTAAAGCATTCACCTTCCTTATAAAACTTTACGTAAACTATTTTTTTTTTATGGTTCCAGGGCCTGGGTAGCGTTCGCGTGTAACTGGCTGAGCAGAGTTTGGCATTTAACGTATTTCATAAAAAAATTACTTCAGTCAGAGTCTGGTTAATCAACTGTAATACTTTGACTACTGTTAGCCTGGTTACTTTCTACATAATTGAAACCAACTTTACTTTACTTGCAAACTCTCTTGTACTCTCTTGCACTTTAATTACTAGTCTCTGTGGTTGTAACACGTTTAGCAATTCTTTAACTCGTCAATTACTTTGAAAATGATTGAACTTGTTAGTCAATGTACAGGCTTGCATATTCAACATAATCTAATAATGTTGATAATGGGGTGACTACAACTACTTACAAAATTAAGACTGGTTTCAAAACAAGTCATGTATAATTGAACCAAAGTTCTGATTTGGTTGACACTACATTTACATGCATACAAAATAAAATGTTACAAAAGTACTCATCTGCTTTCGTCGTCTTCTTCGTCGTGAAGTCCAAACAAGACAGATATGATTACAATAGGTACTCTTACTACAACAACGATCACACTCGGTGACAATAGACTTGATACCAAACAATTACTTTTCTTGCACACATGGAAAAAGATTACACTGATCGAGTATAAATAAACTTATTTCGCACTTCGTTCAATACATTAAACAGTACGCCTCTCAGGCTTATTGCAATTGCATTAAAACTCGCGCCACACTGCGCCTACCGTGCCTCTACACCATCAACAAAACATTTATGTGTTTACTATAGCGAGTCCGCTTCGCGACTACATTTATGTTTTTACTTCGGCGAGTCCGCACCGCGACTGCTTCAGCAGCGCGACATTCACAGATACTACTTCTGAACCGAAGACAGTCTTTACAACAGGTTCAACATTTTCTCTAGCGCATTCCTAACTTACAGCATAAGAATGTCCTTGCAGTCATGCGGGTTTACACTAAATGATTCAATATAGAAAATGACGTTACATAAAAATATATATCTAGCATATAACAAATGAAAAATACATGAAATAAACAAATTTAACACAATATATAAATTACGTTAAGTAAGATACAGCGGCAGGTGTACTCTTACATCCTGCCCGGTTTAGAAACAAATTTTTTTTTTAATATTTTTTTTTTTTTTTTTTTTTTTTTTTTTTTTTTTTTGTTAACCTTAAAACACATATTTCACATAGGAAAAATTACATGACATAAAATAAAGATACATAATATTGGTTACAATGCATTACATAAGGTACAAAGGTAGGAAGTTGCATTACATTATTTACAAAATTTGATATGTTGGGATGCGTCGGTGTGTGACCTTATCGGCGTATAAACCTGCAAAAAATTGCACTGCACTGAATTGACCTCCATGGCCGAGCTTGATAGCTCCAATTTATTTCACATCACTTAACACGCTACGTTTCGTAGTCCCGTTGGATGAAGCGGTGTGTGTGTTCCTTTGAAGTCGCTACCGCCCATTGCTGTCGGCTGCTTTCAAGTCGCTCGCGCCGGCGGCTGACCGCGCGACGCAATTGTTGCCTCTGGTAGTGGCTGCCGCTGGCGGCACGTCTAATGTCCAAGAGCGCATTGTCGCCGCTCCGCAGGCCCGCATACCAAGCTCTCATCCACTTGTTTTGTTTATTGTGTGCTAACCTGCAAACGGGGCTTAGCTTCAGTCTTTCATCTCGCATTCACATGTACAGTAATTAAAATAAATGATAAGTTATACAATACATTAATATTTACAAGTCATGTTTATCACATCATATTTACATTAGTTTGAATTTTTTTGATGTAGTGAAGTTCCCCTTACAATATTTTAATTACAAATTACACATTAATAATAGAATTTTTTAATGTCACATACGTGTCTGAGTCCCACATTTTTGCTGTTCTTTATGGACACCAGTTCCATAGCATTACCATGTTTGACTTTGTTTACACGGCAGGGTCCTAAATACCACCGGTAAAACTTCTTGCATCCGTTATCAAGTGGTTTGCCCAGCTTTTTGTCCTCAGGAATGTTTTCAATATTAACCACTTTCTGAAGAATCCTTTGTCTTATCTCTTCCTCTTCAACAGTAGAATGATTTACGTCATAATAATTAGTCTCCTCTTCTTCGTTAAGGTACATAGAGTCAACGTAATGTTGCATCTCTGCGTGTGTTTTCTCTTTCTCTTCGAATAAGTTCCATTTCGTCTTGATTCCACCCACATTCCATTCTATATATTTTTCATAATAATTAATCTTCATTTCTAACTTCCGCATCGTGTCCACACCAATCACGACGTCGGTCTTTAATCCTCTGACAACTAAAAATTCTGCCACTATGGCCTGTTCACATACAATAATTTATAGCATTACTCGTTTCCGTACTTGCACGCTTTGCTTTGGTATAATAGATGAAGTGTTTATATTACAATAGTCTTCTTTGATAATTAGCTTCTGCTTGCGACTAATTAAGTACAAATCCTCTTCGATTGCATTGTACTGGCTTCCGGTGTCCAGTGTCACAGAAACAATCCGTTCTCCTACAAATCCGGTAATCATCAAGTTCATTTCGGTGTCCTTTTGGGTGTCGTCTTCTTCGAGTAAAAAATGTGTCCTTTCTTTGTGTGTCAATCCAAATAAGGTTTCATTTTGCTGTACCCCACTTCTTCGTCCGCTGCAATGCTCTTGATTCACATAACTGCAGTCAGACGGTTCATTTACAGTTGAGTGTTTCATTTTCACGCGTCGTCTTCTCCAGTACTCTGTGCCGGCTCGCGGCGCGTCACGCCTCATTGTTGTCGGCACGTTGCATATACCGTTAAGATCTTCAAATTGTTCGGCCTTCTCTTTTAACCTTTCTCTTTGCCTTTGTTTGTCATGACTTGTTTTTATGTCTTTCTGGCTGCATCTGATACTACATGTCTTTACTGGATGTTCCACTTGCTGTAATAATTCGGTGGTGTACTGGTTTCCTTCGTTTTCAATAGTCAACATATTTATTTTCAGGTCCACGACCGCTTTAAATTTCTGTAGCCATTCAGCTCCAATTATCAAGGGAATATTTATTTCTTCCACTACTACAAACTCATAGTAAAATAGTTGGTTAAGCTCATTGATTTTAAATGGCAAGAAAATCTTCTTCTTTGATTCCACAAATTTAGAATTGAAAGCTCCATATATTTTCAATCTAGTTACTGGAAGTTCTTCTATTCTATGCAAGCTTTTCTTAACATCCTCATAAATCGATCGTGTCAAAATTGAAATCATCGACCCAGTATCAATTATTGCTTCATAATCCTTGCTTCCGATTACCAGTTTTAGTTTCGGACATGTATTGCTTTCGCTCTGTTTGGCCTCTCTCAATACTCGTATTTCAGTTCTAAGCACATCTTCTTCTTCTTCCGTTGATAACATTTGTTGTTCATCTGACTTTCGGATGGCATTGCATTGTCTCATCTGCGGTGCTGTTGTTGCAACGTCGTGGTGGCTCCAAACTTCGATATGTTCGATGATGTCAGGAAACTCATTCTGCAATGAATCGTAATTTTCTGCTACTTCTTCCGTACAGGTGGTTACGGTATCTGCCTCTTTGTTGTCTGGTTCTCCCTGCTCATCTGCTGTCGTATCCGATTCGTTACTGTCTTCCGTCTCTTCCACGTCAGTATCTTCTTCCAGTTGAACACAACAAGTTTTCTTATCTTGATCATTGTTGTCCAGTAACGCATCTATTGCTTCAACGAACATTCTTTCATGGTATTCTTGTTCCGTTTCTGGCCCAACTGTTGCTTTATTTATTTGCGCTGATGCGCTGATTGTGGTGAGGTTCTCTCCTGGAACTGTAGGATTTGCAGCAGGAATAAGTTGATAGAGGAGCAGGAGCGTTTGATCTGCGCCCTTCAGGTGCAGTTGAAAAACGCTGAAGAGGAACTAGGTAGGTTGAGGAAGGGAAGGGGGGCTGGGGAATGGGAACTGGCAGTTGGCAAGAAGGTAGCTAGGAGAAGGTATTCAGATAGCTTTACACTGCAAGTTGCAAATAGGTTTGACCAACTGTCGGAGTTGAGTGGAGATGAACCTCCTGTAGCTGTAGGTGTAGGAAGTACGCAGCAGACCTCAGCTTTTGGTAAGCCGAAATCTGTAGAGAGGTCTCTTAGGAAGAAGAAGGTTCTGCTGCTAGGTAGTTCTCATGGCAGAGGTGTTGGGCAACAGTTGCAGGAAGTACTTGGGAGTGAGTACCAGGTCACCAGCATAGTGAAGCCTAGTGCAGGGTTAGATCAGGTCACTTGTAACATAGGGGACTTATGTAGGAATTTTTCAAAAGAGGATCAGGTAGTTATAGTGGGTGGGGCCGGGAACAGTCTTGATAGGGATGGGGAATATGATATAGGTGGTGATCTGGAAAGGATAGCAAATGAAACTGGTGGCACGAATGTGCATTTCGTGCAGCTGTTTCAGCGTCATGATAGGCCTTGTCTTAATACGGCTGTCAGCCGTCTTAACATGGGGCTTGAAAAGGCGCTGATGACGGAGGGCATGGATCACATTGCAGTGGTGCCAGTTGAAACTATCCAAAGGTCGGATTTTACTAGGCACGGTCTGCACCTCAATAGGTATGGGAAGGGGAGGTTGGCAAAGCTCATAGGTGACAGTGTAGTAGGGGGTGGGGGTTTCACTCATGGAAAAATTCCTGTAGTAGTTGGTGTTAGGGCTGCACCTTTTTTAGACTGAAGACAGCTGATAGATATTCCTGCTTAAAGGAAGTCCCTCTAAGAAATGAACCACCTTTGACAAAGTCTAAGAATATAAGTAATAAGGGAATTACTGTTTTTCATCAAAATATACAGGGTATCAGAGATAAAGTTAATGAAATGCTTATTGATACTGATTCTGACATTATTGGTATTTCAGAGCACTTTTTAAGTGGTGTGACAATTCAGAGACTTCCTTTGCCAGGATACAGGTTAGCTGCCTTTTACTCTAGGAGTTCCTTGCAGTGTGGGGGAGTGGCCATGTATGTAAAAAACGATTTTTCATCGGAGTCAATCGATTTTTCTAAACACTGCACAGAACAGATATTTGAATGTTGTGCAGGAATTGTTAATGTTAATGGAACTAAACTAGTAATAGTTGTTATTTATAGATCCCCTGACTCAGATTTTAAAATGTTTCTGCCCAAGCTGGAATTGGTTCTGGGTTCACTGTATAGGAAGTATAAAAATTTAATTGTGTGTGGAGATTTCAACATTAATTGTGTAGTTGATAGCTCAAGGAAACGTCAGCTGTTAGATCTATTTAATTCCTATAACATGATGCAAACAGTATTTTTTCCAACGAGAGTGCAAGGAAATAGCAGTTCTACCACTGACAATATTTTTGTTCATTCTTCATTATTAGAGGGGCACTCTGTCAGCAGAATAGTAAATGGCCTATCAGACCACGATGCCCAACTTTTAATTCTAAAAAGTATTTGTTCTCAAACAAATGTTAAACATAAATATCAACTACTCAGAAAAGTTGATCCAGTTGCAATTGAGACCTTTTTAAGCCTAATTAAGGAACAAGAATGGCAGGATGTTTATAGTGCTGATAATGCAGATGATAAATATAATGCTTTTCTGAACACATTTATTATGCTATTTGAAAGTTGCTTTCCACTAGAACGCTCAAAACAGGGTACTTTCAGTAACAGACAGCCAGGGTGGATGACAAAGGGGATAAGAGTATCATGTAGAACTAAGCGGGAGTTGTATCAAATTGTTAGAAGCAGTCAGAATGAAGATGCAGTAGCTCATTACAAACAGTACTGTAAGGTTCTGAAAAATGTCATTAAGAATGCAAAAAGTATGTAGTACGCAAAAAGAATAGCAAACTCTCGGGATAAAATTAAAACTATCTGGTCAGTCGTGAAGGAAGTGTCTGGTCAGGAGCAGCAGGTAGAAGATATAACGTCAGTGCGTAGTAGGAATGTTTCTGTTACTGACAAGTTAGATATATGTGCAATATTCAATAATCACTTTCTGAATATAGTAGAGGAACTAAACAAAACTCTAGTTTCTACAGGTAATCATATAACGTTTTTAGAAAATGCGTTTCCGAGGCTGTTGCCTGAAATGATCCTTCATGATACTTCCATAGGTGAGATTGAGTTAATAATTAAATCACTAAAGACTAAGGACTCTTGTGGATATGATGGGGTATCTAGCAGAATTCTAAAGTACTGTTCTCCATATGTTAGCCCAGTACTAAGCCATATTTGTAATTTTTCCTTTCGGAATGGTCAGTTTCCTAACAGATTAAAGTACTCAGTAGTGAAACCGCTTTATAAAAAAGGTGAAAGGGATAATGTAGACAACTATAGACCTATTTCTATGCCATCGGTTTTTTCCAAAGTTATTGAAAAGGCTGTATATTCAAGATTAATTGATCATTTCAGTTCACATAATTTCCTGTCAAACGTACAGTTTGGTTTTAGAAGTGGTTTAACGACCGAAAACGCTATATTTTCGTTTCTCTGTGAGGCACTTGATGGGTTAAATAAGAGGCTACGGACATTAGGCGTCTTCTTTGATTTAACAAAAGCGTTTGATTGTGTTGATCACAAAATATTGTTGCAGAAGTTGGAACATTATGGAATGCGGGGAGTAGCCCACAACTGGTTCACCTCTTACTTTAATAATAGACAACAGAAGGTAATTCTCCGTAATGTAGAAAATGGCTATGACGTGCAATCCCAATGGGGCACAATTAAGTATGGGGTGCCCCAGGGGTCTGTTTTGGGACCATTGCTGTTTCTTATTTATATAAATGATATGCCTTCGAGTATAACAGGTGATTGTAAAATATTTTTGTTTGCTGATGATACCAGCTTGGTAGTGAAGGATGTTGCTCGTAATATTGACACAGTATCAAATAATGCAGTTCAAGAGATAAGTTCATGGCTAATAGAAAACAAGTTGATGTTAAATCACAGTAAAACTCAGTTCTTACAATTTCTAACACATAATTTGACGAAATCTGACATTATGATTACACATAATGGGCATGTGATAAGTGAGACTGAACAGTTCAAATTTCTAGGTGTTCATATAGACAGTAAGCTGTCATGGAAAGCCCATGTTCAGGATCTTGTTCCAAAACTAAATTCTGCTATATTTACCATTAGAACAATATCTGAGATAAGTGATTTTTCAACACGAAAAGTAGTCTATTTCGCTTACTTTCACTCACTTATGACGTACGGCATTGTTTTTTGGGGTAACTCGCCTGATGCAAAAAGGATATTTCTGGCTCAAAAACGGGCGGTTCGAGCAATATCTGGTGTAAGTTCGCGAACGTCATGTCGACCCCTTTTCAGTAGTCTGGGAATTTTGACTCTGGCGTCACAATACGTTTTTTCTTTAATGTCGTTTGTTGTTAATAATATCAGCTTATTCCCACGAGTTAGTAGCTTTCACTCGGTGAATACTAGACAGATGTCTAATCTACATTTGCACCGCACCACCTTAACACTTGTGCAGAAAGGGGTGCAGTATTCTGCGGCATCCATTTTCAATAAGCTGCCACAAGAACTTAAGAATCTTAGCACTAATCCACATGCTTTCAAATCTAAATTGAAGAGTTACCTCGTGGCTCACTCCTTTTATTCTGTCGAGGAACTCCTAGAAAAGTTAAACAATTAAGCTAATTCATTTTTTCTTTATCGATTCTTTTCACTTTTTCTATTACCATTATTGTGTAACAATTAATGTATTGACTTGTTCCATGACCATGGAGTCTTACTCCTGAAGTGGGTCCTATGGAACAGAATAAATAAATAAATAAATAAATAAATAAATAACTTTGTTTATTTGCGCGCCCTCAAGCTTCTTTGCTGCTACAGTTGTTGTTCGTTCATTCTTGCCACGTTCAATTACGTTCGTAGTCTTGTATATAACGTCAGATTCGTCTTCATCATCTGTCGTTATCCATTCATTATCGGAGTCTTCTTTCTTTGCATTTTCGTCCGAGCTGTCTCCATTATCTACTGTGCGTCTCCTAAAGCATAAACCTGTTTGTCGCGAGGTCCCGGTTTCTCGTAGACTGTTCTTCCGTCTCCTCTACTTCTGTCTACATTACGTAACTGATTGTATTCTTTAGGTCTGGATCCGGTTTTTTGCCAATCATTTCGATTATTCCACTCTCTATTACGATTTTTCTGTCGGTCTTGTCTCGGTTCTTCTTCTCTCTGATGACGTTGCCGTCGATCATCTTGTCGGCCGTTATTGGTATCACCTCCTCGTGACCTGTCTTCCCGTGTATCCGTTTGTCGGTGCGCCTGCGTAATCTGTTGTTTCGTTTGCGTGGCTAAATCATCTATCCTTTGGTCCTGTTCCCGTCTCATTTCTGACTGTGATTTTTCGATTTTTTTATTTATTTCTAGCTGTGATTTTTCGATTTTTTGATCAATTTTATTTATTTCCTGTCCAAGATTCCGGCTCATTTCTAGCTATTGCTTTTCTAAATTCTGGCTCATTTCTAACTGTGATTTTTCAAAATTCTGGCTCATATTTTCCATAAATTGCATTAAAGCACTTATGTCTGCATTTCCTTGAGGCACAGCATCCCTCATTTTTGTCCTTCGCCTATCCTTTTTATTTCTGTCAATTTTCCGTTCCTCCTCACTACTTGATGACAGATCATCTGATGAACATTTAGCCTCCGATTCGTTCTGATGTTCGTCAATTACCTTTTGCTGATCACTAACATTGTCCGCGACCTCATCCACGTTAATTTTCTCTCCATTAATTACGTGACCAACGTTTATCGCTAACCTGCGATCGTTTGAGTGTCTCAAATCTGTACTACTTCTTCGAACCTCATTTTGATCACGTGTAATTACTTGTCGATCTACGTTCAAATTTGCATTTTCCATTTCTGGTACATTTTCCATTTGGGTTACTTTTTCTAATCTTCAATCCATTGTTGATGCCTGGCTTCTACGCATTATCGCGTTCCTAATAAGGACCCTACTTTTCTCTATTGTTGCGTCACGATGACGCTGCCCTACTGGTGCCATGTTTAAACTTTTCAACAATGTTTCAAAATCAACAAACGATATACAAATTTCAAATCCAATAAACAGTCAATCAATATACAGAAAAAAATAATAAATCAAAATTAATGATAACTTAATTACTATTACTTAATTAACAAACAATTGCCGGCCACGGTGGCCGAGGTGACTGAGGCCGTCCAGTCACGGTCAGCACGGCCACTACAGTCGTGGGTTCGAATCCCCCCTCGGGCATGGATATTTGTGCCGTCCTAGTTTGTAAGTAGTTCATAAGTAGTTTGTAAGTTTAGGTACTGATGACCCCGTAGTTAAGTCCCATATGCTTAACAAACATTTGAACATTTTTTTTAATAACAAATGTCTTGCCAAACCAGTTACAAACGTAGGCGCCCAAACTATCCTGGCAGTGATGTCGCCAATTTGTAAGAAAATTACCTGTTGGAGGTCGTCAAAACATCTCAAAATTCAGAATGCGTAATGATATATTCTAGTAATTTTATTTTCGTTATCGAATGTTGCAGGCAATCACAACTAATGGGTCGCATCAACACTTTCGCGGTGAAAGTTAAAATTTTGAATTAAAAAAAATTAATTAACTTCAAACAGTCACTGTGTTAATTAATTAAGCTTGGCCCTATCTGACTTAGCATTGACTACAGCCTCCAACCAGCACCTCTTACGATTCACGAACAGCACTACTTCACTCATATATGTGTCAGAATTCATGTAGTGGTGATGGCGTGTTCGTGTAATAATCTAAATTGTAATAGCAGACAGACTCTGATTGCAATGATGATAGCTCAATACAGTGAAACTCCGTGGTGCAATGAGCTTCACTAATACTACAGTCAAAGTTCCCAAATATTTTAATAATATAGTTTAAAGCATTCACCTTCCTTATAAAACTTTACGTAAACTATTATTTCTTTATTGGTTCCAGGGCCTGGGTAGCGTACGCGTGTAACTGGCTGAGCAGAGTTTGGCATTTAACGTATTTCATAAAAAAATTACTTCAGTCAGAGTCTGGTTAATCAACTGTAATACTTTGACTACTGTTAGCCTGGTTACTTTCTACATAATTGAAACCAACTTTACTTTACTTGCAAACTCTCTTGCTCTCTCTTGCACTAGTCTCTGTGGTTGCAACACGTTTAGCAATTCTTTAACTCGTCAATTACTTTGAAAATGATTGAACTTGTTAGTCAATGTACACGCTTGCATATTCAACATAATCTAATAATGGTGATAAAGGGGTGACTACAACTACTTACAAAATTAAGACTGGTTTCAAAACAAGTCATGTATAATTGAACCAAAGTTCTGATTTCGTTGACACTACATTTACATGCATACAAAATAAAATGTTACAAAAGTACTCATCTGCTTTCGTCGTCTTCTTCGTCGTGAAGTCCAAACAAGACAGATATGATTACAATAGGTACTCTTACTACAACAACGATCACACTCGGTGACAATAGACTTGATACCAAACAATTACTTTTCTTGCACACATGGAAAAAGATTACACTGATCGAATATAAATAAACTTATTTCGCACTTCGTTCAATACATTAAACAGTACGCCTCTCAGGCTTATTGCAATTGCATTAAAACTGGCGCCACACTGCGCCTACCGTGCCTCTGCACCATCAACAAAACATTTATGTGTTTACTATAGCGAGTCCGCTTCGCGACTACATTTATGTCTTTACTTTGGCGAGTCCGCACCGCGACTGCTTCAGCAGCGCGACATTCACAGATACTACACCTGAACCGAAGACAGTCTTTACAACAGGTTCAACATTTTCTCTAGCGCATTGCTAACTTACAGCATAAGAATGTCCTTGCATTCATGCGGGTTTACACTAAATGATTCAATATAGAAAATGACGTTACATAAAAATATATATCTAGCATATAACAAATGAAAAATACATGAAATAAACAAATTTAACACAATATATACATTACGTTAAGTAAGATACAGCGACAGGTGTACTCTTACATGTCCACTGAATATCAAGTGGTTTGTAGACATTTAGTGCGGCGATTTCAGACACCTTATCTGCCGCTATGAAAGTATTGTCATTAGAACTGTTGTATTTTACTGTTACGTCATTCACGCCTTCTGTGAAGTAAGTTGACACCACGTATTCCCTGTGGCCTATAGCCGCCACTAATCTGTATCAAGGGATATTGCCTGTTGCATTGTTTAGAGGTTCTTCAATATGGGTTTCTTGAAGTGCAAGGATATCGACATTGTTTTGACGCAATGCCTTACACAGACACGCACATTCTGATTTGCTCAAATCCTCGGCGTTAAAATGACAAACACTGAAAACTGAACCTATATTCTTAAAATTATGTTGGTTCTGAGAAGTTCCATTTGGGTTTTGGTGGGATTGAGACCCTCCTATGACTCATAGTGCAACATATGTGAGGTCATAAAGCGAACTTGTGGGCTCAAAGTATTCAGGCATGCCGTCATTCCGCTCGTATTTTGGAGTGAAAATGGCTAATGGGAGGTACGTACAACCTAGTGGAAGATTTATTTTATCTCTCATAACATCCTGAGCTCTGGCCATTTTCCCTCAAAAGTTCCCGTTTGAAGCGCCGCTTAGCCCAACGTCGTGTCGCAGGGTGCTGCTCTTTCGCACTGTTCAGACGGCCGTTGTAGGTACCTTTGAGGCAAAATACAGCTCCTGTGCCACTGTAGTAAATAATTACTGGTCTTGCGAAAATTAATCTTGCAATTTTGTTGTGCAGTATAAACTAAGTAAAACTTTTCAATTTACAAACTATTAAAACGCTTAACGTGCGTCTACAGCCACAATGACCATAGTAAACAAACTATATGGCCTGCAACGTTAGCTGTTCCGCGAGTCCTGTCCGTTAACGGTGTTTTAACGAGACATCTGTTACAAGACGCTACCGATTTAAATTATTACTGAAAATATATTAAACTGAGGCCGAGCATGCTGATATAGAATTTCATTATGGCTGACTGATTCAGAAAACGAATATTGCTTGAGTAAACTGCCACATCAATCGCACATATCCCAAATCTCCACCTAAAATAATAGACCGATTCAAACGAAACTTAGTACAAATACTCGTAACCCCTCATACATAACCGAATTTTGTGAATCGTAATCACATTTAATCCTTTATTTGCACCGTAATGACATAATACGAAACCAGAAAGGACCATTCCAATTTACCCTGTCGCCTATGTGAATCAAAGTTGCATGTACGTTACATTAGCGACCCATCCAGACTTTGAATTTCTGCCACGGTTGGCTCGTGTTCCTCTGTGGTCGTTAAAAGTATTAGAGGTACAAACTGACAGTGCCGCTATGGTCAGCTTTTTCTCCGATAGGGCCGTCAAAAAATGTTCAAATGTTTGTTAAGCTTATGGGACTTAACTACGGGGTTATCAGTCCCTAAACTTACAAACTACTTATCAACTAGCTATTCCTAAGCACGGCACAAATATCCATGCCCGAGGGGGGATTCGAACCCCCGACCGTAGTGGCCGTGGAGACCGTGACTGAAGCGCCTCAGACCCCTCGCCCACCGCGGCCGGCATAGGGCCGTCACTGTATCTCCAAGTACTAGGCGTAAACACTTATGCTTACAATTGACTGTGATGTTAGTGTGTAAGTATGAACTAAACAAGCTGAATTGTATAAGCACTGTATTCATTGTGATGAATCATATTATACTGAACATACCAACCAATAAAGTAATATCTGAAACATGGTTAAGTCGAAAATCAAAAGAGTAAATAGCCTTTGCAAAGAGAAATTATTGTTCTGTATTTCGCGTTATAGTCCTAAAATCTATAAATATCTAGATTCAATCAGTACCAAACTCCATTGGATAACCCGACGGTCTAAAGATATGGTGAAGATTTCATCAAACTTGCCCAAGTTGCCTTGGAATCGATAGGAAAGATACAGATATAAATCGGTTTCTATAGATACTTTAATACAATCTCTTCTTTAGTGGTTAGGAGCGTGACCCACCATCAGATTATATGTTAAAATACGCAGTCAGGAATACAAGAGGTTTGCACAATCAGGCAAGAAGACGAAATAATACAAGCCATCAAATGCATACCAGGATTGTTACTACGTAAATGTGAAATCCAAAATTGCCCCGGCGAAGTACATTTGTATGCTCACCAGACGGCGTGTGGAATGTACCACTTTAGAACACACAACAAATTCAGCTTTGAAAACTTTTGATAGTACATAGTATAATAATGACGGAATTTCTCCTTTTCAAAAGGAAAACATATCTTCACAGAATAAAGGGATCTTCGTCCATGAAGTACAATGAAATCTAAAGTGACAAGACATAATTCGCTATAAAAAAATGTAATGTATGTTGAATACACTAAGTAAGTTACGTACATGACCGGGTAACAACTCACACTAGTGTTAATTCCAGCCGCAATAGAAGTTATTTATTTTGCAATACTAACCTCCGGTATAGCCCTTACTGCTTACGGCGCCATTGCCGATCGCCGCCAGCGGTTGCTTTACAACGGAAGGACTACAGCTCGTTCAGTCAGCTGGATGGAAGACATCTGGAATGAATTTAGTCAAATTTTTCTTAAACTTATGGGACTTAACTGAGAGTTCATCAGTCCCTCAATTTAAAAACTACTTATGGACTAACGATACATAGATACATGCCTGAGGGGGGATTCGAACCCCAGACGGGGAATGGCCCCACACATCGCAGCATAGCATCTAAGTGTGCTCGACCACTCTGCCGCGGCGAACGAATTTGTCCGAGTGCACAAGAGGAACGAACACGATGTCGGTTTTATTTACCATGTTAGAAGATACATAGAGGTAAAACTTTTCTGTTGTTTCATTTACACTACAGTTTAGAATGATCGATTAAAGTCTGTGCCTATTTTAATTCGGTATCTGCAGATAGTTTTTCCTCACGAGTGCAACTTACAGGAAACATTTAATGTCTCTTTCTTTACGGTAAGTTGGAAAGTTAAGGAACAGGAATTTACGTACTTGTTAAAACTGTACCACGACAAGGCACAGCAATGGAAACGATGGCAGCTTTATCTTTAGGTATGTGGCCGTGACGAAGGCTGATTTGTTAGTAGCTTAGGAGTTTTTTGCTATTTGAGAAGTGAAAAAACTGGTAAAACTTTACCATGCTTCTCGCCGGGCTCCAGTGCTTATGTTGGCAACAGATGAACAATGAACCGTAGAATTGCATTAATATTTTTCACGAGCTACAGAGTAAATGATATTGCTGCTCTTCCCCTCGCTGCAAAATTAATGCTGTACCTGTTCTATGGTTGACAGATTCTTGTATGTACCCTCGTCAGTTCAGAGAAAAAAAATTAGTTTTAACTGAAGTTGTCACGAAAAAACATTTATTGGTCATCTGAGTTGCCGCCGTTAACCATTTGCGCCAACATAACCACTGGAGCCAGGCGAGAAGCGTCTTATAATTTAACCTAAAAACTCTTACAACTATTGGGATCTAATGCATACTTTTCCTGCGAGAATATTTAACATCCCGATACTGTTTCTCTCTTTGTACTTCGACGTGTAGAAGGTAAAAATAATTGTTACAATGCGTAATGCAATGTTAGGAATCGAGAGTGTCACTTTTTAGTGGAAGTCATGCATAAAAAACGAGATAACGTAAGGCGTTCCAGTTTCATTATTGGAAGGTGTGAGTGATTTAATGGAGCTTTTCCTGTGGTTGGGAACTATCTAAGCTAGAATTGCGTGCAATGTAGTCAAAGCGATTGAAATTTGAATAGTTTGACTAAAAACAGATTTAAGTGCTTTATGTACTCTAAAATAAATATTATATTACCAAATTAATAAAATTTAAAGTTCAGCCCCGTGCTGGAATGGCCGTGAGGTCATTGGCTTCACACTACATAGTACATATTACGGACATATTGCTTTCATCATATGAATTCGTTACACATAAAACCTGTCTCACACCCTGGAGAGCGAAGTTTCGTTCTGTCTCGATTATTTTCACACTCTAGTTTAATGTCTGGTTTACAAGCTTTATTTCTATGCGACTTCAATGTTGTCAGTTGAAACGTAATCAGTGGGCGGAAGATCATGCCTAGGATCAGTAATCCCCGTAAAAAGAGTGACGGTTATATATCATACTCGTATTAGATCATGTTGTTTGTCGTTTTCAAAGTATTTTTATCGCATAACAGACTTTTCTTCGTGTAGATAGAACGCATACTTGTCACAGTGTTGTCCAGGCACTGCTGAGCTTCAGATTATCTCGTGAACCTCTTGTGAGTCAGCCTATGAGTGCACTTTCAGCAGCCAGGGAGAGGGTAAGCCTTGCAAAGTAACAGTCACATTTGCGCTTGTAAAGGCACTGTAACGCAACAACACAGTGTCCAACGCCACTGTTTGCGTATGTAAACACGATTAGTATAAATGACAGCGGATAGTATGAGAAATATGTATAGCCTATATGTATATATATCGCGTGTAATTTGGTTAATTTTCTGGTGTAAGTAAATTTTGTAAATGACGAATGTTTAAATGATTTCATGTTGTAATGAGAAACAAATTAAAGCATTATAGTAGACACGTTGGCTTAGCGAGGACAATGTTCGTAGCGTGGAGCGTGGAGCGAGGAGCGATAGAGTAAGATTGTTTATCTCATGAGGTGAACGATAGAAAATTTGGACAGCAAACTGTAGTAGTGTGGTTTTACGATGTGTTGGTACAAGCAGCAGTTTTGGCAAATGGGCACAGGCAAATAATTAACGTGCGAACAGCGTTACAACTTCAAGAGGAATAATGTCAAGAGAAATGCTGTGTGCCCGATGATTAAACAATATTTCGTCGCCAAGAAGAAACCATTTTTGCCAATCATTATAAAGAGCCAGCAACAATCACCAGAGAAACCACCGCTGCAAAGTAAGATAAGCAATTAACCGTCTTCAGATCTGTAATGCTAACCCAACTTTTAGTTTTGCAAGGAGTCAATAACAAACTTGTGTGAAATTAATTAGTGTAGATGAAATTATTCACCCGCGTCACTATCCAAACAGGTTCCTATTCCGTTACCTTTAATATTCCGAGCCTCAATCTGAACAATAAAAGACGTTACGTAAATCTTACTAAAATAGGTTATATTCCAAAAGATTTCATTGCTCGAAGTGTAATTAGTACTGTTACAAAAACTCAAAGTACAGTTAATAACGACTGCAGATCGTCGACTAACAACATTTTGTGTAATCATTCAATATTACCAAGCAGTTAATATTAATTTTGAGTTAAGTATTCATTTCACATGTACTAAAAGACGCACTGCAACACTTGGTTAATGAATTAAAATTAACATTTCAATTATACTGCTAAAATGTTTGATGGCAGATTAAATTGTTGATATTATATGGAATTTATTAAAGAAAAATTAACTGCATAAGTCTCAGTAAATGACTCAATTATTCAGCTAGTCATTGCAGGCACAATTCAATCACAACAATTTCAGTTACTATTGCTAATCAAAGTTTAGTAAAGTGGCTTGGCAAGCATTATGGAGATGGTTTGATTTTACGTAAAATTGTTGCATGCATGGGTTCTTCTTTAAAAACTTTATATTCATTAGATGGATTTTTAATAAGTGTTTCCACTGCATAAGTAACCTGAATACGACAGGATTTCAAAGAGCGCGTTATTACACCGAACCACAGGAACACTGCGGCAGTACTAGTGGCTTGGCAGTGAACTCATAATATGAAATAATGTGGCGTGAAAATCCGTATGTTTATTCCCAAATATGCAAATAGACGACAGGTTTTGAACACCTTGGAAAGTAATAAAAGGGTAAATACTGGGCTTGTAGTCACAAACAAACAATTCAATAGAAAATTTGTTTGACACGAAAAAAATAAGACTCTTAACTATATAGACATATGTGTTATTTAAAGAGGGACGATAGACAGGTACTCATATAGAGAAGTATTACAGGAAAAGAAGAAACAGGAGATCAGAGTCAAAGAACATAAAGATGGCAGCCGCATAGATAGGAAACCCTTCCCACCCCGCTTCCGCAGAAACCCCTGCCCCTCCCATACTTCAATACAGCCCTGGAGGGCAGCTAAATGTCCATATAAGATTTTAATGAACGCCTACAGATCAGTTGTACTGTAACGTCACATCACAGGACCCCCGAAGAAAAACTCCAATCTCCACTATGGAATGCCAAGAGGGAAGGGGGGCGAATAACAGTTCTTTTTTATGTAAGTGTGCATATGTGTAATTAATGTAGATATGTAACTGTGTGTGTGAAAGAGTGTACCTACGTTTAATTTGCAGCACATCGGGTTACAAACTAAAGAAACAACCCGCAAATAACTGGCTAGAAACCCTTCCCCAGTTTCATTTATTAGAATTAATACAAAACGTACTAAACATACCTCACCCAAAAAGTTAAAGATAACTGAAACGACTTTATATTTAGTCAGTCTCTCGCTTCAGAACCAACTTCAAAAATTCTGTAACACTCACATCAACATAGGTAAGTGTTATGTAACACATAAAAATAGCACCTCACAACTAATTACGTAACGTGTAAAATAATATATAAATCATTAAAGAAAAGCTGTTCAGCGATTTCACTAAACATTAAATTACTTCAGCATCAGCTGATCGGTTAAATTTGAAAGTGTATTAAGAGTATATTCTATCATTGGCTGTCGTAAACAGTATTCGTAAATTTTATGATTCATAAATCATTTAAGATACGTGTAGCTTGTGCATTTGGTACTATTGTCTTTACTGATACACACACTGATTTTATAATTGACATCAGGTTATACTATTAAAGGAAACAAGTGACAGGAAGGTAACATATCGTTTCATTACGTGCGTAATTTTAAAGTGTTGTTAATACACGTAGATACCCCTTCTGTGTCTACTGGGAGTCGATCCCACGTTTAATTTGTTCGCCAGGAACCTGCACATACAGAGTTCCTGGGCAATTCTGGTTTCTGGTTGCTTAATATCCCCAAAGAATAAACAATTTGACTACCTTGAAACAAGCTTAAGGAGTATAGTGAACCATGTTACACTTCTCGTAGGAGCGATCTGAAACAGACCGACCATTTAAAACCAGTCGTGAGCCAGGAAGATGCCAGACTAAGATTCATCGGGAGAATGCTAAGGAATTGTAGTACGAGAACAAATGATTTGGGTTACATAATTCTCGCTCGACCGTCGCTTAGTTAGGGTTATCAGAGGACATAGAGAAGATACAACGGAGAGAAGCAAACTTCGTTACGGGCTTATTTAGTAAGTAGGATATCGTCAGAGAGGTGACGTGGAAACTCCAGTGGCAGACGCTGCAAGAGAGGCATTCTGTGTCGCAGTAAGGGCTTTTGTCAAAGTTGCAAGATCAAAAGTTTCATGAAGAGTCAACCAATGTGTAAGTAACGAAGGACGCAAAGTACCCCCCTCTAGCTGCGGCAGAATAGCCGTGCGCACTAAGGCGCCCAGCTGCGGTGCATGCGGCCGTTCGCCGTCGGAGGTTCGAGTCCTTCTCTCGGGCATGAGTGTGTGTGTTGTCCTTAGTATAAGTTACTTTAAGTTAGTGTAAGTAGTTTGTAAACTTAGAGACTGATGAGCAACATAGTTAAGTCCTTTAGATTTACAAAAAAATTAACATTTACCCTCCGCTACACACCGCGGCTTGCGGAATGTGGATGTGTTTGTAGAATTAATCATCTGATATCAAGCTTTGGCACAATTTAAGTAAATTAAATGCATGAAACTCACAAAATACTACTTTACATCAAACAAAAAACAAAACCGAAGAAGAGGAGGTCACCTTGTGTGGGCGTAGCCAAAAAGTTTTTGTCAATGAGACAAAGGAAATGAACTTTACTATATATCAAACCTTTATCATTTTTCCCCAGGTTGGCAGTTTTTGGCCCCACCCATCATGTCTCATTAATCAAAATATATGCAGGTATAACACTAATTTTCAAAAATTTTATTTATTTATTTATTTTCTCTTTGCCAATTTTGTCTAGTACACGAGTGAAGAAACATACAGTCCTGTTAACAGCACTTTATTCGTTTATTTTTAACTTGTGTTAAATTACCATCAGCTAGTCAGAGTTTCAGGATTTAACTGTAATGAGATTCTAGAATGTAGTAGATATACAAATTCGTTTACTATTACTTAAATTTCTTTTAAGTAGTTCCACACATAATTTCCCTTTCTCATCATTTACGTTTATTTCACATACTTGCATATTATAAATGATATAATTGCCTAAGTGTGTTTTCAGTGCCATGTATCTTAAAAATTTTTGTATGGAATAAAGAGAATTTTTAAAATCATATATAGTCTTTGTGTGTGAACGCAGATAGTCATATAGGTAGGGCATAACCTGTTACATAGTGTAAGGCCTGGTAATCATCTACAGACGTAATGCTCAAATGTTTGTAGAGCTTATGTGACTTAACTAGGGGGCCATCGGTCAAATCAAATGTTTGTAAAGCTTAAGGGACTTAACTGCGGGGTCGTCAGTCCCTAAACTTACATACTACTTATGAACTATCTTATACTAAAGACGGCAGAAACATCCATGCGCGAGGGGGGATTCGCACCCCCGACGGGGAACTGCCTCGCGCATTGTAGCACAGAGCCTCAATGCGCTCGGCCGCTCCGCCGCGGCTACAGACGTAATGGTATCACCTGAGTTCGAATAACAAACTTGCTGAGACGTGTGTCATTCACTTAATATTAACTGAAGTATTCACTACTGGCATTAACTGCCAAAATTGCCACACACGATTCAAGGGAATATAATCATTATTACTTACGTTCATGACTTTGAAAGGCAAAGTCATATGATTGACAAGACAAATCTTCGGAGCCTTTTCATACTGAAAACAAGTTCGGTCTGTATTAAGAATACCTTGTTGTCTCACACAACGTATACATATTACTATTAAACAAAGAAGAACAAAAGATCAGGAAAATTCAAATACCTCCGGTAGGCACTCCATTTCCTAAAATCACCAGTCACTATCTCAAAGCTCAGCATGTCAACGTGTAAATGAAAATAGCAACAGTAAACTACAAACAAAATTATGAATAGATAAATAAACTAACAGCAGCTAAAGGCAAAATATGAATAAAAAATCTACGATCTTAATATAAATATTAGAAACAGCAGAAAGGGGAAAAATATGACTGATTTGTATGAACAGAATTTTCATATAAACAATCAAAATTTATACTCACTTAAAATATTCTCACTGACAGCATGAGATATGCTCCTTGGTGTCCAAGAGAAAATGGCCCCCTCTCCTGGATTTTTAATACAGGTTTCTGCTCAAAATGAAATAAAATGTGGCATCTCTCACTACTTATTCTACTCTCATGAAAGCTATATGGCCATTAATTAATTTTTGTGATGTGACGCCATTCATGTTTTTCATAAAATCGGTATACTTCTATCATACGATGCATTAGAAGCGCTTTTACAGTTGCTGTCGAATTTATCTCTTTACTGGCGCAAAATTAATTTCATTCATTTGCAAGCTCATCACGATGGATGGCACGTTTGCGTGCACAGAGGCCGACATTAATTCGCAATGGAGGCTTATCCCGACCCGCAGTCCCGCCGAACTGGCTGCTACGTTTGTCTACGGACACACACATGAAATCTCCAACACTACTGTGTATCGCGCCCACGTAGAAATATATAGTGTTCTGAACATGTGGACAGCGATCGCAACAACACAAATATTGTGTTTTATTATTATTATTATGGCTTTTGGTTACAGTGACCATATTGCCAGCGGTTATTACAGTGGAAATATTAGAATAAATTCTTACAATGTATATCACAATATTAAGAGATATCTAACACCATACAGCCTCAGTTGTTCCGACGGCCGTTACTGATTAAGTCCAAGGCCAACCGTGTGCGTCGAAAACAAGCTCATTACCATTTCTTGATGGTAATGTCTCTTGATAAAAATTGTTCAAATCAATTACTGTTGTTCTCTGTAGGAGGACCGGCTGTCCGTGTCTCCTAAAATAACAACTGCTTCTGATGACTTTCTCTTGATGATACTTTAATTTCCAAATCATGATAATAAAAATCATTTGCAATTACCTTTTAGTTGGAAAAGTTTGAGTTCAAGTAAACAGTGACTTTAAGGTAAGACAAATAACCTTTTATTACATCACTGAATTACATGCTTATTGTAATTCAACTCACAAAAGAAGAATATTCCTTCAACCAATCAAGATTAAAGGTAATTAACAACAATGTTATTTTCCATAGAATATACATACATATGATACATAGAACTTTTCAACATAGAGTAATTAGATCACTGGCACAGTATCCCATTCTTCATTTATCCTCTTCTGCTGCACAAAACCTTTACAGAGAAAAACTGGAGCCAGAATACATTCTTCTACCCTCTCCTAAATAATGTATGATTTTATTTAATTATTATACACTAATTTCTAGAGCCTGTAGCGGGAACATGCAGTGTAAGCTGTCACATTACAAGCCTTACTATAAAAGTAGAAAAATCATATATACAAGATAAGATATAAAGCAATACATATTTAGCAGTACCAGTGACAGATGTAATACAACGAAAATGCAAACAGCTTAAAACAAAATCAGAGTTGCAAGGACATATAAAGGTCAAAATATGAAATAAAATTACTTCTGCAGTTTCAAGCTGTGCATGTTCAAGGTAAACACGCCAGATCTTAGACCTAGATGCCGGTGACTTTGAGGTAGTCCTTTAATAACTGTACTTTATCATGTCAAATCGATGAAGGAAGACAGTGACACTTGTGGGGAGGGGGTAAAACCTCGCAAACAGCTTTCTGTGCAATACACTTTCCGCGGCCGTGTACTTGGTGCATGCCAGTATAATGTGGTTGAGATCCGCCACTGCCGTTGAATCTTTATCGCAACGTCCAGAAGCGATCATTTTAAAACGGTGTAGTTGGGCAGGGTAACATATACAGCATGTAGCACCACTAAAAGTAGGTGGACTTCATGAAGCTCTTAACCCATGCATAACCATGCTTCAATACTGAGTTGAAATACACAGGTTGAGATAATGATAAAACCACGAAAAGAGTTCAAGTCACTTTGTATACGACTTCGAAAAAGTTAAATGCCTGCCTTGTCGTCACATTTTGTAAATTTTAAAGAACAACAGAAGCCCAGACATTGTTTAATAACAACGAAAGGTGGGTCTTCAACCATTTTCTATTGTTTATGATTCGTTGAAATGAATTAAGTTTCTCAGAAAACTTTCAGTGCATGAAATTAGGTGCGCTTCGCGTGAAAAAGTACAAAGACGAGGTGAATTATAGCAGAAATGCGAAAAAAAGTATTGTCTCAAAATGAGTATCTTACGTAGCTCCTTTTCTCATTTAAGTCACGTAGAAGTTCCTGTTAGTAAACTATTAAGTAGCTGCATTATATACGCCACCACAGCAAGTAAACATCCAGGTTTATGCAAGTCAAGCAAAACATTCTGTAATGAAAAGTTGTGAGATAGTTTTTATTATTTGTTGCTGCACTTGAGCAAGAACAGCGTATCACAGAAATAAGGAATTCCAGCTAAAGGTCAAGTTTGCAAGACTTTGGCAGTAACCACAGTTTTAATTCACGGAACAGTACAGAACTCTTAATAAAGAACAAAACTTTTGGAATGCATTTCCATTAATAAGCGCTTTTGACGTATCTTCAAATTGTCATCATAAGCTATTATAGAACGAAAAGTAATAATGGAATGAGGAAAAAGAAGAAATAAATATTAGAATGTCTTTTTCAGAATCTAGAAAAACATTTTATTAGTGTTTTGTAATTCTTCCTTATTTATTTTAATATTTCCTGACCAGTTCCAATAAAGTACTTACTTTTTATTCATTACGTCACAAATTAAAATTGTAGTAGGAAGAAAACTGGTACCTCTTTTACGTTAATCTCCGAATATCCGTATATTCTAGACGATCCGGTCTCGTGCTGCAATGTTTGGTTTTTCGCCTAACAACTCTACGCATAATTCCAAACATCGCGTTTTACATTTTCGAATCTTCGCAAATTGCAACAATTTTTTTCCCTATATTCTTTTTACGTCGAAGTGGACCACATCTTGATACTTTGCAGCGAATCTTTCACGATTCTTCTTTTGATGACAGTCTCCCTATGAACTTCATTCATTAACTTCCTATAACTTCCTTAACTTCACGATTCTTCTTTTGATGACAGTCTCCCTATGAACTTCATTCATTAACTTCCTATATAATAATTAGTTAGCTACTGACGCTTTTAGTGAAATGTGTGCAATCACGCGTAAATTACGTGTCTTTTCTTTCTCTTGCTCTGGTTTCTACAATTTCCTTTTTCTGTTTTAACTTAGTGATTATCGCACATAGATACACACAGCTGACGTAAAGAGATTAAAAATAAATATTTGCTCATCTAATTTTGCTTACAGCCATGTGAACTGATAGCTATCTCTTTTGAAAACTAAAGAGTTTACAATATGAATATTAACTTTAAATCGAATGTAGTATTTTTGCACCACATTGTACGAAATGACTTTGTGGTTATGGTAAAAGGTGCTCAGTTTTGGAAATCTTGTGGTATTCTCTTCACCTTTGCGAATAACAAAAATTAAGACTGCTGATATTTTTTACAGATGATAGGAGATTTGGCAAAGTGAGTTGTACATGTAATGTATCTCTTTCACATATCTTCGTAAATTACGGGAAAACATTTCATGTCCTGAACATATAAACTAAAATTTAAAAATGTTAAAGTGAAATTAATACTGGAGAAACTTAATATTTATAACAATTCCAGAGCTGCTACAAATTGATTTCAACTTAAAATTCCCAGGCAAAATCCCTGAACTTATGACACGTACAGGGTGCAATAAGGAGACGACCTTTACTAATCTATGTGTTACTTAGTAGCGGATGGTTGTTTGTTGTCACTAATGTGATATCTGCTGTAATCATGCAGTGAAGGCTTTCACGACCGGTAGAAATAATTGCTGTTGAGTCTTCCGGGTTATATGGTCGTGGTCGAAGAAACTTATCTGCTCCTGAAGTTTCGTCCAGAGCTGCGCTGGACATCTTCAGAGGTGCTACTGGTAGCGGTGTCATGCCGACCGACTAGTCGGGCGTCGGAGAGCGGTATAAATAGTCTAAAAGGGGGCGTGGTCAAGTGTTCACGTGCGCAGCAGGGATAAGCCTTGTCAAAGATAAAACATAACTTTCTACAGTCGATGGTCAAAGATAAAATCGTAACTACCTACTCTGAAGAGCCACAGTCCATATGTCATTAAGTTTCATTGCTTCGTCCTTCTATTAAAAACGAAATATACAAACATGGGAATAATTTTAAAAGAAAGGAAGAAGCAATGAAACTTAATGACAAATGATGGACTGTGGCTCTTCAGAGTAGGTAGTTACGCTTTTTTCTTTGACCATCGACTGTAGAAAGTTATGTTTTATCTTTGACAAGGATTATCTCTGTTGCGCACGTGAACACTTGACCGCTCTCCAACGCCCGAATCGTTAGTCGGCAAGACTCACCGCTACCAGTAGCACCTCTGAAGATGTCCATTGCAGCTCTGGACGAAACGTCAGGAGCATATGTGTTTTTTCGACCACGACCGTATTCCGTATAACCCGGAATTCACATTTATTATATATCTAATTTTTAAACTTCCGTTCCAAAATAGTTCCTTTCAACATCTTCTAATTTTATTGTGTATGTAATTTATTTATTTTTAAGATCTGTTTTGTTACTCTATCAGTGCCATCGAAATCTCCAAAAGAAACACTGTAGTTTCGTTTCCGGTGTTTTTCTTCTAGTTTCCAACATTTCCGGTTTTCTTTTCTTTCCGTTTATTTTTCTACGATAATTACTGCCTAGTTTCCAGTATTACGTACTCTTCTATTGTATTTGTCCGGAATTTAGGATTCAAAAGCGCATTTAATTGCTCCCAAACAGTATTGTTTTACTGTTCGTTAGTAGTGGAAAACATTTTTAGATAAACATACTGTTAATATAGGTGCATAAGAAGTAAATAAGTGAGAGGAGGAAAACGAGGTAAATCTCCAGCCAGATGGTAGTAAGCTAATGCGTTCAACAAATACTACCGGCATCGCTGTTACAGAGCTCTTAGCTCCGCCATCCTACATGCAAGTTACGTAAAGATGCAACTTCAGCTGTTCCGACTGCAGGAATCTATCTTTAGTTTCGACCCGGCTAAAGTCAGAACGGGCTCGCCGACTGTAAGCACGCAACCGCAACACGCACAGGAGGCGAACAATGGCGGATCGCGCGCCAGAGATGGATGGCCGGGCCGATAAAACTCACGGCTGCGGCACAATTAATCTTTCTCTGCTTCTTGGGTGTCGCAGTTTCGTCACCAGAGCGCGGAAAAAAAGAGCAACAAGAAAAGCCCACACCGACGCGCCACAGGGGTTGGGGTTCCGTTTCAGCGGGCTAAAATATAGCACAGCGAAAATGGTGCTTCTTGGAGGGGAGGAAATCGATTCCGAGGCAGCGGCTGTGCACCAATACCGGCTTCAGTCTATCTATCATCACTTCCTAGACGCTGTTGCTGTTGTTATTGCTGTTGCTGCTGCTTTGTATGTGCGTGTCTGTGAGAGACAGTCAGACAGATCGAATTTCAGTTAGAAAGAGACGGTGCGAACAGTTTTAGAAGCAGTCACATCTCTGTGTATAGCTAAGTAGACCTAAATCTCAAGTTAGATTACAAAGAAAGCGTTAATTGTGTCAAGTTAACCTGTAATTTGAGTCTAAGAGGCAGCACCGTTCCAGGTGTGGAGACATGAGAACAGGAATTGTTTACTTTTTCGTTTTACTAAAATAGCCATCAGAAAACATATTGCAATACGCCAGCCTCAGCATTAAAGGGACCAGACCAAGGTTCAGGTCCAAAAGTATAGATTTTTGGTCTTCATCATATTTCGATAGATTAAGATTTTATTTAAGTACTCTTAAAAGATTTCGCTGAAAATATTTTTTCGAGCATTTCAAGAGCATTTTCCTATCACGTGTGTTTAAGTGTCACGCCCACTTTCCTGTCGCCCAGTTTTCTGCATATATTTTCCATCTTTAGATCCCCTACATTGCACATTAGGGATTTTGTGTTTTACTCCCGAGTGTGTTGGCAATCCTCGGAATGCAACGGTTGGTATTCGTTTGTTTCTGCTGTTTGTAAACAACACACTTTCAAACACACGGTTAGTTTTGTTCAATTGTGATTTCGAATAGTTGTTATATTTACGTTTGCAGTGCTTGTTTACGTTTATTTTGTTGTGTTTATTGAAGATGACGACGCGTAATGGCGTTTTCTAGAAACGACAATTTAGAGAAAACAAGTTTAGAAAACTTTCTGTACAAGAGGTTATGTCGCCTGGCAAAGATGTTCCCATTTCAGTTTCGTGGTGCAAATACACTAGGGCTCAGGCAACTGGAGAATCTTATTCTCGCTAGCATTGTCTTCCTCCTGCTGCTACCACATCAATTAAACCTACTTTCGGAGACTTGGTTCATCCTGACCTTCTAAGACACAGAAACCAAATGAATGGTTCTACAGCATAATTTGGAACCGCCTTCCTAAAATTGTATTTTTAAGATGCATACAATAAAACTAGGAGTTCATGACGCTGTTATTACATTTAGTTGTGGTAATATTGGAAAGTGTTGCGTACTGAAAAAGCTAGGAATTAATCCTGGTGAAAATATGATCACTGGGTTGTGACATTGCGATAAACTGAGGATAGCCGATGCAGACAGGTCTGCATCTAATATGACCAAGAAATCAAGACAGACATCCAGAAAGGTAAAAACGAAGCTGGAAGACTTGCTGGAAGACCTGCACCAAATGCAGCAAGACCATTTTAATTAACTATAAGTAATAAATTTCAAATGTTTTTTCTTTAAAATCAATTTCCCGCAAACTAAAATTTTCAGTACATGTGCCCCATTATATCAGAAAGTATCATAGATAAATGAATGAAAAGTTCAGAGACTCTGCATAACATGAAAACCAACTCTGGTACTACATTCATTAATATGGCCCCATTAGGAAGTTCACAAAACAATACTTTCTGCACAAAAACTTAATATTTTTTGTTAATAAATTTTTAAAAAGTATTTCTTAAAAACCATAAAATGGATAAAGTAGATTTTTTGGTATAGTTGACTCTATTAGCATCATGTAACATACAGTAAAATTATTAAGGTCCTGCATCAAATAGTTTTTATTTATTTATTTTTATTTATTTATTTTTTTTTCAGAAAGGGGTCAAATACTTGCCTAAATTAACATGGATTACATTGCCTGGGTATGGCCCATAGAGGCAATATGGAATTAGCAAAGTCTTGCAAAGGCGTCCTTGTAGGCCAAACTTATACAGCCTTCAAGATAATACACGACAAAAATTCCGTGATACTATGAAATATCTTTATGTACTACATAAAATGCACAAATGTCCCGAAAAGGCTGTTTGAAAATATTTATTCGTTGGAGGCATGTCTTTAAATTACAAGCTTGACTAATAATAATACTTTTCTTTAAAAACATTTCTCTTTTAATAGTTACTGCATCAAATAGTGTTGCCTACCAGATAATTGTCGAATATTTGCCTGCGCATAATAGTTTCTATCTTTTCAGACACTTCTGACTGGTGTAAATATGTGATTGTGCAAGTGTTAAGCAGTGTTTTATTTGGAACTGTGATGTTTGTGTCATACAGGCAAATTAACAACAGGAATGTGTTATTCGGTAATGGTGTGTTAACTTACTTATCACATAAAACACACACAACAGTCACCTTCCTGGTCAAGTTTTCCCTTAAAATTCATAACCAAAGTGACGCACATTCAAAATGTACCTACAAATACCTCTGCTTATGTGCCAGTTACTGGCACTACACCTGATTTTCGTTGCTTGCTGCTGAAACCTGTCATGATATTTGAATTTTAATTTTAAAGGGACGGATGCAGCATATACCTGTATCTTTAAAAATGGAGGTGTGTATGTATGTTCCCTATAGACGCCAAGACGGCTGGAACAATTTTGAAGAAATTTTCAGATTAAACAAGAGGGTGATCCTGTGAATTTTGGTAGCGACCGGATATTTATTAATTTATACGAAAAAGTTTACTCCTAGCACTTGAAACGACAGTAGCCCCCATGGCGGAGAAAGGGCCAATTCCCAATCTTCTGTAACTACAGTGATGCCGAATAAAGCCCAAGTGTCAATTCTGTGATTGTTCGTGATAATTAATAGTGCCGTTACTGTCGTTCCAGTTGTCAATTTACAGCCGCTTTGCTGTATACATCTGCATCCATACTGCGCTAGCAACCTCAGTTGTGTGGTGGAGGGTAATTGGTATACCATCCAGTGGCGTATGGTCAGCGGGAAAAATGTATGCATTCTCTATCTAATCATATCATTGTGGTTGCTTCGCAAGGTGTACGTAAGATGAAGCAATGCCGGCCGCTGTGGCCGAGGGGAATGAGGCGCTTCAGTCACGATCTGCACGGCCACTACGGTCGGGGGTTCGAATCCCCCCTCGGGCATGGATATTTGTGCCGTCTTTAGGATAAGCTAGTTGTTAAGTAGTTTGTAAGTTTAGGGACTGATAACCCCGTAGATAAGTCCCAAAAGCTTAACAAACATTTGAACATTTGATGAAGCAATATATTGGTTGCCTTGTTATGAAACAAATGTTCGCGGAACTTGAACATTAGCCCGTTCCCACAACATAGGACGTCACTCTCGCAGCATCTGCCACTAGAGTTTCCTAATAACCCCCGTGACGCTTTCGCGCTTAGTAAATGAGCTCGTAACGAAGCTTCCTCCTCTCCGTTTGATCTTCTATATGTCTCTTATCAACCCTACCTTGTACGTATTCCACAATGGGCAGTAATAATCAAGCGCTGGCAGAACCAGTGTTTTATAACCAACTTCTTTTGCTGACGGACTACGCTTCCTGAGAGTACTTCCAATGAATCTGTCTGGCATCGGACTTTCCCACAGTAAATTTTGTTTGGTAATTCGATGTCAAATCGCCCCTTTTGTCTATCTACAGATATTTTATGGAAGTAACAGCTTCCAGTGCCTCACCTGCTAATTCGCAGTTACATAATAAACTATTTTTCCTTAAATGTAAACACAGCAGTTTACACTGTACGCTTCATGTTGAGGCTCAATTGACATTCCCTGCATCTAGCTTTGATACGCTGCGGATCATCCTGCAGCTCGTTACTCTTTCCCAATGTTGAAACTTCTCAATGAACTATAACATCGTACACAAAAAGTATCATTACCCTTTCGATGTTGTATCCAAGTCATTGATATATGTTGTGAAAAGCAACGTTTGTATTCCACTCCGTAGGATACGCCTGAGATCATTAAATGGGAGTTAGCACGTCAAGCGGGCCGACTTGACCCAGGAGAGGCAGGACAGCACATTTCAATTTCTGCTGTCTGTACTTTTAGAAATAAATTCACAAAACTGTGTCAGCGTGACCATGAAGGATTCAGGATTCACACTCATAGGAATGGGAGTTCTAAAACAGAATGAAATATAATGTGATATTTCGACATTTTCTTACCTTCTATTGGCTGCATTTGTTGCTGTAGGTACACTTTTCTTCGTAAGGGAGATTCTTCGATGATTTTTGCAAAACATGAAGACCGTGAAACTTCCTGGCAGATTAAAATTGTGTGCCGGAACCGGGACTCGAACCTGGGACCTTTGCCTTTCGCGGGCAAGCGCTCTACCACTGAGCTACCCCGACACGACTCACGATGCCGCCTCACAACTTTACTTCCGCCAGTACCTCGCCTCCTACTTTCCAAAGTAGGAAAGTTGGAAAGTAGGAGGCGAGGTACTGGCGGAAGTAAAGTTGTGAGGCGGCATCGTGAGTCGTGTCTGGGTAGCTCAGTGGTAGAGCGCTTGCCCGCGAAAGGCAAAGGTCCCAGGTTCGAGTCCCGGTTCAGGCACACAATTTTAATCTACCAGGAAGTTTCATATCAGCGCACACTCCGCTGCAGAGTGAAAGTTTCATTCTGGAAACATCCCCTAGGCTGTGGCTAAGCCATGTCTCCACCATATCCTTTCTTCCAGGAGTGCTAGTCTTGCAAGTTTCGCAGGAGAACTTCTGTGAAGTTTGGAAAGTAGGAGGCGAGGTACTGGCGGAAGTAAAGTTGTGAGGCGGCATCGTGAGTCGTGTCGGGGTAGCTCAGTGGTAGAGCGCTTGCCCGCGAAAGGCAAAGGTCCCAGGTTCGAGTCCTGGTTCCGGCACACAATTTTAATCTACCAGGAAGTTTCATATCAGCGCACACTCCGCTGCAGAGTGAAAGTTTCATTCTGGCATGAAGACCGTACTTACAGGTGTTCGAATTTTCCAAATATATCAAAAAAATGTAATAACAATTAAGTTTGATAACTATAACGTGTTTTTTTTTATTTTTTGTAAACATAAACTTTTAAGTGCAACAGCTCATTCAGTATCTCATAAAATAAATAAATTGTAGAGTTTTATACACCTGTAAGTATCGTTTGTATTCTTTGTGTAACTCATCGAAGAATCTCTTATGTAGAAAAGTGTACCTGTTAGCAACATATGCAGCCAACAGTAAGTGCAAAAATATTGAAACTTATCATGTAAAAAAATTATTTCATTACTACTTTAGAACTGTCACTGCTTCCGAGTGTGAATCCTGAATCCTTCTCAGTCATGCTGATAAAATGTTGTGAATTTATTTGTAAAAGTATAGACAGTGGGAATTAAAATGTCCAGTCGTCCAGTCGTGCCTTCCTGCCTCAAGTCTGCCCGCTTGACGTCCTGACCCCTTGAAGACTTTTAGCTCGGAATACCACAATCCAGTCACACAGTTGGCCTAATTTTCCGTTTGGTCCTACTTTGTTCGTCGGGTGAAAAAGTGTTCAAATATTTGTAAAGTTATGGGACTTACCTACGGGGCCATCAGTCCCGAAGCTTACGAACTACTTATTAACTACCCTATACTAAAGACAGCAGAAACATCCATGCCCGAGGAGGGATTAGAACCCCGACGGGGAAAGACCTCACGCATCGCAGCATAACGCGTCAATGCGCTCAGCCGCTCTGCCGCGGCTCGTTTGGTGACGAACGGTATCGAATGCCTTGCGGAATTAAGGGACACACCATCTGCCTTGGACATTGTATGTACTACCATTGGGATCTCGTGGATGTATAGTGCGATTTGTGTTTTTCACAATCGTTGCTTCTGGAAACCATTTTGATTCCTACAAAGGAAATTTTCTGTCTCCAGAAATGACTACACAAACAACAAAATGTGTTCCAAAATTCTGAAACCGACCGCTTCATAAATAAAGGCCAAAATTTTGCGCATCTGATCGACAACCTCTCTTGTAAACGGATATCTCCAATCCCTAGATACGTTTCTCTTTGGTAGAGACCTTCGGTACACTGTTGCTAGAAAGGGGGGAAAGTTGTTCGCCTACTCCGTGTAAAATCAGTTGCCTTTCTATGCCTTTAACACTTATTCATTTGTGAATGTTGCTTTGAGACTCAGCTGAACGTGTCTTTCGTGTATACGTAGATTTGTTCTTAGCTACCTTCGAGAATAGAGACAAAATGTAATTTTTCTAATACTATGATGGAAGTCTATCCCGAGGTAATTTATGCGACGAAAATGAAGCAATTAATGTGCAGAAGAGATTCCTGACGTTACCATATTGCTTATTAGTGCCCATTAATATTCAGTCCTATGCATTTATTCCGGACGGTCTGTGCAAACTAATCTCTCTATTGGCAACTAGATGAAGGACAAGCGCTATCTCAAAAGTTTTGTGAATTGCAACAAAGTAATTACTACTGAAACGATGGGGAAAGTATTCATTTCACTAAGTCAAATGCAAATAAGTGAAATGCAAATATTCTCATCACGAGAGTCGTAATTAAACAAACAAAACGATATCCCACGAAACATGTTTAAAACTATAACCATGTACCATTTCAAATTACTGGAATGCCATATGAACGACTTCTCAAAGATAACACATGAATAAGCTGTGAGTACCAGCCAAGAAGCGTACTGTTGTAGCTAAATCGTTTCAGTGCTTTCCGGCGAAAGGGAAAGGTCCCTGATTAGAATCCCGGTTCCGCAACAAGATTTTAATCTGCCAATAAGTTAAATGTCAGCGCACATTCCGTTGCAGAGCGAAAATATCATTTTGGATAATATATTAAATTTTTTCTGCTGTTGAAGGGAACCGATGTTTTAATAAATATTATCTGGAATGAGGTAACAATTCAAAGTAAACACATAATAATGGAAAGACATTATCATCATCTTCACATCAAGGATTAGGCAGTATGCCTGTTCGGACGTCACGTGGTTAGCTCCATCTCTTTCTTGGACGTCCAATATCTCTTCTTCCCAAGGGCTTGTAGTTGTTCACCACGACTTAAATTGTCTCTTCATTTTTTCTTCTTAGGTGTCGTCTCCAACACCCCTGTATTCTTCAATCTTTTCGTTTAAGCTGTAGATTCCTAATTTTGCCCTAATGTCATCATTTTTATGTGGTCTCTCCTTGTGCAACCTTTGACTGTTCTTAAATAGATCATTTCTGCTATCTTATTTTTATCTCTTTTTTTAAGTCCACGATTCACTTCCATAAAAGAGCACAGACATGCCGTTTCAATTTTGTGTCATTGCTAAATCTATTTATTAAATTTTGTTTATAGTTCCACATATTTGCTGAAATTTGTTGGTTTTATTTTCTATGTCCTTGTCTATGTCCACACTTAATTTACTGCCTAAAACCGGAGAACTGCTCAAGTGTCTTATTTTCGGTTACAATCTTAGATCTAACTGGGAATTTACCGTAGTGAGCCATAACGTTTATTTTAGTGGCTGATAGTTTTAAATATAGGTGTTTTCTTCCCATCTCGTACAACTTACACAGAACGTTGTAGGTGTGCTTCTGCATTTTGTAAGACAATTATATCGTCTGAATACAGCATAATATATATATATATATATATATATATATATATATATGGTAGTTCCTTTTCAGCTGTATACCTTAATGAACTTCCTTCTTCTAGTATTTTATTTCATGAATATAGATGTTGGTGACATGTCGCATCCCTCTCTGACGGCTTGAATTATTTTTATTTTACCTGTTTTAGAGCTGCTTATGTTCATGACTGTTTATGTATACTCATAAATGCTTGTAATTACTTATATAAGATGCATGGGGTATCCTAGCTTTTCTATTATTTTTCAGAGTCTACTTCTGATGACAGAAACGAATGATTTCTCAAAGTAGATGAAATCTACTCTCGTCGTTTTTCTAAAATTCTTATAATGCTACAAATATTGTCACTGAATGAGCGTCCTTTCCTGAATCCGCTTTTCTCTTCCTCGCTTCAATTGAAATGATAGTTCATTTGTACTTAATGTGTTGAGAAATATACTGAACATGGTGTACAATACGATATTCTCCTTCCAGTCTGAACAATTAAGCGATGGAATATGTATTTCAGGTATGAATATAGAACGATTGACTTGCTTTCTGCAATATACATGAACTGCTCGGGTCCATACATCGTTTATACGCTAAAATGACATTTTACTTGTTGTTCACCGTCATTAAACATTAATCTGCAGTGGTTCGCTGGGCTCTAGTTAGTCAAGGACCGAGATGAAAATTTAATTCATACTCCGAAAAACCGAATTATGTTTCTGGGGGAAAAGTGCATCATTTACATGACCTACACGTCACTGCGGAATTCGCGGAATCGAATGGAATCAAATAACTGCTGCTCACGTACGGAATAATTCATCAGTGGTGAATATGCACGCGTCGCTCATACAGCGTCCCTTTAGAACATCGGTATTCACAAAACTGTAACTTATGGCACGTCGTTTTTTAGAAACATTGCATAGACTTTAATCACACATTAAAACGTGAAACTAAATAGTTATTAAATATTGTTCCACACCAAACGAGTCTTTAACATTTAAAGTAACTCTGGAAAGAAGCAAGTAGATGAGCTTTCGAAATTTTTGAAATATCTCATATTAGTCTGTCACAGGAGAAGACAAGTAGAAACATTTCCGATTATACTAAAAACGAACTGTAACTTGTAATTAGAAATAGGATTCGGAATATAGACGTAGTGTAATGCAGAACCGAAGGCTATCATAATTTTGCGATCCGATTTTTGTCCCTGCTACTTCCAAAATGTGTTTCCATTTTCTGTTACTGCTTGCATGTTCAATTTGTAATTAAAAATTTAAATATACCTAAATATTTCATTGCTCTAAAACTGCTACAACACCTTTAAGAGTAGTCGAAAAGAGAAGAATAACATTACACGCATTCAACCATATTACACTGACAGCGCACCATTGACTCAGTAGGCTTCAAAGCTGACACAGGAATGATCTTCACTGGGGAAAAATAAATAAATAAAATAAAATAAAAAACGTGTATGAAGTATGATTTACAGTGAAGCATACTTCGGAAAAATAGTATGGCTCAAAAATTGCCTTCATGAAGTCCAAAGTTCAAAAGGACGAACCAAAGCACTAAACTACTCAGGTCATTGGTTCTCAGGCTTACACATTACTTAAAGTAACTTATGCTAAGTACAACATACATAAACCCATGCCCATGACCAAATGAGGACTCTAAACTTGGCCGTGCAATCCATTAATCCGTGACATGGCACCTCACACAGAGCAGCCATCCCCACGCGGCAAATCATTTCATAAAATTGCACCGTGTGAACATCATAGTTTTTTTTTATCATTTTCACACTAACACAATTAATGTAACTTCCGCAGATAATTAACTGTCAGACTTCATAAATATCATTTTCCTTCAATACTTTACCACATACATATATATTCTACATCTACATCCATACTTCGCAAGCCTCCTCGCGGTGTTTGGTGGAGGGTGCCTTGAGTACAACTACGTAATAATGTGGAACGTGTCAGTTTAGTAAATGTTGTCTATACATGACAATCAGTATTTTAATGATTTTTATTTACATTTTATTGCTTTTTTTTAGTTTTATCTAAACGTTCATCTACATTGTTGAAGGAGTTGTCATTCAGAAATTTCTTTAATTTCTTTTTAAATACCAGTTGGCTATCTGTCAGACTTCTGATGCTACTTGGTAAGTGACCGAAGACTTTTGTGGCAGCATAATTCACTCCTTTCTGTTCCAAAGTTAGATTTAACCTTGAATAGTGAATATCACCCTTTCTCCTAGTGCTGTAGCTGTGCACACTGCTATTACTTCTGAATTGGGTCGGATTGTTAACAACAAATTTCATGAGTGAAAAGTATATATATATTGTGAAGCTACAGTAAAGATCCCTAGATCCATATATAAATGTGTGCAGAATGCTGTTGGGTGGGCTCCAGCAATTATTCTGATTAGCTGATTGTGTGTAATGAATAACTGTTTTCTCGCTGTTGAAATGCCCCAGAATATGATCCCATACGAAACCAGTGAATGAAAATAGGCATAGTAAATTAATTTAGTGAGATGTATATCACCAAATTTTTCTATGACCTTGATAGCATAAGTAACTGAACTCAAACGTCTCAGGATATCTTGAATATGTTTCTTCCATTTCAATCCCTAATGAATTCAAACACCGAAAAATTTAAAACATTCCTCCTTATCTACAGATTTATGTTCTGAATCTAAATTTACTAATGGTGACATGCCGTTTACTGTATGAAAGTGTATATGTTGGGTTTTATCAAAGCTTAATGAGAGTCCATTTCTAGCGAAGCACCTAATAACTTTCTGAAAGATATCATTTAGAATTTTAATATACCAGTTTTACTTATATAAATAGAAGTGTTAAGTATTTTTAAGTTTTAGAATAAAGGTTTACCATTGAAAGAAATAAAAAATACGGAAATGCAAAACGATACTAGGACGTAGAATTATAAATCTCTTCGCTTACCTACTGAGTTACGCTGAAATTTCAAAGCCTTGTATTAAAACTACCATGTGCTTTCTTTTTGCCATAACGGAAAGATATTCTCAAGTGTTTCCTCAATTCTTATAGCCTACTTAGGGAGGATATTTTAGGAATTTAGAAGATTTAGCTACTTCGGCGCTGCTACAGTAAACATTGCCGAAGAACTGACCACCCTGCGGTAACCCTGTGAATTGCTGAGACATGTTGCTCTTCTGACCTACGAAGCTTGCCGACAGCCACATTGTAACAGGACAATGCGCGACAACAAGTGGCAGGTAGTGTTCGACATTTCTTCATCGTCCACGAGACAGGACTGGCCTCGCTGTTCAGTCGACCTCTCGTCTATCGATAACCTCTTGTCGATGATTGTTTGACAACTGGCCCTGGATACACCTCCCGCTGTTACATCAGATCAGCTTTGGCAACATGTCGAAGCAGCGGGCAGATGTTCGAGCAGGAGTCACGTCCAAACAGCGTACACCCAACCAAAATGTTCAAATGTTTGTATAGTTTATGGGACTTAACTACGGGGTTATCAATTCCTAAACTTACAAACTGCTTATGAACTAGCGAACACTAAGGACGGCACAAATATCCATGCCCGAGGGGGGATACGAACCCCCGACCGTAGTGGCCGTGCAGACCGTGACTGGCGCGCCTCAATCTTCTCGGCCACCGCTGCCGGCTACACCCAACCCTTTAGATGTCAGACACTCAGATCGGTACCAGACGTTGTATATTGGTAGAGTATCAACCTAAACTTCTATATAATTCCTGCTATGTGCTGCTGTCCAGGAGAACGTGCGTAAACGCAAAATAATACGTAACGCCTGTCCTACGGAGCACAGGAAAAGCATAACTGTAGGGGTCTGCCACTCTGAACTCCAGTGGGATTGTTGATAGAGCGAATGTTTGTCGTTACGTGGGCCCTCGGTTAAAACCATGGCAGCGCGAACTTTTTTTTCTTTTTCATTTCTGTATGACGTTGCAAATTATTCTACGTCGACCAACGTACACCGAGTATTACATGGAACAACATGTTCCTGAAATGTAAAAGTAACACACTGTTCGGATTTCATACCATTGTGTAATCGGCAGTTTGCTTCTGCTTCATTTTATTTGAAAGTATCGAACATGTAGAGTATAATTTAATAAAATTCAGCAACCAGTTGCTTGTAATTATTTATTGTAGACGACCGGTTTCGGACGCTTGGGTGCCCTTCTTCTGGTCTCTATACAGACAAACAAGGCTATAAACGTACAAAAGTCGGTTACAGAAATTTGAAGCAGTTTCGAACCAAATCGATTGTAATAAGATATGTTCATATAATGGGATACAATTAACGTGTAGAGTATATTCGTAGAAGAAAGAAACAATTGCACCAAACGTGCAGAAGTAATAATAATAACAGTAGTTGTAAATGACTCGTAGATAGGCAGCACCGCCGTTCTGCGGATGTGTGTGTTGTCGCTAGAGTGCCGTGTGTTTGCCCACACCATCAAGTGGAGCTGACGTTGCTGTCCAGTCCGCACGCTACTGCTGCAGCTGACAGTGCTGTTTTGCGAAATGAACACGTGGAACGTTATAGATATTGTCTTTTAACAATTTTCAACGAACTGCAATGAAAAAAAAAAAAAGTATCTAGGCGGGGCTTGAACCACGACCCTCTGTTCTCTCAGTTATGCTTTTCCTCTACTCCATACGTTAGGCGTTACTTATTATTATAGTTAACGCACGTTCTCCTGAACGGCAGCACATAGCACGAATTATATAGAAGTTTCGGCTGATACTCTATCGATATACAACGGTTGGTACCGATCTGAGTGTCTGACATCTGAAGGTTTCGGTGTAAGGGACATAATTGCTGTGGTTATCATTCCTTGGGCTTGCAAACTACTTAGACTGACTTACATTAATTTGTTAACTTATGCTAAGGAAAACACACACACCCATGGCCGAGGGGCGGTAGCTGATAAAGCAGGTTCGTGTCCCAGTCACGCGCGGCCCACCTCACCCTCGTCAGAGCCTGCAGCAAGCTCACCAAGTGCAGAAAAGCAATCACGTGATGACAGGGAAACCGTTTATGGAGAGGCCCTAACACTAATGCCATATAAACGACGATCGAGGCAATGCGTGACATCATGCTAGTGACACCAAGTGCTGAGCCAGCATTCTCGAGTCCTGTGCAATCAGCAGAGCGTTTAAGCGCGGCTGCCGTGCCACTAACGGAGTTAGACGTGCCAACTTGTGTATCTTGCGTGAATTAAAATCAATGTAACTTCCTGGAAGATTAAAATTGTGTGCCGGAACCGGGACTCGAACCTGGGACCTTTGCCTTTTGCGGGCAAGCGCACTACCATTCTTCCAGGAGTGCTGACCTTATAAGGTTCGCAGGAGAGCTTCTGTGAAGTTTGGAAAGTAGGAGGCGAGGTACTGGCGGAAGTGAAGTTGTGAGGCGGCATCGTGACTCGTGCCGTGATAGCACAGTCGGTAGTGCTCTTGCCCGCGAAAGGCAAAGGTCCCAGGTCCGACTCCCGGTTCCGGCACACAATTTTAATCTGCCAGGAAGTTTCATATCAGCGCACACTACACTGCAGAGTAAAAGTTTCATTCTGGAAACATGCCTAAGGCTGTGGCTAAGCCATGTCTCCACCATATCCTTTCTTTCAGGAGTGCTAGTCTTGCATGGTTCGCAGGAGAGCTTCTGTGAAGTTTGGAAAGTAGGAGGCGAGGTACTGGCGGAAGTACAGTTGTGAGGCGGCATCGTGAGTCGTGTCGGGATAGCACAGTCGGTAGTGCGCTTACCCGCGAAAGGCAAAGATCCCAGGTTCGACTCCCGGTTGCGGCACACAATTTTAATCTGCCAGGAAGTTTCATACCAGCGCACACTCCGCTGCAGAGTGAAAGTTTCATTCTGAAAATGAATGTAATTTGAGTGCCTTCTGTTTTACGCCTCTGAAACTGAATCGATTCGCAACACTAGTCCGGCGAGGAATACAAAACTTCTGCTGAAGAGATAGCTCCTTACTTAACAGCCATATACAACCGCTCTCTCATAGAAAGATCTGTACCAAAAGATTGGAAAGTTGCACAGGTCACCCCTATATTCAAGAAAGGCAGTAGGAGTAACCCACTAAACTACAGGCCTAGTTCATTGACGTCAATTTGCAGCAGGATTTTGGAACATATCCTGTATTCAAATATTATGAAGTATCTGGAACAGAACGATCTATTGACCCAAGGTCAACACGGATTTAGAAAATATCGTTCATGCGAAACACAACTAGCTCTTTATTCACATGAAGTGATGGGTTCTATCGACAACGGTTCGCCAATTCATTCCGAATTTCTTGATTTCCAGAAGGCTTTTGACACCGTACCTCACAAACGGCTTTTAATCAAATTGCGTTGTTATGGTATATCTCCCCAAATTTTTCGATTGGATAGGGGATTTCCTGTCAGTTCGTAGTAATCGATGGTAAGGCGTCGACTAAAACAGAGGTGATATCAGTCGTTCCCCAGGGTAGTGTTATTGGTCCTCTGCTATTCCTTATTTACATAAACGATTTAGGGGAAAATTTAAGTAGCTTTCTTAGGTTGTTTGCAGATGACGCCGTCATTTACCGTCTAGTAAAATCATCTGAAGATAAAAACCAATTGCAGAACGATATAAGACATCAGTATTGTGTAAAAATAGGCAATTGACTCTAAACAATGAGAAGTGTGAAGTCGTCCACATAAGTACGGAAAGAAATCAGTTAAACTTTTTTTACAAGATAAATCAATCAAAAGTGAAGGTCGTAAACTCGACAAAATACCAAGGAATTACCATCACTTCAGACTTAAATTGGAAAGAACACGTAGATAATGTCGTGGGCAAAGCGAGAGACTGCGTTTTATTGGAAGAACCCTTAAAACATGCGACAGAACTACAAAATAAACTGCATACACTACGCTTGTCCGTCCATCGTCCATTTTTGGAGTATTGCTGCCCCGTGTGGCATCCTTATCAGGTGGGTTAGTCGGAGGACATCGAAAGAGGCCAAAGAAGGGCAGCTCGTTTCGTATTGTCATGATACAGGAGAGACAGCGTTACGAAAATGATACAGGATCTGGAATGGGAATCATTACAACAACGGCGCTTATCGCTGCGGCGTGGGCTACTTACGAAACTCCAATCGCCAACATTCTCTTCCGAATGCGAAAATATATTGTTGACTCCCACTTACATAGGCAGAAATTATCATCAGAATAAAATACGGGAAATCAGAGCTCGAACGGAGAGATTCACGTGCTCTTTCTTCCCGCGCGCTATTAGAGAATGGAATGGGAGCTAAATGGTTGTTCGATGAACCCTCTGCCACTCACTTAAATGCGATTTGCAGAGTATCCCATGTAGATGTAGATGCCATCCTAGAAGTTTTATTCGTAACATTTAAGTACAAATTACTATGGCAACAGAACCACTTTCTGCCCCACTCCCATACATTACACTATGAATTCTCTGTAACGCAACTGCTCTCGGTCATTCAACACTATACTGCATCTGGTAAAAGGAAATGAGTGAAATTATATATTGCCGTTATGGGATTACTCTTTGTCCTCTGCATCACGGCATATCGATTTCTCTAATAATACCGTAAATGGATTGTCCCATTTGTCTATTTCGAACAATAATTTCGCGTACAAAGTCAGCTAATTTTCTGATTTCAGTCATAATCATATGAAAAATCTTTGTACATCAATCGCCGGATTTCAAACGGAAGGTGTTCCAGTGCATCGCTCTGTCAGAACTTGTGTACGAAACATTACCGCCATCTGCTCTGTTCATATTGCTTTTTCCACGTCAGTGTAAAGGTCATTGTTTATTACCAAAAAAATATAATAATTAATTTAAGAAATAAAGCTTAGGTTTCGGTTGCCGTTGTCACCGCCAATAAAATGTTTCATGGATTAAGATCGCATTGTCAGTCTTACAAACTGACCGATGTTTCGGCCACTGTTGTAAGTAGTCTTCCTCTGGGTGTACGGCATATATTACTATACACCCAGACGAAGGGCACTTGCAACAGTGGCCGAAGCAACGGAAAGATTTCTATTTTGATAAGAATTTCCATTTTGATGAGAACTTAATTGTCACTAATCTAAAAATCCTTTGTAACTAGGAAAGCCAAGAACTTATCAGCGCAACCATAAATTGGCAACTTGGACTTATATACAACAGGATAAACAAGGCAGTTGAAGTACAAAAATAAGAAGAAAGAAAACACTGGTTCTATAAACATTATCATTTCTGGGAACAAGCAAGAACATAATAATGTCCTACAAAAGAGTAATGAAATACGAGGTGCGTCCATGAAGTAAATTCAGTTTGGTAATAAACACAAATATAGAAGAAATTTTTATTGCACAAAATTCTACAACTCTTTAAACTACTTTTCCACATAACTGCCGAAATTTTGTAGGCACTTGTCATAGCGTGCCAGAAGTTTTTGCATGCATCCTTCAGAGAAGGATGCCACCTGTGTATTCAACCATGTGGTAACAGCTCTACATCTACATCTACACGGGATACTCTGCAAATCACATTTAAGTGCCTGGCAGAGGGTTCATCGAACCACAATTATACTATTTATCTCCCATTCCATCTCGAATAGCGCGTGGGAAGAAAGAACACCTGAATCTCTCTGTTCGAGCTCTGATTTCTCTTATTTTATTCTGATGATCATTTCTACCTATATAAGTGGAAGTCAACAATATATTTTCGCATTCGGAGGAGAATGTTGGCGATTGGAGTTTCGCAAGTAGCCCACGCCGCAGCGATAAGCGCCGTTGTTGTAATGATTCCCATCCCAGATCCTGTATCATTTCCGTAACGCTGTCTCCCCTGTACCGTGACAATACGAAACGAGTTGCCCTTCTTTGGACTGTTTCGATGTCCTCCATCGAACCCACCTGATAAGGATCCCACACTGGGCTGCAATACTCCAAAAATGGACTGACAAGCGCAGTGTATGCAGTTTCTTTAGTAGTTCTGTTGCATATTTTAAGGGTTCTGCCAATAAAACACAGTCTTTGGTTCGCCTTTACCACGATATTATCTACGTGTTCTTTCCAGTTTAAGTCTGAAGTAATAGTAATTCCTAGGTATTTTGTGGATTTTACGGCCTTCACATTTGATTGATTTATCTTGTAAACAAAGTTTAACGGATTTCTTTTCGTACTCATGTGGACGACTTCACATTTCTCATTATTTAGAGTCAATTGCCAATTTTTACACCATACTGATATCTTATTCAGATCGTTCTGCAGTTGGTTTTGATCTTCAGATGATTTTACTAGACGGCAAATGACGGCGTCATCTGCAAACAACCTAAGAGAGCTACTTAGATTTTCCCCTAAATCGTTTATGTAAATAAGGAATAGCAGAGGACCAATAACACTACCCTGTGGAACGCCTGATATCACCTCTGTTTTAGTCGATGCCTTACCATCGATTACTACGAACTGTGTCCTCTCTGACAAGAAATCCCCTATCCAATCGCAAATTTTTGGCGATATACCATAACCACGCAATTTGATTAAAAGCCGTTTGTGAGGTACGGTGTCAAAAGCTTTCTGGAAATCAAGAAATACGGAATCGATTTGCGAACTTTTGTCGATAGCACCCATCACTTCGTGTGAATAAAGAGCTAGTTGTGTTTCGCATGAACGATATTTTCTAAATCCGTGTTGACCTTGGGTCAATAGATCGTTCTGTTCTATATCATCGTTGAAGTGTTGCCCACCAAGAACAGGTTTTAGGTGTAAGAAGAGATGAAAGTCGCTAGGAGAGAGGTCCGAGCTGTATGGAGGATGATCAAACAGGTCCCATTGAAATTTCCGTAAGAATTGTTTGGTCACATTCGGTGTGTGAAAAAAAAATTCTTTTGACAGTAATCCTCTTCTTACACCTAAAATCTGTCCTTGGAGGACAACACTTCAACGATGATGACAAGATGAAAGAACATGTTACCACATGGTTGAATACACAGGCGGCAACATTCTATGAAAAAGGCACACACACAAAACCTTGTTCCATGCTATGACAATTGCCTACAAAATTTCGGAAGCTATGTGGAAAAGTGGTTTAACAGTTGTAGATTTTTGTACAATCAATATTTTTTCTGTATCTGTACCCGTTCGTTTTATATAAGCAAACGGAACTTACTTTCTGGACGCGCCTCGTATATCGCGACCATTATTCGGCCACTTCACATGCTTTCCTGGTATCATTTCTCTATAGTTGGCGTCATGTAAGAAGGCGCTCCCGTGCATAGTGACAGAGTGATAAGGGAAGCGTGGAGGGGAGGAGCTACAGCTGAGCGCCAACAGTTGAGTCTGAGGGAGAAGTATTGCGTAACTCGCGGCCAGCCATATGCCTTCGGAGTGAATATTATTGGCTGCCAGTGCACTAATGGAGGGGGATGCGCAGAACGACTGAAAACTGCGCCGCCTTCCTACATGGTGCGGACTATAGTTGGAAGTAATTTGCAGTCAAGTAGATGGATGATACATTCACCAGATTTACATAGCGTCGAGTTGCTAGCTACTCTCTAGTTCTCACGTTGGTCTGTGTTTTTCCAAGTCCTAAGCTACTTCTTTTAAGCGTCTTCCATATTGACCAGCTTTCCTCGTCAGTGGTGGGATGCACCATCCTTTCTACTATGTGGTTGTATCTAGATCGCTATGAGTTTGTAGTTTGATTATGGTTCGTTGAGCTTTTTGGTTGAATGAATAAACCTTTTCCTTGATTTGATTTGTTGGTTTTCAGAGTGGTATCCATATAAAGTATGGCTCACACGGTCTAGTGCTTTAGTTTCCTCATGTCTGGATGCGTGAGTAGATCTGCAACAGACAGGACTAGTATATTTTACGGCTGAATAACGAAGGGCTATAGCTCAGGTTCTTAAGGTATGGAGATGTATATCCCAGATTGAACCTGTTAATTTCCAGAGAATGTTACTCCTAACAGATACCTTACGTTTGGTGTTAAACCAGTGCTCGGACAAGAGTTAGTCCTAAGTATTTTGGAATGAAAAAGTGCTCCAATTATTTACGTTCACAGATTACTTGTAGCTTTTTTGATGCCTTGAGGTTTCTCAGGTTGAAGGCACAGACTCGGGTTTTCAGTGGATTTGGTTTTACTTGGTTCTCTTGAGCAAACAACTTAGAATTTGTAAGGAATGGGAAAGCTTCTGTAAGATCAAATGTTTTTGCTGTATTGCTAAAGCGGCATCAGCTGCACATGCATGATGTATCTGAAATTGATGTAGAAAATCAGAAGGCTTGTAGACTGGGCCATAGCAAGCACATTTCGAACAGCAACCCATTTCCGCAACCCATAGAGTACTACGCTAGGCGTCGTTGGTTAGCGTTGTGCGCCCCCAAGAGTGTAGGTACACAACATGCCATCCGAGTCTTCAGAGTAGCGGGACTGCAGACAACGTCTTCAATGCATTTGTAGCAAACGATTAAATGAGGAGTTGGGTTGAAGTGTTATCACCTTTATTTCACAACAGTTACAAAAATTTATCGAAAGTACGCGCTCCTGCTTGAATGCACGCTTTGCAACGACATTGCAGTGATTGTTGCACTATTTCAAACACTCCTGGCAAAGTGTATATTGCAACGGAGACTGCCATAATCGCACTATCAGCTCTTATTAGTTTCTAAGGAAGTTTCCCACACAAAACATTGCAGGTGGAGCCAGATTCAATGGGCTTCAAGTCGGAGGAACGTGAAGGCCTTGCTACCGGCTAGTGCACTGTATTGAGTTCTCACCAAGTGTTTCATTCCAATGCACTCGCCCTGCATGGTCGCGCTCAGATGCACCATCGTGTTGGTACACATTGTCTCAATTGAGTGGAACATGTTCCCATTACTTCCGCCTGAAATATCTGCAACTATGCCGACTACAGCGTTTGCAAAGAAAGGTCTTAAACATTCAACACGACATCTCAGCTACCACTATGAGACTGTGAGTTGCAGTAGTTAAAGGAACCGAATAAAGTTATAGCTCAAGAACGTCACTTATATGATGCAAACGCTGCCACAAAAATTCCTAGCTCCCTCTTTTAGAGAAATCTCGAACAATGGGTCGAGTAAATTTGCAGGTGGAATGAGGTGAAAGGTAAAGCGATTTTCAGGCTTGTGAACGCCGTACTGGCTTGTATTCCTCACTTTGCGACTTACTTACTCACTCACCCTCGTACCTTGGTGTCACAAATACATTCAAAAAGTTTCCCTGCAGACGACATGTAGTGTGACTACCCTCTTGGCGGCGCGCGGCGCTACTCAACGACGTCCAGTCCATCACGCTAAGAAATGCGGATATGGGTTGCTATGTGAAATATGTTTATTATGACGCAGTCTACCAGCTCTCTCATTTTCTACATTCGTTTCACATACCCCCTATACAAAGCTATTTGTCTCGTGAGGGGCGAGGTTGTGAAACTGAAACGTAAGGATGAATTTACTCTTGTCCTTAAGTAATTCAATTAGTGTTTACCCCTCTAATCCGCTCGCAAGGCACTGATACTTTTAGAGATCCAATTCTCGGTACACAATCATCTTTGCAGACGTGATAGGCGCATGTGGAAGAAAAATGTTGTGAACCGTTTTCTTATTAATTTTTTTTTATCTGTTATACGTTTTTTCGCTTCCTGAATGCGATCGTGATCATGGTAGGTGTTCTACATCTACATGCGATACGCTGCAAATCACATCTTCCTGGCAGAGGGTTCATCGAACCATCAATATACTATTTATCTCCCATTCCATTCTAGAATAGCGCGTGGGAAGAAAGAACACCGGAATCTCACTGTTCGAGCTCTGATTACTCGTATTTTATTCTGATGATCATTTTTACCTATGTAATTGGACGTCAACAATATATTTTCGCTTTCGAAGGAGAATGTTGGCGATTGGAGTTTCGTAAGTAGCCCACGCTGCAGCGATAAGCGCCGTTGTTGTAATGATTCCCATCCCAGATACTGTATCATTTCCGTAACGCTATCTCCCCTGTATCGTGCAATACGAAACGAGCTGCCCTTCTTTGGACTGTTTCGATGTCCTCCGTCAAACCCACCTGATAAGGATCCCACACTGGGCTGCAATACACCAAAAATGGTCGGACAAGCGCAGTGTATGCAGTTCCTTTTGTAGTTCTGTTGCATGTTTTAAGGGTTCTGCCAATAAAACGCAGTCTCTGTTTCGTCTTTCCCACGACAGTATCTACGTGTTCTTTCCAATTTAAGTCTGAAGTAATAGTAATTCCTAGGTATTTTGTGGAGTTTACGGCCTTCACTTTTGATTGATTTTTCTTGTAAACAAAGTTTAACGGATTTCTTTTCGTACTCATGTGGACGACTTCACACTTCTCATTGTTTAGAGTCAATTGCCAATTTTTACACCATACTGATATCTTATTCAGATATTGGATATGATCTTCAGATGATTTTACTAGACGGTAAATGACGGCGTCATCTGCAAACAACCTAAGAGAGCTACTTAGATTTTCCCCTAAATCATTTATGTAAATAAGGAACAGCAGAGGACCAATAACACTACCCTGTGGAACGCCCGATATCACCTCTGTTTTAGTTGATGCTTTACCATCGATTACTACGAATTGTGTCCTCTCTGACAAGAAATCCCATATCCAATCGCAAATTTGGGGCGATATACCATAACCACGCAATTTGATTAGAAACCGTTTGTGAGGTACGGTGTCAAAAGCGTTCTGGAAATCAAGAAATTCGGAATCGATTTGCGAACCCTTGTCGATAGCACCCATCACTTCGTGTGAATAAAGAGCTAGTTGTGTTTCGCATGAACAATATTTTCTAAATCTCGTTCTGTTCGAGATAATTCATAATATTCGAATACAGGATATGTTCCAAAACCCTGCTGCAAATTGACGTCAATGACATAGGCCTGTAGTTTAGGTGTGACCTGTGCAACTTTCCAACCTTCTTTGAGAGAGCGGTTGTATATGACTGTTAAGTAAGGGGCTATCGCTTCAGCATAATCAGATAGAAATGTAATGGGTATACAATCCTGACCAGAAAACTTTTTCTTGTTAAGTAATTTTAGTTGCTGCACTACTCCGATTATATCTACTTCTACGTTACTCATTACGGCATCTGTCATCTGTTCGTAATTCGAAATCTGGAATATTGGCTTCGTCTTCTTTGGTGAATGAGTTTCTAAAAGCTATGTTTAGCAACTATGCTTTAGTAGCGCTGTCATCAGCAGGATCGCCATTACTATCAGGTAGTGAGGGTATTGTTTGTGTTTTGCCCCTAGTATATTTAACATATGACCAAAATCTCTTTGGATTTTCAGTCAAATTTCGAGAAAGAGTTTCGTTGTGATAATTATTGTAGGCATCTTGCATTGAAATCCTCACTAAATTTCGAGCTTCTGAGTATGATCGCCAGTCCTGGGGATTTTGTGTTCCTAAAAAAAAATTTAGTATGCCTTTTCCTTTGCTTTTGCATCAGTGTCCTGACCTGTTTTGTGTACCAAGTTGGAACGCCTCTTTCTTTTATTATTTGGTATAAAACTGTCAATTGCTGTCGATACCACTTCTCTGAATTTAAGCCACATCTGGTCTATACCTACGTTTATTGTTAGAAACGAGTGGAAGCTGTCCTTCAAGAAGCAATGTATGTTGTTTCTATCTGCTTTCCTGATCAAATATACTTTTAGTTTATTTTTGGTAACTTTGGGACTTTCGATATTCAATTTCGTTACGACAGCTGGGTGTTCACTAATAACTGTGTCCGTTTTGATGCTCGTTATGAGCTCAGGATTATTTGTTGCGAAGAGATCAAGCGTGTTTTCACATCTATTTACAATTCTAATTGGCTCATGTACTAATTGTCCGAAGTAATTCTCAGAGAATGCGTTGAGTACAATTTTGCACGATATTTTATGCCTACCTCCTGATTTGAAAATATAATTTCGCGAACAGATCGAGGGTAAATTAAAATCGCCACCTACTATTATCGTGTGAGTCGGGTACGTTTTTGTAATCAGACTCACGTTTTCTTTGAACCTTTCTGGTCTGTGAGCCCGGCGCCACCTGCAGTCTGTGGCCCGGCGCTGGAGAGACGCACAGTGGCCGCCCCTCCCCCCCACTATGCCCCCCCCCCCCACGCGGCTGCGTGCCAATTACGCGCGTGCTGCTGCTGTCCCACGTCCCAGGGCGGCGTCTTCGATCGATGTGGGTGCGTGCATCGCTGATGTGTGTGTGCTGTGCGGAGGGCGAGGCACACTGCTATCTCCAAGCGTAATAGTCACCAGCTGTACTAGTTTGTAGCTCGTTGGTCCTTGCCATCCCAGGGTCTGAACTGCAATAAGTACGCCAGTTCTTCGTCAGACCACTCACCCCATGGTTTGCTGCTCGATGGCCAGTGGTGACGTCGCGTCATTCCTCATGTACTGCAGGCATTTCGATTGACGACTGAAATTAACACGTTAATGGGGCTATGACGTCACACGGACCGACACGGAGCATGGGAGCCAGCAGAGTACATTTTAATAAGTACTAGCTTAAACCCGCGGCTCCGCTCGCGAGTTGGTTGATTATGATAGATAAGCTATCTTTCAGTAGTGTGCTATTTATTTATTCTTATATTTCCTTATTCGTATGCTTATCCTTACAGAGAAAGTGCTGAAGACATTGTAGCACGCATAGACTAAAGATATGGTCTGTGGCATCACGTTTCGCTGTATGTGACCTCCTTGCTATAGAGTCGCAAACGTCATCGCTGGCCTAGAGTCCAAATTTTTTTAAAATAATATGACGACTTTCAACCACCATATCTTCCAACTCCTTATAGCTATAGGCATGGAACTGCTATGGTGTACAACGGGAGACTTCGGACAACAATTACACATAGAGCATTCGTTTGCGTTCTGTAGTTTTCACTGCAGAGCGAAATAATAACACACACACACGTAGAATTTTATATACACCGATAACTTTCCATCCCAATATACTCCACCCTTTTGTCATTATCGACCCTCAAGCAACATTGCAACCAATAAAACCATTTTCAAAGAGTAAATATAATTTGCAAAGAGTTGTCGCGTAATACAACACAATTTATTGACGGCATAATACATTCAACTGTAACATATGCACAGACTAATTAACAACAAAAGACTAACTACACATAACAAATGAACAGACACAATTCAGAGATATGTATGCACAGAGTATTCGCAATTCGATAAATTATCACACTTCATCACTCCCCCCTTTAGTATCAAAGATATTTAGGGTTGAATTTGACATGTCGTCCGGAACGGGTCACAACAGGTCTCGAACTGGATGCAGCGGTGTCATGAGCGGCGCCCCGTGACGTCCATTGTGGTTGGTTGTTGGTAGGAAGCGTAGCGGGTGATATGACTGTTGGATCTGAAGGTACGGTTCTGTCATTGAAAGAGGTACTGAAGGCTGGTTTTAGCCTGTCAATGCTGACAGTGATTGGTGAACCCATTATATCTATTGTAAAGGTCTTTTCTTCTCTACTGAGTACACGATAGTGTCCATCATATGATGGTTGAAGTGGTTTGAGCACTGCATCGTGTCGCACAACAACAGAATCACATGTTCTTAGTTCGTTGAATACAAATGGACGGTGACTTACTTGTTGCCTTGAGGCCACAGGTCGTAATTGCCGGATATGAGTGCGCAGTTTGGACACAAAATCTGATGGTTCAATGTGATCATCTGGCATGTTGCCAAAGACTTCACCAAGTAGACGAACCGATTGGCCATACACAAGTTCTGCAGCTGAGGCTCCTACGTCTTCTTTAATAGCTGTGCGGAGGCCAAGCAGGACGATAGGCAGCGTTTCAGTCCATCTTTGTGTGCCGTGACATCGCAGGGATGCCTTTAACTGTCTGTGCATTCTTTCAATTAGGCCGTTTGACGCTGGGTGGTAAGCTGTTGTCCTTATGCGTTTTATACCTAACAGACAGGTGAGTGCCTTGAACAGATAAGACTCAAATTGTCTCCCTTGATCTGTAGTAACTCGCAGCGGTACACCAAAACGTGCAATCCATCCTCTGAAGAATGTGGTCGCAACAGTTTCAGCGGTAATTTCGGTGATAGGGGACACTTCCGGCCAACGAGTATAACGGTCAATGGCATTGAGACAATAGGTGTAACCTTCTGACGGTGGAAGTGGTCCTACAATGTCTAGGTGCACATGTTCAAACCTTTGATTGGGTAGAGGGAATGTGCCAAGAGGAGATCGCACATGCCGACAGACTTTGTTGCGTTGACATGGCAACCATTGACGCACAAACTCCTTGCATGTTTTGTCTATGTTAGGCCACACGAAAGCTCGTTTGACAATTCTTATTGTACCACGTACTCCAGGATGTGAAAGATTGTGGAGGGAGGCGATTGCCTGCTGCCGGAAATCTACTGTGACAAACGGTCTCGGTTTTGAAGTAGAGACGTCACAGAGACGGCACTGGCACCTGGCGGAGCTGCAAACCTGATGGTCGTGTTAACAAGTCCTGCAGTTCGTCGTCAACTTGTTGTGCCTGAGCTAGGGCCACAAAGTCAAGTGCATCAGCGATCACTTCAATCCTGGAGAGGGCATCTGCTGGCACATTTAAGTCTCCTTCAACGTGCACAATGGTGGTGGTAAATTGTCCAATATAGTCAAGGTGGCGTAGCTGACGTGGTGTGGCTTTATCTGGTCGTTGTTGAAAAGCATAAGTGAGCGGCTTATGGTCAGTCACTTGTGTGAAGTGTTGTCCTTCCAGAATGTGACGAAACTTTCTGATAGCGGCATATGCTGCGTACAACTCTCGATCATAGGTGGACCAGTTTCTCTGTGCTGGTGATAACTTCTTGCTGAAGAAAGCTAGGGGCTGCCAGTGATCCCCTACTTGCTGCTGGAGTGCTGCACCGACTGCATTTGCAGACGCATCGACCATGAGTGCGAGAGGTGCCTGCGAAATTGGATGGGCCAGTAGGGCAGCTTCGACAATAGCGGTCTTCAAATTGGCAAATGCTGCTTCTGTTTGACTGTTCCACAATAGTTTATCAGATGGTTTTGGATTGCCTCGTAATAATTCATTTAGAGGTGCAGCAAGGAGGGCATGACTACGCACAAAACGATGGTAGTATTTCAGTACACCAAGAAATCATCGAAGTTGTTTCACTGTTGTTGGCTGTGGATAATTGATAATTGCCTCAACTTTTTCTAGTAGTGGTCGTATTCCTTCTGCATTTACCATATGGCCAAGAAACTGGACTTCCTTTGCACCAAAAACACACTTTGATGGGTTATGAGTAAGCCATGGGTATGTAGGCAGGTGAACACTTGTCGTAAATGTTCCAGGTGTTCTGTTTCGGAGCTTGACATGATCAAAATATCGTCTAGGTAGACATAACAGAAATCAAGATCACGTGTAATCTCATCCATGAATCGTTGGAATGTCTGGGCAGCGTTACAAAATCCGAAAGGCATTCTGACAAACTCAAATAAACCAAATGGCGTGCAAACGGCAGTTTTAGGGATGTCTTCTTGTGCTACAGGGATGTGGTAGAATGCACGCACTAAATCCAAGGTAGTGAAGATGCATTTACCATGAACATTTGCTTGAAGTCCTCAATATGCGGCACAGGGTAGCGGTCAGGCAGAGTCCTGGCATTGAGCCTCCTGTAATCTCCACACGGACGCCAACCATTCTTGTTCTTCGGTACAACATGTAGAGGAGAAGCCCAACTGCTGCTAGATGGTCGACAGATTCCTTGTGCAACCATAGATGAGAACTCTTGTTTCGCTACTTTCAGCTTTTCAGGTGTACGACGACGCGGTCGAGCATGGAGTGGTGGTCCTGGCGTAGTTGGAATGTAATGCAGTGTTGAATGTTGGATTGGAGCTAATCTGGGTGTCTGGTAAGTTATCTCCGTGAACTGCTTCAAAAGTTCTATAAACGGAGAATCACCTGCAATCACTCGAACCGTTGTGTCTTCCACGCATCGTATTTTTCCGTGACTTGTTAGTTTTGTAACAGAGTCAACAAGACGGCGGTGTCGGAGGTCCGGAAGGAGTCCATAATAAGACAGGAAATCTGCTCCGAGTATTGGTTGCGTTACATCTGCCACAACAAATCGCCACTCAAAGTTACGTCTTAGGCCTTGGTTCAATACTAACATGACATGTCCGTATGTTGGAATTTCAGTACCATTGGCGGCAAAAAGTTTATAGTTGTCGCGGCTACGGTGCGGCAGGCGATTTGATGGATAGACAGACACGTCAGCTCCTGTGTCAACTAAGTACTGCAGCTGGGTATTGCGCTCTGTCACAAATAAGCGACGGCTGCCGCCTGGAAAGTCCGTGGCCGTCATCACTGACTCTCCTGTGCGTTTCCCTTCTCGCAGGGAGGGCTGCACTTTCGTGCTTCTGAGCCGAATCGCCTATGGTACCAACACATCCTAGATGATGAAGGTGAGCGGCTTGTGCCTACCTTGTGAGCGGCGGCGACGCGATCGACGGTTAGAGCACTAAGCTCGTAAACTTGCAATTTGAGCGGTGAGTTCAGCAACTTGCGTTTGTAGGGCAGCAAGTGTGTTATCCTCTTTAGGCTGTGAGCTAACTGGGGCGACGCACGTCGCCGGATACATTTCCATTATGCGATCTGCCGTCTGTGCGAGTGCACCAAGATCACCGGCACACACTGTTAATATCTTCTGTGTATCCGGTGGCAGGCTTGATAACCAGATGTTGCGAAGAATTTCGTCACTAATAGCATTGCCAGCTAATGTGCGTAGGCGGCGTAGTAGTTGTGATGGAGTGCGGTCCCCAGCTCTTCCGTGCGCAATAGCTTTTCCAAGCGTTTCGCCTCAGATTGTGATAAGCGAGTAATCAAGGCATTCTTGATAGTCATATAACGGTCGGTGCTTGGTGGTGACGCTAATATGTCCCGTACTTCAGCAGCCATGTCCTCGTTGAGCGCGGCGACGACATAACTTTTTTTTTTTCTCGTCCGCGGTAACGTGCGTCAGCACGAACTGGCTTTCTAGTGCACGAACCAAAGGACGGGATTTTGCTGCCAAAATGGTGGCGGTTTAACTGTTACACGATTGAGTATCACCCCTGTAGGTACTTCAGCAGCCGGTGGTGGGTCTGGCATCGTTGAGATTTGAGTTACAGTTGCGAAGAACGCGGGAGATACGCGACGCGGTTGACACGGATGTTTTTACAGTTACACGGGCGCGGATCGGCGTAATACGCGACGCGGTTGCTAATTTTTGGCGAAACACGGCTTGTGATCACGTCGGCGTCACCAATTGTCGCGTAATTAAACACAATTTATTGACGACATAATACATTCAACTGTAACATATGCACAGACTAATTAACAACAAAAGACTAACTACACATAACAAATGAACAGACGTAAGTCAGAGATATGTAAACACAGAGTATTCGCAATTCGATAATTTATCACACTTCAGAGTAATTATTGTTCCGAATTTCGCGTTATATTCTTCAAATTACTAAATATCTATCAGATCGCTATAGAAGCGTGCCTAAAACTTTTCACGGGTATAAATTAGTAACTGTACAATATTTAGGAAAGCAAGGAGAAATTTGGAGAAGGAATTAAAGTTCAGGGTGAAGAATTAAAAACATTGCGTTTTGCCGACGACATAGTAATTCTGTCAGATACAGCAAAGGACCTGGAAGAGCAATTGAACGGAATGGACAGTGTGCTGAAAGGTGCATATAAGATGAATATTAACAAGAGCAAAACTAGGGTAATGGAGTGCAGTGTAAGAAAATCAGGTGATGATGAAGGAATTAGATTAGGTAACGAAACAATAAAGGAGGTAGAGGAGTTTTGTTACTTGGGCAGTAAAATAACAAATGATGGTCGCAGTACAGATGATATAAAATACAGAATGGCAATGGGTAGAAAGGCGTTTTTGAAAAAGAGAAATTTGTTAACATCGAATATTGATTTAAGCCTAAGGAAGGCCTTTCTGAAGGCATTTGTATGGAGTGTTGCCTTGTATGGGAGTGAAACATGGACGATAAGCAGTGTGGACAGAAAGAGGATAGAGGCTTTTGAAATGTGGTGCTACAGAAGAATGCTGAAGATTAGGTGGGTGGATCGCGTAACTAATGAGGAGGTACTGAACCGAATTGGGGAAAAAAGAAATTTCTGGCATACCTTGACTAAAAGAAGGGATAGATTGGTAGGACACATTCTTAGACATCAAGGAATTGTGAATTTAGCGTTGGAGGGAAGTGTGTGGGGTAAAAATCGCAGAGGGAGACCAAGAGACGCGTATAGTAAGCAGATTCAAGTGGATGTGGGTTGTCGTTCTTATGAGGAGATGAAAAGGCTTGCTCAGGATAGAGTAGGGTGGAGAGCTGCATCAAACCAGTCTCTGGACTGAAGACCACAACAACAACAACAACACAAATATTTAAGTCTCTGCAACTTGTCGTTCGGACGCGATAAGCGTACACCGAACAGAAATTCACACACACACACACACACACACACACACACACACACACATATATATATATATATATATATATATATATATATATATATATATATATATAGTTATCCGATCGCCATAAAACCCCGCCTAAAGCCTTCCCCGGGTAGACATTAGTAACTGTACAAATTTTTAGCTTCTTATGTCTTGTGGTTCAGACGTGATAAACGTACACCGAACAGACATTCACATTTATAGATATAGATTGTATGTACTTTTCCAAATAACTCGCTCGGTCAGACGTGTGGTCTGACGCATCGCTTTCCGAGAATGGGAGGCGTACCGGCCCCGGTTCGAATCCACCCGGCGGATTAGTGAAGGGGTTCGGAGTGCCAGCCAGCCAGAATGAGGCTTTTAGGCGGTTTTCCTTACCCCCCTAGGTGAATACCGGATTCGCAAACATTTAGTAACACTTTACGCTTTCTCACATATGACACTACTAGCTGTAAACCAGGTGTTGCCCGGGTGTTTATTTATTCTACACTCTCGTAGTCCACCTCCCCTTCCCTCCTCTATCTACATTCATCTCTTTCATTCCATGACTCTCTTCATTTACACCTTTCATTTTCTCAGCACAGTTTTTTGCAAGGCTCCCTCTGTCATGTACCATACGAACATGTATGTATCTTGTGACCTTCCTCTTGGTATAAGTGTCGTGTGTGCAAAAATTCATCAAGATCTGAGAAAACCTATTCATTTTGTCAAAGTTTGTTTTTATGTTGCAAGATACTCTTCCCAATGCACCGTATCAAACTTTGGGTATACGGGGACCTTCCTTTTGAAGGACAAACGTTCAAAGTTTCGTGAAATTCGGAATGAAACTGTAGATTTCGTCAGTCTGTAGGAAAAGTATCCTCCGCCATGCACCTTCATTCCGTCCTATCGTAAATACTTTCTTAGCTCACATGTTCTACCTGAAAGTATTTTGTCGCTCTTTATTGAGTAATTGCTAGTCTCTTATACAGATATGACGGAACTTTATTACCATATCTCTGTATTGCAGATTTAACAGTCCGTTTTGCATTATACCACTTGCCTGCACAAGTGTATTATCTATGTCTAAAACAGCTACAGTCAGTTGCACTTTATTTTCTTTTAGCGAATTTGGGCTCTTGGTGCCCTTTTTCAAATGTTTATTGGTATCCTGATGTGTTTAGTGTGAACACGCATGGTAAGATAAATTAAAATAAATCTCAACTGGTTGCGACTAAAAAAATAAAGAAAAATAAATATCACATTTGCTGGAATCGCCAAATCTAAATTGGGTTTACACAGCATAAATGCACTTGGAGGACACGGTATTGAGTGGGTCATACAAACACCTTTCCTCCCAGTACGCCTTAATTAAGACGCTTAACGACTCCCTGTTCCTTTCCATTCTAGAATGTGAAACAAACAATACAACTGTTTTCTCCAAGGCCTAATGTAACAAGAGTCTGCTGACAAACAGATTACTTTTGTTAAATCACTGAATTTATGAGATTCTAATTTTTTACTCGCAAAAATGAGCAAAATCTTAAAACAGTCTTACCCATGTATGTCAACAACAACAACACAGCTGAATAGTTAATGAAGTGCCCCCTTCTGCGTATGCGCTAATTCACTGGAATTAATCTCTATTCCTGCACACGGATAATGTCTCTGCTGATAATCATAGTCCCACCCGTCTAAACTCTACATGAATGTTGCTACACCTGTAACTTTTGCGGTGGATATACCTTCTTAGGAGAAAGGCAGATATACTCACTTTACGATAGGAGAATTGAAATAAGATCCCATGCATTACAATGTTGCCAATCTTATGGACAGCAGCTAGCAGCTGCTCACACACAATGCGGCATCCAGAAGGATGAATACAAACTACATTAAACTTTCCCTATACATCTGCGAGAACGCCAGACGCACATGATTAGGGCTTCAGCAACGAGCTTAAATTTCATAGAGTGGCTAACAGCGCTCTTTGCGGCAACTTCGTTAAACTGGGCCGCCATAATTTTGGTGGTCAGTATACTTCAGTGTAGTATGTCTATCGTATGTTGTTGTTGAGCTTGAAGTGTTGTATATAGTTTATATTATATTTAGCAAGTATTGCCTACACAATTTTGCTGATGGAATATGCCTAAAGTGTGTTCAACATTTAAATGCGCAAATCGAAGTGATGAAACGACAAGTACTGCACTTCGTCCAAGAACACCAAAAGTTTTACCTTGTTTGATCTCAGTCTGTCTACATTCAAAATTCCTGACTGATGGCACTTAGCTGCCCCAAGAGTGAAGCTTTAGATGACCTATGCTGCAATTCCCTTGAAGTACATGCAATAAAAAGAAGCTCAGCTTTCTGTCTAGTGTAGCTTGCCGCTGTGGAGTAGCCGAGCGGTCTAAAGCGTCTCGCTGCGGAGCGCGCGGTTGCTCGCCGTGGAGGTTCGAGTCCTCCCTGGGGCATGGGTGTGTGTGTTTGTCCTTAGGTTAGTTTACCTAGGTTTAAGTAGTTTGTAAGCTACGGACTTATGACCACGCAGTTTGGTCCGATAGATTTACAAACATTTGAACATTTGAAGTGTAGCTTGAGATATTCCTTCTCCTGTTGCTCCCGTACTTGACGAAACCACACTTTTGAGTGTCTACATCTTCTTTAAAAATATTTTCATTTGTTGTTAACAATACTTGATCGAGCATGATTGACATGCAACCAGTGCAAAGTGTGGAAGCAGTAGTGACAGCAAGAATTTTATCACTTGTATATGTTCTTTTCAACAAATATGTACTTAATTCGGTGTGGCAACAACGAAAGTTATTAATGATAGGTCATTTCGGTGTGGAACGCTTTTGTAGAAGCTGACCCAAGCGTATTTTTATTGCGATATTCTTTTGTCACTTTCGTCTTTGAACTCAAGTTTCACATACCTAACGTTACTTGTTTCAGCATGGCAACAAGGAAACTTATTAACGACGTCTTGTTTCGACGTGGAATGCTTTTGTGGCAGATGACTTGGCGCATTTTAACTGCAGTATTTCATTGCCATTTTCGTCTTTTTATGCAAATTTCGTTCACCAAAGTTCACAACTAAACCATTTAAGGGCAATTTTACAAGCTTTTAGACTTAATAGGTTCAGTAAACACAATATGAATGGATACTAGACTTTATCAAAGCAGTTTCTACAACACATTAACAACAGATGCAAATCCCAGTCATGATTGTTCGTCATACTAAGTACATTGCAACACGACAATTCCCGGCGGCCAGATGTGGAACTCTAGTTGAAAAGTCCTTCGTAGCGCATGTGATTGCACTACTGCTTTGTCCTCCTCGTTCTCCTGTGTCTCACGTATGAATATCTCTGAGCGACAATTGGGGGACAGTTAGCCCAAGATTCACCTCCACTCTGATACCAGATCGGCTTTGGCAATATGTGGAAGCAGCGAGGGCAGCTATCGCCAAACACATGTAGAGCCTCTTTTGATTCAGCGCAGAGGCGTGTAGGTACGGTTATAGTAAGAAATGTCGGAAACTGTCAATATTGATTTCATTATCTTCCTACCTTCAATCTTTCGTGGTGGATGGCACATTCATAAAGGGCGGAGAAAACTGTGTTAAGAAATTATATCCATGTATATGTGTTGCCAGTAGAAACCAGAATTTTTAATATTCTGCGCTTTGAAAACACACATTTTTAAATTATAGAAACTTCCGGCGGTTGACCGGCAAAGCCATGATTTGCCTCGCGGCCAATAATATCGCGTACCGCACAAGTTTCCGGAATGTGAAACGGGTGCGTTTTCGACCGACACAACATTAGTAATTCTGGTCGCTACTGGCATCGGCAATCCAGGATCAAAATTTCGTGGCAAAAGTTTTCGTCTTCAGTTCGGAAACTTGTTTGTTGCAGCTCTCCACCACTATCCTAAGTAAGCCTCTTCATCTCCTCATAAGAACGGCAACCTACATCCAGTTGAATCTGCTTACTGTATTCATCGATTGGTCTCCCTCTGCGATTTTTAGCCCACACTCTTCCCTCCGATTCACGATTCCTTGATGTCTAAGAACGTGTCCTATCAATAGAACCCTTCTTTTAGTTAAGGTACGCCAGAAATTCCTTTCTTCCTAATTCTATTCATTACCTCCTCATTAGTTACGCGATGCACTCACACAATCTTAAGTATTCTTCTGTATCACCACATTTCAAAAGCCTCCATCCTTTTCCTGTCCGCACTGTTTATAGTCCATGTTTCACTCCCATACAGGGCAACTATACACACAAATGCCTTCAGAAAGGATTTACTTACGCTTAAATTAATATTCGACATTAACAAATTTCTCTTTTCCAAAAACGCTTTTCTTCTCATTGCCATTCTGCATTTTATATCCTCTGTACTGCAACCATTATATGTTATTTTACCGCCCAAATAACAAAACTCATCTACCACCTGAATTGTTTCGTTATCTAATCTACTTCTTTCAGCATCACCTAATTTTCTTAGACTGAACTCCATTACCCTTGTTTTGCTCTTGCTAATGTTCATCTTATGTGCACCTTTCAACACACTGTCCATTTCGTTCAATTGCTCTTCCAGGTGCTTTGCTGTATGTGAAAGAATTACTATCTCATCGGCAAAACGTAATGTGTTTATTCTTCATCCTGAACTTTAACTCCTTCTCCAAATTTCTCCTTAATTTCCTTCATAACTTGTTCAATGTACAAATTGAATAACATTGGAGAAAGGCTACAACCCAGTCTTACTCCCTCCCCAACCTATGCATCCTTTCATGCCGTCTAACTCTGATAACTGCAGTCTGGTTTTTGTACTAGTTGTAAATAACCCTCCCTTACCTGTATTTTACTCCTTCTGATTTCATAAATTGAAAGAGTCTATTCCAAGCAACATTGTCAAAAGCTTTCCCCAAATCTACAAAAGCCAGAAATGTAGAAATGTAGGTCTGCCTTTCGTCAATCTATCTTCTAAGATTATCCGCAAAGTGAGGATTGCCTCCCGTCTTCTTGCATTTCTCCTGAATCCAAAGTGATCTTCCCCAAGGTTAGCTTCTACCAGCTCTTCCATCTTTCTGTACATAATTCGTGTTAAAATTTTGCAACGATGGCTTATTGAACTGATGATTCTATAATTTTCACATCTGTCTGCGCCTGCTCTCTATGGAATGGAAATTATTACATTTTTCTTAAAGTCTGAGAGTACTTTCCCGGTCTCTTACGTCAGTGTTCTGTCTAATTCTTCTATCAGTATAGTATCTTCTATTTTATATTCATCTACTTCCATATAGTATCTTCCATTTTATATTCATCTACTTCCACTTCCCTTCCTACAATATTGGCTCTAAGTTCATTTCCTTTTTAGAGACTCTCTATATACTGTTTCCACCATTCACCTTTCCTTTGTTTGGTGAGAATTGCTTTTCCATCGGAGTTCTTTCTATTTATACGGATACTTTTCTTGGCCAGAAATGTCTCTTTTGTTTTCCTGTAGGCAGTTTTTACTTTTCCCCTATTTATGCAGTCTTCTATTCACTTGCATTTTCCTTCTAGCCACTCTTGATTAGCAATTTTGCACTTCCTGTGAATCTAATTTCTTAGTGGTCTGTACTCCAGTTTGCCTGTTTAATTTACTGCATTTTATATTGTATCCTTTCATCAATTTAGTATTTGCTGTGATATCCAAGGATTTTCTTAGTTCTTGCCTTTCTATCTATTTTGTCTGCTGCCTTCACTATTTTATCTCTCAATGGTGCCTACTCCTCTTTTACTGTTTTATCCCCCCCCCCTTAACATATTTCTCTCATTTCTTGCTTAAAGCTGCCTCTGAAATTCTCTGGAAGTTCAGATTCCTTCAATTAATCTAGGTTCCATCTCGTTATTTGCCTACGTTTTTGCAGTTTTTACAGCTTCAGCCTACAAAAACGTCGCTGTCCAACGACTCGCATTGGAGTTTCCGAAGCATTTAGGTAACACTCACACATTGATCAAATCTACCAGTTGAAAATCAGCCGTCTGCCTCTGAGCTGCCTCTATGCCCTCTTTTAAACAGATTCTAATACAGTCAACTGTACTAAAATTTACTTTGTCCGAAAAATATTAAGTTTTTTCTGCAGAAAATATTTTTGTGAACTTGCTAATGAGGGAATATTAATGAATGTCGTACCACAGTTGACTTATTGTGTTATGCATAGTCATCTGTGAGCTACTGACATAATGGGGCATATGAACTGAAAATTTTAGTTTGCAGGAAATTGACTTTAAAGGAAAAACTTTTCAAATTTATTAGTTACGGTTAATTAAAACTCCCTGCTGCATATGATGGCCCTTCTTTGGCTTCTAGTAGATCTTGCAGCTTTTTTTTTCACCTTCCTGGATGTTTGTGTTTCTTTCTTGGCCATATTAGATGCAGACCTGTCTGCATCGGCTGTCCTAATTTTATCGCAGACTTGCAGCATAGTGTTCATATTTTCACCAGGATTGAGGCCCAGCTTTTTCAGTACCTAACACTTTTCAATATTACCACAAGTGAATGTAATAACAGCATCACAAACTCCTAATTTCATTGTATGTATGCCTACAAATACAGTTTTAGGAAGGCAGTTCCAAATTATGCTGCTGAAACATGCATTTCGGTTCTGTGTCTGCCCATGCAGAAATTTCCTTATAAATTCCTGAGTTTTAATTGCTGTAATAACAGCACAGGAATAGGTTGCTGGAGAGAATAAGATTCTCCAGTTGCCTGTGCCCTGTTGTATTTGGATCACGAATTGTGTCCTGATGGACACAGTGCATGACATGGCTTATCATCAGTAGAGGACTTGTGACAGAATGTGGTCCAAACATCTCTCTTCCTTCAATAAATACAACAAAACACACGTAAACAAGCACTGCAAACTTAAGTATAACAACTACTCGCAATCACACTTGAACAAAACTAACCAAGTGTTTCAAAGCGTGTTGTTTATAATAGAAGAAACAGAAAAATACTGACCGTTGCATTCCAAGGATAGTCAACACATTCAGGAGTAAAAAAAATTCTCTAACGTGCAATGTAGATGATATAAATATCTAAAATGTTCGCAGAAAATTGGGTGACAGAAAATTGGGCGTGAACCATAAACAAACGTGGTAGGAAAATGCTCTTTAAATGCTGAAAAATAAATTCAGCAAAACCCTATTCAGAGTACTTAAATAAAACCTTAATCTATCGAAGAATGATGAAAACCGAAAATCGATTTGTTTCGGCCTGAAGCACGGTTTGGTCCCCTTAAGTAATCTTCGAGCGACGCTCATGTTTGGGTACCTATTCCATAAGCACGAACCTTCGTTAGCAGACACTGATAGCCGCCAGCGATGTTAATGCTATATCATGAAATGTTGCTTTTGATCTTTATTTGCAGCAAATGCATTATTCTCAGCATCAGATATTAAAAAAATACATTTTGGTTACTTGTACCTCTTCTTAGTTATAAAAGACGAGCTGAAAACCCGGCGTTGCCCGGGTATTTATTTATTTCTGCCATTTTTCAGGTATATATTCATTTGTATTATGCCGTATGTCTGTAAAATCTCTAGGGAATACAATTAGTAGTAAAGAAGTAACAAACTAAAACCTTTTGCGTAAGGGGGCGATTTTCCATGAACGTTACTGTTTATGTCTTCATATCTCATGAATAACGTGTAGTACTGTGATACAATTTCGAAGTCACCTTAAGCTATATGTGTGTATACTGTCTGTTAAATTTACAGCGGCTATAATCGGTAGTGTAGAAATTATAAATTGTAATGTCATACAGAAAGCCGTAGTTTTAGTCCATGAACAGCGGAACGGTACTGTTTATGTGCTCATATCTCATGAACGACGTGTCGTACAATTTAGAAGACACTCAACTATATGCGTGCATGCTATCTGTAAAATTTACAGCGGCTACAATTTGTAGGGTAGATATTATAAATTGTAACGTCATACCGAAAGCCGCCGTTTTAGTCCATGAACAGCAGAACGTTACTGTTTATGTGTTACATCTCCTGAACTACGTGACAGAACGTGATACAATTTAGAAGGTACATCCAACTATATGTGTGTACACTGTAAAATTTCCTGCGCCTACAATTTGTAGTGTTGAAATTATAAATTGTAACGTCATACCGAGAGCCATAGTTGTACTCCATAAACAGCGGAAAAGTAGTAAGCGAGAAACTTTTTTCCTTTCATCATTTTACTATGGTTGCCAGCGAGAAAAGTTTAATAAAGGTTCGAAACTATGTTTAAAGTTTGTTGCAAATCGCTAAGTACTGTCATTCTCATATAGTGTATTTCGAAAGTCTCGCCGCATTATATGGCATTTTATGCGATTTCTATTAGTTATGACGTAATATCGTTTGAACCATGTGCCGTATGTGATTCTTAACCACGCAGCAATTATTACATCACGGTAAGGAATGTGTGTAACAAATTTGGTTGAAATCGGTCCAATGGTATAGGAGAAAATGAGCAACATTGTCGCAAAATGCAGCAGTTTCTCGCGCATCTCATTGTTTATGACGTCATATCTCGTGAACTGTATATCGTATTCGATTCTTACACTTACGGTGACCGTCCTCGTGGATTGAAGCTTACGTGTACAAAATTTAATAAAGATTGGAACAAAACTGTAGATATGTATACAACACGTACAAACATACGGACACTCTATGTATTAGAAAACAGACAGTGTATCTCTGAATTCACCGTCAAACTACCACGAGCCGGCCGCGGTGGCTGAGGGGACTGAGGCGCTCCAGTCACGATCCGCACGGCCACTGCGGTTCGAATCCCCCCTCGGGCATGGATATTTGTGACGTCCTAGTTCGTAAGTAGTTTGTAAGCTTAGGGACTGATGACCACTTAGTTAAGTCCCATAAGTTCAACAAACATTTCTAAACTACCACGACGTATTTATTTTCAAGAAATAATTATTCGTCTTCGCTTCAATCACGGCTCTTATCCAAAACATCTACATCGGATCAACGTCTACGATTCGGCGGCATGTGAGTGTGATCCTGAAACGGAAGCTGATGTCAACCACATCCTGTTCAGGTGCCCCAAATTTGACCGAGACCGTTTGAACTTCCTGCAGACATTGGTGAAGATGGGATAGCCCCTTTCCCAGTCAGCTTCGTCCCTTTTGTTTACAAAAGACATTCGTGTATATAAAATCATAATTAAGTTTATTAAGATCTCTGTACACAATCTGTAAGCATCAAGTTTGTTGGTAATATAAGGTTTTGCTTGTGAATATGTGAAAATTGTTCAACATTATTTAATTTGTAATGTATTGCAGTTTTCACTTTGTTTCCACTTTCCCATTTTGACAAAATGTACTTCTGTTTTGTCTGTTTATTTAAATATATGTACATTTCCACTGTGTGTTGTAGATGGCCACATGGAGTTAACACTCAGAAGGCCAAATCAAATTAAATTAAATTAAATAAAAAAAAAACCTACAGCTTATTCATTGTATGTGCATCATTAAAACCGCACACGCTGTCAATACGTGTTTGTTTCCTGCCCTGCAGACAGTGCTGGTGAGATACGACCGCGCCAGCTACCAGCGCGCAGTGCATCCCCCAGTTAACGAGCGGCAGACCCCAGCGCCGGCTGTGGCAGTCAGAACGTAATAAGCCGCTCTGCGCCCGCCTAGCGGCACTAAAGCCCCGGGGGAGCGGCCGTCCCACAGGAAGTGACAAACAAGTGTAAAGTCTACCCTTTCTGCAGCGCGCGGCCCTGCGAAGTTTTAATGATCTGACTGCAGGCCTCGATTCTGGAAACGCCGATCTCGTCGCTCACTGCAGCGAGCGACGAGGGCGAAAGGCGATAAAGAATTCCTGAACAGCTCGCATGTTTGGTTAAATACCTGTGTGACGAAGTACTTCAAAACATGATACAATTCATAAGGCAATTCACACACACACATATACAGGGTGTTACAAAAAGTACGGGCCGGCCGCGGGGACTGAGGCGCTCCAGTCACGGTCTGCACGGCCACTACGGTCAGGGGTTCGAATCCCCCCTCGGGCATGGATATTTGTGCCGTCCTTAGTATAGGGTAGTTCGTAAGTAGTTTGTAAGTTTAGGGACTGATGACCCCGTTGTTAAGTCCCATAAGTTTAACAAACATTTGAACATTTGAAAAAGTACGGCCAAACTTTCAGGAAACTTTCCTCACACACAAAGAAAAACACTCCAGCGAGCGACGAAGGCGAAAGGCGATAAAGAATTCCTGAACAGCTCGCATGTTTGGTTAAATACCTGTGTGACGAAGTACTTCAAAACATGATACAATTCATAAGGCAATTCACACACACACATATACAGGGTGTTACAAAAAGTACGGGCTGGCCGCGGTGGCCGCGGGGACTGAGGCGCTCCAGTCACGGTCTGCACGGCCACTACGGTCAGGGGTTCGAATCCCCCCTCGGGCATGGATATTTGTGCCGTCCTTAGTATAGGGTAGTTCGTAAGTAGTTTGTAAGTTTAGGGACTGATGACCCCGTTGTTAAGTCCCATAAGCTTAACAAACATTTGAACATTTGAAAAAGTACGGCCAAACTTTCAGGAAACTTTCCTCACACACAAAGAAAAACAAATCTCACTGACGTGTTTTACGGCCCACTTCATATTTATAGTCTTATAAGTTTTTGCAAACATTTTGGACCAAAATAATAATATAAACAATAAAAAATTAATTAATAAGAATGTTTGAAACCCTTTTAGGATTTTTTAGGTAGCGCTGGTTCCGACCCACTGACCTTCAGGGTCACAGTCCAACGCATTGCCCACTACGTTACAGTCAGGAGATCTGTTCATTAATCTTTTTCTATTAATGGCCGTTATTAATTGATGCTAATATGTTATTTGTAGATACTAGGTTATCATTTATCGTACGAAAAACGATGTGTTTTTGTTAATTCTTCAGTGCGCCATTGCATGACATGACAACGTGTAAGTTGTGACCATAAAATATGCAACGCAAGATGCCGTATGCCACAGAGAGATCTGGGCGAGGAATGTCACGTGACATCTGCGAACGACTAGTTTTAGTTAATTCAATGGAGGGTGTCAAAACTCCGTTACTTTTGCATATATCTCGCAAATGATACAAGATATGAAAAAAACACAAGGGAACAAAGTTGTAGAGAATTTTCTCCTCTGGTAATTCTGTTATTCAATTTTCGTGTCAGATGAATGATTAAGCCGTTATTTTCATTTAAGTTTCGAGCTGTCAAAAGACGATCGCAAAGGCCCACTTTTAGTGTTACTACCGTAACCTAAAGTGGGCCAAAATATTTCACGTGGACATGTGGCCGGAAACACTTAATTTTCAGGTTAGAGGTCATGTAAACTGAAATAATTCGTGCAGACAATATTGTCAAAATACCCAATTGTTTCGGTAGTATGTATTGTACTTTTTCGATTCACCGCATTTGTAAACATTGCACTGACTGCAAAACCACGTTCGTGATGAACACTAACCAGCTGATGCTATGTAGTGATGTGCTTGATGAGATCAATGAGTCGCATGTCAACACAGGCACTGAAGTCAACAGTACCTTCCTTCAATTGGGCCAACTGGTGGTGAATCGAGGAAGTACTGTATATACTGACGAAACAATTCGGTATTTTGACAACTGTCTGCACGAATTATTTCAATTTACTTTTAAAGAGAAGTACTAAAATGAGCTCTAGCATGGAAATTAAGCGTTTCCGGACACATGTCCACATAACATATTTTCTATCTTTCTGTGTGAGGAATGTTTCCTGAAAGTTTGGCCTTACCTTTTTGTAATACCCTGTATAACTAGAGGTTATATACGCCGATATCCACTGTGTTTCTAATTTTGGAGACGAATTTGTGAGAGACGCGGATATTCGCGTGTTATATGCGTATAAAGAGTGAGGTATCTGCTCAGTAAGTCTGTCGAAATGTTAGCTGAAACCTTCAAACCTGTGGACATTCTTGGAATCCTTTCAAGACCCAGGTAGACCGTAAGTCTGGTGTCCTCATCCCCTGGTAACGGCAGACGTAGCTGTACCCGAGGAACCTGCGCTTAATCCGTTTACGCGACAGTGTCTTATCTGCGGTCTGTCAAGTGCTCTTTGGATGACAAACCGGCCCACTGCCCACCAGAGGTGCCATGCCAGATTTTCGCTGCCTTCAGTCAGCGCTTCGTAGTGACAGACAGATTTACAACGTATATAGTAGTGAATACAGTGACAGTTCTTTCTTAAAATCACCACATCAACTTCTTATGACGTCATCTCCTGAACAATGTGTCGCGGTTCTTACCCTACATCGATTGTTACTTCAAGGAAGGATACATGCACAAAATTTGATAAAAATCTGTCCAGTGGTTTAGCAGATGTGCAACATTGTCGCGTGATGCAGCAATTTACCGCGCATTTCGTTGTTTATTATGACATATCTCCTGAACTATGCGTCTTAGAGTCATTTAATTATGTCAGTAACAGTTGCGAAAGTGCAAGCAACTTGTTGGCAAAGTTTCATCGCAACCGAATGAACGGGTCAGCTGCCCATAAAATACGAACAAACATACAATCAAACATTCATACTTACATATTGGTGACGGAAGTATTAAAGATTGACAATAGCATTTTATAGCAACTTTCATAATCATATACGGTGTACAGTGAAAGTAACGTATTTAGGAAAGTAAACAATGTTATATTGTATAGCCTGGCTGTAGCTGCAGCCGACATTGTCTCTTTTTGCTGACAGAAGTAGACGGCAGTTTTAACACTTGAAATGAGATGCTTTACTTTGTGCCACATTAAAGTGTCCGTTTTGTAAAACTCCGGAAGAACGTCCTTTATTTATTTATTTTAATATAAACGCAGTAAAATCTCCTCTATGCCGATGAGTTTTAACCACTGAAATTTAAGATGATGCCTGTATTAAACAGCTGACGTAATCTCCGACCACACGGGCTGAGAGGTGCTACTGTGTGTGTCCGGAACGCCAGTGTTTTCCTATTTGAAATAACCCATTTTGGAGTAGGTATAGAACAGTTACCGTGATTCCAGAAGTCAAAAGTAGTTAACTTGTCGCAGAAATGACACTCTGTCAATAATTATTACATAACATGCTTTTAAATACTGCTATCTACAACTCTTGCCAATTCAAAGCTTTCATATCTGCGAATGCGGATAACGAACTTGCGGTTGAGGATAAAGTGACGCCGATACGGTTGCGGATATGGTCCTTGCGGATGTGGATAACACTTTTCTTATCCGTGCAGACCTCTACACTATAACCGTTTAAGGTGTGACGAAGTCACTGGTCGAGAAGGGAGTAAAGCAAGTTTTTATCCTATCCCAATTGTAATTTAATTTTTAAAGTGATTAGTTATAAAAAAGGGAGGAGAAATTTTGAAACGGAATCAACGAACAACGAAGAAAACTTAGCCAATTGCCGATGACATCGTAATTCTAACAGTGAAAGAAAGGATTTGAAAATTAAGTTAATCGCAATGGACAACGTTATGAAATGATGTAATTTTACCCAGATAGAGCAGAATTATTTCGATTAATTTTTTTTTCTTTTCAAAAGCTATTAATTACCTTCATATAACTGCAGAAGATGGTTATGAGTGATTATTTTCACAATCATACGATTAGTTTTGCCATACTACCCTTCTTTCTACAAGGACGTGAAAATTAATGTTTCATAATTTTAATCTGCTGAACTATTATTGTTAAAATATCATTAAAAATTGAATATATACATGTAAATGTCGCAGAACTTAAAGAATCTTCAGGAAATACAAACCCAACTGCAAGGAAGTCTTCAAAGTCTTCTGTATGAACCTCAACTTCTAAGCCGTTTCCAACCACTTTGCTACCAACAATAAAAGCTAAAATTGATTTGAAATGGGAGCAGACTACTTAAAGAAATAAAGTACGACAATGTGCACGAATTACTAAGTACAATAATGATAAAATAAGTTGCCGTTCTCGTCCTTGTGGAAGGACGTCAGCCTTATCTCGGTCACCAACACCTATACAAGGGTTATGGAATGTAGGTGAATCTAATCAGACAGTGCACCGAAATTAGATTAGGAAATGAGACATAAGTGGAAGGTTGAGGTTCCTGTTGTGTAGCAAAATACTTCATGATGGCCGTAATAGAGAGGATAATGTGTTGAAGGGAAAGGGAAGGAAAACCGTTTCTGAAGAAAGGTTGTTTCTTAAAATTGAATATAAATTTAGAGGCATATGTCTGGTGCGTAGCCAAGCATAGGTTGAAACGAGGACAATAAGCAGTTCAGATAAACAAAGAATAGAAGCTTTCGAAATGTGCCGTTACAGAAAAATGATTCTGAAGATTATGTTAGTGTGTCGGGTAACTGATTAAAAGGTGCTGAACAGAATTGGGGACAAAAGAAATTTGTGGCTCAACATGACTGAATGAAGGGATATTGATGGGGTACACAATGAGACATAATTTAGTCATCAATTTAGTATTGGAGTGTGGTGTATGTTCGTGGAAGAGATCATCTTGGATGGGCCGGAGAAATCATACCTGGAGGTCATTGCCCGATTTAAAGGAAATAGTTCCAAATTAATGTGGACTGGAACTGTTATCCAGAGATGGAGCATAAAGCAGCCTGTAGAGCTTCATAAAAGCAGTCCCCGGACTGAACAACAAACTTCTCCTTATTGTCATTTTGTACTTTTATGCCATACGTTTTGCCTTCAGTTTTTTAATTTAAATTCCACCATTTCTGTATTTGCTAATGGTGTATACCTGAAACTAAATAATTGTGTCTTATCTACCTCAATCTTCCACACCTAAGTATCAATATATCAGTATCCACACTTCGGCGATAGATAGGTCAAACAAGTATAGGGATAGAACTATTACATAGTAAGCTTAACATATCATCTATTCCCGTTACAGACCAGAACAATACACAGAAGATTGGAAAAGAAAACTGTGGAAGAGTTAGATGATGAACAGTTCAGCTTTAGTAAAGGTAAAGATAATAGAGAATTAGATCTGTAGTTCTGCTTCATAAAAATGAAGACACTCCCTTATGATCTGTCAACGTAGTAAAATCATCCGAGAAATAAAATGGGGCTCTGAGTTCAGTGTTATGAGAAAAATAGCAATAATAAATACGCGAAGACGAGTGATATACAATATGTGCAAGAACTTAGATGGAGCAATAATACTGCAAGAGCAAGAACAAAATGCTTATGTCAACCTGGGTGAAGGCCAGGTACTGCTGTCTTTCACCCTGGCTTTTGAACACATACAAAGAAGCAACGACGGAAATGACAGAAATGTGCGATATTTGGATAATTATTTAGAGTAACAGAAAACAAGTGATAAGATTTACTGACCACATTCTTATACCGAGAGAAGGTGAATAAGAATTCTTCGATCTGCTGAGTGAACAGTCCAATACAGAAAGCGGATTGAGTGCTAATCAGACTGGTGTAGTGGGATGAGACATTACCCTGTTATTGCCTTACATCAGCTCAGTTTTGCAGGTAACTACACGTTTATTTATATTGCTATTAATAATTTTTTATGTCAATAATTTTTATTGTGTGATTCATAAAAGTTTTGCATGTGAGTCTGAAGTCTTATGTGCGGTGAGCTAGGGACATGTCTATTATAAGGATCAGTGAGCTCACGAAACGAGTTCACATGATAGAAAACTCTCAGACTGAGATGGAGGATTTTAAAGATTCTGACTGCTGAAAAGTGTCAAACCAGCAGTGGTACATCTTCGGATCGTAGGTCTTGTGTTGCAGCCGCTGTGAGTTCCGCGGGTTTAGTTTGACTGTACAAAGTTTAATTTGGTTTAGCTACGTGGAGCCCAGTTATCTGAACAACGAGTTTGTTAGACCATTGTCGATAAATAATACCGCAGTGCACAGTTCATTATGATCAGCACCTGTCAGCTACATTCAGAATCCAAACAATTTGGGGTCTACTCAGGCGGCCACAGACATTGATTCTGGTGTAATGGGGGTGTCCCTTCGAGGTTGAACAGTAAGCTACCTCTATTACAAATACTGCCTTTTAAAATTAAACTAAAAGTGGTTCCGTTGCATCAACCGAACGCGCATTTTTTTATTTTAATATATTTTTTATTTTTACTCTTTTATTTACTTTACAATAAATTCACTTTTTACTCTTGTGGAGCGGTGAACAGCACGGCATTTATATATAATCTGAGTATTAGCGCCATATGAAATCAAAACCATTTGAAACTGAAATTGCTTTATATCAGTACTTTTTATAATTCGCATTCTAGTTTCCCATGTATTTAAAAAAATCAAAGGAAAATAACTTGATACCTCACCCTGTTTACGGAATAACGAGGTGAGGTATATTTTACTCGATTCCCTATCAAGCGAGAGTTGCTGGTGCATCGTAATGCACGACATTCCGTGCCTTTGTCGGGCCGTTTAGTGCCACTAGTGTCGTAACGGTATCATGCAAGTTGTAACCGTGTTTAATAATAATTCACCTGCCGCCCTTAACGCAGTTAACCGGCGCTCGCGTTCCCGCCGTGCGTGGCAATTGTAGCGGGGAATATTTTATTAGCAGAGCGACAAACTGGATTTCCGTAATCGAGTTAAGGCGACCGTGTGTTCGATGAGCGGTCGCCCCGCGCCGGGCGCCACAACAGGTAGGACGGCCGCTGCAGCAGTGCTGCCGCCACGTGGCCAACGGCAAAAACAAGCCGCTTTTTCAGAGCACGTGAGGCAGACTGGAATTTTATGACGTTGCCGCCGGGGCAATTTCTTTCAGCTACGGCGATCTGTTCCCGTATCTGACAGTATGCCAACAGCGCCGCACAGACATCCATCAGATACCGTCTGGCTGCACGCGCATATTCTCCAACACACTCATATATACTCCAGATAAAACACACAGAGACGTAATTTCTTTTTTCACTTTTTTTACTCTTTCCAAACATCCTTCTCACTTCTAGGTTCCCAATTTAAAAAAAAATGTTCAAATATTTGTATAGCTTATGGGACTTAACTACGGGGTCATCAGTCCCTAAACTTACAAACTACTTATGAAGTACTTACGAACTAGGACGGCACAAATATCCATGCCCGAGGGGGGATTCGAACCCCCGACCAGTTTCCCAATTTCCTTAACACTCCTGCATCTCCTGGGTAGCTTTCATACCGTGTCAATCACTTTCTCCTTTTCTAGTAGAAAGGATCTCTGAAGAGGTGACGTGCGGATAACGGGGAGGGGGGGGGGGGGGGGGTGGTAGTTGTATTCATTCCCGTCGCGCTGAAGGTAGACGCTTATGTCGCTGAGGCAACTGTTAATTCGAATGTAAACAATCCCAATGTACCAATTAAAACTGTCGCCATCTTAATACTACACTTAAATGACTCATTTTTGGTAAGTGATAAGTGACCTTATGAAAGTGTCTTTGGTCACTTACCTAGACGTATCAAAACTCTGACAGATAGCCAACTAGCATTTAAAAATAAATTAAAAGAATTTATGAATGGCAATTCCTTCTACACATTAGATGAATTTCTAAATAAATGTTAGTACTTTAGGAAAAAAAAATAAATAAATTCAAATATTGAGTGTCATGTAATATTATGTATAGACACACTTCATTTAACTGACACGTTCCACATCATTACGAAGTTTCGTATTCATGATCTATGGAACAAGTATTAATCTAATCTAATCTACAGACAATCGATAGTATTAAATATAGACATATCTCTATTTGTGTGTGTGTGTGTTCAACGTATCCTTCTAAACAATTGGACCGACTTTAATCATACTTTGTAGAGTTATTCATTACTTACAGCTAAATATTCTGTAGAGATAGAAAACACTTACCATCTAAACGATGGTGGTGGGGGTAAATTAGGAGGGTAGCCATTGTGAGGGGAATGATCTGTAGCCATTTACTTGATCTTTCGTTTATTTTATTCTGCAGTATACTTTTAACTATGTTGGTTAATTGGGATAAGGGGACGAAAATGCTAAGGTTATCAGTCGACCGCTGGTTAGGGGGACGGGGTGAAATAGGAAAGGAGGGAAGGGATAGTAAATTAAGTCTAGGGATGAAAGAAAGAAGCAGGACTGCATTAGCTCAGGGCCCCGTGCTCGCCACGCGCATACTCACAAAAGGACCGTGACCCCCATGGAGGGTTACTATGTTGGGAAGAACATTACCGTTACACAGTAAGAGTAACACATAGAGGACCAATATTGCATGGCTCGGATACCTACATACTATCTGTCGTAGACTTTGAATGAGAAAAGCTGCTACAGCAGCACTGGAGGGCCGGTAAAAACATCCAACTATTATCTTTACTTCTCGTAGAACTCTTATACATGCCCAGATAACGTCACAGTTACTGACAACCTCGACCTCAGTAGAAATAATACCTTTGTCCACGGCGATGAACAGTCCCCTTTCAGTTGTGTTCGATCTGTCTTTTCTAGATAATGCAGATACAGAAGTAAAAATTGACACACATGCTTGGAATGACAATGGATTTTATTTAAAAAAAATGAATAAACTAAATAAAAATAAAAATAAAAAAAGGTTCAAAAAATGTCCGACAGATGGCGCTGGCGCAAGACATCAGTGACTGCTCATGAAAATCGTGTATAAAAGAAGCTGTAATGAGAGAGGAACAGATGCACAAGCAGTCGTAGCATGCTGACGTTACCTGAAAAGGCGTTTTTAGTGAAGCTGTATTATCAGAATGGGAAATGTGCTTGTTCATCGTTACGATCCTATCGCCATAGGAAGGAGATTCGAACGGATAAAGGTCCGTTGTCAAATGCAGCTGCGGCGAGAATGATTTCGAAGTTCGAAGTGGCCGACCGAGCACAAGGCGTAATGCTGCCGAGACAGTTCAGAAAGAAATTGAGACTATAGCGGATTCGTCTATGCACGGGGAAGTCAGCGCTCCTGCAGACACACGTCGCACCGGCATTCCATACATTACTGTTTGGTTGGCACTTAGGCGTACCCTACGATGCTATCCTTACAAAATCCATCGGCATCATGAACTTTTACCTGGCGATTTAGTGAAGCGGATGGCATTTGCGGTGTTGGTGTTTCAAAAGATGGCGCAAGATGACGATTGGTTGAGTAACGTGTTGTGGACCGACGAAGCTCATTTCACGCTCCGAGGGTCTGTCAACTCTCAAAACTGCAGAATTTGGGCTACCTAAAATCCTAGAACTGTCGTGGAAAGTCCATTGCACGGCAAGAAAGTCACGGTATGGGTTGGATTTACATCTACCGTTATCGGGCCTTTCTTCTTCGAGGAACTGCGTGATTCTGATTTTGTAAATGCTACCGTGACAGGTGTGAGGTACGTCGATATGTTACAGAATCACATCATCTCCAGCCTGGCTGATAAACACCTGCTGGAAGGCACGATTTTTATACAAGATGGCGCTCCACCCCATATTGCCAGACGCGTGAAATATCTCTTGCACACGTTGTTTGGTGACGATCGTGTGCTCAGCCGCCACTTTTGTCAAGCTTGGCCTCCCAGGTCCCCATACCTCAGTCCGTGCGATTATTGGCTTTGTGGTTACCTGAAGTCGCAAGTGTATCGTGATCGAACAACATATCTAGGGATGCTAAAAGACAACATCCGACGCCAATGCCTCACCCTAGCTCCGGACATGCCTTACAGTGCTGTTCACAACATTATTCCTCGACTACAGCTATTGTTGAAGAATGATGGTGAACATATTGAGCATTTCCTATAAAAAACATCATCTTGGCTTCATTTGTTATGCTAATTATTGTTTTACTTATCAGATGGCGGGCCGCAGTGGCCGAGCGGTCGGCGGCGCGCCAGTCACAATCTGCACGGCCGCTACGGTCGGGAGTTCGAATGCCCCCTCGGGTATAAATGTTTGTGTCGTCTTTAGTATAAGGTAGTTCATAAGTGGTTTGTAAGTTTAGGGACTGATGAACCCCCAGTTAAGTCCCTTAAGCTTAATAATAAAATAAAATAAAAGATCAAATGAAGCGCCATCTGTAGGACATTTTTTGAACTTTTTGTTTATTTATTTATTTATTTATTTTGGTTCTAATAAAACCCCATGTCATTCCAAGCACGTGTGTCAATTTTTACATCTGTATATACATTATTCCTTGATTTATGAAGTTTTCAAATTTATACGGACTTTTTGATCACCCGATACATTCCACGCCTCGCTAAATACTTCTGAACTTTCTACATCATAATTTAGTCAGCTTTCGGTGCCTAAAACTGAGCACAATAATTTCCATTCAGCGCGACATATTCGAGAATATATCCCATCATCCTTCGCTAAAGGCTATACCACAACATACGAGGTACGTCCAGAAAGTAAGTTCCGTTTGGTTATATAAAACAAACGTGTACAGATACAGAAAAAATATTCTTTGTACAAAAATCGACAATTTTTGAACAAGTTTTATACATAGCTGCCGAAGTTTTGTAGGCACTTGTCATAGCGTGGCACAAGTTTCTGTATGCCTTCTTCACAGAAGGTTGCCGCCTATGTATTCAGCCATGTGGTAGCATGTTCTTTCAGCTCGTCATCGTTGAAGTGTTGACAGGACAGATTTTAGGTGTAGGAAGAGGATTTCCATCAAAAGGTGGTGTTTGTTTCCACGATAGTGCCCGACCTCATGTGGGGAATGTGACCAAACAACTCTTACGGGAATTTCACTGGGCCTACAAAATTTCGGCAGCTATGTAGGAAATCAGTTTTAGATTTTTGTACAATAATTTTTTTTTCTGTATCTGTACACCATGGTTTTATATAACCAAACGGAACTTACTTTCTGGACGTACCTCGTATATCAGATGACGGAGAAAAGCAGATGGAGACAAACAGGGGGAATAGAGTGAGGAGGAGAAAGAGGAGAGAGGAGGAGAAGGTGATCAGGAGGGAGATGAGGAAATTACAGCTGTAAATGAAATGGAGAGGGGGGGGGAGAGAAATGTGAAGTGACTTACAGAGAAATGGGAAGCGTGAGTGGGATAAAAACAGAAGAGAGGAAGAGATGTACAGACGAGAGAAAAGGACTAACAGAAGACTGGAACAAGGAAATTCCCGAGCACCGCGGAACGTGCTGGTGCTGTCGGGTGAGGAGTTGTCCCGCCCGCATCAGACGGGCGGTGGGTTCCGCAGCGGCAGACGCCGCACGCCGCAGCACGTCGCCCCGGCGCCGCGGCCAATATCTCATTCCGGGCGGCTGGCGGCTGGCGGGCCGGGGTCCTCATTACGTGGCGCCTGGCGAGGCTCAGCAGAGTGGCGGCGGGGCGACAGTGGCGCGCGGCCCAGCAGGCGGCGAGGCGCCGAACCACCGCCGCGCGCGGAGCTGCCGCTGCCTCTGCCGGCTGCTGGCCGATTGCTCCGCCTGTTTACTCTGCAGCCGCGCCTCACAAGCAACAGAAGCCAACGCACCGCACACAGACCTATAGGTCTCGGAATTTCACTTTGGGATGAGACTTAGCATGACTTTAGTATACGAGGCGCATCCAGAAAGTAAGTTCCATTTGGTTATATAAAACGGACGGGTACAGATACAGAAAAAATATTGATTGTACAGAAATCTACAACTGTTAATCTACTTTTCTACATAGCTTCCGAAATTTTGTAGGCAATTGTCGTAGCATGGAACAAGGTTTTGTGTGCCTTTTTCATAGAATGTTGCCGCCTGTGTATTCAACCATATGGTAACATGTTCTTTCCGCTCGTCATCATCGTTGAAGTGTTGTCCACCAAGGACAGATTTTAGGTGTAAGAAGAGGATTACTGTCAAAAGATTTTTTTTTTTTCACGATAATGCCTGACCTCACATGCCGAATATGACAAAACAATTCTTACGGAAATTTCAATGGGACCTGTTTGATCATCCTCCATACGGCTCGGACCTCTCTCCCAGCGACTTTCATCTCTTCTTACACCTGTAATATGTCCTTGGTGGTGAACACTTCAACGATGATAAACAGCTGTTACCACATGGTTGAATACAACCTTCTGTGAAGGATGCATGCAAAAACTTGTGGCACGCTATGACAAGTGCCTACAAAATTTCGGCAGTTATGTGGAAAGTAGTTTAAAAGTTGTAGAATTTTGTGCAATAAGAATCCTTCTGTATATAATTTCATTTTATTACCAGACGGAACTTACTTTCTGGACGTTCGTCGTAGATCACGGGTGCCCAATAATAGCGGTTTTAAGGCGCACTATCAATAAAATTCCGAGAAAAAGAGGTCCTCCAAAGTAATTCAAATATAGAGTTAATTATATCCATAATCGATGTGAGGTCGCAGATGTTTACTTAATTATTTTGTCAAGTTGGCTCAACCAAAGAACCACAGAGATCGTGTAAAAACACTAAAGTATGACGCGTTTCAAGGGTCAAGCCCTCATCATCAGATAAACTATACAAGAATCTTAAAACCCGAGACAATAAAAATCTAAAACGTAATAAAAGAAAACGTGGTTACTTCCCTTGTAACCGTGTCTACGCAGAAAGGTCCTCAGCATACTGTGCTTCGTCAAGATTCAAAAAGACCCCGGCACTGGCGGCACATAACACTAGCTAAATGCATACAGTCAACAACACGAATGGGGCGCACGTATGCACATGAAAACAAAGACCTCTAAATACCAAAGACCATCCACAAGGTAGTGGCTACATTCAGGTGTCGCGAAATCGTTTTCACAGTAAGAAAGTGGTTGAAATTTAAAATAAACGTCTTTTTGGACCTATTATAACAAAAGTCGTTTATTTTAAACACATTCAGGTGTGGCGAAATCGTTTGCACAGTAAGACAATGGTTGAAATATAAAATAAACGACTTTTTGGACCTATTATAACAAAAGTCTATTATTTTAAATTTTAACCTCTGTCTTACTGTGCAAACGATTTCGCGACACCTGAATGTAGCCACTACCTTGTGGATGATCTTTGGTATTTAGAGGTCGTTGTTTTCATGAGCATACGTGCGCCCCACTCGTGTTGACTCCTTGCACTTAGCTAGTGTTATGCGTCGCCAGTGCTGGGGTCTGTTTTGAATCTAAGCACAGTATGCTGAGGACCTTTCTGTGTAGACACGGTTACAAGGGAAGTAACCACTTTTTCTTTTATTACGTTTTAGAATTTTATTGTCTCAGGTTTTAAGATTCTTGTATAGTTTATCTGATGATGAGGGCTTGACCCTTGAAATGCGCCATACGTCAGTGTTTTTCCACGATCTCTGTGGTTGAGCCTACTTGACAAAATAAAAAATAATTCAAATATAGCTTTTATGTTGGCCAATGTGAGCATTGGTGCAGTATGTCGAAATAGCTCAGTTAGTAATATGCATTACTACCATGGCTGTGACTAGGGTTCGACCTACCACATGAAAAATATTATTATTACTTTTTTTTAAAAATTGCAACAATTTTAAATAAATCTAATGTTGTTGTTTTAGTCTGCAGTCCTGAGACTGATTTTATGCAGCTCTGCACCCTACTCTATCCTGAGCAAGCCTCTTCATCTCCTATCAGAACGGCAACCCACATACGTCTGAATGTGCTTACTATATTCGTCTCCTGGTCTCCCTGTGCGATTTTTCCCATACGCACACTTATGTCTAACGCTAACTTTACGATTCCACGTTGTGTAAGAATGTATCCTACCAATCGATCCCTTCTTTTATTCATGTTATGCCAAAAATTGCTTTTCTCCCCAATTATGTTCAGTGCTTCTTCACCCACTCGATCTACCCATCTGATACTCAGCGTTCTAATGTAGCACCATATTTCAAAAGCCTCTATCTCCTTCCTGTCTAAAATATTTACTGTCCAAGTTTCACTTGTTTGAAAAAATGACATGTGCCTAGTGGTGCTAGCTGTGAAGTACTAAGAAATTAAAACGCAAAAGGAACAGAATTGAAGCAAAACAACCTGAAGTAACCAAAAATATTCAAATGTTTGTATAGCTTTTCTTTTAGCGCCTCAGTCCCCCCTTTTTTTTCCCCCTTACGCTCACCATGTGTCGCCTTCCTCGGCGTCGGCTTCAAAGCCTTCAGAGGAAAGAAATTGGCCTTCTGCCACATATAGTCTCTTTCAATGTTCCCAATTATCTTTTTTTTCTTCTTCTTTTTTGAGCGACGTGATTGCGTGTCTTCTTCGGCGTGGTGTCAACCACAAAGTTCGACTTCTCGAATGTTGCAAAGGTTTCCGTGTCGTTTTTCTTTCTTCAGTGTTCCCTATCGTAATTGCTTTTTGTCTTCTCTTAACTTCGGGATTCACTTGCCAAAATTCGCGCAATACTTCCGTTGCTCAGGGCTCGTGTACCCTTCTCCATTCCATCAGTAACTTACATAATAAATAAAACAAAGGATGCCTCAATTACCAGCAGAACATAATAATAGAGAAAATAAAGTTCGTAACAAATAAATGTGCGTGATGTCCGAATGGAAATGACTTCTCGATGCCAACGGTGGCACGTCTTCACTTGTCATCAAGTTGAACTAAAATCATTGTATTCAAAAGTGACCAACTGTTCGTTAGACTACCAGACTGTGGTACTCATCAAAGTTTCTCATTCGCATTCCGTGTCTGTTATACTTAGTGCGCAGTGGAAGCTTGCTCGCCTACCGCAGAGCAATTAGTAGGAAGTTCTGGAAGCGTTTTTTGTATGTTTGATATCACTGAATCTTGCGATGTTCACTAGAGATGTAGAACAAAAAGTCTTCAAAAGCAGGTGTAGCATACCTTATTGCGTAGTACACAAATTGACCCATGAGCCAGGTACAACTATTATGTTTTACTCCGGGATAATGGTTCCATTCAGGGAAGAGTACGTCATTTACGGATACTGTGGCCTCAGATGTCCTTGTCATCAGCGCCAATTTTTTTCGTGTCCAGTTCCATATTCGTATTTTCTCTCCGCAGATAAGTAAATGCGCTACCGACTCAACGACTTGACAACGGTCACATAACGGGGTAGCTCGAAGGTTAATTTTGTGCAGTCTTTCCGCTGTTGGGATGGTTGCGTTAACGACATCATACCAAGCAGCGCTCACCCTGGTAGGTAGGTTTACGTTTGAAATGTTGTTCCAAATATTTTTCCATTCCTTATTTCGATAGTTCCCTTCGACAGGACTCCGTGGACGCCGTGCATTGAGTAGCTCGTATATCTTTTTTGTTGTGGTTCTTCTCTGGTCGGCGGAAATGTAACTTATTTCCAAGAAATATTGTCGCACGTAATCGAGTACGGCACTGATGTGTCCAACATTGCATGGTGCAGTGCAATCGGCCGGCCTCAAAGTGCGAAAGAGAACTTGCGTGATTCCTGGCTTCTTCGCTTCGATGATCTTAGAGGTTCGGTTCATGAACATAGCCTGGCATAGTGTCTGAACATGTTTGACGCCTAGGCCTCCTCTGTGTCTGTCTAACGTAATGGTGTTGAAGGACACTTTGAAGATGTTCGTCTTCCACACGAACCAACACGCTACCGCTTGTATTTTGTGTGCAATAACTCGCGGAATCGGTAACACTGCGGCTATATGATGAATTTTGCTCAGTACATATACATTAATAAACTGTGCTCGTTGAAGGCGATCCAGTGCCCGAACATTATTTTCCCCGAGCATTCCACGAATGGCGTTCAGCTTGTTTGACCAGTTGACTGAAATCATTTCGTTTGGGTTTGGCATGAGGTACATCCCGAGCTGAAATCGTCCAGTTGTTTCCTCAATCCATAACGTGTCTACTTTACTGCCGATAGGGCTCAAATGCATTATGCGAGACTTCTGCAGGTTAATTTGTGCTCCAGAAGAGCTCATGTACATTGTCAGAATCCTACGCAGGTCGTTCATTTCTTCATTTGTGTTGATGACTACACTTACGTCGTCTGCATAGGCATGACATACCGTTTTGACATTGAATAATGTGATTCCCGTTAAACCTTCATACAATTTTCGGAGGAATGGTTCCACGGCTATGGCATACAACGTCATGGAAAGTGGACAACCCTGACGTACTGATTGCTTAATTGGAATAGGTCCAGTTAATTGACCATTAATTTTGATCGTCGAATGGGTGCCACATATGCACTTCCGAATGATCTGTATAAACCTATCATCAAAACCCATGGCTGTCATTGTCGACAATAAAAAATTATGATTGATTCTGTCAAATGCTTTGTTAAAATCTAAAAATACTAAAGCAATTTGGCATTTACAGATCCATGTTAAGTTAATAAGCTCTCTATACGAGCAGAGAACGTCGAGCATAGATCTACCTATTGGAACGCTTGATTGATAAGGTCCTATTATTTTGGACCGGCTCGGCTTCAGTCTTGCATTTAAAATGCGCGTAAAAATTTTAAAGTCTGCATTGAGCAGCGTCAGAGGACGAAAATCTTTTAACTTGTCGCGTCGTGTCGTTTTCGGAATAAGTACAACCATTCCTTCAGTGAATGCAGGCGGGAGCAGTGTATCCGTCAGTAGTCCGTTGTAGACCTCCGTCATCTCCGCACCAATGACGTCCCACACACAGGCATAAAATTCAACGGGGAGGCCATCTGAACCAGCTGATTTCCCTCGCGGCGCAGCCTTAATAGTACCTTCGATTTCCTCTGGAGTTATCCTGTCCAAGATCTCCCTATTGTCGTCCAAGGTCACCGTGGCGGTAAGTGTCGACAGTAGGTCCTCTCGAGCAGCCGAGTCGACGTTTTGTGCGTTGTACAATTCGGTGTAGTACGTCTCCACGTGATGTTTGATTGTAAGCTGATCCTTGTACACCGTACCATCATCATCCGTCAAACAACTAATTATCTTCTGTCGTCCCCGCCTCATCTCCCGCACAATGTGAAACAGGGAAGTGTCTTCGTGAGGAACACAATCCATAGTCCGCGACCGTATCTTGCTACCATCTAAGGACCTCCTTGCCAAGGCAGTTATATTCGCCTTGATGCGTTTTATTTCCAGAATATTTGAAGCTAGAGAAGAAGGTCTGCTATACAGATCGCGTAAGCAGTGGAAGTAGTATTCGCATGTACGTTTGGTCCAATACGATCGGTCCCTGGAGTACTGGATAAGACTTTTCCTTAGCTGTGGCTTCGCATGTTGAACCCACCAAGTGATTCGGTCCCTGTAACGTGACTTCAATCGAAGGCACTTGGCCCACATCTCTTTGATCGCTTGCTTCAATCCGTCTTCTAGCAGTAAGGATGTGTTTAACTGTCAGGTACCGCGCCCACGGAAAGTTCGTTGTTTCGCGTGTTTGAACGTGATATGATACGCAACATGGTTCGAAAAGTTCACTGGCCAGTACTCACCATCTATTACATTAACCAGGGATTCCCTGCTGACATAAACGCGGTCCAAGCGACTTGCTGAAACACTAGTAGCGTAAGTATAGCGCACAACTTGCGGGTGGAAATATGCCCAGGTATCTTCCAAGCCTAGTTCATTAACAAATACCGCCAGTTCGCCACATGCGTTAAAATTTGGCGCCTGATCCTCATTGCGCAACACACAATTGTAGTCGCCTCCTATGATGATATTTGTCCGAACGTTCAATAATAGTTTCACAACATCACTTTTAAAGAAGATGCCTCTGCTACGTTTCCCAATCGACCCCGAAGGTGCATAGACGTTGACGATTAATAAATCATTTAGATGGACGTTGATTCCTCTTCCAGTGTCTAAAATGTTGGCGCCTACGCACGGGACGCCCTCTTTGTATAAAATCGCAGTGCCAGCCTCATTACCGATGTTGAGAATTGTTTCGTATCCGGTGATCCTATTAACTTTCTCCGTCACCACTTCCTGCAAGAGCGCAATATCCACGTCAGCCGCGTACAGATAGTCTTTAAGGCACTGAATCTTCACTTGGGAGTCTATCCTATTAATATTGATAGTTGCTAGTTTATAAGATTGCATTTAAGCAATTGATAAATAGTATGTCTTATCAGTCCCGACGCTAAATGGTGTCGTTTGTGTTCGACCACATACTGGTAGGAACAGGAATCCATCAAACGCAGTAAAAGTATGGGAAGGAAAACCCATAGTACACAGTTGTTATTCCGTATAATGATATAATGAGTGACATACGTAAAGCAGTTGTTAACAATGTCCATAATTTGAACTCGTGTCCGGAATTTAGTAACGCTGTTCGATTCTTACGTATGATGAAACGTTCACGTGCACATCTGCGGCCCATACAGTACCCGAAGGAGGGTCAGCCCCCCGTCCTTGTGGACCACCATCCTGCCACAGCGATGCATTTGCTACCTCGGGAGGTGGCGGGTCATCTACGCACATTAGTTCTTGCGGCGATCTGTCGGGTATTGGGGGCGTGACGTTGCCTCCAGCCTCCCTCAACTGACTCAAAGTCTTACTGATCTTAGGCTTCAGTTTTTCGGCAACCTCAGAAGCACCTTCACGGGCAATTCTAATTTTTTTGCTCTTATGTTGGGACGAGTCTACACGGCAGGTCAAGGTACCGTTGTCTGATGGCAAACCCACAAGTAGTTTCTCAGCTTCATCCGCAACGGTGCGCGACGAGACAGGGTCCGTACTTGCTAAACCCACAGGTGTTGTTTGGGTACTGTCGGATTCATTCACCTGTTCGTTGGAAGAAATCGCGCCAGGCTTCTGTATGGGGCGGTCAGAGCGGTGTCAAGATGCGCGTCCTCAGCAGGAGCATCCTCAACTTCCTCGTGCCACTCTACTCTCGGTGTAGTAAGCGTCACCGGCAGACGGGTCACGGTCGTCATTTCCGTGTCAGGACGATTGTCAGCGGCGCGAGCAGGCGCGACCGCAGCCTGCACCTGCGCGAGCGCGTCGGCAGCTACGGCCGCATACGTCACCGGCTGCCCTGTGTCAGTCCCGTCAACAAGCGCGGCCCGCGGCAGCTGCGCCGGCGCGTTGCGCGGGTACTCGGCCCGCAGGTGGCCGGAGGCGTTGCAGCGCGAGCACGTGCGCGGCTGGCCCTCGTACACAACTAGCGCATTGAAACCCATGACATCAACGTAAGACGGGATGTGCGAATTTAAATCAATCCTCACAGTCCTGACACCGTTGAAGACATTGAAATATTTGTTGTTCGTCCACCGGTCGTTAGATACAGTGTACACAGTACCAAACTTAGAGAGCACCTGTTGTATGCACACATTTTCAGTTTCAAATGGCAAGTTGTGAACTTTGACCGCCCGCAAGCCCAAATCAGCATATGATATGGTAACAGGACTCACCTCTCCCGACAGCGCTTTGTACGTAGCTTCGCCGTGAGTTTCTTCCATGATACGGTCGCACACAGCATGTCGAGTAAACTTGACTTGGAAAGTATTACCGATGAAGTCGTACTGTATTCCGTACACGTCGCCATCTTGTAGACGGAACTGATCGTGAACCCATATATCAAAGTCGTATACTTTCGGACGAGATACATCGTTTCTAAAACTGAACTGGAGTGTCAATTTACGAACTTTTGATTCCATGTTTACTACAAGAAAGCGCACGCGAGAGCTGCACGCGAAAGCGTCCGACCGCGAGCACGGCCGGCTCGAGACTGCGCTTATGGGACTTAACTCCGGGGTCATCAGTCCCTAAACTTACAAACTACTTATCAACTACCTTATACTAAGGACGGCACAAACATCCATGCCCGAGTGGGGATTCGAACCCCCGACCGTAGTGGCCGTGCATACCGTGACTGGAGCGCCTCAGTCCCCTCGGCCACGCGGCCGGCCTGAAGTCACCAGTCAGCACCATATGTAAAGCAGGATCTACGTAATATTGCCATTCATGATGCCTTGCAAATAAAGGCAAAATGTATATGGCAATAAAATGTCATTTTAGTCAGATGCATAGACGGATAACATAAATATCTACACTATAGTGTAATACAGCATCTGTAGGGAAACAGGACAAAAAGGAACTAGCAGTGTGGGGAGTTTCTGTAGTAAAACTGCTGCATATTGTAAGTGTTCTGCCAATGACAAGTAGCATTAGAAAAAAAATGTGACTGTGATGTCTATATGCACACAGTTTAATGTACTTGTGTAACTGATAATTGCTGTATATCAGAAACATCCTGAAATCGAAATCTAATTTTCCTTGAAAACAAATTAATATGTTGAAATCAAGTGATGTTTCAACAGTAATATTAACTGAGAAAAACTTACCAAATAGTAGTATTCTCCGTACGACAATCCCGCCATTCCGAAGACCTCAATCTTATTCCTTCAAAACTCGCTCAGTTGGCTGAGGGAAGCACGAGGAGCATGTCATCCCGCTTTTCAGGCATTGATATGGCACTGAGCCTTATGCCTACAAACATTCCATGTAGAGGGAAACGCACAGCTGGCACTCTGACAGGCGGTTCAGTGTTGTCGGACGATACTGCAGCAGACGTGGAAAGACCGAGCGTTCTAAGGCGCCTTGCTGCAGATTGCGCGGTTCTTCGCCGTCGGGGAGGAGGGAAGGGGGGTTTCAAGTCCTCCCTCGGGCATGAGTGAGTGTGTAGTCCTTAGATTAGTTAGTTAGTTAAAGTGATTTGTAAGCCCTGGGGACTGATGTCCGTTATATTTACAAACATTTGAACATTTGACGATACTGAAACCATTACGAGAAAGCTTTTCCCTCATGTGCCATCTGCCGTCAAGGGATCAAAATCTACCTTTTCCTTCGAGGTGTACTGATCTGTATTTCTTGCAGTGCACGATCGTAAAATCCATTATGTGGATTTGAGCTTACATACAGTTGTGCTATTGATTGTAAGTGTGGCTGTTGTGTAACCTTACCTTGTCTGGCTATAATGGTATGTTCAGTTGTGCAATCCTTTGTAATTCCAGATACGTGACAGGCACGCTTCACGCATATTCTGCTGGCATATGGACGAGCAGGGTCCTCTTGCTTATCAAAAGGACGCCTTTTCAGTTGCTTGACCGCTGCAGCGGCGCGGTTAATCATTTTTTAAACGATCAACCCTTTAATTGACACTGACACAGTCTGCAAGTTGAGCAAGCCTGCTGTAAAGCGTCCAATTTGATCTGAACACGTTTATTTGTTCCACACACGACTTGGTCCAGCAAGTGAATCCCGACCGATGCGTAATCACTTCCATATATCTTCTACTAATCACTTTGCTGTGTGAGCAAGGGCTGAAGAGGAAAGCGAAAGATCGATTGCCGAAAACTACTCTCTTCCGGTGAGAAAGTGCATCGTTTTGCCCCGTATGCAGCAAAAACACATATGGGAACAAATGAAGCATATCATTTTCTGAATGCTGCGGCATAATCTTGCAAGAGCTCTAACGCACTTTCTGTGCATTGGAATCTTCACAGAAAGTTAGCGAGTAGAGGGAGATAAATAAGAACGTGTTGGAGAGCCTCTTTATGGAGGGCGTCATGTGGAGGGGTGGAGGCCAGTAGAGGGATGATACCAACCATTGCTTGACGTTTCGTCTGGAGGAACCCAATCAAAAATAGTGAGAGTCGTTTAGGGCAGTCTTTTCTATGGAGAACGTAGCTACAGGGCTCAGGAAAGCATGGTAATTAGTATTAAGATTTCTGGAATGAAACACACAGTTATCTACACTGCAAGTTTCACAGAGGTATGGAAGTCACTTAACGTTTCTCTGTCTTTCCATCTGTCTTTCCGCCGTGTCAGTGGAAAGAGTGGTGGTTGTGAGTCACTTAAACGACTCACTAAGTCACTGAGGCAGACCAAGACGTCACATCTTTCGTTGGCTTCAGAGCGAATCGCCTTGACTTGTTGCTGTTGTTTCGTATCTTAGGTTCCGGAGACGGTGAAAACACTGTTTAAGAATAATCACATGGCTGGGTAGTTTTATTAGTTGTTTCCTCTCTTGCATATGTTTTTGTGAAGGTACTTCATTGTAGAATCCGTCTCTTAAAGTGAAGAAAGTATTTTTCTTTCCGTATCCGTTTTTGCCTTACTTTATTTACAAGCATAGTCAGTAGCCTGCCGTATATACTTGTCTATGTTTTACATTATTTCACATTTTACAAAAATGTAGAAAAATATCACATGAACTAACTGGTCTGCACTTAGAGCTATGAAAGAAGAAGACATAAAATGAACACAGCCAAACGTACGCAACATCCGATACAGAGCATCATATAACAAAACTGTAATTATAATAAACTCAAAATATCGCTAGCCATATAGAGAGAAGAAAACATCAGAACTGTTTGTAACCTAATATTCCAGAAGCGTGAAACACCATACTGGGTCTCCTCCGCTGCCTGCGTCCTTCAGTTTTAGGAACGCTTGGCTACTGGACTAGCGGCGTAGGGCGGCAGATGCTTTGACAAATGCTGGGAGGATGTTACCTGCTCATCGGTCACTGTCAGGCTGGTAAAACACTGAGTATCTAGACTTGCTGCTTCCGTGCCGAGGAAAAATATTTCGCAAAACTTGGCCGTTAGGTGCCCTTGCATTCCTTCTTGAAGTCACAGTATGAGACGATTTTTTTTTCCGCTTGCCACAGAACCGACAGACGTCAGAACAGTCAACACATGTGGGCGGGACAGCACTAAGTAAGTAAATTACGCTAGTCTTAACGCGTAGAGTTGATAAAATTCTCTATTTATGAAACAAGTTTCCTTCTTGAGACTTTGATTAGTTTCTTACAAGCATTTCGTGAACCACATTATGCAAATAAAATTAAATCACATAATCAAATGAAGTGCAAGAAAATCAGGCGATGCTGAATGAATTCAATTACGTAATTTTAATACAAATTAAGAAACCCTGAGACGGTTTCTCGTCTCAAATATGTCCATGACATTGAAGATGGAGGTGAAGCAATGAATTAAAATTTGTGACGTGGCCGGTAATCGAACCCGGACTTCCCTAATTACTAGGCAGAAGTTTTACCGTTAGACCACCACACCACTAACGATTAAAGCCTCGTAAATATTTAAGTACAGCTTCCCTCTACATCTTCAATGTCATTGACATATTTGAGACGAAAAACCGTTTCAGGGTTTCTTAGTTTATATTTAAATTCATATTTATATCACCTTAAACAGGAATGTTCCAATATGTCCAAAGCCGGGGTGCTATTCCGCTGCATGGGTAGCCTGGGCAGTAGTGGCAATTATCTATGGAACAAGGAAGCTGAATTAAAATTTGTGACGGAGAGCATGTCCGAAAATTTAAGTTTTGTGAATGTGACTGGCAATTCTTCGTGCCTGTCAGCGACTCTGAGAACGTCTTTTCGGTGAGCTGTTATCCACCCTCCTTTATTGACATTCTAATAAGATTTTCCGTCAAAAACATGCATTCATACATAGAATTTCCGTTGCTATATTAAACCCGTGAATTTGTCACTATTATCAAATCGTAATAGTAAATGAGTCGCTCATGTGTAGGCCAGCCAAAAGATGCACGACAATAATCACGACTCTGCTCCTTTTTAAAAGACTCTGATAGGAAAGTGTGAGATGTACTGGATGAGTCCTTGTTCCCACTTTCTCGCGTAAAACTTATGCAATTTGAACCCAATCGCGCTCTTTTAAAGCAGAGAACGATAAATCCTTTTACCCGTTCTCTTTTTGTAGTGGAGATTTTAAATACAGAATCTCTCTCTACCACCACAACATACACATGTTGACATCTGCAGCAACATACACATCACGTTTACTGCCTGGCAGAGGGTTCATCGAACCACTACCATCATATTTATCGAGCAAGGTAGCGCAGTGGTAACGCATTGGACTCTCATTCGGGAGGACCGTGGTTCAAGTACACTGGCCATCCATATTCTTGTGTTCCGTGATTTTCCCACATCACTCTAGGCAAATTCTGGGATGGTTCAATTCAAAAGGCACGGGCGATGTCTTTCCTCATCCAAAAATCCCAGAGCGAGCTCCGTCTCTAATGACCTCGTTGTCGACGGGGCGTTAAACACTAAGCTTCCTTCCTTCCCTTCTTCATAATATTTCTCTGCTATTCTATTCCTGAAGAGCAAGCGGAAATATTCATTTTTACATCCAATATCTCTTATTTTATTAAAATCAAATGTTCGTAAATACATGTGACTTAACTAACGTGGTTTCCAGTCCCTATGCTTAAAAGCTACTTAAACTAACCTATGGACAACACACACACCTTGCCCGTGCGAGGACTCGAACCTCCGACTGGAAACAACCGTGCAGTCCGCAGCATGGCGCCTTAGAGCGCACGGCCATTCCACGACGGCTCTTATTTTATTCTGATGACCATGTATCGCTATGAAGGTTGATTCAGAGAAATGTGCTCGCATTCGGAAGAATTCACAAAGAATAGCACCGTTCTTTTAATAATTTCTCCCTTAATTCGTCCATAATTTTCGTGACACTCTCCCATGAATCGCGATAATACAAAACGACCTCCCTTTCTCTGAACTTTCTCTATAACCTCTGTCAGGTACACTTGATTGGGATCCCACAATTCGCATGAAAATGCTAAAAGCGGATGGACAATTTAAGTTTAGACAGTGTCTTTAGTCGAACTATTACATGTCAATAGAAACTAGCCTTCAAAAGCTAGAGTATGCCCATTATTTTCATAGGAATGATTGCAAGACGAAGTGTTATCAAACTATCTACTGATCTTTGTGACTATTAGATTCCAAGATGGGGGTTCCGCAAAAATCCCACTTGCGCACCGGTGTATTGGAACATACTGTACCGTCTAACGTTAGGGATTTAATATTCTCCTTCTCTGCTCTTAACTACCAGACGATGATCGGACAACAGAAACTGTTGTTGAGGTTCTGAAAGAGAATACCAGCTGCACGAGGCTGTCATTACCTTGCATCGGGTCGCATTTCTCTCAGTGAAGTACACTCAACATTTCAGTTAAGTTTCCCGGAGCCACTCGAGTCTGATGTTCCCTTATTAACGCAGACCTTAAACTCTTTGTGAAGTTGGTGAACTGGAACGGCGCCACTTGTAGACAAAAGATCATTGGCCGGGTAATTTGGCGAGAAATAATTCTTAGGGCTTCAAGTATTTCATTGTAAACGGGAGCGCATCTTAAACCGCTTACGTAAAGAAAGCGACAAAAGGCCAGTGGTATTGTTTTCTGCCCTCGCCTAAAGCGAGTCAAAGGAAATATTCTGAGTTTACCATTTCAACCGGAGACTAATTAGTTTCGAGAGGATGCTTAGAATGCAGACATGAGCTGTTGGGTACGTTGCTTTAGAAGTGGAACTGAAATTTAATCCACCAATACCTTGTAACATGTTATCTTCTCTGCTGTCAGTGAGCTCCGTGTCTGTTTGAAATAAGACAGTGTGCTTACCAGTATTTGCAACATTAATGTTTCCTTATTGTTTGTTTCTTTCTGAAAGTAGCAGTTTTTTCCAAGATCGGTAACAAGTACTTCATATCGCTTTAACCACTCATTTGACGTATAGTTTCGTATGTACTGTTGTTAACATGTGGTCGATTTTGAAGCTGAAAAGCTCCATGGACGAAAAACGCACGCTGCCATTTATTTAAGAACAGGCGGTCGAGCTTAGTCTTGGCCTGCATTTCTACGGCACGCGTTCGAAAACAGCCAATGAGCGTTCAGTAATGTTTTCAACGCTCTCCTGCGACTGCCCTACGCTTTGACATAATTAAATTGATTGCAGAGAGATATTAAATCTATTTTAGGCTTTGTTTCAGTTCGTCATCGCATGGCAAGTAACAAATTGTATCTAAACAAGCCAGAGCCATTATTTGCGGACTATAAAGTTTCTTCAAGCTCAAGGCACTTACATATGCGTACTTCAACTGTCACTTGAAACCGGCAAAGATGCTGCTGTTTAGACATGGGCAATAGGGTGACTGCAGTTATATGTGGGAACCCCAAAATATGGTCTTTGTAGCTTTTAAGGTAGTGAAAGTTTGAGGAAGATTGGAGAATGTTAACCTGTGCCGCTGAGGGGCCAAAGTTACAAAAAACTCGTGTCGGCCGATTAGCGACATTTACGATTAGTATATCCGGAATTCCCCATTATTTTCTCATGGTTTATGAGTCAAATGAAAGGTAATATTATTCTTATTACTGTATACATGTTTGTTGCAACTTATAGTCCAACTGACCTATAACAGCCTTTGCCATCAAATGTGTGACTACGAACCTCTATTAACGAAATTATTGTATTAGAATTATTTAACAATTTTTAAACTGTGAAATAAATTGTGATGGAATAAAATGACAGACTTGTTGAGTTTTACTTATATCAGTTTATTTTAATTAGAAAAGAGGGAGACGTTTTATCCTTTACCATCTTTAAGAAGGACACAATGACAAACCTATTCCATAGGTTTGCACAAAATGTTTTTGAAACATCAAGATATAGCTTTTGACATTTGTGTACTACTTCTAAAACGTATCGTTTCTGTTGCTCATCTTTATTGAGAAGGTTATTAAAGTCTGTAATTAATTTCACTCTTTGTTCTGACATATGATTCACGACCTTCAGTGACTTCAAAATCACTAATCCTTACTTAATATGTTTATTTTCATGGCAGCTACAGGGGGATTCCCTCAGAATATCTGAGGTAATGTGGAAATGTTCAAAGAAATTCATCGTACGCTCGGCAATTAAACCAGATAATCCTGAAGTAAGTAGGTCTTCCAGTTAGTGCCTTCGAAATCTGGGGCTTTTAATTCTTGAATTTTCTGTCTCGGACTCGGTCTGATTTAGGCACTTTGTTCGCCAATAATCCTTCGTCTGAAATGGAGGGATCAAAGAACGCGAGGGCTACCAATTCCGCATTGAAATGCCACAAATGGTTTGAAAATTGCACAAGAGCTTTTTCAGAGATATCATTCTCAATCTCCTGATAGCCCATCAAACATCGCAAGAGGTCAAAGTCTAGCTTGGGAGGTGAGTGTGGTTTTTGGGCATTAAACCAGGCTTTGCAATGCACTTGTTCCTCATCACTTAATTTGAACTGTCCGCAGAATAGGAATACCTTCAGACAAAAGATGGCCTTAGTCATCCACTTGGCATGACTGATGGCACCTGGAGATTTGAATCTCACTTCCGTTCCATTCAGTGCTCCTACAAACAGCGCCACCAATTGTGTGAGCTTCTTGTAATCGTCTTCGGGATGTGATTTAATGAGTTTAGTGTTGAAATTTGCAGTTATGTTGACAATTACGTCTGGAGGTAGATCTTTTCACGCATTTTCGTTGCTGATTCCCGTGTCAAACTGTTTCTTGTTGAACTTCGCCCATGCAGTTTGGAATCTCTTGAATATATCGGGTTGAAGCCCACTTGTTGATCCGAACTTTCAGGATGACTTCAAGAACATGGTGGCGGCAAGCTTGGTAGAGTAGCTCTGATGAGGCTCTTGTAGCTCGGTTCTACTAGAAGTAGCAATAAATATTTCTAAAATTACATTGCATACAATAATATTACCTTTTATTTGACAGATATATCACGAGAAATAATGGGGGGGGTTCCGGAGATACGACCCGCAAATGTCACTACTCGGATCACACACTTTTATTGTAACTTTGAGCGCCTAGCGGCACGGGTTATCATTCTCAAATTGCTTTCAAACTTTCACTACCTTTATATCTGGTAAGGCTGATCACTTTGTTTTGTTCCGTTAAAAAAAAAAAAAAAAATCCAACATCGATTTTTACGGCCACTTTAATGGGCAACCAGTCATCATTCGGGGGTTCAACTATAAAACACTTTTGCATCTATGTGTACATGTATTGAATGACTAGTTGCCTCATATGCCAGTAAGATCTATATTCAAGATGTGAACTAATTTCCCTTTCTTGGTAAAAGCAGTTTGTGTGATGTGCATTCGAAATTGAATGAAACTGATAGGATTCTGTGGTTGATCAATTTACAGTGTTTCATAAATAATACAGCTGAAAAATGCTCGTGTCCGAAAAGGCAAATACACTCCTTCCCATTAAAATTGTTACACTACGAAGATGACGGGCTACAGACGCGAAATTTAACCGACAGGAAGAAGATACTGTGATATGCAAATGATCAGTTTGTCAGAGCATTCACACAAGGTTGACACGGGTGGCGACACCCACAACGTGCCGACATGAGGAAAGTATCCAACCGATTCCTCATACATAATCACCAGTTGACCGGCGTTGCCTGGTGAAATGTTGTTGGGATGCCTCGTGTAAGGAGGAGAAATGCGTACCATCACGTTTCCGACTTTGATAAAGGTGGGATTGTAGCCTATCGCGATTGCAATTTATCGTATCGTGACGGTGCTGCTCGCGTTGGTCGCGATCCAATGACTGTTAGCAGAATATGGAATCGGTGGGTTCAGGAGGGCAATACGGAACGTCGTGCTGGATTCCAAAGACCTCGCATCACTAGCAGTCGAGATGACAGGCGTCTTATTCGCATGGCTGTAACGGATCGTGCAAACACCTCTCGATTCCTGAGTCAACAGATAGGGACGTTTACAAGACAACAACCATCTGCACTTACAGTTCGACGACGTTTGCAGTAGCATGGACTATCCGCTCGTAGACCATGGTTGTGTTCACCCTTGACGCTGCATCGCACACAGGAGCGCCTGCGATGGTGTACGCAACGACGAACCTGGGTGCACGAATGGTAAAACTTCAATTTTTTCGGATGAATCCAGGTTCTCTCTACAGCAACATGATGGTCGCATCCGTGTTTGGCGACATTGTTGTGAACGCACCTTAGAAGCGTGTGTTCGTCATCGCACCGGCCTAGTGGTCTGCGGCGCGCCAGTCACAGTCTGCAGGGCCGCTACGGTCGGGGGTTCAAATCCCCCCTCTGATATGGATTTTTGTGTCGTCTTTAGTATAAGTAGTTTAGTATAGTAGTTTGTAAGTTTAGGGACTGATGACCCTGCAGTTAAGTCCCTTAAGCTTAACAAACATTTGAACATTTTTCGTCATCGCGATACTGGCTTATCACCCGGCGAGATGGTCTGGTCTTGTTCGCATAAACGGCACTTTGAACATTGGACGTTACATTTACGACCTGTGGCTCTATCCTTCATTCGATCCCTGCGAAACGCTACGTTTCAGCAGGATAATGCACGACCCCAGTGTCTAAGTCGGCAACGATACGACCCGCCCAAGCAAGAGTGGGAGCGACCGTACTCCACGGTGGTACGCCTCGGAATTCTCCCAGTCTCAAGCGACCGCATCTCCCGAACTCAAAAGTCCACCCGACCACGCAGCCACGTATTTTACACCTCAAATAGCCAATCTCACCGACCCGCTAATATCGTCTCCAATCAGAATGCTCAGCCAGGAATCGCTACAACAAATCGTAATAAAATATAACTCAGGTGTTGATCGCGTAGCTTCCCACCATCGGCTCACCAGACTCCTCCACGATATACAGATTTCATACGCCAAGTCACGAAGTTCCTAGCTAGAAAATTCTCTGCAAAATATATCTAGCCGGCACCTTGACGCCTATTTTTATACAAGCTGGTGGCAGTGTCCTGCTGGGCCAGACAGATTTCACTTCGCAAACACACGGATGTGGTCCGTCCAGCCTTTTTAAACTCTGCTACCTACTACTGACAATTTTGGGACGGAAAGGTAGCGGAGCAACCACCAAATGTTTTTTTCTCTCCAGCGCACACGGCCAAAGAAACGGCTAGGCGCCCAGACAGGCCCAGGACGCTGTAACAGTTAACGCACTGTGCGAGCACGGCCCGGAAATCGCAGGTAACAGGCGGTCAGTCGTTCGCCCTGCAAAAACGGCCTTCCCCTCCGTTGCTGCATGCCAGAGGTCTGAAACTCCGAAACAAGGTGGCACGACACGGGATTCCTGTGATCTCTACTGGTCAGGGCGACCCAGCCATCCGCCCATGAGCATTAAGCGACGCTGGCCCACAACGCCGACTCGGAAGTATGGAAAGAATTGGAATCAGAAGCATTACATCAAAAGCATAAATAAATAAACCTATACATCTGAATCCCAATGCAATTCTCCCTATGTATAACAGAATAAAGAAATCAGAAAACATGTAAAATAAATTAATTTCTTGCAAAAATCATCAAAAAAATAAGCAGTTAAAAATAATAAAGAGGCACATGCGAGAAAGCAGAGCAATGAAAGGCAGAAAAATGAGCACCATCTCACAAACTTTTCATAACAATTCCTCTTTGTAAATACAGACATGTGGCTCTCATACATCTCATTGCGATCATAATAGGAATCATCATTTTTTTTTTCTTTTTAGTCATGGCCGTATCAGCTGAAGTCATTTTCCTTTGTACCACACAATGGTCGTGAGATGAGCAGCAATTAGTTATTTATTTTTATTTTTCGTTCTTTTGCTTGTTATTGGTGTGAAAAATATTTTATTCCGTAACTAATCAAAACCAAAATACCGCCATAGTCCGACAAGGTAGCATATGCAGGAATATTGCGTCGCTGTTCTTCTCAAGATCATAGTGGTGGTTTTCTTATGTTAGTCTTCCTCCTACCTGCTACCAACTATATTCGTGGTGTCCTTTTACTAGGAAAGAAAAGGCACCATTTTAATTTTGCAGCCGCTTTGAAGACAATTTAGACACTGGCTGCCACATACGTCTGAGGGGAGGCGTGTTAGAGCAGTCCGTGCAGATGTCGCGAGCGCAGTGCCAGGAAGGCATAGTAGTCAGCACACCCCGACCAAGAGATACCGGTTCAGATCCGAGATCCGAAACGAATTTCCAACTTCGTGTAATACAAGGTCTGCTACTAATTGTCAAGAGCGTACCTACGTTGCTGTGAATTAATGAGTACCTGCACAGAGCACTGTTGAGTTTGCTTTGTTCTTCTGAAAGCGATGGACAGGGTGCATCAAGTTTGCAGCTGTGGGGTGTGGGAGTCTCCGTCGTCGTCGTGCGTCATTCTTCTCAACAACTTGCAATTACCGCCAGTCACAAAAGATTGACACAGGTAAAATGACGGTACGTCATATGCTCGGACGAATCACGATTTCAACTGAACTATACGAGCAGGAGGCACAGTATGTGGCGCAGACGACATAAATCGAAGGATCCCGCCTGCCAAAAATGTGTGGTCCAAGGAGGTGGTGTCTCTAATGGTCTGAGGTGCACTACTCCAAGCAGTTGTGGAAGGGACTTTACTTGTTTAATGCCATTTTTAAACGCTCAGGGACCGTCTTCACTCATATTTTTGTCCTTCTAACACCTTGGCGGTTCTTCGGCGTTTTAATACGAGCTGCCACATCGTTTCTTGCATCACCCAAGAATGGTTTCAGGAACAGGTATGGCAGGTCCACAAACTGAGATGGACAACCCAAGAGCGCAGATTTGGATCTCATGTAGCATATCTGCGATGACGTAGCAAACAGGCTCTGTACCGTATATAGCCTCTCTAAAAATGATTTGGTGCCGACAGCATACAGACAAGTACGAAGGATTTATAGACTTACACGGCGTCTCTACATCATATTAGATTCCTATACCATGGTATTTGCTATGTCAGTACAGATTTAGTATGGGATTGTTAGTTCTCTTTTACAGCAGGTTGTCGATCCACTGACACCTAAATTTACGTTAACCCACCGGGTTTGAGACACCGCACAGTGGTCCCAAATCCGAAAAAGCTGGCCAAAAGTCGAAAACATTATAAAATCTGCTGACAATCTGGACTTGGCGGTTTTTGTGGTCGCTGATTACAAATTCGAAGTCGAAATTTAGAGAAACAAAATTACTGATGATGTACGACGGAAAAATCTCTCCATAAACGTCTCCGATTTCGTTCCTGGTCACTTGTTGGCACCTCTTCTTGAATACCGATACCAATTTAGTCATGGCATCTTTCAAAGTTTTCGGAAAAATGAATCGATGCTTCAATTTGTTTGACACCTCTATCCCAAAAATGTCAGTGACCACGTTGATATTCTCGTTCGCTACCGATTTCACAAATACTAAAATTTCCTTTCTCATGAAAGAAATTTCTTTATTATTATCGAGAGGTCCTGTAGAAATTTAAGGAATAACCTTACTAGGACAATTGTTTTGACCAGTTTCCTATAAAAAATATTTCAGACGGTTAAAATTAGGAAAAGCTACTAAGGGAGCACACATCATCGCATAAAAATTATAACTGAAACGTAAGTCGCGGCTAGTTGCAGCTAATTTTTGGATATGTTTGGAAGAAATGTCCGAGGAACAATTTCCATTCGGTTTAAGAGCAGGTGTCGACAAGAGTTTTGAGTTATTGCTTTATCCAACAGGACTTATCGGAACGCGCCCAAGAAAATTACCAGTACTTTCATTAATTATTTACTGTTTCATACATTGCCAATAACAATTTCAAGCTACACGTTCAAATTGTACTTACTTCATTTTGCAAAATCCAAATCAGTTAACTTTTCGCGATTCTACAGAGGTCTGACCTTTGTGCTGCTTTCGACGCTCGACGAGTCAACTGCGCGGCAGGCCCGATGCTCACAAAGGAAATGCATTCTTGACCCAGCTAGGGACGAATCCCCATTTATTTACTGTCATAATACATATTAGGTGTACCACTACAACTCTACCAAACATTAAAAGTCCCTAGAATTCCCTAGAGGAAGTAGATCAAGATGAAATAGGAGATACTATACTGAGAGATGAATTTGACAGAGCCTTGAAAGACCTGGGTCGGAACAAGGCCCCAGGAGTAGATGACATACCCTCAGAGCTACTAAAGTCTCTGGGAGAGCCAGCCATGACAAGACTATTTGAACTGGTGTGTAGGATGTATGAGACAGGCGAAATGCCCTCAGACTTTAAGAAAAATGTAATAATCCCCATTCCAAAGAAATCAGGCGCAGACAGGTGTGAAAATTATAGAACCATCAGTTTGATATGTCAAGGTTGCAAAATTTTAACACGAATTATCTACAGGAGAATGGAAAAGCTGGTAGAAGCTGACCTTGGGGAAGATCAGTTTGGATTCAGGAGGAACATAGGAACCCGGGAGGCAATACTCACTTTACGTCTTATCTTAGAAGATAGATTAAGGAAAGGCAAACCTACATTTTTAGCTTTTGTAGATTTGGAGAAAGCATTTGACAATGTTGACTGGAATACACTCTTTCAAATTCTGAAGTCAACAGGGGTGAAATACAGGGAAAGGAGAGTTATTTACAATTTGTACAAAAGCCAGACCGCAGTTATTAGACTCGAAGGGCATGAAAGGGAAGCATCAGTTGGGAAGGGAGTAAGACAGGGTTGTAGCCTTTCTCCGATGATATTCAATTTGTACATCGAGCAGGCGGTGCAGGAAAGCAAGGAAAAATTTGGAATAGGGATTAAAGTTCAGGGTGAAGAAATAAAAACATTGCGTTTTGCTGATGAAATTGTAATTTTGTCAGAGACAGCAAAGGACCTGGAAGAGCAGTTGAATGGAATGGACAGCGTGTTGAAGACAGCATATAAAATGAACATTAACAAGAGCAAAACAAAAATAATGGAATGCGGTCTTAGAAAATCAGGCGATGCTGAAGGAATTAGATTAGGTAACGAAACAATGAAGGTGGTAGATGAGTTTTGTTACTTGGGTAGTAAAATAACATGCGATGGTCGCAGTACAGAGGATATAAAATGCAGAATGGGAATGGGAAGAAAAGCATTTTTGAAAAAGAGAAATTTGCTAACATCGAATATTAATTTAAGGGTAAGGAAGTCTTTTCTGAAGGCATTTGTGTGGAGTGTTGCCTTGTACGGGAGTGAAACATGGACGATAAGCAGTGCGGACAGGAAGAGAATAGAGGCTTTTGAAATGTGGTGTTACAGAAGAATGCTGAAGATTAGGTGGGTAGATCGCATAACTAATGAAGAGGTACTGAACAGAATTGGTGAGAAAAGGAATTTCTGGCATACCCTGACTAAAAGAAGGGATCGCTTGGTAGGACACATTCTTAGACATCGGGGAATCGTAAATTTAGCATTGGAGGGAAGTGTGTGGGGTAAAAATCGCAGAGGGAGACCAAGAGACGCGTATAGTAAGCAGATTCAAGTGGATGTGGGTTGCCGTTCTTATGAGGAGATGAAAAGGCTTGCTCAGGATAGAGTAGGGTGGAGAGCTGCATCAAACCAGTCTCCGGACTGAAGACCATAACAACAACAACAACAACAGAATAACATCTATTATGGCCTGATTTTGGCCAGCTTTTCAGGATTTAGGACCACTGTGCACGGTGTACGCTGTGATAATATGTCTCATGCCATCCACCGTTGGAGTACCCGCAGCATCAACACCGCATAGTGCCGTTACTTTACGAAGAAATGGGCCTTCTGGACAGCGTTCGTCTGCAACGCGAGCTGAGCGCTAGGGATGGGTCGGAAATCGCGTATCTGTTAAAAAGTCACTGTGATTTAGAAGTCGCTGTTTTCACAGTCGCAACTTTACGGAATCTCACTGCGTATTCAGTCGCAGTTTAGAAGCGTAGTAGCAACTACAGTAGCAAGTCGGAACTAAGAGTAGCAAGAAGCAGTTTACTCTCCCAACCCAGTCTGCCATCTGTTGCTCGAAGTTTGTACCAACATCTTTGCATTTGGCAGGCTATAGAGTCTACCTGCTATTTCAGTGACAAATTGTATTTAAGAGTCGCAAGTAGCAACTAAGTGTCGCAGTTTGGAACACCCCGGCTGCCATCTACTTCTGTCGTCTGCGTCGTGTATGTGTGGATTTGTGTATGTATGTGTGTGACGTTAGCACTATTTCAGTGATAACTCAGTAAGAGTCACAAGTAGCAGTTTAGAACGTGCTAGGCGTGCCGTCTGTTGGTCGAACGCCGTCGGTTCAAACCAGTGAGCTCGAACTCCCTCACTGGTCCAAACTGCGATTTCAGTGAAAAGTCGCTACTAAGATTCGCAAGTAGCAAAAAAATGTTCAAATGTTTGTAGAGCTTATGGGACTTACCTATGGGGTCATCGGTCCCTAAACTTAGAAACTACTTATGAACTAGCTAAGACTAAATACGGCACAAATATCCATGACCGAGGGGGAATTCGAACCCCCGACCGTAGTGGTCGCAAGTAGCAACTCAGAATAGCATCTATTATTGCGCCTTGTGCTACCTGTTGGCCAACTGTCGTACTTTCACTCGTGTGTTGTTTAGGGATGTGGTCCAATTAAAAAGCAAGAAGATATTTTGCTTTGTGAAAATGTTTACACTTAGTGGCACTGTTCTACCTGGTGGCAGCACTTACATGTTTGTTGTGAAGCAAAGCCTGGCATCTATGTTTTTAGGTTTTTAGTTGATAAAGACAATGAATGTGAAAGCCATATAAATATTGTGTTATGGACTTGATTCCTGTTTAAAATCATTTTTCGTCATTTTACCTACAACTGTTATGTGAATTCAGAATACGTATCTTACATTGCAAATCTGGTTTCGATGAGTATTTTGGCATGCATTATACATCGCACATAAAATAAAAATTCCAAGGGGTTGTGATCAAATGGGCAAATAAGTAATTTTACGAAATGTTTAACAGTAGTCCAACTCCATTTTCAGTGTGGACTGTGTTAAACACTGCGATATAGGAGTAAACTTGTCGAGGATTCGATAAATATTTTACACTTCAAAATACAAATTTTTTCGGGTAATGGAAAGTTTTATTTTATTAGATTTCTTTTAGGTTTAGGAATGTTGTTTCCCGTCTTTTTCCTTTTTGTACATTCCCTCATGTGATGACGTGAATGAAAGCAGACGGGTGGTATCGGGTCTTTCAGTGTTATTTAAACCTTTGTTTACAGCTGTGGTGGCATAGTATACTTATGTTGGCAACGACCAATGAATGATCTTAGAAACTTAAATCACATAGAATAATAGAAATACTGTTTTGTTTATCATAAAATAAATAATTGTTATTCTTGGTCTGCGGTTGTTTCTTGTGAGTAACCTTGAACTGTGAGCAAATAAAATATTCTGATAAAGTGAAGATTTTGTTGCCAACATTAGCACATTAGGTCGGCACTTCGATATGTAAAATATAAACCAAGCTCTTGTCAATAGTTATTTGGCAGAATATGTAGTGACAGCGAAAGGATTTAAAAGGAAAATGGAATTTCCAGCAGTCATTCACGGTGTATTTCACATTTAGTTATCATCTCATTCAAATTGGATGTAACTTACATCACAAAAAGTTTTTAAAAAATCTGTCCATGAATTGTACACGCTAGAACATAGCACTTTCTTTGCAATGACACAGTTGCTGTAATCTGCCGAATGGTTCTGTTTGGCTATAGGTCTACTTGCCAATTTGTTACATACTACTTGCAAATCACCTCAGTTTCAAATACACATTACACACCAAACCTTGAAATACCTTTTAGAAGACTATCATTTGCCGAGGTGTCAATAATCCGAACATTACATCCAAATGGAGCATCAATGTTTTTTAATTTTGTATATTTACATATAGGACGTGTAATATATAGCAACAGAAATCGCATAAGTCACAAAGTACCAAAAACCACGGAAGTAGCAGAAATCGCAGAAGTAGCAACAGCAGTAGCAGAAATTGCTATAGCAGTAGCAGGGGAGTACAGGCAGCGCCGGTGTGACGTCAGCCCAGGCCGCTCTGCCTCCTCACAAGAATGGAGAGTTGACCGTGTGACGTCACGCACTCTGTGCTGCTGCCGCGAAAAACAGGATGCAGCGTTTGGAGTGCATGAATTTAGGAAAGACAGGGAACAGACCTAGTGTCAAGAATACAGTGACGTCTACGATATCCCAATTTTAAAACATACTGTTCTGGACTTTGATAAATTGAAGGAACCTGAAGTTCTTAAGAATTTCAAACGGAGCTGTAGGCAGCAATTGGCAGAAACGTGGGGAAATAAAACAGTAGAGGAGGAATGGGTAGCATTAAGAGAGGAAATAGTGAAGGCAGCAGAGGACAAAACAGGTAGAAAGGCAAGACTTACGAAAAATCCTTGGACATCACAGGATATACTAAATTTAATTGATGAAAGGAGAGAATATAAAATTGCAGTAAATGAAACAGGAAAATGGAGTACAGACGACTAAGAAATGAGATTGACAGGAAGTGCAAAATGGCTAAACAGGAGTGGCAAGAAGCCAAATTCAAATCTGTAGAAGAATGTATAAGAAGGGGAAAAGTAGATACTGCCTACAGGAAAATAAGAGAGACATTTGGGGACAAGAAAAACAGCTCTATGAGTATCAAGAACTCTAATGGGAAACCAGTTCTCAGCAAGGAAGGGAAAGCTGAAAGGTGGAACGAGTACATAGAGCAGCTATACAAAGGAAATGAACTTAGAGACGATGTTGTAGGAAGGGAAGAGGAAGAAGCTGAAGATGAAGTAGTAGATACTATACTGAGAGAAGAATTTGATAGAGCCCTGAAAGACTTAGGTCGGAACAAGGCCCCGGGAGTAGATGACATTCCCTCACAGCTACTAAAGTCTCTGGGAGAGTCAGCCATGACAAAATTGTTTCATCTGGTGTGTAAGATGTATGAGACCGGCGAAATACCTTAAGATTTTAAGAAAAATGTAATAATCTCCATTCCAAAGAAATTAGGCGCAGACACGTGTGAAAATTACAGAACGATCAGTTCGATAAGTCATGGTTGCAAAATTTTAACACGAATTATGTACAGGAGAATGGAAGAGCGGGCAGTGAAGGAAAGGAAGGAAAAATTTGGAATAGGGATTAAAGTTCAGGGTGAAGAAATAAAAACATTGCGATTTGCTAATGACATTGTAATTCTGTTGAAGACCGCAAGGGACCTGGAAGAGCAGTTGAATGGAGAGGACAGTGTGTTGAAGAGGGCGTATAAAATAACATTAACAAGAACAAAACAAAGATGACTGCAGTCTTAGAAAATAAGGCGATGCTGAAGGTATTAGATTGGGCAACGAAGCAATGAAGGAGGTAGATGAGTTTTGTTACTTGGGCAGTAAAATAACATATGACGGACGCAGTACAGAGGATATAAAATGCATAATGGTAATAGGAGGAAAATCATTTTTGAAAAAGAGAAATTTGCTAACATCGAATATTAATTTAAGTCTAAGAAAGTCTTTTCTGAAGTCATTTGTGTGCAGTGTTGCCTTGTACGGGAGTGAAACATGGACGATAAACAGTGCGGACAGGGAGAGAATAGAAGCTTTTGAAATGTGGCGCTACAGAAGAATGCTGTAGATTGGGTGGGTAGATCGCGTAACTAATGAAGAGGTACTGAACAGAATTGGTGAGAAAATGAATTTTTGGTATACCTTGACTAAAAAATAGGATCGCTTGGTAGGACACCTTTTTAGACATCGAGGAGTCGTAAAGTTAGCATTGGGAAGTGTGTGGGGTAAAAACCGCAGAGGGAGGCCGAGAGACGCATATAGTAAGCAAATTCAAATGGATGTGGTTTGTCGTTCTTATCTGGAGATGGATAGGCTTGCTCAGGATAGAGAGCTGCATCAAACCAGTCTCCGGCCTAAAGGCCATAACAACCATACTGCATACTACATTCTTAAAGAAAACTTTTAAATTGTCTGTCTCAGGCCTCGTGATCGGATAGTATTTGTGACTTGTACTGCCGTATCTGTAATTTTTATAATTTTCCTATACTTTGCGCTTATACGGCCTTGATGATGTATGCACTGGCCGGCTGTGAGTTCTTGTGTTGCACCAGAAACATGTTTTTTACGATCTTTCAGCCGTGCTATTAACTCCCACCATAGACGAAGTCCCATCTGTTGCTACAGAAACGAGCTTATTCCAAATCAAGCCAACGTTTTCAATAGATTTTTCAACGCCTTTGAAAATGTCCAGCCCGGTGGTGGTGCCCTTGAGGAAAATCAAATCTAAGAAATCGTCATATTCAGCTTATCGTCAACTATCGGAATGAAAATAACTAACTCTGCAGTATCCGATATGTCAGCACTCTCACCGACAGCTAAAGACAGCTGAAGAATATAAATTTACGTGACGTGACACCCAGTTCTTCTCGCACATCTGCAGCCCTGTCCTGAATACGCCGCTTAACAGTTTTCGGAGACAAAGTAACTCTATCAAAGACTTCTACCAAATGTGGACACATTTATTCAGCGGCTATCACAATCCCTTCTTTCGAAACGTCACTCTCAGTAAATGGTCCAAGTATTTTGGCTATATGTAGAGCTATTCTGTAGCTCAGAGGGACAAACGCTTTGCTGCTCTGACAGTCCACCACATCAGCACGTACCTTTAATTCAGATATTAAGGATTCTCGTTCTTCTCCTTCTCATTTCCATGGTACAGGGAATAATGACGCTGTAAATTTCTTTTCTTATGTACTTCGTACTTCTCTGTTACACGCCAAACACTTTGCACCTTCATCGAATTGCACACAATAACGATAACCGATTGGTACGTTTTGCTTGTACTCGTCACGTTTCGTCGTCAAGAGCGCCGTTTCTGACTCCAGCTCCGTTCTCGCAGCCCCGTTTATCCAGGCAACATGGCGAACACGGCTCTCGCCTGACATCATGCGGGTGTATTAGCTGGCTTAGAGCTCCTAAAAACACAGGCTGGCGCATCCGCCATTTTCATTCCGTGCGTATGCTCAACGTAACACGTAGCTTGTAAGAACAGTGTTGTTTTAAGTTTAGTGAAATATTTTGGAAGTGCCGGCATAGAGCCTTAGATCGTGCTGCTTTGAGCTTGCATTCCGCTCTTGTTTACATCGATATGGGGATTAGACACAAAAATCTCGCGTTTTCTTTCCATATTGCTGATTTTCTTTTCTGTCTAAATAAAGATAAAAGCGCAAGAAACGTATATAGTTCTGTGATAAAAATAGGGTACCACGTTTAATACTGCCGAAACTGATCATGTAGAAATAGATAAACGTTTTAAGCGATCTTGGCTTGTATTTGAATAATGACTGTCAATATGCGAGGTTTGTTTGCCGTCCTGCAGTAAGAGTTTGTTGTCCGCTGTGACAAATACACCACATCTGATTGTCGTACTCACATTGCTGAGTGTACTTCTATTCTATTACGTTACTGAAAAAGTTTCAGAACGTATTACAAACACTAAAACGAAAAAGAATATTAGTGTACACGATCTAAAGTTTACGGTCGTAGAGGCACACGATGCCGATGTTGGCAACAACCGTTGAATGATATAGGAAAACCTAATCGTATAGAATGAGGGGAATAATTCTTTGTGTTGACAATCAAATAAATAAATAATTCTGTTCCTTCTTTAGATTGACAGGCTTTTATATGTAACAGTGCCCTTGTCTTGTCAGTAATTTAATAATTCTTAAAAAGCAAACATTTCGTAGCCAACATTAGCACACTACGCCGCCGCAGTCCTAACTAAAATTTACGCAGGATTCTTTGTCAGTTATGTTATAGTCTCTTATTGTAAGCGTCAATATAGGTATTTAAAAACACATATATTGTGCTCTAAAACGGTATGTTCTGGGATGTTTTGCTTTGTTACGATATTTTGCGGCTGCTAACTCCCTACAGGCAGCTTCCCTGTTAAGTGGTAGTTCTTTTAAAAGAACTAAATATCCTTACTACTGAATATTGCTTCAAGTCATAATAATAATAAATGTTTATTTATAATACATAACTGTGGGCTCGGTCCGGGTCTCCAGTTTTTGGGCCGACAGTTAATGATCCATTTTTTCTTCTCTCAGAATCTCTCGGGAAACTAAACGTTCTGTAGCCACCTGTGGAATGTGTTGAGCAGTTTATGGCAACAAAACCACCCATAATGTTGTGCTAAAGTGCCGTGACGCAAATCTTATAGCACATGAGTGTGTTTAAGTTAAGAGCTACCGGGATGAAAATGACGGATGCGTCTGATCGAACTTATAGGAGCCTTAGGCTGGCTCTTCTTGCTCACACGTCACACCGCCTGAAATTGGCTTCCTCTGATTCAGAGTCAAGTAAATCGCAGTTTGAGTGCGGAGGAATACATGTTGAGGATTTGTAAACTGCGATTGTAAACAGTGACAAATCGCAACTTACAAACGCAGATACCTAAAAGTAGCAGTTACAGAAATCACTGATATTGGAAAATCGCAGTTTAGCCCATCCCTACTGTGCACACAGTGGTTCGGTGTGTCGAGGCGCAGGTAGGTGGGGGAGGGGGGGAAGTATGGGGAAGGGGGGAGGGGAGAGGGAGAGGTCGGCGAGATGGGCCTGCGGGGCTCGGGTGGCGCGGCACGTAAGCCGCTCCAGAGAGCCATTAGCCGTGACGGACGTGGGCGGCGGTGAACGCGCGGCCCCGGGCGTCTCGTATTTATCCGCGTCCGGCCTCGGAGATTAGTTCTGCGACTGCGACGAGACCCGGGGACACTTCCGGACAGGCGCGCGGGCCAGGGCGCCGCCGGGACCGTCCGTTTCCTTCCAGCCGTGCAGAGGGCTCTCTCCCGAGATAAATACTGCAGACAACCGATCGTCACGTTTCGTACCGATAACATCTACTTCAGACCGGGTTACGAAATGTCGCATTACAACTTCAGGCAACTGACGTTGCTCTCAGCAGCCTGTAGCAGTGCTGAAGCAAGGATTTGGTTCGGGTGGAGGGCAAATATTTTAAAAATTAAAGCCTATTGAAAAACGTAATAACGTTTCACAAGCGATGCTATCCTCGGTAGTCACAGCATACACGGAACAAAGTGGAACGTCATTGACGAAGCGGATTAGTCGGCGAAAACCAAAATTCAAGTGACAACCACCGACGAGCATTAAGAACGAGTGTGGTTAGACATCATAAAGCTAACATGGCAGAATCTAATGAAAAACTCAACACTCACATATACACCAAAATCGTATGAGAGATAATGTAAAGATCCCTTATTGCACTAGTGATACTCCCGCATCTGCAAAACTCTGCAGTCGTCCGTTGGAGGCCTTTGCGTGTGCCATGCCGCATTGCACTTTGACCTGTCGGTTCGCCAGTAGGGACGGTGTAGTGTGCCTCCGAAGTTGCGTTTTGTGATGTTATTTGTGTGGTGAAGGGTCAGATGGGGCGGCGATTGCTAATCAGTCCTGCTAATGTATTGCGATTAGTTGATATGAAGTTACGAAGAACCCTTTCTTCGTGAATATGGTATTAGTGTAGAATATGAATCATTCGCATGCTTTCTCGTATCCGTTATGCTACAGAAATATGAGCATAACTTAGATACTGTTGTTACAAACTCATAATAATGATAATAGGGATGATAATTACGAACAACTCATTGCAAACGGTAGCGCTACGGTGCGGGAAGAGGCGACGGAAGCAGTGGCAGTGAATACCAACAGTCATTCGGGAAGAAGGTTAAAGTTGCAACTCTCATCATGCCTTTTGATGACAATTCGATAGAGAACATGTACGAAGATTATTACATAAGTTATAGTTAAGATATCTGCATTACGTATGGCGTCTACAATTACATCTATAATGTTATCTAGAGCATGGTTGCAGAGCTTTGAAGAAAAACGACACCCACCAGCACATTGAGGTGTATGTAGAGATCCTGTAACCAAACGTTCATACAGATATGTTTGTTCGAGCCCATGTACTTTCCTTGTCAGTTTACGAATGTTGTTTCAATATACAGTACAGTACATTCCCTCAGAATTACTGAAGTCTCTGGGAGGGTCTGACATGACAAATCTGTTTCACCTGGTGTGTAAGATGTATGAGGCAGGGGCAATACCCTCAGACTTTAAGAAAAACGGAATAATCCCCTTTCCAAAGAAACCAGGTGCAGACAAGTGTGAAAATTACAGAACAGTCAGTTTAATAAGTCATGATTGCAAAATTTTAACACGAATTATTTACAGAAGGATGAAAAAGCTGGTAGAAGCTGACCTCGGGGAAGATTAGTTTTGATTCAGGAGAAACGTAGGAACACGGAAGACAATATCCGTTTTGTGGGTTACCGTACGAAAAACAAACCTGCATTTCTAGATTTTGTAAATTTAGAGAAATCTTTTGACAATCTTGATTGCGATACACTCTTTCATGTCTTGAAATCAGCAGGAGTAACATATAGGGAACGGTTGGTGTAGTGTAACGAGTTGCACTACATTTCCATATCCCGATCCCGACGTAAGATGGCCAGATTTATTTTGGGCATAAGGTGAAAGTGAAATAAGTATTGTGTAGAGTTTTTTTTTTTTTTCTTGTCTGCCTATGTGGATGGTCATGGAATACGCCTGTGGTTCTTCCAAGCAGCAAACGTGAATCAGAAGTCAGAAGTTTGAACTCCTTGGACTAGCAAGAAGATGTTCTAACTTCAGGAGGAACACATTATCTGGTACTTCAACTACATTTACAACTGAAATAGGGAGGAAGTAACCACACAACGAGAATTATACATGTTTCAGAAAGACAAAAGAAGGAACCTATAGTAGTGATTGCGAGTTCACTGGGAAGTAGGGCACGGTCAATAAACAAAAACTATAAAGGTAATTTACAACTTGTACAAAAGCCAGACAGCAATTATCTGACTTGAAGGGCATGAAAGGGATGCAGATGTTGGGAAGGTTCGAACAATATGTGGTGTAAGTTTGTCAACGTCGTGTCGACTCCTTTGTTAGAAGTCTGGGAATTTTGCCATTGGCGTCACAGAACATATTTTATTTAACGTCGTTTGCTGTTAACAATAGCAGTTTAATCTCACGAGTTAGCAGCTCTTCCTCGGTGAATACTTGGCAGAAATTGAATCTACATTTGGGTCACACCTCCTTGACTCTTGTGCAACGCGTACTCGACGGCGAGTGTTCATCAGAGAGGAGTGTATCGTAAGGTGTGCCCCATGGGAGCGTGATAGGACCGCTATTATTTTCTATCTTTGTAAATGATCTGATGAACAAAGTAACTTGTAATTTGCGGCTGTTTGCTTATGATGCTGTGGTGTATGGGAGCGTTTCGTCTTTAATTTATTGTAATAGCATACAGGATGACTTCGAAAAATTTCTAGTTGGTGCGAAGAATGGCAACTAGCTCTCAATGTAGAAGAATGTAAGATGATGCGCATGAGTAGGAATAAAATCCCATAATGTTCTAAAACAGTATGAGTAGTGAGCTTCCTGATGCAGTCACGTCGTTCGAATTTCTAGGCGTGACATTGCAGAGCGATATGAAATGGAACTAACATGTAAGGACAGTCGACTTCGGTTTATTGGGAGAATTTTGGGAAGAAGTACTTCATCTGTAAAGGAGACCGCGTATAAAACGCTTGTACGACCACGTCTTGAGTATTGCTGAAGTGTTTGGGACCCGCAGCAGATCAGTTTAAAGGAAGACATAGAAGCTGTTCAGAAGAGAGCAGCTACATTCGTTACTGGTAGTTTCGAACAAGTGCGAGTATCACGGAAATGCTCCAGCAACTCAATTGGGGATGGCTGGAGGAAAGTAGACGTTCTTTTTATGAATTTCTGTTGAGGAGATGAGTGTAGATCGATCTTCGTGCCACCTACTTACATTTCCTGTAGTGATCTCAAAGAAAAGAAGAAATTAGGGCTCGTGCGGAGGCATATTGCATTCTTTATTCCCTCGTTCTAAATGGGAGTGGAATAGGAAAGGAAATGCCTAGTAGTGGTACAGTGTAACCTCCGCCACACACCTTACGGAGAACAGAGGCACTAACAAAGGTATGTAGTACGCTGCAGTATCCATTTTCAGTAAGCTACAAGAATAATTCAAAAATCTTATTATTAATACATCCACTTTCAAATCTAAATTGCGAAATTACCTCGTGGCTGACTCCTTCTATTCTGTCCGAGATCTCCTGGATAAGAAACTTCCTGGCAGATTAAAATTGTGTGCTGGAACCGGGATTCGAACCTGGGACCTTTTCCTTTCGCGGGCAAGCGCACTACCGACTGTGCTATCCCGACACGACTCACGATGCCGCCCCACAACTTTACTTCCGCCAGTACCTCGCCTCCTACTTTCCAAACTTCACAGAAGCTCTCCTGCAAACACGCAAGACTAGCACTCCTGGAAGGAAGGATATGGTGGACACATGGCTTAGCCACAGCCTAAGGGATGTTTGAAACTTCACAGGTACTGGTGGAAGTAAAGTTGTGGGGCGGCATCGTGAGTCGTGTCGGGATAGCACACTCGGTAGTGCGCCTTCCCGCGAAAGGCAAAGGTCCCAGGTTTGAGTCCCGGTTCCGGCACACAATTTTAATCTGCCAGGAAGTTTCATATCAGCGCACACTCCGCTGCAGAGTGAAGTTTCATTCTGGATCTCCTGGATAAATTATGTAATTTGGCTAATTCTTTTATTTTGTTACTGATTCTTTTTGCTTAGGCTTAAGATTATCATCTGCAAAAGAGTAAATTAAGTTCTTCTATAATCGCTCTTAAAATTTCATGTACTACTGACTTGTTCCATTACCATGGAGTCTTTCTCCTCAATTTCGTTCTGTGGAACAGAAAACCATATTATTATCATCAAAGATCCAACAAATATGCAGACTGCGCTGCTAGAAATAGATCTTTGTTGTCACTATTATTGTTTTAGTTTCAAACGTTGGATAACCTGTGAAAACGTCATTATTCTTCACTTTTATTTATAAAGGGAGTTTTAAGAACTGTGCATATTAAGAAAAAAACTCCAATGACAGTACTATATACACATTAAGAAAGTAATCATAATAAAAAAATAAACTGCCCTTATGTCCTCTCGATACTGCAAAATTAGTGAAAGGATATTCATACGGTTTTAAACGGTAGATTCACGATTACGTTTGACGTGTGTAATTCATTAAGGTGCATGGCAGCAGATGAGTGAGGCGAGGAAAACTCCGCAAAGCAGGGCAATATTCTTCTGTGATTATTCCGTACCACATGTCTAAACTATATTGTTCCTTTCCCTGAGCACGCCGCGTTGGAGTGACGAAATATCTAAAGCACCTTGCTGCCGAGCACGCACTTGCTCGCCGTCGGAGGTGCGAGTCTCCCTCGGGCACGGGTGTATGTTTTTTCCTTAGTACAAGTTAGTTTAAGTAGTTCGTTAGCTTAGGGACTCATAATCGAAGGAGTTAAGTCCCCTAGATTTACGAACATCTCATCTTTCCCTGAGTGCTCCGTATGAGCGCATGAGCGACAGGGAAGGGGTTTGGCATGAATATCCGATTTGCATACATATTTAGCAATTGACATGCATTGGTTGGTTGGCTTCAATTTTAATAAAGGAACAGTGTCAATGTATGATGTTTTGGCATAAATGAGCGCACCAACTTCAGTGGATATTCAAAGAATTTTGTCATTGACGACAGGATACTGTTCCAAGTAAGAAAGAAGAGCCTGAAATAGAAAAGTGAGGAAAAATGTTCAAATGTTTCTAAACCTGTGGGACCAAACTACTATGGTCATTGGTCCCTAGACTTACAAACTACTGAAATTAACCGTATCCTAAGTACAACTGTGACAGCCATTCCCGAAGGAGGAATCGAACCTCCGGTGGGAGCGGCCGCGCAGTCCCTGACATGGCACCGAGACCGCAAAGCCATTTCCGCGCAGTAAAAGAAGGTAGAACAACACAAACATGACGAATATAAACCTGCACTGTATCAGTACTACACAGAATGGATAGAGAAAAAGAGTTTAGCTTAAACTTGAATAACCAGAGTGTTGACTTTGTTATTTTCTGATACCTACTGTTTAAAAATTATTAAAGAAAGAGGGATGACTCTTTTTGTACTGACAAAAACGTACTTAACTGACATTTAAACTATTTTATGTCTAAAAATTAAAAATAAGAGACCTATAAAAGAAAAAATTAAATTAATTACAACATTTTTAATAAAATTAAAATGTTTCAAAATGATAATGCGTGACATCAAAATCTTTCAAAAGTAGTTTGTTTATCATTCCTCAAATAAAAAGCACTTTATTGTGTTTATTTCTAGAAACATGTATCTATAATTTATATAGACAATGAAACTGCTTAACTTGCTGCACAAAATGAAATTTCAAAATTTTGTGACCAAAAGCTATGATTCATAATTAAAAATATTCCGAAAATCTTCTTGGGTATTTTGCTTCCAGGGTAGCACAAATTCGTATGTTCCTCCATGTCATCGCGTTTGATGTTATTTTCCTCGCTATGTTATTTTCTCCTACTTCTCATATTTTGTATTTTTCCAAAGTTGTTCTAAAGTCCGTATTCGCTTCCAGTAAACATTCCTCCCTCCCGATGAAGATAGCACTGTCATCACCGACTCTATTCGGCCTATATTTTTTTGCTGACTGAAGAACCTTGAATTGTTTTCGTCATTTCTCTGTAGCGATACTTCCAGATGTTGTCTGTACAGTTTCATATTGAAACCCGCGCCAAACAGAGAATGACCAAGTTAATGAAAATTGGAATAAGCAACAGGAATTAATTTTAAGAGGGGAGAAGCCAAAGCAAATTACGAATGAATCCAGCTTAAAGAGCCGACGGAAGTTATTTGAGGTCAAAACAACACACGGAAGTATCACCACAGAGGAAATTGCTGAAAAGTTACAGTTTTCTGCAATATTAGCCGGGTGAGGTTGTGATGAGCTCAAACTGTGCGGATAATTAAATGAATCAGATAATTTTCCACCGTAACGAGGTGCCTGGTAAATTATTATTCCCCGCGGAATAAAGTTTCGCGAACGTGTTTACAAATTATCCCAATAGTTGAGAGAAAAAAAAAAAAAAAAAAAAAAAAAAAACGGACTTCGGAGAAACTAAACATTGATTGCAGCCTCTGAAGAAGCGATGTCAGTATGAAAGGAATGTTGGAGAGAAACAAAATTGAGTGTAGTTGCGAAGCGAATTGTACTGGTGGCCAACCATATTTTTACGTTCGGAGGCGGCTTGCTGAAAACAATGATAAATATTCGATTAATCAGTTAATGGTGTCATGATAAAATGAGAAGTCAAAAGCATGGGCTAGTTTTAAAAAGGAGGTGTATTGCAAGAAAAACATGAGAAGCGTAGCTCATAGTTACAGAGATTACGATTCTTGATGAGGCGTCCGAGCAGTATCACGGTGTAGAGAAAACGACGAAGTACGCTTCAGTTCCCTCTACAAGTTGAATGGCGGCTGCCTGCCGTCCTCCCTAGGTTTCTAACTTTGTAATTTATCCAATTTCTCTAGACGGGCTTTTTTTGCTAAACGAGAAACCTTTCGTTCAGACGAATGAGGAATAGCATTTCATTTCATGTTTTTAAATGTTAGTTTCTGGAATATTGCTGAGATTTTATTGTGCTAATAATTTATCATTGTGTATATGAATGTGGCAAGATGAACGGTTCCTCCGTGACGCCACTGTCCCTGTGAGAATGTGTACTTGCTTTATTTTGTAGGTGGATGTATGAGCATCTTTTAGCCTGGTAGTTTGAGTGTATGTATGAGAATTTTCGTCGTGAGCTGCTGGCTGCTCGCTACTTGTGTTTCCCTGCCTTAGTGTCGATAGTTAGTCGTTGCCTACCTCTGCTTTTGATGCTACCCAAGAGGTTCCTCCAACTTTTGGGTCCATTTGGGTTGCCAATGTCTGGTGGCGAGCCTCGGTAGGACGAGTGAGTCTAGGTTCTTCCCACCACTGCGGATTTCTTGGGTTTTTCCGATTTTCGGCACTGGCGGGCGACTCGCTGGCCGTCTCTTCACTCAGTGGCTGCGCTTCGACCTGGTAAGATGTTCTGAATTTCTTTCCTCCCTTGAGATGGTAGCGATTCGTTATCTGGTTTATTCAAGTTAGACTTCAGAACTTAGGTTCATTTTTCGGAATAAATTTCTCCGATTATGTATGGAAGTGTACTCAATTTCATTTCGGTGATTTTTCATAGGTAAACGTGGTGAATATGTAACTAATTCGGTTTGATAACGGCTGCGAATCGGTAACATTTGTGAGACTGGCTGGTGGTGTACGAACTCTGTTTAATTTCTTTCTAGCTCTGTGGGATGCGACTAATGTGCGGGAATATTTTTATTCTGTATATTGCATGTGAAATATTGTTCTCTATTTTCTCCTTCTGCAAGTGATACGTACTCCATGTGGTGCGTTCTTAGAACAAAGCCTTCTGCTACCCCTGTGTCTGTTTCTAGACCCTTCAGGCAAGAAATCATGTATGTATCTTTCTGATTTCCCTTAGTACACCGCGATCTCCGTCTATTTTAAATTGCTGTTTAGTTTCCAAACTTGTACTTTGCATTCGGACTCCATCAGTAAATTCTCTTCTAGCCTTGTACTACCCTCTTTATTAGCTTGCTTATGAAATACTACGTACTTCTAGCGGCTGCATGTCGTATTTCTTAGTTGATTCACAAACTTTGAATTTATTCCATTTTTCTGTTTCTGAAGACTGGATTTCGTCCATCCGTGTAAATGCTTCCATTCGAGTCTGGCTTTATTTCCTTAGCTTCTTTATGATATCGTACGCGTTTCTAAGGGTTGCATGCCGTAGCGACTTTTCTTTATTTTTTGGAAATTGATTTTTTTTATTTTTACTGGTCTTCAAAACCACGTGGTTCCGAACTCCGACTTCAAGGGTTTATAGCTAGTCACTTGAGTTCTCGCCACTGCTCACATACTAGTGCCTTACTATTGTGTATTCTTGCTTCGTAATCTATGATTCCGTTGAATTTTGTTGAAATGAATACGATCGTTAAGCACTTCGCCTTCAGTGGGGTGCGAGTATGTGATATAGCAGACATGTGCCGTGTGTCGCAGTAAGTCTGCATGCTCACGGTCTGATTTAAATGGAAATTGATCAGCTATTATCGCGTACCATCTCAAGTAAAGAATGACACACCAGAGCCACCTACTAAGTTTATTTTCCTTGTGTTGTGTGGTACATCCTGGTTCGCTGAATTTGGCCTACGATAGAGGCACCTGCTCCGGTTTCCTATCAGCACGCTGGGTTGGGTGAGTTTCACATTGCTGTGACTGAATGCTTTTTGATTGTAAATTCTTCCCCCAACGATGTCCAGTTCAGATTATTTTAAGTTAATTTTCAATCGGGTGCATATTTATTGTTTAACAAAATTGGTTCCCCCATTTGCTCATGTTTGAACTGAATAAATAATTTATTGTCAGTGAAATTTTATTCTACTTATGAATATTAGTTGATGAATACCCTCCCTTTTATTTAATGTTGTTTTTCACCAGTGCTGAGAACAAATTCAGATGCAAATTAATATATTTTTAATTCCGTTCCGCCATAAATGTTCTCTCGGCCACCTTCATTAAATGGTTTAGTTCGCAGTGGCCTGTATATTGATGATTGTATGTAATTCTCGTGATCTACGACGTGTGTCGGCCACCATCTCTTAGTCTTCCTACTACTAAAGTCAATTTTGAGTCAGTTCTACATTTTGGTCCGTGGAACAAGATTCTGTTGCAGGAAGTAGTCAGTAGTTCACGCGAACCCTTTAACTGGTTCTTACGGCCAGAACTATATGTTTGAAGTAAGCTTTTATCTGTCTCCCTTCAGCTACAATTAATTTTACAAATAACGGTAGTTACTTCGGGTATCAAAAACAAAAAGGTGAGCAGAAGAATACTTTGAAGCGAGAACTAAGACGCTGGCGACAAGCGTCACTGATAATTTACGTGGAAATATTTAATGTAATGCTACAGCTCCTTCGATGTACAGATTTCTCATTAAGGCAAGACCCTGTCTTACAAACAAGTAGTTCCTTCTTTGTCACCCACTCTTAGAGTTTTCTCTTAGCTGCAGATATTCTGTATTGCCACAAGATCTGACATAATCACTTGGTGTCGTGTGGTGATTGGCGTAGCTGCCTTCTGTTCTGAATGCCGTCAGCTCAAACCCGACCCCGACGGTTAGTTAGTACTTGCTTATATACTTCTTGTAATGACCTTACAAAATTAATTCTGTTAAAAATGGTATGCATGTATGTAATACACTCCAAAATTGCTTTTGAGTTAACTTTTGCCGCGAATTAGCCGTACGCCGTGGGGCGCCGTGCTGCGGTGAGTGCGGTCGTTCGCCGTCGGGTGTGGGAGTATTTCTTCCGGCATGGGTGTATATGTTGTCCTTAGATTAGTTTACATTAGTTTACTTTGTAAGCTACTGACTAGTAACCAATCAGTTGAGTCTCATAGATTTACAACATTTAAACAATGATTTTACACCATCTCGAGATAAAACGAAATGAAACGCATCTAGCAAATATTTTACATTATACCGTAATCAGTAAAAAAGGAAACTGAATATTTCAGCCTAAATAATTTTCATTTATTCTACATGGAAAATTCCGGTGTAAGTTGTAGGAACTTAAAGACAAAGGTATTGCCACCGTTAACAAATACATGGGAACCTAATCCTTTCATCGACATGAGATTTAAGTGAAGAATACGAAAATGAATAAGCTATCAATTGGAGTATCCTTCGATAACAAATGAATGCCACTCACCACTTATAAACAGCATGCAGTCTAGAAGGCAGATAGACAAATTCCTGATCAAATGACTCATGAAGAGTGTTGGGGGATTCAGTGACAACGAGACTCGTGAACTGTCGGACTTGCAGCACAGAAGGAAAATGCGCACGTATTCTGCGTCATAGTGGCGGTGTCTGGCATGCTTCAGGTGCGACATCACGAATGATTATGTGGTAGTTCGCATTGAAATTACAAGTAGTGCTTATATCAAAAGCCACCACCTACAAGTAACACATCTTCCACATCTGAATAATAGGACTGACAGAACTTAATTTGACAAAGGAGGACGGTCTACAGAATATGGTTGAGTGCCACTGTAGAAGGTCTTTCGAAAGGTATAAAATGCTAAACAGAAGTCATTCATAACGGCACGCCTGTGCAGAACTTCTCTTGCATTGATATCGAGCTTCAAAGTCTGTTAAGTTACAGTGACCACGTATCTAGCATTGTCTAACGTAAGTGGAGAATCACTCCGAACTTAAGCCTGTGAAGCCCAAGCGATCAGGCCAAGAAGTGAGGCGTACGTCTGTATCGGTTTGAGGAAATTGCGAAACTTAACAACTCCTTCTTGCTGCTATCTGGAGAATTGTCTTTCATCAGAGGACTGGGAGTAGCGAAAGATGAGTATTCTTTCTAATAAGAAAACGGTCTTCACTAGTCCTGATCTTATTTATAAAAATTGTGTGCTAATAAGAAAATGGTCTTCACCAGTCCTGATCTTATTTATAAAAATTGTGTGCTAGAGGTAGGTTTGACAACCGCTCCTCTGACGTCACAACTACTGTACCTCTAGGAATGGCTTTCCGAATTCTGACACTTTCCCACGATCACATTTGGGCTACAGATCTGAACACAGTAAAACGTGGAGTGCGTGGAGGATTGCCGCCTGTGCCCTCCCTCAGTTCAGACCTTATATCCCGTTGGAGCCGCCCCCAAGCACCGGAAAGCGTTTTGCCCCCCTGTGAAGGTCGTAAAGTCACCGCCTACTCAGTGCTTCCGCGGTGCGTCCCAAGAGCGAAAAAGCCTGTTCCTCGCGTTTACTCCCTTTGAAGGAGCACTGGCCGTCTTTGGACGATGTCAATGAGGGCTAGGTGTTGTTATCCATCACTAGACCACTATCCTGCCGCATGATGGTGAGCCACCATATCATAAAAACTTTTTTTAACAGACGAAGCAGCCGCCTGCAGCATTCAGCTCTACCATGACAGGCTACACTACGAACTATCCACATCTGGAGTTACTTAAAGTAGATAATTTAACATGAAGCCAATGGTAATATCACTGCTCGAAAATTAAATAGATGCTAGAATATAAATTAAGTAAAAAATAAAGTATCAACAACTAAATGCGAGTAAAAATGGATTATAAATACGAAAGAATACATGAACACCCCTTGTTATCAAATTAATCTCTCATTGTTGATACACGTATCTCGTCATTTAATCGACCTCACAGGGTATCATAAATAGACATAAAAAGAGAATTTATGTGAATAATCGCACATAGTATGCGTGACGTTTTAAAATTTGTTATTTGATGTGAATGATTTTCTGACACACCTTGATTTACAGGAGATAGATGAAATAAAATTAACACATTACATGCACGCGATATTTATTTATTGGTAATGAATTGTCCTACCATTGGCTTTGAAAACAGCAGACATTCTTCGAGATACAAATTGATAACAGGTTCCAGTGGAATATGATCCAGCAGCACGAATGTGGGTTTATCACATTTACAGCATTGACACTAAACCACAGTAAATAACTGAACAGACTTCTAAGCGACTATAAAGAAAAAAAAAGACTAAATATAAGTGGCATCTTAGATTATGAAAATCACTGACGTATATAATCCAGATACATGTGGATACAACGGCTAAACATTTGTGGCAAGTAACAAAACAACAGTTAAGTTAAGCTTGTGGGACTTAACTACGGGGTCATCAGTCAAAACAACAGTCATTTAGTGTTCCAGAAAGTGTTATAAATGCGAGGATTGGAGAAAGCCTCTACCAAGTGCCAGGAAGCGAACCCTCTTCCTGTTACTCAACAAAGCAATTTTTTTTAACCATACGGCCTTCAAGCCCTCTGTGACTCACAATATTATTGTAAAACCTTAACGTTTCACAGCGTACTAAATGTTCAAACCAACTTCCGGTTGACGTCGTCGACCACCGCCGAGATTTCGACAGGAGCACACCCTGCCATTCTCAAGGCTCGACTGCACTCAAGGAAGTAATGTTCACGCAAATTTAATACGCCGGTTTTCGAAGGGGAAACAAGAAAGATGACACACACAGTATAACTAACTCAACCAAAGTTGACCAACATTTGAAATATCAATAATTACTATTAATCAACACGTGAGGCAGAATTAATTCGACGACCGCGGTGGCCGAGGGGACTGAGGCGCTCCAGTCACGGTCTGGACGTCCGCTTCGGTCGGGGGTTCGAATCCCCCCTCGGGCATGGATATTTGTGCCGTTCTTAGTGTTAGCTAGTTCATAAATAGTTTGTAAGTTTAGGGACTGATGACCCCGTGGTTAAGTCCCATAAGCTATACAAACATTTGAAAATTTTTGAGAATTAATTCTAAATTAAAGGAGAGGAAGGAAGAAGGGTTAGGAAGGAAAGGATGGACGGTGGCTGCTTTTAGGGCATTGAAATGAAACAATGGCGACAAGTGAAAATGTGAGCCGGATCGGGAATCGAACCCGGGTCTCCCGCTTTGGGCCAACGGTCGCCTTAACCACTTGGCCACCCGTGCTCGAAAGAACAGACACCACACCAAAATAATAATAATTAATTCCGTCCCTCTGCTTTTTGATGAGAGACTGGACCGGATGTCATCGGACGAGGCTTCCACCAGTTTTTCCATCCTTCTGTAAATAATTCGTGTTAAAATTTTACAACCATGACTCGTTGAACTGATAGTTCTGTTATTTTCACACCTGTTTGCGCCTGGTTTCTTTGGAATGGGGATTGTTCCGTAAAGTCTGAGGGTATTTCCTCTGTCTCATACATCTCACGCACCGGGTGAAATAGATTTGTCATGGCTGGCTCTCCCAGAGACATCAGTAATTTTGACGGAATGTACTGTACTGTATATCGAAACAATATTACTAAATTGGGTGTTGAGTTTTTCATTACTTTCTGATGTGTTAGCTTCGTCTAACCACACTCCTCCTTAATGCTCGTCGGTGGTTGTCAGTTAAGTTTGGGTTTCACCAACTACTCCTCTTCGTCAATGACCTTCCACTTTGATTTGTGTATGCTGTGACTACCGAGGATAGTATCGATAGAGAAACGTTAAGCATTGCATTCGTTTCTGAAATGCTCTCACTAACTGCGTACCATCGAAATGGCCTGTTTTAGGTTTGAGAGATATGCATTTCACTGATTATTTCTGTCGACCGTCGAAGAGCCGCATAATTTGCCGCAAGATGATGTAGAAAACATCTCGCATTATCTTTTCACTGCGGTTGCGTATCACAAGCAGATCACATAGGTATCAGATTTTAGAATTTCTTTATATTTATAGTACTTGAAGTTCAGAACTCAAATAACAATCCGCCAAAGCCATTCTAAGTCACTCTCAAAAATTCTGGAGAAAATCGACTTTGAAGTTCTGCAAGTACAGGTAAGTACAACTAATTAACAACACTTAAAGCATATGTCGGTGAAGCTCAGGTGGTAGCGTTCTGGCACCACAACCATAGGGTCGGTACGAATCCCGTTGCGACACTTTTTTTTTTTTTTTTTTTCGATTTCAGTAATATAATTTCTTTCGGCATCACTAATTCCACATGTTGTGTCAATTTTTGTTTTATGTGTATGTAGACGAGCTGAGCACCTTGTCATCACCTAAAACGATGATTGAGTAGGTTAGCTGCTTGGAAAGCCTTTAGTAGCTTTAGAGATGACTTTCCAAATACAGCGTCGTAGCTGTACACAGACTGATCAATCAAAGAATAGCGTCGTCAACTGTCAAGCCGATACTGTAAAATACGTATTTTTTTATTGAAACCATCATTATTAACAACCTTTCATAAAATATAGAAAATTACAAATAAATAAAAATAGGGCATTTTTCTTAAAAATTACCATTAGGTACTAAATTTGTGTAAGTGTTCGAACACGACGGAGAAAAAAAAATGTAACGGCACCATTTGAACCACCATGGTTGTAAGGCCAGAAGGATACTACCAGAGCGAGACCGACAGATGCTACAAGTGATTAAATATTGGTACTTACGAGTACTTGCAAAACTTCAAAGTCGATTTTCTCGACAATTTTTAGAGTTGCGTCGAGTGGCTTTCGCTGATTGTTATTTGAGTTCTGAACTCCGTGTACCATAAATAAATAAACATTTCTAAAATCCGATATCCATGTGGTGTCCTAATCAGTGCTAACGCGTACGCAGTGCTGCCAACAATATGTAGGATACTGCAAAGTGTTCACATTATTTGTGTGTCCCCTGTATCTAAGGAATGAGATAAACGTGAGAGTCCTTGGCTCTCAGACAGATGCTACTCGCAGAACTCTTGGACGAATTTTTGCTGCTACTTAATGTGAGAGTGTTGTATGCGACTGCTTTCCGCAAGCGTTTGAGATGCTTGTGATACAGATACGGTAGCGTTGACACAAAGCAAGGTGAGATACTTTGTGAACGCTGACACTGATCTTACTGAGGGAACATTTTTACAGGACGATTTTTACACTTTGCCGTGCGTCTTTTAGATAGCTTTAAACCACTTCATCGCACTACTTGCGAAATTAGATTGTCGCACTTTATTCGGAAGTCTGTTAAAACAGACAGTACCGCAAGTTTTTTTCAAATGCAGTAGGGTTAAGAAAGTGGCGTCACATTAATTGATGGCTGAATTAAGGAAATCATTTACTTTAATTAGTGCAGTGTTCGAACTATGACATTTTCGAATGTTGGACTGATATTTGTCAAATAAGCTTAGTTTAAACAAGTGTTGCGGCGTTTGGAGCGCCTTGGAAACGACAGGTAATATCTGAATTGGCAGAAAATCACAAGTCACTTTCAGGTCTTTTATTTGAGCTTTATTTATGCTTCTTCCCCAAGAGTTAGACATATTCTATTCTCGAGTTAAAAACTAAATACATCTGTTAAGATAGGTAATGAGCTATCTCAGACGTTCGTCATCATGATTACACTAATACCGTCGTTGCTTATTAGTGATTTTCTCATTGTCTTTATTGTTACGTGTTTTAGGTGGAATAGTCATAGTTAGTTATGCAGTTTTTTTGGTGGTAATGGCGACTTTTTTTTCACAGTTATTGACTGCGAGGGGATAATTTCATTCAATTCTTCAGCTGAGACCTGAAAAGCATTTGTTGCAAAAAGTTTAGTAACTTTGAATTCTTAGACCCTGGCGCCTAGTGCAGCCTGGTATTCTTTTTTTATCTTTTGACATAGATATGGTGACAGTCTGTATAATTTTACCTTTCTGATGATGGATGATATCCAAAAATGGTAATGTTCTAAATACAATAAACAGCTGATGGTTGACGAATTTTTCTAAAGAAACATGTGAGCCTCATGCAGCTGAAGCTGTAGAAAGAGCACAACAAGATTTTTAAGAAGGATTTGAAAACGGTACGGAAATCTGTAAAGAGTAATAATGTCTTGTTGTTAAGTAAGTCCTATAGTAGAGGAATTGGCCAACTATTGCAGGAATAGATGGGTCCAGAGTACCAGGTCACAAACTTCTGCCTCGGCGGAGCAGTCGAGCGCATTGACACGCTATGCTGCGAAGAGCGAGGCCGTTCCCCTTCGGGGGTTCGAATCACCCCTCTGACATGGACGCTTGTGGTGTCTTTAGTGTAAGGTATTTCATGAATAGTTTGTTACTTTAGGGACTGATGACCCCGCAGTTAAATCCCATAAGCTTCACAAACATTTGAATTTTGAATAATTTTCTTCAAACCTAACGCGAGTCAGGGTCAGGTTACAAAGGATATAGGTTCTTTATGTAAAAATTTCACAAATGAGGATACTGTGGTTATAGTGGGTGGTCCTGGAAATAGCATTGATGGACACTTTGTATATTCCATGACCTGATAAATCTATCATCAGTAACGAAGCATACTAGTGTGGGATTTGTGTCTGTTTACAGAGGCCAACAGGTAACCTAGGCCCCATTCGCCACCAGATGGCGCAGGGTTGGCATTGAAAGTTACGTGAATAAAATTATACATAAAACATCTTGGGCACACTATACTATGTGCAGTCATAGAAACTGTGAAAGTTGCGTGAATAAAACTACACATAAAACATCTTGGGCACACTATACTGTGAGCAGTCATAAAAACTGTGAAAAACATTTCTACAAAAATGTGTTAAGTCATGTAAAAATATATAAAGACATTTCTACAAAAATGTGTTAAGTCATATCAAAGTATATAAGACACCAATTTAAGTACATTAAAATTATTAATTGGATAGGGCGCACGACAAGGGAGGCGTGGGAGGGCCAAAGGATAGGATTTGGCGTTGCTAAATACAGCACAAACCACATGATAAATGTTAAAAAATACGCAGCCAGGCCACTGCGACGTTACAGTGACACAGCCGCTCATCACAGGCTACAAGCTACCATTGCAGAAAAATCTTTCACGAGTACCAGGGGGCAATATGTCATATAACATTTATGTGCCCTGATGTCGAGACAACTGATACAATCCGACAATATGAGTACAATCAAGGTTTAAAAACCGAAACCAATGACAAAATAGGCAGTATACAAGTGCCATTGAATCACAACAATTCTCGTACAAGTGGTAGGTGGATGCGGTGTGGTGTTTTTTTTTTTTTTTTTTTTTTTTTTTTTTTTTTTTTTTTTTTTAAGTTAATTATTTACAAAAAATAATACATGTTACATACAACATAATATATGTTGTAAGATACAATGAACAATAGGATACATGAGACATGTCCAGTGGACAGCTGTGTTAAGGCATACATTTGAATAAGGTACAATTCTATAGACTATAGTAGTCTCACATATTACATGAAACATATGTTGTAAGATATAATGAACAATAGGAACATGTGACATATCTAGTGGACAGTTGTGTTCAGGGATACATTTGAATAAGGTATAATTCTAAAGACTAAAATAGATCAACCATATGTCATAGATAAATGGACCTGTGTTGAAAAGGGGGGTAAGGAAATTGACTAGCAGTTGGGTGGTTATAATAAAATGTAAAACTATTTTCAGGCTACAAAATTATACCTATGGTAGAGTCATCTTTTAAAATATATTGCCATATGTGTAACTAAACCAAATCTGATCACACATAGTCAGACACTAAATATAACAGTATTAAAAAGAGGGAAACATAAAATATTAACAATGGATAATACCTGATGGTAAGAAAAAATGTAAAGGTATGATAAATTACAGGTTATACCTGTAGTACAGCCATATTCTTATTTGGATATAATCTAAACATAAACCAAACTGAACATTCACAGTCATGGAATAAAATGGCCAGTATATATAAAAAAAAAGACAAATTTTTTTTAATAATTTTTTTTCTTTTATTCTGGATATTGGATACAATCTTAGTGGTTATAAGGCTCTGTAAGACAAAAAGCAAAATGTGTCTATCAGACAAGTATAGCTCCAGTGCTAATGATGTACCTAAACATAAGGAATACTGTAAAATATTAAGAAATAAAATTCAGTCTTCTAGGTAAATGCACTGTGAGAAGAAGATAGAAATGTCAGGAAATAAAATAAGAAGGGATATAGTGAAAGAGGAGACTGGTAGAATCAAAATGAAACAGGAGCAGATAGCATAGATATTAAATGAAAATTAGTAAATGATGAATGTAGATGCAAATCTATGTAACAGGTACTTTGTATCTGTTGTGATGGAATTGGATTGTCGGGGTAAGTAAATAATCCCACTGAATATCTGAAACAACTTCAGATACATGAATATGTCACTCACTTCACCTCAAGAAATAAGGTCCATAATAAAATGTTAAGAACATAGAAATCTTAGGGTTATGATGGGAAAAAAAAGATAATTAAAGCACGTTCTTTTGAGTATAGAACAATTTTCAGTTATTCATGTAACCAGACTATTATCAGTGGAACATTTCCTGATTGGTTAAAGTATGCAGATATTAACTTTGTATTCAAGAAAGGGGACAAAGTGATACCATCAAATCACAGACTTATTTCATTTTTTGTTAGCATTCTCAAACACTCTTGAAAAGGTAATATACAAGCAGATTCTCAACCACCTGAACACAATAACATATTGCCCAAAACATAGTTTGGATTTCTGAACGGTTCTGATATCGAGAAACCTGTTTACACCTACAGTGAGCATGTACTTGATTCATTAGGCAATAAATTACAAGCAGCAGTTATTTTCAGTGATTTCTCAAACACATTTGATAGAGTGAAACACAACATCCTTTTAAGTAAATTATAATTCTATCGTGAGAAGGGAAGTGCCGCAAAATGGTTCAATTCATACCTGACGAATAAGAAACATAGGGTGTCAGTGAAATAGGCTAGTGAATTAAGCCATCGGTCATCATCAGAGCCGGCCGCAGTGGCCAAGCGGTCTGCGGCGTGTCAGTGACGGCCTACACTGTCGCTGCAGTCGGGGGTTCGAATCCCCCCTCGGACATGGATGTTTGTGTCGTCTTTAATATAAGCTAGTTCATAAGTAGTTTGTGAGTTTAGGGACTGATGACCCCGTAGTTAAGTCCCACAAACTCTACAAACATTTGAAACTTTTTTTCATCATCGGATTGGGAAGATATATTCTGGGATTACAAGGATCCACCTTAGGGTCGTTGCTTTTTCTTGTTTACATTAACGACCTCTCATCAGTTACACTGCAGGAATCAGAGTTCTGTTTGCAGACGATACAAGTATTGCAATAAATAGTATGTTGAGCATAGTTCTAGAAAGGCGTACTAACTCATTGACTTTAAATTTTCAAAAGCCTTTTCACATGCAGTTTCTGAGGGGTTTCCATCCAGCACATGCGTAAGGTATGAATAAGAGCAGAAGAGATTAACAGTTTTATATTCCTGGGATTGTTGTTGTTATGGTCTTCAGTCCGGAGACTTGTTTGATGCATCTCTCCACCCTGATCTTCATTTCCTCATAAGAACGGCAACCTACATCCATCTGACTCTGCTAATTATATTCATCTCTTGGTCACCCTCTGCGATTTTGACACCACACACTTCTCTCCAACGCAAAATTCACGTTCCTTGATGTCGAAGAATGTCCTACCAATCGAGCCCTTCTTTTAGTCAAGGGAAACTAGAAATTCCTTTTCTCAGCAATTACGATCAGTACCTCCTCATAAGTTACATGATCCACCCACCTAATCTTCACCATTCTTCTGAAGCACCACACTTAAAAAGCCTCTATCCTATTCGTGTCCGCACTGTTAATCATCCCAGTTTCAATCCCGTATAAGGTAACACTCGACACAAATGCCTTCAGAAAGGACTTCCTTACACTTAAAATGAAATTAGATGTTAGGAAATTTCTCTTTTTCAAAAACGCTTTTCTACCTGTGGCCATTGTGCATTTTATATCCTCTCTACTGCGACCATCATACGTTATTTTACGGCCCAAGCAGCAAATTCGTCTGCCACTTTTATTGTTTCGTTACCTAATCTAATATCTTCAGCATCGCCTGATATTCTTAGACTGCATTCTAATACCCTTGTTTTGCATATCTTGATGTTCATCTCATACACACCTTTCAACACATTGTCCATTCCGTTCAACTGGTCCTCCTGGTCCTTTGCTGTCTCTGACAGAATTTATAATGTCATCGGCAAAACGCAATCTTTTTACTTCTTCGCCCTGAATTTTAATTCCTTCTCCAAATCTCTCCTTGCATTCCTTTATAGCTTGCTCAGTGTACAAATTTAATAGCATTGGAGAAAGGCTACAACCCTGTCTTACTCCGTTCCCAACCACTGAGTGCCTCTCACGTCCTTCAATTCTGACAACCGCCGTCTACAAAAGCTAGAACTGTCTGTTTGCCTTTCCTTAATCTATCTTCTAAAGTGTTTATTGCCTTCCGTGTTCCTACATTTCTCCTGAATCCAAACTGATCTTCCCTAGGTCAGCTTCTACCAGCTTTTTCAGCCTTCTGTAAATAAATTCGTATTAGTATTTTGCAACCATGACTTATTAAACTGATGCATCCGTAAATTTCACACCTGAATGCTCCTATTTTCTTTGGAATGGGGATTATTATGTTTTTCTTAATGTCTGAGGGTATTTCTCTGGTCTGATACATCTTACGTACCAAGTTAAATAGTTTTGACTGGCTCTCCCAGAGGCTTCAGAGAATGTCGTCCACTTCTAGGGCCTTGATTCGACTTAGATCTTTCAGTGCTCAAATTCTTCTCTCAGTATAGTATCTCCTATTTGGTCTTCATCTACTTCCTCTTCCCTCCCTACAAAATTGTCCCTCAGTTCATTTCCTTTGTATATACTGTATATACTTTTCCACCTTTCAGCTCTCCCTTCTTTGCTGAGAACTGGTTTTCCAATTATATTCATACTGCTGCTTTTCTTTTTTCCAAATGTCTCTTTCATTTTTCTGTAGATGGTATCTATTTTTGCCCTAGTTATACAATCTTCTACAGACTTGCAGTTGCCTTCTAGCCACTTCTGCTTAGTTTTTTTTTTTTTTTTTCCATTTCCTATCAATCTCATTTCTTAGTCGTCTGTACTCCATTTTGCCTGTCTCATTTACTGCATTTTTTAAATGTTCTCCTTTCATCAATTAAATTTAGTGTTTCCTGTGATATCCAAAGAGTTTTTGTAGGTCTTGTCTTTTTACCCATTACATCACAATTTGATAATAAAATAATTGGGGAGGAGCACACAGCAGAACTACAGAAACGCCTAAACGAATCTGTATTGGCAATTCGAGTATTATCAGATATACGAGACCTAAAATAAAGAAGCTTATATTCTTTGCTTACTTTCATTCCATAATGTCAAGTGGTATAACTTTTCGAGGTGACTCTTCAAATCAAGGAAAAGTTTCCATAGTCCAAAAGAGTGTCATACGTATTATTCGCCGATTACATTCACAGACATCCTGTAGAATCCTCTTCAGTAAACTGGGTATTCTAACCACTGTCTCTCAATATATTTATTCCTTAATAAAATTTGGCATAAATAATATATCCCTTTTTCGAAAAAAAAAAAAAAAAAAAAAAAAAAAGGCTCAGTTCATACATACAATAGCAGTAACAACACCGATCTACAAAAAGAGTCGAAAGCATTTACTTAAGTTCAAAAAGTGGTCAACTACTCAGAAACACACACTTTCAATAAGTTATTAGCAACCATAAAAACTAGCTACAGATAGAGATTAGTTTAAGAGGATCCTGAAAGACTTACTGATGGTCAACTCCTCTTACTACATTGACACATTTTTGAATAAAACCAAATTATATAAGTATCTGTATTCATGATATTAGTATTACTATATCAGCTCGTGAAACTAAGGAAAAATACATATTTTGACACGTTCAATATCCACGACATCTCCTCAACATGGATTTATGGGCCGAACAACTAATCTAATCCAATCTCAAACTTGTTTATTGTAATCGAAGTACATTATATATTCATTGTATGCAATTGCTGTAAACTCGAAATTTACATGTAGAAGCGTTTCAGGACCTGAAGAAAATGTATGACGATGCTGTGGTAATAATTCACAGTGCACTTAAAAATTTTACACGCCAACATGGACGCACACCAATTAAAAACACTCAATACTATGAAACTTCGTGAGCTTTATGCAGAACCTTGCTCACTTCTTGAGCAGCACGGTTTGAAAAATAGCTGAGTGGTATTACAGAGATCAATTGAACATGTCAGAGGTTATCGAAGGTGACTTGGTTGCCGCTGCAAAATATATTCTATAAATATGATACGATAAAACAAGGTGAATGTGTCGTGAATCAAAAGATTTAGGAATAATTTGAGGAAATTCTGTGTATGGAATCAATATAATATTTTTCATTTATTGTTCACAGGGTTCTTAATTAATTGCATTTTGTTTATTGCACCAGGTTACAGTAAGAATTTCGGAGATAATTGGTACATCCATTCTGTTTTTTGATATAAATAAAATAAAAAGTTTTATGGGTCTTGTTCCGCATTGCTCTGTCGTTGAATATGACAGTCTCACTGTTTACGTCGTTTTTTATTCTGCGACGTCAGCATCGGCATCACCAAGATTTCTTCATAAAAAATCGGTATTTACTTAGATTGGAAGCCATTTGTCTCCAGCAAATTGTTTGTAGACTGACTGAAGAACCGGTTTTACATGCCCCATTTGTATAAATCGGACATAATGGTTTACAAAATCTATAGAAAATGCCGTTGGTTCTATGCTTCTATGTCCAGCATAGCTTCAGCACAACACATCTGCCTATTTACACTGCAAATCACATTTATGTCCCTGGCATAGGGTTTAACCATTAACACATACATCATTCAGTTTTCGATTCGATTTCTCTACTTTTTATTTATTTTTATTTTACTATTATTATTATGACCATAGCTCCGAATGTAGATGAGTGCAAACAAAATATTTTCGCATTCGGAGGAGAAAGTTTTTGGAAAGTTTAAATCTCCGCAACATTTATAAAGTTGCCGATTTCGAGTGTTTCGTTTGAGGACGGATTTAGGACACTTGATCGAGTGTCTGGTTCACCGCGAGCAGTTAAAAGTAGCTGAGTTTGTGTGAGCCGTTTGCGTGTACACAGGAAACGAGAAAGAAACCTGAGTTACTCCACTGCGTACTCAACAAATAATGCTGCGAGAAACCATATTTCGATGGTGTAAATCGGAATCTCGTAACTCCATTTGGTACGTTTTACATGAAACCCAAAAACGGCATCTTGAAAATACAAAGAAAATATCAGAAATGAAATGTGCAGCTGTATTAATACGTATTGAAAGAGCCGAAATTCTTCGTCAGGAACAAACATAATACGTTATTAGAATTAAATGGCTGTCATGGACAAATGGAGTTACGATCTTTTCGTTGCTTGCCATCGATTTGTTCTAACGTTCTTCAAAGGCACAGCAACGAATTTTTCGACACGTATATATTCACAGGGATTCTTTTCTTTACTTTCACTTCAAACTAATTCACGACGAAGAGTGATGGGGTTCAGTTCCGAATTATAAATTAAGCGTGATTAGTATTCCTTTTGAAGTGAAAAGGATTGAAAATGTTTGTTTTAGTTTTAGGTAAGTGATCTTCTGAGAGCTCTGATTAGGGTAAATAACTGTTACATGTGAAAGAAAGTGAAAAGTAATTAGAAAATCGCAGTGACTCGTCACTAATGAGAGCAGCACTGGGCACTATTTAAAAAGACGCACAACAAGGCGTCCGCTATCCTGACTTTCTACATGTGTGTTAGTTAGAGCCTGAGGAGCGACTGCCGTTATCTTCGCTCATTTCGCCGCAGGTTTTACAGCGAATTTCTCCGCCCGCAACCGTAATTTCAGTCGAGGGCTTTGCTGCACAAAGGCGGGGAGACGTTGCGAGTTGCTCGTAATCTGCGGCGCAAGACGAGCGCAGGTGGGGCCGACCGCCCAGGTCGCGTGCACGTGGGTGTGATTTCTGGCAGCGCCGGGGTGCGTTATTATGCAAATAAGGCGGCCGCCGCAGACAGCACTTCATCACGCAAAGCGGGGAAGCCCCGGGGGGCGGCTGCCCGCGCGCGACGCAGTGCTGCCAACGTGACTACCTGCGCGCGCGCGCCCCGCCGCCGGCAATTCTCACTACGGAGCCCGTGGAGCACGGATCCACAATTTCCGAGAACGAACTTACACACGCCCGCTGACTGTCTCTCTCCTCTCTGCGCTCCTCTTCTCGCCTAAAACACACCCACATACACACACACACACACTCACACGCTCACGTTTGGCGAATCTACGGCCCACTTTATTGCGTTTCCGTTCCGTTGATATCGCGATGAGGAAACTTCCTGCCGAGTCGCTATTGTAACAGGTCGGTTTGCTGTAAGGGAATTTATGTCTAACAGATATATTGCTCACGACGAGCACCGAGCACTCCTCGTCGGCGACTGCCCCGCCCGCTCGCCCCTCACCTTGCCCACACACACACACACACACACACACACACACACACACACACAGCCGTCACTTTCTCTCTCCTTGGTGCCTCCCTTCGTTCCTTCCTTCTCCTCCTTCCCCTCCCGTGATCCCTGCCGCCCGGTTGGCGAGATATTGAATCTCAAGTTTGTTCCGGCCGTCGGCGGAGGAACTGTTTGCGGCGAAACCTTTGGTCTGCTGCTCGTTTCCGTGCCAGCCAGGCGCCCATCTGCAGCCGCCGCTGATCCAGCGAATTACGGGCTTCCGGCAGACACCTCTGGCCACCTTTTAGCGGTACGCGAGTCTGTTGACACGGGTGGATCCCCTCTTGAGTGTCTGCTGAAGCTCGGATGGTCGGCTCCAGAGCGGGAAAAGTGATCCCGCGGGCATTTACTTACGTGTTTGTACACGATAAATCACTCAAACCTTAAGTTCGTAAATACCGCCAAATACCTAGGAGTTACAAATACGAGGAACTTACAAGGAAAGTACATGGGCTCGAACAAACATATATGTATGGACGTTTCGTTAAAGGATCTCTACATACACCTCAATGTGCTGGTGGGTATAGTTTTTTTTTTTTTTTTTTTTTTTTTTTTTTTTTTTTTTTTTTAACCATTCTCTAGATAGCACCGTAGATGTAATTGTAAACGCCACACGTAATGCAGATATGTAATAATCATCGTACATGTTCTCTATCGAATTGTCATCAAAAGCCGTGATGATAGTTGCACTTTAATCTTCTTCCCGAAAGACTGTTGATAGCCGGCCGTGTGGCCGAGGGGACTGAGGCGCTCCAGTCACGGTCTGCACGGTCACTACGGTCGGGGGTTCGAATCCCCCCTCAAGCATGGATATTTGTACCGTCCTAGTTCGTAAGTAGTTCATAAGTAGTTTGTAAGGTTAGGGACTGATGACCCCGTAGTTAAGTCCCATAAGCTTAACAAACATTTGATTGACTTTTGATATTCACTGTCACTGCTTCCATCGCCTCTTCCCGCACTTAGCGTAGCACTACCGCTTGTAATGTGTTGTTCGTCATTATCATCCCTATTATTATTATTATGAGTTTGTAACAACAGTATATAACTTATACTCATATTTCTGTACCATAACATACACGAGAAATCATGCAAATGATTCATTTCCTACACTAATACCATCTTATCGAAGAAGGGTGCTTCGTAACTTCATCTTAACTAATTACAATGCATTAACAGGATTGATTAGCAATCGCCGCCTCATCTGACGCTTCACCACACAAATAACGTCACAAAACGCAACTTCGGAGGCACACTGCATCGTCCCTACAGGTCAAAGTGCAATGTGGCATGGTACACGCAGAGGCCTCTAACAGACGACTGTAGAGTTTTGCAGATGCGGGAGTATCACTAGTGCAATAAGGGATGTTTACATTATCTCTCATACGATTTTGGTGTATATGTGTTTGTTCCAGCCCAAGTGATTTCCTTGTTATACCGGAGAGAATATATAGGAAATGTTGTGGGGAAGACAAACCGAAAGTTACGTTTCACTGGCAGAACGCTTTGAAGATACAACAGCTCCGCCAAAGAGACTGCCTACATCACACTTTTGCGTCCTCTCCTGGAATGCTGTTGCCCAGTGTGGGACCCTCTCGAGGTGAGACTGATGGAAGACATTGAGATGGTTGAGAGGACAGCTCGTTCTGCTCACGTTACAGAGGAGAAATAGTCACAAGGATGTAGCCAAAGGGGGGGGGGGGGGATCTGGACCCCCTATCACCTAAACGATAAATTACTACTCAAACTTTTGCTACGGACAAAACACACACACACACATACTCGATGGTGGACTCGAACCTCCGACCCTCCGAAGATGCAGTAGCTCATTACAAACAGTACTGCAAGGTTCTGAAAAATGTCATTAAGAATGCAAAAAGAATGTGGTACGCAAAAGGAATAGCAAACTCTCGGGATAAAATTAAAACTATCTGGTCCGTAGTGAAGGAAGTGTCTGGTCAGCAGCAGCAGGTAGAAGATATAACGTCAGTGCTTAGTAGGAATGTTTCTGTTACTGACAAGTTAGATATATGTGCAATATTCAATAATCACTTTCTGAATATAGTAGGGGAACGAAACAAAACTCTAGTTTCTACAGGTAATCATATAACGTTTTTAGAAAATGCCTTTCCGAGGCTGTTACCTGAAATGGTCCTTCATGATACTTCCATAGGTGAGATTGAGTCAATAACTAAATCACTAAAGACTAAAGACTCTTGTGGATATGATGGGGTATCTAGCAGAATTCTAAAGTACTGTTCTCCATATGTTAGCCCAGTACTAAGCCATATTTGAAATTTTTCCTTTCAGTAGTGAAACCGCTTTATAAAAAAGGAGAAAGGGATAATGTAGACAACTATAGACCTATTTCTATGCCATCGGTTTTTTCTAAAGTTATTGAAAAGGCTGTATATTCAAGATTAATTGATCATTTCAGTTCACACAATTTATTGTCAAACGTACACTTTGGTTTTAGAAGTGGTTTAACGACTGAAAACGCTATATTTTCGTTTCTCTCTGAGGCACTTGATGGGTTAAATAAGAGACTGCGGACATTAGGTGTCCTCTTTGATTTAACAAAAGCGTTTGATTGTGTTGATCACAAAATATTGTTGCAGAAGTTGGAACATTATGGAATACGGGGAGTAGCCCACAACTGGTTCACCTCTTACTTTAATAATAGACAACAGAAGGTATTTCTCCGCAGTGTAGGAAATGGCTATGACGTGCAATCCCAATGGGGCACAATTAAGTATGGGGTGCCCCAGGGGTCTGTTTTAGGACCATTGCTGTTTCTTATTTACATAAATGATATACCTTCGAGTATAACAGGTGATTGTAAAATATTTTTGTTTGCTGATGATACCAGCTTGGTAGTGAAGGATCTTGCTCGTAATATTGACACAGTATCAAATAATGCAGTTCAAGAGATAAGTTCATGGCTAGTAGAAAACAAGTTGATGTTAAATCACAGTAAAACTCAGTTTTTACAGTTTCTAACACATAATTTGACGATAGCTGACATTCGGATTACACATAATGGGCATGTGATAAGTGAGACTGAACAGTTCAAATTTCTAGGTGTTCATATAGACAGTTGGCTGTCATGGAGAGCCCATGTTCAGGATCTTGTTCCAAAACTAAATTCTGCTATATTTACCATTAGAACAATATCTGAGATAAGTGATTTTTCAACACGAAAAGTAGTCTATTACGCTTACTTTCACTCAATTATGACGTACGGCATTGTTTTTTGGGGTAACTCGCCTGATGCAAAAAGGATATTTCTGGCTCAAAAACGAGCGGTTCGAGCAATATCTGGTGTAAGTTCGCGAACGTCATGTCGACCCCTTTTCAGTAGTCTGAGAGTTTTGACTCTGGCGTCACAATACGTTTTTTCTTTGATGTCGTTTGTTGTTAATAATATCAGCTTATTCCCACGAGTTAGTAGCTTTCACTCATTGAATACTAGACAGAAGTCTAATCTACATTTTCATCACACCACCTTAACACTTCTGCAAAAGGGGTACAGTATTCTGCAGCATCCATTTTCAATAAGCTGCCACAAGAACTAAAGAATCTTACCACTAATCCACACGCTTTCAAATCTAAATTGAAGAGTTACCACATGGCTCACTCCATTTATTCTGTCGAGGAACTCCTAGAAAAGTTAAACAATTAAGCTAATTTATTTTTTCTTTATTGATTCTTTTCACTTTGTCTTAAGATTGTGGTGTGCAAAGGACAACTTAAAATTTTTCTATTACCATTCTTGTGTAACAATTAATGTATTGACTTGTTCCATGACCATGGAGTCTCACTCCTCAATTGGGTCCTATGGAACAGAAAAACCAATAAATAAATAAATAAATAAAAATAAGACACTACCTAGCTACCATGATATTGTTATCAGTCATACGCCGAAAAAGGGATATGCACTATCGACAGTCAACACAGTCATCTCTATGGATTCCAATTATCGATACATCGATAACAGCATCGGCTATTGTCCAGTCGTCTTTTAGCCGTTGTACATTGTTGGCCTTGCTCCATTACTGCTATGATAAGCACTACAGTGGAATGCCGCCACTGCCGTTTATTTCTTTTGTGCTGTTAAGATAAGTTTCCAAATTTGAGTAAGTTCATAACAAGAAAAAAGAGAAAAACCGACTTTCATTTGTCCACTAACGTTATTGTGAGTTAAAATACTTATTACTATAATGGTTTATTTATCTATTTACAGCAGTGGAGTCGTTATTTGGAGTGGCAATATTTCAGTATATCATAAGACGCCTCACTCAGTACGTGTAATACTTTTTAAAGTTAGCTTTAAAGTTAGCTTTAATCTACAGGATGGATATGTTGCAATGCCAACAAGAGTCAAAGAACCAATAATCTTGGAAATAAAATTATAGACTTACGCTTCCTAAATCAATATGCAAGGTATTTGTACTGATGCAAAAATTAATGCAGATTTTGCGAAACACCAAGCTACAGTCGTGGCTGACGGGCAGCGAGCTTGGTGACATGCAACCGTGTCGTTGCCAGTGTTGAAATACAAACCAACACTTCTCATACTGGTAATCTGACCGTTTCGAATACCAACCTAAGGTTCTGCTGGCGTATATTGAAACAATTATTAATAAATGTTTTCCTCAATTTTGTATATAAAATATTGCAGTATTTATAAGGTCTTACAAACGCAAACTATGCGCATAAAATATAAAACATATGTTAGCCTAAGTTTGGTTTTACAATAAATGGAAAACATGAGCCTTTGAAAATTTCTCTTTAACCATTCGGACCCACTCTTTTACAATATCCAGGCTACGTCGCTGAGAGTCACGATTTGAGTTGGAAATCATTAAAAGAACGACGTTATTCGTTGTGGCGAGATGTATTTGCGAAATTTTAATCACCGACTTTTAATTCTGAATGTGAAAATATTTTTCTAGCAACCACCTACATAGGAAGACATGACTATCCCAATAAAATAATAAAAAATCAGATCTAAAACGGTACGATTTAGGTGTACATTTTTCCCGCGCACTATTAGAGAATGGAACGGTAGAGAAAGGTTATGAAAGTGGTTAATGAGCCCTCTGTCAGGCACTTAAATTTTATTTTCAGAGTATCTATGTAGATGTAGAAGTAGAGCAGGCTCCCGTCTAAAACACGAAACATGAAACTTTGGTTCTCCATCTTCACTAAAACCACATATTTGGGGCATATAATTATTAACGACAACATATATCCTGAACAATTAGCTGTTCAGGAACATATATTTCATGTCCCGTATGCAAAATGTGTTACGATCAGGTTAAATAAGTAACGAAATACGTTGTTACCCCTGATGGCATTTTACTGTAGTGTGGCCTAGAAAAGCCAACTAACAGACAGAGATTTTCATTGTCATGTCTACTCTGCAAATTTTATTCTCCCCTTCGTTGCTTCTTTTGTAATTAGTAGAGCCATTTTCGAGTTTTCTTAATCATTTGCGTAGCACGTAGCACTGTAGGGTAATGTGGTAGAATTTCGATAAAAGTACAATTCTGATCAACATAGAGTTTCACGCCATTTGTCAGTCTCGTAGTTTTGGTAGCACTTGCCTTTGTGTGGAGTTGTAGTGTGGCAAGCTTCTAAAGCTCCTCCTGTCTTTTTCAAGAATACACTACTTTCTGCTACGAAGGGATTACTTATAGTTGGGAGCTCCAAAATTAGTTGGGTAATGGGGCCCTTATGGAGGAATAGAAAGCCAATGTGCAATCTGTGTTACAGAGTGGAGTCATTCCAGATGTGAAATGGGTCTTTCCAGATGCCATGAGTAGCACAGGAGGTGGCTCATGTCAGTACCAACGATGTGTGTCACTTTGGATCAGAAGAAATTCTTTCGAATTTTTGAAGGTTATTTGAAGTGATCAAGACTGACCGTCTTGCTTTATAAAGATGGAGGCAGAAGTATCAATCAACATTATAGTTGACAGGACTCACTGTGGATCTTCGATAAAGAGGTTATTTGAGGATCTGATATAGAGGCTCAAATGGTTCTTCCATTGTGTAGGCTGTATATGCCTCACTTACGCAATCGGATGGTGAGTTTCTGTGTTCTGCAGAATAGGTAAGGCGTCTACTACATGCAGGAAGTTGTTATGGGGGTAGCAAGAGCTTTTTGGTATGGACTTTACGAGTTTTTGTGTTGGAGGTTCTCAGGAACACACAGAGAGGGTTTCAGTCTCAAACGGGATCTTGTCACAGATAGGAAGAATACATATCTAGAAACCACTCGTGTAACATTTGTAAATTGTCGTAGCTGTGTAGGAAAGTTACCAGAGCTCTAAGGTGCTAACAGAAAGTCCTGAAGCAAAATTTATTATGGATAGTGAAAGCTGGCTAGTCCGAGAGATATGTTCAGCCGAAATTCTTAAATAGAACCAAATCGTGATCATAAAAGAATGAATAAAATATGTGGTGACATGTTTATTGCAGTCATAAGCCGATTATCGTGCAGACAGATTGAATTAGGTAGTTCCTCTGGATTGGTATTGGTAGTAGTTATATCCGACGAACGGAGTAAGTTAGTAATTGTTTGATTTCACCGACCACTTTGTAACCTAACCGACCTACGCTACCGATAATCGCGAGTGATTAAACTTTAAAATGATCCGTGTGCCTCATGAAACAATTACCCGGATTAAGCTATCGCAGGTGAAACCGATAACGTAGTGGAGGTTACACACACAAACGATACTTTACTAGTCACTTCCCAATGACGATCGTTTGGTGCAGGAATTTTATACAAAGTAGTAAATATAACACCCGGGACAAAACTGTAATTGAATAAACAATTTTGACTAGGTGAGATAATACGATCGCCAGCTCATTGTACGAGCAACAAAATTATGGAAATTAATGAAATTTTGGTTAAGTAGCAAATTAATTACTGACTTATTAATTTGGAAACGACACAGACTGCAGTTTGAGTGAGCGCAGCAACGACACCATGAAACATAAGACAATGTAGAACCAGCAAATCCAACTTTCTCATGGAATAGCATCAACCAATAAAATTACTGTAGTGAACTGAAAATTTCTAGTAATAAAAGTTAGCATGCCCAACTTCTACATAACGAAATAGTCCATCACCTTAATGCTTGCAGTGAGGTTTGACTGTACTTTGACTGTCAACACTAATGCAAACTGTCGTAGTTGTGTTTGTATCTATTTTGACTGGTTGGATGTTTATGCAAAATTATTGACTGCAACATTAAGCAATTTACTCTTTCTGTAAAAGATTAACGTAATTACTGTTCCTAATCACTAATCTCCTAACCCTAACTATTGTCCATTAAACTAACAACAAAGTAACATATCAAATGGTATCTAATAATTACTCTGTTAAAACCGCACTTTTTGGCTCTTTGGCTGAACTTTGCAACGTAACTTTTGAACTCTCATAAACTGAATATTCAGATCACAATTAACAATTACTGTTCTTTATCATTCAATTATTATTTAATGAACTCATTACTATTAACTGCGCACTGTTGTTAATTTGTTTATGTCAACTTTATACTATTGCAAAATATTTTATACTGATTTAATTACTTTATAGTTTATTTCAACCAGTCCTTATGGTTCTTGTTGAGCCTCGGACAATTAAAGGCAGCGGATAAGGTACCTGGTTGGTAGTGACTTGGGTTAAAAATTTCTTTACCGCTGAATATTTGTACTCTGGTTCGCTATTGACATTCAGAAAAACTAAACGTTGGCTTAGCTATACAGTTCTAAAGACGGTATGTTGTGCAGATCTTACTTTTGCAACGACGGTGTGGCATAGCTGGCGATTGTAGCTCAACAACATATGTGGCGCTGTTGCGCATACAATTGTGTTGTTGACCATTCACCCACGTCTGGCAAAATGGTATCTTCTTGGCTACGGAACATTGTTTGCATTGGGCATACAGAGTTCCTCAACGTCCTTAGTTGTAGGTAGTTCATAAGTAGTTTGTAAGTTTAGGGACTGATGACCCCGTAGTTAAGTCCCATAAGCTATAAAAACATTTGAAATCTGATTGCTGCTCGTACCATCACTTAATAAGGTACCACGCAACTAGGGTCTGCTGCTGCTGTCTGACTTTGTTACATTCACTTCGAGAGCTCAACAACGACTACTTCTCTCGTGCCTTGCGCTACACAATCCTAAGCTCAGCGATAATACGGCTCTACACAAAGATATTGCTAACTTTTCCCTCGCTAAGCCAAAATGTCTACTACAATACATTACATTATTTCCTTCTATGCAACATGTAATCATTTTGACAATTGTACGTCACATAAATTATTTGCTTAAAATAACAAATCGTTTTATATGCAATACACAAATAATAAACAAATCATACACATCTTCCATATTATAAATGTAACTGTGTTTACACACGCAATTAGTGAGGTTGGTCACTGTGTTGTTGCGTTACAACTTGTCTCAGTCGATAGGACTGCTGAATGTTCAAAGAAAGCTTGAAGCTAATTTCAAAAACACACAGTTGTAATTGATGGTTACCGTAAATTACCCTCGATACTTTCGAAAAAGTACATGGTGAAAAGAGTAGGAAAACATAAAGGATCATCCAAAATGGTTGTGAAGACATTCTCCGATATTTTGAACTATTGCATCACAAACCCACTAGAGTAATAACTGGTTGTGAAATCAGACTGAAACTCCGAGCAAGAAATAATCCTGAGCTACTGAGGAGCATTCAAACACATACAGAGATATGACAACACTGAGGAATTAATAGAATTAAGAATGTGGACATTCCATACAAGTAACACACATATATTGTTTGATCTCACATCAATGTAGTCGCGCATACCAGTAGGCGAAACAATCAACGTTCATCACACAAAGACTAAGACAACACGCAAACACTGTGGACCCACAAATTGATGCAGTTAAGTCCATACTCAGGACCACAACAGAACAAAATTACTTTGTGTTCTACAAAGCCTTCCGTTTCCAACAAAAAGGACCGCCAATGAGATCACCGATTAATAGCCTTCCAGACAATAATGTCTTGAAAAAGGAAATAAATACTTCGGAAACATTCTAAACCGTTTCAGTTTACGTGCAGCTGGACTGTCTTAATAAACTTAACAGACGACTGTATTGTACGCAAAGACCGATCTGCAATACTTTGTACCCTAAAACGGTGGCTCGTGAAAAGCAAAAACTTCCAATTCCTTCAAATATTATTTATTATGTTTAAGAGACTTAACTGCGGGGTCATCAGTCCTTAAACTTAAAAATTACCTTATAGTAAAGACGACACAACCCTCTACGGGGAACGGCCTCGCGAATCGGAGAATAGCGCCTCAATGCGCTTGGCCGCTCTGCCGCGGCAAATATTCTCTCATATGCATCCAATTCCGCAAGTAAATATAAAACATGCAAAAAGTTCTGTAGTAACGATAAACCATTGGAGAATGAACTGCAATATGGCTATAGTGGCTCGCCAACAACACATGAGGCGCAGTTGCGCTGTTGCGCATTCAATTTTGTTGTTGACCATTCAACCACGGCTTCTTTAATCCAGCTAAAACAACGAGCCGGCCGCAGTGGCTGAGCGGTCTGCGGCGTGCCAGTCACGGTCGCTGCGGTCGTGATTCGAATCCCCCATCGGGCATGGATGTTTGTGCCGTCTTTAGTATAAGTTAGATCATAGGTATTTTGTCGGTTTAGGAACTGATGACCCCGTAGTTAAGTCCCATAAGATCTACAAACATTGGAACATTTGAATAAAAACAACGAAGTAACGTAGTACAGGAGACACGTATGTGGCGCAAGGGTTTAGAAGACAAAGAATGAATGTGGAAGGCACGTAACTCGGTGAGGTTAGAGCAATAATCTTCCTCAACCATCATCACCAAAAATCTTTGCAGTTTGCTTTGCTAACAAATAGATAAGCTCTTATTTAAAAAAGCACTACCGGTTTCGCGTCCTGTAGACGCCTCATCAGGTGCTCTGCAATGTACTTACAAGAGTGTCTTTTGAAGTTAAGAGAAAATATACAATAAAGTAGCTGAATGTAAAATAAAGTAAAAATTAAAATTCCTTAGAAAAACATGTCTGCCATTTAGCCTTCCCCAGCGTTCACGTAAAAAAAAAAAAAAAAAAAAAAAAAAAAAAAAAAAAAAAAAAAAAAAAAAAAAAATTGCTTTTACTTACAGTTTTCACCTCCTCTCCACCCCCAAAATATTTTTAAAAAGATGACTAACGCAACAGCATTCAAGTTTTATATTTTTTAACGAGGACGTAAAGTTAAGAAGCTTTTAATTGTTTTAAATTTTACATGAACGCTGGGGAAGGCTAAATGGCAGACATGTTTTTCTAATGAATTGTAGTGAATACTTTTCTACGGTTTATTTAATTTTATTTTACAGTCAGCGATTTTATTGTATATTTTCTCTTAAAAGACCCTCTTGTAAGTTGAAAGTAGACAGTCATAGGATGAAGTTCATTATTTACGGATTTTTTGGTAATACTTTCGGTTAATCTGAACGTGTATCCGCCTTATAGTTTTATTTTGTATGTGAAAGTCATCCATGATCGATAACATCAGTCCATGTTTGTCACTAATGCCCATTATAATGTCTTTGCAACTGCGATGTATCATCTGCGCTACAGCAACTTCTTTGACTGCTGGCGAGTAGTAAAGAGGGAGCTGTTGAGAAGAAGAGTCGATTGTGGGATAGGCTAGCTGACAGACGTATGGCAACTGTGTTGTGTACTAAGGTTGAATTGGTCAGCAAGGATTGTAATGAATTTGATTTATTTCACTCTATATTTATGAATACAAACGTATAATATTGGACAGTGGATTCTGTATCAAGAGGAAGAGAATATTTGTATGAAACGGACTTGTGTAAAATCCTTGTATTATATTGAAGATTCAGCAAAGGAATGTTTCTTTAATTCAATAAATAACTTAATGATTACTAATTTTTCTTATTTCAGCTCAACCTCGTCCTTCATTTTCCTGATTGTGCCGTTTTTGATTTTGTTTTATGTTACATGTTGAGTTTGTCGAGAACAAGTGTTTTTTTTTTTTTTTTTTTTTTTTTTTTTTTTAATGTAAATGTTCACGTACCAGTAGAGTAATCAGTCCTTACATGCCACTGAATTTGGCTGTCAGAAATAATGTTCACAGAAGTACAGATTGTTTTACTTACAGGTCCTAATTTTGATTGTTCACATGTTTGTAAAGTCTATGGGACTTAACTACGGGGTCATCGGGGTCATCAGTCCCTAAACTTACAAACTACTTATGAACTAGCTAATCCTAAGGACGGCACAAATATCCATGCCCGAGGGGGGATTCGAACCCCCGACCGTAGTGGCCGTGCGGACCGTGACTGGAGCGCCTCAATCCCCTCGGCCACCGCGGCCGGCTTTGTTTGTTAAATCCGTTGCGCACATATGATTACAAAACTCCTTGATTTAAAAAGAAAGACATAATAAGACTAGCAAACTATCACTTAACAAACTTTCATCAAACTTTCACTTTCACTTAATAAACTTACAATAAGACGCTTTCAAAGTCTCTTTCATTTATGTAAATTGCAGAGCACCTGCTGATGTGTCTTCAGGACGCGAAACCAGTAGTGCTTTTTTAAAATAAAAGTTAATTGCAGCCGATGCGGATTTGGTCTAAAAATGAAAACATTTGCCTGCGGATGCCCGAAATTCAAGATAACATGAAATAGGTAAGCGATAATATGATCATTATTAACGGGCATTTGCTCCACCCAGCCTCATCCCTCCTTAGTATGAGGCGTGTTCAAAAATTTCCGAAGCATTGGTATTTTCGAGCCACGGTGGAGTGGCCGAGGGCTCTAAGGCGCTTCTCTGCTGAGCGCTCTATTGCTCGCCGCTGGAGATTCGAGTCCTCTTTGGGGTGTGAGTGTATTTGTTGCCCTTAGGTTAGTGTAAATTAGTTTAAGTAGTTTGTAAATCTAAGAGACTGATGACCATAGCAGTTTGATCCGAATTGTGTACAAACATTTGAACATTGAATGTCAGAGAAAAATGCAGTTGGAATCCCTGGGCATACTTTCTGAATTAAAAACTGCCGTAAGTTTGTAAGTCTTTTAGTTATTGTTCAGTGCTTTATTGTGTAGAACGTTGTGACTCACAGTTTGAGAGTTACCAGATGGCAGAGAAAAAACCCTCCTGCTCTATTATGCGCCAAACAAACAAACAAACACAAAAAAAAAACCTCTAAAGTATCACCAAAAATGGCGAAATAAGCCTGCGGTGATCAGTGCTTAAGCCGACCTCGGTTTTAAGGTAGGTTCACGCAGCTTAGAAATGGCCGAGCACAAATTAATAATCACATCCCCCGGGGTGCCTTTCGGGGCTAACGAAGAGGTCCGTGACCGGATCGTCAACGAAATTGTTTGTGGCAATCTGACGTTTCAGCTGGGTTATGTGTAGTAAAAGCCGGGAGTCAACCGAATTGACTGCTGTTCTAGATTTTATGATTAAGAATATCTGTGCAAAATTGTCTGCTAATTCAAATTGAATTACTCAGGGCCGCGCGGGAGTAGCCGACCTGTCTGCAGCGCCACGTTGCGGATCGCGCGGCCTCCCGTGTCGGAGGTTCGAATCCTCCCTCGGACATGGATGTTTGTGTTGTCATTAGTGTAAGTTAAGTTAGTTCATAAGTAGTTTGTAAGTTTAGACACTGATGACCCCAGAGTTAAGTCCCATAAGCTTTACAAACATTTGAACTTATTGGAATTACCCAGGACAGGCGGCGAGGACGCCATTTGCTTACTGCCCCACGGGGTTTCCCCCTTCTACTTGCTAAATTGCTCTAAGTAGATTGCAATGGAGGATACTACTGGTGGCACATTTTTAAAGAGACACCGCCAGCTCAATAAATAAAGGTGATTTAAAAAAATTAAATGTTAATTTAAATGTCAAAGATTTCTTTGTACACAACATTTCTTGTGTAAATCTTTCAATCTCCATTGAGGTCTCCACGCAGAGGAACATCAATAATTTTTGACTTCACGCACGTTCTTTCACGGACTCTTCAGCAGGCAACATAAAGTTGACCATGTCCGAATGCAGACTCAGGTAAAACAATGCCAACACGCTTGAGCGTTAGCCCCTGAGACTTATTGATGGCCATAAGAAAGACACGTTTTACAGGAAATTGTCTGCGTCTCAATTGAAACGGCAATACTGTTTGAGATGGAGGCGAGTCAATTCTTAGAATGACATGAATATCACCTTCAGAGGAGCCAGTCAAAGAGTTAGCCATTATAACACTATTTTTTACTTGGAGAACCTCTAGTCTTGTGCCATTGCAAAGACCCCTTCTGGTATTTAGATTTCTTAGCGGCATAATAATTGCTCCAGTATTTAACCTTAACTTGTGAGGTACGCATGCCAGAAGGCGAATGACTATTGAAAAATTTCGCTGTGAAGTTGTTGGCAATGGTAGTATTGACAGCTACAACTTAAATATTGTGTTGTTCCCTTCTATGATATTCAAGAAATCTTTGTTTAGTTTATCAGCATCATAGTTTTATGACACAATATTGGCCGTTCACTGATTTCGGTGATGTTTTCAGGCTGGATTTTTTTTTTTACCAAAAGCCCATATCATTGACGAAGGAATCTCGACAACATCTTCAATCAATCCATTTTCAACAGAAAGAGTTCTATTTCCGAGCTTCATCGTATTAAGTTCGCTCAAACATCAAAACATCGGTGGTATGAATGCAATATGGTTGTTGTTGTTTGGATATTTAACGGGGACAAAACTACAATGGTCATCAGTCCCCCATGCAATATGGGGCCATCGGTATCTCCATATAGATTGAAATTGATTCTGTAATAAAATTTTGATACCAAGCCACAAATTAAATAGGTATATATAAATCTGTATTGTACTCTGTGTCTTTGTCCAGTTCTAACATATTTCCGTTTCTCCCGGTAATAGCATCAGTCTAAAATTATATTTTTTTTAATTGTTTCCAACACCAATGTCTATCCAATAACAATAATACTGATGAACTATAGCACAGAGCATTAATCTCTCGCAGGTACCTCTCGCACAGACGTGTCGGCGAGAAACAGTGCTATTGAGGCTACAATCTAATTGTATAGGATATCTAATACATCAGCTCTGTGCGTAGCCTCTTATGGCATTAGTAAACACAAGGTATGTAGATACGCCGTTGTAGACGCCTTTCTGGGACGTGCAACTGAGAACGAACTGTTCCAGTGCAGATTTCCTTTCTCACTTTTAAACGTACCATTGAACGGAGGAAGATTTCCGACGATAGACGTAATAAAAGAAAATAACCCAGGAAGTGCTTCGTGCGGTCCAGTATGATACGTATTAATACTGCATCCCGAAGAGGAAGCGGTTTTGGGAGGATTGTAAAGTAGTGGAGAAGAACTATTTCGAAAGACACCATGCACAATAAGTAAAAAGCAAGCGCAGAAAAAATTTGTGAACAAAGTTGAGGGTTATTTTGATCATACCACGTATAGTGAATAGAACTATCATATGAAAATTACAAAATTGCATTATTGATATGTCACCCAATATTCAGTGGCTGCTGGTGGTTCAGATGAATGGGAGTTTACTTCTTCCAGTGTCGGACCTACAATATTTCCGAACCGGGACCGAAACTTCTCGAAAGTGGCGCCTCTGCCCCCCCCCCCCCCTGCTCGGCGCGTCAGACAAAGACAAATTGGTCCACTTATACTCGTAGCGGCGGGGAGAAGCGCCCAAGTTGGTACCCCGTCTCCCCCCCCCCCCCCCCCAATCCACCGTCACCGAACATCAGGCGGCACTGAATTCTTTTACTGCATTATGCAAATTACATTTCCAAACAATCAAATCAGTTTTGCCACGTATTCGGCAACTGATTTTGTAACCTTCACTCCGCAAGAGCTAGTACTCCCCTGCATGCATAGTTTCACTGAAAGGCTCATAGTGTATTGTGCTGTATAGGAGTGTTACTTTTAACCTTTAGTGATCCAGGATTCGGTCATTTGTCGACTAATACTAAAAACCTGAAAAGTGAAGTTACAAATGTGCTAAATAATGACGTCCCATGCTCATGTTCTGCACATATCAATACAAATTAACTATATGATGTTGCAGCCAATTCTGACGTCAGTAGTGCACGCGTTGCCAGGGACCACGAAAATATTTTCCGCTGGCCAGAGTCGAACCCACAACCCTTTCAATACGAATCAGACAGTGTTCGCACGTCCTATGTATTCACTAGTACTGTTAAAAGTATGCTCTCCCCCACCTCTTTTCAAACAGTTAAATATTTAATACAAATAAACAATCCCTGAGACGGATTTTCGTCTCGAATACGTCAAAGACAAAAATGATAAATCTGAAGCATATAATTGAAATTTGTAATGCGGCCGGGAATCGAATCCGGACCTCCATGCTTACTAGTCAGACGTCTTACCGTTAGACAACCACATTATCTTCGGAACACAGAAGATGAATTAAAGTTTGTGACGTGGAGGGAAATCTTACATAGACTATTCTGAGGCGCTTTAATTGTTAGTGGTGTGGTGGTCTAACGGTAAGACGTCTGCCTATTAAGCATGGAAGTCCGGGTTCGATTCCTGGCCACATCACAAATTTTAATTCTATGCTTCAGATTTATCATTAGTTAAATATTTGTTACAACGAAGATTATAAGTGTTTGTTTATCCTTAAAATCGCAAAAAAGGCCAAAGATATGTGCGAAGTAACAATACAAACGTCACTGTTGTTTCCGTATCTGTTAAAAAGAAGATTGGGTTTTAAAAAATTGCATATAGATAGGCTCAAAACCAATACCTTGGAAATCGCAGTTTTGCTATATGGAGAGGACTGATTTTATTACTATTCATAGTCTGATCTTCTGAAGACCTTTACAGTTGACACGTCTTTAATTTATTCTTATAAGATGTTTTACAAAATATGACATTTTTTATGAGTCTTCAATGTGCCAAAAACAAATATGAAGGACGGATGTTGCCTTCATGGAGGATTTGCGATGCGCAAGCAAGGTGCGCAGTGACTTTGGTTCGGAGCTCGAGCAGCCAAGAGCTGGCGTGTCTACTAGCTCCAACGCCAATGTTAAGAGCGGCGTTTCCTCTCGCCCCTCACTGCTGCGGCAGCGCCAATATGCTGCCTCTGGGAGGTTCTGTAGAGAATTCGAACCTCAGCCACGCATCCACATTGCAATTCTGCAGTCACTGCGGCCTATGTTAGGCGATCATACTACGACTTGTATACGTTCTGCCTCCGTGACATAAAACAATACTTTGAATGAGCATGAGCATAGCATAGAAGTGATTTAAAATAGAACGACCATATAAAATCAATCGTCGGTAAGGCAGATGCCAGACAGACTTAGATTCATTGGAATAATCCTATGGAAATGCAGTCCGAAAACGAAGGAAGTAGGTTACGGTACACTTGTTCGCCCACAGCTTCAACACTTCTCACCGATGTGGGATCCGTAACAGTTGGGGTTGATAGAGGAATTAGAGAAGATCCAGCGGAGAGCAGCGCGCTTCATTACAGGATCATTTCGTAATCGAGAAACCCTTACGGGGATGATCGATAAACTCCAGTGGAAGAAAATAAAATTCTTGAATATCCGTCTCCAGAACGCTTATATTTTCTAAAACATTACCGGTTTCGTGACAGCTGCCCATCTTCAGATCAAAATTTTGAAGTTACAGAGTAACCTGTCATGTAATGAACGACTGTGAACATTCGTTCATTACATGACAGGTTACTCTGTAACTTCAAAATTTTGATCTGAAGATGGGCAGCTGTCACGAAACCGGTAATGTTTCAGAAAATATAAGCGATCTGGAGACGGATATTCAAGAATTTTATTCATATAACGATCGCAATAACTCCCTGAAGACTAATAAGTCTTGCTTTGATCCAGTGGAAGACTCTGCAGGAGAGACGGTCTGTCGCTCGGTACGGGCTTTTGTCGAAGTTACGAGAAGATACCTTTACCGAGAAGTCTAGCAGTATATTGCTTGCTCCTACGTATATCTCGCGAAGAGATCATGAAGATAAAATTAGAGTGATTAGAGTCCACACAGAGGCATAGCGACAATCTTCCTTTCCGCGAACAATACGAGACTGGAATAGTAGGGAGAACTGATAGTGGTACTCAAGGTACCCTCCGCCACACGCCGTCGGGTGTCTTGCAGAGTATGGATGTAGATGTAGATCTGATAGATGAACGAAACGAAGATTGATTAAAAACGCATTTTATTTTATTTTATTTTATTTACTTTTCTTTCACGACGAAATTATTCCGGGAGTTGAACCATTCAACACATAGGACGCGGTGGCCACTGCCAACATTCAAATCACACTGGCTAGAATGTCACTCATGACATCGAAATGCTGTTAGTTAAGAAAGTTTCTGTACTTTGCCCTTTGGGGGAAATGTTTTATAAGCTTAAGGAACTTAACTGCGGGGTCATCAGTCGCTAAACTTACAAACTACTTATGAACTACCTTATACTAAAGACGACACAAACATCTATGTCTGAGGGGGGATTCGAAACTCCGACGAGGAAGGGCCTCGCGCAACGGAGCAAAACGCCTCAACGAGCTCGGCTGCTCCGCTGCTGTCGCTGTTGCTTTTTTTTTTCCAGACACTGCAAGTGACAAGTCTACAAGCTCCGTCTTGTACATCTGCTATCAAGATGTGTTGCCCGAGATGCACCCTTATGTTCTTTTATTAATGCTGGAGAATACATTATGTAATGGATGTTGCTTTTCTGCAGTTTGCAACTCATTCATGTTGACACACTTTCGGCTTCTCGTTCACCTTCTCACAGCTGACACTAAAATGCACCAATGTTGATGACAGTTGCTAGCTTAAGCGACTGGCGTAGTTACTTATCAGACATCTCGCTTGCAACAGGGGAATAAAATAAATCTCGAAACAATGTGGACGGACGTTGTACCTTCACGTTGAGTTATTAATTTTCTGCAGAGTCCGAATAATTTCCAACCAGAAAGGCAAAACAACAAGAGAAGATCAAATATTGCTGGAAAATATGAGTGTTAAACCCTTTACGCTTTCTAAATAATTACCCAGATTAACGAGTATGGTTCTCGAATCACGGATTGAAAAAGAAAGGAAGAATGCCAATACAGTGTTCTCAATTAATTAATTATTGCGCGGAAATACAATGCCGGCTCGTCGCAGTGAGGGAATCCGACCGTCGCGGGCGGAAAAAGAGAGATACTCGTAAAACAATGCGCTTGGCAGCGTTTCGTTTATATTCAATTCCTGGGAAAGGGCCAGAAGAACACTCGAAATTGCCAATAAGAAAAACAGTGCTTCAGACGCCGGCAACACAGACAAAGAGAGAGAGGAGCCGGAGTAAAATTGGTATTTAAATTGGAACAATAATGGCGGGCGGTCTGCGGAGCGCCGCACCGCGTTCGCGTGGCCGCGCCGAGCGCAGCCGAGCACACACGAAGCGTGCCGAGCAACGGCCAAACCGAGGCTTCTACTCGCAGCAAAATATTGCGTTACCGCAGCGTTTGAAATTGTACCGTGCTTTTCTTTTGTTCCTTTCTCCTTTCACCGGCTGCCAAATGTGTCACGCTAGAAGTTCCTTCACCGTACATTGTGCCAGCTAAATAAAAGAGAGAGACTCGCGTCAGTTAAAACGGGTTGAAATTTCCGAGCGTGGAGGTGGGCATGTTTACCATTCTTCGGTACAGTTTTGATATTTGCATAGCGCTGCAGTAATTTGAAGTGTTATCAGAAATGTAACGTGTTCGAGACTTATTCCAATGTCATATTATGGTGCGATATCCAAGTCATTATATTAATTATAGAAATAAAGATGTATAATTTTGATATAGTCACTATAGACGTTGGTAGATAACTAGATAAAAAAACTATGACGAGGTACTGAATAGCTGTTTCCGTGAACATTAACTAAAATAACCGACTTGGTTTCCCATGAGATCTCAAAACTTTTTATGGTGGAAGGAATTCATCGCGAAACTTGCATTTTTGTACATTTTATGTTTTTGATGGCACATTAACACATTCCTGGAAAAACACCATCACACAGTCACAGAGACAGAGGCATATACATGTGAGTAGTCATCAGATCGTGCACAATGCCGACGACTGAACCGTGTGTACTCTCCTTTTGTCGCAATGCAAGCTGCTATTATCACATGGAGACGATCGTTGAGGTGTCGTATCTAGTCTTGCGGAATGGCTTTACATGTAATTTCGACCTCGTGCCTCAGTACGATCCGAATTAGTGCCGGTCATGGAGACGCGCAAGATGAAGTTTTATCTTGTCCCAAACATGCACAACGTGGAACAGATCTTGGTATCGTGCTGGCCAACCACAGAAACAGACTAGTAAAACAATAGGTTTGATGGTCAAGAGAAGAAAAATGGAAGTTGATAGACAGAGGATAATACATTCATTCACACATACAACCCCACAAATACTCACTTGTGCTCATTGCAATGGTGGACAGTTATCTAGAGTAATCATTGATCTTTGAACTTGTTGGAGTAGCTTTGCTGATCTGGCGCTCCAGTCTTCACAGTGGTGCCTGCAAGACGTCTTGTTCATCAAAAACATCACAGCTGCATGTAAGTTGTTAAATTCATCCTTAGTAGACATACGTAAATTTTAAATATGTGTCAAAAGTGAAATCTGACTGCTCATATTCGTAAATAATGTCTCAAAACGCTTGAGCCATTCGTCTTATATAGTCGTTGTTGTGGTCTTCAGTCCGCAGACTGGTTTGATGCAGCTCTCCACACTACCCTGTCCCGTGCAGGCCTCTTCATCTGAGAATATGTACGGCAACCTACATCCTTTTGAATCTGTTTAATTTATTCGCCCTCGGTCTCCCTCTACGAATTTTACCCCATACGCTTCCTTCTAATGCTAAATTGACAATTCCTTGATGTCTCAGAATGTGTCCAACCAATCTATCCCTTCTCTTATACAGGATATCTCAGAAACTCCTTTTCTCCCCAATTCGGTTAAGCACCTCCTCATTAGTAACGTGATCTACCCATCTAATTTTCATCATTCGTCTGTAGCACCACATTTCAAAAGCTTCTATCATCTTTTTATCTGAATTTCTTATCGTCCACGTTTCAATCCCATACAATGTTACACTCCAGACAAATGCTTTCAGAAAGGACTACCTAACATTTAAATTAATATTGGATGTTAACAAATTTCGCTTCTTCAGAAACGCTATTCTTCCCATAGCCATTCTGCATTTTATATCTTCTTTACTTCGGCTATCAGAAGTACCCAAATAACAAAATTCATCTACTGCTTTTATTTTCTCATTACCTAATCTAATTCCTTCAGCATCGCCTGATTTTCTGACATTGCATTCCAATACCTTCGTTTTACTCTTGTTAATGTTCATCTTATATCATACTTTCAAGAAACTGTCCATTCCACTCAATTGCTCTTCCAGATACTTTGCGTTCTCTGACAGAATTACTGTGTCATCTGCAAACCGGAATGTTTTTATTTCTTCTCCCTGCACTTTAATGCCCTCTCCAAATTTCTCCTTCCATTCCTTCACTACCTGTTCAATCTACAGATTGAACAACATTGGGGAAAGGCTACAACACTTACTCCCTTCAAACCTCCGCGTCCCTTCCTTGCCCTTCGACTCTAATGACCGCCATCTGGTTTTTGTATAGGTTGAATATAACTCTTCGCTCCCTATATTTTACCCCTGCTATCTTCAGAATTTGGATGAGTGTATTCCAGTCGACGTTGTCAAAAGCTTTCTCCAAATCGACAAACGCTAAAACGTTGCTTTCCCTTTCCTTAGCCTATCTTCTAAGATAAGTAGTAATGTAAGTATTGCCTCACGTGTTCCTACATTTCTCCTAAATCCAAACTGATCTTCCGCGAGGTCAGATTCCGCAAGTTTATTAATTCCTCTGTAAATAATTCGTGTTAGTGTTTTGCAACCATGACCTATTAAACTGATAGTTCTGTAATATTCGCCCTTGTCTGCACTTGCTTTCTTTGGAATTGTAATTACGATATTCTTCTTGAAGTCGGAGGGTATTTTCCCTGTCTCATACATCTTCCATACCAGGTGATACATTTTTTTCATGACTGGCTCTCCTAACAATATCAACAGTTCAGACAGAATATCATCTACTCCAGGTGCCCTGTATCGACTGAGTCCTTCAGCGCTTTGTCAAATCCTTCTCGGCAGTATCATGTGTCTTATCTCATCTTCCTCCACTTCGTCTTCCATTTCTAGAATACTCCCTTCATATTTATTTCCCTTGTATAGGCTCTTTATATATTCCTTCCACAGATCAGCCTTCCCCTCTCTGCTCAGTACTGGTTTTCCGTCTGAGTTCTTGATATTCATACAGCTGCTTTTCTTGTCTCCAAATATCTCTTTTATTTTGCTGTAGGCGGTATCTATCTTTCCCCTAGTTATGCATTCTTCAACGGTTCTGCATTTGTCCTCTAGCCACTCCTGCTTAGCCAGTTTGCACTTCCTGTCAATCTCATTTTTTCAGACGTTTGTACCCTCTTTTTTTCTGTTTCACTTGCTGAATTTTTATATTTTCTTCTCTCATCAATTAAGTTCAGTATATCCTGTGTTATCCAGGGATTTCTATTAGACCTTGTCCTTCTGCCTACATGTTCCTCTGCTGACTTCTCTACCCTCAGAGCTACCCATTCTTCTTCTACTGTATTACTTTCCCCCGTTTCAGCCAATCCTTGCCTAATGCTCCCTCAAGAACTCTCAATCACCTCTGGTTCCTTCAATTTGTCCAGGTTCCATCTCCTAACTTTCTACCTTTCTGTAGTCTCTTAAGTATTAATCTTCAGTTCATAACCAATAAGTTATGGTCAAAGTCTATATAGTAAGTGTTCCTATCTGTGGCGTGAGGTCTGGCGCGTGGAACGTGGCTGCAATATTTTCATCTGTAATAGTTGGAATAAGTTTAATGGTCCTCGCTGCCACGCTGTAATCTGTGGACTGTGTTGACTGTTGTGGATTATTACAACTGTTATTTGGTTCCATTATTGGATTTGTCTATGGGTTTTACCCATGCTAAATTTGCAAAATTGAGTGAAAAGAATCTAGTCATTTCAAACGAAAAATTTGTTGTAATTATTCTACCACAGATAATGCTGGCTCTTATTGTAGTACTTTACACGTATGAGAGAAACGTCGAGCTAGAACAGCAGCGAGGTTCACTTTGCTAAACTGTTTGCTCGGCTGACATCTTGGCCATCTTTCCGCACTAACACTCGAAATATACAATCAATCACCGAAAAAATTTTGAAAACTGGGTTTAGAGAAAGAAAAGACACTGAATCTATAAGGATGTGCAGGGCTCAAAGTAAGCAATAAGCACCTAATAAGCGCAATAACTGATTTCGTCTTACCTGTGTCTTTATTGGTTGTTAGTGGTATTGAAATTTCCGGCTGCGACAAGATCTATAATATTTTCTTATTTCTCATCTCCAACAACTGAACATGAAAAAGAAACAAAATTCGTATCAATATACCTGTAATGGCGAAATACAACAGAATGTCTTGTGATTACAGATCATCGGGGTCCTGTGACGCTTGTTCTTTTGTACCGGCCTGTTTCTTCATGTTGACTGTACAGATTCGAATTGAAACCAGCATATTGAACAGGTTGAACTTTCGGTTGATGATGTTTGGAATAAACGACTATAATTAAATTTTATTGCTTAGGTCAAGACAACACACACGAAAATATCACAAAAAATAAAATTGGCGAAAACTTTCCTCTATTCTGCAACAACAGCCGTTTGAGGTTATGAGGATCTGTAGTTTATAACTTTGTGAGACTAATTAATAAGTAACTTTCCGCCTTAACAAAGTGTTTGGTTATTATTACACCTCGCTGAATGAAGTTTCACGACCATGTTTAAAAATCGTCACAACAGGCGAACAGATCGAAAAAACATCGGCCACATAGATTGCAGGCTGTGAAATACAAAATCAGTGTGATTGAAATGTTTCAATGAGACGAAATTCAGCTAAAATGAAATGCAATTGCGAAGCGAACTGTGATGGTGTCCAAGCATTTATTTACGTTCTTGCTGAAAATAATGAAAAGTTATTAGCAAATTATAGGTCATATTGAAATGAGAATTAAGAAATGAGAAATCTGACTTGATATCAAAAAAAGGGGTTTATTACAAGTAATCCGGGATCATACTAACTTCAAGGGAAAAGAAGAGATGTACGTTTAGTATCACAGTGTAGATGTAGAAAAAGAAGAACGCTTCCGTTCTCTCTCCAAGTCAGAGAAATATTTAGCCATCGGAAACAAAAGTGGGCAAATGTATACTTCGAAGCTACATAAAACGGATACGCTGGCGACAAGCGTCGCAGATAATTTGTGCGAAATTATTTAATGTAACAGACTGTAATTGCAGGTAATTCCTGCACGCGGCGTAGTGCGTAGTGCCTAGACACCGCTAGGTAAGTATACTCTGACTTTATTATATTTGAGTGTGAGTAATGTAGTAAAATGAAAGCGGGCCTTTTTCTATTTTTGTTCGTGTATTGCACAATGAGATTTGACGCAAGAAAAGTGTTAAAGATTTTGCATGTGACTGAATTACCGTCTGCATCCCGTGAAGTACATGAAAAGGAAAGACACATTGAAAACCGTATAATCAGTTAGATGAAAGAACTTGAAGATGCCACTATCACTGTGCAAATGAACTGTCCTCCGGACATATACATAACGGCTTCAGAATCAGGCCAGTTGAAGAGTATGCATGAGCAATTAACCGCCTCTGTCCCACGGTAGGAACTAAATGTCTTCTGGTTCTAGATTTACTTTCTATTCCAACAAGAGGTTTTGATCGTAATTCCTGATAAACACATAAAGGTAACGAACGTTCTTCCTGGCGCAACAAGCCTTGTTCAACATTTGGATGTATATTTCTTTTACCAGTATTAAACAATCTTGTGACCGAGTTTTAGTCCAGAAAATTGATATTTAACTGCACAGTTACAGCGCTATTATCATCCTTCATGCAAGCATTCGCAATAAGTTCAGTTCAATCATAGTCAAGAACATGATTAATCACGTCTGGAAGAATGCCACATATCCAATTATTAGTGATGCTTTTGATGCTTCTACATCCACATGTACATCTACATAGATACTCTGTAAATTACATTTAAGTGCCTGGCAGAGGGTTCATTAACCACTTTCATAACTTTCCTCTACCGTTCCATTCTCTAATAGCGCGCGGGAAGAAAGAACACATAAACAGTTCCGTTTAGATCTGATTTATTTAATTGGTATGGCCACGTCTCTCTAAGTAGGTGGGTGCTAGCAAAATATTTCCATATTCAAAAGTAAAAGTCGATGATTGAAACTTCGCAAACAGATCACGCCGCAATGAATAACGTCTTTCTTTTAATGATTTCGACCCCAATTCGTGCAACATTTCCGTGACGCTTTTCCACCGGTAACGTGATGAAACAAATCGAGCTGCCCTTCTCTGAACCTTCTCAATATCTTCCGTCAGTCCCACCTGGTGAGGGTCCCACAAGGGGCAACAGTACTCCAGGAGAGGACGCACAAGCGTGATGTAGGCAGTCTCTTTGGTGGATCTGGTGCATCTTCGAAGCGTTCTGCCAATGAAACGTAACCTTTGATTCGCCTTCCCCACAATATTTTGTATGTGTTCTCTCCAGTCTAAGTTGTTCGTAATTGTAACTCCTAGGTATTTGGCAGAATTTACGACCTTAAGGTTTGACTTATTTATCGCGTAATTGAAGCACAGCGGATTTATTTTAGTGGTAATGTGTATTACTTCACACTTTTCTTTATTTAGTGTCAATTGCCAAGTTTCGCACCTTGTAGAAATTTTGGTTCAATCGCTTTGCAGTTGCTTTTGATTCTCTGTTGACTTCACTAACCGATAAACGACATCATCATCCGCGAACAATGTAAGGGAGCTATTCAGATTGTCTCCTAAATCGTTTATAAACACGAGGAAGAGTAGGGGACCTATAAAGCTTCCCTGTGTAACGCCAGATATCACTTCTGTTTTACTCGATGACTTACCGTCACTTACAACGAACTGTGTTTTTTCTGGTAGGAAATCGTGAATCCAATCGCACAGTTTGGGAGATATTCCATAAGCACGCAATTTCATTAGAAGCCACTTGTAGGGTACAGAAATACGGAATCGGTTTGAGATCCCTTGTCGATATCACTCATGACTTCATGTGAATAAAGGGCAAGCTGTGTTTCGCAAGAGCGATACTTTCTGAATCCGTGATGACTATTGGTTAATAGGTCGTTCTATTCGAGGTAATTCATAATGTTCGTACAAAGTATATGTTCAAATGTTTGTTAAGCTTATGGGACTTAACGACGGGGTCATCAGTCCCTAAACTTACAAACTACATATCTACAACCTTATACTAAGGACGGCACAAATATCCATGCCCGAGGGGGGATTCGAACCCCCGACCGTAGTGGCCGTGCAGACCGTGACTGGAGCGCCTCAGTCCTCGCGGCCACCGCGGCCGGCAAGGTATATGTTCCAAAATCCTACTGCAAATCGACGTCAATGTGATTGCCTTGTAATTTTGGGGATCACTCCTATTGCCTTTCTTGAATATTGGAGTAACTTGGACAACTTTCCAGTCTTTGGGTACGGATGTTTCGCTGAGTGATCCGTTGTAAATGATAGCTAAGTACGGAGCTATTGCATCTGCATACTCTGAGAGGAATCTAATTGGAATACAATCTGGCCTGGAAGATTTGTTTTTGTTTAGTGATGTTTTCTTACTTCAGGAACATCTACTTTAAGTTTCGCATGTTGGCAGCTGTTCTTGGATTGAATTCTGGAGTGTTCACTTCGTCTTCTTTGGTGAACGAATTTCGGAAAGCTGTGTTTAGTAATTCTGCCTTAGCAGTACTGTCATCGGTAGTATTACCATTGCTATCGAGTAGTGAAGTAGTGAAGTGTTTTTCCGCTAGTATACTTCACATATGACCAGAATTTCTTTGGATTTTCTGCACGATTACGTGACAGGATTTCCTTGTGGCAACTACTATAGATTTCTCGCAATGAAGTCCGGGCTAGGTTACGAGTTTCAGTAAAAGATTGCCAGTCTTGTGGATTCTGTGTCTTTTTAAATTTTGCATGCATTTTTCTTCGCTTCTGAAACAGTGATCTGACCTGTTTTGTGTACCACGGAGGATCAGCCCCTTCTTTTATTAATTTATTTGGTATAAATCTATCGATTGCTACTGATATTGTGTCTTTGAAAGTAAGCCACAACTGATCTACACTCGCATTTTTAGTTTTGAAAGACTAGAGACTATCACTCAGGAAAGCGTGAAGTGAATTTTTATCTGCTTTATTGAATAGATATATTTTTCGTTTATTTTTGGTGCATTTGGGAATTTCGATATTCAGTCTCGCTACTACAACTCGATGTTCGCTACTCCCTGTATCTGGTTTGATGCTCTTTACTAGCTCAGGATTATTTGTTGCTAGGAGATCAAAGGTATTTTCGCAACCATTTACTATTCTAGTGGTTTCATGAACTAACTGTTCGAAGTAGTTTTCAGAAAAATCATTCAGAACTAGTTCGGGCGATGTTTCATATTTGCCGCCGGTTTTGAATACGTAATTATGCCAACATATCGAGAGTAAATTAAAGTCGCCACCGATTATAACAGTATGCTTCGGATACCTATTTGAAATGTGATTCAAGCTTTCTTTGAACATTTCGGCAACCGCATCGTCTGAATCAGGGGGCCGATAAAAAGATCCAATTATTAATTTATTCCGGTTGTCAGGTATAACCTCTACCCAGACCAACTCACAGGAAGTATCTGCCTCAATTTCGCTGCAGGATAAACCGTTTGTAACAGCAATAAACACGTCACTCAATTTTTTATTTTTTCTATCCTTTCTGAAGACCATTTGGCCCTTTGAAAAAATTTCGGCCGATCTCAGGCGTCAGCCAGCTTTCAGAACCTAAAACGATTTGTGCCTCAGTACTTTCTATCAGCGCTTGGAGCTCTGGAATTTTCCCAATACAGCTATGACAATTTACAACTGTTACAACAATGGTTCCTAGATCTGCTTTCTTCCTGTGTCTGATCTGCCCACTTTGAGACTGAAACTCACCTTGTTTATTCCCGAGGCCCTCTAACCTAAAAAAACTGCCCAGTCCACGCTACACAGTCCCCGCTACCCGTGTAGCCGCTTCCTGAGTATAGTGGACACCTGACCTATTTAGCGGAACCCGAAAACCCACCACCCTTTGGCGCAGAACCATCTGAGCCTCTGATCAGACCCTCCACTCGGCTCTGAACCAGAGGTCCGCAGTCAGTCCTGTCGACAATGCTGCAGATGGTGAGCTCTACTTTCATCTTGCAAGCAAGACTGGCAGTCTTTACCACTTCTTATAGCCGCTCAAAACCAGAGAGAAACTCTTCCGATCCAAAGCGACACACATCATTGGTTCCGAATGAGCCACCACCTGCAGCTGGCTGCACCCTGTGCATCAGGGAGGACCTGTTCCACATGTGGAATGACTCCCCCCGGTATGCACACGGAGTGCACATTGGACTTCTTCCCCTCCCTAGCAGCCATTTTCCTAAGGGGCTCCTTCACCCATCTAACGTTAGAGCTCCCAACTACTAACAAACCCATCCTCTGTGAGTGCCCGGATCTTGCAGGCAGAGGGGCGAGTACAGGACAAGCGACACCATCTGAGTCAGAACATCCTCTGCCACAGACAGCACCTCGAATCTGTTGGTAAGATTAACCGGGGAGGCCTCCACTTCGGTCCCCCGGGAAGTCTTACGCCGCCTGACACGCGCTGAGGAGACCTCCCAATCCACCACGGGTTGGGGGGCGACCTCCTCGCGGCAGTGAGTGGGCTGGCCACAGCCGCAGGCCGATCGGAGGGCAAAACGCACAGGGCGTCTGCTGCACCCCCGTGAGCGGCCCACAACAGCGGCGCCCACCCACCGCAGTCGTTGCCAGCGAAGCCAACGCCACCTGAAGCTGCGAGCGAAGAGTCACCAACTCCGCCTGCATCCGTTCGCAGCAGTCACAGTTCCTACCCATTCTAAAAACCTATGTATGTTCCAAATAAGTACGACTGAGGACACAGACGTTTGATAAACAGTGAGCTTCGAAAAATATGTACTTAACAATAAGCTGTTTATTAATGGCGAATCTGAAAAATATATACGCGAGCTAATAAATCAAAATATCTGAACTGAGAACTAAACGCGATTCTTAATAAGTAAACACGGGAGCACACTAAAGTTTGAAGAACTATAAAAGAAAGCACACACGAAATGAAAATCAGTCGCTTCTATTAAGTAGTCAGTTACCTTACAATGTAGAGCTGCTGCTGTCCACGTGTGCACTGGCCGGCGGTCACTGAACAACTGAGAGATGTCATTTGAAATACAGGAGATTTAAGTTATTCAACACCGAACTACAGTACTGGATTCAGTGTGCGTGTCGTCACTTTTCAAATTGTGGAAGGAGGCGGTCGAGTATTGTGTGCAGTCTTAAGAGAGCCTCCCTCTTATTTTCAGAAATAGCGTAGGTGGCCGCCTCCGCCTTTTTTACGGAGAAGTTGGCCAGCTTTATCTTCGAAACAGATAACACCAAGACAGGCCGTTCTTTCTGCTTTCTCGAGGGTAGATCGCCCCAAAAGTTTTGTTTCCTAAAAAAGACTGGGACGCCGGCACCTGGCGACGAGAAACAGTGAGAATTGTGAGGTATGTGTGGTGGTTTTGCTAACCGACTGTAATTACAACAAGGCTTACCCCGGGAGCAAGTTTGACGGACAGTTACATCAATAGCGCCAGAAACGCGCCGAGGTTTGCAGGAAGAGTCGGGGGAAGGGATAACTGTCTCTGATTGGCTCCTGTGGAGAGTTTGAGTATTTCGAATTCGGCTAGGCGGACGTGCAGTTGCACTGGCCGGTGCTGGGAAGCTGGATTTTGACTGGTTTTCTGGAGGAGACGTGGTAGGACTTAGTTGCGTGCCTTGAAAGGGTGCGGAGAGATGCATCGCTTCATGCCATTATAGGATATGGACGTGAAGATATCTTTTATTTAGCCAAGCTTGAACTAACGGATTTTGTTCAAATTTCAGAGTTTACTCTGAGGTTTAAACTTGCACTGATAGATCTTGCGATCTGAGAATAAGGTCCGTCAACGTTAAGTAGCACCGAAGGTCTAATTTCGACGTGATCAACTTTCTGGAGTTGCCTTGGCCTTCAGTATCTATGCGTACTAAAAAGAGGTAAAGCAGTCAACAATCCGAAGATTGGTTTGAACACCACAGTGCTTTACTTGGCATGGTCCTGTTTGGAGGTGGTATGCCGTTGCCTTCCTCCGACCTTCGAACTGACTTACTCAGCCAGTTGTAGGGGGACCTACAAGTTTAACGTGGGTTCCGAACTCGGTATTTTTCACATGAGAAATACTGCCAGAGGTAAAAGAAGTGGAAAGTGAGAGATAAAAATCCTAGAACCTGGCGGGAATCGAACCTGGGACCTTTGTATTTCTAGTCTAGCACTCTACCACAGTGCAACCGAGGGCGTACTAGTTTATGCAAACTGAAGTGGCCCAGACTCGACAGAACTGAAGTCGTTGGCACTGTGAGCTACCGTGAACACAGCGGCTGATGTTTGGTAGCACAGCTACTGAATAGCAGAGGAAGACTTCTTTGATGGCCGCGTACATTTCAGCTACCAGTCAACATAGACCTTCCACAGCGGCACAGCAAGATCACACTGCTGTTTCACGACTGGATAATGTGTGGCTTGCACTCTTCCTCCTTTTAGTGAGAAAGAGGAGTCACATAAACAACCCTGCACTGAATATTTCATTCTGACAACCACCTTGTTTGTAAATTCTCTTTCAGTTACGAAGATTATCGTGTTTTACTAGGGATCAATTTGACTTTTCCAGTCATTATTAAATTAATGTTGACAGAAATCATTTCAATGCAAAGCATCGTGGTAGGTTAGTGTTTTCATTTTTTGTTTGTCTCTAAACACTGATGATCATTTGATTGTAATTTTATGGTGGTTACTTATGAAGTTTTTAATGTGGTATAAGGAGTCAAGTTTTCCTCACTGTCATTTCCTGCATATTCCGACCTCACAATCGCCAAGACGAATCTTTTGAACATAAACTTAGGATGTCATATGCAAATTACGAGACAAGATAATCAAGACTGACGCGTACTAGTGGACAAACACCCAGAGTTTTTGTAAACCAGAAGCGAGGCGGCCGCACGGCGACGATTGGCCACAAAGTGCAGATAGGCACAGATGCCTACAGTAGGCAACCCCGGGCGGTCTTACGCATAAAAGCAACTTGAAAATCCTCCTTCCACCTTGGGGAAACACGACATGGACGCTTTCGAAAACTCAATGAAAGCCATTAATCAGGAACAGACAATAGTTTTTTCTCACAAAGCATGTTTACTTGCAACTTGTTAGGACGCACGAGGATAGTGAATTCCAGAAGGCGCTGTTTATTTTGAGGGGAATGCCTAAGCGAGACGTTAGCTGACGTAGTATTGGCCGGCGTACCATACGTGTTTTAAAACGCAATATCCCATTAGCAGGCGAGGCAGTGGCAGGGTAGTGACAGCGTCCCCAAAAGTTATACACAAGCAGAGTGGAAGACATTTACTCAGAGAAGCGCCCTTGCGCCCGGCTGTGTGTGTTGTCACTAGAGGTGCGACGCTCTCACAGCGAATTTTGTGCGGAGAGGTGATAAAGACTCCGGCTCGATATTGCACTGTATAGAGAATCACTGTAATAAAGTCGAATTTTATGGATCTTCGGTGGAAAGTACTGTGTTGGCCGCAGTGTTCTTAACTTGACGGATTCCTCGCCAAATTTGACGGAATTTCAAGTTGTATGACGGATAAAATTTAACTTTGACGGCTGGCGGATTTTTTTACGGGTATTATTAGAAATTTCCTTTTTTGATGGATATTGCTGGTTTAATACAATTTTCAAAAAGTATAACATTTTCTTTGAGAAAGCTATTACGACTGCAAATCTTTCTGTGTCTACAACACAGTGGCACATTATATTAATAAATTGTTGCACTAAAACCCAGTAACAAACATCTCAGATGACTGGAAAACTAAGTAAAATAAAAATTACGTTGGCATGTGACTTAAATTTGTCTCGATGCAAAGATACGATATGCGCTTCAGTAGTAGTAGTAGTAGTAGTAGTAGTAGCAGCAGCAACAACAACCTAACAATGATGTGCTTTGCTTTACGAGTTAGTTCGAGGAATTCAGGATAGTGGGCTCAGTACATAGGCAGAGTGTACGGATTTTAAATGCTTGTACGACTCCTAAATACAGTAACGAATATTATGTTTAGCATAAATTAATTTTATCTTTATTTCTGCAAGAAGAGAGGTAATATATAATTTTGTCGCATTTTTAAATATTTTTCTGACGCGTAAAAAAAGTAACTGGCCCCAAGATTTAAAATATATTGTATTATTTCTTTATTTTGCAAGAAAATGCAGAGATATCTAATTCTGACGGATTTTGACGAAATTTTGAATGTTGGTATGACGGAAAAAATTATCGTGAATTGGCAACACTGGTTGGCAGAGATACTTCATATCCGTTCTGAACACAGAGAGCATTAGTCAACGCTTTTTGAGTGGTAACGCGGTGGGTTAGTCTGAGACTGACATACCACGCAAATATTATATTTATTTATTTATTTATTTTATTATTATTTTTGCCCTTTTCATTCCTCACCCTGAGGGGGTGAGACGGGCTGCCTGAGAGCTTGCTTTTGCTCTTTCCAGCCTTCGAGAATCCCACACGTGTGGGCCACATTGTATCTTTATTAAGGTCATTTTTCGGGCTTGGTGCAATACATTTTATTTTGTTACATTTCTAAGATAATTTCGTTTACGTTATTTAACAAGTTTTTGAATTTAAAGTTAGGGAATAATTTTTAAATCTAAAAGTAATAGGGATTTACATTTGATTTTAAGGTTAGGATTTGGAGTTTGGGTTTCGTCTCACTCTGTTATTGCACAGAGTTCTTCTCAACTCCTGCCGTCCTTGAGCTCGTAAATGTAGCTCCCTTCTTCTTCTGGCGGCAATTTCTGCGGCTCTTTGCTGCTGCTCTTGTCGCATTTTTGCCTCTCTGTTTCAGTATGGCGCGTCGTTATACACGGATTCAGGGTACATTCGTTCGAAGTGCGCCTTACGTTCTTCGATTCTACTTCTCGGCGTCAAGGTGTCGTTGAAGTCTATGACTTCATCTGTCATGAGGCTCTTCTCCGACGTCTGCGGCCGCTTCCATCGTCGCTGGTATCCGTCTGCGTCTTCGTATTTTTCATCGTCTGGCTTGTCTGCGTTTTTCTATTGCTGGGTTGTTACCTCCTCGGATTGAGGTACCGCCGGCCGCGGTGTCCGAGGGGACTGTGCGCTCCAGTCACGGTCTGCACGACCACTACGGTCGGGGGTTCGAATCCCCCCTCGGGCATAGATATTTGTGCCGTCCTTAGTATTAGCTAGTTCATAAGTAGTTTGTAAGTTTAGGGACTGATGACCCCGTAGTTGAGTCCCATAAACTATACAAACATTTGAACATTTTGATTGAGTTGCCGCTGGGACAAACATTTGAACATTTTGATTGAGTTGCCGCTGGGACGCATGTTGGTTGGTCCGCTGCGACTTGCGTCGCCCTTGACGTCATCTGCGGTCGGCGTCGAAGTCAGACTAGCATTTATAGAGCGTTCTTGACTTCACCAAGACGCAGGAAAAGTGCTATCGGCTGTAGTCGATCAAGACAGATAATATTTAGTTTCGTTTTCAGGGAAGACGCAGCTACAGTACTAGCCGTCGACGCAGTTAACGTTATTGTGTGCGATCGCTTTAGGCGAACTCCACCCATCCCCGAACAGCAAAAACAAATACATTTTTTTTTTTTTTTTTTTTTACCATTGCGACAGCCTTGAATTGAAACTGACGAAACTGAATTAATTTTCCCGCGGTTATTCAGCCATTCTACCAACTTTATTTTATTTTGAAATTTCTTATATATTGCATCTATTCTGTCAACCTATCCGGAACTTATAAATTAAAATATCTAATTTATTGTTTTTACAAACTTGAGTTTTCTAAAAAGCTTAAATAATTAAAGAAGTAATCACAACCAGTTTTTCATTTCAGTAACTAGCGACATCATTTTAGTTCAAATGTTCAAATGTTTGTTAAGCTTATGGGACTTAACTACGGGGTCATCAGTCCCTAAACTTACAAACTACTTATGAACTACCTACAACTAAGGACGGCACAAATATCCATGCCCAAGGGGGGATTCGAACCCCCGATCGCAGTGGCCGTGCAGACCGTGACTGAAGCGCCTCAGTCCCCTCGGCCACCACGGCCGGCCCCATCACTTTAGTACCCGAACTGATCCTCACTAGTTACACTTTGTTAATTTTAACCTTTTTTTCTTACATGAGATGTCAGCTACGTCTGTCTTTACATAAGTGATAAAGTTTCACCAATTGTAGGTAGGCAAGGAGCATCTTTCCGAATTCTACGTGACATGCTGTTGATGTCTTCCTTGCAGGAGCCACGGGTACAATAGGTCAGGTCCATTACACACTACAAGTAGTTGGAAGAGTAGAATCAAATCTCAACAGCCTAGCTTTCGGTTTAGAACGGACACTGTACCATTTTCAGTAAAATTATCACTCACAAAGGTTGTTTCTAACAAATCTATTTCTAGCTGTTAGATCCCCGTTTAATTGTTTTTGGAAGGGAAAAGTGGCTTCTATCTGTATCTGTGGGACAGGAGATTATGGAAAGTTGCGTTATACAGGGCCAAACTAGAAATTAATAACAGTCGATATTCAGTTATGAGCATATTATTATTAAAAAATAATAAATAAATAAATAAAAACGTTGAAACGTTTGTAATTCTATGGGTCACACTACGTTGGTCATCAGTCTCTAGGCTTACAAACTACTTAAACTAAGTTAAACTAACGTAAGGACAACACACACATCCACGCCCAAGTGCCGCGGTAGAGTAGCCGAGCGGTCTAAGACGCCTCGCAGAGGAGCGCGCGGTTGCTTGCCGTCGGAGATTCGAGTCCTCCCTGGGGCATGGGTGTGTGTTTGTGTGTATAAGTGTGTGTGTGTGTGTGTGTGTGTGTGTTGTTCTTAGGTTATTTTACCTTAGTTTAAGTAGTTTGTAAGCTACGGACTGATGACCACGCATTTTGGTCCGATAGATTTACAAACATTTTTTCTTTTTTTTTACTTTACATGGCCAAGGGAGGTTTCGAACACCTCCGATGCGGGAGGCTGCGCGATCCGTAACATGACGCTTCAGACTGCTCGGCTACTCCCGCGCGACTATTGTTATTATTCAGTATTATCATTTTATAACAAACAACATGAATTGTTCAGATAAAATTTTTGAGGGTCAGCCACACCTGTCCTCCATTCCTCTCTTAACAGTTTACACAGATCCTTTCATTCGGCGTTCCGTACCAGGATATCCTCGTTCCATATCGAGTACATCCTTACATGGGCACACCGGTTCCAGCTAGACCACCGACACTAAGCGTAGGTGGGGTTTGCTAGGCAGTCGATGTGTCACCGTCCGGCTATACCTAGCGATATTAGGAAGAGGTTCAACGATATTTATCCAAACGCGTGCATTAATGTGCCGAAGGTGTTGAATGAGCTGTAAATGATACAGACAGAGCCCGTGCCTACGTAGTGTCTCCGTCGTACTCTTGTATGCTGAGCACCGATACGTGATGAAAGATGAAGTGTACTTGTTAGAGGATTAAGTTCTAAAGACTAAATTATGCCTTAGATTAATACACAATGTATTTCTGTTGCCAGTCACTTTGTTAAAAAGTTGGTGGCTCTGAGTTATTACACAGTTTTGAAGTTACGACAATGCGAGAGACCTGTGACCACACTGGAGGTAGTGCAACAGGTCAAAATATCACAAAATCTACAGCCACACATCATAATGTGGGTTTGAACTCTCGAAACGCGTTGTGGGTACAATGAACAAAATGACTTGTAACAGAAATACCTCATGTTTTCAGCAATTGCTGTCTGCGGTTAGGAGATTGCATTCCATATTCTCTACAGGCAGCAGCAGCATTCAGAATATAAAACTCAGCTAGAAATGTCACATCGGCACACTCAACATGAGTAAATACGTGCGGCATGATTTACAGTGCTGTAAATTTGGTCACTAAATCACAATGTAAACTTGAATTTAAAGTAAAGCAAGATACCAAAACTTCAACATGAAAACCCTACTGCGGTCGGGGGTTCGAATCCCCCCCTCGGGCATGGATATTTGTGCCGTCCTCAGAATTAGTTAGTTCATAAGTAACTTTACGGACTGATGACCCCGTAGTTAAGTCCCGTAAGCTATACAAACATTTGAAAATTTTTTGAAACCCTACTGCATAAATAATTTCTTTGTAAACCTATGTGAGCAAATTGATAGTCATCGCTCTCTAGACTTACGAACTACTTAAACAAACTAACTTATGCTAAGAACAAGACAAACACCCATGCTGTGTTTTGAGGAAGGACTCGAGCCTCCAACTGATAGTGGCCGCACAATCCGCAGCAAGGCGCCTTAGACCCTACTCTTGACATTTGATAAATACGCACACAGAAATCAGTATACCAACATATCAAACAAAAATGTACTAAAAAATCAAAAATGTTCAAATGTTTGTTAAGCTTATGGGACTCGACTACGGGGCCATCAGTCCCTAAACTTACAAACTACTTAGGAACTACTTACGAACTAGGACGGCACAAATATCCATGCCCGAGGGGGGATTCGAACCCCCAACCGTAGTGGCCGTGCTGACCGTGACTGGAGCGCCTCAGTCACCTCGGCCACCGCGGCCGGCCAAAAATGTACTAAACTGAGGGATGTCCCTGTACTCAGTAAAAACTGGACACTTTTTAGAGGGTACTTTTGTTGCAAATTCGTCTATACGATCACCTTTTAAAATATTCAATTTTTTTTTTCGTGAAACAGCCTGTGTGTTGCTCTAAACTCAGTTACTTGGCTTAAGTACCGGACGCTGAGTTTTCTGGGTAAGGTTCTCTGAAGGTACATCACTTTCCACTACAGTTCATAATACTTTTTTTTAAATTGATTGCTTTTATGAAGTGTTAGGAATATCTGCCTTGAACATTTATGTATTAGTTTTCTTATTGTTGGTGCCTGCCTCTTGATACATGCTGTTTTCGTCGATTAGGATTAATACTTTCGCAACTTATATGCGGAATGTTGTTTCAGAACAAACGTATGAAACGGTTGGGATTTTCTAATATTATACACATTCATTCCTACTATTTTTAAATCATAAGTATTATATGCACTGTACGTCGGTAGGAAGATTGGTGAACTATGTGACTGGTAAGTATGTTGGCGTTCTCGTCTTGGACCGTCTATGGACGGTTATCGCGAATGCAAGCTACTGGTATCGTGATAACGAAGTGAATTAATGGAACTACGTTGGAAATTTGCAGTTTTCATCAACAAACTGGAAACTTCGCCGGCTCAAGTATTTGCTGCGTGCGCTGCAGGTGCGCCCAGTAATTGGGGTGAAAACCTCCGCGGAAAGTTGTTTACCCTTTGTCCAGGAGGTTGCCCTGCAATGGATTATCTCCGAGCGAGCGAAACTTGGCGCGCGCTCCGGGCTATGGCACGAGATAGCCGCGGGGAAAAAGCCTGGTCGGGAAGGGTGGGATGGGGGACGGTGGGTGGGGGGGGGGGGTAAAATTTCAGCAACGTTCTTTAAACATTATGCATCATTACAGGACGCTTTATACCGGGCCCGTATAAGCATCGCCGAATGAAGTTTGCGTAAAAGTCGAAGTTTTAAGCCGGCGAGCATTCGCCGACACGGGGCTCGTCTCGGATTACGGGATTTGTGTTATAAATATCGTCCGAGCGCGCAGCAAGGTGTTGGCTGCGCCGAGGATTACTCCGGGTTTCGGACGGATCGGCGCATGCGCACACCTCTGCTGCGGAAGAGAGTCGGCTGCAGCCACCACACCCCCGTGTGTCTGCAGCCTTTTTTTTTCCCCTTTCCTTTTCCACGAACGCACTCTGACGTAATTAATCGCGTGTGCTCCAGTCAACGCCCGCGAACTGGCCGGCCCTCTTTTTTTTTTTATTTTCGTTTTCCAGTTTTTATCCCGCGCCTGCAGTGTACATAATTTAACAAACTTCAGCAGTTACAGCGCGCGCTTTCCCACTGTGCGAAGGTTAAGCTGTTCTATTCTTTCCGGACGAATACAACGGCGCGAGCGTCGCTTTCCCCCGACAACGGAGCGCAGCCGTACGTCACGGGGGCTCAAAGGAATGTCTCCGTTATTACAGCGGGGATGCTCCAAAAGCTTCTCATGCTGAAATTCATTTAGATGCTCTGTGTGTATCCGTGTATCTCGCTGTTTGCCAGATAACGTTTCCAGCTTTTTTAAAAAAGTGTTGTCAGATTAAAACAGTATTGCGCTAGGAATCCGCACTCAAAAACTCGTGAATCTCTTCCGAGCAACTTTTATACCAAAACTCTGTACGATTGCCTGCTTCTGCAGTTTTTCGGATTTTGCGGTTTGAGTCGTAAATCAGATGTAAAAAATCAGCAATTTACACTGCAATGAAGACTACACAGCAGTACTGAACGAGGTGGCGCAGTGGTGACTCATTGGGAGGGCGCTGTGTAAAAATATTGCCGCGAGAGACCTCCTACACCGACTAATGTGACTACAAGAGACATTATACGCAAAAGAATGGAAAATGAGGGAACGAATAAATTAACAATGAAACATCCCAGTGTCAAATGGGAGGTTGTGTGGAAAAACATCAGTCTTCAGTGCCTGTCAAGTGATGTAAATTCCGCCTGGTACAAGGTCGTGAATACCATTATCAGTACCAATGAAAGATTGTATGCCATTGGTATAATTGCAACTCATCTCTGTTCTAAATGCAAACTAGCAGATACGCTACAACATAGATTTGCTTATGGTGGCCACATCGAAAACTGGAAGTGGATCAAAAGCAGGATAGCACTTCTTTCAAGATCGTCTGCTGAATATATATCTCCTGACATAATTTACAGGCCCCAAACTCTGTGCCACCCAGTAACAAAAAACAACGCAATTCACTGGCTACTTGGCAAATATATCAGCTACTTGATTAACGACTTAGGCACTGACAACACAATAGAATTCAAGGCATACATGTTATGTGAATACAACACAATAAAAAAATACAGTAATGTCAAAAACCAATACGCGAATATGTTGAAAGTTGTATTTGAAAGGACAGGTGTTGGTTAAATAACACAAAGAAAAATCCCTAAATTGCTCCCATCGGAAGTAAAGAACCCTGCTGGCAATCTCAACAAAGGCTGTTTTTAACTCCATTCGAATTTATACGTGAATTAGATTGATATCACTGAAGTATTTTAAACTCTGTTAGAAAATTCACTATTATAATGCAGAGCACAGGTTGAAGGAACTCCTTATACTGTACGCCAACAAGCTAACCAGACAAAGGAGTAATTCACGAAAGAACTACCCAGCAACAAGAAAACTAGAATTGACAAAGGGATGAAAATGTTTTAACGTATACACTGATGAAGAAAGCATAACGTGAACGATAATTTTAAAAACAAAAAGAAGAGACACGCATTTTTTGCATTACAGTTGTGAAGCTCGCCAAAGAAGGCATTGCTGGAGAGCGCAAGGACGGGCTAGAAGGGGAGATGGGAGGCCCGAAAAAAAAAAAAAAACACCTGCCGGCGTGGCGCAGGGGATAGCGTCACGGACTGAGGTGCAGGAGGTCGCCGGTTCAACCCCGCCCACCGGCAAAACTTTACCTCTTTGTAATTAACAATTCCAGAATGTTCTACATCTTTCTTATGTTCACTTGTAATTCTACTTCTTTATTATGTTAACTGTTCTTCTAATTTCTGGTAAATTCTCTCTGTGTATAAATAGCAGAGCACTCTGTCCGAGAGGCAGTCAGTGCTGCGTGTATGTTGAGTTCGTAATAAACGTGCTTTCAGTATAAGTGCTGTGTTCAGTTGCCTTCGAAGTCAAGCCTGCTTCCATTGCAACGCGACAATATCTGTGACGGATAATCTGATAAATTTTTTGATATTCAGTTGGACCATTATAGCAGCTGCACTGGATTGCCTGGTATGGTAGCTATTGACCTGGTATTGAAAATATTTGGCCTATCTACAGAATGTATGCTTGTCAAGTTATAACACTGTACTTTTTTTGTAATGTGAGAGTCGCACCTTATACTTGAAAAGCTAGTGACGTAATAATTTAAAATACTTATGGACAGTCTAAATCTATGCTTTTGAGATTTTTATTCTACTTTTCCAACTATTCATAGTGCACAACGAACTGATCTGACAATTTACTGGACCCGAGGCTCCTGCAAGAAAGACATCAAGCCGGCCGCGGTGGCCGAGGGGACTGAGGCGCTTCAGTCACGGTCTGCACGGCCACTACGGTCGGGGGTTCGAATCCCCCCCTCGGGCATGGATATTTGTGCCGTCCTAGTTCGTAAGTAGTTCATAAGTAGTTTGTAAGTTTAGGGACTGATAACCACGTAGTTGAGTCCCATAGGCTTCACAAACATTTGAACATTTTTGAAGACATCAACAGCATGTCATGCAGAAGACAGATAGATGCTCATTGCTTACCTACAATCGGTAAAACTTTATCACTTATGTAAAGATAGACGTAGATGACATCTCCAGTAAGAAAAGATCTTATAATTAACAAAGTGTAACTACTGAGGATCAGTTAGGGTACTAAAGTGATGTCGCTAGTTACTGAAATAATAATAATAATAAGAAGAAGAAGAAAAAAAAACTGATTTCAATTTTTGGCTATATTTACCTTTACGAAAACTCAAATTAATAAAGAAACAAGTTAATTTTGTATAATTTCCAAGTTCCAAATGGGTTAACAGGATAGATGAGACGAATAAATAATTTCAAAATAAAATAAATTTGGTAGACTGGCTGGAGAAACGCACCTACTTGATTTTAAAATTAATTCAATTTTGTTAGTTTATATTCAAGGGTGTCATAAGTATTAGGAAGTAAAATATGTTTGTTATTGCCTTTTGGGGTTGGGTGGACACTACAAAACAAACTGCAGTGGACACATTATGACAGCAGATGACAGTGGAATCAGAAAAATGCGAAGTTTTTCAGAAAATTGTGGAACCTTTCGACCTGGTTGCCGGAAAGAGACTGATATGGAGTAGAAAGTGCTGTAAGTAGACCATTTTATAGCAAACAACGACCTGTTTTAAATCATAAAGGAAATGTTTTGTACATATGTAAGAAACCTAACCTTTGTGTGTAAACAGAAACATGTAAACATTTCAGGACACCCACTGATGATGCCTTGTGACAAAGGCGAAACGCGTATGGGTGAATTATAAAAATAAAACCCTTCATTTGCAGTAGCAAAAGGCATTTTCTTTAAAAACACTATAGTGAAATAAAGTAATGTAGCAAATATGTCGAAATTGTTTTTAACGGTAGACAGAGATCTATACTTCTTCCAGTTGTCCAGAAAATACTTGAAATACATATGACTATCGCGAACGGCAGTTACGCATCACAGGCAATGCTGATGACGATAGTTATTGCCTGCTGTGTAGATTGCGGAGCTGCCTCGTATTTCTTTCCTTCGTATGCTGCCAGTATGGACGGTAGCTGGAAGTGAGCAACATACTGAAATGAAAAGACACGATGTATCACCAGCTGACGATGCTGTATGTCTCGGTCTACAGACTACCGTTTCAGTAACTTTACGACAGATGTAATAAAGACCATATTTGATAAAATTCCAGTCATTTGTAATTATCAGATCAGTGAAGACGGCAAGGGATGCAAAAGGATTATTTTTATTATCAGGCTTCTTTTTCCATATCTCCATAAACACTGTCCACCCGTACGTGGAATTCACCATCCACTGATGGACGATCGATGAGAAATTATTGTCCTTCAAATCAGGCAACAATTCTGGTCACTATGTCACAAGCTGAAACTCTACGCTACTTTGCGAAATTGAGTAGGTGTAAAGATACTACCCTAATTTTACTAATTATTCACAAAGATATTGGCTGGTGGTGGTAACTATCCTTAGAGACAAAAGAGGATCACACCGTAATGAATTAGTGAACATACAACTGATTCCAAAGAAGAAAAACAATACACGTCAATACCATAGTACTCAAGACAATGAAAAGCTGCAAATAACGAGCTAAGGAATAAGACAGTTAGCATGCAAATGCATTTATACAACTAATCTATCATTTGCGTAATTTTTTCAAGCTGATGCATCGTTCAGACAAATGCGATCCGACATTGCACAATATTCTTCACCGCATTTATCACAGCTAAGATTGAAACAACTACGACATGACGCTGTTAGAACCTAAATATTTGTCTATACACGGTTTTGATTTAGAAGTTTGGCTCGATTATATTAGAATCGAACCGTATATGTCTGCTTTCATGACCTGTCAATTACCTTAGCAGCAGATATCATCTCTTAGCTCTGGTCCTAAAGTTAAAAATATTGTATGCATGAACTGTAGTTCGCCCGATAAATTAGAAATATGACACAAAATAACTAATTAATTAATATAAATGGCTTTATTCCGACGTTTGTAAAGATGTACGGAAAGTCTGAAAATTTATTTGATAAGGTTTATTCAGTCAAACTGGTACCTTATTGAAAGTGGTCAGATGAATTGTTAATCATAAATTGAATGCACTAGTTAAACAGTTGGATTGTCTGCGAGAAGAAATTGGTAGCAATTTTCCCCAACTAAATTAGTATAAATTTAGGTAGTACAGAAACACCAAAGAAGACGAAACCAATATTCCATATTTCGAAGGCCAGAATGAGTAATGTAGATATCCTCGGAGTAGTGAAGCAATTTAACAAGAACAAGGCTTCTGGTTCGGTCTGTATAGTCATTAGATTTATATTTGATTATGTTAAGCGATAGCTCCTTACTTAACAGACATATACAACCCCTCGTTCAAAGAAGGATCTGTACCAAAGACTGGAAAGTTGCACAGGTCGCACCTATATTCAAAAAAAGCAGCAGGGGTAGCCCACTAAACTACAGGCTTATTTCACTGACGTCAATTTGCAGCAGGATTTTGTAACATATCCTGTATTCAAATATTATGAATTATCCCGAGGAGGACACAGTTTGTAGTAATCGATGGAAATGCATCGACTAAAACAGAGATGATATCGGGTGTACCACAGGGTAAAGTTATAGGTCCTCTGCTGCTCCTTATATACATAATCGATTTGAGAAAAATTCTAAGAAGGTTAGGTTGTTTAAAAATGACACCGTCATTTACCGTTTAGTAAAAACATCTGAAAACCAAACCAAACTGCAGAACGATCTAAATAAGATATCACTGTGGTATAAAATTCGGCAGTTGCCTCTAAATAATGAGAAGTGTGAAGTCGTCCACATGAACACAAAAACAAATCCGTGATACTTTTTTTACGAGATAAATTAATCAAACGTGAAGGCAGTAAACTCCACTTAATTCCTAGGAATTACTATTAATTCAGACTTAAACTGGAAAGAACATGTAGACAATGACGTGGGAAAGACGAACCAGAGACTGCATTTTATTGGCAGAATCATTAAAGGATGCAACATAACTACTAAAGAAACTGCATACACTACGCTTGTCCTTCCTTTATTGGAGTATTACTGCCCAGTGTCGGATCCATATCAGGTGGGCTTGACGGAGGACATTGAAAAAGTCCAAAGAAGGGCAGCTCGTTTTGTATTGTCACGATACAGGGGAGGCAGCGTTACGGAAATGAGACAGGATTTGTGATGGGAATCATTACAACGACGTTTATCGCTGCGGCGTGGGCTACTTACAAAACTCCAATCGCCAACATTCTCCTCCGAATGCGAAACCATATTGTTGACTCCCACTTACATAGGTAGAAATGATTATTAGAATAAAATTCAAAAAATCAGAGCTCGGACGGAGAGGTTCAGGTGTTCTTTCTTCCCGCGCGCTATTCGAGTATGGAATGCGAGATAAATAGTATAAAGGTAGTGCGATGAACCCTCTGCCAGGCACTTAAATGTGATTAGCAGAGTATCCCATGTCGATGTAGATATAGATATTTGGCGAGCAAACAGCATGACACTGTCAACTGCTCAAAATACTTGATGTTTCCCGAATACCATTTCTACTCTCATAAGTTCTTATGTAAAAACAGAAACACATGTCATCTGTATTCCCCTTTACTTGTTCTCGGCAAATTTGGTGTCCCGAGAAGCGTCCGCTTGCTACGCAAATTTGAACAGTCGCCTCGACTGAATCACTCCAGTCATCCAGAAACGTCATTCTTTTGCCAAGACTAGACATGGAGTCCGCTTTCCCGGACACCCCTTTGCTATTCTCTATCTCTCACACACACACACTCCCTACCAAATTTGTCCCATGGCCACTTCCTCATTGGCTGAATTGACAGCGATTATTTCTTTAAGGAAAAAAAATAAATAAAAAGCCACACACACACATACATCTGAAAGCACTTACTTACTAAAAGAACATCATTTAAGCGCATAAAAAATTACTGTTTAGTCCGCAGAGTACTATTAATTAGTATCACATAAAGTCTGCAATCAGTAAAGGGACAATCCAGCTTTCATGAGCTTGACCACTCATGCCATATGATATTTAAGGAAATTACTGACAAATTGCACAATAAATTGACATGAAAGCTAAATCATGCTGCTTGCATTTTCAGTGTTACAGTGAAGACTTAAATGCTCTGTTTATATTTCAATTATCAATTTATTAGTTTAATTCAGTCATTGAATAAATAAATACAATGTGACGCATTGAAAATGATAACTTGAGACAATAAGCTATCATGACGCATTGAAAAGTTGATTAATTTAATCTGATATATATATATATATATATTGGGATATTGTAATTAATTTTTCAATCATGAGGTGTGCGTACTTATTCTGACATTGTAGACGTCTTAAATATTGATGGTAAATAATTGTATAGATTAACCTATTGTATTCTGGTTTACTGGTGTATGGAACTGACAGATATCCTCCAGATAAAACTTTAAGAAAAGCTCGGCTAACTGTCGTCATTAGTTTGCAGTAAATGGTATGGGCATTTCACAGATTTTCGCTCATTTGCACGAAACCCCGATCGATTGCTTGGTTTAACCTGCTAACTCTCTACCTGGGCTGTCTGGCTGTTGCTCCAACCATTCGCCACGTTCTACTGCTGACCAGTCCTTCATCATTCCAAATAATAGCATTCCTTATACTAATTACGTGACTCTGCAGACATTACTTCCGTAAAGTCACAATGTCAAGAGACACCAGCTGTCAGTGAGAAGAAAATTGTAAGCTGTACCACATTCACATTTCAATTTGTCAGGTATATAAATGTTCTTGCACTTATTGAATTTACAGTTACATTTTTTTGTCTTGAAAAAAATTGAACATGCGAGACAAAGATCAGACTTCAATTACAGGTGTAAAACATATTCCTAATAGTCCTTTAATAGATTTGACGTCTCACAGGCCAGTTTCCTTGTCTTTTAAATCTTCCTCTATGACCATGTAAATCTTTCTGAACTGCCGTCTGTTTAGTGTCAAGCATTCCCTGAAAATGTGATAAGGAACTGTATACGAGGCGCGTCCAGAAAGTAAGTTCCGTTTGGTAATAAAATGACATTGTACACAGATACGGAAGAAAATTTTATTGCACAAAATTCTACAACTCTTAAACTACTTTTCCACATAACTGCCGAAATTTTGTAGGCACTTGTCGTAGCGTGCCACAAGTTTTGGCATGCATCCTTCACAGAAAGTTGACGCCTGTGTATTCAACCATGTGGTAACAGCTGTTTATCATCGTTGAAGTGTTGACCACCAAGGACAGATTTTAGGCGTAAGAAGAGATAAAAGTCGCTAGGAGAGAGGTCCGAGGATCAAACAGGTCCCATTGAAATTTCCGTAAGAATTGTTTGGTCACATTCGGTGCGTGATGTTAGGCATTATCGAGAAAAAAAAAAAAAAAAAAAAAAAAACCTTTTGACAGTAATCCTCTTCTTACACCTAAAATCTGTCCTTGTGGACAACACTTCAACGATGATGACGAGCTGAAAGAACATGTCACCACGTGGTTGAATACACAGGCGGCAACATTCTATGAAAAAGGTACACAAAACTTATGTAGAAAAGTAGTTTAACAGTTGTAGATTTTTGTAAATCAATATTTTTTCTGTATCTGTACCCGTTCGTTTTATATAACCAAACGGAACTTACTTTCTGGACGCACCTCGTATTATTGACGGTTTCGTTACATTAAAAAAATTGCAACCAGCTGCCTTTTTGGATGTATTTTTTATTTAATGCAGAACTAGTTTTCGAACCACTGCATGCTCATCTTCAGTGGATACTTTACAAGAACACTTCCGCTAAGTGTAGGTTATGCTGTCATGTTGGTTCTGGTAACGTACCTGAACTTTAGTAAGTTTACTGAAGTTCAGTTATGTTACCAGAACCAACATGACAGCATAACCTACACTTAGAGGAAATGTTCCTGTAAAGTATCCACTGAAGATGACCCTGCAGTGGCTCGGAAACTAGTTCTGGATTAAATAAAAAAACATCCAAAAAGGCAGCTGGTTGCAATTCTTTTAACGAAACTAAACCGTCAATTTACGCTACAGTTGCAGTTGGTGTCCAACATGGATATCTTGAAATATATTATCGAGGTTTGTATCTCGGCCGCGGTGGCCGAGGTGACTGAGGCGCTCCAGTCACGGTCAGCACGGCCACTACGGTCGGGGGTTCGAATCCCCCCTCGGGCATGGATATTTGTGCCGTCCTAGTTCGTAAGTAGTTCATAAGTAGTTTGTAAGTTTAGGGTCTGATGACCCCGTAGTTAACTCCCATAGGGAAAAAGTTTGCCATTAAAGAAACGCAAGAAAAGGAGTTGGGTGCATCGTTTCAATGAAGACAGATCTTCAGGGGAATTTTTTACAACTGCCAGTCACTGCGAAATTTTCCAGACGAGTTCTAAGATAAATATCGTATGTCTATAGAAACGTTTGACTAAACACTAGAAGACATAATAGACGATATAAATGACCAAATAATATTAGAAGATTATAAATAAATTCTGGCTTCAGTTACAGTACAATATATTTATTAACATACATATCTGTTAACGTTTCTTCACCTGAATGTAATATCAAATAAGCAACTGTTCAGAGGTACCTATATATGACGTGAAACTTACAATGAAACAACTCTTTGGTTCAAGACTGACAAATATGAGCACTGAATGTGATGAGGAAAATTGTGGAAAATAAACGTTAGGTTATACATAAAGATATATTAGCAATACATTAGGAATAGTCCATTAAAATGAATTCCCATCAGGTTGTTGGGCAGTAGGACACATTTGAACTACGCTCACGAAGGAAGACGAATCACTGGAATAATTTGATGCATCTGGTGATGCATATCCTTTGAAAATTTATGAAACCTTATTTCACACGAAATCGCCGCGGCGGAGCGGCCGAGCGCTATGCTACGATGCGCGAGGCCGTTCTCCGTCGCGGGTTCGTATCCCCGTCGGGCATGGATGTTTGTGCCGTCTTTAGTATACGCTAGTTCGTAGGTAGTTTGTAAGTTTAGGGACTGATGACCCCGTAGTTCAATTACAGGCTATCGGGGTCTAGAAGATGTGTGGAATGTGCCTTTGGAAGCATGACTGCCAAGTGGCGTTTACTGGGAAAATTTATTGAAACGGAACCTGACAAAGCGGAGAGGATAGTGAAATGTATCTGCTTACTGCACAACATAGTTATTGACTGTAAAGGTGGTGACTTCTTCAACTCTGCAAACGTAGAACAAGAGTTGAGTGTATCACCACGTCAAGAAAATGTTTCATCAAGAACGTTCAACAGACCGTCACAACAGGCTAAAACAATCAGAGAAAAATTCAAGTCATTCTTGAATGGGTTTGGCGCCGTTCCGTGGCAAAACGAACGCATCGTGTAGTGTCCTTTTCTTTTTGACAGTTTTATTCAAAAATTATATGTCAAAATTAAGATGACTGAAATTAGTAGTCATTATAGTAACATGTAGTTATATGAAAGAAAGTATTAAAACTATTACCACATAATTTCGATATTTACCTTTGACTGATAATTGCTCCCCAATAGATTGCCACAGTTCTCGCTTTATATCCCGGTTATGGGAGCCTTGAATACGCTGTTCCCACAAGCGAGGCTCATTCCTCATAAATACCTCGTCGCTCGGCCCGCTCACGGCGCTGCCGGACTGGAAACAAACACGTTTGGTCGGCCAATCCGGTAGTCCGGTGCCGGACGGCGTCGTACGGTGCTTCTGCCTCCAATGTATGCGCGCTCATTAGACAACTGGCGTTTGTTTTTTTCTCCAGTGACAGCCGGCGCCGGATCGGATCGGATCGGAACGGATCCAATGTAGGTGCAGCCTTCCTCAAGGTCACGGCAGCTGAATCGCCTGCTGCGTAAAGGCTGGTTTACACGACGACACTAGGTTTCATGAAACTGAGCTACTGGCCAGTGCGCATGCGCAGCAGGCGCTCGCGCAACTCGTTGCCGAAACTAAACAGTTTCGGCACCTTCCTACTTTGGCGAAACGGATTGTGCGTGTTTTTAGATTAGGTTATAACCAATACAGAACAAACCACAACATAAAGGGAGGAAAGGAAGAAATAATTCGGTTTTTGAACATATATACGATGTATAGATGTTTGTGCCATTTTAACGAGAAAATTCCAGGAATACGTAGCGACTTATTAGTGCTCTTGCAGCAATTATTCGTGAATTAAATATTGATGGGTTGACGATTACTGAATTTCAGACTAAAGTACATTCAATTCCAAATACTATACAAACGAACTATGGCAATTGTGGATTTGGGAACACGGTACAGATACTGTAGAGACGAATATGTATTTGAGAAGAAAAGTAATGCATTTTGTAATTTCAGTTCTGGTAACAATGCTTCACGCATAACAGTATCTTGTTTTTTCATTGCATTACTAACTCTGTTTTAAAGGAACGTAAACTGCTCTGGTGACATTCTGAGATGATTAAAATAACTTCTAGGGTCTTCGATCACAATTTCTTTCCGCAAGTTCGCTAAGCAACCGAGCTGACGTCTTTTTCTAATCCAGCCACAAACCCAAACACATTTCTTATTCTTTTTACGTTTCGTCTTATCCAGCGACTTCATACAGAGAAGCAATAGCTCCGCCACAACTCTTACAGCTACCAAAACTTTCATTCTACGGCGATTACGGCACTTACAAAACAATGAAACTGAAGTGTATAGTATTGGCGTCGTGCCTACAGTCACAAGCGAAACCAGTTGCTCTCAACTCGTTTCATGAAACGAGTGTCGCAACCTAGTGTCGTCGTGTAGACTAGCCTTAAGTTACGAGTGAATCCTCCGCAAAATAGACAGGCATATTTAAATTAATGGCAGTATAGTAAATAATAGCTTAAACCCGCGGCTCGGCTCGCGTGTTGGTTGGTTACGATAGATAAGTTATCTGTCAGTAGTGTGCTATGAGACTGGTTTTGAAGGATCAAATGAAATACCTTCTTCAGAAACAACCTTTTTTAATTAACATCATCAAGAAAGTAAGTAGTGTAGATCAAATCGCACGTTAAAATACACTCGTTTCGAAGAATCCAATCACGGAATTCAACAATAATGACTGTAATAATATCACAGATAGATCACTTGATGTAATGCGCCAAACGTCAAATCGATTTTTTTAAAGAGACGTAGTAAAATAAATTTCTTTTTTTACTGCTTTATTTATTTATTCTTATATTTCCTTCTTATTCGTATGCTTATCCTTACATAGAAAGAGCTGAAGACATTGTAGCACGCATAGACCAAATGTATGGTCTGTGGCATCACGTTTCGTTGCCTGTAACCTCCTTGCTATAGAGACGCAAACGTCATTGCTGGTCATCAGTCCAAATTTTATTATAATTTAACATCCACCATATCTTCCACCCCCTTATAGCATGGAACTGCTATGGTGTACAACGGGAGACTTCGGACAACAATTACACACAGACCATTCGTTTGTGTTCTGTAGTTTTCGCTACAGAGCGAAATATTAACACACACACAGGTAGAATTTTATATTCACCGATAACTTTCCATCCCAATATACTGCATCCTTTTATCATTATCAACCCTCAAGCAACAAAGCAACCAATAAAACCATTTTCAAAGAGTAAATATAATTATCAAAGAGTAATTATTGTTCTGCATTTCGCGTTATATTGTTCAAATTACTAAATATCTATCAGATCGCTATAAAACCGTACCTAAAACCTTCCTCAGATATAAATTAGTAACTGTACAAATATTCAGGTCTCTGCGTCTTGTCGTTCGGACGTGATAAGCGTACACCGAACAGACATTCACATTAATATATATAGATAAATAGCTACCCGATCGCCATAAAACCGTGCCTAAAGCCTTCCCCGGATAGACATTAGTAACTATACAAATTTTTAGCTCTTTGAGTCATGTGGTTCAGACGTGATAAACGTACACCGAACAGACATTCACAGTTATAGATATAGATTAATAAAAATGCTGGAGGATTTTAGTGGACTGATATTACTTGCAGGAGCCAATCAGATTTTAGAAGGAAATACAGGCGGAGTTTTCCCATAGGATACTTCTTCACCAGGCCATATTCTCTATGTTTCACTCATACCAAATATTACACAATATTCTTCCAACACAGTTTAGAGATCTTACACAATAAAAATATGAATGATCAAGTAAATGACCTTCACAATGTGTGGGATCCTGCAGGAATTGCCGTTGAAATAAACAATGGATTGGATGCAAGTGATCAGCCAGGTAGTGAACGTACTAATCATCTGACAGAGAACATATGTATACGAATCAAGGTTCGAACTGCACTGACCCGGAATCACTACAGAGCTTCCAGCAGCTTGAACAGTCCCCTGCGGACATTAATATGAATTCGTGAGGTTGTCTCGATACCCTTATACGTCGATAAGCGCGATACTATTGGAAACACTCACCAACTTTATGTTAGCGAGCACATACTAATAGCTTCTTGCACTCCCAAACACGTTGACGTAATTTCCATTACTGTGGCAGCAAATACTCCACAGTAACACCAACCGGTACATTATTTATGAAATGTCCCTATCATAACAGATTGTTGTGTTACCTAACTGAATATAAGAGTCAAAGAAGGTATATTATTTACATTCACATTCTTGTTTATTATCTTATACATTAAAATAATCTACGAAGACTAAAGTCAGTCGGCCAGACCAAACTACCCAGCCGATTTCTTTTATTTTTGTTTTAAACGTAAGGTATTCATCCACAAATTTGTCGTCAATTATCAGAGCTTACGTAACTGTCACCTTCCTATTTCCTATACTGAAATTCAATTTTATTCTGTATGTTTTTATGGGGATGTCCTTGCTGTAAACTAAAGTCAGTCGGTCAGGCCCTTCTATCCGACTGATTTCCTTCATTTTTGCCTTAAACGAAAAGTATTCATTAGCAGATTTGTAATCAAGTATCAGAATTAACGTAAGTCTCTCCAACCTTCATTTTTATTCAAACGCGGTATCCCTCTGCCCTTCCATTGAGAACTTTAATCGGTTTGTTTTACGATATCTACAGTTCTAATTAACCCACGAGAACTCGCGCCTTAAAGGTTACGCGATCGATCAAGTGTATAGCATTTTTCTGGCAGTCAAAGAACATTTTGTAATGTACTTAATATGTTTAAATAAGTATTTCTAGTTGCGTTTATCAGAAAACATATCATATTTGACTATTTGAAATTGGTTAAATGCCAATCGCTTTAAACTTACTATGAGCAAAATGAACACGCGCAAGTCCTGGCGGGTTAGGGTATGCAGTTTTTTTGACCTAACAACACTCATTGCATCAACCTCTTTCATTTGCGCTTTTAAACACTTGTATTGATTGATTTTGAAGAAAGCTGTGCATAAACATTCAACTTTACTTCCATTTTTCGTAAATTAAAGTCAGTCAGACGGGCCGTTCTATCCGAGCGATTTCCTCCATTCTTGCTTTGAACGAAAGGTATTCATTCGCAAATTTGTCATCAAGTAGTAGAATTAACTGAAGTCTCTCCATCCTTTACTTTTATTCAAACGCGGTATCCTTCTGTCCTTGCATTGCATATTTCAATTAGTTTGTTTTACGATATCTTCGGCTCTTATTAAGGTACGCAGTTATAATTGCTGTTGAATCTTACGGGTTATGTGGTCGTGGTCGAAGAAACATATCTGCTCCTGACGTTTCGTCCAGAGCTGCGCTGGACATCCTCAGAGGTGCTACTGGTAGCGGTGAGTCTTGCCGACCGACGAGTCGGGCGTCGGAGAGCGGTATAAATACTGTCCAAAAGGGGGCGTGGTCAAGTGTTCACGTGCGCAGCAGAGATAAGCCTTGTCAAAGATAAAACATAACTTTCGATAGTCGATGGTCAAAGATAAAAGCGTAACTACCTACTCTGAAGAGCCACAGTTCATATGTCATTAAGTTTCATTGCTTCTTCCTTTCTATTAAAATTATCCCCATTTTTGTATATTTCGATTGCTTCTCTGTACAGTCGTGGATAATAGTTCGTCGTTGTAGATAAAATTTCCGTTTTCCTGATTGGAAAACATGTTCTGCTACAGCTGATTTCTCAATTCTACCCTGTCGTCAAAGACTTTTGTGTTCTTTCAGTCTTGTATTCACACTCCTTATTGTAGTACCAATATACACTTATCCGCAAGAACAAGGAATTTTGTACACTCCACTGGATGATAGAGGAGGGCGTTTGTCCTTTACAGATCGGAGTGCCACACAACCCGGAAGATTCAACAGCAATTATTTCAGCCGGTCGTGAAAGCCTTCACTGTTCGCAGTTATCTTTGACCTAACAACACTCAGCGGAACACGCTCCATCATTTGCGCTCTTAAGCGCTTGCATTAATTGATTCTGAAGAAAGCTATGCGTGAACATTCAACGATTTTTTTTTTTTTTTTTTTTTTTTTTTTTTTTTTTTTTTTTTTTTTTTTTTGGCGTTCCACTAACGGTGCGAAGTATTCGCACGGGTTCTCCAGTTGTATATGAAGAAAAATAATGACGCTCATATATGTGCGTGTGTGTGACCAGAAAAAGGAAGCGAGAGAGAGAGAGAGAGAGAGAGAGAGAGAGAGAGAGAATTTGTCATTTAGAAACATAAAGAGCGGAGAGACCGCAGCACGAGACGGACGTGTACCTACGAGGAAACGTATAGGAGGAGGGGGATCCGAGGAAAAACCCTTCCTGCCCCCCTTCGCGGCTGACAGCCCTACCGAGACACCCGGCTGTCAGGGTGGCAGACCTGTCCGCGCGCGCCTCTCGCGCCCTCTGATTGGCAGCTCAATTGCGGCCGCTTCTCCCTCTCCCCTCCCCCTGCCCAGCTGTCGCTTGTCATTTGTTCCAGAGTTCATTTGTCGAGCGGATAGCGGCGCCGCCAGAGGGAATCATTCCCCAGATATCTTGTGCTTCGTCACGAAGTGCTCGCCTTTTAAAGAAAGAAAGCGAATTGTGTCTACGTAATGCATACATTACCATAATGAGCACAGGAGGAAGATCTCGGACACTCAATCGGAATTCATCAGCGAATACGACTAGAAATGCTATCTTCCTGTACAATATCTTCCATAGCGCGTCTTTTTCTTAAGTAAATGATAACACCGATTTCAGAAACAGTATCTGAATCTGTTGTCTTAAACACAGGCCTATCTGCCTCAAAAATGTGTAAATTATATGGAAGGTAAGTAACTGCTGATAGAATTTGATACCCGCAAAGTGCACGAGTTTTTGAATCGAAATTCCTCACGCAAAATCTGATAGCAGGACCTTTTCAGCTTTGCGGCCGCTACTTTTCGGGAAATCTATGTCCATCAAGGTACGCAGAGGCTAAAGTTCATGGCTATGACGTGAGAAGTAAACTCTCAGATACTCCTTTTGAGGCACTTTCATCGATCGGAATATGAAATGTTCAAATGTTTGTAAATCTATCGGACCAAACTGCATGGTCATCAGCTTACAAACTACTTAACCTAAGGTAAACTAACCTATGGACACACACACACACACACACATACACACACACACACACACACACACATGCCCCAGGAAGGACTCGAACCTCCGACGGCGAGCAACCACGCGTTCCGCAGCGAGGCGCCTTAGACCGCTCGGGCCGCGGTGCAGTAGCCGAGCGGTCTAAAGCGTCTCGCTGCGGAGCGCGCGGTTGCTCGCCGTGGAGTTTCGAGTCCTACCTGGGGCAAGGGTGTGTGTGTTGTCCTTAGGTTAGTTTACCTAGGTTTAAGTAGTTTGTAAGCTACGGACTGATGACCAGTTTGGTCCGATAGATTTACAAACATTAGAACATTTGAAGACAGCTCGGCTACTCCACCGCGGCGATCGGAATATCATTAAATAGTACACATGATGTGAAATTACCCAAATTTTGTGGCAGTAACTTCCTTACTATGGCTTTCATTATGTTATTTGCACAAAAATCTGAAATTCGATATGATGTATACAATAAATAGTTTTCACATGCAAGAAAATACTGCACGAAGAACTTTATAAATCTCTTATACCTCCGTACATCTGACAAATATATCTGTAAACTATTGCTCCGTTAAGACGGCACACTCTTCAGATACTCTTCTACAAAATGTTTGCATGTGGAAAAAAAAAAAAAAAAAAAAAAAAAAAAAAAAAAAAAAAAAAAAAAACATTTCACGTGCATTGTAAAGATTATCCATGTTGCCAAGCGTGTTATGCCTACTTCTACGAGTAGCTTAAGATTTTCATAGAAGTAAATGAATGTACTCCCGTCTTGTTAAAGAGTAATAGACTTGGTACTATCTCAGGAAAGCACGTATGTTTTTCTGCAACAGTTTAATGCACCTGCTTTCTCAGGGATCATCACATAAGGAATACCTGTTGACTGAAATATGAAAAATTTGTTTTTAAACCGAAGCGATGTGTGTTCCCCATATCCTCTCTCAATATTACATGTGAGGAGAGTAGTTGCGGCTACAAAAGAAATTCTACAAAGGCCGGTAGAGTGGCTTGTTACTACACTTATCTGAACTCCGCATGCAATGCGTCTTTGGGAGGTGATGAGGGAGTGGTCTGTGGGATCCTATCAGGCTGCATTGGTTTTCAGAGCGACACTTTGCCGCTTTGCTTTTACATCAATTAACATTCCTTTACATTAACCACGTACTAGCAAAAAGATACTAAAAGAGAACTAATTCAAGAATGTGAATTGGACATTGAGCACACAAGGTAATACGCGGTATCTGATACTAAAATTTACTTACATTATAAGCAATGAGTTCTTCTTCTGGATTCAATTTATAAAAAGATAAAACTGTTTTAGTGAATTTAGTGAAATGGACATTACTTGAAGAGTACAGTGAACATTCAAATCTGGCAAGTGCGTAGAAATTATACCGAAAATGTGAATACCCATAATAAAAGTGATATAAATGATGGATAACAACAATCTTTAGTTAAGGATACAGCTATTTTTTTCATACTTTTAACGATTTTACATTTGCCAAATGGTAGGTCTACAAAAAGCAGAGAAAAACTACATTATGTACATTTGCCTATAAGTTGTTTTCGGCATCATTCAGGCTATAAAACAGTCTCAGTTAGCAAACAGGCAGAATCTGCTTTCATTTTTCAACACCACTAACCATATGTTCCATCTTGCAATCAATCCCGATATCGAAGGGATTTTAAACCACACTCTCCCCTCTCCTGATGGCACCAATTGAGTCATGCATGTCGATGCTGTAGTATGACTTGACATGAGTCTACACATGCCCCTAGTTGCATTATACTACGTGTTGACACTTCTGGGCTCACATTCTGTGATAGGTGCCATCACAATAAGACAACCTTCGAGTATGTCTGTGCTTCAAGGTCGTCCAGAACCTCGTGTACAGTTGTGAGGATATGCATGTGACCATTGCACCAGCATTGGTACATAACTGACAACTAACATAGAATGTCAAAATTATGTAACATGTCTTCACGCTGCCTTATGAGAACCTGCGCACTGCCAAACCTCCACGGTTCCTCTGCCGTGGAACAACCACAGGCTATAAACACAGCCTTATACATTCTATGCTCTTTTACATACTTGTGAACTCATCCATTATCTGTCTGTCTCTCTTTGGTCCTTTCCCACACATGCAGGGTTGGCACTGTGTTAAATGTGGATTTGGCATGTGTTAATTGTTACCAGGTGGCCGGATGCCATTCCTGCCGCCACCCCATGCCCCCAAAGAGGAAATGTGAACCTCAAATTTCTGCATACAGTGATATATGTGTGTCAAAGTGTTACGAAAGGCTTGCGAATCGTGTAACTGAGGCGGGACTTGTGGACCAGCCCGATTTTCATCTAGGGGTATGTGGAAAACCGCCTAAAACTATATCCAGATTAACCAGCACTCCAACGCCTTTCGTTAATCTGCCAGGCGGATTCGAACTGGGTCCGGTACGCCGCCCTGTCTCGGAAAGTGGTACGTTAGACCACACGGCTAATCGAGCGGGTTTGTGAACTCATCCATATCTCCTTGTAATTACATTAATTTATATCTATAAATGTGAATGTCTGTTCGGTGTACGTTTCTCATGTCTGAAACACAAGACATAAAGAGCTAAAAATTTGTACAGTTACTAATGTCTACCCGGAGAAGGCTTTAGGCACGGTTTTATGGCGATCGGATAGCTGTTTATCTATATATATTAATATGAATGTCTGTTTGGTATACGCTTATTATGTCTGAACGACATGACGTAGAGACTTAAATATTTGTACAGTTACTAATTTATACCTGAGGAAGGTTATAGGCACGGTTTTACAGCGATCCGATAGATATTTAGTAATTTGATATTCCAGATATTTAGTAATTTGAAGAATATAATAATTACTGTTTGAAAATTATATTTACTCTTTGAAAATGGTTTTATTGATTGCGTTGTTGCTTGAGGGTTGATAATGATCAAAGGGCAGAGTATATTGGGATGGGAAGTTATCGGTGTATATAAAATTCTACTTGTGTGTGTGTGTTAATATTTCGCTCTGTAGCGAAAACTACAGAACGCAAACTAATGATCTGTGTGTAATTGTTGTCCGAAGTCTCCCGTTGTACACCATAGCAGTTCCATGCCGATAGCTATAAGGAGGTGGAAGATTTGGTGTCCAAATTATAAAAAATATCGGACTGAAGCCCAGCGATGACGTTTGCGACTATAGCAAGGAGGTTACATACAGCGAAACTTGATGCCACAGACCAAATCTTTGGTCAGTGTGTGCTACAATGTCTTCAGCTCTTTCTACATCAACGTACGTACTCCGCAATTCACCGTAAGGTGCGTGGTGGAGGGTACACTGTACCACTACTAGGCATTTCCTTTCCTATTCCACTCCCAAATTGAAAGAAGGAAAAAAAGAATGCCTATATGCCTCCGTACAAGCCCTAATTTATCTTATCTTGTCTTTGTGATCTTTATGCGAAATGTAAGTAGGCGGCAGCAAGATCGTACTACACTCAGCTTCAAATTCCGGCCCTCTAAATTTACTTAACAGAAATTCACGAAAAGAACGTCGTCTTTCTTCCAGCGATCCCCAATTGAGTTGCCGGAGCATTTCCGTGACACTCGCGCATTGGTCGAACCTACCGGTAACAAATCTAGCTGCTCGTCTCTGAACCGCCTCTATGTCTTCCTTTAAACTGATCTGCTGCGGGTCCCAAACACTTGAGCAATACTTTCTCTGTAAGAATAAGCATACGAATAAGGAAATATAACAACAAATAAATAAATACCCGGGCAACGCCGGGTATTCAGCTAGTGTTTATAAAAATTATTTTATGTACTCGATATACAATTCTGTAAGCCATATGCTACATAATAACTACATGTATAGGGTGGTGTGTTCCAGAACGGTTTCCAATGTCACAGCAGGTAGCCAACGACGCAGGAGGGCCCTTCCCGGACCGCTGCCTCCCTAGGTGCGCCGGCCCACGATGTCGGCGTCCGAGGCCGGCCCAAGTATCTGCTGACAGCTGCCTCCTTCCCGCGGCCGCCGCGCTGACGTCAGCACGGGCCGTTAGCCGCTGCCGGTGACAACTGGAGTATTAGCAGCAGCAGCGGCGGCGGCGGCGGCGGCGGCCTAGCAGCCCCTCCCACCACTCCGGCCGCAGCCCCCCCAGCCGGCTGCCACCGGCAATAATTAATAGAGCGTCCCCGGCCGTGTCTTAATTAAACTTTCGGCAATTGCCGCCCCTTAATAAGGAGCCGGCCGGGCCGCGCGTCCGCCACGCCACGTCTCGCGGTGGTCGCCCGCCCGCCCGCCTGCGCCGCGCTGCATTAATAATGTTCCCTCACGGCGGCTCCTCGGATCTCATGCATACATGTAACGAGATTGTTACTTGGCAAACTCGGTTAGGCGACGGCCGCGGTATTCGCCAGAGATTGTGCCCCGGCCCGCCGCTCGGCACTAGTCGGATCTGACGCCACGCCCCGCCCCCACTCGCTCCCCTTACCGCTAGAGCTGGCCGTTGCCGCCCGTGGCCTCGGCAACTAGGCAACGGGCTGTAAGTGGGCCGGGCAGCAGCGCCCTAACAACGTTAGGGAATCAGCGGCCGCCCTGGTGCAGCTGCCGCGAGCGCAGCCGCTGCCGTGACGTCGCCAGGTGGCAACGGCAACGGCAACGGCGCGCGCTAGGCGTACCAGCCCTCGAGGCTCACCGACACACCGCATATACTATCTGCAACCGAACAACGGGGAACACGTTTAGTCACAGTGTAAACTGAAGTGGTGATCAAGAAAGTTAGAGGGCTTTACCACAGTGTACATGTTAAAAGGAATACACTCTGTAATAGACAGAGGCTCAGTTCTAGTGTGAACAGCAACAGGGACACAGCTTGTATATGAAGCTTACCTCGAGGAATACACTGACGGCAAGAGGCCCCTACCTGCCCTACCCACTATGGGTCTTAACTTCACACTAGAGATTATTTTTCAAGAATCGATTCTCGCAATTCAATCGCCCATTATGAATCGATTCGTATGATTCGCTCACGATTCTTCATAATCTGCTATGACACGATTCTTACAGATTGCCAAAATGTTCTACATCCTACTCATAGATGGCAATAAATGTCTGTGTCATGGATGTTAGAATCTCACATAGTGAATTTCTTCCTACGATTCGTTCATGGTTCTTTCTGGTCTGCTCCGGCACGATTCCTACAAAATACCAAAAACAAGACAATATAGGTATCGGAATTTTGTATTTTTTATAATTATGGTGCGTAAAGTTCTGACTTGAAATAATAATAAGGCCATTCGATATAACTGTAAACATGTATCGAGAGGATTATTTCTGCCAATTACCAACTATCGGCGTAGCTCAGTTGGTAGCGTTGTTAGTTTATGAACCAGTGAACGTAGGTCACGTAGTTGGAATCTTGCTGTAACTATATCAATTTTTTTCGTTCTATTTGGACACTTCAGCCAGTTTTATAGATTTCATTAAGTGAATCGTAATTAACACATACATACTCGTTATAAAATACTTATTATGTAAACTCACGTAGTTTCAGGAAACACGTCTAGATAAAAAAAAAATTAAAATCGAAATCCGTCTCTTAGAGACCAAATTTTATTATCAACATCATCGTTAGAGACTGATTATGCGTTTCAGCATTCAGTCTGGAGCATAGTACATCAAATAAATGATCCCATATTCAATGCTAACATTGATGCCTCGTCTGATGATATGCCTTTTCCTTCAAAAGCATTCTGCAACAAATCTAAGTACTTTCTTCTTGGTCTATCTCGACTCCTCTTATCCTCCGCGACCGAGCTCATGAGTCTCTTAGGTAACCTTGCTTTTCCCATGCGTGTGACATGTCCCCACCATCTCAGTCTGTTCGCTCTAACTGCTTCATCTATGGTGTTCATTCCCAGTTTTTCTTTGATTTCCTCATTATGGACACCCTCCTGCCATTGTTACCATCTATTAGTACCTGCAATCATTCTTGCTACTTTCATATCTGCAACCTCTATCTTATGAATAAGATAACCTGTATCCACTCAACTTTCACTCCCAACAAAGTTGGTCGAAAGATAGAGCAGTGCGCTGCTAACTTAGTCTTGGTACTTACTTCCTTCTTGCAGAAGAGAGTAGATCTTAGTTCAGCACTCAATGCATTGGCTTTGTTGCACCTCGATTCCAGTTCTTTCACTATGTTACCATCCAGTAAGAAAATACACCCCAGGTACTTGAAACCGTCTACCTGTTCTAACTTTGTTCCTCCTATTTGGCACTCAATCTGTTTAAATCTCTTTACCACAGACATTACTTTCGTTTTGGAGATACTGATCTTCATATCATAATCCTTGCACCTCTGATCGAGCTCTGAAATATTAGTTTGCAACCTTTCAATCGAATCGGCCATTACAACTAAGTCATCCGGATATGCGAGACTGCCCTGCCAGTCTACTGTTTTCAACATATGATCCATGAATAGTATAAACAACAGCGGTGACTGTTTTCAACATATGATCCATGAATAGTATAAACAACAGTGGTGACATGTTACAGCCTTGTCTTACCCTGAAACTTCCCTAAACCATGAGCTTAATCTGTCGTCTACTTTAACTGCTGTCTGACAGTCTATGTAAAGCCCTTTAATTTCCTGCCTCCTATACCATAGTCTTGTAGAACTGACAGTAGCTTCCTCCTAGGGACGGTCATAAGCCTTTTCTAGATCTATGAAACATAGATACAATTCCCTGTTCCACTCATACCACTTTTCCATTACCTGCCGTAAGCTAAAGATCTGGTCCTGACAGCCTCTAAGAGGCCTAAACGCACACTGATTTTCATCTATCTTCTCCTCAATTAATACTCACACTCTCCTTTCATCAATACCTGAGAATATTTTGCCTACAATGCTAATTAAAGAGATACCTCGATAGTTGTTACAATCTTTTCTGTTTCAATGTTTGAAAATTGGCGTGATTACCGCTTTCGTCCAATCTGACGGAACCTGTCCCGATTCCCACGCCTTCTCAATTATCCTGTGTAACCATTTGATACCTGATATTCCACCGTATTTGACGAGTTCCGGCTTAATTTAATCCACCCAGCCGATTTATTGCACTGTTAACTACTGACCATTTTCTCCCATTCCTCAAATGAGATCCTGTTTCCATCGTCGTTCCTATCCCATTCTACCTGAAAATCTGAGTCATCACTGAACGTTTCACCTACATTGAGCAATTCTTCAAAATATACCCTCCACCTGCTCAAGACATCTACAGGATTGAATAGCAGCTCTCCTGACCTGTCCAAAATGTTAATTCATTTTTCCCTCCCTTTTGAAGATTGCTAATTACATTCCAAAATGATTTTCCCGCGGCTTGACCCAGAGTTTATATCTTGTTTCTAAAGTCTTCCCGTGATTTCTGCTTGGAGTCTGCAATTATTCGTTTGGCTTTGTTTCTTTCTCCAACATAACTTTCTCTGTCTGCATCATTTCTAGTGTGGAGCCATTTTTGGAACGCCCTCTTTTTCTTTTTCCAGGCTGCCTTGACTGTGTCATTCCACCAAGCTGTCTGCTTCTTTCTGCCTTTACACACTACTGTTCCAAGACATTCTAATAGACAATTCCCAGTGTGTGTAATAATTTGCAGCTGCTGCTTGTGCGTTGTGCAGTGTAGAGGCAAACTGCACCTGCTGGTCAGAATGTGCCAATAAAGTCATCAAATCTGCTGTGTCTGGGGAAAGTGCCCAGTGCCCCAGGTAATTCTTATATGTGGCTGACACCATTTGTACTCTAGTAGGTAAAGTGCACATGGTGGCGAGTAGGAACAAGTGCAAGGTGTTATCTGCAGCTTCACTGGGTAGGCAGTGCCCAGTGCATCAGGTAATCCACTGAAGATCGGCGTATATTGTGTATTGTGTCAGGTAACCTGAATCAACAGGTCAAACAGTCCCCATAATTTCTACTAATTTGAAGCTGTTTGGCGAACAGTACGCAGCATCACACACGAGGCAGTGCATAGTGCGACATGACAGTTTGGTGTGGTAGGTAATTGTCAGATGCTTTGGGGACAGTGCCCAATGTGGCAGGTATTCTATGGCTGATGTGGGAGACAGTGCTCAGTGCAAGAGGTAATCCACAGCTGTTAGGATGACAGTGAACAGTACAGCAGGTAGACTGCACCATCTGGGGAGACTACTGCAGTGCATAATCCAAAGCTGTTGTGCAGCAGACGGAGACCAGGTGGCCTGGTACTTCGTAGCTGCTAGGGTGTGAGCAGATAATACACAGCTTCTGGGGACACAGCGACAATATAGACCAAATCTGTTCGTGAGTCCAATGTTGCAGTGTCCAGTGTTCGGATGTAACTAGCGGGCAGTCCCCAGTGCGTCTGTAGCTTCTGACAAGTCTGTATCAAGTGCAGCATGAAATTCACAATCGCTGTGTTGCAGTGTCCAGTACAGCATATTATACGCAGCTGTTGGGTATACAGTGGGCAGTCTGCCAGGCAATTCTTCTGGAGTGTTGCTTGGTTGAAATATGGGGACCAAATCTGTCCCCCTGTGGGGAGGGGAAAGAGTGAGGATGCGAAAGGAGAGGAATTGAAAGGAAATGCAGTTCAGGGAGGAGAGAAAGAAGAGACTGCATTAGATTGGGAGCCACGTGCTCGCCACGTATGTACTAACAAAAGAACTGTGAGCCCACTGGGTGGTTTTTGGGATGTAATTACCCAAAGTAGAAGCAGCTGCTGGAGAAACGTCGAGACGTTACAGCTATATCCTTTCTAATTACCAATTTTCATATTCATTTGCTCTTTTTCTGACCGCATAGACAGGTATTTGCCTTTACAAATTGTGATATCTAGTGGCTATGAGCATTATTCCTTGGTTTTCCGGCCATTTGGCCAAGGAAAAGACGTAGGAGATGGAAAAGTGTGTTTATTTTATTTTTCCTATAATTATTCTTCTCACACTACGTGTTTCCTTCCTTACCATGTGAGAGAAAGTGATGGATAGTCATTTTGAGGTTGTAGTAATTTGGCAGCCTTCCTCTTTTCGCCTGCAAATATTACAGTTGGTGTGTACTGCAAAGAGTTTGAAAGCGATGCCTCTGGTCGATCTGGTTGAAATACCAAAATCACTAAAGGCCCGCTGGCCGCTCCGGCATTGGCCAATCGGTATGTCTCTTCCTGAGCAGGTTGAATTACAGCGGCGGTTGGAGAGCCTTGTAGCCATTTTTCTGTCTAGTTAGTGGTAGCCTCTGGAGACGACCGGATGCTGGTGGTGCTTGTGGCATCGTTTCTCTGCTGTTTGGTAAGAAATGCTTAAAATTAAGAAATTTTGGACCCAGATTACAGTAACAGGATAGTTTTTACTGGAAAAGGCATTTGTATGATGAAATAATTTTGTTATCGGTTAATCCATCAAGAAATTGGTGCACAGGGAAACTGCAGTGTTGCACAAGTGGTCAGACTCATGTCGTCCTCGAGTCTTTCCCGTTTCAGTCGCGGCTTTCACCTCTTGGTTATTAGATGGGCAATTTCACAACGTTGCCTATCGCAGTAGGAAATGTGCAGTAGGGCGGCAGTGCGGAGTATGCCACTTAATCGACATCTGCCGGGGAGCCAGTATCCAGCGCAGCTGTTGTTGGGAGGGAGCCCAGCGCGGCCGTTAACCCTCAGCTCCTGGTGAGACAATGCCCCAGCGCGGCAGGTAATCTGCAGGCCGTTGGCCGCCCCTCGGGCTGCGCGTCCGTCAGGCACTATGCCTGCCAAGCAGGACTCGCCGTAAATCAAGCGGCCGGTGCCCGCCACGCCAGAGCCGCACCTCCCAGATTCATCAGCGGACGCGCTCGCCGCGGTAACTCTGGGCGACGGCGCGCGGCGGTAACTCGATTTGCTGGGCCCGCCTGACAACGCCGTAAACAAGAGTCTGCCGCCTGCAGCCAGCGCGAGGCCCACTTTGCGGCGTCAGCGGGCCCACTGGCCGCGGCTCCACTCGAGCGTCAGATCACCACCACCCAGAGAGAAGGCCGCGGCGCTCTCGTGTGACGTCAGGCAGAGTAGGTTGCGCGTGCATAGCTGACTGGCTCGCTGCTTCGTCATAGTGGGCCATGCCCCAGCTGCTGCCCTATCAGCTAAGCGCGCACAACCTACTCTGCCTGACGTCACAGGAGAACGCCGAGGCCTTCTCTCTAGGTGGTGTTGGTCGGATCTGCACCTGCGCTGCCATCCGCGTATTGCCCGTTGCCAGCAGGCAGCATCCGTAGGTTTCCAGCAAAAGGCACTGTCACTGAGTCATTCCGTCATCTGTGGGCATAAACGAGCACCAAGGAGCTCCGATTGAAAAGGGTCTTCAGCAGGCTACGGTCTTTCACCACTATTTTTCGGTCACTTAATCGAAGAAGCCAATTGCTAAGAGAGAGATTCCTGAGTGGAATGAAAATTCAAATTGAAAGAGTAACATTGATTATATTCTCTGAACCCTTTGTTGATCCGGCAGTAAAAGTGAAGCAGATTTTCAGTTCAGCGAATGTATGTGGAGTAGAGAATATACACAGAGAGGAGAATATGTCGAGACAAAGCTAATAGCAGAAATGAAAATAGAGGTAAACTTAGCATCAAGACTAGAAGTCACGAAATAGAAGGAAATATGCTGCATTCGAAATCAAGTACCTGCTAACGGTGTTTTAACAAGTTGCGACCACCGCCGATCGAAACAGTGTTGCCAGTATATTTTACTCGCTGCATCCATCTATCATAGTTTTATGTCTTATGTTTCTTCATTGTGTTTTTAGCCATCGTGGATTTTAACAGCAACATCAGCGGTGGCTTGTTGGTGGGGCCCAGAGAAAAAGTTAATATCCAGTATAATGGAATCCGTCTGAAGTGTTCTTTAGATAATTTCCATTTATATAACTTCATTTAAATGCATTAATTAATGCAAAACATGAAACACTGTTGATAATCTTTTTTTTGGGGGGGGGGGGATGTGGGGCTGCGGGGCAGTGTGTGTAATATTGTAGTAGGTCTAGTCCACCAGCTCCACTGGTTTTCAGTTTACTTGTGTAGGAGTCTGAGTTTATGCTGTGGTGACACAATTTGTTGAAGAGGAGGTGTTTGGATCAAACTGAAGTTCACCATCTCTTCTCATGCTGAAGTTCGTACGTAATGTAGTTGTGCTTCTGTGTTCTGATTGTGATGTCAAAATAAAAATGAACTGTGGGAGGAAGTATCTGACTTTTTCCCCTTTTTCCCCTTTGACTTACAGTCAGCCAAGACTTTTTGCAGAACCATGCATAGCAGAAAGTTTCTTCTTCTCTCCATCGAGTTGTGACATCAAGACATCTATTGGTTGATGTGTGCCTAACTGCTAGATTTCTAGTTTCTCTTCCATAATAAGCGGCGTTCTGAAGAGTCTACTTTACTGATTTTACAGTTTACCAACATCCAAATTGCAACGACACAGCTCCAGAATTGGTTTTGAAGTAAGTGTTAAGGGCCCTGGGTTGCCAACCCCCAAAAAAAATTCGGATTGAAGGCCAGCGATGATGTTTGCGACTCTATAGCAAGGAGGTTAGATACAGCGAAACGTGATGCCACAGACCATATCTTTGGTCTATGCGTGCTACAATGTCTTCAGCTCTCTCTCTCTGTAAGGATAAGCATACGAATAACGAAATATAAGAATAAATAAATAAAGCAGTAAAAAAGAAATTTCTTTTAATACATCTCTCTAAAAAAATCGATTTGACGTTTCGAGCATTTTCTATCATAACCAACCAACACGAGAGTGGAGCCGCGGGTTTAAGTTAGTAATATATATATATATATATATATATATATATATATATATATATATATATATATAAAATCAGGGTTGCACTTCAAAATGACATACGTCCGATATGTGTAAAATGGTTTTCTTGTGTAACAAATAATTCAAAGTGCTCCCGGACATAATGTACATCCTTTATATGTAGATACTGGCATTGTAGCTCGAGCTCCTTGCACACTGTGTGCAAAGAACAAATTAGTTCGCCCAGACTACTACGTCAAGACAAGCAGACGCTGGATGTTAAGTGTTTCATCTCATTTCTAGTCCAGGGACCAACACCTCATTTCAACGCCCAAAATTATTTATAAAAATACAACAAAACAAGTCACCACAAACAGGGTTAACTCTACAAATAAGCGACACACTCACGTAGTGTTTAGTATTATTAAATTACTTGGGTAATCCACTTAGTTTCTCCGCACAGTTCCGCCGGTTCTACGAAATTTCTCAGCTGGACTCGGCATTCGTTTGGCGACCTCCTCCCCCAACTCCGGGTTTTTCCTTTACACTCCCCCCGTCCCCTTCCCCCTCCCCGCTCGATGACTCTGCTTTCGTTGGCGCGCCCCTCTCCCCCGCTGGGCGTCTCTGCTCTTGGCATCCCCCTGGGTGGCCTTCTTTTGGCGTCCCTGCCCCCGCTCGTCAAGGGCGCGTCACCTTGTCCTGGAGACCATTTGGCGCCCCTCTGCGAGTGACGCCCCGGTTTGCTTGCTTCCCCCCACACCACCCCCAACAGCCACCTCTTAGATAGGGTGCTGCTACACAGACGAAGTACTGCTTACCAGTTTAGTGAATATGTTATAAACTGCGACCACTATTAGTACAGAGTTCATGTGATTTGATTCCTCAAACGTCCGTTGTGCGGCAATAAAGTACAGTTAGTACAAGTCCCATTTCACAAACGAATACGAATTTTGCGTATTTCCGCACTTGAAAATAGATTAATCAGGTTACATTTCAAAGTTACGAAAACACGATAAACAAACTTCCGTAGTATACCTTAGTAAAGTGCATCAAACTTCTGAGAGATGTGAGGGCAGAAGTGTCGCGAAAAGTGTTGGAAATAGAAAGTTTATAGTTGATATGTTGAGAAATATAGAGACTACAAGAGGTGCTACATGTTTAGACCCATTTTACTATTTTGTTTCAATCAGTGACGATTCGTATTAGTAGGCCAAACCATTTAAAAGACTTCAAAGGAAATTCGTTGCACTTGGGAATCTTGTATTATTTGCAGCATATTGGGTAATCAGTCATGATGAAATTTCTTTTCCAAACATCTATTTAGTTACTGTGCCTTAACATACCCTATTTAGTGATGGCTTGAAGCCAAAAGTGTTACTATGTCTGGGGTGGTAGCCGATTCACACAAAAAGTCCTGTGACGTATCTGCCAGACACGAAAATTGTTCTGAGTCCACCAAAAAAGTCTTAGAGGATTTTTACGTTGCAAGTCGCTCCTCAAACTAACAGCGGTCTAGCGTCCTACAGGCTTAAACACTAACTGGCCTGAAACAAGCTGGTGGATCCCCACCTATAGGAGTTCTCGGAACAGGTCAATAAATAAATAAATAAAATTTTAAATAGGACTTGTTCAATACTAATCCATATAAATCTCATCAGAAATTTCATCAGAATTTTAGTACTGTAATTGATTTTCTTGTATATGAAATAGTTTTACTAACAAATCTATATTTAGTTGCAAGTTCATAAATGTCATTCCAGAATTTGTTAAATGAACATAAACAATATATTTATCTACCTCACATAGGTTTCCTACTCTTTATAGAGCATCTGTACTGTCATTATTTTGCTGTTTTAAGTAAATTCTATGTCTATAACAAATGAAATTTGTCACAAAGATATTTGTTTCTGAATAATTCGTAAACATAAAAGTTATAACACTTTTGACATTAGAGTCCATTAGAGATCTGTTACTTGTATCCACTAACACTTTACACAGTAAAACCGGATAAACGATTTTTCTAGTTTCGATTTTTTTTAAACTGACAGTCGATACAAAATTCTTTGTTCTTAGAAACACCACTATTTTGTTGAACATTATCTGGCTTTCCAACAGCGTACTTGGTTTGCGAGTAATTAAATAATTTTATTATTTTTGATTTGGCACGGTCCTGGTTTATTCGCCATAGCAGGCTTCATCCACACCAGCAGCCAATGCGGTTTCTGCCCGTCACGTGACATTCGGCCATTCACTCGCATTAGGCCGGTAAATGCAACCACGTGAGCGTTCAGACTCCCGAGAATGCTATCACGATCAGCGTGTATGTTTATAAAAATAAATGCTAATATACGGGCTGTGCTGTCACAATGGGAGAGCCGTATAGAAGAGGACCCGTATCAGGTGTTCTGAAGATTAATGTTCAAAGTTCTCCTCAGAACTGGCGAAGAACGGAATACATATAAAGCATTCATATGAAGAAAGTCAAGGATGACAATACAATTGTTAAGGGAAACTCCCTATCAATCCCTCTCAGATGTATTTGTAAGATTGCGCATTGGATGGCCCATCACAATCTCAGATAAATCATGAAGAAGCTCAACTGAACTGTGAAAAATGAAGAAAACCTGAAGCAGTGAACAGCCTAACCACAAGATGTGTATCACAAAAATAATAAGCTCAACGGGATGACACGGGGTGTCAAGAATGGAACCTGTAGAGAACGACAAAACATCCAGCACATCCAGCGTTCGAAATAATAAGTCAGAGGCTGTTGCAATTTTTATTTATGAATGACGTATGTGGCACTCTTAACGCATCATGAAAAAATAACAAAAGTTCTGGTTCATGACTCTACTAGAATAAGTGCGGAAGGAAGCTCGGAGTTGAACCTACCGTCGACATTGTAGTCATTGGTGACGGACCTCAAAATTGGGAAGGAAATCAACCATGGCTTTTAAATACATCAGGGACACGCCTTTTTTATTTTATTTTATTTTTATTTTTTTTATTTTTTTTTCATTCTGGTATTTCCCTTCAGTGATGTATGGATGCCAAGAAATATATAAATCTGATTGGTCAAAGGTGGATCCTAAAGAATATATATAGATATTGCAACTAACGGTCAACAATTCATTATTAGTTGTGTCGACAGTGGCGCAGTGCTCAAGGAATTAACAAGGAGGATCTGGATTAGAAACCCGGCTGGTCAAAAATTTTCGGATTTACCCCACAATTTATTTCGATGCACAATAGCAGTTCGTTTCGTGAATTCCTATGCGCGTTATCTATTACGAGCTGCAGGATGACAAATGCTGTCTTTTCGAGCAGATATTTATAAGTTTCATAAAACCAAATTGTGTAAAGTTAAGCATAATGTTATCTTAGATAAATAGTATGACGTATGGAGTTTACAAGCTTCCTAGGGTTTTATTTGCGGACGGAGAAGTTAATACTGCTTCCTCCCACAAGTCCCCTTAAACCTCCGCATCCTTGCGAATGCTGTTGCGTAGCAGTGTGCGTTTGTACCGCCCTACAGTACGCACGAGGTGCCGTAGTAGCTTTCCAAAACGTTATGGAAAGCTTAGAGTTCTGACTAACCTGTTGTCTTCTATAGTTGTGTCCCCAGCGCAGAAGACAGCACACAGGTCGTTGGTTCTTCTACAGCATACAAGTGAGGCTAAAGTTCTTTATGATGGAAGCATAATAAGCGACTCGCAAGATTTATAATTGTCAGGGATGCCATGTATGGTGGTCAGCTCGAGACTTAAACTGCGGCGCGTTGCGAGAGGGCACCTGACGCTCTATTTCGCGCCAAAACAGGGCCGTCGCGCGCCTTTTGCAAAATCGCTCTTCTTTTGTTACAATAAGAGAAGGCACCTTAAATTTTTTAAACTGTCAAAATCTAGCCTGTCCTTGAGAGATATTTATTACAAATTCTCAGCTCTGAATAATTAATATTTAGTTTATAATAAACAATAGTAATTTCAAAAGAAATCACGTGACGTGAAATGCAGGAGCCAATGCGAGGAGAGCACCAGTAACATAGGCGGGCTTTCCCACGGGAAACAGCACCTACTGCGCCATATGCTACTGCTCCTCACCCCACATTTCTACATATGCTGCACATCTGTCTTTCTTCCGCATTCAAGGCACGTACAATGTTAGCAAAGAAACGGCCAGCGGCCAGAGATATGAAGTGGCCACAGGCCAGGAATATCACAAGTTCCTCTACTTAACCTTTCGGCACTTGTAATGGTCTGCACGACAAATCAGTTATAATACGACAGTGAAATTGTATGCAAACATCTGTGAGGATATTACATTGAGAAATAAACCATAAACCACTGAAGGAATCCCATTTCAATTTCCACATTAGAAGTTAACATTTGTTAAAGAGGAACCAAGTTTACGTTGAAAGAATCGTTTCTGGAAGCGAGACCATCTACACCAACGAAATACATGCAGGGGTCATTTCACAACTCCTTGCAACACATTTCTGCTGGTGGACCTTGGAATGTTGAGCTATGATGCCAAAGCAAGCTCCTGCACGCCTTGAAGGTCGCATGATGCTTCCAGCACTCGCTGCCTCGACAACAGTAGTTTTTTCAGCAATCAGCGTTGGAGCTGGCCGTCGCTCTAGCCAGGAACAAATGACAAATCAGTTTAAGCGAACTTCCGAGTCATGTGCTTCAATCTCGGTGCGTGCAGAGGACCCCTCCGTAGTTCATGAACGGAGCAAGAGCAGTGCTGATTTTTTAATAGCTTTACGGCTAAAGCACCGTATCTATTCGCCATACCCACGTAGACCTTATCAGTGTAGGCTGAGGGACGACTGATCATGACATAGTATAGAGACGATGAAAGTTTAACAAATACTATAGTATATCTCCAGAACGCCTATGCGATGTGGAAACAGCTTGATTATCTGACAGAAGAAGTTGCAAAAGAGTAAGATATTTTAATTTATGACTCGCTGAAAACACGGTATTGGCCGGGTGATTATTTATCCCACGCTCTCGCAGTCGACGTTCCACCCAGTACTCCTTCTTTCTCCCTTTTTATCCATCACTTTCTCTCCCCTCAGTCCGTCTCCTCCACCCTCTCTCTCTTTCCATCTCTTCGCCGGTTTATCGCGCGACACCGTGTATATATTCAGATCTCCTAAAGAGTAAAGGTGAAGGCTCGGCTTAGAGGGTCAGACGGGCATTAAGGCTGAATATACTGCGGAATGTTCAGGTAATTGGTACGAAGCGTCCATCCGCGGAGGAAGAGGATACTTAGATCACCCTCTCCTGCAGATTACCTGGAAAATGAGATAATAGCGGCAGTGGACGTGAATGTTTAATCCCGGGAGGTCGCCGCTGTTGAGCGCAACGGCGTGCAGCCCGCTGCTGTCCTGCAGCAGAACGCCGGCGCCATATTTTCCTGCCGCCTCTCGTCGCGCGCCATTTGGCGACTGCGCAGCTGTGAGGCGCGATAGCGACAGCCGCCACCCGCACGCTACACTTGCTGACGCCACAGACTGGCGCCAGAAACAAGGGGCCGCTTATCACGCGCTCTGCTCCTCTTTAACAAACAGAGGCCAGAATGAGTAACGTTCAAGTAGATATCCTCGGAGTTGTGAAGCAACTCAAATCACTTTACAAGTCTTCTGGTCCGGACTTCATACCCATTAGATTTCTATTCGATTATGCTGAAGCGATAGCTCCTTACTTAACAGCCACATACAGGGTGTGACAGAATGGACTCCCTTGTTTCAAACACTTACTATAGAGCGCGCAGGTGGGATAGCGAAGTCGGAGTGGGAGTAGTAGCGTTAGGTGGGGAAATCGACGCCATTTTCATTTCAGTGTTGCCAACCCCTGGGTTTTATCCCATATCGTGGGCATTCTGACAATTATCTTCGAGAAAGGAAGAAAGGGATTTTTTTTTTTTTTTTTTTTTTTTTTATTTTTTTTTTTTTTTTTTTTTTTGCGAAAAGAGAGATGAATATGAAACATCCTGTTGGTGCAGGGGGGGGGGGGGGCAGGGGCAATGGCGTAGCTACTACACCAAGGCCCCGGGGCAAAAATGACGTTGGGGCCTTCTCTAAACTAAAACTATACCACAGGCGCGGACTTTTGAAAATCTTGGGGTATGCTCAGTGCCGTTTCAATAGGGGGGAGGTGGTTGCCGGCCTGCAGCCCCCCTCCTCCCGACAGGTATTTTTCCATTTCCAGGTACAAAGGTAAAGTAATAATTTTGTTTTATTTTAGTAGTATTTCTTCTTTTTTGCTTCATCTAGTGTTAATTAGGACCGTTTTAATCTCTGAAAGCAGAAAAGTAATTTTTTACGTACAGTAAAGAAATTAACAGCCATTAATTTCAATTTCACGTTTCAGAACTATTGGGCGGCTTTTACGACCATATGAACCTGTTTTTCCCGTTGTAGTAAGTACGGAAATCATTTTCACAGTTTTCGTCTTCTTAGACATGCATATCAGATAATGATGTGCCTGGATTGTGAATACTGTGTTCATTATCGCAAAAACTAACATCGGATGGTATTCTTGCCTTCTTTCTTCTGCAGATTTATTTTCTATACAGTATAAGGAAAATAGTCCATAACCACTTCGGCTGTCATACCACGTCTGTCGATACCAATAGATTTACAACCCATTGTTACATCACACACCAATTCAGTAAACAGGATTAAAAATGTCAAGACTTAACACTAACATAAACGTTAAATTAGTAGTATACACATTTTCATCGTATCGTGCCAAACCCTCTTCATTTCTAGTTATTTAATACAACAATTAAAGGTTACCGCCTTTATTTTACGATAATGAACTTATAAGCAGCATTCCATTAACATTCGGACTATTTATAAAATGATCACTTCACCGACATGTTAACATGAATTTTAATGCCAACGAATTCAATTACCTGTTTGTTTTAGACAATCTTTTTACAGCGGTGTATTACAAAAGCCATCCGCCCATCAATGGAATGAGAGAGTCGAATTTAATTACAATTAAGAAATGTAACGTAAAGAAAAAAATACCAAAATTTTCAGTGGGGTATGCCAAGCATACCCAATCAAATTTTGGGGTATGCTTGAGCTACCGAGTATACCCGTAGTCGGCGACTATGAACTATACAGATGCAATACTACTTCATCAGGTCTTTACCGCTTACTGGAAGACATAATAAGGCAAACCTAAATACTCTTAAGTAAATTACTGTGTGTCACGCAGCAGGTGCACGTCTTAGAGGAAAAGCAATACCTCTTTATGTTTATATTCTGAGATGGGAATAATTTTTGGAAATCACTTCGTGCGTTTGAAGTTTGTTGGTAGTCTTCAAAAAGTTAAAATTCGAAAAATCCTTCATTCAACTAAAATATTATATACACTAGAACGTCGATTATTCGAAGTGTAATTGAGGGACATGGATGTTCGGAAAACCGATTATTCGTCTAATCGAACTGTACACTTCTACTTGCCAATAAGAAGTACTGCACAGTAAATGTATTTGTACAGTATTTGGAGTCGCACGATCCTTCACATTGCGCCGAGCGGTACGCCGCAACACTTGGAAGGCGCAGCTGTTGCTGTGAACTACTTCTGCCGTCTGGAGTGTGCCGACCGTTGTACTCAGCGACTGTCGGCTTGGCCTGTCAGCAGGCCCCACTAGAAGCAATGTTCCGTCACCCTGTTGCCCAATGCGGTTACTGTGGGAAGCTTAGTTTGACGGGAGGTAGAATTGATGGACGGTAGGGTGGGAAGGTAAAAAATAAATAAAAATAAGAAACGACGCTCTACTGTAACTTTTTCCGAACTTTGCTCACGGAGGCCGAGGGGCCCCTTGATCTCGTGGGCCCCGGGGCACTGCCCCGCCTAGCCGTATGATAGCTACGCCACTGGGCAGGGGTGTAGGATCTAGGGGGTAGGATGTATATCCAATTCCCATTCACAAAGCAATAAGAAATTACACACGTTAGAAAAGTATGCTTCCTCTTATCTTTGTTTCCCTCTCCATCATACAGCACAAACAGCATATATTCTGCTCGACGGTGGCCACTGCGGAAAAGCGGCACAGCTGCCGACAATTTTGTTTTGTTTATTTTTGCTCTCATATTTTTGTTTGCCGTGGGACACTTTATGCTGAAAAGCGACATTTTCAACTCCTGGATGGGACTTTTGATCTTTAGAGGTTGGCAACGCTGGTCGCTATGGAGTAGTCCGGTGAGCATCGAGGCTTTGTCGTAGAAACGTTCTTTAAAAACAATGATAGTATGGTGGCGATGCAGAGGGCTTTTCTTAGGCGGTTTGGTTTGGCTCGTCATAACAAGGTTCCATATGCTATAAACACTAGGAAATGGATTACTAGTGTACAAGCGAAAGGATCTGCACTTCCTAGAAAACCAGCTGGGCTACCTAAAGGTGTAGGGACACCTGCAAACATCTGGAAAACATACTGCTGCCCTTGGAATAACATCCAGATCCGTAAGGCGAATTTTTCAAACTGACCTTCATTTACAGCCCAACAAGCTGATGGTCGTTCAACAATTAAGTCCACAAGTCTGGGTGAAACGTACAGATGCTTGCAATGAAATTTTAACCTCTTTCGAACACGACGCTGTTCTGTGATCTAGCGATGAAGCGCATTTTCACCTCTCCGGCACAGTTAATAAACAAAACTTTTGTTACTGGCCGACTGAAAACCATCGTGAACTTCACCAAAGTCCTCTTCGTAGCCCCAAAGTGACCGATTGGTGCACCATGTCCTCCATATGCATTTTATTATAATTATTTTTAATCTGTTACTCTGTTACCTCTGAGCGTTATTGTGACATACAGGAGAACGTTTTTCAACGTTCAAGTGGAAGAGTATGGTCAGCAACATGACACACAAGCTTCTTGGTTTCAACAGGATGGTGCGACGGCTCATGCCGCCCTTCGAATTTGAGCCTGTGTGATTTCTTCTTTGGGAATATGTCAATTCTGAGGTTTACAAAGCTCGACCAGGGATCTTGGAAACTCTTAAGGAGGCAATTTCATAAGTCATCGCTGAAATATCAGAAGATATCCTGAGAACAGTTTTCGAAAAATTTTTTGAACGACTCAATATGTGGATCACTCGGCAAGGTTGTCACCTGGCTGAACTAATTTTCAAATCCAAATGAAAATAAAATTGCATTGAATGGAGTTTTGGGAAATAAAATCTTTTTAAAATTACCTTTGTTTGTTCTCTTACAATTCACCTGTCAAATCAGGGAGCCTCAAACAAGGATCTCTATCAAAAGACTGGAATGTTGCAAAGGTCATACCTATATTCAAGAAAGACAGTAAGAAAACCAACCAAACTACAGGCTTATTTCATTAACGTCAATATGCAACAGTATTTTGGAACGTATCCTGTATTCAAATATCATGAATTATCTCGAAGAGAATCACCTATTGACCCAGCCTCAACACGGATTTAGAAAATTTTGTTCGTGCAAAACATAACTAGTTCTTTACTCACATGAAGTGATGAGTGCTATCGACAAGGCATCTCAAATTGATTCCGTTTTTCTTGATCCCCAGAAGGCTGTTGACACCATACCTCACAAACGGCGTTTAATCATATTGCATGGTTATGATAATTTGTGACTGGATATGGAATTTGCTGTGAGAGAGGACACAGTTTGTAGTAAGCGATGGTAAGGCATCGACCAAAACAGAGGTGACATCGGACGTTCCACAGGGTGGTGTTAATGGTCCTCTGCTGTTCTTTATTTACATAAACGATTAGGGAGAAAATCTAAGCAGCTCACTTAGGTTGTTTGCAGATGACGCCTTTATTTTTCGTCTAGAAAAATAATCTGAAGATCAAAATCAACTACAGACGATCTAAATAATTTGTCACTATTGTGTAAAAACTGGCAATTGACTGTAAATAATGAGAAGTGTGAAGTCGCCCTCATGAGTACGAAAAGAAATCCGTTAAACTCTGTTTACAAGATAAATCAGTCAATAGTGAAGGCCGTAAACTTCACTAAATACTTTGAAAATACTATTACTTCAGACATGAACTGGAAAGAACACTTAGATAATGTCGTGGAAGAGGGGAACCAGAAACTGCGTTACATTGGCAGAACCCTTAAAAGATGCAACAGAACTACAAAAGAAACTGCATACAGTACGCTTGTCCGTCCTTTTGTTTGAACTATTAATGCCCATTGTGCGATCCTTATCATGTGGGTTTGACGGAGGCCATTGAAAGAGTCCAAAGAAGGGCAGCTCGTTTCGTATTGTCACGATACAGGGGAGACGGCGTTACGGAAATGATACAGGATCTGGGATGGGAATCATTACAACGGCGCTTATCGCTATGGCGTGGGCTACTTACGAAACTCCAATCGCCAACATTATCCTCCGAATGTAAAGATGTATTGTTTCACCTACATAGGTAGGAAAGATAGTCAGAATAAAATACGGCAGATCAGAGCTCTAACGGAGAGATTCAAGTGTTTTCTCTTCCCGTGTGCTATTCGAGAATGGAATGGATAATAAATAGTATAAAAGTGGTTCGATGAAACCTCTGCCAGGCATTTAAATGTGATTTCCAGAATATCAGAGGTAGATGTAACAGCAACACCCGTCTGATCACACGTGGAAATTTACTGGCGGACACAGCTCCAGGTGGTAGAGCGATTGTAGAGCGTTTGGAGCAAATAATTGATTTTTCCTAGCCGATGCACAGTATCCCAATACGTGTAGGAAAAATTGTACCAAAGGCCAGAGGATGAACACATCAAAAAAGGGTGTGCAGATGAAATAGATCAGTGTAGTGTATTTTCTCTTTTCGCCAGCAGAATTCTGAAGAGGGTCAGTTTTGAACTAATGACTAAATTTAAATGTGATTACTACCCACATAAAAAACTGTGAAGACAAAGCTCCTCAAAAAATACGGTGACAATATTTTGACTGCCTACACTGCCAACAGTTATACTAAAGGAACTGCTTACACTATATTTGTGTGCGCTCTTTTGGATTATTGCTGGGCATGATGGACCAGACCAACTGGAAAAGACAGAGGATACAGAAAATTGCAGAGAAGGGTAGCTCGTTTTGTATTATTGTGATATAAGGGAGGGGGTGTCAGGAAAATTATGCTCGAGCTGCGATGGACATCATTAAAAAACAGGCGTTATTCGTTTCGCCGAGATTAATTTGCGAGATTTCTTTCATCAACTTTTTCCTCCGAATGCGAACGTAGTTTGTGAGCACCCACTTACATATGAGGTCATGATCATCACAATAAAGTAATAGAAATCAGGTAGAAAACATAAAGATCGAGTATTCCTTTTACCCCGCGCGCTATTATAGAATGGAACGGTAGAAAATGATCATGAAAGGGGTACATTTGATTGTGATTTGCAGAGTATATATTGTAGATGTAGATAATTCGTCATCTTAACCGCAAAAGAAAATTTTGATACAGACTTTAACATGCACAAAGACGTACATAATAAATTCGAAAAACCGTTATTAAAGCATCAGTAAATGCATATTACTTAAGGGGAATGAACTAATATTCAACTACATGAAACTTGAGCAAAATATCCACGGGTGTAGTGCCGGTCTGTAGTGTCCAACGGGAACATGAAACTTATTTAAACCATAGATAATGTTGTTACCAAAAGCAGATTGTTGTCAACGAAACAAAGATACTAAGGGGTTCTCTATAGCATAGCTACAGAACGAGCTTACGAAGCAGTACATAGAGCATGTACCACCAGCTGTGGCGCTATCGGAGAAATTCCAAATTCGCCATCTTAAACTCTTCGTTTGCTTACTCGACTTCCCACTACCATAACTGGTTTCTTACCTCGCATCATCAACAGAATTTTATTAGGGCAAACAGTGTACAGACGACTTTATCAGTGTTTCCTTTCTTCACGCATGTCAGCTGTATTCTCTGTTCTGACGAGCCTTCCCAGGAAAATCCTGCTCGAGCGGAGTCATCAACATGTGATGTTTCAGGTCAAACAGAGGACCAATGACCTGTTGAAAGGTGAGTTCCGATCTGGTGTGGAGAGTGAATCTTGACTGACCAGCGTATGAAGAGATTGTGGGCCACGATTTAGGGACCCAAATATTATGGAAAGAGATAGATATCAAGAACGATTCCTAATGGTGTGGGCAGGGATTATTTTGACGATTCTCACATCTCTTCATGAAAATGTACAGGTGAATTCGAAGGGTTTAGCCGGTGTAGGGAAATATAAGGCTTTTTTGCTATGTTCTGTGGGCGCAGTATTGGTAGTGATGGACGGTAACACTCCCATTACAGCACTCGGGTAGTTGATGTTTTCTTGGGAGTCATTAAACTTTCTCGCCCTCCCTTACAGCATGTCTTCGATGTACTAGGAACACAGGTTGCATCATTTCGGTATCAGACGCCGACCATCCTTGAAGTCATGTTGGCGCTCAGCGGGTCGAATGGCAGTTATTGCTCAACATGGGACATCATCTGCAGAATGTTGTGGAGGCTGTATTAACGCTAAAGGTGGACACACTCCGTTCTGACAAGAATAGCTAGTTGCTGTAATTTGTGTGCAAATCTATTATATTTGAACAAACGAAGAAGACTTTGCTCTTCTCCAGTTTTAAATGTTTATTTGTTTTCGTTCCGTATTTTTTCTTTTATTTCTACGTAACTATCAGCTGTTTAAAATATTTTCTGGTTAAGTAAAAAGTACGTTGCAAAATTTCTCTTTGTTGCTTTAATTTTGGATTGTTGTTGCTGTGGTCTTCAGTACGGAGACTGTTTTGATGCAGTTCTCCACAATACACTATCCTGAGCATAAGAACGGAAACCTACATCTGTCTGAATCTGCATACTGTATCCATCTCTTGGTCTTCCTCTGCGGTTTTTACCGCACACACTTCCCTCCAACGCTAAATTCACAATTCCTTGATGTATACGAATGTGTCCTGCCAATCGATCCCTTCTTTTCGTCAAGGTATGCCAAAATTCCTTTTCTCCCCAATTCTGTTCAGTACCTCCTCATTAGTTACGCGATCCACCCACCTAATCTTCAACATTCTTCTGTAGCACCACATTTCAAAAGCCTCTATCCTCTTCCTGTCCGCACTGTTTATCGTCCATGTTTCACTCCCATACAAGGCAACACTCCACGCAAATGACTTCAGAAAGGATCCTTATGCTTAAATTAATATTCGATGTTAACAAGTTTCTCTTTTTCAAGAACGCTTTTCTACACATTGCCATTCTGCATTTTATGTCCTCTGTACTGCGACCATCATATGTTATTTTACTGCCCAAGTAACAAAACTCATCTACCTCCTTTATTGTTTCGTTACCTAATCTAATTTCTTCAGCATCACCTGATTTTCTGAGATTGTACTCCATTACCCTATTTTTGCTCTTGTTAATGTTCATGTTATATGCACTGTGGTGTCGCACAAGTCCAAAGTGCGCGCCACCTACTTTCGCCGCGCGCCGCCATGCACGCACGGCGCGGCGTTCTTACGACGACAGCCACGAGCGCCCTCTGCGGCAACTCCGCTCGTGGCCACCAGTGAACGACATCGTTCACTTGGGACTGAGATAGCAACCAGTTAGGACCTTCGGAATCAGATAGGCACCAGCGAAGACTTTGCTATCGTACAGGCACTAGGCAGGCCTCTAACAACTATGTATCAGCATTCTGCAGTACTATGTAAAAGTTAAGTATTGTATAAATTCTGTGCAATATATATATCTTATTCTAATTTAGTGTTTCTAGTTTCTGGCTGCTCCCCTCCGTACCTGCACCAGCGTGCTATCGTTATTCCTGTGTCGGTCTCATTCCACTCGGCCACCGACACCTACGACGGGAACGAGACACAAAAGCGGCGACGAGGCTGGGACACAAAATGCACCTTTCACTACACTGGCTATTCCGTTCAACTGCTCTTCCAGGACCTTTGCTGTCTCTGACAGAATTACTATGTCGTCGGCAACACGCAATGTTTTTTACTTCTTCACCCTAAAGTTTAATTTTGGATACCATTGTATATGGGATGAGGAATGTTATTTAATTCGTCACAGTGACACACTGAGTTCAAAAGAAGCATACCAGTAAATAATAAAACCGTGAAGCACGAGGTACCATGAACCCGTTTTATAACGGACTTCTAGATCGCGTGTCTGTTACAAAGCAGATGCACGAATTCATTTTTCATTTCCTTTCTCTCCAACTCAGCTCTATTGTACACCCAATTTATGGAACAATATGCCTCCACGACTACACAGCTCTCGACGAAATACCAACTATGTATGTAGCCATGTGCAGTGCTTTCATATTAATGAAAATAAAGTGTATATCTACGAACTTTTAAAGTTTCAAGTTATTTATATTGGCTATTTGTACACTACCAGTTTTTCGAAAGATTCTTGTATGTTGTGTGCCGCACATTAAGTTTTTGTTGTACACTCATACTCCTTGCGCCTTATTTACGTTGAGGGTTGTGAAATATTACACGATTATTTCCACCTGCTCGTGTTGGTCATATTTTTAAAATAGCTCCATGATTTATTTATTTATTTATTTATTTATTTATTTATTTTTATTATAAAATGAAAGTGTGCATACAGATCAGGGTCTAATTCATTCTTGGCAAGCCAGTCAGGATACTTTCTGGTGGAAAACTTGTTAAAACATTTCAGCTTTCCTCCGCAGATTCTCCACAAGCTCCATCTATATTTTTAATTCTCAATCTAACGTGCGGTGTTTACCATTGTCTCTTCATCCTTTTCCTGTTGCAGTCGCGAGTGGTTGGTCACTTGCAATTATTAGGCGTTCGGATAGATACAAGCTGTCGTGGAAAGCGCACATTCAAGATCTTGTTCAAAAATTAAATGCTGCGTTATTTACGAATACAACTGTATCTGAAACAAGTCATATATCAACACGAAAAGTGGTCTACTTGGCTTATTTTCATTCGCTTATGACATGTTTAATTTTGGGGTAACTCTTCTCATTCAAAAAAGTTAATTATTACGCAGAAACGTGTGGTTCGAGCAGTACGTGGTGTAAGCTCTGGAACTGCTTATTGACTGTTATTCAGTAGACTGACAATTCTGACATGGGTCTCTCAAAATAAGTTTTGTTTACTGTAGTCTGCTGTTAACAGAATCAGCCTATTCCCAAGAGATAGTAGCTTTCACTTAGTTGATAGTAGACAGCACTCAAATCTGCCTTGGATTACACTTTCTTCAGTATTGTGTAAAACGCTGTGCAGTATTCCGTCGTACCTTTCTTCAATACAGTAATAGAAGAATTCAAAGAGCGTAGTAATAATACACACACTTTAAAGTCCTAAATGAAAAGTTTTCTCACGACTCACTTTATTCTGTCGAGGAATTCCTGAAAAATATTAAAACATTAAGATAACTTCTGTGTTACCTTTATTATTTTTATTTGAACATAGGGCTGTCGTGTCCATAGGATTTTTAGCTATTCATTTGATGTATTACTACTGTCTTGTTAAAATTTGATGAACTGACTCATTCGATGACCGTCCTGTGGAACATGATACATAGAAATAGACAAAAACGTCATTTGATGATATGAACGATATTCGTATTTTAAGTGCAGAATTCTAGCACACTGCATTCTGAGGAGAGTTGCGTCGACAGTGAATGTGCTCAAAGTAAAACTATAATCATGCTCGAAACCTACAAGGAAATCATAATACGTATGGAAAGCTTACATAAGTAGCTAGACTTTACAAGGAAATTCTCAATACGCAGTTTCTAAAGTTGTTGTTATTCTCACATGGATTGCTGTCCTATTCGACTTATGATTATACGGAATTCAAAGAATATTCCTTCGTACTCACCCGGGAATAAAAAAAACATGAAATGTTCAATTTTTATTTACGATAATAAGTGTCTAATAACAGCTGAGGATAGACAATAGTAATATGGCGCGAAATATTGTATAACATTGACAAACATTTAAGTCATTAGGTTAACGAAGCAGATTACGTCGTTTGCTGTGTACAGTCGTCTGTAACGAGCTACAAGTTGGGCGTATGTACGGTAGGCTATTAGCGAGAAATCAGTTTAATGATCAAACACAGCTTCTGTACAATGAGTATCATTACGTCCATATCGTTTACCGCCTAACAAGCTGTAAGGGATAGGTATTAAATTTTGTGAATCGTTAGGACATATGATATGGCTGTAAGGTATTACCAACATCACAAAGTCCCGAAGGATATTTGTTTGATAATTATATACTGGTATGAGAAAAAAATACTATTTGTTATACTGATGGTCTACAACAAGAAGATACAAATTGGTCATAAATAATATATCCCTTTTTCCAACAAACAGCTCAGTTCATACATACAATACTAGGAATAAAAATTATCTACAGAAGGACTTAAAAGCACTTACTTTAGTTCAAAAAGGGGTCCACTTCTCAGGAACACACATTTTCAATAATTTACCATCAAGCATAAAAAAATTTAGCTACAAATAAAGATCAGTTTAAGAGGAACCTAAAAGACTTTCTAGTGGCCAACTCCTTCTACTCCATTAGTGAATTTCTAAATTGTACCAAATGATGCATGCACTCATACTATATTAGTATTATTATATTATCGGCTAAAAAATTTATGTATCTGTATTTATATTATATGTGTATGTATCTGCATTTATATTATTAGTATTATCTATTATTCAACTTAAAAATTTTGTTTCTTGACATGTTCCACTCCCACGAGGATCCCCTCAACATGGATCTACGGAACGAGAAACTAATCTAATCTAACCTCGAATGAAGGTATAGAAAGATGGAAGAGGAAGACGGACAGAGACGTGGTTTATATAGAGAGCGGAGGAGAAGGAGAAGGAGGAGGAGGAAAACGGACAAACAATCATTTTTTGTCTACTGCTTTTGTGTCTAACTTGTCCCGTACTCTTATAAGTAGCCATAATAACGCAAAGCTACATATTGATCTGAGTTATGTGCGTATGTGTTTGAGATTTCTTTTCTTTACGTCCCCATTCAGTTCTTATCACACTGAGCCTCATAGAAGCTTTTATGGGATTATCCAGTTAAGTTGGTTTAAGTTCTAGGAGGCGATCCAATTATGATATTGTAGATAGATATAAAAAAAGCCAAGATCGCTGATCATCAATTTTTATTTAAGACGACTGGTTTCGCTGAACTATGTCAGCATCATCTGGTCAAATAAAATCATTTTACAAGGCCATAAACTTGTAATGTCAATCAGTTGTTATATAACAAAAACTGATTTTATTTGACCGGATGATGCTGACATAGTTCAGCGAAACCGGTCGTCGTAAATAAAAATTGATGATCAGCGATCTTGGCTTTTTTATATCTTTCTACAATTATCCAGTTACATTAAATAATCTCTATTTTGCGTTGTTAATGTCAAACAATGCGTACACTTAGAGACGGAATCATATTATCTCGGTGAATCTCCTTTTGGCACACGTTGTCTGTCATCCGGCAATATGCGTAAAGAGTTTTCGCCATAGCCTCCCATCGTTCTTTTGCACATCTCCAAGAAACTATTCCGCGTAATGGTATAGTGGCTCTCTTACGTTGGTACCCAAGGGCGCCTTCCAACGAGCGCACGAGACGTCCTCAGTTGGAGGCGGCAGATGGAGTCCCAGGTGATGACGTCAGAGACGCCTCGGTGTCACATCCGTCTTCCAGAGCGACTCACACCACCGCCGTAGCCTCCTGCATCAGCCAGCAGTCCGCGTCAGCAGAGCAGTTGCAGCGTCCGTCTGAGCGTAGCTGCGGAAGCTTCTTCGCTCATACCTGTGAGACCGTAAGAGAAGGTAATGCGTCAGATTTTTTTTTTTTTTTTTTTTTTTTTTTTTTTTTTTTTTTTTTTTTTTAATTCTGTTCTCATTATCGGTTGAGATATTAAACGTCATCCATTGTACTAATCGACTACCTGTATCTGTGTCGGTGCTTGGCAAACATAATACTGTAGTCAGGTTTGTAACCGCAGAAAAACTGCCTCCATTAGGAAGTAAAGGACGGGAAGTGTGTGCGGTAACAACTCCATCGACAGCGGTAACGTGTGACATTGCGCGGCTGGTGCTCGAAGTGAAGGATACTATAGTGCTAAACGAAACGTTGTAAGATGTGATGGTGAAAAAATGAAATGGACTGGAATGATTCCGGCTGGGGAAGTTTAATGTGGGTTAATACAATAGGAAGACAGGAGCGGCTGACCCTGAATTAATTAGTGATATTTAACATCATATCAAATAATTTGATTGATAAAATATTCCCCTGTTTCAGTCCTAATTGTAATGAAACTCTTCCGTTTCCTGCAACTGCCATAAAATATAATTAATAATTTGTCTCCACCAAAAACCTAACGAACTAACTGGGATCTGGCTAATAATATTGTTGAAAAAAAAACATCTTTCAATATTTATTGCACTTTTTTAAGCAGGATAAAACATACAACGATAAATCTAAAACTAAAATCATAAACAACAAGATTACATTTATAACCAAAAAAGAAAGAACAATCTAATGCATATGAAGTTACTCAAATTGTTACGAAACTGGAAATTTTTAACGACTGGCAAGTCAAAAACCCCTATCGTGAAATAATATAATGTTCTTAGCGGGATAATCGAGTCGGAATACCAGTGCAGGGTTGACTTTCCTAACTACACAATCCCCACTATAAGGCAGAACCTGATGTATCGACTATATGTTGCTGGCGAGCGCTTTGCCATACATTACAAAACTGACGACATGCGTGTGAAGGTGCTGCGCAGCAGTGGCGTGGGGGCAGGGCGACTGTGAGCTGAAAATTTGCGCAACCACGAAATAAATAACTCGCTCCGTCGCTCTAAAGCTGTACTCCCTGCTATCAGCCTCTTTGCGCTCGGCAGTACACAGTGCCTACGGTCTCAAACAATTCTGACAAGTCAGGAACACTTCAGTGAGCGTAGACAAATACGCACGAGTACTGAAGGTCTAAATGACTCCAGAAGTTGAGTATATCGCAACTAGTGCTTCGGTGCACTAGTATTGGCTGGCTGACCTTATTCAAACCGAAAACAAGAACAATCAGTTCAAGTATAAATCTCAGAGTGTACCCTGAAACTTAAGTTAACTCGTCCAACTATCGGCTCAATAAGCAAAATCTCAAAATCCGCACACTGGGAGGACAAGACGCTACCAGACGCGTCCGCACTCCAGCTCTACGAAACACGAAGTCCCCTTCTATCACCGCGTCTTCGCGCAAGACCCCCCGAGAAACGCCGTTTTTACGTAAAGCCAATCAGCGTCGAGTTCTCGAACTCCAGCCAGTAAAATCTCACATGACAATCGCTGATTTCGAAAAGCTGGCGCTTTGAACATCAGCCAATCAAAGACGGCATTCCTTCCACAGACAATTTTGGCGCGATTCTCACTGAACGGCTCTAACCGTCGCCCATGGGAGCGGCTGCCTAGCCTCCCTTTCGGACCCTCGGCCACAGCCGTGGCCCCTGCTATCTTCTTCTAAATAGCGCAGACGATGCCTCTCCTTCACAGTTTGGGACACAAGGCTACATTTTTACGACCTACTGCCCTGACAGTGTGCCACCACAGAGTAACATTTGTCTGTGGTGCCACCCAAGGCCAGCGCGCCCGGCCTCCTACGGCGCCGCATGGCGCAGGTAGGAAGGAATTTTACTCGCCCCCTCAGGGCCAAGTCAGCTCTGCATCTCACCTCAGCAAAAATCTTCCCTGCATCGTATTCCCGACAGCAATAGAAAATTGTATGTACAGTACTCATTACGACAATACGTCAACAATAAACATCGATAATAAAGATGAGATATGGGCTGCCATCTCTCCACGTGTACAACAGAGAGAGGACTAACGCGCATGGTAACCAGTTAAAATCCGTCAATCGCGCTCATTATCTCATCAGACCAAACCATCCATATCATAGTGTAACACAGGTCTCCCATGTGACATAACACAGACAACTGTGAGAGGCCTGTAACGTTCATATCCGACACTAAACAAAGGAGACAGAACATCTACCAGCAATTTCTTTTGCAGATAACGACCATAGAGCGATGCACTGAATTAAAATTGGCGTCATGGCCAGGATCTGAAAGGGGACCACATGAGTATTGGACAGTCGCTTTATTCATTTAGTTACTGAGGCGTTATGAATGACTTGAAAGCACGGAAATCGTAAGTGAATCTCTCTCCACAGAAAATATTACAGTATGCTTGCACCTACGCTAAGGGCTATTTGTATCGCTGAGGCATACAAAGCTACCCCAGTTGTGCTTCGACGTTCCCATACATAATTCCTACCTTAATTACCGATGCTGTCAACACAGCACCCCAGCATTGAATGTATTGGGAAAAATTCTGCCTGTTCTTCTGGAGTAGTTGATATTAACATGAAATGAAAACACAAAGATGATGATTTTTATTTTCCAACTCAATGCCTGTCATTATTGGGTAGTATTATCTCCTACGTCTGAGGCACAGGACTCTCTGCATTACGTTCAATGCTCGGGTGCTCATCCGATTGGAGAATGTCGACTATGTTGACACGAATTACCACGATTTTACGTAGGAGAAAGTAGAATAAGAATTGTAGTTAGTGTTGTAGAAGAAGAGGTACTTGGGTCATTCCATGCATTCACGTCATCCATAACACCCCGGTGGCTGAGTGGTTCGTCGGCATTGTAGGAGGGTAAGCCGCTTACAGTACTGAAATAAAAATAAGCACAATAAAGATAAGGAAAGGTTGGGGAAGTGCCAGCCGACTATATTATAACCCCATACTGCTTCAACAAGCCTTTCAATATAACAATTGGAAGTAGGGAGCAGTGGGAGAAAATAGTTAGACACCGTACGGGGGATATTTTCTGGTTCACTGACGGGTCAAAATCGGACCAAGGTGTTGGGGCCGCGGTATATGGGGTGCAGCCAAGACTGGAGGGCGTCATCTCTCTAGGAAAACTGGCCTCAGTATTCCAGGCAGAAGTCACGCCATCAGGGCGTGTGTGGAGGAGAATCTGCGAAGATCGTAGCATCTATATCGATTCAGACAGCCAGGCAGCCCTGAGATCACTGGCAGCTCCTGCAACAAGGTCTAAAATTGTTGCAGAATGTCACAAGGTTCTGGTGGAGCTAGGGGAAAGCAATAGAGTAAACCTATTGTGTCTCCCTGGCCACTCGGGGATCAGTGGCAACGAACAAATGTTTCAAATATTTGTATAGTCTATGGGACTTAACTACGGGGTCATCAGTCCCTAAACTTACAAACTACTTACGAACTAGGACGGCACAAATATCCAAGCCCGAGGGGGATTCGAACCCCCGACCGTAGTGGCCGTGTAGACCGTGACTGGAGCGCCTTAGTCCCCTCGGCCACCGCGGCCGGCTGGCAACGAACATGCCGACAGGTTAGCCAGGATGGGGGCAGAGACTCCATTTATTGGACCGGAACCTGTCCTGACAATCACCAAGGCAATGATCAAATTGGAGCTACGTAACTGGCTCAGAAGACAGCACGTAGAATATTGGACCAAAGTCCATCAACAAAAACATGGCAAGGTAATGATGCCAAAGCCATGTTTTAAAAGAAGCTCTGCAATCCTAGGTCTGAACAGCAGAGAGATTAGACTCATGGTTGGATTGCTGACAGGCCATGGGAATTTCAAAAAACACCTACGTACAATGGGAATAACAGAAGAGGACCCTAAATGTAGGATCTGTGATGACGGTGATGAAACTGCATCACATCTAATCTTCGAATGAATTGCATTGGAGAATAAAAGGCACAGAATATTTGGGACAACCAGACCCGAAGAAATTGTGTCTAATAAAGAACTGGTAAAGGGACTCATTGCACTGTTCAAGGGCATTGGTTGGCTTTACTAGATATACAGGGAGCGATACCGCACAATAAACTTAGTTTCGGTGCGGGCAGTGGCGGGTTGGTCCAAGACTGTTTTGGCTTCCCTGCAAAAATCAATCAATCAATCAAGATAAGGAAAGAAACGAGACAAATTCGGATTGATCAACAAGGAGCAAACACAATCCAATGTCCGCAAGGAACCTATCTAGCCAAAGAGAAAGAGAGAGATTCAGAAAAAGGGGGGGGGGAGGATGCAGAAGCAATGCACATGAGAGTTTGGTTCAAATCCAGGCCAAGACAGAACTTTTCAACTCTGTGTCTATCGATATATATTGATTGAGACGAGATCTGTCTGGGGTATCCGTTTAGCGCGTGAGGATGGCTAGTTCCTTGACTGTCACTCATTAAATAGAGTCCCGCGTTCTGTCGCTAGGTCCAGTCGGCCAAACGACCGCCGCGTCTTTCTCTGCTCAAGGCGTCAAAGCATGTAGTATGTTGGAGAATCCACACCTACATTTCATTTCTGCGAATCACATTTTAAGTGCCTGGCAGAAGATTTATGGTACTTCTTTCATAGTACTTCCCTACCCTTCCATTACCTAATAGTGAGAGGGAATAAGGAACGCCTTCATATTTTCGTTTTATATTCGAATTCATTTATTTTATTACTGTGATCATAACACTTCGGTTTCCAGTCGAACGCTTTACCCCAAGACCACCAGTGCCTGTAGCAGAAGTTCTAAACTAAAGTTTTCTGCCATTGGAAGAAGCTCTTCGTTTGCCTACCCCAAGATATTTTCTGTGTGTTCTCTCCAATTAAAACTATTCATTATTTTAATTTCTGTGTTTAATTTAATTTATGGACTTAATACTTCACTGATTTATCGTGTGAATGCAGTTTAACGGATTTCTGTTACGGCTGCTAAAGATCAAAATTTTCATTATTTAGTTTCAACTGTAAATTTTATAACCATGTAGATAAGTTTTTCTTTTGAAGCTGCTTTTGATCTTCGGATGATTTTACTATAATGAACGACAGTATTATCTGCGAACAGTCTAAGAGGGGGAATGTTCTCCGCATTACGCTCTCTCCACCGCTGCCGGATTTATTGACTTGGAATCCCAACTACTAGATCAATTACCCACACAATTGGACTCACGTGACTGTTCCAATGCTGCCACCTTGGTAGAACCGGGAATCGGACTCGACTGCTCTTCATGGCAGTCATACATAGTGACCATTCAGTTTCTGTTGCGGGCACACCTTGACTGATCGTCCTGCTAGAGTTATGTCATGTAAACGACTCAGTATATTCCATCGCACTACCTGTAGACCGTATGGGTAGCCAGGATGCCGACACTGCTATGAGATGGCAGTAAAGCCGTCGGTACACAGAGCGTGTGTCTGGAAGTGTGTGGTCAACGTGCCGAGTCCAACGTGCGGCTGAACGCTCGGAGACGGCACGACTTGAGCATACGAGGCGTGTGCCTCAACGAGCTACACGCGACCGCAGCGCTCTCCAGCGACAGTTGTGGGCGGCATCTGGTTCTGAAATCACACTGTTTACGAAATCAAAAGAGTGGAATTCCTGCTTTACCTCTATTAAATCGCTAATTTCCGCGCTTGTGTATATGTTCGTTATGTTGTCTGATATAGGCCTACAAAATATTTATGAACATAAGTGTCTTATAAAAGTTGCATGTTATGCCAATAAGTGCAGCAAATTATGAAACTTTCATGACAAAAAGTGCGATATTAAATTAAAAAAGGCTTTCACATGAGGCAAACAATATTGCAACGGTCTCGCTTTTTAGTAAAACTTCAAAGTCATTCTTGCTCGGAGATTGTTACTATTCAGTAGAAGAATGTTAAGAGCGTGAAAAATAAAATACGTGAAACAACAAAGTGCGTATTTTAGTCTAAGGTGCAAACTGTCCTATTCATAAAACGAATTCAACAAACTCACTCCTCAGAGGATGCGCACATGTTTACATAGCATCGAATTTTATGCAGTATACTTCTATGGAATTTATAGGACAGTCTTTGAATCTATCAGAAAGCCCGAATAAAAGACGAAAAAATATTTGCGTCCGAGGAGCCTTGAACCAGAGCCATATTCCACGATTTCGCTTCCTACGCTACGGCCACTGACATCTGTAGTTGTCATTGACTAAAGTATTAGATCGATTGTACGCACTACTGGTACATGTGATGACATTTTATTACTACAAATGACTTGGAGAACATTTCGTGGTGATAGATCTTTAGTCCGTCTTGCCTTCAAACGGCAGATTACTGTAATAAGGATTCTTTGTACCCGCATGTTGTTGTTGTTATGGTCTTCAGTCCGGAGACTGGTTTGATGCAGCTCTCCACCCTACTCTATCCTGAGCAAGTCTTTTCATCTCCTCATAAGAATGGCAACCCACATCCACTTGAATCTGCTTACTATACGTGTCTCTTGGTCTCCCTTTGCGATTTTTACCCCATACACTTCCCTCCAATGCTAAATTTACGATTCCCCGATGTCTAAGAATGTGTCCTACCAAGCGATCCCTTCTTTTAGTTAGGGTATGCCAAAAATTCTTTTCCTCACCAATTCTGTTCAGTACTTCTTCATTGGTTATGCGATCTACCCACCTAATCTTCAGCATTCTTCTGTAACACCAAATTTCAAAAGCCTCTATTCTCTTCCTGTCCACACTGCTTATCGTCCATGTTTCACTCCCGTACAAGGCATCACTCCACACAAATGCGTTCAGAAAAGACTTCCTTACACTTAAATTAATATTCGATGTTAGCAAATTTCTCTTTTTCAAAAATGCTTTTCTTCCCATTGCCATTCTGCATTTTATATCCTCTGTACTGCGACCATTACATGTTACTTTACTACCCAAGTAACAAAACTCATCTACCACCTTCATTGTTTCGTTCCCTAATCTAATTCCTTCAGCATCGCCTGATTTTCTAAGACAGCATTCCATTATTTTTGTTTTGCTCTTGTTAATGTTCATTTTATATGCTTTCTTCAACATACTGTTCATTCCATTCAACTGCTCTTCCAGGTCCTTTGCTGTCTCTGATAGAATTACAATGTCATCAGCAAAACGCAATGTTTTTATTTCTTCCCCCTGTACTTTAATCCCTATTCCAATTTTTTCCTTGCTTTCCTTCACCGCCTGCTCGATGTACAAATTGAATAACATCGGAGAAAGGCTACAACCCTGTCTTACTCCCTTCCCAACTGATGTTTCCCTTTCATGCCCTTCGAGTCTAATAACTGCAGTCTGGCTTTTGTACAAGTTATAAATAGCTCTCCTTTCCCTATATTTTACCCCTGCTGACTTCAGAATTTGAAAGAGTGTATTCCAGTCAACATTGTCAAATGCTTTCTCCAAATCTACAAAAGCTAAAAATGTAGGTTTGCCTTTCCTTAATATATCTTCTAAGACGTAAAGTGAGTATTGCCTCCCGGGTTCCTATGTTCCTCCTGAATCCAAACTGATCTTCCCCGAGGTCAGCTTCTACCAGCTTTTCCATTCTTCTGTAGATAATTCGTGTTAAAATTTTGCAACCATGACTTATCAAACTGATGGTTCTGTAATTTTCACACCTGTCTGCGCCTGATTTCTTTGGAATGGGGATTATTACATTTTTCTTAAAGTCTGAGGGTATTTCGCCTGTCTCATAAATCCTACACACCAGTTCAAATAGTCTTGTCATGGCTGGCTCTCCCAGAGACTTTAGTAGCTCTGAGGGTATGTCATCTACTCCTGGGGCCTTGTTCCGACCTAGGTCTTTCAAGGCTCTGTCAAATTCATCTCTCAGTATAGTATCTCCTATTTCATCTTGATCCACTTCCTCTTCCCTTCCTACAACATCGTCTCTAAGTTCATTTCCTTTGTAGAGCTGCTCTATGTACTCTTTCCACCTTTCAGCATTCCCATCTTTGCTGAGAACTGGTTTCCCATCCGAGTTCTTGATATTCGTAGAGTTGCTTTTCGTATCCCCAAATGTCTCTCTTATTTTCCTGTAGGCGGTATCTACTTTTCCCCTTCTTATACATTCTTCTACAGATTTGCATTTGGCTTCTAGCCACTCCTGCTTAGCCATTTTGCACTTCCTGTCAATCTCATTTTTTAGTCGCCTGTACTCCATTTTGACTGTTTCATTTACTGTATTTTTATATTTTCTCCTTTCATCAATTAAATTTAGTATTTCCTGTGATACCCAAGGATTTTTTGTAGGTCTTGCCTTTCTACCTATTTTGTCCTCTGCTGCCTTCACTATTTCATCTCTCAATGCTACCCATTCCTCTTCTACTGTTTTACTTCCCCCTGTTTCTGTCAATTGTTGCCTAAATCTCCCTCTGAAATTCTCCAGAACTTCACTTTCCTTCAATTTATCTAAGTCTCACCTCCTTATTTTCCTACCTTTCTGCAGTTTTTTCAGTTTCAGCCTACAGTTCATGACTAACAAGATATGGTCAGAGTCTATATCTGCCCCTGGGTACGTCTTGCAGTTTATAACCTGGTTCCGGAATCTATGTCTTACCATTATAAAATATATCTGATACCTTCCGGTGTCTCCTGGTCTCTTCCATGTATACAACCTTCTTTTGTGCTTCTTAAACCACGTGTTTGTTACGATTAAATCATGTTCCGTGCAAAATTCTACCAGGCGACTTCCTCTTTCATTCCTCCTGCCCAGTCCATATTCACCTACTATTTTTCCTTCTCTTCCTTTTCCTACTACCGAATTCCAGTCTCCCATCACAATTAAGTTTTCCTCTCCCTTAACTGTCTGAATAATTTCCTTTAGCTCTTTATATATTTCTTTGATCTCCTCATCATCGGGAGAGCTAGTTGGCATATAAACCTGTACTACTGTTGTCGGTGTTGGCTTCGTATCTATCTTGACAATGATAATGCGATCACTGTGCTGGTCATAGTAGTTTACACGCATTCCTATTTTCTTATTCATTATCAGTCCTACTCCTGTGATACCCCCAATTGATTTTGTATTTATAATCGTGTACTCACCTGACCAGAAATCCTGTTCATCCTGCCATCGAACTTCACTAATCCCCACTATATCTAACTTCAACCTATCCATTTCCCTTTTTAAATTTTCTAATTTTCCTACCCGATTAAGGGATCTAACATTCCTCGCTCCGATCCGTAGAATGCCAGTATTGTCTTTCCTGATGACAACATCCTCCTGAGTAGTCCCCGCCCGGAGATCCGAATGGGGGACTATTTTACCTCCGGAATATTTTACCCAAGAGGATGCCATCATCATATGTTCATACAGTAGAGCTGCATGTCCTCGGGAAAGTAACGGCTGTAGTTTCCCCTTGCTTTCAGCCGTTCGCAGTAACTGTGTGGCAAAGCCACATTAGCTGATGTTACAAGGCCAGCTCAGTCAATCCTCCAGACTGTTGCCCCTGTAACTACTGAAAAGGCTGCTGCCCCTCTTCAGGAACCACACATTTGTCTGGCCTCTCCACAGATACCCCTCCGCTGTGGTTGCACCTACGGTACGGCTATCTGCATCGTTGAGGCACGCAAGCCACCCCACCTCGGCAATGTCTGTGGTTCATGGGGTTGGTGTACCCACATATAAGACGGTAATGTAATCCACCAAATAGTACCTGTAATGACCGGGTTTCGAGAAATTCTCAATTTACTCAATTACTTTTACTTGCTTCATACATTCAGAATACCTAAGTTATATAGACGAAACCCACGAAATACGACGGCCAATATGGCATCTTCATCTCTCTACCGAAAAGAGCTGCCTCCCTCAGGGTAGCCACGTGGTGTTACATCGGTGGTATCCTCTCACCTTATTGTTGATCGTTCAGACGCACGTTCATAATGTCTGGCATACTTGATATTGCCCGACACGTTCGGAAAGCTTCGGCAATTTACGGTTCGCACGTTGTGACACCAGAAACTCGACACGTTGGTCACACTCGTTCAGATACACGCTCCGTGTGCCGACGGCTTAGATGACACCCTCGTCTGCTATATGTTAGTATGGAAAGCGAATACATCTTCAATACTGTATAATTTACGAAAATTATTGCATACAAAATATGTAGCAATTGGTACAATATCTATTTGTGAAACAGAGCTTGAGATCTTCTAAAAGTCGTGGATTATTGTGCTCCTAATTACCCCCACGATCTACAGACATTTCCGACGTAGGGTGGCCGTATCGTAGGTGCAGCCACAGCGGAGGATTTTCTGTGAACTGTGGCACAAGTCTTTTCAGCGTCAACAGTTTTGATGATCCACTGATACGACCTTGTAGAATCAGCTAACGTGGCTCTCACATACAGTTACTGCGAGCAGCTCCAAGGAAAAACCACTGACATTATTTAACCCAGCGACATGCAGCTCTACTGCATGGGTATTAGATAATGGCGCCCTTTTGTTTTGGATACAATAGGCCATAGGTAAAGCACTTCCCTGTTCGAATCTCCTGGGAGGAACTACTTAGGAGGATGCCGTCATTCGACTCCATTCTTCTGTGCCAGGTGGCGGCAGCTATTGGCTTGAAGATATAAGTCAGTGTGGGTGGGCTTGCGATACACGCTGTGCCCAGATTGCCAGCTGCCTTCCTCTTGAGCAGGATATCCAAGAATGGGAGCTGTCCATCCTTCTCTAGCTCCATTGCGAATTTTATACGCGAGTGTCCTGAGGTTAGATGTTCCAGAATACACTAGTTCAGAGGGCTCTGGCTCTGTCAGATCCGGAAAGTCTGGCTACAGAGATAGAGCATCTACAGCTGGTGTTCAGCAGAAATGGATACTCCTCCACAGACATCCAGACGGCACTTAATGCAACCAGCAAGCAACAGGGAACAGCAGAAGAGCCACAGTTGGGAAAGAAGGTGGCATACCTACCATATGCTGGACGTAGCTCTGTAAAGATCAGCAGAAATCTTTTGAAATACGATATAAAGAGAATATTCTATCCACCTTCCAAAACTGGGACAATGCTGATGAGTTTAAAGGATGACCTGGGGCTACGTAAACCAGGCATTTAAAACATCCTGTGCCAGTCTGGGATGTCATACATCGGCCAGACTACCAGGATAGTGGTTGTAAGGTGCAAAGAACACCAGACGCACACCAGACTCGAACAGGCAACTAAATCAACCGAGCTGAGCACTGTCTAGAACTCGGTCACTCGATGGACTACAGCAACAGCAAAACTGAGACTCAGATGCCAAGATTTTGGGACAGTGTCATAAACAGGCCATCGAGATCAAGGTCACAGACAATCTAATAATCCGAGACAGCGGTTAACAGCTCTGCTCGGCGTGGAGTCTGGATCTGGGTCTTATCTAAAGAAACCAAGAAACTCCTCTGGAAGCACCTCAGGAGCAGTGCCCAGCAGGCACGGAACTCCCTACACGTGACAGGCCTCAGATAGCTATCACGACCGCAGATGGTGAACGAGCTGGGCGCGGACATCCGTCGAAGCACCAGTGCCAAGACCTCGGGAGCAGCGCTAGTACCAGTCACGGACCGCGAACGGAGCGCCCAACACAGGACGGGCCTCAGACAGCTGGCATTTTTCTTTACTCTCGAAGCTGCAGCTTCGTGTAGTTGAACAGTTAGCAGGTCTGGTAGCTTTTCCTTCTTCCTTGTTTTTTTTTTTTTTTTTTTTTTTTTTTGTTATTTCTTCAATTTATGTTTTCTTCCTTCTTGGTTGACTTTTATTTCTCTTCCTCCTGCTGTTTAACAGCGTTGTTTACTCTCGTAGCTGGTCTGGCAGGCGTGTTGTGTCTCTCCAGTGGATCTGATTTCCCATGCATACAACCCTGTGCGCACCCACTTCGCGGCATGTCTGCCTGTAGTACAAGATTGGGCCCTAGCACTGAGCCCTGTGGGACTCCGGCGGCTATTTCTTGTGGTGTTGAGGTTCCACCTTGAATCATTACATGGAAGCTGCGTCTGGCCAGACAAGAGTGGATCAGGCGTGCATGCAACCATGGGATTCCGTACACAAGTAGACGAGTCCGTCGTGCCAAACGCTGCCGAAGGCCTGGGGGACGTCGAGCAGTCCCGCCTAGAGGTACTCCCTCCTCTCCAGGAAAGTGTCAATAGCCCAGAAGCGGTGGCATCCGGGCGCGCACCCCGAACCTGTAAACATATAGATTACTTTTTATTTAGAAACACGATTACATGGAACATGTAGCTGCATAATTTTCGGAAGATTTCACCTGTTTCCGGAAGGCCCTTTTTCTGCCAACTTATATAGAAAACTCGTTGGTAGTCAGCTTGCAGTTAAACTGACAGAGTCTATTGATTCCACAGCCCTTGGCAGCAGTCACTGGGTCGACATCAGCGGGATTACTCTTCCCACATCATTAATGTAGTAAACAGGACAGATATGTCAACAGAAGCGAGCTCTCTTAAATATAACTAACTGATTTTCCATTTACATGTTGCGCTAATAGATGATATTACTTCTGTACCTGAGCCAAGATCATAGCAGTATTTTGGAAAATCAAGGGAACATAGCTGTGATGTCTGTGCAAGAAGGCTCATAGCGGTGACTGTCAGGATAAAGCGTGATAGTTACTTTTTACCGGTGTCCTGCTCGCCTGTCTCTTCTATATGACCCACGTTTCTGATGTTTCTGCTGGTTTCGAATAATATACTCGATATTTGACCTCTTTGCTCTTTGGGGTACGACTTTGCTCCATACTGATCTTGTTACGCTCCGTGAAAATCCATCGAACAGAGGACAGAGGAACACAGGTCCGTGTCCACATGGAAAAAAATAAAAAAATACAATGTTTCTTCTTTGTCATAATTGTTTTGATCTTTTTCATACACACAACCTATGAATATAAGCTCCTGAGAAAAAGGAAGGCAGCAGACAGATATGTCTTCAGTTGCAATCCCCATCTGTCGACCTTCTTCAATAGATTTGTTGCAAATTTCGTCTCATATCCTTGACACTTTTAATTCATACTACTTTGTATTGACGAATTCGAAATATTTAAACATTTGGACCGTTTCAGGGCGTTGAAATAAATCTATTGGCAAGGATGAAAAGCCGCGATGGAGTAGCTGAGCGGTCTAAGGCGCCTCGCTGCGGAACGCGCGGTTGCTCGCTGTCGGAGGTTCGAGTCCTCCCTAGGGCGTGTGTGTGTGTGTGTGTGTGTGTGTGTTTGTCCTTAGTTAGTTTATCTTAGTTTAATTAGTTTGTAAGCTACGGACTGATGACCACGCAGTTTGGACCGAAACATTTGAAGGATGAAAATTTGTGCTGGACCAGTTTTCCAAGTCGGATTTGCAACTTGGGGCCAGCAATCGCTTTAACCAATATATTTTTCTTTTTATTGTGAGCGGTCCAGGAATCGAACCCGGGTATCTCACTTTTTGTTTTAGCCAGTCATGTCAGCCTTGTGTTGAAAAATGAAAAGTGAAAAAAAGAAGTGGAAACAGGTGTAAGTTTATTAGGAGACACTAGGGCTAGTTCATTTAACATATATGACATTTATTCTTTGTAGACAACGAAGTTCTTCTTATAGAGGATTTATAAACTAAATCTCTTCTAGGGACTGATGACCCCGTAGTTAAGTCCCACAAGCTCTGCAAACATTAGAAGATTAAATGTCTTCACCATGTGCAAAACTCATTTATGAACTTAATTGTCTTCAAACATATCATACATAAACATACACGCACCACAGAGCAGAGTTTTATTCCAAATCCGTCGCCGTTCCAGCACCTGGGAATGTCGTCTTGTATATTAGGGTTAGTTACCGTTTCATACCTTCCGTTCATTTCTTCGTCGTTTTGATATTTTGATTTCTCCTGCCTAGGACGTTCCAACCGTGCGACAGGTCCTCAAACACACTCAATAAAATATTAGAAAAATACTGTCTATACTTAGGATTATGTGTAATCTTCCTATGTCGTTAATCTAAGTAGATCCAAAAGTTTAATGAATTCTTGGGGGTATCCCTGGATAAACAGAGCACGACTTGTGCTGGAATCCGCGTGACTGCATTCGTTTTAGTACGTGGATAGTACGTTCAAATGTTTGTAAATCTATCGGACCAAACTGCGTGGTCATCAGCTTACAAACTACTTAAACTAAGGTAAACTAACCTAAGGGCAACACACACACCCATGCCCCAGGGAGGACTCGAACCTCCGACGGCGAACAGCCGCGCGCTCCGCAGCCAGGCGCCTTAGACCGCACGGCTACTCCACCGCGGCGATAGTACGTTCTGTCAGGGAATAACACGGAAGGTGGTCTAATGTCTTGTTGTCGCACTTGAAGAAAGAAAGCTATTATTTGTTGCCCTTGCTACTGGGCCACATGTTAGATGGAGTTCGTCGTCATCCATGGCTCGGAACTGGTGGCATAATGGTGAATCCATCAATTGTATAGAGTGGTGTATAGATCGTGTTGCTTGTTTACCATTAACTGTCAGGTAGCACATGACACGTGTTTCTGTGTGCAATGAAACGTGGTGTATCTGTCGCCATAACACCAGCAAGTTAACTGTTGGATACTTCTCAATAACATTAGCAGTTCTGGTGGACTTTAAGGCTCGATAGATGTCGGGAGCTGTTGCTGATCTTGCCTCTGGCAGTGCCATCTGAACGTAACTGTATTCTATAAAGAAAAGGCACTTAAGTGGTGGAGATGTGCTGCACTGCTACTGGTGCTGTTTGAGACCTTGGTGCTGGTTCTTCTATTAAGATTCCTTCAGACATGTCTGATGTCGTCTCCACAACTTTAACATGATGCTGATGTATAGTGCCACTGCTCGATCGTCAGCAAGACCTAGACCTCCCCTGCAAGGAGGGAGGGTGAGGGTTTCATATATAACACTGAAGAGTAGTACTGCACTGATGAAGCAGCTGAACGCAGTCAGTATGCGTCATGCCATCACCATCACCATCGGCATCAGGACTTGTGCAAGGTGAGGAATTCGTGTCGCCCTGTACTTGTTAACATAAGTGACACGCTGGATCTTGTTAAAGACCGTATGGTATTCCCTCTGACTCCTGTCTGGATTGACTGTAGAAGTCTCTTGTAGTTGTATGCTGTTGTGTGACGAATGTCTTTGGTAAAGACAACACTTAAGCATTTCAAGTATCCTAGATTTTTAAGGCTGCTACATGATCTTCTGTTACCCCAGCACCACTATTCATGGGTACTGACTTGTCCACAATGATGAGACTGCGTGTAGCCATTCTATATTTGTTGAAATAAGTTAAAGCCTCTTGCATGTTATTGTCAGTTAGTACCATGAGCACCAGGTCGTCTAGCATAGATTTTACTTTTGAGGAGGCATTATTTAATAGCCGCACCACAACTCTAATAAGATGCTGTGGGGATTGCATGTGCTTCATGACTGCTGCAGTCAAGTGTGGCTCACTCTGTCAGAGGCTCGATCAAAATCAATTGATACAAGGGCTCCGAGAAGGCAGCACGTCTTTGACAGTGCGATTACATCGCGATATTCGCCGAGTGGTGTCTGAATGTTGGCATCTCCACCAAGCGACGTTTGATCGAATGATATCACTTGGTGGAAAATACTTCGGCAGCACGCAGCTAAGAGACAATGGTTGGTAGTCTTGTATCCGTGAGCGACCTGATGGCTTGTCTAACAGGATAATCAGTCCCTCCACAAAGGACGGTAGTAAAGGCACATCTGCAGACATCAATTCATGGCTAATACTAGACCATACGGATGTTATAATATGTCGGAAGGTTCAATATAACTCCAGGCGATTTATTCATCGCTCCCCTACCAGTAGCCTCCACTGCTTCCTCTTCACTTATATCCTCCATCAGCTGCACTTTGGCTGCCGGGTCATTGGCGCCACGGATTGTCTGAGAAACATCGTCAACGATCGCCATATCAGTATCCACTACTGTGTATAGTTGAGTGTAATGTTCGACAAAGGCAGTTTATTTCTTGTTGTCATCTTCAGTGTCCAGTACATGTATCCGGTCCCTTTGTCGACACTTACGTTTTCTGACAATATGATACAAGGATGGTTTCTCTCCCATGATCCGATTGAGTGCTCGTGCCCTGACTACTACACCTTCAAGGTGGCTTCTCATGATGGCTATAATCTTCCCCTCGACTTGTTGGCCAGCCGCGGTGGCCGAGGGGACTGAGACGCTTCAGTCACAGTCTGCACAGCCACTACGGTCGGGGGTTCTAATCCCCCTCGGGCATGGATATTTGTGCCTTCCTAGTTCGTAAGTAGTTCATAAGTAGTTTGTAAGTTTAGGGACTGATGACCCCGAAATTAAGTCCCATAAGCTGTACAAACATTTGAACATTTTTTGAATCGGCTAGTTGTACTGTCGTCTGCTTCTCCGGTTAAGGTACCTGGTTATTTCATTCATGTAGCACAGTGAAGTACAAGTTTATCGTTTGCCGTTGCCACACTGCTTGTTCGCATCCGTTTGCAATGAAGGTACGACGTCTTAGGCAGGATGTCCATGTATCTTCGATGGCAAAGAATTTAGGTTTTCAAGTTGAGCCAAAATTAGCTTACAAGGACCGTGGCTCCTGAGAGAGATGGATGGTTGGTGAAGTCTGCAGGTCACAGTTCGGCATCCAAGATATCAGCGCTGAAAGTATTTGTCACATAAACTCGATCGAGGCGAAATAACTCGTCATATGGACGAAGCCTTGATGTAGGCCATGAACATGCTCTCTTGCGTCAACCAATTACATATCATGTACCATTGTTCTTAGTTCTTACCACAGTGTGTATCCAGAAAATTGACCTTTCAATGCAAGAACACAATTAAAATCACATATGAGGATGAAACAGTCGTGTCGTCCTAGGCAAAGAAGCGGGAAGATCTCGTCTTTTCCGGATGGCACATAGATGTTGATGAGTCTTACACCAAACACCGTCATTGCTGATCCCCTTGCTGAAGGTAGGCTTCTACGCCTTCCCTAAGAAGTATTGCCGTTGCGCTGCCTGTTGCGACATTGTACCCATTGATCAGATATATTTACACATCCTGAAGTAGGACAATATCGATGTCCACCGCAGTCAGCATTTCCTTGAGTAAAGACATCTTAATGCGCAGCCATTGATGTTGATATTTATATATGCGTGTCGCCCACGAAAGCTTATGTCATCTGATGTTGTACTAACACGTCGTGGGCCCTCGTCATATCTGCTGGCATTAGCTGCGTGTCTAACTTTGCAGGGGCGCCGCTGCTGCCAAGTCGCCTGTTGCGACCGTCATTAGATCATCTTCACTGCCCTCTGACCTATCTCCTTGTGACAAGTTCGTCCTTATCTTGGTCTTCCACACCCCTTCCTATTGTGGTATCTCTTCCACTGTAGAAGACTGGTAGTGGGCTGCAGGCAGTTTTACGTTGTTATACTCTGTAGGTTCTCAAGGCTTTTGTTTTCATCAGTATGTTGACGTTCTGGATGTGAAGTCATGATAACCTCTAAATGGTCACCTCCTCCCTCAACTTGTTCATTATCTCTGGTCGTATGTAAGCAGTGATCGATATGGTGAGCTGCCATTTCTTTTGTCATTTTGGAGGTTGTTACTTATGGATATAGACTTCCGTTGTACATCGTTGTACATCGCAGTCCCCTTTGATAATTGGGACAAAGGTGGCTCTTGGCACTACCCTACTGTCGACTTCCATGTTCATGGGTCAGGGCCATAGATGTTGGTACAGGTTCTCCAGCTGGTACTTTAACAAATGTCTGATGAAAACATTCTGAATGGACTGATCTCAGCCTCGACATATTTTTGTCTAAACATTATAGATCACTATTGCTCTGCAGCCTCCAATTGTGACATAAGATGGTACATATTTTGTCAGTCCAATTCTTGTCACACCACTTTAAGAACAGGACAGTCGATAAAGGTTCTCCATTTTCCTGCTATGTGGCTTAGCACTCTACCCTAGGGATGCAGCATTTTTGTCATGATGTTACCCGGTACCTCGAAAGGTAGTTCAAATGCACGGATGGTTCTTCATCCCAGACCTGCATGATTAATCGTTACTGCTCTGACATTTCCGTCAGAATGTTTTCAATTTAGTCCATTTTGGTTGTCTCTCACAATCTCGTCACACTTGTGGCATTGATCAGTTTGATGTAGACCACACTACTTATAATGGAGAAGTGCAATTCAATCATCTCTCGTGCGTCAGTTTTAATCTCTTCACTTAGGAATCCACTTCCAACGCTTTCAGTCATATGAATTCATTATTAAAGCTGATCTTGATTGTAGACCATTGGTACAAATGAGCCATTCTATGTCTATATGCAGTAACACTTGCAAACATTCCAAGAAATAAACAACCACTCATGTGTTGGGATGTAAACAGTTCATCCTGACCGCTGTCTCGGCGAATGCAGACTGAACCAATTAGGCTATCCAGATATGCTTCCCTCCCAGTCCAAATTTTCATCTTGTAGCACACGACGATTCTAGTGTTAACTCCCTATTTGATTCCACTTGCTCACACCCTATACTGGATTCCCTTAAGAGATCGAGCATATTGATGCGTCCGCATTGAAATTGTCAGTTGCCCTTTTGGGCAGATATACAATTATTTATATGGTGTCTGGTCTTTTCGGAATCAAATGGGAAGGGACACTACAATCGAAGTGTGCTACAAGCTGAGAATTATGTTTGGAGGGGAAGTGTGCCTAGATAGCCTAATTGGTTAAGGCAACCACTGGCTCAAAGCAGGAAATCCGAGTTTGAATGCTGGTCCACCACAAGTTTTGATCTTTGCTATTGGATTTATTTCAATTGTCAAAAAATGATGTGTGTTCTTTCAGACATGTCCTAAAAGATCATACAACATTTAAATAATTTCCATTGAATTTTAAACCATACATCTACATCTACATAGATACTCTGCAAATCACATTTAAGTTAACCACTTTCATAACTTTTCTCTACTGTTCCATTCTCTAATAGCACTTGGGAAGAAAGAACACCTTAATCGTTCCGTTTTCGATCTGGTTTCTCTTACTGGGATGGTCATGTCTCCCTAAGTAGGTGGGTGCTAGCAAAATATTTTCACATTCTAAAGTAAAAGTCGCTGATTGACACTTCGCAAACAAATCACGCCGCAAAGAATAACGTCTTTCTTGTAATGATTTACAGCACAATTCGTGCAACATTTCAGTGACACTTCTCCCCCATAACAAAACGAGCTGCCCTTATCTGAACCTTCTCATGTCTTCCGTCAGTCCCACCTAGCGACGGTCCAACAAGGGGCAACAGTACTCCAGGAGAGGACGCACAATTACGATGTAGGCAGTCTCTTTGGTGGAGCTGGTACATCTTCGAAGCATTCTGCCAATGTAACGTAACCTTTAGTTCGCCTTCCCCACAATATTTTCTATGTGTTCTCTCCATTCAAAGTTGTTCGTAATGGTAACTCCTAGGTATTTGGTAGAATTTACGACCTTAAGGCTTGACTGATTTATCGCATAATTTAAGTTCAGCGGATTTTTTTTAGTGGTCATGTGTATTACTTCACACTTTTCTATATTTAGTGTCAATTTCCAATGTTCGCACCGTGTAGAAACTTTTGTGTAAGTCGCTTTGCAGTTGCTTTTGATCCTCTGTTGACTTCACTAACCGATAAACGACAGCATCATCCGCGCACAGTCTAATGGAGCCATTCAGATTGTCTCCTAAATCGTTTATAAACACAAGGAAGAGTAGGGGACCTATAACGTTTCCCTGTGGAACGCTAGATATCACTTCTGTTTTACTCGATGTCTTACCGTCAATTACAATGAACTGTGTACTATCTGATAGGAAATCGTGAATCCAATCGCACAATTGGGGAGATATTCCACAAGCACGCAATTAGAAGCCACTTGTGGGGTACAGTGTCAAAAGCCTTCCGAAAATCCAGAAATATGGAATCGATTTGAGATACCCTGTCGATGACACTTAACACATCTGTTGATTTTTTTTTTTATATTTGTATACTTACTTTAATGCTTCCTTTACTACGATCAAAATGAAAGCAGGATAAAAGGCAGTATATCCACTGGGTCCCACAAAGGCTGTTCAGTGAAGTGTTATGCGGTGTCCTGCGAAACAGAGTCAGGGAGAACCGACCGTCCAGTGGTCAGTGGGTTCAGCAAGAGAGCGGACGTGCTGTCAGGACCGGCAGTAGTGGAGGGCGGCGGGTCCAGCCTACAGGCCGCCCGGCAAACGAGACAATGATGGACTCTCCCGGTGGGCCGGGCGTTTTTGTCGCGTCCTGGCCGAAGACTAACGACCTTGCAGCGGCGCGGCGGGTGGCGGGCGGCAAGAAGACGCGACAAACGGTGGGCGCAGCCAGGTGGGCGGGCCGCGCTTTGTTTGCCGCCTGTGATGTATGGCCGACAAAGGACGCCGCCGGCCGCCGCTGCCCCGCGCAGACCTGCCGACACGCCCGGCGGCCAATTTTCTGCACCGAGGGCTCGCCTGAATCCGCCCACCCGGCGCGGCGGCGCGTATGAGCGAAAATATGGGGCGCGCGTTTTGTCCGGTCGAGAAGGGGTGCGGCATTATTCCACGGCGCGGGACAAAGCAGTGGTAATCCTGTCTCCGAATAACGCCGTGTCATCACAGACGTAGTGCCCTTTCTCATTTTTAGCAACACAGATTATATAATTGGGTGTGAAACTGAATTGCTATCATAAAGAAACACATGTTTAGTCTAGCAGAGAAGAAAAGTACAATGTGTAAACTGTTAGATGGCAGAGTTGTAAGGGAGAAGTGGGGATCAGAAGCAAGCCCGGCCTCACACCCTGGCAGCTGCGGGGAGAGAGGCGAGCGGGGGAGACAAGCCACGCCTACGTCCTGCACTGCTGACACACAATCTATGCGGCATGCTTCTGCGAAAGTACAGGTAGTGCACATCGCTTTAAATGTTGGTCGTTAATGAAACAAAACAGCATACTCACGAGGAATCACTCACGTAAGTTATGTGTTACCGAGGGCTCGCCTGAATCCGCCCACCCAGTGGCGGCGCATATGAGCGAAAATATGGAGCGCGCGTTTTGTCCGGTCGAGCAGGGGGTGTGGCATTATTCCACGGTGCTGGACAAAGAAGCGGTAATCCTGTCTCCGAACAACGCCTTGTCATCACAGTACCGTGACGTAGTGCCCTTTCTCATTTTTAGCAATGCAGATTATATAATTCGATGTGAAAGTGCATTGCTATAATAAAGAAACACATGTTTATAATACCAAAGAAGAAAAGTACAGTGTGTAAACTGTTAGATGGCAGAGTTGTAAGGGGGGAGTGGGGAGCAGAAGCAGGCCCCGCCTCACACCCTGACAGCCGCGGGGAGAGAGGCGAGCGGGGGAGACAAGCCGTGCCTACGTCCTGAAGAGCTGACACACAAACTATGCGGCATGCTTCTGCGAAAGTACAGGTAGCGCACATCGCTTTAAATGTTGGCCGTAAATGAAACAAAACAGTATAGTCACGAGAATGGTTGATAACGGACCAACTACAGGAATCAGTCACGTAAGTTACGTGTTACTGAGGGCTCGCCTGAATCCGCCCACCCGGCGCGGCGGCGCGTATGAGCGAAAATATGGGGCGCGCGTTTTGTCCGGTCGAGCAGGGGGTGCGGCATTATTCCACAGCGCGGGACAAAGCAGTGGTAATCCTGTCTCCGAATAACGCCGTGTCATCACAGACGTAGTGCCCTTTCTCATTTTTAGCAACACAGATTATATAATTGGGTGTGAAACTGAATTGCTATCATAAAGAAACACATGTTTAGTCTAGCAGAGAAGAAAAGTACAATGTGTAAACTGTTAGATGGCAGAGTTGTAAGGGAGAAGTGGGGAGCAGAAGCAGGCCCGGCCTCACACCCTGGCAGCTGCGGGGAGAGAGGCGAGCGGGGGAGACAAGCCACGCCTACGTCCTGCAGTGCTGACACACAATCTATGCGGCATGCTTCTGCGAAAGTACAGGTAGTGCACATCGCTTTAAATGTTGGTCGTTAATGAAACAAAACAGCATACTCACGAGGAATCACTCACGTAAGTTATGTGTTACCGAGGGCTCGCCTGAATCCGCCCACCCAGTGGCGGCGCATATGAGCGAAAATATGGAGCGCGCGTTTTGTCCGGTCGAGCAGGGGGTGTGGCATTATTCCACGGTGCTGGACAAAGAAGCGGTAATCCTGTCTCCGAACAACGCCTTGTCATCACAGTACCGTGACGTAGTGCCCTTTCTCATTTTTAGCAATGCAGATTATATAATTCGATGTGAAAGTGCATTGCTATAATAAAGAAACACATGTTTATAATACCAAAGAAGAAAAGTACAGTGTGTAAACTGTTAGATGGCAGAGTTGTAAGGGGGGAGTGGGGAGCAGAAGCAAGCCCCGCCTCACACCCTGACAGCTGCGGGGAGAGAGGCGAGCGGGGGAGACAAGCCGTGCCTACGTCCTGAAGAGCTGACACACAAACTATGCGGCATGCTTCTGCGAAAGTACAGGTAGCGCACATCGCTTTAAATGTTGGCCGTAAATGAAACAAAACAGTATAGTCACGAGAATGGTTGATAACGGACCAACTACAGGAATCAGTCACGTAAGTTACGTGTTACTGAGGGCTCGCCTGAATCCGCCCACCCGGCGCGGCGGCGCGTATGAGCGAAAATATGGGGCGCGCGTTTTGTCCGGTCGAGCAGGGGGTGCGGCATTATTCCACAGCGCGGGACAAAGCAGTGGTAATCCTGTCTCCGAATAACGCCGTGTCATCACAGACGTAGTGCCCTTTCTCATTTTTAGCAACACAGATTATATAATTGGGTGTGAAACTGAATTGCTATCATAAAGAAACACATGTTTAGTCTAGCAGAGAAGAAAAGTACAATGTGTAAACTGTTAGATGGCAGAGTTGTAAGGGAGAAGTGGGGAGCAGAAGCAGGCCCGGCCTCACACCCTGGCAGCTGCGGGGAGAGAGGCGAGCGGGGGAGACAAGCCACGCCTACGTCCTGCAGTGCTGACACACAAACTATGCGGCATGCTTCTGCAAAAGTACAGGTAGTGCACATCGCTTTAAATGTTGGTCGTTAATGAAACAAAACAGCATACTCACGAGGAATCACTCACGTAAGTTATGTGTTACCGAGGGCTCGCCTGAATCCGCCCACCCAGTGGTGGCGCATATGAGCGAAAATATGGAGCGCGCGTTTTGTCCGGTCGAGCAGGGGGTGTGGCATTATTCCACGGCGCAGGACAAAGCAGCGGTAATCCTGTCTCCGAACAACGCCTTGTCATCAAGAAAATAGCTCAATGGAGTTTTTGTATATAGCACGGTGACAACGCCGAGAAATGGCAATTAAATTTACAGGCTAAACACAGTGCTACAAGCGAAGCGTTTTAACGTGACATTAGCTTTGGAACGGTAACGATACAGGAGAAGGGGAAACCAAAACTGAATTGTTCGAAACCATACTTTAAATTCGTGGTGTATATGATGTTCTTTCAACAAACAAATGTTTACAACAGTGGATAAGATCAAACTACTTATCAAAACGGTTATCAAAATTTTATTTCACGTTGGAATACTTTTAGAAGTTTACAAACTTATTGTAAGTAAGTGTTAGTATTGAACTATTGCTGCAAATATGACATAAGAGCAAATAAAAATTGCTGCAAATATGACATAAGAGCAAATAAAAATTGAAAATGTGAGAGTTATTTTTGAACAGTCAGTTTTTATATAAGATAAAAGATTAGACGATAGCAAATCAAAATTTAAAATACGTCAATAGCGTATAATATGAAAACACATATTTGGTAAAACAACATTGTTTCTGTGGTCTTCAGTCTGGAGACTGGTTTGATACATCTCTCCACCCTACTTTGTCCTAAGCAAGCTTCTTTATCTCCTCATGAGAATGGCAGTGGACAACCATTTGAATCTGCTTTCTGTGTGCATCTCTTGGTCTCCCACTGTGATTTCTACCTGACACCTCCAGTGTTAAATGCATGGTTCCCTGGTGTCTAAGAATATGTCTTACAACTCGACCCTCCTTCTACTCAAGGTATACCAGAAATTTCTTTCTCCCAATTCTTTTCAGCACCTCATCATTAGTTACCCCTTAAACTTCAGCATTCTTCTGTAGCATCACACTTCAAAAGCTTCTATCCTCTTCTTGTCTAAACCATTTGTCAACCATATTTCAGTATATTACAACACAGCAATCCACACAATCGCCTTCATAAAAGACTTTCTAATACTTACATAGATATGCGATGGTAACAAATTCCTCTTTTCCAGAAAGTCATTTCTTCACACTACTATTTTTCATTTTATATCTTCTATACTGCAACCATCGTATGTCATTTTACTGACCAATTATCCAAACTCAGCTACTACTGTTATGGTTTCGTTACCTAATCTAATTCCTCTAGAATCACCTGATTACCTTAGACCGCATTTCATTACACTTGTTTTCCTCTTGTTAATTTTCATTTTATACAATTGTGTCAAGTCACAATGCATTGCATTCCGTTCAAATGTCATCGCAGGTCCTTTGCTTTATATGACAGACTTACAGTGTCATCAACAAAACGCAAAGCTTTTCTTCCTTCTTCAAATTTGTCCTTGTTTTTCTTCACAGCTTGTCCAGAAGTGAATACCACTGGGGAAAGGCTACAAATCTGTCCAGCTCCCTTCCCAGCCATACTTTTGTATAAGAAGTACATAACCTTACATTCCTTATATGTTACCCCTTTTGACTTCAGAATTTGAAAGAGTGTATTCTAATCAAAATGGTCAAAAACTGGGTACATAGATTTGCCTTTCCTTAATCTATCCTCTAAGCTGAGTCGTAAGATGAGTATTGCCTACTGTGATCCTAATTTTCTCCTAAATCCAATCTTTCGATGGGATGCATTCTACCAGTTATTAAACTCTTTCTCAATGAATTCATGTTAGAGCTTTAAACCAGGACTTATTAAAGCGGTGGTTCTGTAATTTTCACTGCTGTATGCACCTGGTTTCTTTGTAACTGGGATTATTGCATTTTTCTTGACGTCTGAGGGTATTTCCCCAGGATCATAGTATGCATCTTGTATACCACATAGAACAGTTTTGTCATGACTGGCTTTCCTGGAGACATCACCAACTCTGAGGTAATGTTATATGCTCCAACAGCCTTGTTTCGACTTAGGCGTTTCAGTGTTCTGTGAAATTCTTCTCTCAGCGTAGTATTTCCTACTTCATCTGCCTCCTCTTATGCCTGAACACCTGCAGTGATTACTTCGTTGGAGATTTTCATAACGCAGTTGTTCCACAAAGTTTAATAAGTAATATTTCCATTTATTACTATTTTCTAAGTATGACCACTTCTAATACATAAAAACATGTAATTGAATAAATATTTTTCAACTGAGGTATCTTGCGTTGTCTAAATCATATGTAAATGTTAGAAGAAAACCTCTTTTATATGTTAATCATTAATCTTTATATTATATTTAATTATTGTGTCACAAATGTTAGTCCCATACAAGGTACTATTTGCAACTTACGTAGTTGCTGGGCTTGAAAGCAGTCGTGTACGGTTAGACCCTTAGTGTACATCGAGTCATAATTCCTTAGTAGAGCCACACACACACTTGTTTGGCCAATACACCGTAGTTTGATCAACACATACAGATTACATGAAGTTACAGCTGCTCACTTCCAAATACTATTGTTATGATTCTGCGTTCTGTTCTCTTCCTGTTTCGAAATGTTCTTGGGATGTCCCAAGAATATTTCGACCCAAGGGAGGGTTAAAAATTAAAACCAGAAGTAAAAAATAACAAATGTACTTGTACAGCAGTATGATGAAATATTAAGTTCGAAACCGGCCATGGCCATATTTTTTAAACACATAGCATTATTAATGGAGGGTGGTCCTTAGCTTTTTCCTTCCAATAATCTACTGTTTTCTGCCATGGCCTCAAAATATCAGTTTTCGACAAAATAACAACTTCAAAATAATCTTAAAAGTAGTAGCTTTTATTTTTGCTTTGGAAATGAATGGAAGTAATTCAATCAGTCTTAACTTTTTGTAATATGCAACATCACGGATTGACACCATTATATATCCATCTTCAGATAATAATATTGTCACGTTGCAATGGAAGTAGGCTTGACTTCGAAGGCAACTAAACACAGCACTTATACTGAAAGCACGTTTATTACGAACTCAACATACACGCAGCACTGACTGCCTCTCAGGCAGAGTGCTCTGCTATTTATACACAGACAGAATTTACCAGAAATTAGAAGAACAGTTAACATAAGAAACAAGTAGAATATACAAGCGAACATAAGAAAGATGTAGAACCTTCTGGAATTGTAAATTACAAAGAAATAAATTTTTGCTGGTGGGTGGGATTGAACCGGCGACCTTCTGCTCCGCTGTCCGTGACGCTATCCCCTGCGCCACGCCGGCAGTTGGTGTTCGTGGTCTCTCGCGGCAATATGTAAGATTAACGTCGATTCCAAAAATCTCTAACTTGTTGAACGATATAGAGTACATTCGAGGAAAGATGCTGCACTTTTGGGCTGTATATGATATTGAAAATTTAAATTTGGAAATGTTCAAAAGTAGATCGAACACACAATATGACTTTTTTTAAACTGGAAACATGTACATTAAAAGAAGTACAATATTTATAATCCAAATAATATTTTGATTGAATGTTGCTGTGGTATGCATCTCACGCCAGAGACTAGAGAAGATATAAATATAAAATTGGAAGAAATATATGCACTTTAGGCATTATAATATACGATCTGTTGTAAAATAAGAAAATGAACACTTTTATTTCAATTTCAACCACTGTCGAGTTTGATATGGACCAGTTTAGAAAGCAGTCGTTGCTCATATCTGACTCATCAGCTCACATTTCATGAAGAAATTTTTACAATGAATGCACTGCCTCTTCTTCACATGTGATTTTTGTCGTTTTTCATAATTTCTAGGTGTTATCTATAAAGAAATCAATGTACATACGAAATAAAGTAACGAGGTTCATAAACAGAAGAAAAATTGGCTCGTTTCCTAGTGATCGGGGAGGGATGGCTGATGGTATATCTAATCCAAAATTGCATCTTTCTGCATGTAACACAAGCAAAATATATGTTAATGTACATACCAAATGACAAACATGCTGTTATACCTACGACAGGTGAATACAAGATATTGCCATTGTTTTAAATTACATCTGCTATTAGTTTACAGCGTACCACAGATTTTATGCTCGCAAAAGCAAGAAAGGAAAAAAAAAATCACGACCACCTCCAACGCTTACCACTGCAGACTGACAACTGTTGTTCTCACTTGGAAGAGTGAGAAAGTATTAGGAAATATGCAGCTCAAACCTGTTGTCATCATACCCCAAACGACTCTACTCCAGAAATGTTCTACAACATAAACATTGGCAGGAACCTAGGCTAAATATGTTATTAATAACATAGTAATTTTTCAAACATGACTGCACCTTAGCTTCGGTTACTAGGTATGAAATTAATAATCAGCCAGCCACTTGCAACAATGTGGTTTAATAATCTTTGACTATAGTTCCGATGGATTTCGTCTTCTTGAGAAATAAATGTATGACCTAAAGACAATGAGACAACACAAATTCATAATCATCATATTTCACAAGCGTCATACCAAGTCTATGATCTAAAACATAGTGAGATTGATACTTACTTTGAATGCATGTTCTAGTAGATGAAACATCCCTATAATCAAAGAAATGTCACTTAAATGATGATATGTCAATGCATTTGAAGGCATTCACGCCCACTGATGGGAAGCAGAGTTCGTGTATACCGGGAGCGGTTGATCATGCATCGTTGAATATAACACGTTTAGCCGCTTAAGTAGCCAGTGGGAGAACTTACTACGATGTTAAATAAACGGAGTATTTGAATAAAAAGGGTGGATATGCTTATGGAAAGCTATACGAAAATAATATTGGTATGTTCAAAAACTATATGCTGACAGATACAATTGAAATACAAATGCGTAAACAGATAATTATAATATCAGAGCGTACCTCTCACAAGGGACACCTTTGACCTCCAATACTCGAAATCGCACGAAACCATACCTGGACTAACAGGCAATCATAAACAGGACAGGGTTATACAAAACTTTGCATTGTTCCTCATGCAACATTTTAACAGAGAAAAACAAAATAACAGGATTTCAGTACCGTAAGAAGCAAATAAGTATTTTAATGGAGTCAGTGCATCATAACATATTCATTCAGCACTGCCAAAATTCTCTGCTTAAAGGTCTTATAATTGTGCAAGACACACATGTACAGCAGTACCACAAACCTGAAAGTGCTTATATTAGTCCCCAGAATGCAGATGAGAGATTTCAATGAGGTGGTTCAAACAAAGTGTGACAGAACAATGTGCACTCCTTAACAAAGCTACGTTATCACTTTCCAATATCAAAACGAACACTCATTATATTTTGAAATTATGCTGTTAGTAAGTCAATGTCATAGCCTGGATTTTGCAAGCATATTGGAACATAGGCTTATATGTAGGTGCAGCAAATTAACTCTAAAACAAAGAGTAAAATTTCACGATGAATTACCGATCATGTACTTTCACTTGTGATTTAGCACCTTGTAGTCTCATAAAATCAATAATCCTTCTGATACACAGTTTAAATTACCGAAATAGGTAAACATCTGGGTGTCGGCATATTTTGTGGTTTTTGGTGCTTGAATCTTCAGAGTAACATTTTTGTTTGGAAAACTTGCATCTATAAGGGTACGATCTGTATGACCTGCCCAGGAATCAGACAGCAATAGATTACTTTCAATTGTTACATGTTCACCAAGGACTAAAGTTATAAAATGTATCATGTGTACTTTAATCATTTTTCCCATTTTGTTTGCCCCATATGAATGTTTCGTGGACAGATGTTTCAAGTTCCTTTAAAACATCTGGACCGAAAGCGCCTTGTGTCTCTTAAAAACATATATACAACGTTTATATTAAAAATAATGATGTAATGTCTAGATGAGATTAAAAGATAGTAACAACCAGCCCACATCAGTATACCCAGATGAAGTCCACTGTAACGGTGGCCAAAACGTCGGTTGTTAAAGTAATAGAATTCTTACATTTTGACGCGGTAGAAATCCAGAAAACATTTATGTCATCAGATATACAACTTGTTTTGTAGTCTGTCTGCCACTGATAATGCCACATCAATTTTGTTATGTTATGAAGTTATGTACAGATTGCAACACAGTACCTATAGTTTTCTCTCCTCTAGAGGACAGTGTTGTTTCTGAAGACATTTCATACTAGAAATGACTCTGGTCACTGTTGCAAACATCACGTTCCTCCACACCATCCTCTGTTATAAACATGTTTACTTCCTCCAAAAATATTTTGCTTTCTGACGTATAACATTATGGTCTTTCATGTCCTTAGGTGGGACAAATGTAGCAATATGCCTGGATGAAATCCAATATTCAGCCTTGAGGTGGTCGAAAAGGAAATAGACGCTTTGGAATTGACCAAGCCAACCAATTTAGCCACTTCTCGTGCCCGCATCTGCATCTGCCAACAGTGAACTCTTGCCATAGCCTACCTGCTTGCACCATTAAGTTGCGATTATGCGTACTCTTTTATAGCTTGTAACTGCAACAGCCTCTTTCCTTTCCAACGGTCACTTGCTCCTGTTTTTCTAGAGACATAATTTAGAATTAATGTGCAATTTGATTTAGTTTTGATGCACTTGTAGCGCTTCATTAGTTTGCTACAGGAAGTGAAGTCGTGATTGTAATAATCTTCATTAATGTTCTCTAGTAAGCTGTCATCTATATCTTTCAATATCCTTGATCGCATCTGTTTGGGAGGTGAGGGTTCGTACTAACTGTGAATTGAATGTTCCTGTTGCTCTGGAGATGAATGTCGTGTACTGCTTGAAGAGCAGCCTTCAGGTTCAGGCTCCTCTTGTCCTTCAAATTCTGTACATCTATCCTGCGTAACGTCGTGTATTTCTGTGTCGTCTGCATTATATTTGTTACTTATGATATCATATATCCGCGAACACCATATATTCAGCCCCAGTGTCATTTCCATATTCAACACGTCGCAACTGCGTCCCTAATATTTGGGACACAAGTACGTGGTTCATTCTCTTCGTGATATCACTTCACCGTACACAGTTTACACAGTGACTCGCTTGCGAACACTCCTAGAGACAAATACCTACTACAGCTATATACCACTCACGCAACCGAAGTACTGGTTAATGCAGCTACACTATGCTACCTTGTAGTGACGCTAGCAGACAATTTCGGCGTTTTGCATATAAATGACGCACACCACTGTTTTAGTTACGATTGCTTGTTATTCTAAGCATGGTTCCGTGCGGTTCAGAACATTTGAGGACAAATATGCCCCTTGTCAGATGCGTACAAATAAATTGGTTTGGTGCAATGCTCAGTTGCCGAAATGTTCAAAGAAAGCTTGAATCACATTTCAAACAGATACCCGAAGAGTACTGTAATAATTGGTGGAGACTTTAATTTACCGCCGATATGTTGACAATAAATACTTATTCAATACCGGCGGCAGTTATAAAACTTCGTCCGAGCTAGTTCTGAATGATTTTTCTGAAAACTACTTCGAACAGTTAGTTCATGAACCCTCTAGAATAGTAAATGGTTGCGAAAATACCCTTGATCTCCTAGCAACAAATAATCCTGAGCTAGTAAAGAGCATCAAAACAGATACAGGGATTAGCAAATATAGAGGTTTAGTAGCGAGACTGAATATTGAAATTTCCATATGCACCAAAAATAAACGAAAAGTGTATTTATTCAACAGAACAGATAAAAATTCGCTTCACACTTTCCTGACTGATAGTCTCCAGTCATTCAAAACTAAAAATGAGAGTGTAGCTCAGATGTGGCCTACTTCCAAAGAAGTAATATGAGTAGCAATCGAGAGCCTTACACCAAATAAAATCCAAAGAAATTGTTTTCATATGTGAAATACACTAGCGGCAAAACACAAACAATACCTTCACTACGTGATAGCATGGTAATACTACAGTTGACAGTACTGCTAAAGTAGAATTGTTAAACACAGCTTTCCGAAATTCGTTCACCAAAGATAACGAAGTGATCACTCCAGAATTGAAACCAAGACCAGCTGCCAAGATGCGAAATTTAGAAGTAGATGTTCCGGGAGTAGTAAAATAACTTAAGTCACTAAACAAAAACAAATCTTCAAAATGTTCAAATGTTTGTAGAGCTTATGGGGTTTAACTACGGGGTCATCAGTCGCTAAACTTACAAACTAATTATGAACTAGCTAATACTAAGGACGGCACAAATATCCATGCCCGAGGGGGGGATTCGAAACCCCGACCGTAGTGGCTGTGCAGACCGTGACTAGCGCGCCGCAGTCAGCTCGGCCACCGCGACCGGCAAACTAATCTTCCGGGCCAGATTGTATACCTACTACATTCCTCTCAGAGTATGCTGATGCAATACCTCCATACTTAGCTATCATATATAACCGATCTGTCAGCGAAAGATCCGTACCCAAAGACTGGAAAGTTGCCCAAGTCACTGCAAAATTCAAGAAAGACAATGGGAGTGATCCTCAAAATTACAGGCCAATATGACGTGAATTTGCAGTAGGTTTTTGGGACATATACTTCGTTCGAACATTATGACACTGTACCTCACAGGCGGCTTACGGAATATCGCCCAAACTATGCGATTTTATTCACGATTTTCTATCAGAAAGGACACAGTTAGTAGTAATTGACGGTAAGTCATCGAGTAGAACAGAAGTAATATCTGGCGTTACCCAGTGAAGTGTTGTAAGACCACTGCTCATTCTTGTGTTTATAAACGATTTAGGAGGCAATCTGAATAGCTCCCTTAGACTGTTCGCGGACGATGCTGTCGTTTATCGTTTAGTGAAGTTAACAGAGGATCAAAAACAACTGCAAAGCTATTTAGGCAAAATTTATACATGGTGCAAAAATTGCCAATTAACACTAAATAGGGAAAAGTGTGAAGTAATACACTGTACCACTAAGAGAAATCCGCTGAACTTCAATTACACGATAAATCACTCAAATCTTAAGGTCGTAAATTCTGCCAAATACTTTGGGGTTTCGAACACCTTAGACTGGAGAGAACACACAGAAAATATGTGGGGGAAGGCGAACCGAAGGTTACGTTTTATTGGCAGAACGCTTCGAAGATGCACCAGCTCCACCAAAAAGACAGCCTGCATCACTCTCGTGCGTCCTCTTCTGGAGTACTGTTGACAAGTGTGGGACCCTTTCCAGGTGCGACTGACGGAAGACATTGAGAAGATTCAGTGAAGGTCAGCTCGTTTTGTTTTATCACTTTACAGGGGGGGAAGCGTTACGAAAATGTTACACGATTTGACGTGGAAATCATTAAAAGAACGACTTTATTTGCTGCAGCGAGATCGAATTGCGAAATTTCAATCACCGACTGTTACTTCTGAATTTGAAAATATTTTGCTCGCACCCACCTACATAGGAAGACAAGACCATCCCAATAAAATAAGAATAATCAGATCGAAAAAGGAACGATTTAGGTGTTCTTTGTTACCGAGCGCTATTAGAGAATGGAACGGTAGAGAAAGGCTATGAGAGTGGTTAATGAATCCTCTGCCAGGCACTTTAATGTGATTTGCAGAGTATCTATGTAGATGTAAATGTAGATTGAGGCATACATGCGTCAAAATGGAGAAATAAATGTCATGACAAATATAATGGTGAATTACAAATAAAAATAAAAAAAAATATTTTTCGATTTTGAGAAAATAGCCAACTCACAAAGGCTGCTGGCAGGTCTAAAAATATTTTGTGAGCAGCATAGGTTTGAAGCATTCATAATATTCTCTACAGGAGAGATTTAGCTGGTCAGTTAGTAAATTGACGTCCCAAAGTTCTAGATGTAATATATCACAAGTTCTTGTGGAAGGTCAAGCTTTTGCACTTTAACTTCTCTGTGAAAAATAATTATCTCCTAATTTCTTTTGGAGTGTGCCTGGCAATCAGTAAGTGTCTGGCAAACTGAAAGTTATGTATGTTCACTCCTTTCTTTCCTAACACGTGCTCTTTGTATCTTTTCTCCATAGCTCTGGCTGAGCCGTTCCGGCTCAGCATCGTACCTTTCCTCTGTTGCACTGCTTCTCGAATTACTCGTTACGTACCCCTTCTCTCTTGATTATCTTTCTCTTTGCTTTGATCGAGTGATATCGATTGTAATTTCGCGGCGATGCGTTCCTTCTGTTCCTCACTGCGATCCTTGCCTGGTGCGGTCCTTAAATGGACATGCGCACCGCGGGGAGCCAACACCACCTGGAAGACAAGGCCTTACAACAGGCCGTGCCTACGTCACACTTAGAGGCCCCGGCCGCCACCTCACTGGCTGGCCGCTGCGGTACGTCCACCGCCGCGCAGCGGCCGGCCAGTCAGATGGCGACCGGGGCCTCTAAGTGTGACGTAGGCACGGCCTGTTGTAAGGCCTTGTCTTCTAGGTGGCGTTGGGGCAGGCCGCTGGTGGATTGCGGATCAAGGAAGGTACCTCGAGGCGGCTGTCGCGGTCGGTGTACGGAACTGCCGTCGGGTGGAGCCACTTGAGGTCATGAGCGCCGCGGGGCAGTAGTGTGGCACTTCCCGAAGCCGGCGCACCTTGTGACGTTAGCATCCAGATGTGTATTTCAGATATGTATGAAATTTTAAAGTATGTAGGTTCTGTTATAGCTTTTACCATAACTGATGTATATTGTAGTTTTGTTTAGTTTGTTTATGTGAATTTATGTAATTTATTATTTGTTTATCTGGGTAATCACCGATAGGGAAGTAGGAAACATCTTTGGTATGCGTGGTATGTGGTCTTTGGAGCAACAGAGAGGGAGCAGTAGTAGTAGTAGCTGTGGAGTCAGAGAGGGAGTCGAGCTCTGTCGTTTGAACAGTTCTGACGCAAGCAAGTACGTGGGAGCGTGCAGTGTCTCGCTCTTTGCAGTCACCAGGCCTTGTTGGCGGAGTTCCATAATTAGCGCACGTGTTTCCAGCGGCGGGGGCACACAGCAGTTCATCTGTATATGTCAAGATTCTGCCCTCAAATTGCTCACTGGATTGGACCCCTGCCTGTATTGTGACCTGCAACATCCTGCTCTTCAACAACGAGGACGCAATGTAAGACTGCTCCAATAATTTCCGACCACACAGAGTTTAGACATTTTGTAAGATGTTACCCAGTTTTGTGCTTGAAAAACTATTTTTTTTAAATAATGACCAACAATTTAAAGATCTTCTACCAGATCATTGTCCTAAGACATTGTTACCAAGTAGAGTCCTATCCTTTCCAGAATTTCCTGAGCGTCGTTGAAAGTGAAAACAACATTAAATTCATCGCCAAACTATAAAATTTAAATAATTAAAGTTTGAATTTTAAAGCTAATTTCAACATATTACAATTCTGGACATAAAGAATTGCTTTCTTTAAAACAAAGTTGACACAATTAAGTAACTAAACAAAATTATATATTTATTCTAAACTAATTGGTTCATTGCTATTTTAATATTTCATTGGTGTAAAATTTGTGTTTAAAGTTGATTTCCTAAATTCAAACGTTCAAATGTTTGTACAGTCTATGGGACTTAACTACGGGGTCATCAGTCCCTAAACTTACAAACTACTTATGAACTACTTACGAACTAGGACGGCACAAATATCCATGCCCGAGGGGGAATTCGAACCCCCGACCGCAGTGGCCGTGCAGACCGTGACTGGAGCGCCTCAGTCTCCTCGGCCACCGCGGCCGGCTTGATTTCCTATGTCGGTTCTTATATCGGCGTTGTCAATCTGTGATATAGTTGCAAGTCATTTTGAGTAATTTCTTCCTGGTAATCTTAACATTAATTATTCTGCTGCCTACTGTGTAATTCTCATGCAGGTAAGTGTGAGTGAGGGGACGTTGATAATTGAGTGCAACATTGGTCGCCGATCCAACACTGTTTCCGAACTAATCCAGTTTAATCAAATAATAATTACGTGGTTTATTTTCTTTCTTGTTATAAACTGATAAAACCAAAGCATCCTTTTTCGTAAAAGTTATTCGATTGCAAAAGTGTTTTCCAACCTTCGGTTGTGCAACACTACCTTGTGTGATTACCCATTCATAATTGTCGTGGTTAATTAAGAGGAGATCATAGAAATATATGAGGAGCTAAAGGAAATTATTCAGTTAAGGGAGAGGAAAACTTAATTGTTATGGGAGACTGGAATTCGGTAGTAGGAAAAGGAAAAGAAGGAAACATAGTAGGTGAATATGGACTGGGCAGGAGGAATGAAAGAGGAAGTCGCCTGGTAGAATTTTGCAGGGAACATGATTTAATCGTAACAAACACGTGGTTTAAGAATCACAAAAGAAGGTTGTATACGTGGAAGAGACCAGGAGACACCGGAAGGTATCAGATAGATTTGATAATGGTAAGACATAGATTCCGGAACCAGGTTATAAACTGCAAGACATACCCAGGGGCAGATATAGACTCTGACCATAACTTGTTAGTCATGAACTGTAGGCTGAAACTGAAAAAACTGCAGAAAGGCAGGAAAATAAAATTGAAGGAACGTGAAGTACTGGAGAAATTCAGAGGGAGATTTAGGCATCAATTGACAGAAACAGGGGGAAATAAAACAGTAGAAGAGGAATGGGTAGCATTGAGAGACGAAATAGTGAAGGCAGCAGAGGACAAAATAGGTAGAAAGGCAAGACCTACAAAAAATCCTTGGATATCACAGGAAATACTAAATTTAATTGATTAAAGGAGAACATATAAAATGCAGTAAATGAAAAAGGCAAAATGGAGTACAGACGACTAAAAAATGAGATCGACAGGAAAGCAAAATGGATAAGCAGGAGTGGCTAGAAGCCAAATGCAAATCTGTAGAAGAATGTATAAGAAGGGGAAAAGTAGATACCGCCTACAGGAAAATAAAAGAGACATTTGGGGACAAGAAAAGTAACTCTACGAATATCAAGAACTCAGATGGGAAACCAGTTCTCAGCAAAGAAGGGAAATCTGAATGGTGGAAAGAGTACATAGAGCAGCTCTACAAAGGAAATGAACTTAGAAACGATGTTGTAGGAAGGGAAGAGGAAGTAGATCAAGGTGAAATAGGAGATACTATACTGAGAGATGAATCTGACAGAGCCTTGAAAGACCTAGGTCGGAACAAGGCCCCAGTAGTAGATGACATACCCTCAGAGCTACTAAAGTCTCTGGGAGAGCCAGCCATGACAAGACTATTTGAACTGGTGTGCAAGATGTATGAGACAGGCGAAATACCCTCAGACTTTAAGAAAAATGTAATAATCCCAATTCCAAAGAAATCAGGCGCAGACAGGTGTGAAAATTACAGAACCATCAGTTTGATAAGTCATGGTTGCAAAATTTTAACACGAATTATCTACAGGAGAATGGAAAAGCTGGTAGAAGCTGACCTCGGGGAAGATCAGTTTGGATTCAGGAGGAACATAGGAACCCGGGAGGCAATACTCACTTTACGTCTTATCTTAGAAGATAGATTAAGGAAAGGCAAACCTACATTTTTAGCTTTTGTAGATTTGGAGAAAGCATTTGACAATGTTAACTGGAATACACTCTTTCAAATTCTGAAGTCAGCAGGGGTAAAATATAGGGAAAGGAGAGTTATTTACAACTTGTACAAAAGCCAGACCGCAGTTATAGACTCGAAGGACATGAAAGGGAAGCATCAGTTGGGAAGGGAGTAAGACAGGGTTGTAGCCTTTCTCCGGTGTTATTCAATTTGTACATCGAGCAGGCGGTGAAGGAAAGCAAGGAAAAATTTGGAATAGGGATTAAAGTTCAAGGGGAAGAAATAAAAACATTGCGTTTTGCTGATGACATCGTAATTCTGTCAGAGACAGCAAAGGACCTGGAAGAGCAGTTGAATGGAATGGACAGTGTGTTGAGGAGAGCGTATAAAATGAACATTAATAAGAGCAAAACAAAGATAATCGAATGCGGTCTTAGAAAATCAGGCGATGCGGAAGGAATTAGATTAGGTAACCAAACAATGAAGGTGGTAGATGAGTTTTGTTACTTGGTTAGTAAAATAACATGCGATGGTCGTAGTACAGAGGATATAAAATGCAGAATGGCATTGGGAAGAAAAGCATTTTTGAAAAAGAGAAATTTGCTAACATCGAATATTAATTTAAGCGTAAGGAAGTCTTTTCTGAAGGCATTTGTGTGGAGTGTTGCCTTGTACGGAAGTGAAACATGGACGATAAACAGTGCAGACAGGAAGAGGTTAGAGGCTTTTGAAATGTGGTGCTACAGAAGAATGCTGAAGATTAGGTGGGTAGATCGCATAACTAATGAAGAGGTACTGAACAGAATTGGTGAGAAAAGGAATTTTTGGCATACCCTGACTAAAAGAAGGGATCGCTTGGTAGGACACATTCTTAGACATCGGGGAATCGTAAATTTAGCATTGGAAGGAAGTGTGTGGGGTAAAAATCGCAGAGGGAGACCAAGATACACGTATAGTAAGCAGATTCAAATGGATGTGTGTTGTCGTTCTTATGAGGAGATGAAAAGGCTTGCTCAGGATAGAGTAGGGTGGAGAGCTGCATCAAACCAGTCTCCGGACTGAAGACCATAACAACAACAATTAAAACACACCCTGAGTGCCCCACTGGGCTAGCGACAGTGTTAATTTATTAACGTTTTTTACTGTTTCATTATTTGTTACTTCCTCATCATCATCATTATCATTAGAGACTGATTATGCCTTTCAGCGTTCAGTCTGGAGCATAGTACCTTTAATAAAATTCCTCCATGATCCCCTATTTAATTCTAACATTGATGCCTCGTGTGATGTTATGCCTTTCACTTCAAAATCATTATGCACCAAATCTAAGTACTTTAATCCCCATTGATATTAATAGCTCCCCATCTCATTGCAGATCGTTTGCCAAGTCGCATCTGAGGAGTCCCTGGTCTGTCAATTAGAGGTGGGACTCCATCACCTCCAAAGGTCCGAGGCATTTTGCTCTGATTGTTGCCAGCATGATATTGAAGTACCTGGGAAGCAGGTTGCTAACCTTACATGTCCAGGGCCCCACTGGATTTTACCCCTATAATTTGCAATACATGTGTGAGTGAAATTGTTCCATAATTAAAGTAGTTCAATTAGTAATTAGTAGAGTAGGAGGAACGGGCTATCTGGTGTGATAGTTTGTTGTGTCAGCATTCCCTCACTAGTTCGTTTTCGTTCGCACAATAATTTTTCGGTAAAGATAGCCTTGTCCAACTTTATTTTGTAAGAACACACGAGTCAATTTTAACATTAATCTTTCACAGGATAAATCAAGCGATTAGTGAGGGGAGTGTTACAACCTTTCCACCTTCTGCGTTGTTGCGGTGCATGAGGACTGCGGCCAGTTTTCCTTCCTGGCGGACATGGCGGGCTTGTAAAGCCGGATTGTGACTGCTTCGCAATTCTATCATCACCATCCTCCGTCACCGTTCTCTCGGATGTACTGGCTTCTTGTGGAAAGCTGTGTGAGTGATTATGTTAAACATCGTCTCGCCATTGTACTGCGGTACCTAGTACTTGCGTTGTGTAGCCCTGTAGTTCCTCGGCCCAAACGTGCATCTGCCTTTTCCACCTATCTAGTTACTGTTGGCGTACTCCCCGACACCACCCCCTTTTCCTTTCGGATGCGTACCGTCATTTAATGTTATCTTTAGAACTGATAGGTGATCCTATGCCTTGTTGTGCTACCCTGTGATTTACAACCCCTATGTGTTTGTGTTGGTGTGTGTTTGTTTGTCTTTCGGAATTGTAACCGGCCCCCAGTGGTTGCCTTCCATGTCTTTCGCATGTCCGTGTGTTTTATGTTTGGTGTCACCTCACCGGTGCAGTTATTGTTATTTACTTAATTCCTTACCCTCGTACTATATGGTGAATTACCAATCCATTTATTGAATGTGAATGATTTCACGAATTGCTAAGTGCTACTGTGGGAATCCTTACTGATTATTATCCCTCACATTCTTTCCTTTCGTCATCGCGTGCCCGTTGACGAATGTACATTTGGGTAAGTTAAATTTTAATCATTGTACAGTCCCTAACTCCCGGACTGAAGTTTCCGAAGTTTCCTGTGCTCTTGGTAGTTCCTATGTTAGTTGCAGTGATCTGAACATGTTAACGATTTGTACTACTGAGAATACCTTTCATTAGCCAGTTCCGTGGCTTTATAATAAATGATAATTTGCATCGAGATTTAATTTTATCAATTAGATTGGCACTTTGCTTGGGGTAGTTGCGATTGGTGCTTGTTGTTTAGCTTGTTTAACTGAGGACACTAGTTAAGTGAATTGATTGCGTGTTATTCAAAGGCATCAGTAATTTTGGCTTGATTCACGTTTGTCCGTCCGTTAAATTGGCAATATAGTTATATGATGGTCTAAGTTGTCATTTCGACCGTTCCATTACTTGTTGTTGATCAGCTAAAGTCACATGTGCACGGATTGTTTGTATTTGTTAATAACGTCCTATCTTATGTAGTAAGGAGCTTTGTCTAAAGCTTAAGATTGTGACTTGGTAATCCTAAGTGCCGGCTTTGTTACTAATGCACTGAACCTAAAATCAAAGATATTTTAACATTATCTGGCACATTAAAATGTTCTGATTATTTGATACAGAATTCCGTGAGTCAGGATAATAAAGACATTCATCTCTGTGAAACGACCATCATTTGATACTGAATTCCGTGAGTTACGAAAGTAAAGACTTACATCTCTGTAAAACTGTTACTTGAAATATATTATTTGTGTCACCTGTTCAATTAAATGTCTTTAGGTAATGTCATTTACTTGATACTAATACATGTCCATTGGTAAGATTTTGCTCCGATATTACTACATCGCGTTTTCTGAGAAATAAACTAGTTAAGCCTGTGCACGGGTCGTTTGTATTTGTTAGTAACGTGTTACCTTATGTAGTAAGGAGATCTGTCTAAAGGTTAAGATTGTGACCTGGTAATCCTGATGTATTAAAGCTTGACATTCAAATTAATATACTGGTGACCGCCCTAAATCAAAGTTATTTTAGCATTACCTGGCACATTAAAATGTTCTGATTATTTGATACAGAATTCCGTGAGTCAGGATAATAAAGACATTCATCTCTGTGAAACGACCACCTGAAATTTGTTATTTGTGCCATCTGTTCAATTAAACGTCTTTAAGTGAGTTTAGTTACTTAAATGAGTTACACGATATTGATATATGTTAATTGGTTGTATTTTTGGATGTTTTAATGAGTGAATAAACGGCATTTCTTTTATTGTTATTTCTCTGTTACCAGAACCCATCTCCGGACCTCTCGCTGCCTGTCTAACGAGTGAAGTAACATGGACGGTTATCATAGATTAATTTATAGAGTCCTGAGTTAGAAAACTAATCACTTTTATTTTGCTCTCATCGTATCCATTGTTAACCGAAATATATTTAATCAGACTTTAAGTGTTTTCCTGATTGGCAGGTGATGAAGGGGTAGTTACCATAAGTTGTATAGCAGAATGAAAATTCGGTAGTTCTTGGGCTTCTAGATGCATTGAATGAGCATGGATAATGTTGTCTGAGTAAATTCCTTACAGAATATTAAGAAAGTGATTGAATCGCCTACTATTTGTTATAGCAAGAAAATTCTCGAATTTTCGAATTCTCAAGTTGTTTCTTAAAGAAATTTTCTCATGTATTCTATTCATGCTTTGAAAACAAGATGCAACTCGTGATCATTACAATAAAAGGGAATAATGTCGTTAACATATCGTGCATAATTAGGAATATTTTGACGCAATTTCAGAGCTGGAATTGAAAAATGCTGTTTCTAGAGTGTTAATGAAGACATCAGCCAAAATAACAGCAAGTGGACTACCCATGGCCAAACCATACGGCTGCACGTGGATTTTGCCGTTGAAACACGTCCACATAACGTGTTCCATTTAATTGACTCCCCATAAGCAAATGTTGACGAGCTTCAGACAATTCTTTTAGTGTAGCAATAAACTCCACTTGCAATATGCGAGATACCAGGCATTATATATTGATTTAGTTTTATCTGTAGGTAAAATTCTAAGTGTCTATGTTGTACATGAGTCCCCAAATATCTATTAGTGTCTACTGTGATGTACTCCTACTGGCCCTGGCTTCCACAGAATGAACGAAACTTTGTATGTAAGAAAGTTTAGGAAGTGCCAGGCGCGCCTGGTCTGTTTTGTGTCGTCATTTCTTTCAAACTCTGGGCGTTGAATGTCTCTCGGCAAGTAGTAGGTTTGCTAACTGCTGAGCAGAACCCAGTCTTAGCAAATATTCCTAATGTAGCTTTCTCTTAACCTCCTTGGCTGGGAGTTGGTCAGGTTACCTGCCTGACAAACGGGGATGCTCTCTAGGCTCTCCTCCACTACCCCTCTCTGGTAACGGTCAAGCAGTGGTCAAGAGAGCTATTCATTCGCTTCTTGGTTCCTGGTATGGTATGTATCTCTGGTTTTGGTTCTGCTGTGACCTCGTGGCTCGACTTAGTTCAGGATCCATAGTCGTATTTATGCCTTTTCGCGAGTTTAATTCTGGGAGTAGCTGCTACACTATGTGTAGTAGTGAGATTTTGCTTAATTTCGTACAGGATTGCTAATTTTATGTCGATTTTTGCTGGAATCTGATTTCGATGCTCTGATGGTGTTTCGTTAGCATAGTTCTTGCACTTTATAACTTTTAAATCATTTCTTCGCCTGTTTAAATATGTTCAGTGTTCTTCGCGTTCTTATCGCACTTGAATTGTAATATTTTCGGGGACTCGCAGTGCCTATACTGTCCGTACTTTGTTGACAGAACACATGGACGATATCAGACTAAGTCTTCAGCTTTTCCATCATTTAGTGCACATGAGTCGTTAATAACTGTATAGCTAATATGCTAAGGTGTTTCCTAGTAAGTGTAGCGTGACAATTTTCCCCGAAAATTGTCCATTCTAACTTGTAATCTGTGTACTTGTCGGCCCACGTGTGCGCCGATTAGCGTGTTCCCTGTCGTGGTTATTAACATTAAATAGATCATCTCCTCTGTGTAGAAATAACCGTTGCACGGCGTATATCATGTTTTTAATTTTCACGAAATAGAATTATTTCACTTATCTGAATTTTTGTGACCGAACTCTGTATTGTGCTGTAGCAATCTGTAACCTTGCTTATCTAATAGATATCATTCCTCTGATCAGAAAGAATTGTTACACAATATATTTCGCGATCTTATTCTCTTCGAAATTGATTTTGTTAACTTTATGCATAGTTTGTGTTCCGACTTAGTCGAGTGCTGTATTGATCTAACAACTTTAACCTTCCGTAGTTATCTTCTCCCTGTGCTAAACGAACGCCAAAGCGACCGTTTTTTAGATATTATTTAATGAAATCTTGATTTAATGTATAGTTAGAAGTTCTAGGGAAACTCTAACTTCCATCTGTACACTGCACTTTGTGGTCTTAAACCAAGTGCGTTTCTTTTCTGATAGTTCATCATGAGCCTAAGCCACTAGCTTGACACATTATGGAAGCAAAGTACTATTTCATTGTGTGCGAATGAACCTTCGATCTGCATTCTCTACATTGCTTGGCTGTCGTCTTGGTGTATTGGTGTCGGGTGCTTGGTAAGTACCTGCATGGCTTGGCATATGAATCTGTGTGTGAATGTGCTGCAATTCCTCCGTTTCCCCCTATGAAACGTGATCGTAATTAACCTGTACTCAACTTTGCAGAAGGGCAATTTTAGGGCCATGTAAATGTGGATATTCTGAATATTTTGTAAGGTGTGTTTTTTATTGTAATTTAAAAAAATTGTCTTCCCCCTTGTTGTTCTTGTTTTGAACAATAAATTAATTTGTTGAACTATAATCCTTTTGTACTAATTTAAAGTCTCCCCTCATCATTTATTTTGGATTAATGTGGGGTAATTTGTTCCTGTATCTTGTGTCTCCGCTACCTTCTGGAGTAGAGAATATTTGCTTTTCCGTTGCCAACATTTATTTTTGATTTAGATCCATGACTGCGGATAATTATTTAATTGTGTGCAGTTTCCTCTAAAGATTACAGTAAAGGTTGTTTGCTTAACTTATAGAATCAGAGTTTTGCTTAAGGGAACTGTATACTTCCGCCGCTGTGTGAATATCGCCGTAATGAGATTTTGTGAGCAAGCAGTCAATTGTTAACTTCACAAACACGGCTAGTTAACAGTCAAAAGAGCAGCGTGCGAGTTTCACTGTTGAACGTAATATAGGGCATAATTGTATTTCAGAACTATTTTAAATAATCTGACGAGTTCGGCAATCCAAATATTTCTATTTTTATGTTGTTGTAGGATCTTTTCTACAAGAGCTATAGCTGTAACAAGCGGGACCTTTTTATACAAACAGGTAGTATCAAAAGAAACCTATACAATAATTGGTGTTATCAGTGCCCTGTATCATTCTTAATCTGTCGATTAAATTTACGCTGTTTTTGACAGAAAAATTATGTTCAAGTACGAATGAGTCCTTGTTAAATCACCAGTTAAATGTAGGCGCAAGCAATATTTTGAAAGCTTCAAACCTATCTGCTCACAGAATCTTCTAACACATCCGGTAGCCTTTGCGAATTGTTCATTTCCTCTAAATATCTAATTTATTTTATTTGTAGTTCTCCATGATAATTGATATGACATTTATTTATAGATTTTGTCACATTTATGTTACCGGTACCGTATGATGAGCCATGTACTAATACAACTGATTTGCATTCATCTGAGAGATATATTAGTGTTTGGTTATGCAATTGCGCTTCAATCGCGTCTGTCAGCATATTTTTGTACGAGAGTCCAATGTAATATATGCATTTTCATTTATCTTCCCATGTTTATTTAAATACTCGACTCGCTTAACATCGGAATAAATTCGATGCGAGTTCTCCCACCGGCTACTTAAGCTACTAAACGTGTAATGTTCAACTGGTCCCGGTATTCACTCCCTCCGCTTTTTATCAGTAGTCGTGAATGACTCCAAATGCTCTGACAATTCATGTTGTTATTTAAGTACCATTTTTTATTATTATATAGATATTTGCATATATAGTAAGTACCAGTTTCACGAAGATTTACACAACAGACTTCGTACGACGCATATCCAAAATGATGATTTTAAATTTGTAATTCATGCTGTTCCGTTGTCTTCAGTTTATAATAGATCTATTGCCGCGACGCATTAGCCGTGAGCACTAGGACGCCATGCTGCGGTGCGTGCGGCCGTTTGCCGTCGGGGGTTCGGGTCCCCCCTCTGGCATGGGTGTTTGTGTTGTCTTTAGGTTAATTTCACTTAGTCTAAGTAGTTTGTAAGCTACGGACTAATAACCCAGCAGTTGAGTCCGACAGATTTACAAACATTTGAACATTTTAATAGAACTATTTTTGAACAAGACGAATTTACACTCGCCAAAACCTTAGTCAAAGATTATTAAACCACATAGTTTTAATTGGTTGCCTGATTATTAATTTGCTAAATATAGTAATACATTAGTGTGTAGAGAAAGGATTAAACAAAATGGAACGCATGCAACACAATACCTCTTCTTACAAACTGGCAACACAGCGTACCTGTACATAATGCGGTGTATAGTTAATGTGGCAAATCAGTTTGTACTGCGACGTAACACCTGTTACATGTGTGATTTCTGTGATTTAGAAAGAGACAACTCGTTCATACGTGGCTTGCAGGAGCATCTGTAACGAAAAAGGCTTTATTGTTTAACGGAGATGATCTGTCAGGAAGTTTCATATCAGCGCACACTCCGCTGCAGAGTAAAAGTTTCATTCTGAAAATATCACTTATGCTAAGGCTAAGCCGTGTCTAGACCATATCCTGTCTTCCAGGAGTGCTAGTCCTGCAAGGTTCGCAGGAAACTTTTTTGAAGATTACAAAGTATGAGACGTGATACTGGCAGAAGTAAATTTGTGAGGACGGAGTGTGAAGCGTGTCGGCAGAGCTCAGAGAGAAGAGCGCTTGCGTAGGAAAGTCAAAGATACCAGTTTCTAATCCCTGTTTTTTAATCTTCCAAGAAATTTCATATCAGCACATACTCCGTTTCATTCAGAATACGACGTAAAACAGCATCGGCTAAGAGAAACCGCGGGCAAAACCCTAAAATAAAGAGACACCAACGAATTCTCAAAAATATTGAAAATTCCTTTTCGGATAAAAACCGTATGCCGGAACCGGGATTCGAATCAGGGATCTTTGCCTTTTGCGGGCGAGCGCTCACTTGAAAGTATTGATACCAGAATTTAAAACTACCGCGTCATAATTGACTGAACTCAACGTTTATTTGTGTAATTCTGGTTCGACGAAAGGTGGTATGAGAGCTTCACAAGATTAACATGCAATTGCAAAATCAGATATGAAGTAAGTTGATGCATAGCTATTGAGCAAGACGTGCCACTGTCATAAAACATGGACACTCGATGACTTGAAGAATGCCGAATGCCCATATGCTAATTAATCGTCGGTTACGTAGTTAAAAACAGAAAAAAACTACGACCATTCCTAGCCGAGGTGGAGTAGCCGAGCGTCTAAGGCGTCTCGCTGCGGAGTGCGCGGTTGCCCGCCGTCGGAGGTTCGAGTCCTCCCTGGGGCATGGGTGTGTGTGTGTTGTCCTTAGGTTAGTTTACCTTAGTTTAAGTAGTTTGTAAGCTACGGACTGATGACCACGCAGTTTGGTCCAATAGATTTACAAACATTTGAACATTTTGAACAGACATTCCTAGATTCGTACACATGTTTTGAAAAAGCCGAGTTATTCTACATTGTAGCTTTCTCAAGGCTCCAAATTCGTCGTCGCGCCGGCTCATCCTTCATAATAAAATTAAAAAAGGCAACACCTCTTAATTCAGTTGCTCTGAAAGCGTAACTTGAGCTCGGAGTGTCATAGAGAAGTCCAGAAAAAAATCAAATGATTTGAAGAAAGGTTGAATTCTTTAGAGTTGAGATCGTTAAGAGTTGAAAGCGCTATAATTTCACACTTTCAATTTAGAAAATATATGTAATGAAAAAAGAAGACTTTTTCCCAATTTCGGTAAAAACTCACCTGGACCATTTTAGTGTCAAAAAGAGGTGACATGTACGGTAGAAAGAGAACTTACTGTTGCCCTATACGACCTGTGTCGCGGTATTCAGCTGCACCCATCGTTGCACTTACTGTCCGGGTCACTACGAATGGATATCATCTGACACAATAATCCTTACTCTTGTTGTTGTTGTTATGGTCTTCAGTCCACAGACTGGTTTGATGCAGCAATCCACGCTACCCTGTCCTCTGCAACTCTCTTCATCTGAGATAATGTTCGGCAACCTACATCCTTTTGAATCTGCTTACTATATTCGTCCCTCGGTCTCCCTCTAAGATTTTTACCCCACACGCTTCCTTCTAATGCTAAGTTGACAATTCCTTGATGTCTATGAAAAGCAATATACCACCAAAAACTGTCATGTTCCAAGAAGATAACGAATTGTTACATCTGTAAGTATTCAGGAAAGGTTTGTGTATCACCAGGAAACCATCAAACATATCCCTTGGCATCAAAATCGCCACACCTAAGCAACGTTAATCATCTACGGATAGTTTCACAAGAGTGAGTAAGGAGCAGATTCGTTTCTGCTACATTGTATCTGTTTACAGTGCTAGTGGTGGTCCAACTTCTTATAACTATGTGTCAGTGTCAGTTGTTCACAGTACTTTATCACTTCCAGAAAGTGTAGCTGTATACATAAAGGCTTCAGCACTTATGAAACATCAAGAATGTTCAAATGTTCAAATGTTTGTAGCTTATGGGACAACTACGAGGTCATCAGTCCCTAAGCTTACAAACTACTTATGAACTAGCTAATACTAAGGACGGAACAAATATCCATACCCGAGGGGGGATTCGAACCCCCGACCGTAGTGGCCGTGCAGACTGTGACTGACGCGCCGCAGAACGCTCGGCCCCGCGGCCGGCAACATCAAGAACTTGAGAAATGTTCGACAGATTTGGATCCTTTTTCTTCTTACTGTATTCGAGAATGTCAGAACAAAGTTTGTATGCATTATTTCATCCTGCAACTCTATGCTTTTTATTGTCTTCCAGAACTTCAGTTGCTCACTGGCTCTGCAAAGAAAGGCATTATCTATCAATTCAGTTTTAAGCGTCTCTTTGTAACACCTTCTGTTATATGAATCGGTAATTGGAGAAAAAGGAACCCTTATGTTTAAAACGGAACAGAAAATATATCGTTTAACTTCAACTCATTAAAGTCGGGGCCTAATCTTATATCAGTTAGACTTTAGGTGGGAACGACACGACAGACAATTAATTTTGTATATCTCATTGACTCGATTTTCTGTAGGCACTATTGAGACAGTTTAGAAAGTTTCTTCTTCGTAATACGGGACTAGTGGCGAAATAAGTAAAGCAACAAGTCCCGTCAGTATCTCTTCGTCTCGTATCATATTTATTCTAAAATTCATTTGTTGACAGGGCGCCGGCCGCGGTGGCCGAGGGGACTGCAGCGCGCCAGTCACAGTCTGCACGGCCACTACGGTCGGATATTCGAATCCCCCTCGGGTATGGATATTTGTGCAGTCCTTAGTATTAGCTAGTTCATAAGTATGTATGTTTAGAGACTGATGACCACGTAATGAAGTCCCATAATCTCTACAAACATTTTTGACTAAGGGTACAAAGTAAAGAAAACAATATTTACGATACCGTCTGTAATCATCTTTCGCCAATCAAGGAGACATTTTTTCCATGCTTAATAAATCCACTCCGCCTGCTTCAACGTCTGTTCTTTTAGAACAGACGTATCATTGTAAATGTCTCAATGCGATCCTTTACTTGGACACAATCGCGCTCGCCCGGTCACACTCCTCCGTTATTGGTCATGGTAGTCAGTTGTAAGGAAGGAAGGGAGAGAGATTAGGGTTTAATGTTCCGTTGACATCGCGCTGATTATAGACGCAAATCAATTAAAAGGTCAGGTTGTGATGCCCTTCAAAAAATGTTTAAATGTTTGTATAGCTTATGGGACTTAAATACGGGGTCATCAGTCCCTAAACTTACAAACTACTTATGAACTAGCTAACACTAAGGACGGCATAAATATCCATGCCCGAGGGGGGATTCGAACCTCCGACCTTGGTGGCCGTGCAGACCGTGACTGGCGCGCCTCAGTCTCCTCGGCCACCGCGGCCGGCGTGATTCCCTTCGCACAATATCTAGTACAGTAGTAAAATTCCAAAAGTCTCAGATTTGGTGTAGAATATGCTGTAAAACCGAAACTTCAATTTCATTCTCAAACATTTAACTGGTAAATCCTCCCCCATCACGAACGGATTACCGCAGGATAGGATACTAGGGAATAACAAGACCGGAAGACCACAACGACGTGCTACGAACAAGAGTTTGTAAATCCTCCCCCATCAAGAGCGGATTACCGCAGAGAACAGTTCTAGCCTCGCTACTTTTCAGTCTATAGACAAGTAACATCCTAGATGCGCACCGTTAAATATTGTGTTATGCTGATGATATTGTGACGGCCTCACAATCTAAGGACTTTGAGCACGGCAAGTAAACACTCAGTTATGATATCGGCATCATTGGTAAACATTGCTTGAACTTTGTATTACGCACCAAACCTCAGAAAACCGAAGTATGTTGCTCCATCTGAGCAACCTCAGGTCAAGAAACGGACCCAGGGTATGTTTTTGTAGTAGAAAGCCAAAACGCAATTAACAAGTGCTATCTAACATTCTTAAAATATGCCAGGAACGCTCCTCTAAACAGATAATAGAAATTGAAAAGCAACTACATGTTAAATACAGTGATATCCAAACAAGCTAAGAGCACAGGCAAAGATCGTACGCATAGTGTTACAGGAAAAGGTCTAGTCTACTGCTCTCTTGCATTTGGTAGAAGCTGAAGGATAGATTTACACCTTAATGATATAAGAGGTTGATATACGGAATGTTAAAATAAACGCCACTACTTTGAGTATCTCCTTTCTCATATATTGCACCTTCTTACTTAAGCCAACTGTGGACGACTCAAGAGTGGTACAAGATTATCCACATACCGGTACGTAAAGATAAGCTGGTAAAAATGTAATCCACTCCGTACTTCATTTTGGACATAGATCCAGCAGAAGTAGATAAGAATAACAGATATCAGCTTAGGCATTTTTCAGGACAACATGACAAGGTGGAAACAGTTCCAACCAAACCACTTCCAGGAATACATGCAACTGCCTCAAGAGCACGAGAAAAAGGCATGTCAAAGCGATAACTTTAAATGAAAACTGGCTATATGCCTGAAATATGACTGTAGCGCTTCAGGGTGGAAATTCTATTTTTTTTCTTTTTTTTCCCCAGCGAACTTAGACCATCTTTAATGCTGCTATGTCCTTCTCTATGTCAACATTCCACTGTGTTCGAGGAGAGCTAAATGCGCTTGTTGCTTGGAAAGTTCCATCAAATGCCATCTTGCGGATTATGTTGGTTTTACTGATGAGATAAAAAAACAAAACAGACACTTTCTGATCTACACAACTTTGGTTCATTAGCCGATGAGAAAAACAAAAATCTTATAAAAACTAGACACAATCTTCCACCAAAAGATTAACAAAAAAGCTTCTTCTTCTATGTGCAGGCACAAGTCTGGAAAACAACGAAAGTCTTACTAGAACGGTCCCTGGAGACGCGTTGACGATAGTCCTGGAGATGCGGTGTGGCTTGCAGGATCTCTAGCCGTCCGCGGTGGCCGAGGAGACTGAGGCGCTCCAGTCACGGTCTGCACGGCCACTACGGTCGGAGGTTCGAATTCCCCATCGGGCATGGATATTTGTGCCGTCCTTCGTCTTAGTTAGCTCATAAGTAGTTTGTAAGTTTAGGGACTGATTGACCCAATAGTTAAGTCCCATAAGCTATACAAACATTTGAACATTTTTGAGTAGGATCTCTTCCCAGGAGTCGTCGGTCGCCATCCTTCGGCAGTGGTTCTGGAAGACATTCGGCGGAGAACTGCCATCGTGTTTCACTCTTCACGTCTACTGGCGGGCGTTCACCACGGCCTGACGAACTGGAGTCTAAGCAGTTAGCTGCTGTTACTCCTTGTACTGGCTGGTTGATGATGTTCTGGTTGCCTGGCGTTATGGATCATTCTTGTTGATTCCTGCAACAGATAAAGAAAAGTGCCCTTGCTGCTAGCGGAATTTTATTCTTTTTATATGACTCACCGCCCAGTTTTCATGGTCGACTTCTAGGCAGGCGACCGTTTCCCACTGGTAAGGGAAGAAGATGGGGTGGGAATTAAGGAGCTTATAGTCCTTTGAAGCAGTGACTGGGATTAATGCCTCCCGTAGATCCTCGGGGAGCCAGTAAGGTTTGTGGGGAAATTTGGGTTTCTGATGGGAAGGATTAAAGGGATAGGGATTGTTGAAATAGGGATATGTCCGGTCTCGGATGGGACGGGTAAGATAGGAGAGGACCGTCTTGACGTTGTATTTGTCCGGCATGTGCAGGACGTCTTCTTTGGCTCCAAGACCCTCTTCCTCTGACGCCATGATTTGTGTCGCTGCCGTTCCAGCTTCCTCTTGTGCCGCGGTTGCGGCCCTTCCAGGTGGAGGTTGAAAGACCGTCTGTCGTCTTCCAGGTGGAGGTTGAAAGACCGTCTGTCGTCTTCCAGGTGGAGGTTGAAAGACCGTCTGTCGTCTTCCATATACTTTTTATAAAATTGTAATTTATCTGATGTCGCTAGATTAGCATTTTGTTAAAACTAGAATACCACTCTTTTCAAGGCATGAGGAATAGCATTTTATTTCATGTTTCAAAATATTAGTTAATATTGCTAGGATTTTGTTATTTTAATAATTTATTATTGTCCCTGTGAGAATGTGTACTTGATTTACTTTTAAGTGGATGTGGGTGGTAATAGCTCGCTTTGCATGGTTCTCCCTGGATCAGAGTTGATAGTTAGTCGTTACCAACCCCTGCTGCTGATGCGACCAAAGAGGTTTCTACTCCCTTTGGTTAAAGGCTAGTCGACGAACCTTCTGCAGGGCAAGTCATGAGACCTTCTCTTCCCACCACCGCCATTTTCTTGGATTTCCCAGTTTCCGTTAGCTTTCCCGCGGCTCCTGGCCGCTCGGTCTTCACTTTGAGCTTGGACCGTGGTGAGGTAAGATTGGTTCTGCTCTTGAGCGACCGAAGATGGAGGTGATTCGTTCTCTAGCATGTTTAACTTAGACTCTTGAACATAGCTTTGTTTTTTGGAATATTCCTTCCGATCTTGCGCGGAAATGTGTTCTAGTTTTCCTTAATTCGCCTTCCTTTTGAATTTTCATAGATTCAACTTCGATTAAATCAAAACAATTTTTGAGCACAAAAAATTGATCGCTTTAGGGTAGTTGGCCCCCTAATTGTCACTCCCCCTGCAATATACCTCGGCCGATGTTCGTCTTTTGTCAAAAGATACTTTCATACCAAAAATCATTTAAATCGCTTCACTAATGTCTAAGTTATCGCGTTTTTCGATTTTATCCCCAATTTTGCATCGAGCGTTTCACACCTTAAATATGTTTGTCCGCCACTAAAAATAAAATGAAAAAAAAAAAAAATCATGTCCCATAGTTTTTCATGTATTATAACATATCCAAATTTCAAAACAATCGAAGAGTGACATTTGGGTAGGTTTCCTTGTTAGTCCACAAATAGTTTATATTTGAATATATGAAAATTTTTATGTCTGTAGAGCCGTAACGATGTTTGCATTCACCACACTGCAGCCTTCTTAGATATCTCTTTGCTTACATACCCTGAAGACTGTCCAACATTCTCTATGCGGTCGGTTACACCATTTTCATAAATCCATGAAAGAATCACCTTCCCATTCATATAGCGAGATATCTTGCTTAGAGCACTGCTGCGAAATGTTCACTCTCCCCGTCTTACTTCCAACCATTGCTCCCGGAAGCACTCAACGATTTTGACGTCAGCAAATGATCGTGTAGCTGGCCATAAAACGGTCGCGTCACTTAGCTTTTATGGTTGTTTGAGAGGCTGTAGAAGTCTCTGTCGAAATTTACTGTTATCCACTTCGCACTAAAGTTAACGGCCGTCGCCAGATTAGTCCTGCCTTCCGGAAACGTAGCTTCACTTTAAGTAGCTATTACGATAATCGTCAGGCGCAAAGAGAAATTCCACTCCGGGTGGGAAGCGAGATGAATTTGTTGAGCCTTTCAGAGGATTTAACCATTACGAAGAATTTAATTTCCTCGCATTCATTAACACGCCGACATTGAATATTCAGTTTCGTTTGAGATTCTTCACAAACCTTAAATTAATAATCATAAATAAATAAAAATAAAGCAGCTGTTCAAATAACAAGCGAGTACGGATTTTGGATGTGTTTATATTCTCACGTTTGGTGCTAAACTGACCACAAAGGACACTATGGTAGAGGTCATTCATTTTCTTGTGATGGTGGTTCTAGTCTTTGGCGTACCGTAAAGTATTATGAATATTACCAGATTATATCATCTTATACTTTCCTGAAAAGTTGACAAATAGTTGTATTAAGCATTTAAGTAATTAATTTTTCATTTCAATTCAAATTGATACTACAGTGATTTTTGTTAAGTTTCTTATAAAGGCGAGAAATAGTTCCAACGTTTATGTGATTTAAGAAATTGCCTGAATTTTGTAGCATAACGGGTATAACATTTACTATGTCTATGTTTATTTCTATGAATACATCAAATGTAAGTTTTGTTTATGTGTTCGTCATAACATGATACGTACTCCACCTTGGAGTAAGGGCAGGTTGAATTAACATTACGCGATTGTGATCATGTAAAAATTATTTAATATATTTTTCGACAGCTCCTGACCCATCTATACTATATGCTTACAAAGAACGTAAAAAATTATGATTAACTTGCAAAGAGACTACTTTTCGTCATATTCACTTCGATCATAAATGTGGTCGCAGGCTTTCGACCATCTATGGAGGAAGATTTTAAGAGACATACTTTAATGTGTGTCTGTAGTAGTTTAGTATGTATTATATTTTTTGTATGTGAAAATGCTACCTTTTTGTTGTACAATGACAACAAAATTTTGAAGGTTTTTTTATGATGTTTCATTAAGGATGTTCTCAGGGTATTTGTCTCTTTCAATGTAGATTTCCATGAAATCCAAGCTGTCCATTATAAGCCTTGTAGGTACTTAGTGTAAAATTTCGAAGAGTATTCTCAATGCTTTCGTCTTACTTGTACCGTGATTTAAATGCGGATGATATGTGGATGACTTGATTTCAAAAATCTGTGTATATTCTCGGGATCTAGTTTTCAACTTTCTTACATTTAGCAGAAGAGATTTTGTAGTTGCCCGTATTTGAAAACTTGGAGTTAATTATACTATGGATTGTGCTCTGGCCTTAACGTTGTTTGTGTGAAAAGAAAGTTTGAAAAATTATTTTATTGAAGGGTGGGGATTGTTTACTTAATGGCAAATCGTTTCTGTATCTTAGTCAGCTCACTCTACTTTAGTAAATGCCTCAGAACTTTTAAGATCTTCCTTGAGAATGTCAAGGATGTGGTACACCTCATAGCTTAGATAACGGTTCCCTTAACAAAGTGTTAATCCTTATTGTGAGTTGCGATGAAATTCATTCCAATTTTGCATTTCAGTCAAATTGAGCCAGGCGTCCACTCAGCGTTATATTTTATTCCAGTGCCAAGATACGCGACACCATGTTTACACGCGCTTTTCAGTAATTCAAAAACGTCATTACCTAGTAATACACAGAAAAATACGGACATCAAAACTTGATTTACAGAGGATATCTTCAACACTTGATTCAGTGATGTTGCTCTGACCAGTAAAATGGACAACTGTTATTTACAATTCTTAAATCAATCTACCATCAAAGGTACAGCCCCAATAACGCTTATTCGTTGCATATAAATAAGGGCTCGTTCCTATAATCATTTGGCATGGAAAGTTTATGTCTGTAATCCCCTCATTTGATCATATCAGAAGATCTTAAGAATCTCCACTTCATTACATCTATTTTAAACATACAGATTTATTTACTTTCAATAACAAAATGCATTGAGAAAAGTCTACCAGAAGCAGACTTCGCACCATCCTATCTACCAGATTTATGATTTCACCAGACATTGTTCACAGTCCTAACTAGATGCTCCAGGACATCAACCTCCAGATATCAGTTGAGTTCGCACCCCAGTGCTGGACCAGATGAATTGTTAAATTGTGATTCCAATTCATACAGCTATCTTGGTTAAAGGCCTGTCTTAAACAGATTACCACTGAAATTCGTTGTGCTGGTGATGAGGAGACAAAGAAGCATGAATACCAGGCTGCTTCTGCTGTGACCTCCAATCATGAGAGACAACACAGCTTCAGCTATCACATAAGTTTTAAGCATCCACATATAAAAAATTTCAGTTACGTTGTATAAGTTTTTGGCTATCACAAAGATAGTTTTGGCTACCACACATATATTTTCAGCTACCATAAATATAGCTTTGGCTACCATGCATAAAATTTCAAATACCACATACAAAGTTTTGGCTACCACACAAAAAGTTTTGGCTCACCCACATATAATTTCGGATACCATACATTTAATGTTGGCTACCACAGATAAAGATTTGGTTACCACGCTTTGGCTTTCACACATAAAATTTCATCTACCAAACGTAATGTTTCGCCAGCCACACATAAAGTTGCAGCTATTACACATACATTTTAAGGTACCCAAACCACAATTAACTGGACATGATGACACATCAACCAGATCCTCCCGTAGTAAGTCACCCACATTCTCATTAAATTATGTTGCCCTGTTATTCGAATAATTGTAGAGATTCTTTCTGCATTTTCTCCCAGCACAACATGCCCAAACAGCTGAAACATACTAATCAGAATGTTTTGCAATAATTACCTTGAACTTGCAAACAGTGATGGTTGCAAACTTGTTTTAGCACATCTCTCAAACAGAAGAACCACATTCCATACAATCTCTCTCTCTCTCTCTCTCTCTCTCACACACACACACACACACACACACACACACACACACACATATATATATATATATATATATATATATATATATATATATATATATATATATATATTCCTCAGGACACACAACAGGTAAAGTGTCCCAACTAGATTCCAAACAACTCAAAGCAAAGAGTTTCGAAATTCACATTAAACCACAACCACACCCCACGCAACATATCAAGTTAAGTTTAGAACAGTCATATCATGATGCGAGCGACAGCGATAGGAAACAGTAGATTGACTGCAGAAACGGTTACGCGAGAAGCGAGCGATATCGACACAGCCCACGCAAACTGGGGTGTTGGGAATCGACGTCACGACCGTCCGACCGTGAAAAAGTGCAGCTCAGTCCCCACTGCTGAACTCCATAATGAAATAATATGGAGGAGGCAGAGCAAAAGAGACGGGAGGGGTAGATGGAGAGAACAGAGCATTAGAGACGGGAGGAAATGAAAAAAGCAGATCGAAAGAGACGAGAGGAATGAAGCATTGAAGCAAAGGTAATAATCGAGTGTATAGATTCGGTAAATCAGGGATTAACGAATTTACATACCAATCTCAGGGAGGTTAAGACGGTGGCGGCGGAGGCCAAGCACTTGGCAACCGAAGCCAAAAGAGACGCCGTGGTAGCCTCTATCGAGGAAATAGGCACCAAGAAGTATGTGGCAATTGCCATACAAAGTGCCAAGCTCGCCAAAACCGAAATTATAAGGACGAGGAAAGTCGTAAATTTATTCACGAACGAGGAAAACAAATAATTCCTGGGACGCCCGAGAAGATCGCCGCAAATACGGATAAAATAAAATCCCTTAAAATCCAGAGAAGCGAGATGATTGATCTCAGGGAAGAGCAAGTCAGAATGACTGTAATGCAAAGTAAGTTAGCCAAACACAAGGAGGAACACACGCACGCCTAGTAAAAGTACGCGATAACAAATCGTAACACCCGCTGAGGAAACGGTGGAAGCTAATATCATCCCCCTCCATGACATCATGCGAAAACCCGCAAACCTCTGCGAAGAAAAACGTGCATCGCAATCTGTTGTTCCGATCACAAACGATGCAGCAGCACAGAGCACAGAACCGTTTTACGAACGAGAACATAATGTACATTGCGATGCACCAAAACGCCATTGCAGGAGGGTTCGGTGAAAGAAACAGCCGTCACAGTCGCGATAATAGGCATGAATTTCCACGCCAACCAGGCAGCACGGCAGAACGTGTAGAGTACGGCGCTCTGTTAACCATCGGCACTCACTGTGAGTTCAAAAGTATCAAACTTACAGGGAAAACAAAAACGCGCTTCATCCTAAATCAAGGACTGCACAATTTTATCGAGTCTTTCCCAATTGCCGGCCGCGGTGGCCGAGGGGACTGAGGCGCGCCAGTCATGGTCTGCACGGTCACTACGGTCGGGGTTCCAAATCCCCCTCCCTCGGGCACGGGTATTTGTGCCGTCCTTAGTTGTAGCTAGTTCATAAGTAGTTTGTAAGTTTAGGGACTAATGGCCCCTTAGTTAATTCCCATTAGCGTCACACTATCGTGAAACGTAAACACAACCTTTATTTACACGTACGTCTTACATAGAACGTATACAAATCAAAGAGTACATGGAACTAATATAAAAGACTCACAAAGATAATTCTTAAACATGTCGTTAATCCGCCACATCCTCGCCACCCTGGTCGATCTCCAGTGGTACGACCAGCTGTACGGGGCGGATGATCTCCGTTCCATCGCTGAGTCACGAGAGTTCTCGCCCTCCCGTCACGGCCCGGTCTCACTTCAGAAATGCGAGCTCGCCTCCATAGGTGACGTGGCCGCAGATCGTCTTGAAGCAGGACGACATCACCATTCCAGCACTTCGTCGATCTCCCGTCTGGTTGATGCACCTCGTGGTACCTATGTAAACAAGAGTGTGGCTACTCATACATTATCTCTGGCCATACTCAAACAAACGCTATTATCCAGCTCGAACAAATGCTAATATCCAGCTCGAACAAACGCTAATATCCAGCTCCAAAAATCACAGTGAAAATGCAAATTTTCATATAAAAACTCTCGTACAGTTCCCTACTCAATTTTAATAAACAGTTTGGCACTCACCAGCGTTATAAGTAGAGCTCGTCTCGTGCAGATGTGGCCAGCCGCGCTCGCTCCCGTCACGAATTCCGAAATCTCTGACCCAGCGTCTCTTGCTAGCGAGTTCTTCTAATTATTTTGGCTTTTCCCGATTCTATCCCAGTTATCCAGGTTGGTTCTCGGGTTTCGGCAACAACTTTATATCATGAAACGTAAACACAATCTTTATTTACACGTACGTCTTACATAGAACGTATACAAATCAAAGAGTACATGGAACTAATATGAAAGACTCACAAAGATAATTCTTAAACATGTCGTTTATCCGCCACACACACACACACACACACACACACACACACACACACACACATATATATATATATATATATATATATATATATATATATATATATATATTCCTTGTCACTAAGCTATGGGCTAGAATCAGTGACGCAGCCACATGGGAGGAAAGGGTTCATGGGGATGAAGGAACCCCCCCCCCCCCCCCGGCACCTCGCCAAGACATTTTTTGGTTTATCATTATTTTTTAATTCATTTATGTTTTTTAAGAGTCAGTAATGAAAATTTGAAAAACTACACACGTAATAAATCACAACGTAACTATAGGCCTAATTTGCCAAGCACAAATGAACGTGACAGCTTTGTCGCTAACGTGATGCCGACACTGTTATTGTGATTGGTTTTAATGCTTTCATGCTGCCGCTATTGTTACTGCCATGCTGAAGTTACGAGCCGTTTGTTCATATGCGGTGACCCGCTGCTTTGAAAGTCAGCGGCGCCATCGGGTGGAATTTTATAAATTCCATGGGCTTTATTTAAAACAAAAAAAAATGAGCCCCCATTCCAAGAACCAAATCCTGCCTGCCCCACTGGCTAGAATTCAGTAGAAATCAGAGGATATTGTGGTTGAGCACATTCGTAGCATTGCACAGATCTCTCGGTCACACAACGAATTTCGGGGACCTGTTGGTCACAAGCCACCCAGGAACGGATTAAATAAAAATAATGATGGACAAAGATCACGAGGTATCACGCTCAAATTGTTTGAATCGCTTTACAAAAGCAGTCGTTTTGTGGATCAGCCGCACAGTGATGCTAAAATAATGCGCATCTGCTCTCTCAAATTGGATTGCAATGTCAGCAACTACTGATCGGGAACTGCAATGAGACGATTGAACTGTTCAGAAGCACACTAAGAGAACTGGACCATGTCAATGAACTGCAAGTTAACCGTGTCCGTCGACGAGGTTATCGTACCAGAATGCTTAGGGATAACAGGAGTGTAGAGCACAGAGATGGACGCGGTAACGGACAGTAACGTCCCATCCGGCCAAAAGAACTCACCATAGCAGCAAATGCAAGGGAAGAAATTGTGACTTTGGGCAAAAGCGAAAGCAACACAACAACGACGATCACCGGCGAAATGCTCGTGAGAATAACGAGAGTTGTGGTGGAATAACCCTACGTATCAGCGACGGAATCACAATGAGCAGTCGTCACGCAACCAAGACAACTGGCGCAGTGACGAATCACCTAATCATGTAAATATTGTGGAGGTGTGTGCGCCAAACCGACAATGGAGCAGCGCAAAGGAAATAACCGGCATAACTGACGGTCGATTGCAGGGGATGATGATGATGATGATGATGATTGGTGTTTAGGGCGCTCAGCATCGAGGTCATCAGCGCCCGTGATATCAGGGCAAACGGCTCGGCCAACATCCTCACGAATCCTCGGACAGAGCCTGATCAGAGTACTCGAACACGAAGACATGCAAGACCCTCTGACAGGTGAGAAGGAAAAGAAGACACGCGTAGAGTTGTACGATTACCCAATAATCAGGGTAACAAAACGCAAGGTCGTTCTTATGGATATAATAGATAGCGGGATTAAAATTACCGCCGTCTCAGATAAGGATTTTACCACTTGTGCACAACTGAGCAACCCTGTGCAATGCTCGTAATAGGCAAGATATGTGAAAGAGGTCCAAAATCTGACTAACACACTGAAGTGTGCAAACAGACCCGCATGACTCCGTAGTGTCAGGGACTTGAATTTGAAGCATATTTGTTCGTAATACCCACCCCGACGTCGGATCTCATTATAGACATGGAGTTCCTACAGTGCTGCCCTTGATCTTAGGATGAGAGAATTAACTGTAAAGAAAAATGGAGACATTGAGATACAATTCTGTGAAGAAGTCATTAAAGAATAGTTGCCAGCGGTCTGCTTAAGACTAACCAGAAGTCCAGTACATGATGTCACAATAAGAAAGAGATAGACCAGCAAACCAAATTTCACCAAACAGGAGCAAAAACTAAGGGAGTTGTACCTGAAATCAGCAGCCTTGAAACAAATGGAATATGCCCCGAACAATGAGAGGGAGGAACTTCATCAAATTCTGCGAAAAACTGTAGAGTTGTTCTATTCAAGACAGGTGCGATAAGGAACTTCCTGTGTGCCTTTCTGGTGAAAGGATATACAAAGCTTTGCGTCCCTCCTTATGCCATCCCTATTTTTTATAGGAAGTTGGTAGAGAAATATCAAGGATGATAGACGAAGGCATTATCGAGCCTGCAATTTCGACGTATAACTCGTCAGTCCGGATAGTGGAGAAGCACCGTCAGACTGATTCAGGACTCCCACCACATTAATACCATTATTGAGATGGAGACTGACCGACCAGAGTGTTTGCAAGTACTTCAGATTTTCAATGGCCAGCGAATCTTCTCCTTGCTAGATCTCAGGTCCAGTTTTTTGGCAATTCCACTCAGTCCAGGATGACGGCTGTGATTTCGCAACTGCTATCAATTTTTAAGAGTCTCATTTGGGTTTTAGTATATCAACGGCAACATTCATCTGTGGCCTTAATTGCATCTTATCCAACTCTGACTGAACAGCTACGTGGACGATCTTTCAATCATGGTTGGGTATACCACAGGTAAAATTTCTGCGGCACAGCATATCTGGTGAAGGTATTGCGCCAGATCCGGACATCTGTCGTATATGATTCTTAACCCTGCAGCAATAGTTACCTCACGGTAAGAAATTTGGTTGAAATCGGCCCAGTGGTTTCGGAGAATGTGAGCAGCATTGTCGCTTAAAGCAGCATCTCATTGTTTATGATGTCATATCTCGTGAACTATGTGTTGTACGTGATCCTTGCACTTATGGCGGCCGTCCTCGTGGATTGAAGCAGACGTGTACAAAATTTCATAAAAATTGGAACAAAACTGTAGATATATTTGCAACACGTACACAAACATACGGACACACTGCTTTATATATTAGAATACAACTTTCAGTTATGTATCTGAATGCCGTGCAGGTCAAACTCTTGCACAAGTGAGGCTAAAACGTTATTTACGTTCAAATTCATTTTACTGCAAAACAAGAAGAACAGTATTTAAGAACATGAACGCTAATATTTTTTACTAAAAATTTCAGGGCTATTATGCCGTGGTCTAGTGGATTTATTGTCGAAACCCAACGTTTCGTCCCCGACTGCGGAGGACATTCTCAAGGGGGATCGTAGCACTTTAAATGTCCGATACACACCCTGGCTCGCTACTCACAAGCCAGACTCCGCTTACGTGGGCTCGCGCGCAGAGGTGTGACGTCAGATGTTTGACATGCGCGCGCAATTCGTCGTTGCCGATTGCCGTCGTCCGGTAATATCGTCCCATGGTGGAAGACTGTTACATTTCTTCTTCAAAACCGTAATCCAGATTTCATTTAACTTCACGCCCTTCTCCATCCTATTGAAATTATTGGGGCGTTTTACAATTTCTACAGCCTCTCTGTACAGTCTTTCGTGGTATCCATTTGTGGCTGCTAAATCCTGGGTCTTATCAAATTGAATAAGGTGGTCCCCTGGTTGAAAAACATGTTCAGCAACAGCTGATTTGTCAATCTCTCCCCTTCTACAGTTCCCCTTGTGCTCATCTAGTCGTTTTTTGTGGTACCCATGTATACATCTCCACAGCTACACGGAATCCTATAAATTCCTGCCTTTTCCAGCGGAGTAGGTTTGTAAATAACGGCAACATTCCGTTTCGTCAAAATTTTACCGATGCGGTCGGTGACATCCTTAATAAAAGGTAGGAAGACTTTAGATTTCACAGGAAGCCTTTCATCGTTTTCAACTCTACGTCGGTCTCAAAGCTCTCCTTATCTCTGTAGACGAATAGCCATTCTTAAGTAAATCATTAATCAGGTGTTTCAATTCCGCGTCGACTAATTCCGGTTCGCAGATGTTCCTTGCTCTGTCTGCCAACGTCTTTATAATGCCCCGCTATTGCTTTGGTTGGTGGTTTGAATCCCGGTGAAGATAACGGTCTGCGTGTGTGGGCTTCCGATAAACTGTATGACCCAATCTGCCATTCCCCTTTTTGAAAACTGCAGTGGCGGCGCTAGACGCAAACCGGGCGTCGGCGAACTCGGCTTTGCGAGGCCCCTTTCATTTTTTCAGTAAGGAAGAAAATGTTAAAATGAGCTGAATTATACATCGATGATCATTACACTAAAATTATATAATTTACAAGTATTATTGCAATGACAAAAAACACTGAACAAACACAAATTAAAATAGAGTATTGGGCTTTTCGCCTGACTGAATTTTTTTAAGACCACATAATAAGTAATACCAGCCGCTATTTCGGCATCAATTGACAGTAGGCCTACTGAGAACGCAGATAGTCTTTCCTAGCTCATCGTGCTTCTCAAGTAAGTCTTAATTTTAACTTTGCGAAGCTTATCTTGGCCGAAGCTGTCTGTACCCACTGGAACTGTGAGCATGATTCTGATTGTTATATAAACATTTGGATAAACTTCTTGCAAACTGTTTTCTAAAATGTACTGAAGAAGTTGTTTTGCAAATAGGCCTCTTTAACTAAAAATTGCATCACTGCTGCACTCATACGGAAATAAATACAGACAACTAAATAGCTGCCGGCCGGAATGGCCGAGCGCACTAAGGTGTCATACCACGGTGAACGACATCGCTTTCGCCGAGGGTTGAATCCCACCCTTGCGTACGGATGTTAGATGTAGGTCGTTGCTACATAACCTAGCAGTTGAAGAGCGCCAGTAAACATCAAATATAAAAAAAGAAATCTAAAATTTTAACAATGTTTTGCGAGGCCCCCACAGGCGCGAGGCCGTCGGCGGTTGCCGACGTCGCCGACGTCTAGCGCCGCCACTGAAACTGACACGTCAAGAAAATTTAGTTTTCCGTCTGCCTCCTCCTCCTCCATGGTAAACTGGATTTTAGAATTAATCCCATTGAGGTGTTGAAGAAAACGATCTAGACCACTAGACCACGGCATAATATCCCGGAAATTTTTAGTAATTTTGACCATTCCGGCCGTGAAAGTTTACATTTTACGCTAATATTTTCTTTCTTACCGAGAATGATTTCTCCGCGTCTTTATATGTACAAATGGAACATAGTGGCACTGAGTCTGGTTCCGTGAATGATGTGCTTTTGCCCGTCCGTCGCATTTGCCTTCGTCCGCGGTAGTAGGCTGTGTAGCGGCAGAATAATCTGTTGGCGGCGGTGTACAGCCTGGTTAGTAGCGGGATGGCTGCCTCCCCCTCCGCATCCCCTTCGATAGTCTGAATGCGCGCAAATTAAAATTTAGCACCGGCCGCATTGTTGATTGTTGGGCCTATTAGCAGCGCTAATAGGAGCACCTCATTTGTCCGCATTGACGAGGCTAACAGCTGCCGGCTGCTAGCTGCCTGTGACGTCATTGGGCTGAGCCAATAGCCACAGTCTGCTAGCACTGCAGACGCCGTCGGCAAACGCACGACGCTCAGCCGACGCAGATAGGGTTACCAGACGTCCTCTTTTACCCGGACATGTTGGACCCTAAAAATGGTCCGACCGTGTTTTTAACAAAATGGGGAAATGTCCTCTTTTTTGCGTTGTGCAAATGCTTCATGTTAAAAGTGCGTAAATACAACTCTCTGAACTGTCACAATCACTAACTCTAGAGAATTTAACCTTTCTTGAAACAATGCGATTTTTGAATTTTCTCGTTTCTGTGCCGCCGCTGCTCTGAGGTCAAGCTTCTTCGGAACAATTTAAATAAATGGCGTGGCAATTGTCGCGTAATACAAGCTTTAAGGCGTCCAATTAAAAACATACGTATGCAACAATGCTAGACAGTGCAATACACATAGTGTAATATGAAACTCCCGCCTCCCCTTTTTCTCTGGGCGGAGTGTTGTGTGACCAAAAAATAAGACGTTCAGTATGTCGTGCTGGGACTCGGCAGTTCCGTGTGTTGTCTGTCAACCACACTTACGACTTTAACATCAAAAGCTAGTGCGGTGTTCGTTATTCATAGGTTAATACCTTGTTCAAAATGTCATACAAATAAGGTCAGATGCCACATTAACCAAAAATGTTCAAATGTTTGTAAGGCTTATGGGACTTAACTACGGGGTCATCAGTCCCTAAACTTACAAACTACTTACGAACTACTTACGAACTAGGACGGCACAAATATCCATGCCCGAGGGGGGATTAGAACCCCCGACCGTAGCGGCCGCGCAGACCGTGACTGAAGCGCCTCAATCTCCTCGGCCACCGCGGCCGGCCCACATTAACCATTGCCGTTTCACTATTCGCCTGTTGACCAAAGAGACGTAACTACATAAACAGTGTATTGAAAAGATCTATTTAAAGCTTTTGTCGTAAAAACTTAGTAGCTTTTTAATAATTAATTGCGAGCCTTTGTACGGCAAATAAATCTAGATGCTAATCATGTATATAGTCACGTCGGCCTGATCCGAAATGGGAACACAGCTATAACTAGGAACGCTTAGATAACTTTTACTGTTACTTTATTCGTGACGATTTTACGGTAATCAGTACTACGGTTTTCGTAAATGTTGCATCGCGAAAAATTTCTGTTGAAAACAGGGGTGATCGGCAAGGTATCTTATTAGTATGGAAATACTGTTCAGCACGTAGACGATAATTACAAATGGTGAAGTGATGAAATATTAGGGCTTCACTTCTATGTAGTCCTGTAATTCGTTCTACGGGTCTCAACATTTCATGCTTCTTAATTTGTAAGAAGATGAACAAATTGCGTAAGATGTATTACAAACAAGACGCCGATAATACAGTAGAGACATCACTAGTACTTGAGTTGTCAATACGAGAGAGAGAGAGAGAGATAGAGAGAGACAGAGAGAGAGAGAGAAAGAAAGAGAGCTTCTTTTATTAATCTAGAAATGTTCTCTTTTCTGAAGACGGACATCTGGTAACCCTAGACCTGCTGGGCAGGTGTCAAGACGATTTTGTCTGACGGTCAGTGGCGGCGAGTCCTGTGTGAAATCAAGAACTTTAAATACCGAGATGAAACAATTAAATAAGGTACAGGAAAAAATAATCACGACATAAATCTAAAATAGGTCAAAACAAAATAAGCAGTCTCGCATATGCGGATGACTCAGTTGTAATGGCAGATTCGATTGAAACGTTGCAAACTAATATTTCAGAGCTCGTTCAGAGGTGCAAGGATTACGATATGAAGATCAGCATCTCCAAAACGAAAGCATGTCTATGAGAAAGAGATTCAAACAGATTGAGTGCCAGATAGGAGGAACAAAGTTAGAACAGGTAGACAGTTTCAAGTACCTGGGATGTATTTTCTCACAGGATGGCAACATAGCGAAAGAACTGGAATCGAGGTGCAGCAAAGCTAATGCAGTGAGTGCTCAGCTAAGATCTACTCTGTTCTGCAAGAAGGAAGTATGTACCAAGACTAAGTTAGCAGTGCACCGCTCTATCTTTCGACCAACTTTGTTGAATGGGAGTGAAAGTTGGGTGGATACAGGTTACCTTATTCTTAAGGTAGAGGTTACAGATATGAAAGTAGCAAGAATGATTGCAAGTACCAATAGATGGGAACAATGACAGGAGGGTGTCCATAATGAGGAAATCAAAGAAAAACTGGGAATGAACACCATAGATGAAGCAGTTAGAGCGAACAGACTGAGATGTTGGGGTCAGGTCACACGCATGGAAGAAGCAAGGTTACCTAAGAGATTCATGAGCTCGTCAGTGGAAGGTAAGAGTAAGTGGAGTCGAGGTAGACCAAGAAGAAAGGACTTAGATTCGGTGCAGAATGATTTGAAGTAAAAGGCATAACATCAGATGAGGCATCAATGTTAGCATTGAATAGGGGATCAGGAGGAATTTTATTAGAGGTACTATGCTCCAGACTGAACGCTGAAAGGCGTAATCAGTCTCTAATGATGATGATGATGATGCTGATGATGAGAAATCTACCACCAAAATCAACAACAATTAATAAACCAACAATACCACAGAGGCAGAGTGGCAGACTAGAAAATCAAAAGTGGCGGGTTCGATCCCCGCCAGGTCCTAGAATTTTAATCTGTCACTTTCCACTTCTTTCACCTCTGGGAGTGTTGCTGATGTAAAACATATCGAGTAGCACTGTAGCTACCCCTATAAATGGCTGAGTAGCTCAGTTCGATAGAGGAGGAAGGCAACAGCATACCACATCCAAACAGGACCATGCCTAGTAAAGCCCTGTGGTGTTCAAACCAATCTTTGGCTTGTTGACTGCTTTACCTTTTTACCACAAGAAGTAAAACAACTTTCACTGGTTTAGTGAACCCCCGGATATAAGCTCGTCGTAAAACAACGTATATAAATAAATAAAATAAAAAGTGTTTATTAACTATCATTCTTCGTTTCGTTCTTCTATCAGATCATTTGAAATGCACATTCAAAGTATTTTTATCACTTGAGAAACATTTGCTGTCGCGGAGTCCGCACGTATACAAGTCGTAGCACGGCCGCTTAATATAGGCGGCAGTGGCTCTAGCATTGCAATGCGCATGCGCGACTGAGGTTCAAATTTTCTTCTGAACCCCATGGAGGCAGCATAAGGGCGCTTCCGCGGCAGGGAGGGACGAGGGGAAACGCCGCTTTTAACATTGGCATTGGAGCAGGTAAAGACGCCAGCCCCTGGCTACTCGAGCTCTGGCCGTTACACACGATTGATCCCGGTGGAAAGACTGGAATAATAATGAAATCACTACTCTCCACCTAGCAAGAACAGCCATGTGATTAGCCTCATCTACTTCCGCCGTCGAAGGTAATGGGTTCGAGACCGACTGCAACCAATTTTTTTTAAACCCAGTCTTATTTTTAACAGATATGGGAAGAACAATGACTTTTGTATTCTTGTCACGTATCTTTCGACGTTTCAGCAAATCCGTCGCGATTTTGAGGGTAAACAACTGTTATACTCTTCGTTGTAACAAATATTTAACTCTTTGAAAACATATTTTTTGGGAAAACAGCGATCTTATGGAAAGCATTTACAAATAAAAACAATAACAAATCGCATAGCACTTGTCCCATGCCCTCAGCAGTTACCGCATGGGACAAGCTTCTGCTCCGTGAACGCCAACCCCACGCCACATATATCTCAAGATAGCCTGTAAACAGACTGAAATATTTCATGATGTGTGTGAATGATAATTTTTGCGATTTGTGAGTGTTTTTATTTATAAATATTTAACTGTTTGTAAGGATGTGGGGGACAGCAGCCGCTGCGCATGCGAAGGGTTCGGAGGGGCTGCTGTTTACAGTGACACATGACCCGAAGGTTGATTGTCTGTTCATCAAACAGATTCATTTTGTTACACTTAACAGTGTAATCAGTTACTTACTGTGTTTTAATGTTCACGGGCATATTCATATGTTCCTAGTGTTTATTATCAAAGAAAAACGAACAACGTTCAGTATCTTTTAGAAACAAATTACTCAGCTTTAAGATTGGAAAAAAAAGAAAAAAAAATCGATAGTCTGGCGCCTCAGATTCAGTCGAAGCAAGAGCATACAAGCTGAGGTAAGACATTCCTCATATCTTTTAACGAAAATACGAAAACGTATGTAAAGGAGTGGAGAGGGGGGGGGGAGGCCCTACTATCAAGGTCAGGCACTAATAGAAGTGAACCCCTAGCATCTGAAGCACCAGCCGCCACTGCACAGGGGGCTACCACCGAGCACCTGTAATCAACAACAGTTAACTCTCTGCACTCGGAGGAGATAGCGAGATAGCGATAGATGGTAGGAGTATCGCATACAGAAAGCATCGAACTGCTCTGAATTGGCAAAGTTGATTTTTATACTACGATGAAACAAGTGACTGTTGGCAGCAACATGGATATGAACAGACTTTGAACGTTGCATGCTCGTTCGAAGTAGAGGCATTGGACTTTCCATTTCGAGAACTGAATATTCCATATCCACAATATCAGACTTGCAGAGAATACCAAATTTCAGGCATTACCTATTACGACCTACAACATAGTAGCCTATGGCCTGAACTGAGCAGCTGTGTTTCCGTACTCAGTCCAGACAGACAAGCAGCACTGCGGAAAATAAAGTCAGAAATCATATTCGATATGATCGTACAGTGCAATTAAGTGTTGAAGGTCTATAACAACAAATGATCGACCTGTCTTTCCTACAAGTAGATAATCGCCAGCAGTGCCTCTCCTGTTCTATTGACTATGTAGTTATAACCACTGACGAATGGAAAACCCAGCCTTGGTCACAAAAGTCTCAATTTCAGTTGATGAGAACTTAATGTAAAGTTTGATTCTGATGCAGACCCTACGAAATCATGGACTCTGGTCGTCCTCAGGAGGTGTATAAGCAGATGTTGTTTGTACAATGAACTGTGCGGCTTTACTATGGGATAGAATGGGTCTTCCACTCCCATGAACCACAGACATTGCCGAGGTGGGGTGGCTTGCGTGCCTCAATGATACAGATAGCCGTGCCGTAGGTGCAACCACAGCGGAGGGGTATCTGTGGAGAGGCCAGACAAACGTGTGGTTCCTGAAGAGGGGCAGCAGCCTTTTCAGTAGTTACAGGGGAAACAGTCTGGATGATTGACTGAGCTGGCCTTGTAACATCAGCTAATGTGGCTTTGCCACACAGCTACTGCGAACGGCTGAAAGCAAGGGGAAACTACAGCCGTTATTTTTCCCGAGGACATGCAGCTCTACTGTATGAACATATGATGATGGCATCCTCTCGGGTAAAATATTCCGGAGGTAAAATAGTCCCCCATTCGGATCTCCGGGCGGGGACTACTCAGGAGGATGTGATCATCAGGAAAGGCAATACTAACATTCTACGGGTCGGAGCGTGGAATGTTAGATCCCTTAATCGAGTAGGAAAATTAGAAAATTTAAAAAGGGAAATGGATAGGTTGAAGTTAGATATAGTGGGGATTAGTGAAGTTCGGTGGCAGGATGAACAGGATTTCTGGTCAGGTGAGTACAGGATTATAAATACAAAATCAGTTGGGGGTATCACAGGAGTAGGATTGATAATGAATAAGAAAATAGGAATGCGGGTAAACTACTATGACCAGCACAGCGATCGCATTATCATTGTCAAGATAGATACGAAGCCAACACCGACAACAGTAGTACAGGTTTATATGCCAACTAGCTCTGCCGATGATGAGGAGATCGAAGAAATATATGAGGAGCTAAAGGAAATTATTCAGACAATTAAGGGAGAGGAAAACTTAATTGTTATGGGAGACTGGAATTCGGTAGTAGGACAAGGAAGGGAAGAGAAGATAGTGGGTGAATATGGTCTGGGCAAAAGGAATGAAAGAGGAAGCCGCCTGGTAGAATTTTGCACGGAACATAATTTAGTTATAACAAACACCTGGTTTAAGAATCACAAAAGAAGGTTGTATACGTGGAAGAGACCAGGAGACACCGGGAGATACCAGATAGATTTTATAATGGTAAGACATAGATTTCGGAACCAGGTTTTGAAGTGTAGGACATACCCAGGGGCAGACATAGACTCTGACCATAACTTGTTGGTTATGAACTGTAGGCTGAAACTGAAGAAACTACAGAAAGGTAGGAACATAAGGAGATGGGACCTAGGTAAATTGAAGGAACCTGAAGTTCTTAAGAATTTCAGAGGGAGCTTCAGGCAACAATTGACAGAAACACGGGAAAATAAAACAGTTGAGGAGGAATGGGTAAAATTGAGAGATGAAATAGTGAAGGCAGCAGAGGACAAGATAGGTAGGAAGGCAAGACCTACAAAGAATCCTTGGATATCACAGGAGATACTAAATTTAATCGATGAAAGGAGAAAGTATAAGAATGCAGTAAATGAAACAGGCAAAATGGAGTACAGACGACTAAGAAATGAGATTGACAGGAAGTGCAAAATGGCTAAGCAGGAATGGCTAGAAGGCAAATGCAAGGATGTAGAAGAATGTATAAATAGGGGAAAAATAGATACAGCCTACCGGAAAATAAAAGAAACATTTGGCGATAAGAAAAACAGCTCTATGAATATCAAGGACACTGATGGAAAACCAGTTCTCAGCAAAGAAGGGAAAGCTGAAAGGTGGAAAGAGTATATAGAGGGGCTCTACAAAGGAAATGAACTTCGAGACACTATTGTAGGAAGGGAAGAGGATGTAGATGATGATGAAATAGGAGATACTATACTGAGAGATGACTTTGACAGAGCACTGAAAGATCTAAATCGAAACAAGGCCCCTGGAGTAGATGATATCCCGTCAGAGCTACTGAAGTCTCTGGGAGAACCAGCCATGACAAAATTGTTTCACATTGTGTGTAAGATGTATGAGACAGGTGAAGTACCCTCAGACTTTAAGAAAAATGTTATAATCCCCATTCCAAAGAAAGTGGGTGCAGACAGGTGTGAAAACTACAGAACCATCAGTTTAATAAGTCATGGTTGCAAAATATTAACACGAATTATATACAGAAGGATGGAAAAGCTGGTAGAAGCCGACCTCGGGGAAGATCAGTTTGGGTTCAGGAGAAATGTAGGAACACGGGAGGCAATACTCACTTTACGGCTTATCCTAGAAGATAGATTAAGAAAAGGCAAACCAACAATTCTAGCTTTTGTAGATTTGGAGAAGGCTTTTGACAATGTTGATTGGAATAAACTCTTTCAAGTTCTGAAGCAAGCAGGAGTAAAATATAGGGAGCGTAAGGTTATTTACAACTTGTACAAAAACCAGACAGCGGTTGTCAGAGTTGAAGGGCATGAAAGGGATGCAGTGGTTGGAAAGGGAGTAAGACAGGGTTGTAGCCTTTCCCCAATGTTGTTCAATTTGTACATTGAGCAAGCTATAAAGGAAAGCAAGGAGAAATTTGGAGAAGGAATTAAAGTTCAGGGTGAAGAATTAAAAACATTGCGTTTTGCCGACGACATAGTAATTCTGTCAGATACAGCAAAGGACCTGGAAGAGCAATTGAACGGAATGGACAGTGTGCTGAAAGGTGCATATAAGATGAACATTAACAAGAGTAAAACTAGGGTAATGGAATGCAGTGTAAGAAAATCAGGTGATGCTGAAGGAATTAGATTAGGTAACGAAACAATAAAGGAGGTAGATGAGTTTTGTTACTTGGGCAGTAAAATAACAAATGATGGTCGCAGTACAGATGATATTAAATGCAGAATGGCAATGGGTAGAAAGGCGTTTTTGAAAAAGAGAAATTTGTTAACATCGAATATTGATTTAAGCCTAAGGAAGTCCTTGCTGAAGGCATTTGTATGGAGTGTTGCCTTGTATGGGAGTGAAACATGGACGATAAGCAGTGTGGACAGAAAGAGGATAGAGGCTTTTGAAATGTGGTGCTACAGACGAATGCTGAAGATTAGGTGGGTGGATCGCATAACTAATGAGGAGGTACTGAACCGAATTGGGGAGAAAAGAAATTTCTGGCATACCTTGACTAAAAGAAGGGATAGATTGGTAGGACACATTCTTAGACATCAAGGAATTGTGAATTTAGCGTTGGAGGGAAGTGTGTGGGGTAAAAATCGTAGAGGGAGACCAAGAGACGCGTATAGTAAGCAGATTCAAGTGGATGTGGGTTGTTGTTCTTATGAGGAGATGAAAAGGCTTGCCCAGGATTGAGTAGGGTGGAGAGCTGCATCAAACCAGTCTCTGGACTGAAGACCACAACAACAACAGAATGGGTCTTATGGTCCATCTGAACCGATCATTGTCTGGAAATAGCTCAGTATTTTCTTAGGGCATTTTCAACAACGTGTTGGTTCCACGCCAAGTATAGTTTCCAAGATTCTCTATGTAAAAGGAGAATAGACGGTACTCGCCCCACGACTGTTCCACATCAGCATATATCGCGCAATATTCAGTTTGTGAATGCGAATATTAAATCAGTAGCTTAAAAACAGTACAAGCTTCTACAGAACGAGCAAGAAAAACGAATTTTTACACCACCCCGAAATATATTACTCCATGAATTTGAATGTTAATTATATTTCACTTATAAAAATTCTCACACACTTTTAAAGGATGACTGTTATGATTTCAGTAAATAAAAATTCTATCGTTGCCGAGGACGACCGCAGAACTGTGAAAGTTTCAGTCACTGTACGTAGAGTGACTCACACCATTTCGAATAAATTGAAACAGGTGATGGTGGTTTTATTGACGCAGAACCCCAATGGATGGAAGTATATACTTATTGTGCTATGGATAAACACAGCGTGAACCGCATGACAACAACGTTGCTCAGTAATGGTACAAACCGAGGACCACAAGTCTTGGAAACGCCGCATGAAGTTATCCAGGGTTACACTTTGTCAAAAATCATTTGGTATTTTAAATTAATCGCCGAGAAAAAATTTCAGAAAATTTGAGATTATGCGATCGCATTTCCATTGGAACCGGAAGTCTGACAATTTGAATACGTCTTTTTCAGGTTCTTGCGGACACTAAAGTGGATGCTGTACAGTCGTGCGAAACTACAATGAAACAAATGTGTGTAATACATCTCGCAGGAAGAGTAGTTAACCTGCAGGAAGAAAACGGGGGTAGTTTGCTCCTTTGCACATGTAGATCATTTTCGTGGAAGATAGGAAGATTAGTGTTTAACGTCCCGTCGACAGATCATTTTAGTACTTTGTTGAACGCTGACATCTTGGCTTCATTTGGCTCTGACCCACAGCGCCAGAACCATTTACGTTTTCCAGACACGCTTTATGACCTGTCCAAATTGTCAACTTTCCGCACACTACAATTGAAGTACCCCTTGCCACTTATCTGTTCTTTTTCACATTTATAACAACACTCCTGGAGGAGATCGGGCGTATTTTCGTATCCGTAAATGAACTTTTTTGCGAGTTGGAAGCATACATAAAATTACAGGTGTCGTTTCTGTTTTGTTCGACATGTATGAAAGGAGAACATATCGGTAATGAATTAGAAATGCTAATCATCGTCATCATCATCACCATCATCATTAGAGACTGATTATGCCTTTCAGCGTTCAGTCTGTAGCATAGTCCCCCTAATAATATTCCTCCATGATCCCCTATTCAATGCTAACATTGATGCCTCGTATAATGTTACACCTTTAACTTCAAAATCTTTCTTCACCGAATCTGAGTACTTTCTCTTTTCTCTACCTCGACTCCTCTTACCCTCCGCTGCCGAGTCCATTAGTCTCTTTGGAAACCTTGCTTCTCCCATGCGTGTAACATGACCCCACCATCTCAGCTTGTTCTAATTTCTTCAAATTGTTCAAATGATTGTAGAACTTATGGGACTTAACTACGGGGTCATCAATCCTTAAGCTTACAAACTACTTATGAACTAGCTAAGACTATGGACGGCACAAATATCCATGCCCGTGGGGGGATTCGAACCCCCGACCGTAGTGGCCGTGCAGACCGTGACTGGAGCGCCTCAGTCCCCTCTGCCACCGCGGCGGACTCTTATTTCTTCATATATGGTGTTCATTCCACGTTTTTCTTTGATTTCCTCATTATGGATATCCTCCTGTCATTGTTCCCATCTATTAGTAGCTGCAATCATTCTTGCTACTTTCATATCTGCAACCTCAGCCTTATGAATAAGGTAACCTGTATCCACCTAGCTTTCACTCCCATATAACAAAGTTGGTCGAAAGATAGAGCGGTACACCCCTAACGTAGTCTTGGTACTGACTTCCTTCTTGCATAAGAGAATAGATCTTAGCTGAGTACTAACTACATTAGCTTTGCTACACCTAGATACAAGTTCTTTCACTATGTTGCCATCCTGTGTGAAAATACAACCTAGGTACTTGAAACTGTCTACCTGTTCTAACCTTGTTCCTCCTATTTGGCAATCAATCTGTCTAAAATTCTTCCCCACAGACATTACTTTCGTTTTGGAGATGTTCAATTACGAAAATTCATTGAAAAATTTTAATTAATATTTAAAACTCGTAAAGGGCAAACATTCTTGTTTCTAGTCCCGGTCCTACACAGTTTTAATCAGCCAGGAAGTTTGAGGTGACACAATCTTTGGCTGAGGGAATTCCAATATGAACGATTTCCTAATCGCAAAGTTCGAATAGCAGCGTGACCGATGACAGATAACTTGAGCATGGTAAGCTTCTCACTATACATGACGGATCTCTGAACATAGAGTTGAACAAAATTTGTTAGTTAAATGGGGCATCCTCTTGAAGTGGTACAACCCACATCTAGTAGAAATGCTGCAGAGTTTGGTATTTCATACTCACGAGTGTAGCGCACAGTACACGAGCAAGGACTACAACCGTATCATTGGCAAAGTGTGCAACAAGTTCCAGATGAAGCCAGACGAGAGGAATTCGATGAAGTCGCCATTGCAAATGAACTCTGTATTCCGTGTATCCTGTGTAGTGACGGATGAACATTTACCTGCAAGGGCAGCAATAACACACGCAAAATCAACCGTATGTTATGTCAAGCTCTTTGCTTTAAATAACTATCTCAAGGGGCACTGCATCTCGATTTCCATCAAATTCTGTAAGTAGCATACACGAAGGAAATCCCCTTTGGCTACACGACTTTCAGCATGACGTAGCCTCTGCAACTGATGTTACCCTATCTCAAATCACTGAATGACTGCTTTTGGGTTAAGAGCAAAGGTACCGAGGGGACACAGGAGAGGAATTCTCCTTCGTATACCACATACTGGTGTTCAAGCAGACGATCGTCTGAACGATGCCAAATCAGCAACACAGCAGCTGTATAATATCTCCAAAATGCATTGCAGTTGATGGTGGATATTTTGTACATCCTTTGTGAGAAAATGTACACAGTTATTCAAATGATTTGAAAAATGATATTTCTTCTATCATGACCGGCATTTATGTTACTTATAATTTTCATTAGTTTTCTTGGAAAATGTTAATGGGAAACTGCAGTGGTCGAGCTTTTGAGTTATTTTCTCCCTCACCGTACGAATGCTATATTAATCTGAAATTAATCTCAAAATTAGTTCACAAATTCAGGGGTATTAGGCAATGAAATTACTAGAAATTAATGGAGCTATTTGTTACATTGTGATCTTCCTTCAATTTGTAAAATTGTATGAATAACAGAACATTTGTACTAAGGAAACATTTGTTCAGAACCACTGAATGTACAGAGTATTATATCTATCTACAGACAATTTGGTAAGTAGTTTTAGTCTTCAGCTTCCTCTTCTGATGCTGATCTGTGAAATATATCATAATATCGTATTTACAGAATATATGACATCAACTACGAATAGGCAAAGCTGAAAATATGTACCCAGCAGGGATTCAAAAACCAGTCGATTCAGTTGGTCGACAGCTATCTAGCAGCAGGCACCAACAGTGCTTAAAAGATAAGTACCAGCGAGCTAAGTGATAGTGAGCTACTTTTATTTCTCTTCTTTCACAGTTTTAATTGTTAGGTTTAGATAGAGTGGTAGGTGGATATTAAAAATTATGAAAAATGGCGGCTAAGTTAGTTACCAAAGATTGTTGTTACTTGCTTGATAACTGATGTAAAAAAATCCTTAAAAGGAGTGTATCAAATTTCTTTTTAACGCCATAAAACAAGAAAATAAATTTCACATGTAACTTACAAGTAAAATTTAAACAACCAAGAGCCCAAGGTAGCTGTGTGCAATTTTAACAGGAACGGCTTCTGCCTTACACTGAAATTGGACTGGCTGCAATTCCAAGAGTCAATACACAACAAGCTGATTAAAATAAACTCGTCCCCCCCCTTTTTTTTTAAATTGAAATTTGCAGCTCAAGGCATCAATGAGAACGGCATTCAGAAGATAATAGCATCAATAAACATACAGTCAAGGGCTAATGAGTTAAGAGCAATAAATATAGGCAAAATAAGTTATAATTTAACAATTCCACATGAGTAGAATCATACCTAAATAATAAGGTATCTCATATTTAATAGCCACCCCTATGAACCATAGAGATTGCCGAGGTGGGGTGGCTTGTGTGCCTCAGCGATGCAGATAGCCGGACCATAGGCCCAACCACAGTGGGAGGGTATCTGTGGAGAGGCCAGACAAACGTGTGGTTCCTGAAGAGTGGCCGCAGCCTTTTCAGTAGTTAGAGGGGCAGCAGTCTGGATGATTGACTGAGCTGGCCTTGTAACATCAGCTAACATGTCTTTACCATGGCGTTACTGCGAATGGCTGAAAGCAAGGGGAAACTACAGTCGTTTCTTCTCCCGAGGACATGGAGCTCTACTATATGACTATACGATGATGGCGTCTTCTTGGGTAAAATATTCCGGAGGTAAAATAGTCCCCCATTTGGATCTCCGGGCGGGGACTACTCAGGAGGACGTCGTCATCAAGAAAAACAAACAGGCATTCCACGGGTCGGAGCGTGGAATTTTCTAACCCTTAATCGCGTAGGTAAGCTAGAAAATTTGAAAAGAGAAATGGATTTGTTAAAGTTAGATATGGTAGGGATTAGTGAAGTTCGGTGGCAGGATGAACATGATTTCTGGTCAGGTGAGTACAGGGTTATCAATACAAAATCAGTTGGTGGTAACGCATGAGTGATAATGAATAAGAAAATAGGAATGCGGGTAAGTTACTATGAAAAGCATAGTGAACCCATTATCGTAGTTTAGAGAGACACGAAGCCAACACCGACCACAATAGTGCAAGTTTATATGCCAACTAGCACGACCGATGATGAGGATATCGAAAAAATGTATGAGGAGATAAAAGAAATAATTCAGAAATACGTGTTAAAAACAAGTGTCAAGCACAAAACCTAGTCCAACACTGCACTGGAAGCATTCTCCGAAAATTATCTCCAGCAATTACATCATAAAGAGCAGCAAACCAGACATAGGGTTTAGTGAACTCAGAGTTATTGTAGCGAGTGGGAGATCAATATTACATATATGTAAATATATAATTCGATTAATGTTTTGCTGAGTGACAGTCTCCAGTATTTCAAAACTAACAGTGTGAGTATAGATCGGACATGGTTAACATTCAAAGATGTAATATAGACAGTTATTGAGAGATTTAGACCAAATAAATTAAAAAAGATGGGCTCGGCCCACCGTGATATACAAAACAGGTTATATCACTCCTTTAAAAGCAAATAAAATAGGATGTTAAATTTTAAAAAGACACAAAATCTTCAAGTCTGGCGATATTTTGCTGAAACTCGAAATTTAGCTCCAACTTTAATGCGAGAAGCCAATAATAGTGTCCACATCGAAACCCACTCTCGTAACTTGGCAGAAATTCCGAAGACATTCGTATGTAAAGTATACTAGCGGCAAAACATAGTCAAGTCCTTCACTACGCCATAGCAATGGTGTTGCTACAGATGACACCTATACTACAGCAGAATTCCTAAACACGCCCTTTCGAAATTCTTTCACGAAAGAATACGAAAAAAATACTGCTGAATTCGCTCCGAGAACGATCGCCAGCATGCCTAATTTTGAATCAGATACGGCTGGAGTATGAAAACAAATTAAATCGCATAACAAATGTAAGTCTCCCAGTCTCGACTGTGTACCAATTAGGTTCCATTCATAGATGCTGATGCAATAGCCTCATACTTGACTATCATATACAACCGCTCGATCAGCAAAAGTTCCGTTACCAAATACTGAGAAGTTGCACAGGTCACCCCAATATTAAAGAAAGGCAATAGGACTGATCCGCAGAATTGCAGGCATACATCATTAACTTCGGTTTGCAGCAGAATTTTAGACCATACAGTTTCCTCAATAATTATCATCTACCTCTATTTCTTGACACAGAGTCAACAAACATTCAGAAAGTATAGTTCTTGTGAAACATATCTAGTTCATTACTGATATAAAGTAATGAGTGATACCGACAAGGGATCTCAAATCGATTACATGTTTCTCGAATGCCGGAAGGCTTTTGACGTTGTACATTATTATAAGGGTCTTCCAAACACATTGTGTGCCTATGCAGTATCGACACAGTTGCGCGGTTGGATTCGGGCTTTTCTGTCAGTACGTTGTAAAAAAAAAAAAAAAAAAAAAAAAAAAAAAAAAATAAATAAAATTATGGAAATAGATTCTGCATGGTGCAAAAATTTAGCAACTGACCCTAAACAATTGAAAGTGCGAATTTATCCATCTGAGCACTAAAAGCTGTAAATACCTAGAAATTACAATTACGAACCAGTTGGTTTACGTTTGAGGAGGCGATCCACTTATAATACTGTAAAAAGATACAAAATAGCCAAGATCGCTTATCATCAATTTATTAACGACGACCGGTTTCGCTGAACTATGTCAGCATCATCAGGTCAAATAAAATATTTTACTAGACGGAAATTTAAACCATGCATGTCATTATAATAAAACGAGAAGATACGTCAATTAAATCCATCAGAGCAAGATCGGGCATATTTAGAGATGAGACATTCGTTGTAATGTCAAACAGTTGTTATATAACAATTTACAGTGCATAGGTGCACTATGTCATTATAATAAAACATAATTATCACAGTGAGTGACAAAAGCAAACTCACTGTGATAATTATGTTTTATTATAATGACATAGTGCACCTATGCACTGTAAATTGTTATATAACAACTGTTTGACATTACAACGTATGTCTCATCTCTAAATATGCCCGATCTTACTCTTATGGATTTAATTGACGTATCTTCTCGTTTTATTATAATGACATGCATGTTTTAAATTTCCGTCCTTCCTTTTTAACAGATTATGGCCTTGTAAAATATTTTATTTGACCTGATGATGCTGACATAGTTCAGCGAAACCGGTCGTCGTTAATAAATTGATGATAAGCGATCTTGGCTATTTTATATCTTTTTACAAAATTACGAACTTAAATTGGAAACAACAACTAGAAAATATTGTAGAAACACTTAGAAGATACAACAGTTCTTTTGAAGAAACTGCCTACAATACAATCGTGTGTACTACTTTGGAGTTCTGCTGCCCATTGTGGGATCCCCACCGAGTGGGACTGACGGAAGATGTAGAGAAAGCTCAGAGAAATGGAGTTCGTTATGGGTTATCTTCCTAGAAGGGAGACACTCGCACAGAAATGATACACAACATGGGTTGTAAATCGTAAAAAAAGGCGTTATTCGTTGCGGCGAGATTGATTTCGCTTCCGAATGTGAACTTATTTTAATAGCACACTTACACATGAAGACAAGATCATCCTAATAAAGTAAGAGAAATCAGATCGAAAACGGCAAGATTCTGGTGTTCTCTCATCAAGCCCGTCATTAAACGACGGAAGGCTACAGAAATATCATAAAAAGCGGTTCGATGAACCGTGCACCTCGCACTTAAATGTGAACAGCTGAGTTTTTATGTAGATGCAGGAAAGATAATAACAAAATTATGTTTTAGCTGTAGTCGATGCAAATCCTCACAATATTCTTTGGCAATTTGTGCTGACGTGGTCTACTAATTAATTGTTGAGAGTAGACGGTGTCACATGTCACATGACAGCATTATTAAAAATATCGATACTGCTCTACGATTCTCCTTATGTGATGTGTATTTGTTTGAGATATTACCGTCTTTCAACAGTTTTCAACTTGTTTTCATTTCTGCCGACTACAACACCCTGTACCATGAAACGAAGTAACTGTTTCGAATAAAAGTTGCATATTTTTACACGGAGAATTCAAATCTGCAGTAAAAATTAGGGATTCCTGTATAAGATTCCAAAGTCATCTCCCTCCCACCCACGTAAGTCTTGCCGGGCAGTCGAGCTTACTGTTAACGGATGTTTCTCGTCGAGGTGAATAACTTTTATTGGAACTTTTCTGAATACGATTTGTATTTTTTCAAATATTCTGACAAAAAGTTTTAATTGCCTCACCCGGTGTAATTAGCGACATAAGAAAGGAAACAAGAGTTCGTCTGACATTCAGGAGCAGTTTACACTTTTATTCAGGTCAGGCATATGTGAAACATTGCTCTGTAACTAAAGATAAAAACTAGAGTTAAATTAAAATGCCATTTCTGTTCTGCACAGTATATATATAAGAAGGGCGTCTCACCTAACTCTGCCGCCCAAATATCTCTAGAACGAAAATAGATATTGAAAACCGGTTTTCAGCAGTATGAATAGACGGCAGGAGCTTAGGAAACTAAATACTATGCAAAATTTTAAATCGTAAACCAATACTGTATTCAACACAAACATGTGTATTATTAAATACACATACATCATTATTTTGTTTGCAATCAATAGCATGAAAAATCACAAAAATAATGGCGCTGTTGTAGATTTCGTCTGCAGTCAAGATGTATTCCCATAGCTCTCTTCAATCTACTTCAGGTATGTTCATTTGGATTCATATTGGGGGTACGTGAAGATAAATACAATAGTGTAACACCGGCATGATTGATGAACTTGTTATGATCTCTACACGATTTACTCTAGAGTTTTGGTAAAAAAAAAATAGAATTTCGAAACCTTCTCAAATAGTTCAACGATGGGCTGGAGGATGATATCTTTGTATTTTACAACTCTGAACGGCCCTTTAATGAGCAACAATGGCGCCTAGAGGCCCCACAAGACCCATACAGAACCGTGGTAGGAGTCTGGCTTGGGTGGGTTTCCTTTGGACTGAAAGTCAGCAGTCATCGCCCCCTTCAAATGCTTAGACCGACTAGTAAGGGACAATTTACAAACATAAAGGAACATTCTGTGTGCGATCAGACGTTGATATTCTTGGTCTTGCCTTCGGAGAACGTCCGTTCGATGTCTAAAAACGTCCTATACGGTTCCTAAAAGTTGTCGTGAATAAAGCTGCAGGTCATAATGTCTCATCTTTTTAAAAAAATTGGTTTGCTTTGAATGGCGAGTTTGTTTACATTTTACGATCGTTCTAGCGAACACGTTTTCCGAATCACACAATTACAGTTCCAGGGGGAATGTTGATTGGGCACAAAAAAGCGATAAACTTTTTCATGTGCGCATGCTCAAAATATCACTTCTTTTGTTCAAATGTTCAAAGGGTTGTAAATCTATCGGACCAAACTGCATCATCATCAGTCCGTAGCTTACAAACTACTTGACCCAGATAGAGCTGACGTCCTCCCAGAAGGACGAGAATAGCAACTTACTTTTTTACTCTTCTGTTTAGGAACTCGTGCACAATGACGTATTTTATTTCTTTGAGTAGCCTAATCCCATTGCAGATCAATTTAGCTAGTATTGTTGATTGAAAAGTGGTTGGATATTGCTTCAAAGTTGAGGTTCATACAGAAGATATTGAAGAATTCCTCATAGTTGGGTTTGCATTTCTTGAACATTTTTAAATCTTTGCAACATTTAAATGTATTCGTTTCATTTTAAATTATATTTTAATAGCAACGATTCACCAGATTAAAATTCTAATACATTCATTTCGACGTCCTTCCAGGAAGAAGTGCAGCATGGAAAAAAAATCAACCAATAATAATGCCGCTTTAACTGGGTTAAACTAAGGTAAAATAACCTAAGGACGACACATACACACACACACCCATTCCCCAGGGAGGACTCGAACCTCCGACGGCGAGCATCCGCGCGCTCCGCAGCGAGCCGACTTAGACCACTCGGCTACTCCACCGTGGCACTTCTTTTGTTCAGAATCACTAATACATGTACTCTCTGTTACAACGATTTTGTGCAGTGATATGAAAGTAATTAATAGCTTCTGAAAAAAAAAAATTCAACCAAAAATAATGCCGCTTTATCTGGGTTAAACTAAGGTAAAATAACCTAAAGACGACACACACACACACACACACACACACACCCATGCCCCAGGGAGGACTCGAGCCTCCGACGGCGAGCAACCGTGTGCTCTGCAGCGTGGCGTCTTAGACCGCTCGGCTACTCCAACGCGGCACTTCTTTTGTTTAGAATCACTAACACGTGTACTCTCTCTCTCTAAATCTTATGTTACTCCTGACTAACTGTGTACTTGTTTGAAAATGTTGACATTTGGATGAGATTCTGTGTTTTGTCACCAAATCTTTGGCCTTAAATTACCAATTGTGAGAGACCACTGTTCGATTTTTAGTTTCCAAAGTGATGGTTAACCGCAGCGAGTACGTGCGCAGCCAGGTGGCACCTGCCCCGAGTCTTGCTGCCTTTACTGTGCCTCTGAGAGCGGCGGGCGTTCCTCGCAAAGTAATTCGCCTGCGCCCCCCCAGCCGTGCTCCTGCTAGCGCAGCCGCGGCTCGCTTTGTTAGCGCAACAGCCCCGAGTTCCTGCCTGCGGGCGAAATCCGCCGGGGCACTTCTCCCGGCCTCCTTTCGTCGTCGTTTTACCCCGAGTTGCTTTACGACCGGAGATAAAACCGCCGATGCAGATGAAATTCTTGCGTGCCCGCGGCAGCCGATGGCCTGGGGCGGCGCCGGGAGGGTGGCGTCGCTCGTTCGCCGCAGGTGCCAAGTGGCGGCCTGGCGGCGGGGAAACCCCGCCGGGATTATGCGCCCCACTCACGTCCCCGCCGAAGAGGGGGGGGGGGCGCCGAGGAAGGTAGGGCAGGGGCGGAAGCGGAGGTAGTCGGCGCCCGCGCTAATTGCGTGCGCGTTAAGAAAGCTTCCCCGCCGCCGAGTTGGCCGTCGCGGGGCCTCTCCGACTCCAGTTCTTCCGACTCCCCCTCGCCTGCTGCCCGGCCACTGAGGACTCGTTCCTGCTCCTCGCGCAGGAGTCGGGCGCAGTGCAACAGGAATACCAAATTACCCCCGGTGCAGTAAAATGGCCGGCACGGCGGAAGAGGCGGGAGTTCACAAATTAAGGTTTGTGAGTGGCGGAGCAACGCGTAAAACGAGGAGGAATTTTTACGAGAATGTCAATCGACTGCTGCGGCAACGCAAACCAGCAAGGGAAGCCGGGAGTTTGGTGCGTCAAACAGACTTGCAGGAGGACGTCTACACAGTGAAAAGCCGTCCAGTAATGTACTTATTCCTAACATATAGGAATATTAATTAATTTTTCCGTCGGTACTTGACACAACATGATAATAATTTCAAAAAGGAACAACTTCCTGATGTTCTGAAAAACTTATTTATTGGTCACAAACGGGCTTTCGGCTTCTTAGGCCATCATCAGGTGACAACTGACTGTAGTAAATATGTTTTCAAAGATGTTAAAATTTACAAAGATGTTATTACAGACAATCGACACTTCACAGGAAAGTTCATCGCAAGTACTTATTTATGGAAGTTATTAACATTTGTATAAAAAATATAATAAGTATGTGTAAAGAATCAAAACTAATATGATTTCATTAGACAGATGTGTTTAGTTTAATCTAATGCAGTAACTATTCATTCTAAACTCTTGATTCCACTCCAAACCTGGCCTTACAACTGTCATATGTAACACCATCTATAATTATAGTGGAGAATTATTAACAAAGTACTTATATATATTTATTTATCGGCATTATCAGTTTGTTTGTAATAGTAGGTAGTTTCAGTTCCCAGGTTATATTCAAATTTATTCCTTGTTTTATCCTTCACACATTGTATATTCTTGTAGTACTGTTTAGTTTTTTAAGTTGATAATTGTAATAACACAATGTCAAAGAAGTGTTATACTATGTATGTCCATCTAAGTGGAGTCATTTGTCATTTCTTCCCAATCTGTATCTAAACATTGTTACCTCTTTGACACAGCAGTAAATACTAATAAGCCGAAAACCGGTTAAGTAAACACGCACAAAATTGTGTTTTTTAATTTTATCTGACTTTTCTACCAGTGGCAGGATTTTAAGTGCGGACCGCTAGCACAGCGATCTGCAATGCTAACCACTGCACCACACGGTCTGGCAGAAGAACCGCGGCATTGCTCCTCTTTCTGCAAGAACATCGGCCTTTGGAGCCAGCTGCAGTGTCCTCTGCGAGAGAATCCTTCCATTCTGACTGCACACCTTCCTTACGGTGACGACGACCGGCGCCAGACCCCTCTGTCGTGAGACTTCAGCAGATGCGGAATAATTCATAGCTCAATGCTTGCATCAGATTTATTCTTAGGATGAACGAACTATAGCCTCGGTACTACATATTTGTTAACCCCATTGCGACTGTGCAGTATTGCAGTAGTGTCCATTCTTGTCGGTCTCTGGTCGAGCAGTATAGCCTATGTACTATACGTTCACTTGACGATTCGCCGACGATTCGCCTGGTGAATGCTGGGAGCGGCCTTGACAGCACTTCAGGGCTGCTGTAGGGAGAGGAGGGGTGAGGAGAAGGCAGCGTCGGCTGCTTGTAGGAGAGCTGGAACCAGCACCCACCTAATACGAAATCGGAGGCAGTACTCAAGAAAAAATTGTCCACTTAAGTGACGCTAAGAAATATGTGGTGTCTTGACATTAATGGCCGAGAGCTACGGTATTAAAGCTATTCGTATAGAAAATAACAGTCGAGGGACTGACTCTTGGCCCGTATTGCTACATAAAGACGACATGCGAAAACAGCACACATAAGCAAACAATACTGCAGTACAGTAATGTTGTACGGTACTATTGTAACGCAGCAGTTACCTCTTCAAGTTCTTTCTAATGGAAACGCCCGCACCAAGTCAACCTACGCTGATTTCGCTAACACCAAGAAACACTGACTGCTAGGTACTGGAAACAATCTACTGCATAAAACGTCCTGCCACATCAAAACCGTGTGCCTGATTGCATTCATGGATTCGAGTCCCGGCCTGGCAAACAGTTTTAATGCAGCAGGAAGTTTAAATCTGCATACTCTTTTGCAGCAGAGCGAAAATTCGTTCCAGTATTCATCTCATTGCCATTTTTGAAAGTTTAACTCAAATGTGCAGAGTTTCTGTGTATTCAAAATGCATTAAGACAAACAGACCGAATCAAAAGTACCATTGCTAATTCTTTAAACACACATAATTGGCAGCACTAGAAAAGGATAAATTAAGTTAATTAACCCATTCACTTGACCCACTAGAAGGGAAAATAGAATGACGGTATATACGTCTTTGAATTTACCTGACTTTTAATGGCAATTCAAACATAAAATCATTAAATTTGAATAATAATAATAACTAAACAATAAAAACAAATACCTACTGTGTGCAAATACAAAAGAGTAAGTAAAAGGTCATGTCTTGGTATGATAGCTAGCAGTATTTCTCCATACTATTATATAAAATTTGTACACCAGGCGAGTAATTCGAAATTAAAATTTCGAAACAAATGGAGTCATTTTATTTTAATTTATTTCTCAGTGTCCATTGATAATTTTAAATGTTCAAATGTTTGTAACGTCTATGGGACTTAACTACGGGGTTATCAGTCCCTAAACTTACAAACTACTTATGAACTACTTACGAACTAGGACGGCACAAATATCATGCCCGAGGGGGGATTCGAACCCCCGACCGTAGTGCATTAATTTCTTCAGCTTAATATTTATATTCATATTATTTTTTCATCATGATTTTCACTCGTTAGTAAGAAAACAACAGGTAGCGGCTGCTCACGTTTTTAAGAACGACAATACAAAATTCCACTTTTCTCGCATTTATAGGGTCTGTAGCGGAAATACTGCTGTACAAGTATTATTGATACTTCTGTACAATTACGCGCAAGAAGTTTCTTGAAGTTTACTTGCTGCAGCGACGGAAATAAGTATAGGACAGCAACATTTTGTTCCAAAGAAAACACCCTAGCGAATGCTTGAGAAAATTTACTTCTAACTTTCAGTGCCTAGCCTACAACCATACTTGCGGACATGTGCCAATAGGCGGCGTAAAGTTGAATAGCTATCACCTAGTGTAGATCTTCTCCGCTTGTGGCAACACAAGCGCAATCGTCAAGTTGTTGTTGTTGTTTCGTCTTCATTCCGGAGACTGGTTTGATGCAGCTCTCCACACTACTCTATCCTGACCAAGTATCTTCATTTCGTCGTAAGAACGGCAACCTACATCCGTTTGAATCTGCTTACTGTATTCATCTCTTGGTTTTCCACTGCGGTTTTTACCCCGAACACTACTTTCCTCCAATGCATAATTCACGATTAAAAAAAAAAAGTTCAAATGTTTGTATAGCTTATGGGACTTAACTTCGGGGATCATCAGTCCCTAAACTTACAAAGTACTTATGAACTAACTAAGACTAAGGACGACACAAATATCCATGCCTGAGGGGGGGATTCGAACCCTCGACCGTAGTGGCCGTGCAGACGGTGTCTGGAGCGCCTTAGTCCCCTCGGCCACCGCGACCGGCATTCACGATTCCTTGATGTCTAACAAGGAGAGGACGCCTACTCGCCATCGCCGAATTCGTCCAAGCTTATGGTTCATAAATGTCGTGGTGAGATATGAAAGTGCACAAAATGGAACTCCAGATGGCTAAGCGTTTAGGAAATAAAAGGAATTTTGATACGGATATAAAATCATGCACCTTATCAAATGCGCCTGAGACAGTCCGTTATCAGAGATAGACATGGAAAAAACAAACATAATAATAAAAAAATATGAAAAAGGGGACAGAAACGCATAAAAAAGCGGTGTTTAGCTCTACGGTAAGAAATCGGCTCTTTATTGAAAATGTTCACGGGTTCGATTCCGCCCGGCGGCAAATATTTTTTGCTCCTTGGCAATACGTACACTTTACAATTAACCGTAACATCATATATGATATTTTGTACTTATACGTGCTCAACATCAGCAAGGGACTTCGTTAATAACGGACGTCGTAATTTAAAACAAGCATATAATTGAACAACTGCAAAAGAATGGATGTATCGATTCACATATCCCTAGTTCGCGTTAACTAGTCCCTTTTTAAATGCTTGTAGTCCCGAATTTCATCCAATGCCCTTTCTTTCTTACTGTTTTTTTTTTTTTTTTTTTTTTTTTTTTTTTTTTTTTTTTTATGTAAATTAATAAAGTAACCTATATGATGTTGCGGTTAATTATGACATCCGTCTACATCTACATCAATACTCTGATAACAACTGTGAAGTGCATGGCAGAGGGTACTTCCCACTGTACCAGTTATTTGGGATTTCCCCTATTCCATTCACATATTGAGTATGATTGTTTAAATGCCTCCGTGCGTGCTGTAACAAATCTTATATTGTCCTCACGTTCCCTACGGGAACAATATGTAAGTGTACGCATTGGTGAAGAGCAGAAATAGATTTACCGCTGGGTGGGGTTGAATCCGCGTCGTTCTCAATAAGAATGCGTTCTTCTATCGCTGAGCTGAACACCGCTTGCTATACAGGCCGTCGCAGGGACAGTTGATAAGATGCATATGGTGATAGATCCGTATCAAATTTCCTTTTATTTCGTACTGGATTGACCATCTGAATTGGGGAACTTTCATGTCTCACCACGCCCTACACGTACCATATTATTATTATTATTATTATTATCAGGTATTATGCCAAGTGGCAGGTCCATGTCTTCGTACGGAGAATTTCTGATTCCATTGTTCCCTGTCTTCAGCTTCTTCCTTCAGTCGTATCTCCTTCCATCTTTCATGTCGTCCAGATGTTGAATGCTCCTCCTTCCTCGTCCTGTGTTTCCTCTTATTTTTCCTCCGATGACATCGCGTAGGAGTCCATCGTGTCTAAGTAGTGTCCAATCCAGTTGGCCTTTCTCTGTAGAATTGTATGCAGAATACTTCTCTTCTCTCCTACTCTTCTCAGTACATCATCATTTTTCATGCGATCTGTCCATTTGATCTTTTCCATTCTCCTCTAGCACCACATTTCGAAGCTCTATAAGTATTTTTTTCTCCTTCTTTCTCATGATCCACGTCTCTGCATCATACAGTGCAATGCTCCAAATGTAACACTTTACCAGTTTCTTCCTTAATGCCAAACTCAACTTGCTGGTCAGTAGAGTCCTCTTCTTGTTGAAAGCAGCTTTGGCCATGGCGATTCTTGCTCGGATTTCGTTGGTGCAGTTGGCATCCTTTGTGATAAAACACCCAGGTACTTGAACTGATTCACATTTTCCAGTTCCCGATTGTCAACAATCATCTTCAAGAGTTTCTCGCTTTTTGATATTCTCATCAGTTTTGATTTTTCTATATTGATTTCCATGCCGTATTTTCTTCCCATTTCCACCAAACGGTTCATCATGTGTTGCAGCTGTCTCTGGCTTTTGGCGAGCACTACCAGGTCGTCTGCATACTTGATGATGAGACGTCCACCTACTTTGAAGTTTCACCGCTTCTCTCGCCAGCATTTCTCCGCAGGACTCTGCTGACCAGCAAGTTGAGTTATATTTGGACAAATTCGGCGATGACGAGTAGGCGTCCTTTTCTTGTAAGTGTGACCTACAAATCGATCCCTTCTTTCAGTCAAAATCTGCCAGAAATTTGTTTTCTCCACAGTTCTGTTGAGTACCTAGTCAAGTTATGGTGGACGAACAGTACGGCTGCTGCAGACAGCAGGCGCGGCACTGCAGGGGCTGTCGGTAAACAGCGGCCGCTAATCCGCCTAGGCCGGCGGTCGCCGCTGATGAGGCCCAGGCAGCCAGGCCTCCAGGCCTCCTCGGCTGGTTCCGCAGACTGCAGACCGCCAATAATCAAATCGGAGCGGCCGTTGTTTCGGCGCCGCACTGTGCCCAGACCCCCATTGTGCGCGTCGCTTTGTGCGGCGCGCGCTTACCTCGCTGATCCGGCCGGGCTTCTTCCCGGGGCTTCCTATAAATTAGTAGCGGTCGGCGCTGATTGATCTCACCCCTCCTCCTGCTGCCGGCTGAATACGGCTGCGTGCGCGCCTGTGGTGGCCACTCACGCAATGCCGTGCGTGGAACAACAGGAGACGCCGGTTCCGGGGCGGAATAATTCAGGGAGCAGCCGATCAAGTGAACCGTGTGTGTGTGGGTTGCCTTTCAAGCGCAGCCCCGACTTCCACGAAGGCATTTAAGGCGATGTTCGATTGTACTATTAATTGGTTTGGGTTTCAAGGGACCAAACTACACTGGTCATCGGTCTGTACTACGAGCCGCGTCCAGAAAGTAAGTTCCGTGTGGTAATAAAATGAAATTGTACACAGATACAGAAGAAATTTTTATTGTACAAAATTCTACAACTCTTAAACTACATAACTGCCGAAATTTTGCTGGCATTTGTCATAGTGTGGCACCAGGTTTGGTATATCTTCTTCATAGAAATCTGCCGCCTGTGTCTACAACTAGTTGGAAACAGTGAAATTTGAGGGAAGTCCATAGCGAGAGCACTAATTGTAAACCTACGGTTTTCCTGGATCTTGTCATCAATCGCGTGAACCAGTTCTTCTGTAACCAAAGGTGGACACCCACTTCGTTCTTCATCGCGCACATCACTAAGCCCGCCATTGAACTGTTGGAACAATCTTCTCACCGTCGAATCACTCATCGCATTTGGTCCGTAAACATCGCAAATTTGCCGATAAATTTCACTTGGTTTCACTTTCCTCGCATTCAGAAACCGAATCACCGATCTGATTTCACAGGCGGCGGGATTTTCAATCAACGCCGACATTTCAAACAAGCACAACAAAGTGTACGTAACTGACAGCGATCTCCAAATGGCGCACGTTCTTCTCCTTGATACACATCGTCTACAGCGCATGTGCGGAACTGCAATCGGGCACTGCAGCGGAGATAAATTGAAACGGACCTTACTTTCTGGACGCGTCTCGTATTAATACCATGGACCATGAAGACAATGCCTTTTCCTTATTAAAAGCCATTAATTTGTATCCCACCAGTGAACCACGCTATTTACTGTGGCAGTGTACTGGTTTTTGGGTGATTTCAAAGTAGGACTAGGATTAAGAGCTGAAAATCTGTTATCAACCAGTTGTCATAGTTTCTTATCACTATCCCAGTCACAGTGGACAGCCTGCCCCAACCTGAACACATTTCATGCGTGGAACAACAAGAGACGCCGGTTTCGAAGCGGAAAAATTCAGGGAACAGCCGATCAAGTGTACCGTGTGTGTGTATGTGGGTTGCCTTTCGTGCACAGTCCCGACTTCCACGAACGCATTTAAGGCGGTATTCGATTGTACCATTAATTGGTTTGGGTTTCAAGGGACCAAAGTACACTGGTCATCGGTCTCTACTATTAATACCATGGGTGATGAAGACTATGCCGTTTCCTTGTTAAGAGCCATTAATTTGTATCCCGGCTGTGAACCAAGCTTTTTACTGTGGCACTGTACTGTTTGTAGGATGCTTTCGAAGTAGGACTAGAGCTGAAAACTGTTATCATAGCTTCTTATCACTACCGCATTCACAGTGGACAGTTCTGCCCAGTTCATGCGAGGAACAACAAGAGACACCATTTTTAGAAAGGAATAATTCAGGGTGTGTGGGTGTGGGTGGGGGGTGACAGGGGTGGAAGGGATTGGGTGGGTCGCCTTTCATGCACGAGCTATGAAGACTTTGCCGTTTCTCTTGTTAACGGTTTTTTCGTAAAGACGTGAGTGGCGAACACGGGGCCCCGAGCTAATGCAGTCATCCTTCCTTCTATACTTTCCGGTCTGCATTTGTTTCCCCCCCCCCCTTCTTTCCTATCTTCACTCCTTCCGCTCCCCACTCAGTAGTTTAGTCCCCATATCCCAACCGAACAACCCAATGCAACAACCCCTTCTTAAAAGCCAGTAATTTGTATCCCGCCAGTGAACCACGCTATTTACTGTGGCACTGTACTGGTTGTAGAGTGTTTTCGAAGTAGGACTAGGATTAAGAGCTAAAAATCTGATATCAACATGTTATCATAGCTTCTTATCACTACCGCACTTACTGTGGAGAGCCGGCCCAAACCTGAACACAGTTCATGTGTGGAACAACAAGCGACACAGGTTTCAGAGAGGAATAATTCAGGCAGCAGCCGATGATGTGTAATGTGTGGATGTGGTTGGAGGGGGGAGGGGGAAGAGGGAGAAGGCGTTGGTGGGTCGCCTTTCATGCACAGTTCCGACTTTCACAAAAGCATTTAAGGCGATATTCGATTGTACTATTAATACCACGGGCTATGAAGACTTTGCCGTTCCTTATTGATGTGACGTCTTTTTCGTTGGCCACGACTCGCACACTGTGACGCCAGAATCTCGGCGCGTTGACCACAGACGTTCAGAGACACACTCCATATACCGGCGGGTTTAGATGGTTTGGCCTGTTCCTACGCCAACCGCATTGTGTACACAGTAGCCAACTAGCGTGCCACCAGCATATTCAAACAAGTCGTCTCTGACGAACACTGCATTGTCTGCCAAACACAGAACCCACCCAGCTGCTCACTGCTCAAGTGGCCAGGGTGATCATAAAATTAAAAATTTGCGAATTCGGTATGTCGATATTTAGAAAAAGATTAAAAAAATTATCGGCCCTTGATACATCTAAAAAGTGTACCAATTCCGAATAAGTGCCTCAAAAAAAAGACTGCACAGTGTAAATATATTCCAAATTTTAGAGATTTATACGTAAATATTGATCTTTTATTGCATATTCTGAACTTCTCTGCATCTCCTAAAGAGAAGGATAAGACAAAAAAACTAAATGTGGAAATTTGAAACTCAGAAATGGGACAGTGCAGATGAAATGCGTGTATCAGTAGTGTGAATGGATAATACGCACTAATACTTTATAGGCACGCTTTATTTTTGTATTTTACTGGCCAACAATGTCTGCATGAGTAGGTTTCCCCTTATATTCCGGACTAAAACTAGCTTACTTTCATAATGGTATTTCATAAATTTATAAAGACAAACTACTGTGTTCGAGGACGAGAAATAGAAGAAACTGGAGCTCCCGAGCGACGCTCTCTCGCACAGAAAACGCTACTGTGCATGCATGAACGCGAAGCGCTACAGGGAAACCCAGAGGTGCCTCACACAAAGAGCATCCCAAAGTGCCCGTGGGCGCTTCAACATCGTAAGCAATCACTTCTCGGCTTTTGGGATGATCAATATGTTGTTATTAATTGTTTTAAAAATAAGGGTGAAAAAGGAAATTATCAATACCTTTATTAAAATCTGTAGCAATCTGCGGCATGACTGATGTGTTTAGCTGCACAGAATGGCATCTTCATAGCGGATGTAAATATTGTTCAAAGAGATAGAGAGGACAGATTTGGATGTGGATTCCATATACATATATTAAATTTAGAGCCTGCTCCTGCACAATTTCAATACGGTAGTGAATGCATTCCCTCGGATACTAGGAACATTAACGTAATTAAAAGTGTTCAAATGTTTGTAAATCTATAGGACTTAACTACTCTGGTCATCATTCCCTAGGCTTACAAACTACTTAAACTAACTTATGCTATGGGCAACAAATGGACACACGCCCGAGGGAGGACTCGAACCTCTGATGGCGAGTAGCGGCGCGTTCCGCAGCTAGGCACCTTGGAACGCAGTAGAGCCGGCCGCGGTGGCCGAGGCGACTGAGGTGCTCCAGTCACGGTCTGCACGGCCACTACGGTCGGGAGTTCGAATCCCCCTCGGGCATGGATATTTGTGCCGTCCTTAGTATTAGTTAGTTCATAAGTAGTTTGTAAGTTTAGGGACTGATGACCCCGTAGTTAAGTCCCATAAGCTACAGAAACATTTGAACATTTTTTTTTTTTTTTTTTTTTTTTTTTTTTTCTTTTGACGCAGTGGACTTGCGCATAACAGTTCGCAATCGGGAACGCTCACGTCCGCTCCCAGTGTTGGCTGAGGGGCGTGGACTGCGCAAGCAGGTGGAGGGAGAAGTTCCCCCACATAAAAAAGCGCCTTCATGCGCTTGCTGCTTGAGCCGCTAACTATATCACGCAAACCAAGAGAAACAGTTTGTGCATAATTTCTCGCGTTGAAGTTCAGAGTTCTCTATATCTTCGCATTATAAAATTTATTAGTCAGATATTGCAGAGTGCAGAATACTTCAAAACAGAAATTTTGTAACACTGAACTATGTAGTCTAGCAGGCAGACGCTCACCTCGAAATGGCTCCCATCAGCAGAAGGCAAATACGTGATTTTTAATTCTGCTGCGCGCCCTCTCACTATTGCCCGTCGGTCTTCGAACTAAGAAGCGAGTTACGTTTGGAAAAATATTTCGCGACTGGTAACGCATGTTTCAGTTCGCGACCGGTAGATCTCTTTTTAGTTCACAGCTCGGCCACGAAGTAGATCGCTCTTTCTACTTCGTCCGCTCTTTCTTGGCTTTTGCTTACGCTACTAAAAGAGCTCTTTCTTTTGTTATGACAGCTTTTTAATATAATGATCACTGTTGCCCAAGCGTGTGCTATTACCCGTATTTTTGGGCAATTAGACATCAAATACTTAAGCAAATAAACCAGTTATTTACACGAATGGGTATTCAACTACTTTACATGCAAAGTGCTCATAGTATTTTATTTTTAAAATGGATTTCTTTATTTATTCTATTAAATAAACCAAGTTCCCACGCGCAGTAATGCATTTTGTTTCGGACGGCCGCCCCAGTTGCATCGAAAGTTAAGCCAGTCCGGTCAACCTCACACTTATTACAGAAATTGATTTTGTACTAACAAATGAAATAGAAGAAATTTCTTATCTTCACGCTAGCGACATTAATAACAATGGGTTTCGACCTTTACATTCTGACGACAGGCAGTAAACTACAGTTTTGTAGCTAATTGATTGTATACGGGTTCGTTACTTATACGACGTTATCTTCAACATTCTACCCCGCGAGCCGTCAGTTTTATTTAATTACCAACAGTTGTAAACTTGTGTTGGTTGCTTTAAAAATTGTAAATTATTTCGATTGTAAATTTATTTTGAGGCACTCATTGCCATAAATCTACGCAGATTTAAAAAAAAATCATAATGGTTTATTTACTGACATCTTAATTAAAAATTATTATTTCAAATTGTATTAGAAACAGTGAATGATGTTGAATAACTTGTGGGTCTAACCCTTCCATGTCTGTTCATCCTAGTCCTTCCTTTATTGTGTGTGAAATGCGGCTTGCACCATTACAATAACAGCCAGCGGTTTTAATGTCTGACAGAGAAGGTAACATGAAACTTACAGATACAAAAATTTCTATTTCCTTTCACAACGTTTAACGGCTAACTACACACGTTTATTGCGATTTTTTCACAATGTCCGCATTGATTAATCCGTACATAATTTACGTAAGAACATGATGACGAAGTTGTGATATTCTAAGACGCCCTGAAAGTCTCATGCGAATTACATTAGCCAACAGTGCCAAGTTCAGAAACCACATATTGTAGATTGGAAAGCTGCTGTGGGCGTGACATACAAATGAATAATGCTGGGAGGTGGACCATTTTTATGGAAGTGTGCGATTCTGCTGTTGCTGAAGGCGTAAAACTACAACAGCAGATGCTATTTCGTCACGCTGAGAAAGTGGAAAATACCTTCCTCGGTACTTCACATACGCCCTTTACAAGTAGTTTCATTTTTATGCATAGAGAAAAAACGATAATAAAGGAAGCCCTTTAGTCTGTAATGTAAATTGAAATTTCAGAAACTGACAATGTTGCCCTTCTTAGATAAATAAAATATGTTATTTTCCTATGGAAGTTTGACGCTAATGGTTGTACTGTACTTGCTGCAAGAAAGCCGGCCGCGGTGGCCGAGGGGACTGAGGCGCTCCAGTCACGGTCTGCACGGCCACTATGGTCGGGGGTTCGAATTCCCCCTCGGGCATGGATATTTGTGCCGTCCTTAGGATTAGCTAGTTCATAAGTAGTTTGTAAGTTTAGGGACTGATGACCCCGTAGTTAAGTCCCATAGACTTTACAAACATTTGAATTTGAATTTTTGCTGCAAGAAAAATAAATAAAAAGTCAGTATTTATATGGATTTGATAGGCATCTTATCTGAATTTTAATTAACATACATGTAAGATATGTCATTCCTATACTGTGACACAAATGTAAAAATTTTTACACACGCAAAAATTACCGCGAAATCATTAATGTAGAAAATACTAAGGTTATCTCTGAACCGTAAGTAAGTTTTTAAAAGATCACGATTTCATTCAATGCTCTTACAGATGAAACTTCTGCTAATATCCTACAAACACAAACTCTTCGGCGAGCTCCAATTCACGGCCATGAAATGATGCTTCGGGGAACTTAAAAGTCTTTCCTGTCATAAAATATTTGCGACAGGCAGCACACAACTGAAGCTAACAGTAATACCCATCGCAGTAGATTTCTTTAAAATAATACCTGAGGAAATTGTCAGTTCGTATTTTATTTGTGTGTTCATTCTATTCCTCTTCGTGAAGGTTCACCGACTGGCTGTATTCCAAACGTGTACTTTAATTTCTTAAAAACGACATTTACGTATAGATTTGGCCTTTCTTAAAATTTATTTGAACTGATAGCTTATAGGTTTTTGTCAGCGTTAACACTAGGAACTGCGAAACTCGTTATATATTTAAGGGCTCTGAGAGTCCGTGACCCTTTACGGAAATTTGATGGTCTCCCTGTTTTGATCTATGCGACTAATCCCGACACTGTTTCAGTACACCTTACTTTAGAGCAAGGAACTCCTGTGTACAACACATTAGCCTATAAATTCTCACTAAATTTCCGCAAAATTGCCGTGCTAATAGCGGAAGTTATGGCATTAATCTGCCTAACGTATTGTCAACATGCGTACTGAGCAGCTTAATTAATTGACCTCCTCTCTGCTATCTGCGCGAAGATCTAATTGACTCGTCTTCAACAGGTCTCCGTTTATCTAACCACTACCATGCAAGTTCTCTGTGTACACACCTGAATACGCGCGGATGCTTGAACACACACGCACACAAACACCTACGCATACATACATACGCATACACAGGCACACACACACACACACACACACACACACACACACACACTTTGAAATAGCTACTAACTTAGATGGAGTGTTAATAATCATTTTTTGCAGCATATATTTTAATATAGACGAAATTGAGAACATTACATACTTGTTTATCTGCTGACTCTCAAAGTGCCAATTTAAGAATATAAATTTCTCTTGCGATGTATTATACATTCAGAAGAAATCTTTTGTAAGCCTATTAAGGAATAAAATACGCCCAGACGAAGAGGTTAGTTAACTTTGACTTCCTTCTCAGTGCGGCAAATTTCATTTGAAGTTTTGAAAGATAAAGTTTACATCTGGAAATTTTGTTTGCACCACAATTACACAAGAATAATCACAAACTAAAGTGTAAACACGATATTTGAAAACATCACATATTCCAGTCCATGACCCCAACCAGCCTAAGTCCAGTCAACTGTCCTACTGAAGGTATGTTGCAGTTACTTTCAAAGGCTGCTTCACAACCCGGGGCATCTCGATCCCCTCTCTCCACTACCATAACTAAATACAAGAGATGTTGTGGTCACAGTACATTCTCCAATCGTGAAACCTTCCAGCATTCAATATAAGGAAACCTCTTTATTTTTCATCCGCACCCTAAATTTCCCGCTCCCTCTATCATACCTCCACTCCTTTCGAATTCCATGTTTCGAGGGTGACTGTGTATGGGTGTGTGTGTGTTTGCGTGTGTTTGTTTGTTTCACTGTTTTGCTTACCTCCCTTTCCCTCCCCACTCAATTCCTAATTTGCATTTCTTTTAACCAATTTTGTACCTATGTGCTCCATAATACCGTGCTGTATCGATCATTTCTGTCTAGTATTGCTTGTTTGGAGTGATAAATGGTTCATACAGAAAGAGGATAGATGATTTTGAAATGTGGAGTTACATAAGAATGCTGAAGAGTAATTGGGTAGATCCCGTAAGAAATAAGAAAGAAAAGGTATTTCTGGCATACTTTGTGATGTATCTATGCAACTACGTTTGAGAAAGAGGAGTTCTTTGGATACAACAATGCGGGACTGGTATTCTACTGAGCTATCTTGATAACCAATTAATTGCACTAAATATTATTTCCACATACATTGACACTTGAGCACAATATTGAATAAGCAAACAATGGTCAGCAGACCCTTAATTTTACAAAATACTAGAGCCCATTTTGATAACAAATTCGGTAAAAAAAAATCCTGAAAACAATGGGTGCACTCAGTACTAGTAAACTAAGGAACAACTAAATTCACTTGAGATCAAGAAGTGCATCTCACGCTTGATTAAATTTATTTATTTACAAGATCTGTATTTAACATTAACATGCTGTAGGAAAATTATAGAGAACCATAAATTCATCACTGTACTCAACTCAGTAAAAGTTGATCTATTAAATAAGAGCCGCGGTGTAGTGGCAGAGCGGATTGATGCGCTATGCTCCGATACGCGAGGCTCTTTTCCGTCGGGGTTCGAAGTCTCCCTTCGACATGGATATTTGTGCTGTCTTAAGTATAAGTTAGTATATAAATAATTTCTAAATTTAGTGACTGATAACCCTGCAGTTAAGTCCCATAAGCTTAACAAACATTTGAATATTAACTAAGATCTGAGCACTCAGTACTAAGAACCAAAAATAGGAAATGATTAAAATTATTCAAACGAGGAAACATTATATCCTGTACGTTAATGTGTACACTAAGAACAAGGTGCGTGCACTTTGGTATTAACACTGACATGAAATCTCCAAAGGATTTAAGAATCTTGCACTTGAGTTGGACCATTTGAGAACTGTAAACGCGGCATAATACCTCATTAATCAAACTAGGCTTCAAGATGTGAACAATTCCATGAGAAACAAGAAAACATATTGCAATTAGTGGATTTTAAATTTACAATGGAAACCATGTACTCAGCCTGTTGCAACAGTGATCTTCAACGTAGAGGCAGAAGCTAACTACCGGTAAGCACAATACATCGACGTGCGCTTACCCAGTGACCAGCGAAATCACTTGTGTGGACCAAGGTTCTACAAGAGGAAAAGAAAAAGAGATGAGTTCACACTCCTTGGCAAGGCAAGTAAACACATTAAGCACAGTCCGAGACACCTTCAACAAGCCAGCACCAGAAAACGGCATCCAATCCAAGTGTCTGTTGCGCAAACAGCTTGAAGCCGAATCGTAAGCTAAAGAGCAAGCGGCTATACATGAATTCCGCACTCAAATCTGTCCCCAATTGAAAGCGACTGCTAAACAGGCCACAAAAGTCAATATTCGACGGATCATCCTTGAGCACACGGGGCAGCAAGACGCACACAATTGTACCAGTTACTCTTGCGGAAGGAAACCTCGTTTCATCAGAGGGAAAGTGGTGTTACCATTTATCGGCCCCTAGATATCAAACCACGACTATCTCGTCCAAAACCAGGAAGACGGGCTCTCACAGTGTGTGTGTTACTTCTTGGTAGTACTGGTACTGCCAGTGCTGCGCCACCAGCCACGGAAGCTGCCCATCCTCTCTCTGACGTCATCGGCGGTACGTGTAGCCGCTTTTCTCTCTATCGACTGTTTTCCTGAATGTCTGTCCCCTTCCACTCACGTTTTCGCAAAATCTCTGATCCCTTCCGGGGCTGCCAGCGCCCTCTCGAAACCAACTGCTCAACTAAGGTGTTCAGACGTCGCTATCCATACAATTGTTTCACCTTGACTAAACGAAGGGGTCGAGTGGTAGGACACATTCTTAGACATCAAGGAAATGTGTGGTGGTAAGAAGATTGGAAGGAGACTAAGCAACTTCAGTAAGCTGACTGAAACGGAGGTTGGTTGCTTTCTTATGAAGAGATGAAGAGGCTTGTTCAGGATAGAGTAGGTACGAGTACTGCATCAATCCAGTGTCCAGGCTGAAGTCCACAACATTCTTAAAACATTAAACAAATTTCAGCAGAAATTAAAGGCAACCATGAAAAACGACCGTGAATAAAATTTCAGCACAAATGAAAGGCAACCATGATAAACGACCGTGAATAAATCTGCTTTTGGTCAATAAGTCAATAATAATAACATTTTTGAATTCCAACCTGAACTTTTCATTGTTAGTTTTCTCGTACGAGTAGATAAATTTTTGACAACAAATGAATCGTAAAATGTAAGATAATGCGTATACATGCGCAGTTACTTGGCACGAATACTCTGCGAAAATAACCCTTGTTTGTTTATGTTTCGGGATACACAGACAAAACTGAGAATCTAGAACAATGTATAGTAACTGAAGTAACGCAGTCCAGCAGTAAAACATAAAGGCAATCACACCAACCAAACTCTAAGCCGAACTGCTGAAACAGGCTGCATTCTGAGTGTCAGATTTATAAGAGGAGTGACTAAAAGTTCCTCCTCTGTGTAAATCGTGAAAAGCCATAGATCTAAATTCACTGGAAAGATTGCCAATGCTGGTCCCCCCTCTCACCACTGACGACAAATACTGGAAAATTAGCAAACTGACAGTAATAAAGTACTTTGTGCTGTACACATTAAGGTTAAGATGCAGATGTAAATCTGAAGTCCGTGACAGGATGTTCGCAGGGTGAATTAAGTGAAATTTACCCAATTAATCTGTAGCAGACAATTCAAGTTTCTTCATCTGTTGCCTCCGAAGTGGATGAAGTGCCCGTTGCCTATTATAAGGTGTACAAAATAAGTTTTTCCTGGGCTAATTTTATTTCGTACAATCTGTGCATACATTTTCTCCTTGCTGAATTGCTGAACAAAATATCACGGACAATCGTTAACACTCGTAACCAAGCATTCTGCCTTACTCACTGCCGTACTATAGGATAGTAAACATAGTATGTACTCGTGCATGACAGTAGATGGAGAAGATGTAAAATAGTACAGTTAGGATTCTTCCCCTTTAATCATCTTTTTGTTGCTGCTGTTCTTCTTTCTTCCGTGCTTGCTTGGATAAATTGGTTTGGATTTTCCGCCGTATGCAAGACACCTGATTTTTTAATTGTTCCCAAACATGTTTCAGCACATTTTGTGCTATCATCAGTGGGATGATTTATTTTTGTCCTGAAATTATCTTTATTGTACAATAGTCTTTTCAGATACTTCTAGGTTCATTCGTTTTTAAATTTTTTACATAGGTTATCTGACTATATAAACTATTTCAGTTTTAGTTAATATTAGGCCTAGATATATGAGTATCACATTTCTTACATACTTTTTTTACATTAGGCTACATAAAACTCCTTAAGTAGCTTACTTATTTGTTGTTTCGTTTAGCACGAAAAACGTGGAAATACGAGTGACATACACATTCAAACCAACAGCAACAACCAAATTACAACAGAAAAGGAAAAGAATCGTAAGTAATATACAGAAATAACGCGTTTTCTCGGACTGAAAAATAGAAAGCAAGAAATCGTTTAACTGCTTGTTATGTTTGCAGATGACAAGTGTGTACCAAAAAAACAACAAATAAGTAAGCTACTTAAGGAGTTTTATGTAGCCTAATGTAAAAAAGGTATGTAAGAAATGTGATACTCATATATCTAGGCCTAATATTAACTAAAACTGAAATAGTTTATATAGTCAGATAACCTATGTAAAAAAATTTAAAAACGAATGAACCTAGAAGTAACTGAAAAGACTATTGTACAATAAACATAATATCAGGACAAAAATAAATCATCCCACTGATGATAGCACAAAATGTGCTGAAACATGTTTGGGAACAATTAAAAAATCAGGTGTCTTGCATACGGCGGAAAATCCAAACCAATTTCTTCCCCTTTCTTTTAATGAAATGTCTTTAAAACACCTAAACGTCTACCCATTACTTAATACTTGTATACGAGAGTGCTGTCCATGTCAGAGTGATCTTTGAATGTTGTCTTAAACTATTTATAAATCAAAGAATAAATTTTGTGACTGGTTCTTCAGTATGAAAACAGTTGTCATTTACATTTTTTTGTCAACTGACATGCTTTACTAGAATTAAACTATCACGGTAATTCTAAAAAGAAGTAAAATAATGTGTCATATTTGAAACGTTACTTAACAGACAGTTCACCTTTCAAAGAATTAAACACCAAATCTTCACTGTATTGAATGATCGTTAGCCCAAAAGTTAAAAATCTAATATAGTCAATCAAAATAAACAATAAAAATGTCTGTCCTTTATATTTCTCTCTTTAATATTTTACATCGTGTGAAATAAAGTTCCATTCTGGTCTGCACTGTAACCTAAACACTCCCGTAGTACTCCATGAGGACAACAAGATATGTAAGTAATAGCGCGTACTTCTCAAACATTATTGAGAAAATTGCAAGATAATTTCGGTTGGTCGTCAATTAAGTACCATATGTACCTTTCCGTGGCCGTTTTTGTCACAAAGGCGTGGTAGATGGATGGTTGGCGTCCGAACCCCGTACTCGTTGGGCGTTGGTCGCTGGATCGGGTTCGTTTTGCACCTTTTTTCATTTTCTATTCTTTTTTTTTTTTTCAACACAATCATATACGTGTAATCAGATGTACTTTCATTTCATTAAGCGTCTTCAAAATTGTTCTTATTTAGTCGAAAGTGAAATAGAAACTGCCTCTCGTGAAGACGCAATTAAAATACACGCGATACGGCATGACCAATTATCAGCGCCGATATTAAGGAGATGCTGCGTTATGCATGATTTCCTTTCAAATTATTGGACGAAAGAGAGGTTATAAAAATGTTAGCGAGGTTTGTTTTTCCATGGAAAACCTCAAAAGACCTAGCGTATGCGGAAACATAGCATTTATTGAATGCACCTGGAGCCGTTTAACTTTATGTTTTCCATGTTTTTATGAAAAATACCATCCTGCAACTTGTAATGTCGAAAGCGACGATTAGTTGTACACCTTTCGAAAGCCGTCTGTGGCGGTCAAAATTTGCAGGTAACAAGTAGTTTCTGGCTCCTTCTAGGAATAAGGAATTTCTCAATCACGAACAAGCAAACATTTTCACGTCAGTATCACTTTGTGCGTTTGGTCGTTTACTAGTCTGTAGTCATGAATATTACTTGTGATAATAAAACTTCATAAACTGCCAAATAACATTGTAAATTTAATAGAAGTCCATCTGATTACACGTATTTTTCCCATTAGATCAATTTTAATATAAGTAGTAATTAATATGACTGTGTCGAAAAAAAAAAAAAAAAAAAGAAAAGATGACGGACGGGACTAGATCCAGCGACCAACTACGAACGAGTACAAAGTTTGAAGCAAATCCGCGTTTCAAACATAGACTCCTCCCCTTGTCAAATCGACTGCTAACACACTCCGTTCTCTCACTACTTCCACTGCGCAACAGCCACTGCCCAACTGCGTGAAGATTATAATATACCAAGCAGTGCAACACTCAGGCACATAACAGAGCGATGTGAATGCTTCCTGCGCTACCACGGGCATTAAGTAGTAAAGAAACTTCACGCTGAAATCAGGGCCGAATCATTTTGGCTAATACACTTCTCAAAAGAATTATAAAAAAAACACTTTTTTTGAAACCCCATACTTTTGGCTCAATACAATTCGTATGTTTCAGACGGAACTCAATGGTGCCTTCAAGCATTATTCTGTAACGGTTAAAAAAGAAGGCGTCCAACTGAGACATCATCAGGTTCGACGGCGCTTCAAATAACTTGGTGTCAACAAATGCGAAAACGGAGGCTTCATTTGAGGTTTAAGGTTGGTTAACGATGTCATATTACAAACAAATAACAAACAGAACGTTGCCCAGCGCAACCATCTATGTGTTATACCACAGGAGAGCCGTCAAGCTGTGTCTTACTTCCATTTAATACCTTATTTACACACCTATAAGATTGTAGTCATCACTGCAGCATCCAGTGCTGAAACCAGGCGGTTTGTGACTGAGTACAACATTTCAGTCGCACCCCATCTTTGTTTCGATAAGGTCTCAGAGGTTGCATAAAGGATGCCAATGAACACACTCTTCGGCCATTGATTATCGCACATATACCTGTCTAAGAATAACTCCAACTGTCAATTAAATTGGAAAGAACACGTAGATAATGTCGTGGGAAAGGCGAACCAGACATTGCTTTTTATTGGCAGAACCCTTAAAACATGCAACAGAACTAGACAAGAAACTGCATATACTAAGCTTGTCCGTCCAATTTTGGAGTATTGCTGCCGAGTGTGGGATCCTTATCAGGTGGGTTTGACGGAGGACATCGAAAGAGTCCAAAAAAAGGGCAGCTCGTTTCGTATTGTCACGATACAGGGAGACAGCGTTACGAAAATTATACAGGATATGGGATGGAAATCATTACAAGAACGGCGCTCATTGCTGCGGCATGGGCTACTTACGAAACTCCAAATGCGAAGATATATTCTTGACTTCCACTTACATAGGTAGAAATGATTATCAGAATAAGATACTAGAAATCAGAGCTCGAACGGAAAGACTGAGGTGTTCTTTCTTCCCGCGCGCTATTAGAGAATGGAATGGGAGATAAATAGTACAATGGTGGTTTGATGAACCCTCTGCCAGACACATAAATGTGATTTGTAGAGTATTCCATATAGATATAGATGTCATGCGCAACAGGACGAAATTCTTCCCAAATTTCGACCCCGCTGTTACAGGACAATTCAACCATTCTCAACATTTTGTGGGTGGACTCCAAAAAATTTTATGTCTACCATTTTTTAAGAAGTGCAGTCGCAACTTCTACTCTGGTATATAAGAGACCGCTGTAAAACCACTCACTGTAATTTGAACGTAATTAAAAATGTGATAAAAATGTTTAAATTCTTGTAAATCTAAGGGAATTAATTGCGGCTGTTATCTGTCCGTAGCCTTACAAACTACTTAAAGTATCTTACGCTAAGAGCAACACACAACACTCATACCCAAGGGAGGACTCGAACCTCTGACGGCAAACTACCACGCGCTCCGCAGTAAGGCGCCTTGCAGCGCTCGGGCATTCCACGGCTGAATGTGATCCATTGTAGCAAAGGGAAATGGGTGCTTTCTCAGCCTTCATGTCTCGCGCACTGCTGAGATGTGATTATGGATCACTAAGATTACCAGGTTTGGTGGAAGCGTCGGTGTTAACGGTATGCCTTTGTCAACACTTTCAACTCAGAGATTTCGAAAACAATTAAAATGGGGTCATATATATTCAAATGTATATATAGCTGATGGGACATAACTACGGGGCCATCAGTCCCTAAACTTACAAACTACTTATGAACTATTTACACTGAGGACGGCACAAATATCCGTGCCCGAGGCGGGATTCGAACCCCCGACTGTAGTGGTCGTGCAGACCGTGACTGGCGAGCCGCAGACCGCTCGGCCACCGCGGCCGTCACGGGGTTTGAGGTCGATTCCTTGTCTATAGGTTGCTTCTAGGCAACCGGAGACCAAACCTGTCAAGGAGGTTGTCTGCCATGAAGGGCTATCCAAAGAGCAATCAGATTTCTTGTTAGAATGGCAAAAGTGAGTAGCACCGAAGTAACACTTAGGTGAGTGTCAAACTATATTCGAGCCGAAATAGAATGATCCCTGGCGCTTGCGCCAATCGGCTTTGAGCGCCACCTGAGCATTCGAGTAAGCCAAACGCGAAAGTTGCTCTGCGCATGCGCACGTCCGTCAGCGTTCTGCACTTCTGCCTGTTCTATCAAACAGCGACCGTTAGCTATACTGTCCGGCAGCGAACTAATCATTTGGCAACATGGTTGCATTATGTTTCCAGGGCCGGGGCGGTGTCCCTACCCAAGAGAAAGACCAATAATCGTCGTGTTTTGGCCCGACTATAGGGAGTCGTAAAGGAAAGATTTAGCTTTTGATTCACGTGTGCGTCAATGTTGCAGTCACTAGCGATCACGTCACACATGAACACTAACTAGGAGGAATGAAAACAAATGAACATCGCTTGCTGCTTTGGATCGCATTCAAATTTAATCGAATTATTTTGACCGATCTCTTCTATTACTTTTTAACATCATCATCATCATCATCATCATCATTCCTGTTATTATTATTGTATTTATCATGTTCAACGAGCGTTTAATCGAAGAACCGGTCTCGTTGGTCCTAGAACTAAATGAAATACACGGGAATCCTATGCAGACGACAATCCTACGGAGCTATTCGTGAGAACAGGAGAGAGGAGCTATGAGGAAACTATTGAGTTGGGACAAAATGCGTGAATTACTACCACGATTTATCAGTTGCTTTGAAAACTTTGAGAAAGATTTCAGCAGAATACTGCATGCCTTTCTGGAAGGTGTGATCCAAATTCAGATTGAATTTTTTCCTACCTAACTGGAAGAAAGACGATAACTCTTCCGAAGAAGCTGATTTTGTTAACCACAAAACGACATGCAAGAAAATATATATTGAGATACCAATACGAAATCTTAGACTACTGAAGAGGGTTCGACAAGAGTTTCATGAGCTCATGCAAAATACTTCCCTCCTCTGGGCCAAACAAATTGTCTTTGATCAGAAGAGCTAACCCAAAGCCACAGTGGCGTGGCCAAGCGCTCTAAAGCGCCTTACTGCGGGGCGCAGGGTAGCTCTCCGTCGAAGGTTCCAGTCCTCCTTCGGGCATGGGTATATGTGGCCATTAGCATAAGTTAGTGTAAGTAGTTTCCAATTCTATGGGCTGATACAACAGCAAATAAGCACCTTGCATTTAAAAATATTTGTAGGAAAGACAATTTTATATTGCATCAAAGCTTCTTTTATTTGAAATGCTGAACCACCTATTAGAGAGAACAAAGGTTTCTTTTAGAGGAATATACATAAATTTGGCAATGTTACGTTGTACGTACAGGTCGTAATTAATTACATTCATATATATTTTATTTGGATATTGTGTAGTTCACGCTATTTGTTTAATTATTTTCGTGTAATTTATTAAGCTTTTGATCCAAAGAAGTTTTTGTTAAGTTTTAAATATTCTTTTGTGGCAATGTCGCTGGTTATACGCAGCGTGACATAAACAGTTCCATTACAAATATTCGTACAATAAATTTTCAGTTTTTTTCCGATCTCTTTTAAGTGTTATATAATGCTTGTGTGTATTACAATGCAATATAAGGGCAATATTGCTGTGCTACTGTAATTTATCGCATCTTGTTGCACATTTGGAAATATATTACGGAAGTATGGGTTGTACTTCATATGCTGGTCAAGGTGTTACGGAAATTTTCGATGGATTTTTTATTGTGCATTTCCGTTTGTTCATTTATCATTTGTTCTGGGTATTTAGTCATGTGAGTATAGGTTTGTAATTCTTATAAAATGTCCATTAGTTGTCCTTTGCATACGACATGTAAAATTTAAATAAAAATTCTATACTTGCAGTCGAATGTTAAAGGTCGACCATTGTAGGAAACAAGAGCCTTGTTTTATCACTAAAATTAGCAAATGAGGTCCGTGTGAACTACTGGTTTCTCCCTTCTACAAAGCCTTGTTCCCTGGCCCAAACTGAGAACTGACTGGTTTCAAATTACTTCAATAACAGGAAGTGAATACTACAGTGGTGACGGCCGCGGTGGCCGAGCGTACTGCGGCGCGCCAGTCACGGTCTGCACGGCCACTACGGTCGGGGGTTCGAATCCTCCCTCGGGCATGAATATTTGTGCCGTCCTTCGTAGTAGTTAGTTAATAAGTAGTTTGTAATATTAGGGACTGATGACCCCATAGTTAAGTCCTATAAGCTCTACAAACATTTGAACATTTGAAACTACAGTGGTCAATATACATAGCAGCTCACACGTTATTACACACAGACATTAATTAGCAAGCCACCTCAATTAAAGTTATCTTAGAAAGGTGGCTAAGAAAACGTTTATGGCGCAACGAAATTTAGACATAATAAAAATTGCATCTGAGCTTGTTCTCAACACTTGTGAAGAACAATATTAAATAAATGAGGGAAGATGCTCTAAAACTCCAATTTATTGGCAACTTACGGATTATGCTGAACTTAGACTTGTTTATTCAGATAGAAAACAAACAAAACGGGGAACCACTTTGTTAATACAATAGAAATGCATCTCTTACATGGATTAATGCGGACGGTGCCCAGTCGAAATTATACATGATTTAACGCTACTGGGGTGAAGGATTCTCATATAACACTAATTCTCTCTCACACACACGCAATGCCACAGCAAAAATCAGCGAAAATCAGCATGCTGAGACGAGGTGGAAACAGGCGCCGCTATCGTAGGCGAAATTCAGCAAGTCTAAGGTAGCACAAAACACAATATACAAAAACACTTTGAAGCTGGCGCTCATCTGTCGTGCCTGTTTTTGAGATGGTGCGCGTGTATAGCCAAGTTAAATTACATCTGAACTGGACTGAGAGCAAACACGCTAACGGCGACGCACGGCTACATTACATGAACGAACTCCACTGAAGGTGGTTGAAAATCGGATTCATTATACAAAATCACGGTGGATTCTTAAGTTGCAGTCTGTTAGAAATCGGTCTAGATACTGGTCTTATATGACAAGTGGAGTGAGATCAGGCGACTAGCTGCAAACCCCGGAAGTCGGAACTCGGACCCCACGTGGTTCCGAAAACCGATAAAGTTGAATAAAATCAGTTTCCGAAAAATAAAGGAAAGTAGCTACAGCCTGCAACCCATAGAAATGCTCAGAATTATATAAGGAAGCGAATGAAATACAGCTACACACGATAGGGAGTGATTCCTTTGTCATAAAAACCACAAAAATGAAATAATTACAAAATCGGAAAAATAAAAATAAGAATTACGGCATGCAACCCCTAGAAAAGTTTTTATTTACATGAAGAAGCGAAAGAAATGCAGCTACACGCGATAGGGAGTGCTTACAGAGACGGATCAAGTCCAGTCTCAAAAACTCATAAAAGTGAAATTATTGCAAAGTCGGAAAGATAAAATTAAGAATTACAGCATGCAACCCACAGAAATGCTTACAATTACATAAGGAAGCTATTGAAGGAGATTGTACAAGGCTCAGAGAGAATTACTGATAAAGACAGAGTGCGTACTACAACTCGGAGAAGAAACAGCAAAATTAAAATAAGCGGTGGGAGAAAATCGCGAAATATTCGTGGAAATCATAAGGATACCCGCATAGTAACTTCCCTGGTGAGCTTGGAACAAACAAGAGTGGAGACTGAAGGATTTGTTCTATGAACCAATTACGTGGAAAACATATCACTCACGCAAGGAAACGATGAGAAGATTTTTTACATGCATTGTACAAAAATGAACATATCACCTATTAGAAATCGGTCCCCAGAAAGCTAGAAAGTATTTACACAGAGTTCATACACAGCCACATGATCACAAAAGGTCTTAACATACCAGGCTATTATCAAACTGCAACTAGAATCACACACATCGCGTTTATCTATTGGAACACATTTCCGCACACGATCTGAGAAAATATTCCTAAAAATTATTGTAAGTTCACGATTCTATGTTAAACGTGCTACACAATGAAATGCTACCATCTCCAAACAGAAGAGAAGAACCAACCTTACCTCACCAGAAAACCAGCACAGAATGCGCAGCCGAGCGGCCACGGGGGCGCGAAAAGCTACCGGAAGCTGGAAATCCAAATAAACAGTGGTGGTGGAGATGGAGAGCAGACTTGCGCTGTAGAGGGCTCGCTGACTAGCCTGTAACCAAAGGGTGTAGAAACCTCTTTGGTAGTATCAGCTGCTATCAACACTGAGTCAGGAGAACGATGCAAAGCGAGCTATCACTCCCCACATTCAGACAGCCATAGATTCTCGCACATCCACTTAAAAGTAAAACAACGGCACATTCTCATAGGGACAGTGGAGTAGGGGAGAAGCCGTACTTATGCCTCGTTAATTAATATAATAATAAATTATTAACATAACAAAATAAGAAAAACCTAGCAATATTAACTAATATATTAACACATGAAATAAAAATGCTATTCCTCAAGCCTTGAAATGAGTTGGGTTCAAGTTTTAACAAAATGATAATCTAGCGACGTTAAATAAATTATAACTTTACAGAATATACAAAAATATATGGAAGACGACAGACGGTCTTCTTACAATGTTTACTTTCTCTGAGATGTGAGCCGAATGCAGATTCATCATTTTCGGTTGTATTTATTGTTCTCTGAATGTAATTTTAAAAAGTCTGCCTGTCTGTTTAATGTAGGCCTTGTCACATTTACTGCATTCGATTTTGTAAACTCCAGATTGACTATAGCGATCAGTTTTTTCTATTTTATGTACAATATTGGTTCCAAAAGTGTTGTTAGTGTAGAAGCCTATTTTAAGATTTGTTTTCTTCAATGCATAGTTTATTATGTCTGCAATTTGTCCCCTGTATGGCAGTATTGCAAACTTCTGTTTCAGTTTTTGTTAAAGTGATTTCTTTGGAATATGTTGAAAGTATGTTTAGAGTTAGTCTTCGTGATTGTTAAGTCGAGAAAGTTAATGCTGTTGTTAAGGTTATCTTCTTGTGCATATTGTTAAATCTTTGATGCAAGTCTTCAATTTCTTCCATACACTTATTAAAAAGCGTAATAGTGTCATGTATATATCTGAAATAGTATACTTATTTTGTTTTGCATTGGTCTTGTTCTTCAAAAAAAATATTTTTAGGTGGTCTAGATAAATATATGCTAGTGTACCAGACAGGCAACTAAACATTGCAAGACCGTAATTTTGAGTGTATACATGTCCATTTAAACTAAAATAGTTGTGGGATAATATTATGGTTAGTAGTTCTGTTATTTCATAAATTTCTGCTTCGAAAATTTTCCTATATTTTAACAGGTTTTCTATGAAAATGTCTTACCTACAGCATTTAAGAGCTGCAAAAAGCGATGTAGCAGAAAGTTTTAAAATATTTGAATTTGAGAATGAAAATAAGAAAACTATATTATTTTTAGGTTGAATTATAACCTACTTCAGATACTATTCTGTTGGTAAATTGAACAGGTCTCTAAACATGGGCTTTGTACGGCAGCTTGTTATGTATCTTAACAACTAGGAAAAAATGTTCACATGTTTGTAATTCTATGGGACCAAACTACGTTGGTCTTCAGTCCCTAGTCTTACAAACTGCTTAAACTAAGTTAAACTAACCTAACACACATCCATGCCCGAGGGAGGATTCGAACCATCGACGCGGGAGGCTGCGCGATTCGTAACGTGGCGCTCCAGACCGTTCGGCTACTCCCGCGCGGCTAACACCAGGAAATTTCAGCTGTTCAACTTCGCTAAAGCGCCCAATCTGCAATCTGAGAGTGCGTGTGTACTGAATTATATGTTAGAAACTATAAAAAAATGCGTCTTTCTGTGAATTTAAATGAATTTATTTTCTGCAGGGCACGAAACGTACCGCTTGAGCTGCATTTTTTTCACACTGTATCAATATTGTGTAAAACACACATAACAATTTTTGCACCAATAAGATAATAGGTACGCTTGAGATATATTTAGAAGTTTGCCGTGCGGGAATGGCCATGAGCTCTTGAGGCGTTTTGTTGCGGAGTGCGTGTCTGCTACCAGTTGGAGGTTTGAGTCCTCCCTCGGACATATGTGAGTGTGTGTGTGTTGACAATAGTATAAGTTAGTTTAAGTAGTTTGTAAGTCTAGGTGCTGATGGACACTGCTGTTTGGCACCAAAGCTTTACCAACATTCGAACATTTGATTTACAAGTTGTAATTAGCCAAAATAGAGTTTTTCGAAAGGTTGCTCCCGTTTCTCTGTTTCGCAGTGTACAAAACCCAACTCTATCCATCATTAACCCTAATTTTCAAAGCAACTGCTAACATTCGGAAATATGACGAATGAAGCACGCCCTTTGTAAAATGGTAAGCTGCTTTCACGTGCGTAACTCTATTCACAGCAATTTATGGGTACTGAATAGTGTCGCAGTAGCTCAGACTTAGGACTAATGAGCGTGATCGTAGTACACACACTGTATACACGGAAGAGCTTGCTACACAAACAGGATGAATGGTTGCGAAGCGGCACCGCGCTCTGTGGCGAAAGGGAAGCCATTTATCCTCATTACGACGGTGGTCCCATGGAAAGGAAGGAAATACGATTTCGTCGCTCGCAGGGTAATTACAGATGCTTGCGATACTTGTGAGCTACACGTATATAATGAATAAAAAGTAACCCATACTGGCTCCACCTTTTTAAATTGATTGGCTTATTTATATTTACGAAGTTTCGTAGCACCAAATGAGGAGCACGTCTGCATAGTAGTTGAACAAGACAGTGCCACAAATTGTGACAAAATTATAATAATAGGTAAAGTAACAGGTAAAGAAATGCTACGCATGAGATATTCCTAAGCTTAAGTCCAAAGAAGCAACAAAGTAACAGAGAAAATAGCTTAACTTTTCAACTTTTTCATGTATTATTCGCCAGAATAGAAAGAGCGGGCAATGAGGAAGTTCTTCGGTTTAGACGTAAAAGTGCTTGCATTACTGAAAGCTATTTTAATTTGTGTAGCAGCTTACTGAAAATGGATGCCGCTGTAAGATTACCGCCCAATAGAAATACTGGTAATTAATAGCATTTGATAATTAAACAGTATGAAGTTCACTGCTAACATTGACCATGCCAATGCACTAAATATTACACAATTTTAATCTTATTAATTATGGTAGCAATGTATATACACAGTTGGGTGACAACATTTATAGTTAGGCCATAGGTAGAAATTCTCCACGTTGAGATTTGCTGTGTGATTGTAGCTGACGGGAGGCCAGCGAGCAGGCCGACGTTGGTGGCTTGTTCCAGCTTAGGATTTTCCAGTTCATTTCCGGTGAGGGGAGAGAGGGACAATGGCGAGTGCCAGGCACAGTGCAGTGCACAGCATGAAATAAAATATTATAATACTACTGGCATTTGAAGTAATACGATACAGTTAGGAACCTTTAAGGACCTCATTAAAAAATAGCCTGTTGATAAATAAACAATACATTAGCTGATATAGTCACATCTGGCGTAATATGTTTAATTGACAATGAAAAGTAATAAATTACCAACGAAGACAAGACAGTTACACAACTAGCATGGCAATGTTTGTTTATAAAAATAATATATTAACTATTTCTCATTTTATTTTCAATTAATCTTGTGTATTTTATCTTGAAGTATTCAGTTAAATCACTTATCTGTGACATAAGAAACTGTACAACTATGATAAACAGTACAAAGGATGTTTATACCAATATAAAAACCTAAGAAGAAATTTGTTTAATGTGTAGTGTAATTATTTTGATGTTAAGGAAAGTTTTAGAATTGTATTGCCTGAGCGCTGTACGTTGGCAAATCGGTTAGAACAGCTCACATGGGGAAGTTGATGACGTAGGGGAAAAAACCCCGGCAGTTGAGCTTTTGGCGCACGCGCGTGCGAGGGCAGGAAGTGATGGGACGGGAGAGCATGTGGGGTGGCTGGCCGGGCAGCGTCGCTCTGCATCAGTCGGCATGTGGATCTCGAGGTGGTAACTTTAGATTTGTCTGTGGCAATCGCCACATATGGTTGCTCATCGTAGACTGTACCAAGTTAAATCGAGTGATACTGTGTGTTTGTGAATATTTAGCCGGTCGAACAAGGTGTGCATCGCATTGAATTAAAGTGACTGTGATTTGTTAATGTAACACGTGTCGTCGCATAGGCATGAACATAAACAGTGTTTGAGACAGCCACGTGGTGTGAAAACAATTCGCGACAAATATTCATTTTGTCTGGGGGCTCACGAGCTATATCTTTATTTGGTAAATGTGTCGACGTACAGACGTATCAGCCACAGGGTTCAAATATTGTGAAATAAACAACATAAAGTGAACTTTCACATGTTTTCAAAAATAGTAGTTAGTACACCCTTTTCTCTCATGAACTTGATTTTATTATGAATTTGTTTTGTTAATCATATGCAGGGAAGGAAAGTTGCGAACGTGTGATATCATCCCCTAGAAAACGAGGCAAACAGTCGCAATCACAGTTCCAGTGGTTTTGTATGTTTATGAATTTGGTTCGCAGTTGGTGGTTGTGAGTTTTAAAAATTAATCTTTCCCTATTTTAAACTCTCACCCCGACCTTCACCCTCGCACCGCAGACTCCTATACATCTTTTTGCACAACGGTCAATGGGGTGTGATGCTAATGTAGATTAGATTTCTCTCTACTATTAACTGAATGAAAGTTTACAAAATAACGAAAAATTATTAACAACAAAATACATTAAGGAAATATGTAATAAGAGACAAACGACAGAAACTGAAGTTAGTAAACAGGGACTGACAAGAGATTCGTGAGCTTATACCACATTTTTGTTTCAGTTATTATTATTATTATTATTATTATTATTATTATTATTATTATTTTAGTTTATGCAGTAACGAATTTCTTACAATTCTACGGTGTAAGGTGTAGATGTTAAACCAAATGGTAGCAGATGGAGATTTGTGCTATATGGTGGCTCGAATCCGGATTTCCCGCTTTTCGTAAGTAAAATTCTGGTTCGAGGCCTGGTCCGGCACAAATTTTCGTCTTCCACCATTTGTACAGTATCTACAAGAGCAAAACAAGGGTAATGGAGTGCAGTCTAAGAAAATCGGACGATGATGAAGGAATTAGATTAGGTAACTAAACTATACAGGTGGTAGATGAGTTTTGTTACTTGTGCAGTAAAGTAACATGTGATGGTCGCAGTACAGAGGATATAAAATGCACAATGTCAATGGGAAAATAAGCGTTTTTGATAAAGAAAAATTTGTTAACATCGATTATTAATTTAAGTGTACGGCATTTAGGTGGAGTGTAAACCTTGAATGGGAGTGAAACATGGACAATAATGTGTGGACAGGAAAAGGATAGAGGCTATTGAAATGTGGTGCTACAGAAGAATGCTGAAGATTAGCTGGGTGGATTGCGTAACTAATGAAGAGGAACTGAACAGAATTGGGCAGAAAAGGGATTTCTGGCATGTTGTTGTTGTTATGGACTTCAGTCCGGAGACTGGTTTGATGCAGCTCTCCACCCTACTCTATCCTGAGCAAGCCTTTTCATCTCCTCATAAGAACGGCAACCCACATCCACTTGAAACTGCTTACTATACGCGTCTCTTGGCCACCCTCTGCGATTTGTACCCCACACACTTCCCTCCAATGCTAAATTTACGATTCCTCGATGTTTAAGAATGTGTCCTACCAAGCGATCCCTTCTTTTAGTTACGGTATGGCAAAAATTCCTTTTCTCGCCAATTCTGTTCAGTACCTCTTCATTAGTTATGTGATCTACCCACCTAATCTTCAGCATTCTTCTATAACACCACATTTCAAAAGCCTCTATTCTCTTCCTGTCCGCACTGCTTATCGTCTATGTTTCACTGCCGTACAAGGCAACACTCCATACAAATGCCTTCAGAAAAGACTTCCTTACCCTTAAATTAATATTCGATGTTAGCAAATTTCGCTTTTTCAAAAATGCTTTTCTTCCCATTGCCATTCTGAATTTTATATCCTCTGTACTGCGACCATCGCATGTTATTTTACTACCTAAGTAACAAAACTCATCTACCACCTTCATTGTTTCGTTACCTAATGTAATTCCTTCAGCATCGCCTGAATTTCTAAGACCGCATTCCATTATTTTGGTTTTGCTCTTGTTAATGTTCATTTTGTACGCTCTCTTCAACACACTGTCCATTCCATTCAACAGCTCTTCCAGGTCGTTCGCTGTCTCTGACAGAATTACAATGTCATCAGCAAAACGCAATGTTTTTATTTCTTCCCCCTGAACTTTAATCCCTATTCCAAAATTTTCCTTACTTTCCTTCACCGCCTGCTCAATATACAAATTGAATAACATCGGAGAAAGGCTACAAACCTGTCTTACTCCCTTCCCAACAGATGCTTCCCTTTCATGCCCCTCGAGTCTAATAACAGCGGTCTGGCTTTTGTACAAGTTATAGATAACTCTCCTTTCCCTGTATTTTACCCCTGCTGACTTCAGAATTTGAAAGAGTGTAGTCCAGTCAACATTGTCAAACGCTTTCTCCAAATCTACAAAGGCTAAAAATGTATGTTTGCCTTTCCTTAATCTATCTTCTAAGATAAGACGTAAAGTGAGTATTGCCTCCCTGGTTCCTACGTTCCTCCTGAATCCAAACTGATCTTCCCCTAGGTCAGCTTCTACCAGCTTTTCCATTCTCCTGTAGATAATTCGTGTTAAAATTTTGCAACCATGACTTATCAAACTGATGGTTCTGTAATTTTCACACCTGTCTGCACCTGATTTCTTTGGAATGTGGATTATTACATTTTTCTTAAAGTCTGAGGGTATTTCGCCTGTCTCATACATCCTACACACCAGTTCAAATAGTTTTGTCATGGCTGGCTCTCCCAGAGACTTTAGTAGCTCTGAGGGTATGTCATCTACTCCTGGGGCCTTGTTCTGACCTAGGTCTTTCAGGGCTCTGTCAAATTCATCTCTCAGTATAGTATCTCCTATTTCATCTTGATCTACTTCCTCTTCCCTTCCTACAACATCGTCTCTAAGTTCATTTCGTTTGTAGAGCTGCTCTATGTACTCTTTCCACCTTTCAGCTTTCCCTTCTTTGCTGAGAACCGGTTTCCCATCTGAGTTCTTGATATTCGTAGAATTGCTTTTCTTGTCTCCAAATGTCTCTTTTATTTTCCTGTAGGCAGTATCTACTTTTCCCCTTCTTCTACATTCTTCTACAGATTTGCATTTGGCTTCTAGCCACTCCTGCTTAGCCATTTTGCACTTCCTATCAATCTCATTTCTTAGTCGTCTGTACTCCATTTTGCCTGTTTCATTTCCTGCATTTTTATATTTTCTCCTTTCATCAATTAAATTTAGTATTTCCTGTGTTATCCAAGGATTTTTTGTAGGTCTTGCCTTTCTACCTATTTTGTCCTCTGCTGCCTGCACTATTTCATCTCTCAATGCTACCCATTCTTCTTCTACTGTTTTATTTCCCCAGTTTGTCAATTGTTGCCTAAATCTCCCTCTGAAATTCTCCAGAACTTCACGTTCTTTCAATTTATCTAAGTCCCATCTCCTTAGTTTCCTACCTTTCTGCAGTTTTTTCAGTTTCAGCCTACAGTTCATGACTAACAAGTTATGGTCAGAGTCTATATCTGCCCCTGGGTATGTCTTGCAGTTTATAACCTGGTTCCGGAATCTATGTTTTACCATTATAAAATCTATCTGATACCTTCCGGTGTCTCCTGGTCTCTTCCAAGTATACAACCTTCTTTTGTGATTCTTAAACCAGGTGTTTGTTATAACTAAATTATGTTCTGTGCAAAATTCTACCAGGCGACATCCTCTTTCATTCCTTCTGCCCAGTCCATATTCACCTATTATTTTTCCTTCTCTTCCTTTTCCTACTACCGAATTCCAGTCTCCCATCACAATTAAGTTTTCCTCTCCCTTAACTGTCTGAATAATTTCTCTTTAGCTCCTCATATATTTCTTCGATCTCCTCATCATCGGCAGAACTAGTTGGCATATAAAGCTGTACTACTGTTGTCGGTGTTGGCTTCGTATCTATCTTGACAATGATAATGCGATCACTGTGCTGGTCATAGTAGTTTACCCGCATTCCTATTTTCTTATTCATTATTAGTCCTACTCCTGTGATACCCCCAACTGATTTAGTATTTATAATCCTGTACTCACCTGACCAGAAATCCTGTTCATCCTGCCACCGAACTTCACTAATCCCCACTATATCTAACTTCAACCTATCCATTTCCCTTTTTCTAATTTTCCTACCCGAATAAGGGATCTAACATTCCACGCTCCGATCCGTATAATGCCAGTATTGTCTTTCCTGATGACAACATCCTCCTGAGTAGTCCCCGCCCGGAGATCCGAATGGGGGACTATTTTACCTCCGGAATATTGTACCCAAGAGGATGCCATCATCATATGTTCATACAGTAGAGCTCCATGTCCTCGGGAAAAGTAACGGCTGTAGTTTCCCCTTGCTTTCAGCCGTTCGCAGTAGGTGTGTGGCAAAGCCACATTAGCTGATGTTACAAGGCCAGCTCAGTCAATCATCCAGACTGTTGCCCCTGTAACTACTGAAAAGGCTGTTGCCCCTTTTCAGGAACCACACGTTTGTCTGGCCTCTCCACAGATACCCCTCCGTTGTGGTTGCACCTACGGTACGGCTATCTGTATCGTTGAGGCACGCAAGCCACCCCACCTCGGCAATGTCTGTGGTTCATGGGGGTGGATTTCTGGCATACCTTGACTAAAATGTTCAAATGTTTGTTAAGCTTAAGGGACTCAACTGCGGGGTCATCAGTCCCTAAACTTACAAACTACTTACGAACTACTTTATACTAAAGACTCAAACATCCATGCCCGAGGGGGGGATTCGAACCCCCGACCGTAGCGGCCGTGCGGACTGTGACTGGTGCGCCGCAGATAGCTCGACCACCGCGGCCGGCCCTTAACCAAAAGGAGAGATCGATTGCTAGGGCAAATTCTTAGAGATCAAGAAATAATGAATTTAGTGTTGGAGGGAAGTTTTTGGGGTAAATACCGCAGAGCGAGACCGAGAGATGAATACAGTCAGCATATTCAAATGGATGTAAGTTGCAGGTCTTACGAGGAGATGAAGAAGCTTGCTCAGGATAGAGTAGGGTGAAGAGCTGCATCAAACAAGTCTCCAGACTGAAGAACACATCAACAACAACAACAACAACAACAACACAATAAAGTTGTAAAAAATTCACTGCAGCGTAAAAATTTCCAAGAAAATTAAATCGACTACTATAAATAGTAACCAAATATGAGTATTTAATGATCGAACCTCCAGTTCCTGCCTAATAAACGGCTCCTTTGAATAAGAGAGATTAGCCCAAGAAGATCTCGTGTTTAAGTGAATGAATGAATGTTTTGAACCATAACTTCTTAAGACTATTCTAATTTAAAATAATAGAAAATAAAATAATAGAAAATCACTTAGTCAGCGATGTTCTAATTTTCTGTAGTGACCTTCGCCACCGTTCTAAAGCTCAAGTGTACAAAGTTTAATCAATATCAGTTAAGTAGTAAACTTTGTCGGGGTTGGTTGATAAAGGACCCTCCGCCATGCTCAAAATAAAAGTATGTAACGACAGTCACCTACGTCTTATTTTGTAATTCAATACAAATTGTCTAGGTCCGTAGGTAACGTGCTCTCCGCCAGGCACCATATGCATTGTAGCTAATGAACGATATTTCATAGCTGGTTAATACTCATACACCAAAATGTTACCTCACGATAATAAACATGTGCACCAAATTGGGTTACAGTCGGTGCAGTAGTGTAGGAGGACATGTGCAACGTTTTCTGGTGATGCAGCAATTTTTTGAGAATTTAATTGTCTCTGGCATTTCCTGACGTGCGAGCTGTAAGTGTGCAAAATTGCAGTATTCAAATGTTCAAATGTCTGTAAATCTATCGGCCCGAACTGCGTGGTCATCAGTCCGTAGCTTACAAACTACTTAAACATATGTAAACTAACCTAAGGACAAACACACACACACACACACACACACACACACACACATGCCCCAGGGAGGACTCGAACTCAACGGCGAGCAACCGCGCGTTCCGCAGCGAGGCGCTTTAGACCGCTCGGCTACTCCACCGCGGCAAAATTGTAGTAAAACAGTAAAAGTTGTATGTTTGTATTGTTTGATGTTGAATCTATCGTTTAATCAGACAACAAAAGTAGATTATTTTAAAGTTACTCATTCAAAAACTGATCTTGTATTAGTTGCAATCCAAATGGTTGTCATATATTGATGTTTAACAGTCAAGATCATTAAGTCATCACATAACTTCATCAAAATTTAACTGAACACGTACATTGTTCATTAACACAGCAATTTGGTTTAATTATGGCCCTGATATTGATGTATATACTGTTAAATAAGAAGCAGTGCATTAAACTGGTTATGTGCGCAACGCATCTTTTAACAGAACAACTGTTACAAGTAACCTGCATGAAACACACACTGACTGTACTCAAAAAATTTGACTGCGAGAAAGATATTAAAAACACAAACCACTTTCATAATTTATCACTTGGTTCATAAAACTATCCATTTTTTGTTGGACACGCGACCTTACGTTGGCATGTATGAAAAAATTGTTGAAATGTCTTGGTCGCAGTTAGCTTTATTTCATGACGCGTTTCGAGACATCATCATCAGAAAAAGATTAAAAAAAACGATGGGAATTACACCATCTTGGCATAGATTCATGAATACAAATTTAAAATACCATCATGGATGTCTGGTGAAGGTGTTCAACCAGACTTACATGCTCAACTGTCAGCGCAGTTGAGCATGTAAGTCTGGTTGAATACCTTCACCAGACATCCATGATGGTATTTTAAATTTGTATTCATGAATCTATGCCAAGATGGTGTAATTCCCATCGTTTTATTTTTAAATCTTTTTCTGATGATGATGTCTCGAAACGCGTCATGAAATAAAGCTAACTGCGACCAAGACATTTCAACAATTTTTTCATACACTTTCATAATGTTTGACTAAGAGAATTTTATGCAGATCAGTACCTGATTATCAAATTTCAGTATCTTACTCAATTAACTGCAGGGTTGAATAACAATCATTTACTACAGTACCAATAACGAAATCTGTTCAACAAGATTACCAAATCCACAAATGACTAATTATCAAATAAAGGAAGTAGGTTAATCTTCTAACCACGTAAATGAAACAGGAAGGAAAGGACGACATTCTTACTCATTATTAATAATCACCATTATATTACCTAAATGATACGACCTTTTCATAATTACATGAAATGCAATTACCTTCATTCTAGCGGTGGTACAACGTTTTCACAATAATAAGAAATACAGTATATTTCAAATACAATCATATCAACTTGCTGACCCAGCAGCCTCTGCTCTACATCGGAGCCACACACACAACTCAACTGCTCTCTAAGCGATCTGAACCACAAGTCTCAGTCTCTGCCTCTCTGCACGAGCTATAATGCTGTTGTTGTTATGGTCTTCAGTCCGGAGATTGGTTTGATGCGGCTCTCCTCCCATTCTATTCTAAGCAAACCTTTTCTTCTCCTCATAAGAACGGCAACCCACATCTACTTGAATCTGCTTACTATACGCGTCTCTTGGTCTTCCTCTGCGATTTTTACCCCACACACCTCCCTCCAATGCTAAATTTACGATTCCTTGATGTCTGAGAATGTGTCCTACCAAGCGATTCCTTCTTTTACTCAGGGTATGCCAAAAATTCCTTTTCTCACCAATTCTGTTCAGTACCTCTTCAGTAGTTATGCGATCCACCCACCTAATCTTCAGCATTCTTCTGTAGCACCACATTTCCAAAGCCTCTATTGTCTTATTTTACTACCCAAGTAACAAAACTCATCTACCACCTTCATTGTTTCGTTACCTAGTCTAATTCCTTTAGCATCGCCTGATTTTGTTTTGCATTTGTTAATGTTCATCTTATACGCTCTATTCAACACACTGTCCATTCCATTCAACTGCTCTTCCAGGTACTCTGACAGATTTACAATATCATCAGCAAAACGCAAAAGGCTTTATTTCTTCACCCTGAACTTTAATCCCTATTCCAAATTTTTCCTTGCTTTCTTTCATCGCCTGCTCGATGCTATGCGATACATAATCTTTGCCAAAGATGAAACTTCACAGATTTATGTACACATATCGATACACAGATAAGCTAAATTATACATTTTTGTAAGAAACTTCGCGACACAAAACAGGAGGCAAAATATTAGACATTTTCTTACAATTTATGAATAAAGAACAGTCTAGAATGCAATAATTTATTTCATTCAACTAGTTTCAGTCTTATTTAGACCATCTTCAGGAATTTTGACTCGATCGATGTTGTGGAGCTGGCAGGTAACTGGGAGTCAAAATTCCTGAAGATGGTCTAAATAAGACTGAAACTAGTTGAATGAAATAAATTATTGCATTCTAGACTGTTCTTTATTCATAAATTTAAATAAGAGTGCTGTTGATCCAAACATAGTGAAACGAAAATGTTTCCTCAAATATGTGATTTTAAAAAAAAAAAATCAGCAATATACATTTTCTATGGACACGTTTCAACTGTTAACGTACAGAGTTGTTCCCTCCTGGCGTATCTGTATTTCTTGTAAAATGGAATAAAGTATTTAGACATTTTCAGGTCCGGCGCAAGGCACGTGCGAAACGTGCGGCCGCACGGTGCGGCACTTTCCGAAGGGCGGCAAACCTGCCTCCCCCTTATTTTTCTTATTTTTCTGCCAGTCACTGACTGCACGGCCGCTGCGGTCGGAGGTTCGAATCCCCCCTCGGGCATGGATGTTTGTACCGTCTTTAGTATTAGCTAGTTCATAAGTAGTTTGTAAGTTTAGTCACTGGTGACCCCGTAATTAAGACCCATATGCTCTACAAACACAAACTGCGGTATGTTTACGCCGGAGGAACAGAGAGGGGGGAAGCAGTCTGGCGCTCACGCGACTATTCTTAGGAGTGGAGCGCTGCTAGCCTGTTACGCAGCATGCGTTTACTCACAACTAATTTTGCAGAAGATGAAATCTAATTTGGAAATTCGAATGCAATGATAGATACTGCGTTTACATGTTAAGCATATGTTCACATGTTTGTAAAGCGTACGGGACTTAACTAAGGGGTCATCAGTCCCTAAACTTACAAACTCCTTATGAACTACTTACGAACTAGGACGGCACAAATATCCATGCCCGAGGGGGGGATTCGAACCCCAGACCGTAGTGGCCGTGCGGACCGTGACTGAAGCGCCTCAGTCCCCTCGGCCACCACGGCCGGCACATGTTAAGCCTGAAGAAATTTTGCTAAGCCCTTCAATGGCAGTTTACGAGTGTTTTATTCTCCCCGCTGCGAGTTATTAAAAGGGATAAAGACATTGGTAGTAAACCTGGAATAAGTTGAGATTCGACGTATTTTTGAAACTTTTTGCTGCCCGTTTCTGAGTGATACTGGGACGTTTTGGTTTTTGAGGCATGAAACCCTTCTCCGTCTGCATGAACAAAAACTGTGACCGGCACTTTTTTTGAGAATAATACTCGCACACTATTACCTTGCCAACGTTTATTTACTGTATAATACGGTGTGAATCCATGTTTCATCTAAGTCAACTACTGGTTCCTTTGATACTGATGAAAACCTGAGAAAGTATGGTCTTTTAGCAACAATGCCCTCTTGTCAGCACGAAACACCTTGACACCTTCTAAAACGAAAATCCATAGACAGAAAATTGCTTCTAAGGGTTTCCTTGATAGCTTTGAAGGTCATTATTGATTGACAAAAGTTGTGCAATTTACGCAAAGTTCGTATTTATTTCTGTTGTTCGTAATGCCATAGAAATTGCTGCCTGATAATACATTTATCCATATCATCGGTCAGATACTGATTTCTTCAGTCAGGTTTGACTTCCTATTTTGAGCTGGTACCCAGCGACTGTTTTGTACAAATCTGTAGGAAATGTCACCAATTATTCGTAATTTTTGTTTTTATTTTCCAGATCTACATAGATTTAGGGCACAGTGTGGCTATTCTCAATGCTTTGAGTTATGTTTACATCTATATAGTCATGCTGAACGTAACTGTCAAAATGACCGTTTGATACTGGCCATTCAGCGGCCGAAACCTAGATAGATCTGAAAAGTAAAAACAAAAATTGCTATTTATTGCTGACATTTCCTGCAGATTTTTTTAAAAATAAAGTTCCACAAACGTTTTGTAAAACAAAAAGTAAATAAATAAAAAATAAAAAGGAAAAAAAAACAGGGGGTTGGGGGCGGCAATTTAGCAGCTCGCACGGGGCGGCACTTTTGCTTGCGCCGGCCCTGGACATTTTCCTGTCTTTGGAACCATTTTACAAGGACAAGAAGCAGGAGTAAAAATGAAACTTCCTGGCAGATTAAAATTGTGTGCCGGAACCGGGACTCGAAACTTGGACCTTTGCCTTTCGCGAGCAAGCGCACTACCGACTGTGCTATCCCGACACGACTGACGATGCCGCCTCACAACTTTACTTCCGCCAGTAACTCGCCTCCTACTTTCCAAACTTCACAGAAACTCTCCTGCAAACACGCAAGACTAGCACTTCTGAAAGAAAGGATATGGTGGAGACATGGCTTAGCCACAGCCTAAGGGATGTTTCCAGAATGAAACTTCACTCTGCAGCGGAGTGTGCGCTGATATGAAACTTCCTGGCAGCCCTTAGGCTGTGGCTAAGCCATGTCTCCACCATATCCTTTGTTCCAGAAGTGCTAGTCTTGCGTGTTTGCAGGAGAGCTTCTGTGAAGTTCGGAAAGTAGGAGGCGACGTACTGGTGGAAGTAAAGTTGTGAGGCGGCATCGTGAGTCGTGTTGGGATAGCACAGTCGGTAGTGCACCTGCCCGCGAAAGGCAAAGGTCCGAGGTTCGAGTCCCCGTTCCAGCACACAATTTTAATCTGCCAGGAAGTCCGCTGCAGAGTGAAGTTTCATTCCAGGAGTAAAAATGATTGGAGGGAAGAACGTTTATTTCCATCGTCCACGCCGGACTTGGCGGCTGGCGGGGTGTTTGCCCTGGGCGCCATGGCGGCCAGCAGCGGTGGCGGCCCCTGGTGGCGACCGCAGCGCCGCCACCGCCGCCGCCACCGCAGGCGCCGTGCCTGCATTAAGCACGTCGCGGGCCGATTAATTGCTGGCCCCACACCCGCGCCGCGGTGTGACGCGCCATCGAGTCCCCCCACCACCACCGCCACTCCCCCGGCAGAGTCAATTATTGTCATAATTGAGCGGCGCTGTCTCCGCCGGCGCTGGCGCTGTCCTCCACTGGCGCCAGATAACACGCCAGCCGCGGGCCACTGGCGCCATTCGCGAATCGACCGACGCCCATCTCCCGGGCTGCTGGAGGCGCGGTCGTGTCCATTGACTCGGCGCGATAGCCTCCTGATCTAGTTATCCCGCGTTCACCCGTCTGTGAATGAGTGGAGGTCAGTGGCGGCTGGTGATAATGTGCTAATGTGCTGCAGCACACTGTAAATATATTACTAAAATTATGCCATTTCTCTTCGAATGCAAGCGAGAAATCGCCGTAAAATTACATCCTTTCTCTTGGATCAGTGATCCTTTTTTGTAATTACTTTTAATACCTTTATTTACGCCAATCATCACATTTTTCGTCGTTTTGACGACCGGTTTCGGTAAGTGATGAGCATTCTCAAGTCTACAGCAAGTCAGATTTCCCATTTAGATGATTATAAATAATAAATAAGGCTGTCTTGCTTAAAGTACAAAATTATAATAGCAATATCGAAACAAAGACAGATAGTAATCAAAATACAAATGACATATAAAAAGCGTATGATCTCATATTTATGGAGTTATATGTTGCAGAATTGTATAATTTTTCAGGTATGTGTTCATTTGTATAATTGCTGTATATCTGTAAAATCTGTTGCGAATCACAACGCATTAATGAAAATACACTTTTGCTGTTTTGTTGCCGTAAAGGCTATATTACATTAAGGAATGTAACAACAAGTATGCTGTATAATATTTTTAAACAAGTTTTTATATATTTACTAGCTGAAAGCCTGGCTTTGTACGGATATTTATTTATTCCATCCTTGAGTTACTACTTCTGCTATCCGTTCTCTCGCTCTCTGTGCATTTTCTTCTTTCTAAAAAATGCTATGTTTATTGGAGAATAAATAAGAAATAAGGCTGTCTTGCATAAAGTACAAAATTATAAGTGCAATACCCAAACAAAGAAAGATAGTTATCTAAATACAAATGACATATAAAATGCGTACGATCTCATATTTATGGAGTTATATGTTGTAACCTTGTATAATTTTTCCGGTATGTATTCATTTGTATAAGTGCTGTATATCTGCAAAATCTGTTCCGAATCACAACGCATTAATGAAAATACACTTGCTGTTTTGATGCCATAAAGGCTATATTACATTAAGGAATGTAACAACAAGTATGCTGTATAATATTTTTAAACAAGTTTTTAAATATTTACTAGTTGAAACTGTAGTAATATATTAATGATTTTTTAATCAGTATAACTTGTGCGACGCTTGTCGCTGACTTCCGCCATCTCTATGCCAGCGTATCGAGCCAGATATCACAATAAAATTATGCCAATTCCATTCCAATGCGTATTAGAATGCTAGTAATACGGTTGAAAACGCACTCTCGCCGCGATAGCTGTAAACCAGCTCTGTGTGCTGAAGTGGGATTCAGCCGCGCTGGTACGTGTGCTGAGAGGCGGCGCAGTCGTCTGTTCGCTAGTGCGCATGCGCCTGGCGACTCATGTGTGCTGAGACCGACTGCAGCACCACATTAATATTTCTCTTCGCGCTTCGTGTGACGGCTGCGGAAGAATAGTATATGACGAATATTGCGGCTTACACAGTCAAATAGCGCGCTGACTCAGGCGTCTTGCGCATTGTCTCTCAATTCCTCTGTGAGGCTCGTATTCAAATATCTCTGAGTCTAAATTTTTAATTTCTGTAAATAAAATTAATATTTTTTAAACGTTATATTTATTACCTGCAGTGAATACATGCAGTTGGCAGCGCTGTTTTAGATTCCCCTGAAGGTCTTACTGTCAATACAGTAATAATTGATATTTAATTAAAGGCAATCATACAAAGGTTGACTTTTTATTTTAGTATATTTTGTTTCCTGTTTATTTTTGTAATATTGTAGCACACTGGGAAAATTTTGTACGAGCTGCCACTGGTGGAGGTATGCGTGCACATTAGTGATCCTGGCCTTGGAAGTTATACATCACTCTCTATTACTTTACGAAAACGTCATTTTTCATCAGTATTTCAGGCGTTTGAAATAAGTCACTTGGCAGTAACATTATACTTTGCTAGATCTTGAAACTTCGTATCCCCTCGGATATCGCTTCGTATCGCTCTCGGAAATGGTTTCTTCTTTACTCGGGCTAACTGCCAGACTCATAAATGACTCAGAAAACTGAATTACCAGTTTTTAATAATAATCCTACGAGGAGGACAATCAAACATGTGCGCCAATTTATTCAGTGATCCTTCTTGTAATTACTTTTAATACCTTTATTTACGCCAATCATCACAAAATTTCTCGTCGTTTTGACTACCGGTTTCGCTCAGTGAGGAGCATTTTCAAGTCTACAGCAAATCAGATGGCCCATTTAGATGATTATTTTAAACTTACATCACGACACATTAATGGAAATGCACTTTTGTTGTTTTATGCCACAAAGTCTATATTGCATTAAGGAATATATTTTATATTTTATATTTTTAAACAAGTTTTTATATATTTACTAGCTTTGCCTGGCTTTGCCCGGATATATATTTATTTATTCCTTCCTTGAGTTAGTAACATGTTACAAATGTATAGCTTATGGGGCTTTACTACGGGGTTATCAGTCCCTAAACTTACAAACAACTTACGAACTAGCTAACACTAAGGCCGGCACAAATATCTATGCCCGAGTGGGAATTATTACCAATTTATTAGCAATTTATTACTAAATCTTTGTCATTCAACAGCCATGGCTGGACAGACAGCGTCAAAATTACAATATTTGCAACACAATAAAATGAATCTAACAACTGTGATCAGATTACAGATATTTTAACATAAATTGAGCATAATATCCACTAAACAATAACTGCAACAATAATAATAATACAAGAACAAACAAAAAACAAATAGTCTATTCTTGACATCAAGTTAAAAGTCAGGTAGTCACTGTGATATCGCTGGAAAAATTCGAACCCCGACCGTAGTGGCCGTGCAGACTGTGACTGGAGCGCCTCAGTCCCCCTTTTTTTCCTTTCTTTATTATTATTATTATTATTATTTATT